>JBAMCD010000221.1:14309500-15746000 GCA_037075365.1 Drosophila emarginata | reverse complement strand
TTTTGGTATTTAGACCACTTGAAATACCAATTAATATATTTATGGCTGCCATTTGATTTTGATGTATTACACAAATCAAACCATATCAGAAACTTATATAACGCAATTGATTTTGATTGTGAATTACTTCCAAATATTGAATAATCATTTTATTGGTTGTAGATGACATAATATTAATAGTCTTAATCTATTTGTTTACTAAACATAAATTATAATTAATAAAACTAATTATACATAGAGACATATCTCGCATATAGAATAAAACAAATACCTAAGATTTATTGAAAACAAAATAAAATATACTCTATACCCGAAAGTGTAAAGCTTTTAGATCCTTTAAGATTTTGCTTACAAGGATAAAAAATTTCAATTCAAAATAATAGACTTACACATTTGTTTTACATTTTTTTAGCCTTGTAAGTATTTTTAAATTTGGACTTAGGATCAATATTACTTAATATTTAAATTGGAATATGTGTGAATTTTTTAAAAGAATCAGAGTAAAAACAAAAGAAAGAGTTGACAATTAAAATTAAGCAAGTTTTTGTATAACATTTGAGCCGCTAATTTATATAATTGATTATATAACAGAAAACCTGTTTTTTAAATGTTTCTTATTTGATGAAAACTTATTTAAAGTTTAATCTAATTAAATCCACGATTAAAACATAATTCTTTTGCCATCTCATAGAAAAGATACCATATCCTTAGTCCAAATTTATGAAAACTTTCCTCTAAAAGAAATTCTAAATGATATCATATGATATGCTTATTTAATAGCCAGATTTCTACATTTAAATTAATTAACACCAATCAAATGCAAAAAGGTGGAAACAAATATTTTTCTTTTCTTTAAAATTGTAGGTGAAAATTAATGAAATTTTTTCATTATCAATGTGAATTGTTTGTGCCCTTGACGAGTTTTGTATATTCTTAATAAATTTATTTATTTATTTATGTATTTATTTATCTAATTGTTGACAAAAAAATAAGAAATATACCAAATGGAAAATACTCAGTTAACATTTGTTTGCTGTCCCATAATTCACAAGTGCTAATATATGTCATAGATAAAGAAGCTTGATTGAGCCAAGTTAAAGGCCTCATTCAAGTTGCACGTGATTAGACAACTTGAGAGCGGCTGACGCGAAACTCAGTGAATTCGGTTATAGATCAATTCAATTGGCAGCTGGAAATCGCTGGTAATAAAGATGAATAACCCGATTAACTGTGTTTTTCTGTTTTGTTTGTACGTTTTTTAGTCGTCAGTGGTCATGTATTTGGCTACTCGGAACCCAATCAACGTCGTTGGGCACGTCATCATGGACATTGTGCGGGCAAAACTCAGTCACCCATTGCAATAACCACCAGTCGAGTAAGTAAACATATAATTAATATAAACTTGTAATGCTAATTAAGCAATTTGTCGACGTTTTAGACCATGCCTTTGCATATGCCAGCTGTGGATATGATTGGCTACCATAATCTATTGGCATACCCTCTGAAAATGATCAACAACGGACACACGGGTAAGATGAGAGATGAAAGGGTATGAGCATTGTTGTATTGATTAATTATCCCTCTGACATATGGCAGTCTCCATTGGCATACCCAAAGCTAATGCCAGCGTAGAACCAGTTGAATTTCCGCCCTATATTCGCGGTGCCAAATTGCCGGGAGAGTTCGAAGTGGAGGGATTACATTTCCATTGGGGTGACAAGAACAATCGAGGATCCGAGCATGTCATTAACGACATACGTTATACCATGGAAATGCATATTGTGCATCGAAATAAGAAATATGCAACCATTGGAGAGGCACTAAATCATCCCGATGGTGCTGCCGTATTAGGATTCTTTTTCAATGTGAGTAGAACTTGCACCAGGCAGGCGGAATATCTAATTGACATGATTGTTCTTCAATCCAAATACAGCTGGATGAGGATGAGGGCCCCGGTCTATATACAATTGCTCGCCATTTGCATTTAATCGCTGATGCTAATCAGGAGGCAACGCTTAATGTCACCTTCTCTCTATCCTCACTAATTGCTGGCGTTGACGTGGACAAATTCTATACATATAAGGGTGAGTGAATTGAGGGCTTTTACTAAATGGAATTTATTGTTATATTTTTTCCATTATGATAGGTTCGCTGACGACACCGCCTTGCTCAGAGGCCGTTACATGGATACTCTTTCCCGATCCTATTCCAATTTCACCAAAGCAGATCTCCCGATTCCGTCAATTGTCGGACACTCAAGATGGTGCATTGGTTGACAATTTCCGTACTCTGCAGCCGGTGGGCAATCGACGAATCTTTGCACGCACTGGACATGTCCGACACACCTCCATAGCATCACTGAAGCACGAGGTTGACTATCTCAAATACGACTGGTTTTATTAAAGAGCAACTCGAGTTGGCTATAATCATAGTTTAACTTTAGCATTTAACTTTATTATTTAAAGCAAAGATAGTATAACATTAAGTAAATACTCTTTACGTTATCATTTGGGTTTTACGTCCATACAGAGTCAATGAATTGGGAATGTCCTCCACAAAGAAATTGGCAGGCATTAAATTGAATGTCTTCTGGAGCAAATCTAAAAGAGTTCGTTCCACTGTTTCAGTTATTAACGGACGTAGTGCCTCAAAAAAGTCACGCCAATTGTCATTAAAGAACTGATTGGTGCTTTGCTCCACCTCTTTACTACGTCCATTGAATAAGTTTTCCAAATTGGTTTGAACCTTGCCAACATCAAGACCAACATGAACATCAGTCACATTGTAGAAGGTAAAGCCACCTTTCTCATACAGACGCGTCTTTACATTCAGCAATATATTGAGGTCATCTATTAAATATAAGAATTTTTTATTCTATACCTCCTTCTTTTACCTTGTTTATTCTTTACCTATTTCAATGAATATTTTGCCAGCTCCACTTAGAGGTACCAATAGAATGCGTCCAACCATTTTATATTTGCCATCCAAACGCATTTTGGGCAAATATATTTTATCCTGCCAGCTAAAATCTTTTTTGCTAATTCTAAAAAGATTTATTAAAGAAAAAAAATTTAATAAATTTTTAGACATACTTCTTGAAAAGAAGATATGAGAGTATCTGGTATATGTAATAAGCAATTGTATTTTGCTTATTACTAAATCAAATTAATAAAGAGAAATATTCCATGAATAATATTTTATAAACAACTCGATGACCTTCCGAAAAGTCTGTATTATTTCTGTGGGTTTCTAATGCTTTTCTTATCAACAATTTTTTTTAATCAATTTTATTACAATACATACTTTATTATATATTTTATATATATATATATATAAAATATCTAAAAACAAACAGCTGATGGTTTACTTTGCATAATAAGACGCAAAACAAAAGTTATTTTTGTATATTTATTACAAGACTTATTATGAACTTTGTTTTCTATTTTGTACAATCAGCAAAGAATTTTTATTGAGTTGCTAATTAAATTATTTAGTATTGCAATTACGAACTTTTATTCAACTATCCAGAATAAGATAGGATATTAAAAAAAAAGAATTCTCATAAAATTTTCCATCACATAAATTAAAGAAACTTTTACAGATGTTCAGTTTATATTTTTGCGATAAAGTTTAACGTTCATATACTGACGACCTCAACAAATAGCCTTTACTCATACCGTTTCTCAATTACAAATACTAACTAGTTTAACTGCAATGCAATACTAACTTGCTCTCCTTGATCACCATTTTGCCAAAGCCGCGTATTAACAATTCTGTTAAATTGGCCGATATGGTGGCCACATCGCTGTTTTCTTGCTTGAAAGCGAGCTGATCTTGCCGCATGGGATCAATGGGTCCAAACGAATCCTCTATCTCAGGTATTCCTATTTAAAATTTACTAAGTAATAAGAACACTAAAATAAAATATAAAACATACCCTTGATTACTTGATTCATGAATCGCTGCACTGAACGCGTTGAACATTTGGTAAATTCGGGCTCATAAATGCGGCAGGATTCAATATATGAGGCTGTGGAGAGCAAACCAAATTAATTTAATTAATTAACTTTGCTGCCAGAGTACTTTGTTTAATTTTTAAACATTGAATAATTTATTTATGCACACACACACACACACATATACACATACATGCTAATTAGCACGTTCACAATTAATTAATTCATCGCTGAACTTACGCTTCTCCGTGTAATATTCCACGCTTTCGCCTATAATTGCTGCTCCTAGAAGCCAACAGCCCGCCCAGGCTAAGCCAATTAAACGCATTGTAAAAAGTTGTCACTGTCACTGTTACTCTTTCTGTCACTGTCACTACCGCGCCTCCTAATCCAGTTAGCCGCAAACGAATGAAAAATATCTCAGTGCGATGCTGGGTTTTATCTGGCCTACATTTATATACTCGCAAGCATCGGATCTAAGGAGGAGACGAATGCCATTAATAAGTTGAGACTGCATATCTTGGGTTTTAACCATACACAATATTGTGAGGCAAAGTCTTGATTGTAACTATTATATAGCTACGTCATATTGCCTATGAACCGGTAATTTAAGATCAGACTGGGAAATACACACACAAATATACATATACAACAACTACAGGTTATGATTCTATGTATTATAGCTATTTGAATTTATTTGTAGTGCTCCTCAAACCTTCCATATAGATATATATATATATACAGAGGTAGACCTATTAAAAGTCAAGCTTAATAAATGTGATGTGCAATTAAAATAATAAACTACTTACCCTATGACTTAATGTTTTAGATTATTTTTTTTCGTTTATTTATTTGTATTAAAACAATTTGGAATTTGACACTCACTAAGAATTATGTCATTTTATTTGATAAAATATATATACATAAAATCGACTATATGTACAATGTACATACTTCCATACAATTATGTAGATTTACTGCATTTTCTAGTGCTTTATAGAAATGTTTGCTTTTCGAAGATAAGAAAAGGGAGAAAGAGAGAGTCCAAGCTCTATTTATCGGTTATGAATTCCGTCTTTAAGAGCAATGCCAAATACTGGATAAGAACTAAAACTAAAAGAACACTTAAAAAAATGTGTTATAATTAATTAATGTACTGATTAATTAACTAATAATACTGAAATTAAAATTAGATATTAGTTGATATAAAATAAATTACCAAAACTGATCTATTGTATGTAAAAGAAAATTAATACTTAAAACTACAAATTGCATTCTTATATAATTAGTTTTCTATTTTAAATTTAAATAAAAAATGAAGAAACACTAAAACATTTAGAGACCATGATTTGGTAAAACTTTAAAAATATTTCTTTATGTGTAGTAAATAAAAAAACGAAAACGATTCGCGACACTTGAAAATATTGTTTCGCAAACGTCTTCAGTCTTAATTCTTTATCCATCAGAGACAGAAGGGATTGCTTAATTATGTTAATTTACAAGCTCTTAATTGTAGTCGTAATACTACCCACTGCAATGTCAGGAAATGTGGTTTGTCGGGACAAAAATACGGTAGGATTTAGAACATTGTAATATTTTTAGTAAATAAATATAATTTTCATTATTTTTCTAGAAAAAAATAGTTCCCTGTAAGCCTGTGTGCAACAAAAGTTGTGGAAGCGGCAAATGTACGGGTCGCAATATATGCACTTGCTACAAAAATTATGTTAATTTAAATAACTTGAAATCAAATCGGTAATGTATTAGGAAAAGTTTAATTTAAAAACCCAGACGTTAATTCTTTTCAAATTATAGTTGTGTGCCCTACTGTAAGGGTTGTGAAAAAGGGACATGCATAGCTCCTGGAAGGTGCATATGCAGTAAAGGACATAAGCTTGATGCAGCTAGCAGGAATTGCGTGCCAAATTGTTCTTCAGGCTGTCCCAATGGTATATGTAAATCACCCGGAAAATGTGAATGCAAGAAAGGATACTCGCTCTACAAAAACAGCACTCACGAAATTTGTAAGCCCATTTGCGAAGAAAACTGTGAAAAGGGGAACGGGATCTGCGACGCCCCGGATCGCTGTATATGTAAAGAAGGCTTTAAACTGAATACAGCATCCAAATCGTTTATGTGTAGCCCAGTGTGCAACATGGGTTGCGATAACGGAGTGTGCCGAGCACCAGACGTCTGCGAGTGCAATAAGTTTTATCGTAAGGGGCAAAATAAAAACTGCGAGCCTATATGTGAAGAGGGTTGCTTGAATGGCAACTGTACTGCTCCGGATAATTGTGAATGTCTTCAAGGTTATTTCAAAATTGGAGATTCTGTATGTTTACCCCTCTGCACAGATAGTTGTCTCAATGGCTTTTGCGAAGCACCGAATAAATGCGGTTGCCACAAAGGTTACGTTAAAATTGAAAATAAGTGTACACCCGTGTGCGAAGGAGGATGTGAGAACGGTTTCTGTGATTCACCAGGAAAGTGTTCGTGCCTCGAAGGGTACCAAAAGGAAACTGAAAACAAGTGTGGACCTGTTTGCGATGGAGGATGTGAGAACGGTTTCTGTGAGTCACCCGGAAAGTGTTCCTGCCTCGAAGGGTACCAAAAGGAAACAGAAAACAAGTGTGCACCTGTTTGCGTTGGAGGATGTGAGAACGGTTTCTGTGAGTCACCCGGAAAGTGTTCCTGCCTCAAGGGCTACGAAAAGGAAACTGAGAACATGTGTGCACCTGTGTGCGTTGGAGGATGTGAGAACGGTTTCTGTGAGTCACCCGGAAAGTGTTCCTGCCTCGAAGGGTACCAAAAGGAAACTGAAAACAAGTGTGGACCTGTGTGCGAAGGAGGATGTGAGAACGGTTTCTGTGAGTCACCTGGAAAGTGTTCCTGCCTCGAGGGCTACGAAAAGGAAACTGAGAACAAGTGTGCACCTGTTTGCGTTGAAGGATGTGAGAACGGTTTCTGTGAGTCACCCGGAAAGTGTTCCTGCCTCGAAGGGTACCAAAAGGAAACTGAAAACAAGTGTGCACCTGTTTGCGTTGGAGGATGTGAGAACGGTTTCTGTGATTCACCGGGAAAGTGTTCCTGCCTCGAAGGGTACCAAAAGGAAACTGAAAACAAGTGTGCACCTGTTTGCGTTGAAGGATGTGAGAACGGTTTCTGTGAGTCACCCGGAAAGTGTTCCTGCCTCAAGGGCTACGAAAAGGAAACTGAGAACAAGTGTGGACCTGTGTGTGTTGGAGGATGTGAGAACGGTTTCTGTGAGTCACCCGGAAAGTGTTCCTGCCTCGAAGGGTACCAAAAGGAAACTGAAAACAAGTGTGCACCTGTTTGCGTTGAAGGATGTGAGAACGGTTTCTGTGAGTCACCCGGAAAGTGTTCCTGCCTCGAAGGGTACCAAAAGGAAACTGAAAACAAGTGTGCACCTGTTTGCGTTGAAGGATGTGAGAACGGTTTCTGTGAGTCACCCGGAAAGTGTTCCTGCCACAAGGGCTACGAAAAGGAAACTGAGACAAAGTGTGCACCTGTTTGCGTTGAAGGATGTGAGAACGGTTTCTGTGAGTCACCTGGAAAGTGTTCCTGCCTCGAGGGCTACGAAAAGGAAACTGAAAACAAGTGTGCACCTGTTTGCGTTGGAGGATGTGAGAACGGTTTCTGTGAGTCACCTGGAAAGTGTTCCTGCCTCGAGGGCTACGAAAAGGAAACTGAGAACAAGTGTGCTCCTGTGTGCGTTGGAGGATGTGAGAACGGTTTCTGTGAGTCAGCCGGAAAGTGTTCCTGCCTCGAAGGGTACCAAAAGGAAACTGAAAACAAGTGTGGACCTGTGTGCGAAGGAGGATGTGAGAACGGTTTCTGTGAGTCACCTGGAAAGTGTTCCTGCCTCGAGGGCTACGAAAAGGAAACTGAGAACAAGTGTGCACCTGTTTGCGTTGAAGGATGTGAGAACGGTTTCTGTGAGTCACCAGGAAAGTGTTCCTGCCTCGAAGGGTACCAAAAGGAAACTGAAAACAAGTGTGCACCTGTTTGCGTTGGAGGATGTGAGAACGGTTTCTGTGATTCACCGGGAAAGTGTTCCTGCCTCGAAGGGTACCAAAAGGAAACTGAGAACAAGTGTGCACCTGTTTGCGTTGAAGGATGTGAGAACGGTTTCTGTGAGTCACCCGGAAAGTGTTCCTGCCTCAAGGGCTACGAAAAGGAAACTGAGAACATGTGTGCACCTGTGTGCGTTGGAGGATGTGAGAACGGTTTCTGTGAGTCACCTGGAAAGTGTTCCTGCCTCGAGGGCTACGAAAAGGAAACTGAGAACAAGTGTGCACCTGTTTGCGTTGAAGGATGTGAGAACGGTTTCTGTGAGTCACCCGGAAAGTGTTCCTGCCTCGAAGGGTACCAAAAGGAAACTGAAAACAAGTGTGCACCTGTTTGCGTTGAAGGATGTGAGAACGGTTTCTGTGAGTCACCCGGAAAGTGTTCCTGCCTCAAGGGCTACGAAAAGGAAACTGAGAACATGTGTGCACCTGTGTGCGTTGGAGGATGTGAGAACGGTTTCTGTGAGTCACCCGGAAAGTGTTCCTGCCTCGAAGGGTACCAAAAGGAAACTGAAAACAAGTGTGGACCTGTGTGCGAAGGAGGATGTGAGAACGGTTTCTGTGAGTCACCTGGAAAGTGTTCCTGCCTCGAGGGCTACGAAAAGGAAACTGAGAACAAGTGTGCACCTGTTTGCGTTGAAGGATGTGAGAACGGTTTCTGTGAGTCACCCGGAAAGTGTTCCTGCCTCGAAGGGTACCAAAAGGAAACTGAAAACAAGTGTGCACCTGTTTGCGTTGGAGGATGTGAGAACGGTTTCTGTGATTCACCGGGAAAGTGTTCCTGCCTCGAAGGGTACCAAAAGGAAACTGAAAACAAGTGTGGACCTGTGTGCGAAGGAGGATGTGAGAACGGTTTCTGTGAGTCACCCGGAAAGTGTTCCTGCCTCGAGGGCTACGAAAAGGAAACTGAGAACAAGTGTGCACCTGTTTGCGTTGGAGGATGTGAGAACGGTTTCTGTGATTCACCCGGAAAGTGTTCCTGCCTCAATGGCTACGAAAAGGAAACTGAGAACAAGTGTGCACCTGTTTGCGTTGGAGGATGTGAGAACGGTTTCTGTGATTCACCAGGAAAGTGTTCTTGTAACAACGGTTACAACATGGAAACTAAAAATAAGTGTCTGCCTGTGTGCGAAAAGGAATGCGTGAATGGTGTCTGCGTATCTCCAAATACTTGTAGATGTTATCTGGGTTATAAATTTGAGCAAGGTATGTGCCATATCGATCAAGATGCTGCTACTACTACTACTACTACTCCTTCAACTTTTGCAAATACTACAAGTTTTATCTTGGGGACAACCAATACTGAAATTCCTACAATTGGATGTAACATTCGCTGTTGGAACGGAACGTGCATCGACGGCGAATGCCAATGTGAGGTAAATTATATACTCCATAGTGATCAAGGAAACAGCAGTCGGCAAGTGTGTTTACCCATTTGTGAGAAAGGTTGCGACAATGGCTACTGTGAATTTCCAAATGTATGTACCTGTTTTAACGGCGAAATGGCCGAAGATGGTACCTCCTGTCAGCCACTCAAGGAACGAGTCAATGGCAATCTTCATGGACACGAAATCACATATGGTCGTTGGCTTTGGCTTTTGCTTATAATATTGGGAATTTCGCTTATATTGACAATGGCAATAGTCCTGGTGATGTGTCACTTTTTTAAAGAGAGAACTTATAAGGTGGGAGCAAAAGGTACGTTAAATGTATATATATTTAAGCTATATTCTCCATTTATATTATTTCTTTCATTTCCAGAAGAACAATATGGTGTATATTTTGCAGCCAAAAAAGCAGATATTATACGGGCTTAAGAAAGAGTTAATTCTTATAAATAAATCAATAAGCAATAAAATCAAAAATTATGAGTTTAAATTGACAATTAATCAACCGTTTTTAACTTTTGGAAACGAACTCAATAATTCATATAAGAATTCATTGTAAGAAAAGCTGAATAGTATTTTTTGTACCACATTTATTCTAAATTAATCGGATTCCTTTGATAATTTAGAATTAATGAATTGATGTTTTTGTTCCATATAGTTGCTGAGGTGTGGGTATATCCTCCACAAAAAAATTAGCAGGTATCAGATGGAAAACCTTGGACATTACCTCAAAGAGTATGCTTTCAACCGTCTCGACAATTAGGGGACGCAATGCCTCATAGAAGTCACGCCAATTGTCATTGAAAAACTGATTGGTACTTTTCTCCACTTCCTTACTACGTCCATTGAAGAGATTATCCAATTGTGTTCGTACCCGAGTCATATTTAACTGCACCCGGACTGAAGTCACATTATCGAAAGTGAAGCCACCTTTTTCATATAATCGCGTCTTGGTCAAGAGCAATATGTCCAGATCCTCTTTAATAGATATGAAGACATTAGACAACACTATTATAATGCAAGTCTGAATTACTCACCGATCTCAATAAATATATTACCAGAGCCACTTAATGGAATAAGTAGAATGCGTCCATTCATTTTATATTTGCCATCTAGACGCATTTTGGGCAAATATATTTTTGTCTGCCAGCTAAAATCCTTCTTACTGACGCTGTTTTAGGTAAATAGTTTAAATTTATTTAACATGTTTTTGCTTCCTTGTTCTAATATTAGCTTACCGACTTTCTTTGATTTTTGTTTTTGAAAACCCTTTAACTATTACCTCAGTGAGATTAGCTCTTATTGTAGCCACCTCATTATTATCCTGTTTAAATACAATGTCTCGCACTTTCATTGGATCGAAGGGTCCAAAACTTTCAACAATCTCTGGAATGCCAATGCCAAGCTGATCTAAAAGTTTCTGAATACTATTTGTAGAGCATTTAGTAAAGCCCGGCTCATAGATACGACATGAGGGCAAAAAGGATGCTGCAAATAATTACACATACATAAATGCTAATAATATTAAATTTTACTGGAAGAAGCACTCACGCTTCTCTGTGTAGTACGCCACACCAGAGACTAATTTATTAAAACAAAAGACTGCAATTAAAACACTGTAAATGTTAAGCAATTTTTGTTTTAGACGCGTGCTAGTCATGTTTCTGTATTCAATCTGTTTAGCCACATCAATCGGTGTCACGATATAAAGTCAACTAAATGCGAGCTTGGTTTGTGTTTTACTTTTATTCTGTAGCAAGCTGCTAGCTACTAATAAACAATGTGAAATAAGGTGCTAAGGCTAAGTGCAGCTTGTTTTTTTACGGCTCAATTTGTATGTAGGACCAGTGACGGTGTATGCAATGGAGCGTTAAGGGGGGAATTAGTTGTTCTTGCTTAAACTATTGAAAATCTTTTATAAAATAGTCAGCTGGCACATAGGCAAATGTCTTCTTGAAACGATCAAGAAGTATACCCTCAACAGTCTGTTCCGCAGCTGGTCTTAGAACTTCATAAAATTCACGCCAATTTTCATTAAATAGCACATGGGCACTGCGTTCCAGTTCCTTGTCAGCAAATAAACCATCCAATTGTATATGAAAGTTACCAATTTCACGAAAATTAACCTTCAATCGTTCCACGTCGGCGAAATTAGCTTCAGGTGTGACTCGTGGCTTAACAGCAAATTCAAATATAACCAAGGCTTTCTCTGTTTAAAGATAATAGTATAAATTTAAATAGAATCGATAACAAAATAATCATTTAATTTACCCAATTCAAAATATCCATTGCCATGTCCATTTAGATTGAGAGCCACCACATGACCTTTCACCTTATATTCGAATTGGAAGCGTAGTTTAGGTATAGACACTAAAGCTCTTGCCAAATGGTGATTTGGATCATAGCTGTAATATTTACAGGGAAGTCCATAAGATTCCATATACAAACAAAAAGCAAATTGATTTTACCTGGCTTCCTTAACCACAGATTGACTTCCGCCTGTTACATAGACATTCTGTAGGTCTGCATTTAGGGCAATAGATCGCTGAGGATCTTGTGTGAACTTGACACGCTTAATATATAAAGGATCCAGAGATCCCACTGTATTGGTACCAGGTATACCATCTTTCCACTGACGAAATAATGTTTGTAGATTACTGGCCAGACATTTATTAAAATTGGAATCACCAGTAATACATGGCGTTAGAAAGTCAGCTAAAAATTGAAATCACAAATAGTCAACTAAATTATTTATATTTATTTTTTTTTACTTACGTTTTTCGGCCAAATATTTGGCAGCTGAGACAATCGAAACAATGGAGAGAAGCAAAAGGCTCAGAGATTCAAAGTTTGTGATTTGCATTATTGAAAACGTTCGTTTTGCTCGAATGTAGGAATCGAAATGGTGTTTCTGTTTAAAGGCTTTATATTTTATTTAAAAGCAGATGCACAGATCTAAGTAGAACACTTAATTCAATTTCATTGTTTTCTACTTTTTAAGGTTTGTCTTTGTGCTAAAACAATTAAACAAGTTTGTCAACATTAGACCTGTTGTGGTCGTACAGGGTGATATATTTGTTTGTGAGACATGATGCCCAATGTCTCTGTTCCAGCCCAAAATAAATGGGCAATGACCTTGATATTGGCCTTGGTGTGCTCCCAATTGTACTGTTTTTTATTATTTATAAATCCATTAATTAGTCTGACTATCATAGTACAATAACACTTTGACCTGCACAGTGTTGCCACTTGGCGAATATTTCAGTATTCAATAATTAAACTGGTTTACCCAGAGTGTAAAATCTTGTCTGATAATTGCCTGATAAACTTAGTGACTAAATGCAAATGAGAGTGGTTAGAACGATGGAGTCATTATGCGATTTGATAAATGGTGTACTTCACAATAGAATAAAATACTGGATAAATTAATATCTAAAAATCATTTTTATATATTTAATTAGCTGAGAACAGAAGCATTGCAGTTGCCTTAAGTCAACAACTACAGCATCATAAATTATTATCTCAATTATCTATAAAATACTAATCACTATAATATCTTTCCTAAAATTGTTATATGACATATTTTTAGGTTTTAAATTGTCGTGAACTACATTTCTGCTAATGTATTTAATTTTAACCTTTGCCATTTTATATGCCAAAGATTTATTCTCGTCAACGGTTTAGGAATATAATGGTGCTGATTCAAAAGTTATGAACTACAACACATGATAAATAAATCATTATAAATCAGAATATAATTTCTAAATAAAGTGGTAGGAAAAAGTTAAAGGTTAATAAAAAAGTTCTTCCTCTTTATAACCCTAAATAACAAAATTATAATTGCAATATATTTATAAAGTAGAATAAAGATTCAATTATCAGCTCCATGTTAGCAAAGTATCTAAAATCGAAGAATAAAGTATTCTGACAAGTTCATTAATTTTCATTTTTCTTGAAAGCACATAATGAATTTTAATGATAAATTACTTCTTTTTTTAATTACTATGCTTGTGGAACATATTTTATGAACATTAATTTAACAATATTTTAGACTATTCTATAAGTAATAAATACATATATGATATATTGTATGATAAATATAAAATGTTATTTTCTGTTTCCGATACACAAAATTTTGCCCAAGCTATCATGACTTGTAAAATATTGCTACAAAATCCAATAAAAAAAATATTATATGAAATGATGGAAACGAAATACGCAAAATAACCAGTGTATGCGGCAACCTGTTTAACTCATCAAGACGTCAGACATTGACTAGGTCAGTGGTAAGACAAGTCAATATTTTGTAGGTAGGTGATAAACAGTTGAGACTGAAAGGGAAAAACGAAGCAAAAAGTTCTAATTATGGTGACCAGAACAATTTGACATAATTGAAATGCCATTTAAGTTTTTAACACCAGACAAATGTTGTACACACTTCCGTGCTTGGCATTCTATTATCGATATATATATATAGTTATATATACATATTTGTATATACACTATTAAGTTACCCTCATTGAGTATGCGTAACATTGTATGTATTTATGTGCGGGTTGCGGGAACTTTAAATTGTTGGCAAAGAATTCGATCGAACGCCAATAACCTGACTGCAAATTGCTTTGAGCTTTATAACGTGCAAGTAGGTGGGTAAGCTAGTACTCTGTACTCACCTGGTGGTTGCTTTCGATTTCTATGCTTGCATTCCAAGCAAGTCCAAGTCGAACCGAATCGTTTAACTCTCGGGCTCCAGATCCGATTGCCCATTCGTCGATATATTTATAGTGTATGTAGAGCTCTCAGTACACCTTTGGTACAGTTCAAGCTTTATTTACTTACTGCTTTGTTTTTGTTTTTGGTTTTTATTTTTTTTTTTATTTTTTCCTTTACTTCATATACATTTTGTTTTTGCCTCTTTGTGGCACTTTACGAAATGTTGCTTGTGGTATAAAAGCCATAGCACGCCCTGATTTTCTTTTGAGTTTGTCGTTTCGTTTCGCAGAGTCTCGTGTGCAAGTGCAGAAAGAGTTTTTAGTTTCGTTTAATTTTGCAGTGCGCAATTGTGCAATCTGAAAAGATATAGATTGGTGAAAACGATTTGACATTGATTGATACTGATAATAAACTTGGCATAATATGATGAAATTGGTAAGAGTCTCCAAAACCTTGACTATTTATGCAAACTACTTTTTAGAATTCACTAATTGAAGGTGTTTATTTTAATGACATTCGATTTATGTCTATGATAATATGTGCGAGTTAATTGCGCGACTAAAATCTAATTAATGCGAAACTTAATTTAAAGTTAAGTTTAATTGGAATTTCCCTTTCATTTTGCTCCTTGGCAGGCCAGTGCTTTAATTCCTCTACTATTTGTGGCCTACTGTGCGAATGCGCAACATCAGGATTACACCACACCCGTGCCCATATTAAAGCAAATCGATAAGCACAACGATGATGGCTCCTATACCTATGGTTATGAAGCGGCTGACAAAAGTTTTAAAATCGAAACAAAATATCCAAATGGTGAAGTCTATGGCAAATACGGTTATGTCGACGATCAGGGCAAAGTGCGTGAGATTGAGTATGGAGCGAGTAAACGTGGCTTTGAGCCAGCTGGCAGTCACATCAATGTACCGCCACCGACATTGACCAACAGTAATCCCTATCCATTGGCACCCAATGAAATCGATGATGGACAATATCGCGAAGATCCGGCTGTCTACTATAAAGATCAAAAATACAATCGTCCCATTGCGGCTAGTAAATTTAGCCTGAATGATTATGGACGTGGACAGCAGCAGCAGCAACAGCAACAGCAACCCGCACCACAGAGGCCATACTATAATCCAGCACCACAATACTATAATCCACCGGCACCACAGCCGCGATACTATCAACCTCAGCCTCAGCCCCAACAGGCCCAATCCTACTATGCCCCCCAACAGCCTCAAGCGCCCTATGCTGGATTGCCCAATCAACATCATCCGGCATTGCGTAATCTGAATCTTTACACGGGCTCCTACAGCATTGATTATACGGGAAGAAAATAGATCGAAGGCTAAAGATAGCGACCGAAGTCAATTTTCTGTTACTGCCAAATAAATCAGTCACTCCAAATTCTTTATATCTATCTATCTATCTATCTATCTATCATATATATATATATGTATGTATATATATATTTTGTATGTTTAATAAAATGACGATCTGTGGATAAGTCGAAGAGTTGAAATTAAAGGTATTTCAAGTATTTCGTTAAGCATTCAAAAGACTATAACTACCTGGTTACGCTTCAATTGGGCCGCCCAACAGCTCCAATAACACCAACAGCAGCAACAACAATAACAACAACAACAATTACGTATTACGTCAACATCAAAACACAGAATGATGGAGTTAAAAATTGTAACTGATTTCAGATGCAGACCAACCAGAAACTCAAACTTGGTTTCTATAGCATGAGTATTTGGTGCACACTTACGGCATGTTGGCCAAAAACCACTTTCAAATGCTCTAGCGACCAGTTAACTTATACTTGTGTACTTTCTGGCCCAAACCAAAATGATGCCGATGCAGATGCAGGTGCAGGGGCGTTTGTATATGGACAATGGGCAAAGAAATTCATTTGTCATTAATTTATATATAATAGAAAAAAAATTAAAACAATTATTCAATTTCTATTAGGTTAGCTACCACTGTGCCTGTGTTACTCACTGGCCAAGTTAAATTTAAAATAATTTTATTTTTTGCTTCTTTTTGCTGCTATTCAAGTCGACTGCACCCATTAAAAGTGTTCCAACACACTGCGAGTACCACAATGCCAATGGAATTATATCTATTTCTTTCTTATACTTGTATATATTTATTTTTTCTTTCCTTCTTGCCAGCATTTATATAATTTTGTCGAGCAAAAATATTGCTATGAAACTTGTCTGCTACTTGGGGCGTTGGCATGACTCAAAGAATTTCCTGTAAATGCTGTTTTTTCTTTTTCTTTTTTATATTTTGACTTTGTTATTTCTGACTACTGCTGCACAGCTGCTGTACTTAGCTGACAAGACATGAGTTTGTCCATGCATATGGCTGAAACGGGGGCGGACAGTAAAACATTGCAGATTTTATGAAATATGCTAAAATACTAAATGACCCAAATAAATGATCAAGTTCTGGTGCTGCAGAAGCATAACTTCCTATGTTTCAAAATCTGTTTCAAGATTATGCTTTTGTTGAAGTTTTTGCAATTAAAGTTTAGTTTTTGCATAAAATGATTTATATAATGATTTTATATTAATATTTGTTGCTCTGATACAATGGCTTTTGTTTCACAGTTTTTTTTTAACCTAGACAAGTTTACTTATATTTATCTAAAACAAAACCATAATTTAATTTTTTAAAAAACTAGCCAAAATCGAAATTTTTAATGAGAAATTGATTTTCTAATTAATAGTTATATTTTGTTCAATTATCTTGTTAACTATGATAATGATAATGCAAATTATTAGATTGGTAAAACATATAAATATGTGTCAAATAAATTTATTTTCTATTGTATGCCGCCATATTAGATATATATTTAATGGATATAGGGTATGTGCAAGTCAATGTATAATATTTTTCTATAATTACTAAGTAATTTCAGTTACATATGGCAAATTGCTGAATATCAAATAATGCGAATTACAACCTTGATCATGCGTTTCCGTACGCATAAAGAGACAAGTTCAGGTACATTGCAGTCGACGGTCAGATTAATGTCGAGTCACCGATTCGACCTCTCTTTTACTCGCACTGTGGGAAACTGAAACCAGAAACAAGTATTGCAAATGAAATGTAATAACTGATATACGCATTTTACACACAAAACATAAAAAAAGAAACAAAAAAAAAACCAACTCTGCCCTGCGTCATGGGCGGCAGTGGAATCTAGTTGAGAGAATTGGAGGAGGGAGAATAAGATAAAGTGCTCCTAACTGGCTGAATGGGCCAGTTTCCTGGTCGAATCTGGTCTGGTCTGGTGGCGGTATGCGACTGTCACTAACCAGTTTAACTATTTTATGGTAGGTTAGCTGGGTCGCATATTTCTTTCAACTACTTGCCACAATAATTGTGGCCTGTGCATGCATTGCTCTGGCAATAATTCCAACCAAAACGATGTGGATGACGGCAAGGCCACTTCAACAGTATGCAAAAATAAGATAAAAAAGTGATATGAATTGTAACTTTAAATTTTTAAATGCAAAATATAAAAATATGACTTATTGTTCTGCATTGCTCATACGCAACATTTGCCACTTAATAGTGAAATATAATGACAGATTTTAATGCAATCATTGTAAGCGAAATGTCAAATTTTCTAGTCCCAAAGGGAATAAACCCCTCTCCTTAAATGCCTTTAAAGCAACATGGCAATGGCGCCGTCTCTGGGGAATTAACCATACTTCACTCCATTCCACATAGTTTGGCACACTCATTCATTCATTCATTCATTAGTGCTGCTGCCTGTCTATTTTAGTAATTTTTCACATTTATGGTCCACACATTTGATTAATTGTCTGTGTGCCTATCGAAAGCTTGTTGTGCGTGTGTACAGGAGATGGGATTTTGCTTCTTTTCTTTTTTAGGTAATTTGTTTTTAAATTTATTAAATTAGCTGAATTTTTCATCTGTTTCCTGAAGATAAGAAGCTAAGTAATAGTTTCATTGTGGGCAAGTATATATATAGAAAAAATTATAAACAGAAAATACGCGTAAATTTTACTTAAGTTTCGCTTAAATATAATTTACGGGTTTGAGATAGAAAAAAAATTATGATAACTAAGTGAATTAGCCAATTTACTTAGAACCGGTTCCAGTTATTTATTTTTGTTCTTTAATTTAAATACTTGATTATAATGTGTACTAAGTGCATGAAATTTCTAACTTAATTCCCTTTCTCTGTTCTCATCAATTGCAGAAGTTGTTTTCTAGCCAACTTCCTGTTTTTTTTATATGTTAATAAAAGCTCTTTTAAAGCACGGAGAGACCAGAACCTAAAGTATTACAAATCTCAAGCTTGGCCCAAGCTTCAATACAGCCTCTGACTCTCTGTCTCTACATCTATCTCTTTTTCTCTGGTTTTATCTCGCTCTCAAAATTTCAGTCCTTTTGCGCTTGCGCCGCTCACTTGTTGGTGAAGTTTGTTGTTTGCTGTTGGTCCGTTAGCTGTTGGTATAAAAAAAAAAAAAGAAAAAATAAAAACTGAAAAAAGGTTTTCCAACCAACAGTATATAAAGCGAAATACAACAACTTGGGCGCCTCAGTTGCTGTCGGTCTTAAGTTAATACCAAGCGTTTGCCGTTATACGCGATCTCTTGGCTATCATAGTCAAAGAAAAAATAATTATCCGGATTTCAATTCATTGGGCTTGACTTGAAAGTGCTTTTGTGGTGCCATTGTTGTTTGTGGATTTTGGATAAATATATTTATATTGCTGGGTGTTGCCAGCGAAGGCCTTTTATTTGATTGCAATTAACGTTTCTAATCGATTCGAACTAGTTTGCCCAACACCCCAATAGACACAATACAATCGAGTCAAAATGAAAGTGGTATGTGTATATGTGTGTGTGTGTGTGTGTGGCGGGTGTAAAATGTTAAAGGTCATAGTTGAGCTTGAATGCGTGGCAAAGGCTTAGCCTAGGTGTTTATCTTGCTATAATGATCATGATCATATTGGCTAGATATAAATAGGAGAAGGGGTTTAGGGGTAGGGGGTATCGGTTACATCATTGTATGGGCGCCGTCGCCACAATTATTACATTGTTGCAATGCAAATATCGCATAATTTGCTATGCAAATCGAGTGAACCGAACTAATTTGCTCTCAGTCTTCTGCTGTTACCAATTGTCTCGATATTGCAACAATCTATTTCACTTTTTTTTCCAACTACTTGGCACCCAATTTGGTAACTGGATTTTGACATAATTTATGCGTTGTGTTTTATAGAAATGAACGATTCTTTCTGGAGGGGCAGTGAGGGGGAAAAAAAAAGTTGTTTGCAGGAACTTCAATCAGCAAAAGTTACACTAACAAGCTCACTTCAAACTGCTATATGTCATTGCTCCTCTCCTTCAGCACCTCTTCAGTCGCCAACCGAGCGCGAAAATATCAAAAGGCAATACTAACAGGTCCACTTTGGTTTAGACTCACAGTTCACACGCGGTAGTTGGTAGCCAAGTTTTTTTCTATTTTTTTTCAGTTACTTTTTTGGTCAGTTACTGGTTAACTGAAACGGTTTACTGTGCTTGTAGTGCACTGGGTCTCAAATCAACTCCATGCCAACAGCAGATAGCCAAGGCTATATGGTAGACAAAGAGTCACTCGGTTCGTATCGCATGTATCAATAGTGAAAGGAATTCGCAATGGTCGAGTCTATACAAAAAAGAAAAAAAAAAGCAGATAAAAATTCCAACTAGCAGAATCACAAAGCAGTAGTAAATCTATAGTACATAGTAGGGTTTAATGAATCAATCCATTCCCCTTAATGGGACTTTCCACTTTCTTTAATGAGAAGGATTTCCTCTAAGATTAATCTTTGTAGTATTGTATTGTAGTATTTGTGGCAAAATTATGTCATTGTGACTTTTCATTTTATTTAATCTGTAACATACTCCATAAGATTAATCATTTTAGTTCACAGTTTGTATATTGTACATACATACATATGTGTATATTTTTTTGTATAGACTGGACTGGAATTAAAGATATAGAAAGCTATAAAATTCTTTTCTCTTGGAAACATATATTTCCGGATAAGCAAAAAGTACTTTGAATTATATTATGAAAAAAAGAAATCAATATTTCCGGTTTTATGCCTCATAGCACATACCACAAAATACTTTTTTGAATTTTGTTTAAAAAATTTGCCATAAGCAGAAAGAAGAAATATATTACTGTAACGGATGGCTATATCAGATTAAATTTAGATCAGATTGCCATTAATGTTAAACTATTTTAATTTAAATTACTCCAAGTAAGAAGTAATGTCCAAAAAGGGGTTTAAAATTTCTTCAGATAAACATTTTTGAATGTTTTATTTTTCTAATTACAGCTATAAAATTGTATTTGAAGTCCGACCTTTTGGTTCTTTAATAAATCCAATTTTAGAAAAATAATAATAATAAAAGAAATCACTTAGCATTTCTATTTTTCTGTAGTTTCCCCTAATTTCTTTTGGCATTTGGTTGGGTAATTGTGAGATGCATCTGTTGAATACTCAGTTACTTGCAACACATTTCGTTTGCATTGGCATGTGTGGGAATTGTTTTCGCTTCACTTGAGGCATTTCTTTTCTTTTTTTTTACATAATTTGTATGTCTGGCCTCCTGGATTACCCAACCATTCAATAGTTAGCTTTGTGAATGAGTGTAGGTGTCTGCTGTTTGGATGCATGACCAATGAAAATTGGCATTTCATCGTATTCCCATACCCATGCAGATGCCCATGCCGATTCCCATTCCCATCTCTATTCCCATTCCCAATTTTACTTTTCAAGCAACATTTCTATTTTAATTGAACTTTGTGCATCGAATTGCTTGTGGCATATCGCGTGTCACATGGTCGCGGATTTATGCAACTGAATAGCTAAATGAAACAATTGGTTCCTGTTTGGCATTGAGGGACTGAAACTGGGCTGGTACCGAGGACCGGTGTCATTGGCCAGCTAAAAAGTGAAAGGCCGCCTGACTTAAGAGTTTTGTCTGCGATTGTGGCATTCTTTATTGGCCAGCTCGAATGACGGCATTGTCAAGGTGTTCCGGTGTCTGTGCTTGGGGCAATTAGCTAACCGGTTGCCATTTCCTTGCAGTTTCAAAGTTTACTCTTGATCAGCTGTGTGCTTGGTGGATTAGTTGAGGCCCAGGATTATCAAGACTATCAGGAAAATACACCTCGGCCAGCTCCCCACCGTCTGCGTCCCAATACTCAGGCCGAGGTGCAAAGGGCCACACCTGTGCCAATTTTAAAGCAGATCAACAAGTGAGTTGAATAGAAATATTCCAATATGCATATATTGCACTTAGTTTACGATTTAAATAATCCAATACACAGGCACAATGAAGATGGCTCCTACACTTATGGCTATGAAGGAGCCGATGGCTCATTCAAAATTGAAACAAAACTTGCCACCGGCGAGGTCAAGGGCAAATATGGCTATGTGGATGAGACGGGCAAGGTGCGCGTTGTAGAGTATGGAGCCAACAAGTATGGTTTCCAGCCATCGGGTGAGGGTATTACGGTAGCGCCGCCCACTCTGGTTGATGAGACAGCCAAAGAGGAACCAGAATATGAAGATGAACCCGCACCACAGCGTCCACAGCGCCCCTATGTAAGTGTTTTGCTTTTCAAATATCCATTTTGGTTTAATTAAATTTATCCTTTCGTTTCTTAAAAGCGTGTTCAGCGCCCACAGCCACGCCCACAACCACAAGCGCCACGTCCACAGCCTCAGCCACAACCGCAGCCACAGCCACAATATGTGCAGTACGAGGAGGAGGAAGTCGAGCCTCAACCGCCGCGTCGCATACAATATGCCCCGCAACCACAACCGCAGCAGCTGCAACCCCAGCATCAACCCTCAGTGGGGCCAGCGCCACCACGCCTTCAAATTCCAGGAGCTCAACGCACCACAGATGTTCTCTATTCCCCGCTACAGCGACCGGCTCGCCCCGAGCCTGACTATTCCCAATCCCAGAGCTTTGGGGATGGTCCTTCAAATGTGCGTATTTCTCGGCCAGTTTATGCATTGCCACCCGCATCGCCGGCTCCCAGTAGTGCTCGTGCCCAGGGCTTTTTAGCGCCATCATCTGGCGGACGACCGCTCCTGGAGCCAGTCCACTTTGGACCCACTCAGGCACCAGTTGCACGTCCCGTGCAACAGGCTCAACCCAGTTATCAGCCACAACCACAGTCGCGCAGTGGTGGCAGTGGAAGTTTGCTGGATCAGCTGGCCCGTGACTATGCCCTGCCCCAGGGTAATGCCCAGCCTTTGCACGACATATCCTTTGGTTATTACTAAGATGTACATAAACCTCTATGCCATCTTTATTGCCAACAAATTTAACGCTTCAGAGAGATTCACTTGCCTTTAGATCCTAATTACTACACTCATAAATTTTATCCCTTAAAATGAAAGTTCTTATTAAATCAACGAATCGAACTGAAAGTTATTTAGAAAAATGTTTTGTATCATAAACTTTTTTATGGGGGAGAGTATGTCTAAATTGTTAGTGTATAACGATTTTCGTTGTGCATTTGAATACTATTACAAATAATCTTTTTGTTGATTTGTATTAATTTAAAAGAATTGAATCGACCATAAAAAAAGCAAGCAAGTCTTCATGTTCATACGGAAGAACGGACAGAGAATCGACTCGGCTGTTGATAGTGATCAAGAATATATATACTTTATGGGATTGGAAATGCTTCTTCTTACCTGTTACATACATTGAAGCGACTTTAATATACCCTTTTAGCCAATGGGTATAGGGTACAAAAAGGCAAAAAGCTTTTTGGGTTCATGTTTATGATACACAAATTAGAAAATGTTGCCTACTTTTTGGCTACTGCTACAAAAAGTTTTCGGATTGTAAACCGAATAAAGTATATATATTCTTAGTTAGCATAATCAAAAGAATTCATATAAATGTATTTTGATGATTTTTGGAAATGGAGCGCCCTACCACGAATAGTTTTATAATTTTCCTTTTTCTAATAATTAAATATTAAGGATCTCTAGTATTTTCTAATCAAACCAACGGATGTATATATTTTACTATATGTATGTGCATTCTTGAATTTCGACATTCATTGGCTCGAGTTGATTTGTTAAATAAATTAAAATTTGTTGAAAGAAACTCTCTTACTATATAGAGCAGTTCGATAATCTATTATATATATAAATATAAGTTAACAATGAAAGAATTAATTACCTCTGTGAAAAACATTGGCATGAAAACAATGCATATGAAAATAATATTCTTTTAATTAAAAATTAAGCAATTAATATTTTCATTTACATTATTTCCATCATATTACACCCAAGGAAAAATCAAATATTTAAAAATTTATTTAAATTAATTTATTTTATTTACTTAATTGTAAGTACGATATTAAATTTCGCAGCATTTTCAGCCAATTTAGCTTCAGGTTAAAATGGGAAAAATAAGAAAAGTAGAGGGGATAGTGAGAGAGAGATAGTAGGAAAAATGGGAGAAAAAATGATAGATAGATGGATAGATAGATAAATGGTGAAAAGGAGCAGGAACGTTTTAGTTAAATCTAATGGGGCATGAAGATGAGAGTGCAGTAAACCGTTAACATAATTTGGGAATGGTCCACTGCTACATCCTGGTTATCCTCAAGGCGCGACTACTGTAGATAGACTGTAAAGAGAGCGGTAGATGAGAAGTGGTTCGTCTTGGTTTTTGGTTCAATTGGAGGTTCTAGTATGGGTTGTGTTGATTGTGGCGAAAGGAACAAGCGGTGGAAAACAGAGTTTGCAATTGGGTATAAATAGGTGCAATAGATCATGCTGTGCTGTGGGATTCACATAGAGAGTGCGCCTTTATTCAAATGTGATTGGAATTGTGTGCACGTCTGTGAGGTTTAATAAATAAAGACTGCGATAGCATAAATAAGTTTCACTAAAAACGAACTAAGGTTAAATGCTGCATATGACTTAGAGGACTATTACTAAATATTATCACTATGTCTGGCCTTAGGCCTCCAAAACGCGATTAAACATCAATGGATCTTGTATTTCATAGTCCTGTGGCCGGAACATGCCAGATGTTCGTTTATTCGATACATGACGGCGCACCTTGTACCCACCGTAGTGGGAACGTGGTGGTGGTGCACTATATACGTATTTGGTTTTTTGCACTACCGGGGGTAGATATTGAAATGGCGCTTGTTTATGCACCTGCTTCTCAATGGAGTAGTTAACGGGTCCATTGGATTTTCCACCCTTTCGCTTGGCCACCTCCAAAGCAGCTATAATGGGTGACAAATCCTTGAGTGCGTTATTCTTGTTGGCATGATAATTCTCCACGCGGTATTCGGTAGGTGGTGCTGGTGGCGGCAATTGAGGAACTGGAGCCAAACCCGAAGGTGGCGGATAGTCATAACCCTCGTTTGGATGTTTCTGTATATAGAGTTCCTCTGCCGATGGTCTCTTGGCCATTTGATGATAGATATCAGCAGCACCCTTGTTCCCACCAGGTGAATAGGCTGCCGTTATTGATTCTGTATGCGATAGAGATTCCAAAGTGCCCAGATTATTGGGCAGTGGCACACCATAACTATTGTAGACTTCAGCTTGTTCCAGTCCAGTGCCTGTGGGTCCATTATTTGCATCGAGGGCTACCGTCTTTGAGGCAGTGTATTCGGTCTTGCCATTGGGCAAAAGACTCAAAATTTCTTGCAGTTGCAATGCCGCCTTGCGGGCCTCTTCATCATTCAATTTCTTGTGCCGTCCATAGATGTTGAAGTCATCGCTTCCAGCAGTGGCCACTGCGATAATTTGTCATTGGTAAATTTGTGAATCATTTTGTGTGTTGTGTGTTGTGATGGTGTGTTGACGTTGAAGTTGTGTGTGTGCAATAATTGAGATATCATTAGATTTACCAATTAAAAGAATTCATCTTTCTATTTACATGGAGGCTGGCGATTTGATTGATGTATGTATGTTAAATGAATTGTTTTTCTTTGTTTTTTTTTCTTACATTTTTCTTTTTTATACACTTTTCTTTTCACATATATTTTTGGTTTTTTTTTGGATGATTTGCAGATGATTGATATACTTATAGATGGGCGCCAGTTTTAGTTGGTTAGCATGACATTTGAGCTCTTCTTTAATTTTATACTGTACATAATTTATTTTCTTTTTTCTTATACGGTTTTAATCAAGGTTTTCACTATTTAATTCCATTTTTATTTATATATATATACATATTGGCTAATATCAAGTATACGACATGTGGCCACTATAAATTGGTTTATAAATGTCATTAATACTTTTTGGTAGGTTAACTCATCGATGACGTGATGGACTATGAATATTTATATAATAATAATGTAGTATTTACATATCAAGAAATCGATAAATGTCAATGTGAGTATAGTAGGTCTTCAGTTTTTTTTGGGGCGTGGCTATAATATTTACAATATTTACTCTATTCGTTGCATGGTTGTTTTTGTTTTTTCTCCCCCACTCTTTTGTTGTTGTTGTTGTGTTTTTCCACAAATTATGATGCTTTCACTTTCATTCGGTTGTTAAATATGTACGGAAATGTATTGTTAAGGCCAAAGGGTGAACGTTTTTGTTAGTAAAAACAAATGTAAATGAGTAAACATGACAAAAGATATATCATTGCAGTTAGTGATCATGTTTATAAATAAGATCTGGTTAAAGATTCACTCTCTTTAAATATGAGATTTAATTCAATGAATAAAATGAATGTACAATGAATGTATTAACAGTGATGTATAGTGATCATGTTTAAAAGAATTAATAAATTCTTTAAAGTAACAGAGATTATTTATATCGATGGTGGTGAAATATTTACAATTTATATACAATTGGAGAGAAGCAAATAGAAGTCTAATTTGATTAGAATTACACACCATCTTGTCCATAGGCAGATGGCAGATAATTGCTCTGTGGTGCCTCCAAAGCTACCGAATGGGAGACACTGAAGGGCGCCCCACCGCCACTGCCCACATAATTGCCGCCAGCGGGTGGTAAATATTGATGTGTTGCACTACTATATGTCGGTGGTTTTGATGGAGGTCCATAGCTGGCATGACCGCTGGGTATTTCGTATGTGGTGATAGCTGTAACGAGACCAAGAAAAAAAAACCAACAAACAAATAACCACAATGAGTAAAGCAGAGGAGAGATACAAAAACGAGTTGGCAGCGAAAACGAAAGTTGTCCCAGGTTCGATGGCCGCGTGTTCCGATTTGGCAAAAGATTGAAGTCGAAGTTGCAGTTGACTCTTCCGTTTTCGATGGACAGCTGCATTAGTTGTTATTAGGCGACTTAATTGTTATGCATTTGGTTCAATGCATTACATCATCAGCCATTGATATAGTTCATGGCCCAATGATTGGATCGCAATACTTACTTTCTGAGTGTAGGACGGGCGAGGAGGAGACCTGCTTGGAGCCACTGCTACCGCCGGAAGAGGCGCCCGATAGTGAACTGAGCTTAGCAAATGGATGCACAAATCCGCCGCTGGAATGACTAGTAGCATACGTATGCGAATTGATGTGAGCCGAATTAATGATGGATTTTCCCACATCGGTGACCTTGTCGCCGGAAGCGGCAACCAAATTACCACCAGCACTTAAAGCATAACCACTGCCCTTTATCAGTTGACCCTTAAGAGCTGTCACACCGCCAGTGATTGCCTTTACAGCCTGGAAAATGGTGTTCAATACAGATTTCTTGAACGACCATGGATCATAGTCCACAGAGTTACCCTAAAAATAAAAATTTAATTAAATTATATAATTATAAAGAGAAATATAAATCTTACTCACATGGACAACGACCTCTTTGTAGGTATCACCACCATGACTGCTGCCACCAGAACTGCCAGAGGCTATGGAAGCAGATGCCTGACCAATGCTAGACAATAGACCAGACTTCAAGTGGGCCACATAATCAAAGCTGCCCGAACGTTTGGCAATCTGTGATTCCTTGATATTGCTCTCACCCTGGTCATTGTCCAGATCAGTGTCCTCCAGGGACAGTGATTTATCTGCTGCCGGGTGGGCAAAGCAAATTAACGGAATGACCATCAGTAGCAGACACAATTTAAGTAAAATCTGAAAATGCAAATTATATACATATGTACATATGTATGTGTGTAATAAGGAAATCTATTCATTGAAATTATAGTGCTAATTCAATGGCCAACAAGTTGCTATTGCATCATCTATGCGGTCCATTCACATGTCACCAACTGTCATCCACGCACATTGTATACAATTTATTGTCAACCCGAAAATGCACAATCCTCGTTCTGCATATGTCACCTCTTTGTTACTGTCCCCCTCCCCCCCTCTCTCCAACTTACTTTGACTATGACTTTCCACATGGGCGCATTCAAATTCATGATTTTGCAGTAGATGGGGCTAGAAGGGGGGGAGTGGGGTTGTCTGGCCACTTGGTTACTGGTTACTTGTTGATGGTTGGTTAGACAAAGCCTGTCATTTATACTACTTATGCCACTAATTTGCCTGCCGGTTATTACTTGTGAAGCATTCGTATCGGTTTTATGCCCCATCGAATTCACCATGGTAGCTAATTGATATAATTAAATTATAAAATCCCCTTGTCTGTGCCTCAAAATACAAATGGAATATAGAATATGATACTAATAAATGCTATGAAAATTTTACAATGCCAATTTACTTGCTTTTAGATGAATCTTCAATTGAAATATTGTAAGAGCAAAGCGAAACAGTTTATTTCATTATTATTAACCTATTTGTAATTTCGGTTTGCCATCATCATCATCATAATCAGTTATTTGCCACTCATTTGTACTGTGATGTGAAATATTAATGTTTGAAAATTAAACCAAAATTGAGGTCAACAAATCCATTGAGTAATATTCAATGCAAACTTTTTGGAAGACCTTTCTCTATATTTTGAAATGTCGTAACCTTAAAATAGCCCATTAGGAATAGCTATAAATAATATGGACACGTTTAAATGTATGTCTTCTTAGCCCTAGTCATAAAACATTATAAACTTGTCTCAATGCAATTGGCATTCAAATGCAAAAATTAAAAATCTACTTCTGAAAGAAAAAAAATCGAAAGTTATATTGATTGCAATAACTGAGGACTTTGTGTGTGTTAATAGTTTTTTTTTCGATTCCGTTTTGTTGTTTTCCGTCTAATGCAGATAATAATTAGTTTTTATTGACGTGATTGAATTATAAAAAATAATAATATAAAATATATTGAATAACCGATATTATATCATAATTTTAATCGGCTATAGTTACTGGTAAATATATAAAACGTATCCTACAAAATATCAAAATATTGAATTAAATGACACTCTAAAAGAAGTATATCTATTAAAATTAAATAATATGATGGCCAAACATCTAAAATAAGAGAACTTTATTCTCAATACTTGGAAGCTAAAAAGTAAAGTATTTTGAAATGGTGCAATAGAAGCTACGACACAGCCATTTGATTCAATTTTTTGTAAATGTTTAAAATTTAAAAAAATTTTATAGCCCACTTCAAAATATTTGAAAATTTTGCTCCTAAATAAGTTAAAAGATAATTCATAGCACTTGCTCTAAGTCCGTCCCTGATAAATATATGTTGAGAAATAATAACAAATTTTTCAGGCCATATTACCTGTCGGACTGTCCGACTGACTGACTTTTTGCCAGCCACGTTGAGAGTGAAAGTATTTGCCGGCTTCTTCTGCCTTACCTTTGTTATTTGTTTTTTTTTGTTTATTTTAGTTTTGCTTTTTGGTGGTCATAATCAATTAACATATTTCTGCAGATTGCTCAATTGCTGACAATACAGAAAACATGTTAGTTAAAAACATTTGCAGCAGGTTGAATTACGTTTTAGGTTTCTTTCTTGGATAGTTAATTATTTTTACGTGTACGTCTGCACATTATTATGGCCAATTTCTTTAGACTGCTTTTGTGGAAAGCCAACGAAACAGAAACAGACTCGTGTCTAGACAACGAGATGCCGAGTCGTCTGACATAATAATTATGCATGATACTTAACATTCACACTCATTCAACTAAGGCTGTTGTGATATAAGTTCAGGCCAAATGAATCAGTTGAATTGAGTGAGTGGGGAGTGAATGAGTGAGTGTGACTAACTGAGTGAGTGTTTAAATTCAAATGATGATGGCCTCTTTCATGCCCAAACGAGCAACTGTGCAGCGACGCATCAATTGGGATTTTTGGGTTAGGCCAAAAATCTTACATAATATACATACATACATACATACATACTCGTATAAATTCATATTGTATCTTTGATTGTATCCCATTAAATGGCATTTAGTCTTAGCTAATAAAAAAGAGCAACCAACTGTGGCAAACATAAAACAAGTTTACCACAGAATGATCAAACTTGCACTTGAACTTGTTTCGTCAATAAAAGAAATTGCACAAATTGCTGCTGGTTAATTTGTTAATTTTGTTCATTTAATTAAAATACTTTCACTGTTTGCAGGACTTACCTTCATTATGGTATGTGTTGGCTAACTTAATTGGCTCGAATGAAATTCGGAACTTGGATTTTTGCACAAGTTAAGATTCACTTTTGGTTATGATGTTTCCTCTCCTTTTGTTTTGTTTTGCCTTTCGGACTTGTTGTAGTATTTTATTGGTCAAATCTTCTTTACACAAACTTTCTTCACTCGGCACTTGCGTTTGCAACAATTGGCAGCAATCGTTCACACTGTTGATTTTTCTCTTCTTTTTTTTTTCCACCCGAACCGTTTCGTTTTCGTTATGCCGTTTCGAAAATGTGACGAGCCGCTAACACACTGAAAATTTCACTTGAAAACCAAAACGCGGCTCGCGACTTTCTTTCTTCGGTGGGTCGGTCGGTCGTATATTTTGGCCGATCTCTTGGTATTATCTCTAGGTACGCTCCTCAACAATGTCTGCGCTCGAACTGTGCTCGAAATCTGTGTTGGCTGGCTCTTTTAAAGAAATTGTTGAGAGCTGGTTTTCGGCTGGTTTTACTACTCTTAGAGCCAACTGAAAGAGTTATCAAGTCGTATTTCCTCTCTCTTCTTTTGTTTTGTTTCGTATACATTTTATTTATTTTTTTGGCAACATTGCCGACATTTGTCTCAATTGAGCTTGACTTTTGCCTGAGACTGAGAAACAGAGAGCTAGGTAATGTGGATGAGCCAGAGAGGAGTACGATACGTGGGTAGCAGGGGGAAGAGACTTCAACATCGACATCGACATCTGTGGGTTCAATGCGTTTCAAGTGGCAGCAACAGAGACAAAAACTGTTGCAATCCACAAAGTGCAATGCGGTTCATTAAATGTTCACAGCCTAAACTTGTTTAATTGAAAAGATTTTGTATATAGTCACTTTGGCGGCCTTCTGCTTTGGTGACATGGCCAAAACAAATGAGTTGAGCAACAAACTTTTAAACGCACAAATAATAAATAAGTTAAAAAATTGAAAATAATTATTGTCATTATTGAGAATTTAGCTGGAGAATGGTAAGAAAAATGAAAATGGAAAGTTAAAAAAAAATTTCAACCTTAAATTAATTACTTAAGATTGCAACACAAATGCATTAAAAAAGATTTGAGATGTTTCGTTGCAGATTTTAGATAAATTTATTAGTATATACAAGTCAGTAAAGTAAAATAAAAATCTTATTTTTGTGACACCTTATATTTAGTTCTTTCATCATAATTAATTTTTATCATTTTCTATTTTTTATTATTTTATTTTTTGGCCATTTATGCCATTTAAAGAACTAGCTCTAAGTGACCCGTACAACTATTTTCTCAACAACCTTGACCCAAGTATCTATTGTAAGCTCAAACCTTCAACTTTAACACTAGACAACGAAAAACAGAAGCTATTAACTACTGCCAGAAGTGGTATAGGGCAAAATTATCTAATGTTGCAACAAGTTAGTTTTAAGTCAGTTTTTGCTAAACTTTTATGAAAGTTCACTGTCACTATGTCAGAGGCGACTATAGAGCAATTAAGTCAAGCAGACAAAGACAAACAATAAGAAATAACAATAACATCAGGTTACCCACTTTCTGGGCATGGCTAACATTTCCAAGCTGTGATGGAAAATTCAAAAATTAGGCTGCAAAAGACACCTCCAAACAAGAGGTTACATAGTTTCCTCCCTTTTCTTTAACTTTGACTGTGTCTTGGACATCAATTGTATTGTATAATAACAACTGTGACTGGAACTGCAATTGCAACTGCAGAAAATGCAAAACGAACACGAAAACTTTTAACTTTTAAGCACTTGCCATTAACAAACTGTAAATTTGTTAAATTTTTTAAGGAAAACAAGTCAAAGCAAAGCAAACAAAAGTGAGCAAAAAATGAGAAAATCAAATGAGAAACTCCTTTCATGTAATAGCCCTCTTGTATATATACATACAGATGTATGTATGTATGTACATACACCACTTACATATGTATATATAAATATGTGAGGGAGTTACATATGACATTAACTTAGGAAAGACTATGACTGGCAGACTTTGATATACTCTCTATATATAAAATGTGTCGCATCATATAAAATTTAAAAGTAATTATCTAATTTGAAAGTCTTTTTTAAGAAATTTTTTTGCGATTAAAAGTTTATCATACTTTTCATGACAATGCTTTATCTTATGGGAAAATATTTTACATTCAAATTCTGAATCTGAATATATACAAAAGTATGTTTCCAGAATTTTCTAAAATATTTAGCTTCAGTTAACTCTAATATGAAAATTTCTTAGCAATTATTGTATTAATATAAAATGTATCGAAATTATCTAATTTTTTTTCTAATTTAGCAGAGTATACGTGAATTCGTTACAATGCACTTAGTATGAATGATTTTGTAGTTTATTGTTTTTTGCATTGCTGTTTATTGGATTGTCAACAAGAGGCATGCAATTATTTTGCAAATTTTACCTGATTTCCATAATTTGCTTTTTGATTTAAATTTCCGATCATTCGCCAAAACGAATGACTGAGTCGACAATTGCCTGTCAGTTCGACTTGATTGCACAGAAGAAAATTATTCAATTTGCAATAAAATTTCTGGGTATTGCAGAGTTATGTTAAAGGTATTTAGATACTGTCCAATTCGGAATAAGAAATGAAGAGGTTAATGATAGAAATCATTTCTAATTTTTCTGTTTTTTATTGGTTAAAACTTAAGTTTCTTGTAGATTCATCTAAGGACATGGAAAAAGTTTTTAATGCATAAATTATGTATTATCAAGTAAAAGCAAAACTTCCTGGCATTATAAATGGATTTATACATATGTGTGAAATCAGGTTTATATATTACTTCATCCAGCCACACATGTGCTATTAATTTTTCATTTTTCATTTAGTTTGTATCTTTTCTTTTTGGTAATTTTTTTTTGTTAATTGACGTGGAGCAATTGCACAAATAAACATGAACAGAGTTTTGTGAAAAGTTTTCAGAGTGTAACGTGAAATGCGATAACAAGTGGTCGCACATTGGGAAATGTTAGAAAATCGCTAGGCCATTGGCTGGCGATAGCAGCCGTTGGTGAGTCCACTTCCTGGACTTCCTGTTGCCGTTTGGTTGCTGCTTGGTTACCTCGTTTGTTAGTTGCGCAATGAACTTCAACTTCAAAATTTCAACAGGCGACAAAAATTTGTGCGAACTGCATTGAATTCGGAAATGAACCCGTTTCGCTCTGCCATTTTTATTTTTTCTTTTTTTGGCGGAAGCTGTGCTTTAACTTTTATTGTATATTGTATAGTATGACTTTATGGTGGAAATCCAGTGAGAAGGAGATGAAAAGTGAAAGCCTAAACAACGCTTAAATAAATATTTGGTAAGCACTTCAATCGGCCAGCGATCTCCTGGCTATAGACCACACCAAATATTGCTTAGAAGGTGAACAAAAATCGCAATCTTTCAATATAACCGATGTGTGAGCTAGATGTTAGCTTGGATTATGTATGATGCAATCGGCCGACAAATTGATATTGAGCAACAGTTTCATGCTGCGTCCTGCCAACAAACGCATAAAGTCTCTCAAAATCCCCTCCCTCGTTTCCATCTCCGTTGCCTCTGATAGTCTGTTCGTTGTTGCATGTCGCTGTGGCGCCTGTCATGGCTCGAAATTGCATTTCTGCCAAGTGGTGCGTCCACATTTTATTTTTAATTTTTTTTTTATCCAGGTGGCGCATTTTTTGTGTTAACGCTTTTATTATATTTTATTTCATTTAATTTTATTGAATGTGTAATACATATTCATTATTTACCATTAAGTTATTTCACCATTTTCTCGTTAACTTGACCCGAGAAGCGTGTCATCCGTACACTTGACTTGCCATGACTTTGTGGGTAAGGGAGGGAGCACCAGCAGCAACATCGAACGCGATTAGTCAATCTCGGCGTCTATATATGTATGTACATACTCTGTTCTCTTTGGCAAGGTGGCAAAGTGATTAATTAAATGAATTAGCTCAAATTATGTTATTTCCGATTCAATTAATAACCATTAGGAAAGTGATGTTGGATAATCTAAGAGAATGAGAAACAATTTGATTACATTTTATCTGTACGCACTATTAAAGTTAAATTGAGACTTTGTATTTGGTTTAATTAATGAAACAATTTGTTCATTGATGTTCTCTTTGCTGGCATAGCACATTTAGAAAACGTTTAGAAAAGTCTTTAAAAGATTTAATTTAATAATTTCTTATACCATTTTTTCTTAATCTCTCTACAGTTTCTTTTTGCCAACTTTAGACAACTTTTAGATAGAGTTCATATCATACATTAAAATGCCCGTTTAAATATATTACGATATGATGAGAGCCCATTTTAATTTGGTTTTACTTTACATGATGACTTGGAAAGCAAAACTTTTATAAAAATTTTGAAGCTGTTTCTTTAAAGCCAACAACACAGCGCCCAAAGGTATGCAAAGAATAACATTATTGTCCTTAAAATATGCAATAGGTTATTTGTGTATCTATAAATAACTCCATTAAAAAGATATATAAGAATTACATATTACATAAAATTACAAAAAAATAAATGGAAACGCACTACAAGAAAAGGCATATTGACTTTGAGAACATTTATGAATCTCGAAGTCAAGTTTGCATGACTCAGAACTTTCTAACCTTTTGGAATAAATATATATAAATGAGCCCGCTGGTTAATTAGTTCTCTGGGGTTGATCTCTACGATTCCGAAAGCCGCAATTGTCTCTAAGGGCCTAATGTTTATAGATTATATCTTGAATAAGTTTTATTAATTCCAAGTAAATTAAGCATTTGTAAAGTTAGAGGTTTACCATACCTTTCGACTTCCACGAAAGAGATTATTATCACTAGAATAACAATTAACATTGAGCCAGTTCAAGGCAGGTTATGTTTATAATGGCATCACCATCCCCAAGTTGATCTCGTAGTGCTTAATTTATGGCTAATATATAATCTTATTCATATGGCATACGTCAGTGCTACATAGTCAAGAATCTTTGATTTCGCGGTTTGCGAAAAGCCCCTTGGAAATACCCACGAGTCATAATCTTTCCCATGCTGAGATAATTGAAGCTACCTTTCAAGCAGATTGGCCGGGTGCTCATGACGCGTGCGCTGTCAGCTCTGGAGTGTGACCCATGTTTTAACCAGATGGTATGCGTAATAATTTATAATTTTGTTAACCGAGCTTTTGTGGGAAAAGCTTCACTTTTACTTTCAGCGGTAGCTAACTGAACAGCTGATTCAAAAATATAAGTCGAAATCAAGCTATGGAAGCCCAACATCAAGTATGAACCGGGAATATTACGAGTTTTTCTTGGTAAGCATTTCGTAATTTCTTGTAATATTAATGTTACTTTAAGTGACGTTTTTTTTTTTTTTGCTGCTTTTTGAAAGCATTTCAGTGGAATCAACTTATGCTAATTAAAGCACCTCGAACTGTCAATTAACAATGAACAACAAAAAACAGCTGTAATAAAATACTGGATTGCTCTCTGCCGCCCCCTCAAACTTCTACTCATTCCGTCTCTATCTTATGATTTCTTTTATCTCTCTCCCTCTCTCTCTGTCTGTCTCTCACCCATTGCTTTTACTTCTCGTTTTCGCTCGTGTTCATGTTGTCGATGAGCTTCGCTTAAAGCTGCACTTGTCAATTGAGCTTAACTGTATTTCATGTCAAAAGTTTTCGTTTAGTTGCTTTCAAATCGTGCTCTTCGATAAGCCGTTGTTGCCTTCTCTCGCTCGCTCGTTCGCTCGCTTGCTAGTTCGAATGCATCGAAAGATAAATGTTAATTAATTATTCTATATTTCGTCAAAGTGCCAAAGATGTGCGTCGTTATGGCCATTTAATTATAAATTCGGGTTATGCCCAGTGTGCTTAAGATTCCATAAAAGCGCATGCTCGCCGTGCTAGTGACTTCAATTTGTGTCAGGTCAGGGTGAGGTAAAGAAAGCCTCTCGCATTAAATCACAGTATCAATATATATAGACGAAAAGGCTCATCATTTACCAACAAAGCTAAAGAAACAAAAGTGAAAAGGCAAAGCGACTAATTAAAGTGTCTGTGAAACGTGCAAAACGAAATAAGCAACACATCACCAAGAGAGGCATAAAAAAACATTAACAAATACCACTAACATCGCTACCGCCACCACCAACAACAATAATATCAACAAAAACAACAACAACAACTACAAATAAAGCCCGGCATTTAATTTTAGTCGTGCCAGTTTGTTTATTAAACATATATACACAAGTCGTATATTAAAAAAGAAATAATAATAAAAACGAGACGGACAAAAATTAAGTTAAGGCAAGCCGATCATCCGATCACCTGCAGCAACAGTAACTTAAAAATATTTTGTGACACAGACGGCCAACAGCCGTTCAAGAAAATGCCTCCCATGTGGTGGAAACTGGTCAAAATAATTTTGGTGCTCTTTGCGCTGTTCACAACGGTGAGAGAAAAAGAAAATTGTTGAAAAACATTATATCGATATTCATTTCATATGGTTCACTTGGTTATTCTCATTTTAATTTTGATTAAAACACATCTGTATTCATTTGTACCTTAACAGAAATGCATCATATCATAAAACTGGAATTGCCTCAGATAAATTCATACATACATACATATATTGAAGGGCATTTTTTTTTTTAAATTGCATATGTGTATTTAACAAATTTAGATGACAACGTTTAAACCTGTTTATACATTTCCGACAATAATTTATTAGTTAGTTTAACTGCTTAATACAATATTATAATTATTACATGTCGTCGCACGACTTCAGAGCTTATTTGTCAAAGTTTTGAAAAGGGGAATCTAATAGATTCTAATTGTATACATTGAATGAAAAATGTATAAAATAAAAATTAATATAGCTAATTAACTGAGTGAAAAAATATTTATTTAATTGCAATCTGGAATTTTGATTATATACAGATAGTAGTTAGATCAACTCAGTTTGCTAGATTTGTGTTTCTAAAAATAATTCGAATGTTCAATTTAACTTAACTTATCAAAGTTTATGGAAAATACTTTAATTGTTTGTATGATTTTTCCAAAACAAATGTAGAGAAAGCAAAGTTCTAAGCTTGGGAAAAATTAATTCTCAGAAAATTCCAAGGTATTGTTGGAATTGTTGAGATCAGATTTTAAGAATAAACTTGCTTAGATTCCCCCACTTTCAATTGAGAGAATATAACAATTTATGAGTTTAATGAGTCATATATCCAAAAATAATTTAACAACAATTTGTACATGTACCCCACATCCCCTGCTTACTTGTAGGCATAGTTTGTGTGTGTGTGGAATATATAAAGAAGAAATTGAAACAAAAGATAGGCAAAACAGGAAGGAAATGTATATTAAAATGAAGCATATTTTTTTCATGTTTTTTTAAGAACTCGAGCTATAGATTATATGTAATAAAGATAATGAGTATTTGAGCTCATGAATTTCCGAAAAAAAAGAAATACGTCAATCATCTAGAATTAGTATTATATAAAAGAAGCTTTCTTAATAAAAATTAAAAAACGCACTAGTAACATTTCCCTTGCTTTATTCAGACTACCCGCCGCCACAAGTGTGATTACACAATCATTATCATAATCATTATTGTTGGTGCGATGAACATCTGTTGTAGCAAAACGAACCGAAAAGATAAATAATTACGTCTGTGTGTGTGTGTGTGTATCAGTCTCTGAATGTGTTTGTATGTATGTGTAAATTTTTTTTGATTGTTTGAGCAGCATTTAATAACCGATTAACTATAGCTACTGGTCAGACCAGATATTTCACGTTTTTGATTTCTACTCTTTAAACTCTTTGTTTAAATTAATTTGGAAGAACAAAAAACAAAATAAGCAACAAAATTCTGCGCTTGTCCCCAAAACAGCTGTTCAAACATTCTAATAATAGTTGAGAACTAAAGAGAGAGAGAGAGAGTGGATGGACTAAACGCTTCGTTGTCTTAGCAATGCTGATGAATCGCAAACAAACAAAAAATTTGTCTTTTTTTTTTTTTTTGCATATACCTGTATGTATCTTTCAGATAGTTTGTATCAATAGTGAAATAACGAAGAGACGTGAAGCCGAAGCAGCAGCAGCAACAGCAGCACCCGCAACAAGCAACCCAATAGATACCACAATATTTATGTCCGACAATCTGTTGGGCATAATGCGAAGCAAGACGCGGAATCCGGAGGAGAAACAAACAAGGCAGCGACAGCAGCAGCAGGAGCAACAGACGACACCGTCGACTCCGCCACCAAATACAGTTTGGCATGAGGAGGTGTGATCACAATTGTCCAGTCAATAGAAACAAAAGTCCTTGTAATTTGTTTAACCCCACACACGTCCCTCCCATTGAATATGGTTCTATGTGTTTAGTATATGATAACCTTCTTCCTCTGTTACCCAAGCCCCGCCCTGTCCCTGTTAACCTTGTGTTCGTTTTTAGTGTGTGAATCCCATCAGTTTGGTTAATTGCCACTTTTAGACTAAAGCATTTTTTTTTTGTTTTCCATTTTCGTTTTTGCCATTTCGCTTCAGTTGCCGGCCGAGGATATCGATGCACGGGTTCGTGCCATTTTCAGATTGAGCGGTGGCGATGGTGTTATGCTTTTCAATGTAAGTGCACTCCTACAAACACTCTCCCGCTCCACCCCCTTGAAACCATTACATTCATATTAACATCATCCAATCCATTTAACTGTGCATTAATATTGGGTTTTATTGATAGCTAAGGGAATAGTGGAAAATAGATCTAGATAAATGTTATTTATGTAACTTCATTTGTTGCTTGTTATGTCTGTGTATTGTTTGTTTTGTGTGTGTGTGTGTCTATATATTGTAATGTTTCTTTTGAGGACTAACGATAAAAAACAAAATTTTACATACACAGACAACGACGTTCTCAGACGATGCACCTTTCATGCCCATGCCCATACCCACAATGCTTGGCGATCAGTCAGCAACTGAAACGGCATCAGAACAATTAAAACCGTCAAATAAACCTAAATCCCAGTCTCAGCCACAGTCACAGCACTATCATCAATATCACAGTTTGAATCATGAGGAGCAATCCTTTAAAGTTCAGCGATCTCCGGATGGCAAGCTGAATCTTGTCTTTACCGATCCGCTCATATCTTTGCAGACAACACACCAACAAAAGCCACAGCAACCGCAGCAGCCACAAAAGCCCAGACAACCAATATCGGACAGTAAGTATTTATTAGAGAGACCATTTTTCATTATCCTCCTACTCGGAACATGTAATACAATTAACAACTAAATCGATTCCATACTTACGGCTAATTGCCATTGGCTCTTGCCTAACATCAGCTTTTATATTTCCCGGTCCATCAGATGGACATCGACCGGCTACAGTGCCCATCATCGATACCGGTAATCACCAGTGTGTGGATGGATTCAATAAGAGTCGTTCGTTCTGTACTAAGGTTAACAATTATCCCGATCTATCGGGTCTCAAAAATGTACTCCTGCAAAAATTTCCCAATCTATTTGTTGACGAGCAACCGCCCACAGATGTGACATTAAGAATGCAAGACGATGAAATGCAATTATGCCAAAGTGTTCCGCACTATATCTATCCTAAACTGGGACTGAAATTGGATCAAACGTGGCAGTATATTGTCAATACAGATGAGCTTAAGCAAGGCGTACTCATCGAAGAGTGCTTGTAAGATATCCTGAATTTATATACATATATATATAGAAAATCTAAAAACATTTAAATCCATTTTACAGGGGTGAGAATGAGAGTTGCTCATTTATGGAAAGCTTTCCGCAAACTTATAATCCGGTGTGTAAGCAACATTATGTAATAAAAAACTTGGTTACTATCAATAACGGTAGCACATCTACGCCCGAGGTGGTCAGTGAACCCTTCAAGATACCATCCTGTTGCAAATGTGTACTTAAGACAAAGACTCTGGGCAGCTCTTGAATGGGGAAAATTGCCTATGTGATTGTGATTAGAGGTAAGGCCAGACAATTTTATTTACATTCATTTCAAATAAATTTTGTAATTTCAAAAGTAGATTCTGCGACATGATAATCATTAACTTCTAGCCACGTTACAATAGATCCATCACTTTTGGTTATTTCATTAGTTTTCGCAGTGTATAGCCCACAGCGTAGAATCCAAATAGCTTTAGCGCCATGCCCTTAGCCTCAGCCTTTGCCAAATATTTAAACTTGTTCTCAATGTTCCCGTAAACGCGATCCATTTTAACTATAATCTTGATATCACTTTTTTACATAACCGATTATTTCAGGATAAAAGATCGACAGGTTTTTGTTTTTTTTCTTTTTACAACAAAAAATAGTTTTGGAATAATGATTTAAACTTATTTTGACGAACCGAGAAATGTTTGTGAGTATAACTTGATGAAACAAACAACAATGACTTGGAGCCTTATGGCAAGGGTAACTCGATAATACAGGCCTTCTATCATATTCAAAAAAAGAGCTACCAATTTTGACAGGTCAGTAATTTGATGGCTAAGACTAAAACAAATTGAGAGGAAAGGTTTAAACAAAGAATAGCAATTATATTTTTTACTATGTTCAACTATGTATTCTTTAATCAATAATTTATATCACAAATTGTGATTTTTCATTGCAGCAACAAGTTTCATCCACCCACCACACAAAATGGCAGGCCAAAGTGTCCAAGTCTTTTTAGACTATTTGTTTTACCATATAACAAATGCGAGAGCGAGAGTGAGAGAAAGAAAAACCATATCTATATCTACTTTAACTAATGCTATTTAAATGCAGAACTAAATTTAAAAAAAAACAAAAATGTAAATTTGAAATTTGTAATATTAATTCCATGTAACTTTTGTGTCATATTTGTATGTATATTGTATCTATTTAAATGTAACTTTCATGTCAATGTAATTCTAATGCACGTAATTAGCCTTAGTAAGAAAAAAAAAGAAATAAATGTATAATAAATGTATGCAAAGTACGACTCACTGCCCGTCCGGCCAAGTAAAGTTCTTTGAACCCAGAGAGGGGTGCACTATATATGTACATATATGTATATATATATAAGCTGGAAATAAGTCCTTCTACGATGGACAGTTATTAATTAGAGCCATTAGAGCTGTGTGTAAACACATGCGATTGAATGATGTCTAACAACATGCATTTTCATTCCTTTGGGTTCAACGTGGCGTATACGGGATGTGCACACCAATTTGATTCTTTGTTGCTATACACGAATCAATAATATTTATTGATTCCACGTGAAAACACATACGCTGAAGTATGTCAAAGTTAGGGCAAACAATGCAAATGCCATTGGTATCTAGTTCCTTTATAAATATATGGGTAATGTGTGTGGCCACTTAATAACTATTATTATTATTTTCCCCTTGGCCAAAATAAAAAAACAGAAAAAGAACAAACCAGAGTCGGTCATGTCGTATCCTTGTAAAAGTAAACCATTTGAGCATTACCTGGCGCTATCAATCATACGGCCTCGAATGCTAGTAAGAGTATTAATTAGTTATTGTTATACAATATTATTATTATACTTACAAGAGGTGACCCCCAGAATTTCACTTTTCTAGCTATGCCTCTGGGTATTGGATCAACAAGAAGTGTGAGCCTTCTTTCTCTTGCTTTGATTCACAATAATAATAAGTATGGTAAGTGAATAGAGTTTGGAATTTCATATTTTTAATACCGTTTTGAATACTCTATAAATTGGTATTACTATAAATGCAGACGTGAATAAATTTAGCCCAATGTTTAAAATTTGGTATGAAGTTGTATAGTTTTATTATGACTATGCTTAAATAAGTTTGATTCTGTTATTTAAGTTTCTTTGTAAAATAAATTCTTTCCTCTTTCCTTGCTTTACGAATTGAATTTTGTTTAATTGTCATTTATTTTAAGAGCACATTAAGAGGAAAATGGTAAATATGCTATAAGGACCAAATTGTTAAACTAAACTTAACTAAAGCAAATAAATATTATATTTTTGGATGGTAATTTTATATCTTTAAATATAGTTTATATTAATTATTATTATAAGGAAGGTTACCTTGGTTTATTTTAATAGTTAGCTTATTAAAGCTTATTAAAATTGAAATTTAAATAATTCAAATATTGGATATATCTGCATTATATTGTTACCAATTCCGGCAAGAAGTTAGTAAACTCTTTTTTATTTTTTTTTATATATGTAGAGCATTGTAACAATGGGGATAACATGCAGGACAGTCAGACACGGCTAGAGTTGTTGTTTATAGTAGGGGGTTTGGGTATTTGGGGGGCTTGGGTGGTGTTTTGGGCGGCTTTTAGTAATTGCCGCAGCACATTTGCATGGCAAAAGGAGTTAATGGTGGTTGCCTGATGTCTTGTTGTCATTGTTGTTGTGCTTGTTGTTTTGGTTGTTGTTTTGATTGTTGTTGTTGTTGCTAGTTGGTTGCTTTTGCAGGTATCGGACCTTATAAATACATTCTGTTGACGACGGCACGGCTTCAATATACCGGCAGTCGGGAGTTCATACGTTTGCTACTTAGAGCTTTAGAGTCGATTTTTGTTGATTATATTGCTAACAGTATTATTGTTGTTTTGTTTATGTCGAAATTATGCAATTGCTATTAAAAAAAGACGAATAAAAATTACCAGTGACGTAGTCAATGCAACATGTGTGCCCTGATTCATAAATAAAGATATGAATCCAAATGAGATCTCATTAAAATGCTGCTGTAGTTCGGGTTACAAAAAAAAATCACACAGAAATTTTAATGAATAATAAGTAAAAAGTGAGCAATATATGTAGATATGGATGTTCAGGTGGAGAATGTACGTAATCGGGTCTGGACAACGGGTCATACAAATAATGGCTTCTTTAGTGAGAATCTACAGCAACAGCCGCTACCTTTGCACCGACTACAGACACCTGGTAAGAGAATAAAATTCTTGGGCTTTATCGTCATGAATGAAGCAATATAAAGATTATCTTAATGCAACAGGCTTGTATATAATTGGTGTGCATTGGCTAGGTTAACAACTAATTATAACAATTAAATTAATATCCGAATCATGCAAGTTTCAGTTCGTTTGCTACATGAAAAGGTATCAGATGACTTTGAAAATTCTAAAAAGAGAAAAAAATGTACATTATAAACAAATTATTTGGTGCAATTTTGTACCTCAGTTAATGGCTTGGCCAACTGTTTTTCAGCCCATTTTGGTGTACATAACATTTTGCTTGCATCGTTGCCAATAATCGTTGCAGATAAACTAACATTTAGATCAGAATAATGACTATCAATGCTAATGCTTGGATTTTGTTCAATAGGGTTTGGCTTTATAACTTCTTTTGAGAGTCCCAACTTTTCCATAAGATATTTAATATATTCCAATTGTTTCACAATATCACATTTGAAGTAACGGCTACAGAATATTTCTAAAGATTTCGAATATCGGTTCAAGATAATGGCCGTTGATAACATGAGAAATACCGTAAAAATGAATATATATAAACATTTTTCGATGATATCCAAAATAGGTGTTAGACACTTATTCTCAAATTTAGCTGCTTCTTCAAAAGTTGCAATCGATGTATAGACGTCATCGGCCATATGATAAACGCTTAGTTCAAATTTGTTGGTATTGAAAAGACGACGGCCAAGGTGGCAAAACATTTTTAGTCGATCAATTTTGTTGACAATTTTGATAAATTTGGAGAAAAAAATAAAACAAAATAAATTAAAGAAAATTTGGAACCCAGTTACCTAGATCATAATACAGAGTTAAACTTGATTAGTTTACTTTTAAAGTTGGAACATAGTAAAAACAAATTAAGTATCGTTGGACATGCAATAACATTTTCAGTGCATTGAACCCATATATTTGTAATATTTGCTGTCCCTTGTCTCTTTGTTATGTCCAGTCATCTGGCACCCCAGAAACCTTCCTAATGACTGCAGGACATACAAATTGCAACCCGATCAAGATAAGGAAGCAACACCACAATAAAAGCACTGTAAATTTGAACCAGATTGACAACATACAACTAATTAGTGTTAATGACACATGGCTATAATAGAAATCATTTTGTTTTTTTTTTTTTTGTTTTTACTATTCATTCAAGTCTAAAGGTTTCATTGAAAATTCCATTACAGGCAATCTAAGTTTATTGTCGGCCCCAGTGCGAGCCTTTGGCGATAACGAAAATGGAAATAGAATTGGTAGCGGAAGTGGAAGGAGCCAAAACCCTAATAAACAGCCACCATATCTACCCGTTAATCATAATTTTATTGGTATACAGTCACGGTAATTGTATTATTTCTTATACTCTTTTAATATTATTATCCGTCAGTAAAATATAATCTAAATACATATTTAATTAGTTGATATATCGTTGGGACTTTACAATTGCATTGGATATATCCAGGCTTTAAAAACTTGCAAATATTTGCCTTTCTATAATGAACAAGAAAATGAACATTACAAGTAGATGAAAAATGTGTGGATATGACTATTAAAATATAAATATGATATAAATATAGAAACAGAAATATTTATTATTGCATTGCATCACAAATAAATTATTCTGATCTTACGTAATTTGCCATTTGCAAAGTAAATGATATTTATATTGAGTGTATTTGAATTACGAATTTTATTGAAGTTTTATTTTTTATGATTCAGTTTTCGTCGGAGTTATTATCACAAAATTGTACTTGGAGGCTTAATAGCCCTGGTGATCGCCTTGCTGATAGCAATCATAGTTGTAAGCATTACCCGTAAGTAATTGGATTTCAGAAAAACCAATATAAATGGAATTACATATATTATTCATATTTATCAGTTAGAAAATCAATAGCATTATGTCGTAGTAGAGAGTGCGTTCGCACTGCGGCTAGCCTTATGTATTCAATGGACGAACAGACTGATCCCTGTGAGGACTTTTATAAATTCACCTGTGGCCGTTGGGCCAATGAGCATCCGCGTCCGGATTCGGCCACCTCCAATGATTGGTTTCGTGAGCGCCAAGCTCATATAATGCGTGTTGTTCGTGAGTTCTTGCGATCGAATATAAGCAGCAATAGTGAACCGGAAGCTGTTGGCAAGGCCAAGACAATGTACAGAGCCTGTATGGATACGAATCTGCTAGATGAGAGGAATTTGGAACCACTAGTCTATTACATACAGCAGTTTAGGTTGCCTATATTACCTTCTGCTCTGAATCTGACCTTGGGCAATGGGTCCAAGTACGTCAACGAAAGCGGAAATACTACTTACAATTGGTTGCAATCAATTGTAACTATTAAGCAACACTTGAGTATGGATCTTATTATAGGTTTTGACGTATTTCCTGATCCGCTTAATCGTACACTAAATCGCATTGCATTAGGAACGCCAGAGACCGACTCAGCATTTCCTTTGTGAGTTAACAATTAAGAATTCTTTACCACGAACTGACTAAATCCTATTTTTAAACAGCAATAACGATGATTCACACAAAATACTACGTAAGATTCACAGGAAAACTATTTTTATGCAGAATAGTGATGATGATGATGATGAAGAGGATGAGAGTGGCGAAGGCAGTGAAGAGGATGAAAAACAGACCAAGGAGAGCATGTCGGCTTATCTTCACTATGTACGTAAGATAATTGAGAAGTATTTGCTTTATGTGGATCCCTATGTCAATCAGGATGAGGCCACATTAGGTATCACTGAACTGGTGAAACAGGGAGTAAAAGTGGCTCGCAAAATACATACGGTAATATAAGTTAATCATAATTTTTTGATCTTCTAACTAATATTTTTTTTTCCATTTCTTAGATGAAAGAGGAGGCTGAGAATATGACAAAGCCATCAAAAAATCCTGCTGATGATATACTTTATATTACACTGATCGATCTACAGAATCAAACAGACAAAACAATTGCACCCAAAACAATGCCCATTTGGCAAAGATATATGCAACTCATTCTTGAGAGTACAAAACATGCTGGCAAATCGGAATTTACCACAAATCTGACAATTATCACCAGTCAGGCGGATATATTTTATCTTCAAAATGTTGTGGAGTATTTACAAGAGACTCCAGCAGCTCACATTGAGTCATATCTTTGGTTAAGTGTTTTGGAAGAACTGGTACTACATACGACCAGTGATATGCGAAAATTGCATTTTGAGTATATGAGATTGGTGGTGGGAACGGAGGGGGGTACTCCTCGTTCTCTTTACTGTGCCCATGGAGTCAACAGTCTCTTTGGTATGGCTGTAAGTTATGTGCTAGCGGATGAGGAGTTCACCAAAATAAAGTTGCCACGTGTTGAACGCATGTTAAGCGATATTCGACGATCATTTGATCGATTGGTACGCTCTACCTCTTGGATGGACGGAGCAACAAAGAAAAAAACAATGCAAAAATCAGCCGAAATGAAGAGTTTCATTGGTTTTCCCCAGTGGCTAAGAAATGCCACTGCATTGAATGATTATTACAATGGTGTTGAGGTCAATGTAACCACACATATGGAGAATCTAATGGGATTTGTTCACTGGCAGATGATGGAGAGGCTCAATGAGATGGACAAACCAGAGCCAGTTGGTTGGGCCACTTCACCATCAAATGTCAACGCCTTTCACACTTTTCAGTCCAATGCCATAAGTGAGTTAGGAAAATAAAAAGAATAAAAAATTTCGGTTGCCTGACTTTAATCCTTTTTGCACTTTTTATTTTCCAGCGGTTCCCATTGCCATTCTACAATATCCCTTTTATGACCTTGGCCTTGAGTAAGTCAGCCTTTCTCTGTCTCCTTTGTCTCTGTTTGTCTATCAGCAGCGAGCACGTTTCTTGGCAACGAATTGATTACATTTTATTTTCCATTGTCCTTATTTAGAGCTCTCAACTATGGCTCAATTGGCACAATTCTTGGTCACGAACTGACGCATGGTTTTGATGATAGCGGCCGTCGTTTCGATAGGGAAGGGAATATGGTCGAATGGTGGTCAAATCAGACAATCAATGAGTATATTAACCGCACTGAATGCTTTATCGACCAATATAGTCACTATTATTTAGATGATATTGGCGAATATGTGAGTAGATATATTATAATATTATAATATTATATTTTTATTTGTTTCTCATTCTTAATTTTCATTCTGCCAGATTGATGGTGAACTTACATTGGGCGAGAATATAGCCGATAATGGAGGCATGCGAGAAGCCTATCATGCTTATCGCCTCTATGTTAAAGAAGAGGGCCGGGAGAAGCTTCGTTTGCCCGGTTTGGAACATTATACACATGAACAGCTCTTTTTTATCTCATTTGGTAATCTGTGGTGCGAGTCTTACACGCCGGCAGCTTCTCGATACGCCCTCAGTGACTCTCATTGTCCAGGGCAGATGCGTCTAAAAGGGGTATTGTCCAATTCGGAGGAGTTTGCCCGTACTTTCAAGTGCGCTCGAGGATCACCCATGAATCCAAAACAGGCAAAGTGTCGCATTTGGTAGTGGCAATAGACGCTTGAGAGAAGCGTTAATGAGAACAGACAAGTGATTTTTTTCTTAAGTATTTATATATACATATATATATATATATATATTAGATTAAGGGTTTCTAAAGGAGTTTTTTGGCATAAGTTGATCGAGTGTACATATATGTACATATACATTTAGTGAAAATCTGCCTGCAGAAGAGTGTGCAACACTTGTGCGGCAAATGAAATAAATGTATCGCATACTTTTTGGCTGCATTTACAATTAACCATTATTTTGGTCCACATTTATATGTAGTATTCATATATGTTTGTACATATTTATAAACATATATGTAAAATTTGGAAGAGTTTATGTATTTGGTAAGTATAAAAATAGATTGTAAAATATATTTTAAGTTGTAACTTCTTTCGCATTATCTGTTCAAAAGATACTCAAACAAAAATTTTCAAGTACGCTTTTCACTAACTGACAAAGCAAAATGCAAAAAAATATGTTTGCTAAAAAGTTATAAATTATTGCACAAATTATAATTCATTTATGGTTTTTTATTTAACAATCAAAATATTCACAGCAAAAATTATTTACATATGGCAAAACGAATGGTTTAAAACATTTATAAATAAAGAAGTTGTAAAAAAAGAAATCTGAGATATTCGCAAAAGTAAGTAACTGAAGTAAGCAACTATATTCTTAAGAAAGTAGTAAATTAAGAAACTTAGAACAGTTTGTCGATTACTTTATCTCTTCTTAAGGGTTTTATTAGATCTGTGAAATTCTTTCACTGTACGATTCTAATTCATGTATATTTGTATATTGATACACATAATTTAATTTTGCATTTTGGTTTTAAAATTTGAAGTTTACAATTACCAAACCAATTTAAAATTTTTTATATATACTCACACACAGTCAGGTAGAGAGATGTGTATAAACACACACATCTACTTGAAAACTCTTTTATTTTCTCTTAGCTGCAAAAGAGCGGAAATGAATACAAATATTTCAAATTTTTTCGATATTATGGATTTTATCTAGTATATATATATATATATTTAAATCGATTACTGTTACATAATATACATTCAATAATTTTACATTTACAATCAATACAATTGAAACAATTAGCTAATACATACATAAAAACAGACAGACAAAACACACACACACGCATACATAGTTGTCCATGTCCTTGGTCAACAGATTATCCTTTCTAAAACTCAGTGCAACCGAAGGGTCTTGGTCTATTCCCGCCATTCACATGAAATGCACTCGAAACTCTGCTCGCGCAGGCTGTTGTGGACTCCTCTGGGGCAGCTATCGTAACACTGTGGTCTCTGCACATGAAAATTGACTCTAAAGGGATAAAAATAGGATTTCATATTTTTGTTAGTAATGAATTAAATGATTTTTAATTATTCTCTTACCACTTGCGTAGAACTCGTGCGCAGCTTTCGCCTTGTGCTGATGTAGGTGGTGCAGGTGTTCACACGATGCAGGTGGAATGCTTCTTCGGTTCCTTGATTGTAAAGAGAACAGTTAACATAATCTTCTAATTTAATTTATAGATAAACTGATTAACAACGAATCGTTTGGGTGTATGTAATTAGATGTGAGTGGGTGCTAATCATGCAATTGCTTGTAATCTCTGCTGCGTGCTTCTGTATGTTTGTCATGCACTAGCCTACCAAAAAAAAATTATAAAATATACAAATGGATAAGCCAACAAATTACATGCTCTGTCCCCTCCATTTTAATGAGGGGATTACTATTGGACAGACAGACAGATCAACAGCGAGACAGCCAGACAAGACAATTAGAGATTTTTTTGAAAATGGGTTAAGAGAAAGGGTGGCACCTAATCCGTATTTTAGGTTTCCTGACTAGACCATCACCATTTCGGCGATTGTATTTGAAGGTCATCTCACCAGTTGCTTCATAACTACGTTCACCCCGACTGCGCAGATACCGTAAACAGCAGCAGCGACGCAATCCCGGTACACGATACATGATCTGTAGAAAGCCGCCACGGAAGCGAGCATTCATATAGCAATAGATGATCGGATTATAGCAGCTATGGGACATGGCCAGCCAGTGAAAAGCGAACCATACATAGGGCAATGGCTTCCATTTACCAAACTCCGCATCATTGAGCAGCAGCTAACAAATTAATGAAAGAAAAGAAAAGTAAAATCAAAGACAAGTTAAATAACAATTTTTTGATAATATACATACCTGCAGAATATTGAATGGTAACCAGCAGCTGGTGAAGACAATCACGACTGTTAGCATCATTTTTATCATCTGCAAGTGAAAAAGGGAAAAACCTTTGTATGATTCCTTTTCATTTACTGGTTAAAGTTAATTACATTTCATAATTTAGATTTAAGCTTATGTTATGTACATATATATAAAGCTTAAGGTTGCCTCGATTCATAAGGCCAGCAGGTCAAATTTCATGTATCCAATATTACCTAAGGACCCATCAATTTGCTTTTGTTTTGGTTTACGACCCTGGCGCAGTGGATGCATACATGTGGCGACAGCTCCTCCACCCCCCCTCCCTTATCTTTTGCCCAGACCGTAAAATCTCAATCATCTGGCACCGAGCTCTTTGGCCATTAAACTTGCCCAACGAATAACTTTATTTCCATGAAATGGCCAGACACTTGGTTTTATGTGCGCTTGAAACTAATTTTTATCGAAGCATTCACCTAATCTTGGGTGCGTCAACCGACTTAAAGCCATTGAAGAGTTGTTTCAGCATCCAAAAATATAGTAGCTAAACCGAAAAAAGGACAAACCATAAAACCAAAAATAGGAATATAGGAAAAAAGGAAAAACGGTGAGTTGACATTTAAGTTCTTGTTCGACTTTAATTTGCCCAGTACTTAAATTTTTCATTCTGAGCCGTAAATAAATTACTGCAATTTGTAAACAAAATACTGAAAATAATATTTTAAACAATAAAATTTCTTTAACTATCCAAAAACTAATGGACTCTTTTACCAACTAACTAATAGGTATTAAGACACAAAATCAGCTGTGCATGTGAGTAAGAGATTGCCAATGTTGCATATTTTTAGGCGTCCAACTTTATGCGCGCCTTCAGCTTATGTGTGAGCCAATTCAGAAAAGCGGAAATGATTTTCCATAGAAATTCAACCCCAAGCTCTGTGCATTTCACACGCAAATTGGCAATAAAAATTCATATTACCGTTTCTGTAAGTAGAGTAGAGAACTTCCTTGTTTTTATTTACCAAATATATTAGGTAACATATGACAGTAAATGCCATCGATTGGGCTACCGAAACAATTGAATTATTGGCAAAAAAAAATGTAAAGAGTTAAAGTTAAAGGGTAATGTTAAAGTTAGTACAATTTGCTAAAGAGAGCGTATAAATTGAACTTGCCTGGAAAGTAGAAAAGGTTTGTTTTACAAAATGTAAAGTAATCCTGAAGACTCTACGAATTGTAGAGTATAACCATGTTTAAGTTCTTTTATTATGCCAAAGTTATGACGCCATAACTGCTTGAATGTTTACCTGTCTGCTCCTTTTACTTGTGATGAACTCATTAGCCATGTTGCTAACGTGACCAACTTAAACAGTTAACGTCACTATATTGGAGCACGATATAGCCATTAAACTCATTTTGTCATCATCCACACATGGAGAATATTTGAACATTAGCTGCTCTGACACTTTGACAGGCACTTGGCTGCTCTCAACACTTTGAATCATCTTTTTGCATATTAAGCACTTTGGACATGTTGGCAACACTGATGCTGATGTTGCAAAATCAAAAGGGAATCTAAATGGCCGATAATACCAATAAATGGGTATAGAATCATATGAGAACATTTGATTGAATTTCGATGGTAAGCACATGCTTTGCATTTGCATGGAAATTTTTATCGCATAATCTTATGGATATAGCAACCATATTGAATTGAATTCTTTTCTCAATAGCTACTAAATGAATGTTTGCCCTTCTCGTGCCAGTTGGCAATTGGGCTAACTGTTGATTGTTGCCAAGGCATAAGTCATAAGCCATATATATGTATATATGTATGAATGGGACGTTACTAGGCGAATAATAATAATAATGTATAACATTGAGTATACGCACCGCTGTGCCAACTGAAGCCAACTAAGCTTGAAATAATGTTTATACTAATTTGTATGTTTTCCCTAGCGCCTTGTCCGAGACAAATAAATCTGCCCCATCGTCGGTGACCTTTCACTGTGCACTCAACTTTCCTTGAGACTAACAAACTGCAATGTCATTTAACCGAAACTCTAGTGGCAAATGTGTTTAGATGCCTGCAGGCTAAGGAGTCTTCAAATGACAACTTATTCAAACCCATTACTCATACAACACATGAGCTACTTGGAATTTTGTTTTTGTTAACTTTATCTTGTTTATGTATATTTTGGTAGTTTCTTTTGGTCATTGAAGATCTGACAGTCTCACGACTTAATTGCTAGCAACAACAACAGCAATGACAACAGCAGCAACAGCAGCTTAAATCATTTGACACTTTGACATTTTTGGTTTCTTTCGCCGAACCGGTTACAGTTACGGTTATTGTAAGTGTTATGTACGCCCATCAAATTTAATGCCATGCGGCAGTGCTTACATAAAAATATGAGTTCATATACCAACCAGAGCGAATGTTGTAATTTATTAAAATGATTTCATTTTAATGTGCACACCCACCAACAGCCGAAAATCCGAAAACCAAAATCCAAAAAAAAAAAAAAAAACGGAAAAGGAGAATCAAAAAGCAAAAATAAAATGAACATAAATCAGAAAGCAGACCATCAAGTCTTAAAGAGCAAATGCCAGACTCTTTTTCTAATTTAGACTGACAAATGAATTTTTATATGAGTCGGAGTATTTGATTTGAGTTTCGGTAGGCAATGGTTCATTTAGCAGCGAACGTGCCACAAACCGAAGGCCAGCAATGAGGTGAAAAGTGTGCCGCAACTCTTCTTCTATTACCACCCACCCCTTCCATCCTTAACAATAAAAAATTATGCGTTAATTAAATTTCTCGACACGTCCGGAAGACAGGCGAATGCTTTTCTATTTAACAGCCTGAGAGTTGTCTCAACTAAGTTTTTTGTTTAATTTATTTGATGAGGATGGAAAGGCAAAGTTGATTGCTTTTTAAGTGCAGGAAACTTGATTTATGTTTACGCCTCCAGTAAGTGGAATTGATGGGTGGAAGTTAGTGTTAGGGTTGGTCCAGTAAATGTCAAAACATGATCAACTTTCATCAAAAATAATAATAAAAGAAAATATATTTGTCCATTCCCTTTATACTTTGTATTTCTCAACTGAAGACCAAAATTTTAAACTGTCCAATCCGTTGCAGAGGCGCGGCTACGTGCGTGGTAAGTAAGAGCATTAAATGTTCGAATTGTAATTTTTGGGGCACATGACGTAATGGTTGTTTATTTTTCTTGTTTTATGGATTTTAAATCATTTTTCTTTTGTATTGAAATACACTGAAAAAGGCCAATGAAAGAAGCAATAACTATTGCACCCATGGACATTTTCAAGAAAATAAAAGTTTTATTAAGCTTTGAAGCCTTAAATCATCTTATTCAGGATTTTAAAATTTAAATACATAATTGCAGTAGCCAACATTTACTTTGTGACACATGTAACCTTTTTTCCATAAATTTAATATACCCATTTGTAAAAAGAGAGCATATGCTGACAATATGATAGCCTCAAGTCATGTGGGTGTTAGCTTAAAGTAAACCAAAATTGTCAGATAACCAGGTAAAAATGTGCTCCACAAAACTATGACTTAGCTGACCCTTAGCTGAGTTGAGTAAATTGACTGAAAGTCATTAATCAAACATTTTTATGTTTTGTTCGTGCTCCTTAAATAATGTCCATTACCCAACAGCAACAACTGATTGCTTGAGACCCGTATATTCCCAACTATGATCACTCTGTAATTTTAATTTTAGAAATAATTTTTAGATATTGATTTACTTGTATTACTGCAACTTGCGGACTAATGAATAAGCTACAAATTACTCATCTATTCTATTAAATATCTAAGGCTCATAAGAACTTTTAGACAGCAAGAAAATATTGAATTTATGAATAAAATTCACATTAATTTTATATTGGATTATATATATGTTTATATTGCTACTCTATCAATTGACATTGTGTGAAAGTCAAATAAACAAATAAATCAAACAAATTTGGCATTAGACTTGTAAATCGAAACTCACTAAGAATTTATCCAATTGCTGTGGCTTTACCCTACTCCAATAGTTAGATTTATTTATATATTTTATCTATAGATTTGATAAACAACACTCCCTTTGGCAATCAAACTAATTAACAAGTAATTTACTCTGTAAATTCACATTGGAACTTTGAAACGAATTGCCAAAATAGGTAATTGAAGGGCATAAAAAGCAAAAGCGAAAATAAATTTTATTTATAGAAACATAGGTCATAGGAAAAGTAAGTAACTTAAATGCGGCGAATTAAAAAATGAAACCCAATGCCACAGACTGCCATATAAAAAAAAAAAAGAAGAAAAAGTATCGTAAAAATACAAAGTCATAAAAATAATCAAATGGGAAAAAGAAGTCAATGAAGAAACTGAATAAGGTTAACTTTTTGTATTGCGACTCTTTTGTTCAGTGCAATAATAATAGCCAAGAAAATTTATGGGCAACGGCGGCAGCTCATACTATTGACCAGAAGCTTCTTGGTAAACCATATTGGGCGATAAAACCACATAAAATGTAAGCTAAGAAGCATTTGTTTGGGCGTGTTTGTTGTTTTGCCAAATTTGATGGATAGCCATGAAGTAGATGGCAGACTTTGTTGGAGTTGTTGTTGTTGTTGAAGTTGTTGTTGTTGCTGGAAGTAATCTTCACCTTCCAGCGGAACAAACATATACACATACATACGTGCAGGGACTTTTACTTTTACGACTGACATACATTATAATTAACACCACTGTGAATAGGGGCGTGCCAGGAAACGGGCTAAGAAAAACGCACAATTAATTAAACCGCCGAAAATGTCATAAACCGCTGACAAAGGGCACAAGGAAGTAAGAGGTCAAGGGGCAAAGTCTGTCAATTATATAAAAGACACAAAAACTGAAAGTCCAGAACTGGTCTCTTTTGCCCATTCTCTCTATCTCTCAATCCCTTTTACCGACTTTCTCCGTTTTTCCCCAAGCTCAAGTGTTGAGGCGACAATATATACTTATTGTGGGCATGTCACTAACAGGCAAGGCGAAATTCAAAATAAAATACCATAAAATCGTTCTCAAGTGAAAAATAAATGCCTTAAAGTACAATTTTCTTTTCTCTTGTTATTTATTTAAGATGGTCTGTGGGGGGATTTTGGTAAAACGATAAACGTATTTTTTTTTACCACTAAAGTTCCTGAGCTTACGCTTCTTGGTTTAAGTCCGGTTACACATTTTCACCATAAAAGAAAAAATGATTTTCTTGTGGTTTTAATATGACTATTCTATTCTTTAATGTTACGTTTTTCGAGAAAGGGTTTTCTACACATTTTGGTGCAGTTACCGAAGTTACCTCAATTTGTGTGCATACTTGGAAAACTTAACAAGTTGTCCACTTAACCTGAAACACCTTCTGCATCACAACAAGTGTTCATTGTGTGCCAGCAAACTAGCTGAATGCACACTGGAGTATATTGTATAGATATGGACTATAATACAAGGTGCACTTGGGTAGCATATTTGTGTAACTATATGGGATACAAACGTCTGGCTTTTTGCCTGGCTCCTTGCGGTGGCTGTGGTTATATGCAAATTGACGCCTATAGTTACAAGATAAATTTTCAAGTGCCAAGACCATGAACATCATTGTACAAGAGAAATTGGCTGCCCATCAACATTCAAGGCGCAGGGCCAGAGTTAGTACTAGCTAGAACTCTATTGTATCTAACAAATTCTACAAAATTCTCAAAACCAATCTGCGACAATGTTGCGGATGCTAACTTTTAAAATCCTCTCCTACTGCATGTAAGTGGTAAGGGGCGTGGTCAGTTTGTATATTTCCTATACTACACTATACAAAATAAGTGGAATATAAATTATAAGTAAAATCTCGTTTTAAAATGACAATAAATCATTTCTTTTGCAAAGAGAATATGATGAGCGAAATGCTGTAAAAAAATGTAGCAAAGCAAAATAAATATTTAAATAGTTGATGGATAAAGTTAAAGATAAATAGGTCATGGACTAAGTGATAAATTAAATTTATAGCTGCTCACATTTATTGTCTTCTAATGCCTTGACTATATTTTTTTTATTCATTTTATTAATTCTAATATTTTCGAACAGATGCAAAATGGTAAAATTTTATTTATTTCTAAAAGAAAACCATTTCATTCTTAGACAATTTCTAGGAGAAAAGTTTATTAACTTTAGGAAATAAAAAACAAAACGCCGAATTTGAAAATTTATGCTAGACTTAAAAAAACAATTTATTCTATTAGGTTTTTTTTTTAATTATTGCAGATTTACATGATTAATAAAAGTTTACTTTTAAATCATAAATACATAAATTTTAAACTTGAATTTTCCAAATTATTTCATTTTTGTGCAGTGTATTAAAACTGGGCTCATGCAAAGTTCGTGTTGGTCTTATATTTGATTTATAGGCTGGCGTTGTTGCCTGTACTGTGTAGTGTTTGCCACATACTCTTTGTTCTTCGTGCCACATGAAAACACATACTTTAGATATACATACATACATACATATATCGTTTTTTTTTTTTTTGGCGATTTGTGATTGCACGTTCAGAGTTTTACGAGCAAAACCCAGAAAGAAGAAGAAGGAGACTAGAATGATATTGGTTCTTTTTTTTCTCTTTTTGTTTTAGATTTTTATGAGCCTTACATATACATGTATCTACCAGAGAAAAGTAATTAAAAAGTTCAGAAAAGTTGCCAGATGATTAAATATTTTAGCCAACAGACTTTGTACTGATTTGTCATTAAAAACAAATCTCTTTATAATGTGTGTATGACAACTTGTTCAATTTGCTAAAAATAATTTTGAATATTCTTGTCTTGACAATTTGTTGACTAATATTGATTTAGGCTGATCTCTGTTTTCAATATTAATATAAATAAGATCGCAGCTTCTTAATTTGTCTTCTTTATGCTTAGAGTGTGACAATGTTTATCTAAATCAGCGTCATCATCAATATTATCATCATTATGACCATCAACTGTAGAGGCTGTAACTTCATCATGTGGCTTTGTTTGCAAAATGATTTAAATTGTTTGGCATCATGCATGACGAATGGCCCACTGCCATTGCCATTGATGGGCTCAAAACTGACGGAGGGCGGAAGCAAAATCATTTGGCCATAAAATATGAAGCTGGGAACAAAGGTAACACAACACATACATAAGTCTCAACTCACAGCCTGATGCCAAGTCAGTTAGTCGGCCTGCCGGCCAAAAAGTGAAAGTGACAAAGCAGAGCAGAAGAAAGAGGAAGAAGAAGATAGCGAGTGACAATGACAATGCCAATGCTTTCTGTATACTTAAAGCATTAAAAACATTACACGAAAAAACAGAAAATACAAAAATAAAGCACAGTCTTGGCACAATGATACACGAAACAAGAAAAATTTTATAGTCTAAATAAATGGAACGACATTCCGATACCCTGTAGAAACTTTTTAATTAACCTTTTATTATATGTTGTCATTTAAATGTTGCAGGCAACTAATGTTGCTTGCCATAAATGTTGCTGAGAAAAAGTTTATTGCTGGCGATGTTGCTAGCCAGCTTAAAGCATTTTTTTTTTGTTAAAAATGTTGTTTGCTAAGCTTAAATCAAATTACGTAATGCCATTAATTACTAGCTTTCTTAAACACATTAATATTGAATTAGTCATTTACAAACTAAAACAATTGTGGAGTAAAAAGGAATCCCTTTTTACCCTGTTACAAAGGCTTAAAAGATTTTATTATACCTGCTTATTGACTATGTACAGGGTAGAAAAAACGTAAAAAATAAACAAAACAACAGCTACAATTGCCATTAGTTAACCAAAGACAAGGCAGGAGACATGGGATGGTTGAAATCCCAGAAAGAAGTAAGATGCCAAGATAAAAGCCTGGCAAAAGTTTTTTGGTAATTTAGCATGTAGCCCAACACTTTAGACGAGGGGGGGGGGGATTGTACCAAAAACTAAACAGTTGTAAAGTTTTAACTTCCATCCACTCCCCCTCGCTTTCGTCTATGACTACAACTGCTCCAGCTTCACATTCCCACTTATCCCCACACAATTGTGGCATTGTGGTTTCCAGGCACATTTGACCAGCTGACTTTAAAGTACACCAAGTGAGTCTTTTGTTTAGCTAAGAAAATTACTACAGGGAGAAAGGGTTGATGTGAGTTCAAATGAAACTTGGATTCAGCAGCATTTAAGCGAGTCAACTTAATTAAAATGGACATTTCTGGTTAAGTTTTTCTTTGCTTTTTTATTTTTTGAGTTTCTGCTTCATCTCTCCGGCTCTAACTTAATCCTCTTCTCTCAGTCTTTGCTGAAGTCTAAGAAGTGGAAACCGTTAATTTCTCTTCTAAGCAGAGCATTAAAATTTGCTTAAGAAAAACTAAGTACTCTCCACAAACTGATGGGGAAAATATTATACATTAAAGTTATGGCTATAATGCCATGAAATTACTTTTTAATTAGTTTGAACTGTGTTAAAGAACTCTCAATTTCATTTTTGACCCTTTAACTGTACTAAATTATCTCGTCTATTTTGTTATTTAGGTTAACTAAATTAAGTGGAAGAAAATAATTAATAGAGTTTGGGTCAGCTTAATCTTAATCGAATCGAAATGCCAGCGTCAAAAAAAAAGTTTGAACCTTTTTTGAGATGGGGGCAGAAAAATCGATAGAAAAATGCTTTGTCGGGTTTTTTTTCGTAATTTTGTCACCGTTGTTTTTTTTTATTGTGCATAGTATAATACTTAAATCTAGAATATTTAATATATATTTTATATGTATTATAATTAATATGTATGCCATATTAACTTCTTCTGCTATCGCTCTTTCTGATGCCAAATGAAGTTCCCATGGCGGAGAACAAAACATTTGTCACCTATTTAGCTATTAGATATTTCAAGGCTTTCTTTTCCAACATGTAGATGGAGTGGATACTGTGAGAGATTCAGGATAGAATTCAGTTTGGGATGGGTATGAGTGAAAGGGACAGATAGAAATGATAGTGTGAAAAAAATAGAAAATTAATTATATACAAAAGTCATTGGGCCAAGGATTGGTCCCAGTTTTGGGCATAGAACGCGTGTCAAAAGAGTCAACACTTGTTGTGGTAGAAGATCGTCACGTTGGGGGTTAGTCGTCCAGTCCGAGGACGGATCCAATAATGGTTGCTTGCAGTTGTTGATGTGTGTGATGTAATTTATGAGAGACAGGACTAGTCAGCAGCTTGAGCCGAGTTTGAAGTTGGTGTTGAAACTAGTGTGGATGCTGGTGGTGCTGATGCTGATGATGATGATGCTGATGATGAGGAATCGATTTAGTATGGCCCAGACTTTCCAGGCGGACCGTAGTTGCTGGATGGAGCACCGACAGAGCCGCTATCACCACCACCGAAACCGCTATCACCACCTCCAGATGTATAACCACTGCCAGAATTGGACTGTGTGAATCCACCAGTGCCGCCAGAGATACCGCCCCCGATGCCACCTCCAATACCACCGCCAATGCCGCCGCCAATGCCGCCTCCAATACCGCCTCCAATGCCGCCACCGATGCCGCCAGATTCCTTTTGGGTCTTGTATTTGATGAAGTAAACTTCTGGTTTCGAAGGTTGGGTAGGAGCTGCTGTTGGAATGACAACATCTTGCTGATCTTCGGGCTTCTTGACCAACACATAGACCAAGGTCTTCTCCTCGTTCTGGGGCTGCAATGGAATGACTGGAGCCTGGTAAGAGGGTGGCGATGGAGCCTTAATGAAGATAATCTTGTAGTGCTTTTGCGATTGGCCAACAGGTATATTGGGTCGCTGACGGATTTCCTCTTGCTCTGGTGGCGGAACATGGACATAGATGTGCTTTTGCACTAGAGTGGTGCCACCACCACCACCGCCTCCTCCAAATCCACCGATGCTGCCTGTAAGAAAGAGTCATATTGCATATTAGCTGACTGAAACGATTATGTCGATCTTTTAAAACGCACCACCTCCTCCAAATCCTCCACCTCCTCCGGATCCACCGCCGAAACCACCTCCGAAACCACCACCGCCTCCGCCGCCTCCACCGCTGCTGCTGAAGCCGCCACTGCTTGAGCTGCTGAAGCCACCTCCAAATCCACCACTGCTGCCGCCACCGCCGAAACTACCACCGGATCCGCCACCGAAACTGCCGCCGAAACCTCCACCGGATAGACCACTAGATCCACCGCCACCACCGGGACGGTTATAATTGTAGCCAGCCTCAGGACGAGCTGCGGCTAGAGCCAGACAGGACACTAAGATGAAGGCTTTCATGGCTGCTTGGTCACGGGTTTTGGACGCGTTGTTCAATTAACGGAATCACGGGAACGATCTGGGAAACGTACACACACTTGCACTTGCACTATCACAGTAATCCTAGGTCTGTGTGTCAGTGTAAGACAAAAGGATGCAGGGGAGACGAAACAAAATTTACTATATTAGAATCTTTATCTTTGTTAATCTTCCACATCCACTGATGAAACTTCCTCACTTTTTATATCCTTTAGATGTTGCTCTGTGGTCGCACTCCTCTCACTGTTGCTGTTTATTAGACCAAATCAAATGCTTCACTGACGAACCAATGCAGCCGCATCATCAATTTATACAGAAATCCAGCTAGATGTATTGCCGCACAGCGTCACCGATTTACAGCCACACACACACACACACACACACATATATACACACATACAGATGACATGCACACATATGCGCATATCAAAGCCTAGAGCATCTGGGAGAGTATCTTTTATTTTTTTTTTTTATTATTTTGTTTTTGCACCAACAAAGATGATGATGATGACGCACATGCGTGGCCCAGGCCAGACCAGACCAGACCAGCAAGCAGGCCAATAATGAGCAGCTTCTTTATATGTATATGTATATGTGAGTAAGTATCTTCATCTCTCGCTGTAAGATTGGTAACTGTGTTGTTGTGTGTGTGTGTAGGACGGCAAGTGAAACCAAAATTACCGCACAATCAACTTATTACCGCACAGTACCAGCAGCAGTAACAACAACGACAACGTTGATGATGATGTCGATTTCCCGTTGAGAGCCGCTGCGTCATCTCCTCTACTGGCCAAAGACACAGCCACTCTCACTCTCAGTCACAGTCTCAGTTTGAATCCCAGTCTTAGCCAATGTCGTGCACTTTCGCTCTTGCTGCTGGGCTTTTTGGGCCTGACTTCAACGAGGAATCGGATCTCCCACTTGAGCGTCAGCTGGCCAGCCGAGCAGGCTGCCTTTTTTTATTTTTTGGTTTTTTTTTAGTTTTTCTCATCTCGACTTTCCTCGACTCCCACAAAATGGAAATGAAACTGAAGTTGGAAAATTTTGCTCACGATTCCAACTGAACCGATATCCCAAAAACCATACAAAAGTGAAAATCAAAAGGAGACAATGGCAATTTGAATAATTTGAATTTGTGCAAGTTCAGTTTCTGGATTTTTAGGTTATTTTTCATTGTATGTATTATTAAGCATTATTATTGTTGTTGTCATTGTATGAGATTTCTTTCTCAAATACAAAAATGAATGAATACAGTGAATGTGTAAATGAATGAACGAATGTGAGTGACTATAAGTGTGCCACTGTGTGAAAGATACAAATAATTTGACAAACATTTTAACTGAGAATTTGCCAGGCTTTAATTATTTTCCCTCTCTATAATTGGGTTTAAAGTCATTTAGGGTCAATTAAATTGATATTATATTACCTTATCCTTAGCAAACTTGAGTCACAACGAAAACAAATTCAAAAGTTTTTGTAATTTGTGTAAAATGTAATTTTTTGTCTTTTGTTGTGATTGTTGATTGTTGCTTATTTAGTGTGGCTGTTATTATTATTATTATTATTGTTGTTGCTGTTGGCAATCAATAATATCAACGATTATTTTTTCCCTTTGCAATTTTACGCTATTTGCACACCCTTGCATACAAAGTATATTGATTTTGATAAACGAAGAAAGTTTAAATTTCAAATAAAAATAGATTAGTTTAAAGAGATTATGAAGTATCTTTTCTTGGTGTATAAATGTTATGACATTCGATTCTATTCAAACATTTATATTAAATTTTTGGCTAAATTTAAATTTCACATTTGTTAGGGTATATAAAAAGGCTTCACATTTAAGTTTTTCTTCTTATTTTTGCTAGTCAGTTGCCTAATGGCATTAAGTTTAATGAAGTGTTTCAACACCCATCGGAACGAAGTCCACTAAACTGCACAAAATGGAAAATCAATTTATAAAATTGAACATTAACCAATATTCTTTTATTCAATTATATCTCGATACTCTGGTCAAAAGTTTCATTTTGTATTGTGGTGGAATAATTAATTTAACTAAATCAAAATGAAAATAGAAAAATGAAAATAAACTTTTATTTCTTTTGGCTTTGAGAAGGGGGAAAAAAATGAACTCTCAATCGTATCCAAAAAAAAAAAGACTGAATAAACGTCAACTAATGCAATTTGGCATAAAATCCCATTGGAAACACTATGTTGTTTGTCAATTTTGTAGTTTGCTTGACAGCTGTTCAAATTTACAACCAATTATAATCCATCCAATTAAATTTTGTCTATGAATCATGAGGATTATCTTGAATGGGGGAAACTGGAAACGGCAATCGGCGATTTGTGGAAGGCGTTGTTAATTATCTCTAAACAGTTTAGTAAATCAATCAAAATGGCAGCGAAATCAGTTGACCGATTTAGAGATGGAGAAAGGGAAGGAGGCTAATAAAGAAAGAGAGAGCAATGCGATGCGATGGCATGCGAGAGTAAAGGTGAGGCAAAATGGTTGATATATTATTCAAAGTTGTTAAACGCAACTGCTGACAATGTTACCAACTGCTGTGGCTGCTGCTGCTACTGCTGCTGGCATTGGCAACAACATTTCCTGTCTCACTCCAATTTCGATTCGATTTCACCTTGAAATGCAATTGCGTAAGCAACCAAACAACCACGGTGTCCTGGCCCAGGTCCAGGTCTCAGGCCGGGAGTAATGCCGTATGCAAAATTGTTGGCTAACGAACACCAAATGTTGTTTGTTCGCTGTTGTTTTGTTTTCTTTTTTTTTGCTTGGATTTTCCTTTATTGATAAACTTGTCGTTGTAATAAATTTGCAGTGGGAAATGGCAATGGCAACTGCGAACACCCGCAACTAAACGAGATGCAATCGCCGAGGAGCAGCAATCAGTTTATGTTAAATGCAACTCCATCGCCCCCAAATGGCGATAGAGATTGATGGGAATGCGAATGTGATTCGGTTTTGAGGTGCAATCGCATTTGCATTTTCATTTTCAATGCTAAGTTGCCTAATTTTCTACTCTTTTTTTTCTTTTGGTTTTTTGTTGGTCTTTTTCTTCCCCTTTTTTTTCCAACCACTTAAGCGATTTTTCTCCAACTTCCGAATGCCGTCGGAAAAAGCGCCAAAGGTGATTGCCAAAATAATAAAAAGAAACCGCAACACGGACCCAGTAAAAACCAGCAACAGCATTAAATCTCACGCTCAACAATGTGGCAAGAAAGAAAAAAAGTAAAATAAAACCACAGCGATAAACGGCAACTAAGTCCATGAGGCACCAAAAGTCAATGGCAGACAATTCGTATAAAGGCCAAGTAATTCAACTATTACCATTTAGAGCGAACACTAAATTTTGACTTTAAGAAAGTGGTTCTTCCAATCTGATTGGTACTTTTACAAAATGGAATTTCCAACAAACGTTTCCAATTGTCTTTAACAATTGGTTCTTTGAAAGAGAAAATATTTATTTTGATTTTGTTTAAAAAACCTAAAGAAATTTCAACAGAATTTGAATTTTTATTTAAATTGTCACACAAAAATAAACTTTCCCTTTAAGTATTGAGAACATCCTATTTAAGTTATAGAAGACATTCTTTTAAAGTTTTTTGAACATCTTTTTCCGGTATTATCAACATGGTCTACATGTAATTTGAGCATTTTTCTCAGGTTCAAAGGACATTCTCTTCCGGAAATATATATTTTGATTTTAAATACTATATACTTGATATACAGCAATTTTCAAACACTACGCCATAAATTGTAGGCTAAACAATAAAGGGCTTAATTACCTTTTTTACTGACGTAACTCAAACCAATAAGAAGATCAAATTGAAATCGATTTATGGGGCTGAAGTTTTAATTGCTTTCACATGAATTGGGAAACTCAAAGTGGGTGAGCTTTAAAGTCAGTTGCATAAAACACAAAGATAAAGTTGGAGTTTATTTTTTTTTTTTTTTTTTTTTTGCTTGTGATGCTGACACTGAAAGATAGCGATAGCGTTTGCTCACGCAATGAGCATCACAACGGGAGCATGTTCATCCCTAGACTATGGGATTTTGGTGGCTAGGAAGTTGGCGATGATGCCAACAACTACAACGATGACATTTGTTGCTTCCTGCATCTTTTGTCGCTTGTTATTGTATTGGACTGGGGGGGGCGGATTGCGGGGGGCATCTCCAACTCTAGCGCCAGCCTGCCCAGCGCTACTTCCTGTTTGTTAAGCAAACAGAAAGAAACAAGGGGGAGATGAGAGGTAATGGCAAAGATGAAAACGATAGAGTCGATGTGTAAAGTTTTTTTTTGCCATTGCTTGATTGTTGAATACGATTTTCGTTTGAATATTTCATAGTGGTGAGCCGACTTTAAAGTTTTTGACTGTTGTTTGACTGCTTGGCTTTAACATTTGACATTTTTGGGTGCCATCTGTCCATGTGTGCTGCTCTTGCATCCGAGTTATATCGCGAGATATAGCAAAGATTTGTAGACTTATTATTTATTGTATGTTCGCTTCAATTGAAAATGTTGGCAACATGTTGCAGAAGCAACATCATCAATTGTTGCTGCTTTTAGTTGAACTCTTTGCCGTTTGTTCACTTGTAAATGCTAATTAGTGTCAACGACTTTTTGTTTTTCGGTTAAGTTTGTTTTTTTTTGTTTTTTGTTTTATTTTTTCTTTTTATGGTTGACTATTTGGCAATTGACGTTGTCCCGAATCAGCATCATTAGCCACATCACTAGCATATTGTTTAAGGTCGCTCGGACCATTTTTCTTTTTTTAATAAAATGTAAATGAATGAGGCAATCAATTTAATGCCTAACTAAAACAAAATTTAAAAGTTTTGCGCTTAAACTTAATTGAAATGCGTGTCATTAACCTTCGCCAGCTGTTAATGATTAAAATTAAGTTTCAACTATTTCTGTTAAAGTTATTCCGATTGCACTTGAAAAGTTTCCCTTATCTACAAAGGAGCTTATTCTTAATTCTTCTGTAAACTCATCAAGAAAACTTATCAAGAAATGAGAAAAATGCGCTTACAAATAAGATTGAAAATAAATTCAAATGTATTTAGCATAAACTTTTCAAACAGCTGTTGCATTGAAAGCAAAAACACATCTTTAAGTCACCTCGTTAGTAATTTAATTGCAATATGTTCTAAGAAAATTGTAAACGTGCTGCCATTTTCCCAATGCTTTTCATATGCTTATGTATTTGTCGGTTTGCATGTGAAAACTGTTGCGGTGAAAGCGGCGTTGGTGGTAGAGGCAGGTGGAGGTGTTGCACATTTTTAATATGCATTTTAATTTAAATAGTTGCCATTTTGTTTCCATAGAACATGATTCAAATTTGCTTGGCATAGTTTAGTGTGAGCATAACATTTCTTTGGAGCATTTCTAAATTTGAATAGTTGCCTAGTTGGGTTGCCTTTGCCTCTAACAAACGAACCGATGGCAGCTGGCAAATGGGAAAGCCGTGTAGAGGAGGCACATTAATAATGCCACGGGTGCAGGTCACATACATACATTTCACACGTGCCAGTTTCGCATTTCACATTTGGCATCTTTCAAGTTGAAAGCAAACACTTGGTCGGAAAACGCTTCTTTTTTAGCATTTCTTTTTTTTTTATTACTTTTTTTGGCGGAAGAGTTATGTGTGGTTCACAGTTCAGGAGCTGTCACTTGAAATCGAAATCGACGTGCGTCAACCTGGGAATCACACAGACTCGCCGACACAGTAACCAAACATGGCAAACAGTTGGAAACAAGTTTCCTTTTGACGGCACAGCTAACCAGCGAAATGGAAAATGTGTAACACCAAACACGCCCCATCATCAACTTCATCTTCAATTAGGAGCATTGCATACAATACATATGTATTCAGTCACAGCTTATACAAAAGAAGTCCATCAAGCCATTTGAATTGAATTGATGTCCCCAATGCAAATCGTTAAGACCAAGCGAAGATGTGTGTGAAAAAGAAGATAAAAAATTTAACAACTTTAACACTTTTAACAATTTTTTTTTTAATTTAAAGCATATCGTTAAAGTGCTCGTTAAACTCTAATGAGAGGCCAAACTGTGATCAAGGACAATATGTCTATCTAGAGTTAGAACATATTTAATGTAACAAATGGACTGGAAACGGAATGATTTGAATATCAATGTGGAGGGACTTGGCACTTGGCAACTGGGCGAGATTTGCATTTTGCCAAAAATTGTATTGCAATAAAACTATGTATGTATATGCATTGTGTTGCCACGCCTTGGTTGCAAGTGATTCACTTTCATATTGCAGTTGCCGTGGGGAATTTAAAATAGTTATATATGCACATATATATCATCGTTCACTTTGTGCAAATATGCAAACAAAAAGAAGACAACAAAAAAATAAAGTTGAAACTGAAGCTGCACGTACTGTTAAAGTGAAATCTTTTGAATTAGATTTGAAATTGTGTTTATTAGGTTTTTTTTATATATTGACTGTGGGAATTGCTGGGGTTAAGCTATGTAAGTATATGGTGGCATCGCGGTCACTGAGGCAATTGTTTAGGGGCTTTGGCAAAGGTGAAACGGAAAGATGAACTAGGTATAGTTAATCAACAAGACATCTGTAATTGTATATATATGTATGGGTTTTCCAAAAACATTTGAATTTCCTTACTTTGACTCATACGCAGACATATTCAAATGGCACGAAATTTGCACGTGCCTGTAGACAAGGGACAGGACGACTGATGAATGTGCGACTGGCATACAATCAACAACATTGATCCAACAATGGTTGTGGAATTTGCATTTCTGTTGAAATAACCTGTCAAACATCTTCATTGATAGCTGAAACCACAATTCCTCTGGATGAGCATTTTGTTTGCAATTTGGTTAAAGTAAATGGTCATTGGCACTGGACAAAACTCTTATGCAATTGCCTTGTAGAGATAACCACAATTACTTGTATTGCGACAACTGTGATGATGTTTCTATGCTGTTGGGATTCCTTTTACTTTTCGCACATCAAGTATTTAGCTCTGTATCTTTCCATTGTTGCTAGCGGTTAGTTTCCTTGGCATCTTCTTAAGTAAGTGGCCAATTTTAATCCCCTCAAGCTCTTTACTCCTAATCTTTGTCTCGTTTATGTGTTTAATTCTGATTGTTTCCTTCGGCTTCAAGCTAACAGCACTTAAATAAAATGTCTCAATTTGAGATTTTGATTTAACTCTGGATTTACTTGTAATTGAATTTATAAATGTAATATTACCAAGAAAATATATTTTTATTAAATTCAAGAGGACTGTTATTTCGTTGCTCTTTGGAGTTCACTCAACTTGTAATTGAAGTTGGTCCAAAAATTATACAATCTTTGACAAGGGAAATGTAAACAAGTAAGAAAATGTAAAACAAAATTCATATTCTGCGTAAATTGGTTTCAGTTTTCACACTTTCAATAAAATTGAAACCCCAAAGCTGAGGTCACAAGATTGATTGAGCCTAAACACGAACTGAAGACCCAGTGGAAACGGTCCAGCAGAATAAACGGGGGAACGAAGGGGCAAGGGTACAGCAAGGCCAAATTGGTGAAAAATACTTTTAAACCAAATTGCCAAAATAAACAAAACCCAAAAATACTGAAAACTTGTTCAAATCAATTAAGGTCGCCTTTGTAAACGAAAAGTGAAAGAATATACAAGAAATGACAGTTAAGGCTGAGATGGACAACAAACCAATGGTTGGTTACATAACCCATCGTTGCCAGGATGCAACTGGCGGCAAAACTTGTGAAAGATGAGCTCTGAAAGTGATGGCGATTGAAAGTGCTCCAAAGCGAACGAATTCAATGCAATTTATGGCTAACTAAAACGCGTGGCAAACGCTTCAAAAGGATGGCCACAGAAGACCAAATACCGAAGACCGGCTCATCTTCCAATTTACCCCGAATTCCTCTAGTCAACCCCTTTTCCCGATTAGGTAAGCGTAAATTGAACCAAAGATAAATGACCAACAGTCTGCATTGAGATTGAGATTCCCATCGAAGCAAACGGCTGAAAAACTTTCGCTTTCACAGACCGAAGATGTTTTCTGGTTTTTATTTCTTTGCGGTTGAAACTAATTTAAAATGGTTAGTGTCAGGATCTCAATTGGAATTGAATAAAGTTTGACTTGGTCATGACAAGCGGCTCATTTATTTAAAATAGTTTAACATTGGATTATTGAAAATTGTATATCCTATATACGAAAGATAAACGTTAAAAACAAATAAAATTTCCCATAGAACGCTTACAAACTCCAATTAAAACTCAATATTTTCAATTCCCAGATATTCATTTATAAAGCCATCAAGTTAGTCATTATTGTGTAGTCAGTGTGTAATTTTATCAAACCCCTTGCCGCCCACACAATTAGCTGAAAATTGCAAAATTGAATAGCTCTTCAAATTTTCAAGTTATTGTATTTAAATTAAGTATTAAGTACGATCGATATCAATCATTTCAAACACTTGGATTCAGATTGGATAAGATAAATGAGTTGTGGGCTATGAGAAAGCTGGACAAGAGGAAGAGATATTTTTATAAATGAAAGCATATTGTTAGCTCAATTTTTTTGTATTTGAAATTCGTATGGGGTATTGTTAGTTTAACGACCATTTTAACCAAAGGATTGATTTTTCTTTGCACAACTGCCACATTAAATATAATAAAGGGAGATGGAGAGAGTGAGAGAGATGGAATATCAGGACATGGAATTGACGCTTTACAACTGCCACTAGTAAAATGAAAATAGGACGTTGGCGTATAAGCCTTTGCGGCTGCCTTTGTTGTGGTCCCTGGTATCCGTTAGAAATAGTTCCACTAACTAAATTACTAAACAGAAAACCATTTACCATCACTACTTCCTTTAATTTTGCAATTTCATTTTATTTTTTTTTACTACATTTCAGAGTATTGAAGCTTCGCTTCGTGTGCAAATGCGTTAAACTTTTTATTTGCCATTTATATTTATGCAAAGTCGTTGCCATTGCTGCTTGTTAAAGCAAAACCTGAAACTGTTTCAATTGCCAATGTAAATATTAACGAAGAAAACGTGTTCACAATGTTGACGTATTACTATTATTCCTTATGCCAAAAGGAGTTAAACAAAAATACCGGAAAAGTTAATTGATTACATATTGAATGATGAGAGACAACAGGGTGTTTATTTTTGGGTCAAAGTTCATATAAATATTCCGTGGCAAGGCCATTTCAAATTGATGGTAATTGAAACTTTGTTCATCATATTTTTTTACACTTAACGCATCATCACGCATGGACATAACAATCTCTTGAGTCACGCCATCGGATGCTGTAAATTACTTTGCGTGCTAAATATTGTAAAAGAAAAATTTATCAACAATTTGCGAATATTTTTTGTTTGTTTTTAAATTATTAGATATTTTAAACTGCCCACCCCTTTAGCAAATTCACGCACCTGAGTTACTTGAAAAGGTCACTTGCGAAACTGGTTTTGATCCATATGCAACATCTAACTAATCGAAGTTGAAAATGAATCCGCAAGTGGTCGCACTAACGACCATATAACTTAACCTTGTAGACCTTGCCACAGTTGCCACAATCCAAAAAATGTTGTAGTCTTTTTTTTCTTTTATATTTTAAGACTTCGGTTTTTTTTGTTTTTTCATTGCCCGGCCAAGGCGAAGGAAGTCAAAGAAAGGCGGCCATGTCGACATATAACCTTTTTGCTGAGAGGTGCAAAAACCAAGAAACATGAAACGTGCCAGGAAATGAACAAAAAATGCAAGCACGAAGCCCAAGGCAAGTCCATTACAAAGTGCATTAAGCCAACCAATTCAGTTTCATTTTATCCATGACTTCCCTCTCTATAAATGTGGGAGAAGCAATAAACCAGATAGCCAAATATCCTAAGCAGGCTTAAATTATTTAGTTATCACAGCTGAATAAAATTTAAAGCATAATAATACTTGTTATATAAACAACTCTTTTTAGTTTTAAAATTATAAAAAATAGTTTATCATATAAGAACTAATGTCCCTACTTTTTATCCAAAGTTATAAAATTTTATACATTTTTTTCATAGCAAATTTAAAAAATGTCTATTTAAGTCTATCTCAAAGCTTTATAATTACAGAAAACCTAATACTAGAAATTTATAAAATAAAAGTATAATTTCAGATAACTAAAAATGGCACATAATTGGATATAAATGTTTAAACTTATCAACTCAGTTCATTAAACAACTAAATTGATATGCTTCATTTATTAAGTAACAGAATAATAATAATTTATATCATATATATAAAAATTTTGGTTTATTGATTCACTCTTTTAAATAAATAATGAAAAATGTAGAAAACATATTAAATAATAGTTATACTATTGGCTTGGTTTAAATAATTTGTAAACTATATGAGAAATTTGAATAACCATTTGAATTGCAGAGGAATTTTATTTTTTTCTTTTTGTTTTACTGCACTTTTTTTATATGTTAAAAAGTAATTTAACAAACAGTTGCTGAGAAGTACTTTTAAATGAGTTGGGAATGTGGCCAAGACAGGTTAATGAAAGCCTAAAATGCCAACCATTTGTGGTAAACATTTGCTTAAGGTTTGCAGTTTAGTCACAGAGTAAACGCATATCTCATGGCATGCAACCGTTTGTTGCCATCCCTCTTACGTAATATGTTCACTAATCTTACTTCTTTTTTTTTTGCGCTTTTATGCTAAACGCTCGGATTGTGAAGGCAGTTAGTTGGCGCCCTCTAATTGGCCGCCCTATGAACACATTTACATATATACAAGTGAAGCGGACATGCGTACCCTCAGGCATTTTTTGGCCTTATGGCCGGTTGCCTTAAATCATCCGGCAAACTCATTACGGCAATTGCTCACGTTTCAATTAAACCCGCTGGAGGCGTTTGCTGGCCAATAGCAAACAGCACTAAGGTACACATGCAGAATTGCAGTAGCGAAAGGCAAAGTATCTCACGGATGTGCATGACCATGGTGGGGCAGAAGAGACTGTGTTTAAGCCGTTGTTTGTTAAAGAGAAAGTGCTTTTATTTTCGCATGTTCACAGATTCACCGATTTTATATATATTCTTTTTTTTGTTTTTACGACGCCAAATGAATTTTCCCATAGTATTTTTCTCTTGATTTTTTTTTCATTACTTGGCGATTGGATTCAATTTCGACGCTTCATTTGCTAGTGGACATTCTGATCTTAAGTTTTAAGTGACTCATAGAAATGAAAGAGCTTAAAAAAGAAAAAAGAATTCATTTATTGGCTAACGTCTTTGCTAACTTGAACCAGCAATAAACTGAGAGAGAAATGCCGCTTACTAACTGACTAACTGAGACTGGGGCAACAAGCACGCGACATTTCCGTGCCTGGTAGACAATGGAACAACTGCCACACAATAGTTACAATACTATATTGTACATGTACATACGATAGACGACACCTTAATAGCATCATAAAACGTAGCAGCAATATTCATAAAAGCAAGGAACGCGTTAACACACACAGACACATAGAAACTTGGCCAAAACAATTGAGTGGAAAGGAGAAGCTTTAACTTGGCAATCGGGAGCCACTTGATGCTGGTTCGTTGATAACAAAAAAAAAAAATAAAACCTAAGAGGGAGAGTAAAAGGGGTACATAGAAATGGCAATGATAGCACAATATTATTTCCGTCATGAGGGCAACTAAACAGATCCATATATATATATATGTATATGTACCTACAAAAAGTCCAAAGATGTGGTAGAGGACCATTGGGGATCAGTGGGACATAATTTATGCTTTTATATATACAATACGAGAAATAATTTTGTACAGTTTGCACTGTTTATTTGGAAATAGCGTGACGCGAACTGCACTGTCTCTTAATTCACTTCAAATTGTTGTAAATTACATATATATATGTATGTATGTATATATATGTTTATAGTAGGTCCCCCAGCTCCAGACGGAGATGCGCTGTGGCTGTGACTTCCACTTAAAGCTACAAATCATTTTGCGGCATTCCGTGTGTAATGGTAAAGGGATGCAGTTTTCTGTATTTGTGTCTGCAATGGGAATACTGGGCAGCTGTTGGAAACAAACAACTGACAGCAACAACAACAAAACTAAAAGCCAACATATATGTATGTATATATGTACATATATATATATAACTAATGTATGATAAGGATTGCATTGCTGTATATGTGACTTGGATATTACGACACTTGGCAAGTTGAAGATTTATGCCGCAATTACCGCAAGTGTAAACTAATTACGGGTTTGAAGTGGCAAAAAAAAAAAGAGATAATGCCAGCAGACAACAAAAAATGAACGAAGGTAAGTAAGCGTTAATTTTAACCCCATATTGACTCTACCTTTGAAGTAGCTACTTTTGTTATTTTTCTTTTTTGCTGCTGTTGTTGTTGGACATTAAGAGCTCCTGTTATATGGTAACATTCCATCATCTTAATGGTTATCCCCTTTGGAACCAACGTTTTGAGCTAATGATAGTAAATTAATTACTTTTACTTTTATTTAAGAGAAAGGGATGCATTCAATTAATTGAAATACTTTAAACATTCTTTGGGTTTAAACATAGAAAACTGGCAAGAATAAAGATAGTAAAAGAATAAAGAATCCTTTTAATCTTTGATTCCGAATTTAATAATCTTTTTCAGCAAATTTATATATGTCATTATAATATATTATAAATTAAAACATTCTCTCATTTCGATAATTTTCTTATACTATGTCCCCAATTTAAATTATTCTACTGAACTGTAGCTAAATCTTCCTCAGCAATCAGGGAACGTGACCATTTCTAGTTACACAATCTTAAATGAACTTACAATAGTCTTAATGCCACACATGGGTCTTTATACCCTTTTGAAAGGGTTGCACACATTTTAATTAGAATAACTTTGGATGGTAGTTGAATGATAGATGCGATGCTATGGTTCCGGCATCATCTCCGGCTGTTTGATTATCTTACCAAAAAAAATAGGTTAATGTGGTGTAAAGTCTTTGAGTCTGTTGTTGTGCCTGAGGCCTTTTTTCTTTTTTTTTTTTATTTAGATGGCATGATGATCTCTATTATAACAATGCCAGCGCCAACAATAATAGTAATTACAACGCCAACAACAACACTAACGGCAAAACAAAAAGTAACAAAACAACTTCAATGTTTGGCCTAAAGCAAAGTTGATGAACTTTTGAGTGGAGCAGTTGTAATCTAGTAATTTGTTGTTGTTTCTGTTTGCTTAACACTTGTTGCTTATTGTTGGGCGTAGGCTGATGGCCCTTTGTAGCATTTTAATTTGAATATTTTCATTGTTTAGTCGACCTCAGCATAATAACAGATTAAAAGCCAGTAAAAATATTTTTGTAAAAGAAATATTGCAGTTTTAACTGAAGCTCATTTTAAAAAGAATTTTTTTACTTGTTGGACTTTCCATGGGTATCCATTAAAATTTTTTACTAAAATATACTGATTTTAAATATACAATTTATTATTTAAAATGTAAGTTTTAATGCATTTTTTCAAAAGATTTTTTAAACGGCGCCTAGTTGCAGCAGATTATGATGTATTAGATAAAGACTAAGATTTTATTTTAACGGTTTTAATTTTAACCATTAACTTGAATACTATGAAAACTAAAATCTTCTCATAGATGTTTTCTATATTGTAGACCAAAGAACATATCTAATTGCGATTTGGCTTTTATGCGCTTCATTAGTTGAACATTTGGTCAACATCAACATTTTGTTGATTGGTTGAAACGACGGGGGACAAGTGAGGCATCTTCATAATGATCAGTTTGATTTTTTTAGAGCGTCACTGACACAAATTTTTTTTCGCAGTCATAATCCATAGATTTCGAATACGCTTGTCCGATACCTTTCACTTTTGTAGAATAAACTTGTTCGCCATGCCAAACAAACAAACAAACAACAAGCAAGCAAGCAACAGACAAGATGTTTCTTTATGTAACTACTGCAATAACAACAACTGCAATAGCAACAACAAAAAGCAACAATGCAGCAGATGTAACAACAAATTCAACGTCAGCTGTCGGCAACTTCAGCTACCGATGCTCTCCTCAATGGCGCCAAACTACCAGCATGCTGTACCAGCTCCTCCTCAATCTCAGTGGCAGTAGAGCAAGTCATGATGATGACGTCTTCATGCAACCAACAAGACAGCCTTTCAGTTTGAATCTAAGCGGACACAAGTTGCCCATTGAGAAACAATTGAAGTTTGACTCCAAACTCGCAATGCAATTGAATAGAATAACCGAACCGACCCGAACCAAACCAAACTTAATTTATTTTATTTGTTGCTCATCGCGAATCTCCTACTCTTGCCACTACTCTTACCAAGCAACATCAAACTATTAGCTGGACTATGTTTAATTTATGAACATTAATTGGCTAATTTATGACCTCGCACCAAAACCAGCACCAAAATGCAAACAGGCAAACTCCATTTACCACCAACTTCGAGTTGCGCCACAAATAAACACAACATTTAGTTTTATTTATTTAAGCAAAATGAACGAAAACAAATGGCAAAAAATTTCAGACTTATCAATTTAATACAATCATGGGTAAACAGCCACCAAAGACCAATACAAAATAATAGTTTATGGCCAATACTTCCTAATTGATGGTCCTTTTGGCCATAGTAAGTATATCTTATACATATACACTTTTAACGATCTAAAGAAATTGTCTTTAGTGGATTATGAATTTCTGTTGCTTTGCAGTAATTACGATTAATTTTCTTTAAAGTTAGTCGAACTTTTCTTTAAATATTTAAGCAAAGCATGTCGAAAATAAATTACCAAAAAAATATATTATATAGTTTTGAATATCCAGTTCACAAATTTTTTAAAATTACTTAAATAAATAGCGTACTCTAAATTTTACTTTCATCAATTGAAAGGAGAATTTTTAATTAGAGCTCTTAATTTCAAAATTATTCTTGAATAAATTTTTGTTAGATTTTACCAAATTTTAAATGAATTACCATTACAATTGTAGTTTTTGCATACGCTGCAAACGTTTCCATTTCGTTTTCTTTTATCCTTTTGCCAGTGAAAAATGCTTTGATATATATTTTCAGATTTGACGATTTTCGACATAATTAAATTGACGTTTCAAATGGGACAATTGGATTTTTTTTCAAAACGTTTGCGTGCATTTTTGCCTGAGGCATTTGCAACACATCAATTGCAACATCATGCAGAGTCAGAGGGTTTTTTTTTATATTTCTTTTTTTTTTTGCAACCTTTAATTGAGTTACCGCTAGTCATTTTGCCCAGCAGATTCTCATCACTCTTTCTGAACATAGTAAAATCGCAACGTAAATATTTGACATGAACTATTGCTGGTCATATATCAGTAACAATTTCTGTGTCATACAAATTTCTTGTACGAAGGTGCTATACTATATATATATAAACATATATATTGGAAACAAAGTTGCAATCTGTAAACTTTAACTCCAAAAAAAACACAGAAAGCAAATTGTCAGTTGATGGCAACAAATTGGTTGGAAGTTAATCAATGGACAATCCCAAGAGGGGTTGGAAGGAAAAACTAGAAGGGAGGGGTATTACTCTTTAACATTCTCACTATATATAATGCAAAAATTGTTAAGACGTGGCATTACTATAGTTAATTTAAAAAGCAATAAAAAACTTAATTGGTTTATAACTTAATCAATTATTGATTAATTAAATTAAATAAGCTTCGATACTAAGTTTTTGTAAGAGAAAGTGGATTGTCTTTATTACAAACTTTATTTTAAAATTATTTTATGTTAGGGTAAAATAATAAAAACGGCAATAAGGAAAATTTAAAAAAAAATTACTGGGAGGCTTTGAGGTGCTTAGTTTATAGTTAGATTTATATTCATAGTATGGAGCAAACTATTAGTCAAAGAAACATTTAGAGGTGAGTCTTACTACCCATTTGAGCTTATATTTTGTGAATTCAAATAAAATAGAGGGTATTTATAGAGACAAAAGGTATTACGATGTAAATGGATAGATAAACGAAATTTAAAAGCAATCTCGTAAAGAGGGAAGCCTGCTGAGCAGATTGTGACTAATTGCACCCAGATGCCTTGATGCCTGTTGTGGATGTTGTTGTTTGCTGTGAGTTTTATCTTTTAATTTGCCACAAAACGCACCGAGTGCACCGCACTCAACTGTAAGACTGTGTGAGTGGGTGGAATCCATGTGTATTGCAGATCCATCCACTGGCCAAGCCTGGGAATCCTCTCACTTTTATTCACATGCACTTCCCATTGTCTGCATATATGTATGTATGTATGTATGTGTGTGTGTGTGTGTGTGTGAGTGTGCATGCTGATGGTGCAGATGATGACGATGATGATGAAGATCCCAGCTGCTTGCCTGCCTTACTGGTGGCGACTAGCTGGATATGACACAGATTATGTAACGCAAAATTAACATTTTAACACAATTCAACAGAAACAGACGACGACCAAGTCGAAGTCGATGCAACGGCCACAGCCGTCAACACAGACACACACACACACACACACACACACACACACACACACACAAGAAAAACACCAAGAGAAAAAAAAAACTGAGAAAATAAAAAAACAAATGAAAACCCGACGACCACTGCCCTACCTCTTCCCTCTGTTTTGTTGCCTGGCTATATTCGGACCTGGAGGCCTGCTCATCTCATCAGGCTTTGTTGTGGCGTGGTCACTGAATCCACTCAATAAAGACTTAGTAGTTATAAAAACCAAAAAAAAAGGGGATATAAGCAACCAATACTTTGAGGCTGCAAGTTACGCCTCTTGCAGTCAATTATGCAATTAACATTTTCCATATGGACAAGAAACAATCGCGTTAACGACATCTTTTCCAGTCAAATGAGGCAAATTTCCTCTTACTTGGCTGTCGATTTGATAAAATACGCAAAAGACCCAACGCCACCAGTTGGGGCACGATATGTTTTTGCTATTAGCGATATTGTTGTTGGAGTCTCTGAAGCTGTTGCAGCTAGAGAAATGCCAAAGGAAAATCAATAGATGTATGGAACACTACTCAGTTTACAATTTGCTATTGCCAATGGCTACAACAAATGTAAAGTGTCATCGCCCCAAGTCAACAATATTATTATTTTTTTATTTATTTTTATTTCTTGCATTTTGTTTTCATGTTGATTTGTTTTCTGTTTCCCAACAATTAGGCTAGAGTTTGTGTAATTTGCAAATCGTGCAAATCAATTTAGGAAACATTTAACAAATATTGACAAAAATATGTACAAAATTATATAAAATGAAATAATAAAATGTTGCTCTAATACTTAATGATATCATGTGTGAAATGCAAGAAATATTTATTAACACTTGGTTAAGAAATAAAGATTAAAACTTGAAACCCCAAATTAATATAGTGAAAATAAATTTTTTGAAAATTTTTTTCTTTTATTTATTGAAAAGGTTGCCAAATGCGTATATCGATTAAAAAATATCTATTAATTTAACAAGTGAACTTAAAGATCTTGGAGTCTAAGCGAGCTAAATCCATCAAAATTTTATACATCGACCTGAGTATTAGTTCATTAGTTTATTTTATTTAAAAGAAATAAAAATTTTAACTAGTTTTTTGCATTTTTTTTTATTACCCTTAACAATTATAATTACGAGCGGAAAACGGACGAAAACAAAATTTTAGATGTTTTTTTTAATGCTTTGTAATTTGCTAATCATTTTGACTGTCAATTTTAGAAAAAAATGTTTAAAACTCCAACGATACGGAAGAGAGAAAAGTTCATTGAAAAATGTTAAAATAAGGAAAAATTATTTTATGTTTCTTTTTTTTAGTTGTTTGTAGCTGTGTTAAGCAATCGAGTTATTTGTAGCTACTTTTTTTTTGGTCAATTGCATCCAAGGGATGTTTTGGAGAAGGCGGCATTGGAGATGCTAGCAAATGAATCGGAAAAAAAGTGAATGGCAGATGCTGAAGCTGCCAACTGCCTTGGGCTCAAAATTGGGTAACATAGCATGGCAAAGGAGTGGGCGCAACTGTCGTCAGTAATTTTCTTTGTCGGACAGCTGAAGATGAAGGAATCTGATGGCCAAATGTTTTTGTCACTATCCTTTTCATTTGCTTTGACTTTTGTTTTTGTTTTGACAAAAATGTATCTTTAACAAATATGGGGTGACTTTTCCAAATATTGACTTATTGATATAATGAAGACTAAGTTTAATTAAAACCAAAGATGCGTTGCTAACTGACCAGCTGTGTCCATGATGATGATGATGAGATGATTTTTATATGATGATGCCTAGGAAAGGTCATCGTCGGCAACGACTAACTGGCTTTCATTGTATTGCGTTTGGCAGCACAATTGGCCATAAAGTGGCAAAGGCCTGTTTGACAACTGGTTACGTGGTTGTCTGGTCTGGTCTGGTGTGCTCTGCCGGCACCCGCACCCAGCCAGCCGATCGATGCAATTTCCTGGAAGACCACAAAATGTCGACGATGCCAATGACTAGACAAGGTGCCATCTTCAGAAATGCAGACAGTCGAGGTCTCCAGCTGTTTGGTAGCTTGCAAACTTTTGCGACTCATGTACCAAGTACGAGGTGCATGTGCCGTATAAATCTTTTTACATTTATTTACTTTAAAATATAAATAAGTGGCGCGCTTGCGCCTAGTGATTATGTGAGCATTACATGCCATTTGGCACGCCGCCAAAACTCCAACTCTACTCTCCAGGAAGCCCAAGTCTGCCACGCTTGCTCCTCTTTGACCTCGGATCACAAAATGCAAGGGGAGAAAAAATATGTAAAATCAATTTAAAGATTGAATACCTTAAATGATTTTATGGCTTTGTTTGAGGTCATATTGTGGGCCATCATTGACATCGGGTTAAGTACTGACGACAGAGTTGCAATTGAATTTGTATTTTATTTAGTGAAACGACTCTGTTAGACTTTCAATTTTTTAAATTTGAAAGTATAATCAGAATATATATTTAGTATATTTTACTTGACACGAAACAAGATATACTAAATTTGTCTAACAATGTAAATAAATAATCTATAATTAGACAATAAATATTTATCTTACAGATAAATTGCAACAACTTTGATTAGTTAATAAATTAAAAAATTAAATATTCGAAATCTATTATGAATGGATTTAAAATGAATTTCTGCTTGGATTTCCATTGGTAAATGCTTTTGTTAAAAAAACATTAATCAGTTTTCCGGAAATTTGATTTTCTTAAATTTCCTCTATTCTTTTGTTTGCAAATCAATTTCAATTCTCTTTCTCTGTTTCTTGTCCTGTTTCATAGAAATGTGTAAACTATTTTCATTTAAGTAAATCACCAACACGTTCCAGAAATGCCGAGTCCAATAAAAATATGCAAAAATATTTCAAATGCCAGAGATATTCATGTTTGAAGCGGCAAAAGGATTGTTGTTCAATATCCCGAGGCAGCCACGCTGAAGGCATTGAGTCGGAAAGTGCACACAAAGGCAGACAAGTGGCGGGTGGTGAGAAATGGAAAGTACGTATCCTTAAAAGATTCCTTTTGTTGAACCAATGGAATTACCAAAGTGCTAAAAATACTTGTGAAAAATCTGACTTGCCTTCTTGGAAGAGAATCGATAAAGGGTTTTTGGCTTTTGGCGTTTTGATTAAATTTGCACAAACAGATTCAACCTACATACATAAGTCAGTAAGGTAAAAATAATGGCCAAATCCATTTAAAGCCAAATTAGTTTTTGCGGTTGGTCAAGTGACTTACCTTACGTTTGGAGCGTGCCATGCGCTGGTCTCGTGAATTCTCCGCCTCGCCGGGCGGTCGCTTGCCCCATACAGCGATTGCAATGCGTGTATAGGTGAAAATGAGCACCAACAGTGGCACAACAAATTGCAATGTGAAGAGAGCCAGAGTGTAGTAGTATGCCTGCTCACTGGAGGGCCAAATTTCCTTGCATATGTATCTGTCGGCGATTGTCCGTCCATCCAGTAGATGCACCAGATCCAGATGTGCCACAAGTAGACGGTATGAGTAGAAAGCGTGAACGCAATAAAAATGAAAAGTCAGAGATAGAACATTGCGTTAGTGTTTACATAGGAGGATAAATGTGGGGCTTCTAGCAAATCTGCTGGTTCTAGATTTTACTCTCAAAACAAACTGTCAAGAACAAACACACACACACACACACACAGTTACAAATACACAGACAAACTATTCATATATGGAACAGAAACAAAGGAAATCTCACACAGATACACCCATGAGAGTGTACAATCTCATATTCTGTTAAGTTTTAGATTTTTGCTCTTGAAACAATTTAAGGAAATGCAGTTTCGTATTCCATTAAATTTCTTTTCCATTTTTCATATTGCTGCGCTGATGCATTTCGAGATTAAAATCTTAAAGCAAAAATTTAACTTTTAAATAGATTTTCTATGAATTTAAAATTAAATTAGTGTTTGAATCTTGTAAAAAAATTTGGAATAACCATATTTAAATACAACAGGGAGATTTATTTTGAAATCTTCGTTATGTGTAGCAAATATATATATTTTAAGTAAAGTCTATTTGGATACTAATTAAGAAAACAACCCTTTGCACTTGATAAAAATTAGAATACATTTAAAATAAAATATTTAATCAGTTAATTATTTTAAATGGCATTTTACTCCCTAGCTGTGACCTTATCAATTATTTGTCTAGTGCTCCAACAGCAGCAGCAGCAGCATCTGCTCCCCAGGACCTTTTATCATTCCGTTCACATTATTTCTACGTCATGTTACCTTAATTAGACGTGCGGTTTTAAAATTTGCACACGTGCTCAGTTTAAGTGCTTGTCAAAGTTGAAAATTAGAAATGTTTCTGCTTAAAGTTCCACAACCAAGGGTATTTAATTTGTTCTTTAGCTGAGCAAAGCAAATGGCCAAACACCGACCCTCTGCGATTTGGGGCAGTGTGAAATTGTGTAATACATTTTATTTTCAGAGAAGTGAGAAATTTTTCATGGCACAGTCTGGGCAAAACAAATGATATGCACTTAAGCCATGTCTAAGAAGGGAGGTAAGAACGTACGGTTTTTAATGGACAATCAGGGAACATTGAGTCGTCCCTTTTTAAAGATATTGCCCTAAATCTTTGATGAAGTCAAGTTCAATTTACTTTAGCTTAGCTTAGACATACATTTAGACCTGCTTCCATCAAGTCATTTCTTAGTTCCACCCACCCAAAAGCATTCAAAGACACTCAGACATTTATTTTTGTTTATTGTTTCACATCTTTTGTACTTACTTTTCACATTTCTCGTGCCACGGCGATGAGGGCAGGTCGAGGCCGGATACCACAGGAATGGGAAATGCCGTGGCAAGTGCAATAAACCAAACTCCGGCAATGATAAATTTAGCATAACTGAAAAGAGAAGAAAAAACAAGAGAGCGAGAAAAAGCATTTTAGAGTAATTTTTGATTCAGTTATTAATATTTTATATTAGTTCGCTATTTTAGTCAGTATTCTCGTATGAGTGATGTCTGACTTCCGGCTGTCATTCGTGCAATGCGAACGATAAATGGAGTGGAGTGGTATCAGTGGTGAATAAAGAGACAGACAAGACTGCGTGTGCGTAAATTACAAGCACGTTGAATAATCATTAAGTTTATTTACTTGATGCCCTCAAATATTTGCACATGCCAGAAGAAGGACTTCCCCCCCTCCTCCCTCCCATCCATCAGTTGCTAACACAGTCACTCACACTGACGTAACGCAAATTACGGCTTTCAAACGAAGGGCAACACTCGCAGCAGCAACATAACCATGTTGAATCGCCATTAGCCGCTGTCGGACCGTAAAAGACTCACTCAGTCGACAGTCAGCTCTTCAGCTGGGCGAGAAGTATCCGGTTACCAAGCAAATTGACGTTGCAATGGCTAGCCTGGCTGATTTTCAACAAATGCCGCGTCCAAGGTCTTAAATTACTATTTAAACCAATTAACACGAGTCCGGACTAACGCAGATAGGCCAATGCGTGCTTTTGTTCCGTTTGTCCCTAACTATATCACCGACTCCCTGGAGACTGTCGTTTAGGTCAAGTGGACAGGCAAATGGTTAAATTGGCTCTAGGCAATGCAAATAGTCACCAAGCAGACACTTAAGCGTATCCAGGCACGTCAATGAATAACATCAAGGAAAACTTGTTTAACTTGTTTAAAGAATTTCTTAGTAAAAATTTACTATATATATTTGGAATATCCATAATAACTGCGGGACTCTGTCTCTATATAATATCTCAACTTTAAGGAACTTATTATATTTAATAAATGTTGTTGTATTCATTTGTTTACTTACCGTTTCGTTATACGTGGCCTAAGGGGCCACATGATGGCTATGTATCGATCAATGCTGATGGCAACCAATGTGTAGGCACTGACCAGTACCGAGACCACCTGTGAGTAGTTGACAAAGTGACAGAGTACAATGCCAAAGGGCCAATAGTTTAGTATATACTGCGAGATGAAAGACGATGGCACACAAAAGAGCGACATAAGAATGTCGCCCAAAGCCAAATTGGCTATAAAGTAATTGGTAACTGTGCGCATGCGCGGCGTTGATTGAACAATGTAGCAGACAATGCCATTACCGAGCAATGCAAAAATAAATATGGGAATGTATAGCAGATATACGGTGCTCTTAAAGTAAACACTGGACCACAAGTCATCTGATTGTATTTCTGAATCCGCACAACTGAAATTCATCAAGACAGTCACATTAAATGGCTCAAGCTCAATGGGGCCATTCGATGTGGCTGACGAGGCATACGCATCTCGCAATGTGAGCTCTGTGGAACTGGATGTGTCATTATATAGAAATGAGGCGGAGGCGGAGCCGGCCAGGGAGAGAGAAACATCCGGATAGTCATCCTCATTCCGCAATAAAGGCTGTTGTGGGGCTATGTAGTAAAGCCGTTCGTCATTAATAGGCAGTGAGTGGGATTTCCGTCCTCCGCTTTCCCCACGACGGCTATGCCAGAATGCCTGGTGACTGTTTTCGAACTCCATTCGAAGGTTTCAGCTTTTAAGCCAACTTAAAGTGGTAAAAAAGTTTCTTAGCTGTCTCCGTGTGTGACTTTGGTTTTGGGCTTAGTGTACTTGGCAGCATCTCGGAGTAAAATCCAAAATCTTCACAAAATTCCCTTTTGCGGTTTCCATTAATTGTCCAAAATTAAATTCCATTCGCTATGGCATCTAAAAGAAAAGCAAAAAAAAAAAACACCATACGTTTATAATTACATAAAAATAAAGCTCAACGTTGCGGCTACTTAATATTCTATTTTTCAGCATTGAAAATTGTTGCCTACTTTCAGGCATTGGAAAACTCTTTTCTATGTATGTATTTATATGAGTAAAGAAAATTCACCAAAATGTACACAACTTGTGTCCCGATCCATCATATTCACACTCCCACACCTTCTCAAATCAACACAATGGACAAGAAAACAAAAGAATGGAAGTGAAATTGCTGAAATATGTACAAAAATATTTTGGCATTTATGAATGAATGGGAGCGACAGAAAAAAAAACAACTTGAAAATAAACGAAAAGGATGCTGGAAGCTATTTAAAACGAGTCGCAATTGTAATACCCTTTATATGTATTTAATAAATATAGATTCGAATCTGTGGATAATTTATTATCGTATTAGTTATTACATTTTATTGTAGTCATCTGTTTATAAAGCTTTCATTTTTTTTATCCCCTTCGGCAAAGTAACGCTGGTTCAGTTGAAAATGCTACAAACTTCTTTATAAATTCACAATACTTTAAATAAGAGTATTTCGAACTGTATATTTCTAACTGTAAATGATTGGAATTGTTTAAAAGAAAAACGCAACTTTTTGTTCTGAAAACAATGAAAATTAAATTTACTTGAACGAACAGACTTTTCTCGCCGACACCTTAGTTAATTGAAAGCAAAAACTAAAAGTTTTTTTTCTCCTCAGAGAGATTTTTAAAAGCTCTTTAATAATTTATAGCCGGAAACCCAAAAATAAGAAAAAAACAATTTAAATTTGGTATTTAAATTTAAAATTGGGAAAATTTCAGCAATTAAAACTTTACAGTAAACATTATAGAAAATTATGGAAAAGATGTAAAAAAAAAATGTCATTTAAACTTTGCCCGTTTTCCGATATGCTGACATATATTTCACATGTTAGATAGCTTTTCCATTTCATTTAACTTCCTTTTAAAACAACTTTCCTCTTTGTCTCCTTCTCTTCCTTCGCTCCTTCTTCCAGATTTCATGCAAGTCACATGAAGGCGTAGGCTGGGGCTGTTGACTTGCTTACTGTGAGGACAGGATAAGGATATCAAGTGACTGAATTGCTTATCTCAGCACAATAATGAGTCAAGATGAAGTACATATGTATATATATACATAGCTGGATATGAGTGTGTGCGTGACTTAATTTTTATCATTGCTCCTCCAAAGAGAGGGTGCTTTTTTTTTTTGGTTGTATTTTATATCAATTATCTTGGCAAACTCTTCGACCCACGCATTTTGTACATACAAATGGGGAAGCATTAAAAATGTTGAGATTTGTTATTGGCATTTTCAGGAAATTTGATGTTTGAGAAATGTCAATGAGACAAGCTGAGATTCACGATTCGAAATCAGAATGGCATGAAACGGCAATTAAAAAAGAAAATTAATATAAAATGAAGAGAAAAAGTTTCACAGATAAAAATCGATTAAAAGCAATCCTCCTAGCTCATCAGATACACTGATTGAGTGTGGGCGAATGGTGAGAGATATTGAAGCAGATTGGCAAGTAAATTGAAATCTATGACTACAATAACATGAAGAATTAGCCACCGCATGTGTATATATATGTATGTGGCATTGATTTTCCTTACCGATACGTGCCAGCTTTTTATTTATGCTCAGTCTCTGACATGAGGGTCACATTTCACATGCGTTTGGCAATCGAACCAGAGTTTCTCCACTTGATTAATGAAAAGCTCATCAATTTTTTATTAAAATGAAATGAAAAATGTGCACTGCATGCCAAACACAAAATAATTACCATCAAATTATATGCTGGCATGCCATGCTCTAAGGTCCTGTGCAACCTTTTTTGCGTATAAATAAAAAAGCAAATTAAAATACGGCAAAAAAAAAAAAAAACAGAGCCTAAGGCAATACTGTGAAAACGAAACAAAAAAAAAGACCCTATCCCTTCGAACAGAAGCACAATATTGTAATAAAATCAAAATGCAAAAAAAAAAAAAAAAAAACGAGAAAATAAAAAAATGGCCAAAAATCACGTACGAAAATGAAATCACAACCTCTCACTCTCTTTATATTTGGTTGATGGAGAAGTAACGCGACAACAGCAGAAAATCAGATTTGCTAGGCTTAGTTGGTAGGAAAATTTGCTTAGCGCACTTTTAGGCCGTTTGCGCGATACAACAAAAAAGCAGCAAACCGAAAAATAAAAGCCCAAAGAGAGCAGCAAAGAAAAATAAAGCAACACAAAAAAACAGCAAAGGGCCCGGCGCCTACAATATTTTATCTCATAAATTCAATTTTCAAAGAATAAAAGAGGCTAAACAAATCCGTGGCCATTATGCTGATCTCTAGTACAAAATATTTAGACAAGATATTCTCTTCTTTTTTTTTTTTTGTAAGGCCGACAAATTTACCTTATATTTATAACATGAGAAAATTGGGTATATTCATTTTCACCAATAGTTTACAACGCATACAAAAAAAGCATGCGAAATATATATATCCCTGATAACCATTATATGAATCTTGCCATCTGTTTGGGCCCAAGTATGTATGCCAGGTGAGTAATATATAGGTTCTCGATTTGTATAATAGGGCTAGTATGCCATATCTGATTGTTTCAGTGTCCATTTGTATTTCTATTGCTTCTTCGTTTCTTTCAAGTTGCAATTAAACTGTTTCCGCTTCAGAAATTCCTTTGCAGAAACATAAAAGTATTTCCTAATCTGTAAATGAATTGTCTATAATATATTTGCTATGTTTATAGAGACTAAAATATAACAAATGGCCTACCAAAATAATACATTTTGTGTTAATCAGTTTTGAAATGTTTTCAAATCAGTTGTCGACTACTTACAAATAGAAATATACATAAATTTCATAGGGTATAGGCCATGGCTTTGGGTTCTTAGGCAATTTACACGAAATATTAGGGACCACACAGCAAGCAGCCGTAGATGGAATTTAATCTGGGGGGCCTTCATTGTGACACCAAATGCAGTTGGTACTTCTCCCTTCCCTTCTATTTTCTCTGCCTAGTCATTTTTTCCCCATCCTTTGCGGCTTATGTAGGTTCATGCAGGTTGGCATCTATTTGCTGTGGCAAAATTACCATTAAAAGCCTCAATGGGGCAACGAGAGTAGAATGAGTATTTTGTAGGTAAAGAGAAATACGGCTCTAAGGTATGTAAGATAGAAAGGGTGAAACAAGGTTGTTGCAACTACATATTTACCCAAGTAAAGCAAACATCTTCCGTTTTGGGAATATTTGTCTATACCGGTCGTCATTCATGTGCCTCAATGCTTTAGCAAACTTTATCATCTGCGTTGACGTCGTCACTGTCGTCGGAGACATTTTGTTACTTTTTGCGGCGTGTTTGTAATTATAATTAATGAGCAAACGTCAAGAACACTTTTCCCAGTACAAAAAGGCGACCATAACCAAGTCAACAGAGCGACAATGTTATTCCGTTATTCTAACCATTTCATCCAAATACGGGGGCAAAGTGCTTAGCATTCTGGGCTGATACTCACAGCAGGGCATCTGGTTTTAGGGTTCTAGTGCTCTAATTAGACAAATGTTTAGTGATGAATTGTATCAACTAAATATGTGTTGTATGTTTTTCTCTTTATATAATTTATATGTCGTTTTTATTGAACTCAGATCATGGCTATTAAGCATTGACCTTTGCTTTCACCTTTCCACTAAAGTCTAGAAAAATTTATTTGCTGCAAATTCTTATTAATGTGCCGGCAAAGAAATTGCTTTTTCTTCTTGCTTTTCTTCCGCTTCAATTCAATTTTATTATTATGTTGAAATGGATATATACCAAATACATTTTTTGTGCAAGTTTAAAGCCAAATAAATGGAAACGAATACGATTTAAATTGCGTACGCCTTGCCAGTCATCGATGACTTTTAACACATTGTGACAGCAGGACATGATGACATAATTCTTTGCCATCGAAATGTGTAAAATATTGGTATTGGGCTTATAAGTAAATAGACGCCATATTTTCCTTTTTAATTTGATTAATCAAATGCATAAGGGTGCCAATTATCAGGCGTTAGGCACGTGCCATTGAAATGTGAAACCATCATTAAAACCGATTAATTTAAAACGAAAAACCATTGAATCTGTTGTGTCGGTGGTTGGTGGGTGTGGTCATTTAAAAAGAAAAGGTATATATGTATATATACATACATATATGTATGTATGTATGTATGTCAATTTATTAACGATTATGGGAATGGTATTTATGTGAATGTTTTAATCAAATTATATTCACTTTCAACTTAAATTAATTGTGGAACTGCCTGAGAGTATGCCACAGATTTTACTAAGTGACTTTGATAAGTTATTCAGAATTCGCTTGCGTATATCAATTAACACAAACAGGATAATCAGGTGTACGTGTAATGAACTGATTAACAGTTCAGTGCGATTGAAATATCATTGTCAACCAGAACTTGCAATTGTTTACTCTGATTATTGGCACTCGGAACTATAGTAAAGTCATAATATAATCGATGTCTTTTGAACTTTTGAATGATAGCAAACAAAATTATTCAATTAAATGCCCATTTAATCCAATAAATAATTAAGTCCCATTTATATTACAAGCGATTGCTTTGAATGCAATCAATTTTACCGCCCCAACAGTAACTCAATTGATAAGAGAAAATTCTTTCACGATTACGTCAATGATTGAACTTGTCAATGAAAAATTGTTATGCAGACACAGTTTTTTCAATCAAATACTATATGCAGTATGCTAATCAAAGTTAAGTACTTCAAAGACCACCAATAAAGCCATCTAAACCATATGAATCAATGCGCAATTGTATTGCCAATCTCATCAGATATTGAGTTCTTTGAAGACCAATTGAATTCATACCAAAAGTCAAAGACTGGCGAACAAATGGCCAATTTTGAGATCTAATCAAAACGGTGATAAGTCCGACAAGGCACCGTTTGGGGTGCCTATAAAAGAGGTTTTTACCCCACTGGCAGACACACAAACTTAAGGGTTTCGAACATGAAGACCATTTTGCTTTTGGCAATCTTTGCACTTGCCGGTAAGTTTAAAAATATGGCCAAAATGAACATTTCTGATTATTTTAACCATTTCTAGCTTCGGCATACGCCTTAGAAGAGGCCGACCGTATCAATGGGGAAAACGGCTGGTACGTGCCCCAGGAAGACGGAACCTTTATCTGGGTGGACATGGATGAGGCTGAAGATTGGCTAGACCGTATGGAATTGATGGAAGGTCGTGGTCTGACCACAGTCCCAGTCAAGTTCTATCTGTATACCAGTTCCAATCCTACCAAGGGCAAGAAGATCACAGCCAGCACCAAGTCAATTGATGCCTCCAACTTCAATGCTGCTCACCCAACCAGATTTGTTATCCACGGATGGACTCAGAGCTATACCTCCAGCATGAACAAAGATATCCGCGATGCTTGGTTAAGCCATGGTGACTACAATGTCATCGTTGTGGATTGGGCCCGTGCTCGTTCCGTGGACTATGCTTCCTCCGTCTTGGCTGTGCCAAAGACTGGCAAGAAAGTGGCCTCTATGATTAACTTCCTTAAGAGCAACTATGGTCTATCTCTCGATGATCTCTATGTGATTGGTCACAGTCTGGGCGCACATGTCTCCGGTTATGCTGGCAAGAATACCAACGGCCAAGTTCACACCATTATTGGATTGGACCCTGCTCTCCCTCTGTTCAACTACAACAAGCCCAGCAAGCGTCTGAGTTCTACTGATGCCTGGTATGTTGAGTCCATCCAAACCAATGGCGGTAACTTGGGTTTCCTCAAGCCCATTGGCAAGGGTGCCTTCTATCCCAATGGCGGTAAAACTCAGCCTGGTTGTACATTGGATGTCACTGGTGCCTGCTCCCATGGCCGTTCTGTGACCTATTATGCTGAAGCCGTCTCCCAGGACAACTTTGGCACCATCAAATGCAGTGACTACGAATCAGCCGTTGCCAACGAATGTGGCAGCACTTACAGCAGTGTTCGCATGGGTGCCGATACCAATGCCTACATGGTTGATGGTGATTTCTATGTCCCTGTGAACAGCAAAGCCCCCTTCGGAATGATTAACTGAACATGAAATACCAATAGCAATAAAAAATTTAAACCTAATGTTATCTGCTTTTCAATCAACACGAGATCGCCTTGTTTAGACTAGACTGATTAACACGATTTAATTTATTGGTTAGAACTTTGACATTGGACATGTAGCCGTTAAGCTATGGCCAGTCAATTTATGACAATTAAAATTTAAGGTTAAAGATTTAATCAATACTAAACCGTTAATTCCAGTAGCATTGAAATGACTAAGTAAATAACGTGCTTTTTCTTTGTGGCAAAAGAAGATTAAATTGTAGGTCAATAAAGTTTACCCAGAAATAGACTAACCGATTAAACACTGGGTCAAATTTACAACTGCATGGTTTAAAATATAATAAATTTTGAAATCCAATAAATAAAAGTTATGAGAATTTAAAATATGTAAATAAAGATTTATGGAGAAACTGTACAAAGACTATGTAATATTAGAAAATGGTTCAAGCATAAAAAACGTTAATAGAGTAAACAGATGAAGCTATTTTTTAATATATATTTTATAATAATATAATAATAATTTTTTATAATATTTTAAGCTTTTAAATTTTTATTATATGAAAATCAATATCTATCCAATTGAACCAACAACTTCAACCATTTTAATAAAATTACGCATCCGCACTGTGCACTCATATAAATTGTAAAATTCTTTTAAGATATATTTGGCCATCTGACGCAATTTCGATTGTTAAAAATGATTTAATCAGTCAAACAATCTTTCGTATGTGATTTATAGACTTTCGCAGTCTTATCAGCCAGATAATACAATTATAAATTGGAAAAACAGATTTTTCTAATCAGACAATCTTGCCATTATCTGATCCTTTATAAAAATAACATTTCTCAAGTGTTGAAACTCTTATTAAAATGCGATTATGCTTTGGCTATATAAACCAGCTAAAACCATTCCATCAACAACAATAGAATTTGTTATTTCCAATATGAAGGTATTCCTGGTTCTGGTAGCACTGTTCGCAGCAGGTGAATTTAATTCAAAGAAATATTTTGTCCTTTGCTAAAAGATTCATAAAATCTCTGAATTCTTGTTACAGTGAGTGCTCTGCCCATTGTGGAAGAGCATATTCATGGAGAGAATGGATGGTATATACCACAAATCGATGGTTCCTTTGAGTGGATGAACTTGGAAGATGCTGAGGAGCTATTGGCATATGGTGAAATGGAAGGCCGCATCAGCACCAATGCTGTTTCCTTCTATCTCTACACCAAGTCTAATCCAACATCCGGCCAGCAAATCAAGGCAACGTCATCCTCCATTGATGGCTCGCACTTTAATAAGGATCACGGCACACGCGTTGTCATCCACGGATGGACTCAGAGCTACACCGATTCAATGAACACTGAGATTACCAAAGCTTGGTTGTCCAAGGGTGACTACAACATCATTATCGTTGATTGGGCTCGTGCTCGGTCTGTGGATTATGCTTCCTCTGTTCTGGCCGTACCCGGAGCAGGTGCCAAGGTCGGTGAAATGATCAAGTATTTGCATGATAGTCATGGCATGTCATTGGATAGCCTTGAAGTTATTGGACACAGTTTGGGCGCCCATGTGTCAGGCTATGCTGGTAAGACAGTTGGCGAAGGCAGAATCCATACTATTGTTGGGCTCGATCCCGCCCTTCCCCTGTTCAGCTATGACAGCCCAAGCAAGCGCCTAAACAGTGGCGATGCCTTTTATGTTGAATCCATTCAGACCAATGGAGGCAAACTTGGTTTCCTGAAACCCATTGGAAAGGGAGCGTTCTATCCCAACGGTGGAAAATCTCAGCCAGGATGTGGTCTGGATGCTACAGGTTCCTGCTCCCATGGCCGTTCTGTGACCTACTATGCTGAAGCTGTAACTGAGGATAACTTTGGCACCATCAAATGCAGCGACTATGAGGCAGCCGTTTCCAAGGAATGCGGAAGTACTTACAGCAGTGTTCGTATGGGGGCTGTAACTAATGCCTATATGGTCGATGGTGATTTCTATGTCCCTGTGAATAGCGAGGCACCCTTCGGAAAGATTAATTAAAAATAATCTGAATACATCAATAAAATTTTTTGACTGAACGACGATTTAATTTCAATAGAGAAGATATTTTTCTGTTTACAATTTGCCTTTCTTCACGAATTGTTTGTTGGTTATGCACTTTCGGAGGCTTATCAGCCCGATTAAGTAATTATAAGTTGGGCACAAGAGATTCTACTAATAAAACAATATCGCTATTATTTGATAGTTCATAAAAATCACATTTCTCAAGTGTTTAAACTTATTAAATCACGATTATTCTTGGCTATAAAAATACGATGTCAGCTTTCAATGAACATTAATATAATTTGCTCTTTCTAATATGAAGGTATTTCTGGTTCTGGTAGCACTCTTTGCAGCAGGTTAGTTTAAATAACGACTTCTCCATAGTAAACTATATAAATACAAAATTCCTTCCTTACAGTGAGTGCTCTGCCCATTGAGGAAGAGCATATTCATGGAGAGAATGGATGGTATATACCACAAATCGATGGGTCGTTTAAATGGATAAACTTGGAAGATGCTGAGGAGCTATTGGCAAATGGTGAACGCATGGAAGGCCGCATCAGCACCAATGCAGTTTCCTTCTATCTCTACACCAAGTCCAATCCTACTGCCGGGAAGGAAATCAAGGCAACTTCATCGTCTATTGCGGATTCCCACTTCAACAAGGATCACGGAACTCGTGTGGTCATTCACGGATGGAAGGGAAGCTACACCGATTCCATGAACAAGCAAATTACCAAAGCTTGGTTGTCCAAGGGGGACTACAATATAATTGTCGTTGATTGGGAACGTGCCAACTCTGTAGAATATGCTTCTTCGGTTCTGGCCGTACCCGGAGCAGGTGCCAAGGTCGGTGAAATGATGAAGTACTTGCACGACAGTCATGACATGTCATTGGATAGTTTGGAGATTATCGGTCATAGTTTGGGTGCCCAAGTAGCTGGCTATGCGGGTAAAACTGTAGGAGACCGCAAGGTTCATTCTATTGTTGGACTCGATCCCGCCCTTCCCCTGTTCAGCTATGATAAGCCAGACAAGCGTCTAAACAGAGACGATGCCTACTATGTCGAGTCCATTCAGACCAATGGAGGCAAACTTGGCTTTCTCAAGCCCCTTGGCAAGGGTACATTTTATCCTAATGGTGGCAAGAAGCAGCCAGGATGCGGCATCGATGCTACCGGTATGTGCTCCCATACCCGTTCTGTGACTTACTATGTTGAAGCCGTCCATGAGGACAACTTTGGCAGCATAAAATGCAGCGACTACGAAAAAGCCGTGGCCAAGGAATGCGGAAGTACTTACAGCAGTATTCGTATGGGCGCAGTAACCAATGCCTACATGGTCGATGGGGATTTCTATGTCCCTGTCAATAGCGAGGCACCTTTCGGAAAGATTAATTAGAAATGAAATACCTGCAGTAATAAAAATTTCAACTGAATGCTATTTAATTTCAATCGGCAAGAGTTCCTCTTGTGGAAGACTTTACTAAAGTGCTTAAAACGTTTTAATTTATGGGATACTTATTGAACACTGAACATAAATTCATTAAACTTTTGCAGAATAATATATAACAATTGCAAAACTATTTATAGATCTTATCAATACTTTTCTTGCCACTTCATAAATCATTAACTCTAACAGCATTGAAGTGGCAAAATGCAAAAGGATGTTTACTTTTGACTTTAAATGCTTCTCCCAAAATGAAACTTATCTACTATTTGATGGGCAACACGTTTTATACGATTTTCTTATTTACAATCTGCCTTTCTTCACGAGTCGTGAGTTACTTATGGACTCTTACAGTCTTATCAGAGAGATAAAGTAATTATAAATTGGAAAAACAGATTTCTTCTAATCAAAGTGTATCGCTACTATCTGATCCTCCAAATTATAACATTATAACATTTATAACATTTATAACATTATAACTCATTAAATCGCGATTATTTGAGGGCTATATAAACCATGCGCCCGCTTTCCATCAACATTAATATAATTTTCTTTTACCAATATGAAGGTATTTCTGGTTCTGGTAGCACTGTTCGCAGCAGGTGAGTTCAAATCAGGACTTCTTTGAAGATGGCAAGTAATCTATAAAAATACATTCTTCCTTACAGTGAGTGCTCTGCCCATTGAGGAAGAGCATATTCATGGAGAGAACGGATGGTATATACCACAAATCGATGGTTCCTTTGAGTGGATGAACTTGGAAGATGCTGAGGAGCTATTGGCAAATGGTGAACGCATGGAAGGCCGCATCAGCACCAATGCAGTTTCCTTCTATCTCTTCACCAAGTCGAATCCTACCGATGGAAAAGAAATCAAAGCCAAGGCATCGTCCATTGATGACTCACACTTTAACAAGGATCACGACACACGCGTTGTCATTCACGGATGGACTCAAAGCCACAGCGATTCCATGAACAAGGAAATTACCAAAGCTTGGTTGTCCAAGGGTGACTACAACATCATTACCGTTGATTGGGCTCGTGCTCGGTCTGTGGATTACGCTTCCTCTGTTCTAGCAGTACCCGGAGCAGGTGCCAAGGTCGGTGAAATGATCAAGTATTTGCATGATAGTCATGGCATGTCATTGGATAGCCTTGAAGTTATTGGACACAGTTTGGGCGCCCATGTCGCTGGCTATGCTGGTAAGACTGTAGGAGACCGCAAAGTTCATTCTATTGTTGGGCTCGATCCCGCCCTTCCCCTGTTCAGCTATAACAAGCCAAACAAGCGTCTAAACACTGACGATGCCTACTATGTTGAGTCCATTCAGACGAACGGCGGTAAACTTGGCTTCCTGAAGCCCATTGGCAAGGGAGCTTTCTATCCTAATGGTGGCAAGAAGCAGCCAGGATGTGGTCTGGATGCTACCGGTTCCTGCTCTCACGGCCGCTCTGTAACCTACTATGCTGAAGCCGTCACCAAAGACAACTTTGGCACCATAAAATGCAGTGACTATGAAAAAGCCGTGTCCAAGGAATGCGGAAGTACTTACAGCAGTGTTCGCATGGGCGCTGTTACCAATGCCTACATGGTCGATGGTGATTTCTATGTCCCTGTTAATAGCAAGGCTCCATTTGGCAAAATTGAATAAATTATCTGAATAAACAATCAAACGGAATTCGACAAATTTATTTTGTTTCTATCTTGACGTGTGCCTTAATCCACTTGAAGGGATGATGATACGTTTTGCGCAAATAACAAGGGGGTCCTTATCCCAGAGATAGGTATCAGTAGCATACGTCAGAGAGAGATATACTACAAATATAATCCAAACTTACTACCACTCAATGTGGAAATAAATAAATGAATAGAATTTGAGTTACGTTCGTGTACGATAAGACAATGTGGAATCTATTGTTAAAGCAACAAATTCATGAATAATCGGCACTTTTTACATATTTGTCGATTGCTTAACTAAAAGGTGATACGGGTATTGGCTATACTGGTCAAAATCGGAAGAAGAAGGGGTGAAAAATGCCTATCTGACACGCGGTCAAAAATAAAACAATCTACTTAAAGATAATCAAGATACTTACTTGAAATTACCGAACACATGTTGTTCCCTACCCCAAGCTTCTGGCGAAATTATCTGGAATGGGCATCTGACGTGAGTGCCAATCAATTGGCCATATCTCAAGTGTTACGCTCAAAGTGCCTATTCTCCCGTGAATATAAAGGAAAAGTTTGGGCCATCTTCCAATGTCAGTGCGAGTTGACTTTGACTTACTGAGACATGAGACTGCTTTTGGCTGTGACTTTTTGCGTGCTGGCGGGTAAATTTTTGGCTCAAAATATATTGTTAGGGAATTAAATGATAATGTTTTTCTCATACAGTTGGCGCTAGCGAGATTCGCGAAAACGGAGAGAATGGCTGGTATGTGCCACAGACTGATGGCACCTTCGAGTGGTGGGACAGGAAGATGGCTGATGCTTATTTGGAAGCCCATGCCGTACTTGAGGGTCGCAATCTACTGAATCCTGTTACATTCTATCTGTACACACAATCTAACCGTGACTCGCCCCAGGAGATCAAGGCTTCTTCGTCGGTTATCTCGTCTTCGTACTTCAATCCCAATAATCCCACTCGTTTCACCATCCACGGCTGGTCCTCTAGCGCCGATGAGTTCATTAACTATGGTGTCCGCAATGCCTGGTTCACTCACGGTGACATGAACATGATTGCTGTGGATTGGGGACGTGCCCGTTCCGTAGACTATGCTTCCTCAGTGCTGGCTGTTCCTGGAGTTGGTGAGCAGGTTGCTTCACTGATCAACTTCTTGCGTGACAATCACGGCTTATCTCTGGACAACACCATGGTGATTGGCCACAGTTTGGGTGCTCATGTCTCCGGCTATACCGGAAAGAATATTAAGAACGGACAATTGCACACAATTATTGGATTGGACCCTGCCCTCCCCCTATATAGCTACGATAGCCCCAATAAGCGTCTTAGCTCCACTGATGCCTGGTATGTTGAGTCAATCCAAACAAATGGCGGAACCTTGGGTTTCCTGAAACCCATCGGCAAAGGGGCCTTCTATCCAAATGGTGGCAAGACTCAACCTGGTTGTGGTCTTGATATAACCGGCTCGTGCTCCCACAGTCGCTCTGTCATCTACTATGCCGAGGCCGTCACTCAGGATAATTTCCCCACCATGCGTTGCGGTGATTATGAGGAAGCCGTGGGCAAGAACTGCGGTAGCAGCTATAGCACCGTCAAAATGGGTGCTGTGGTCAATGCTTACATGGTGTCGGGAGATTACTATGTCCCTGTTAACAGCGACGCTCCCTATGGTTATGGAAATTAATTAGAATTTATATTCAAATTAAATGAATCACATGTTAAAATGTGATTAGCACGATCATCTTAAATTCGTTTTTATGTCAATTGGAACTGGTCCAGCTCTTCCTTCGGTAAAGCTCGTGGTACGAAGCTTTTATAGAACTTGCAAATTTACTTTATCAATGAATAACGTAAATTTAAAACTGGCAACGTTTACGTGTTCATCTAATCGATTCGTGTTGTTGTCATGATAACGATTTGGATTTGATTTAAAGCTTGAGTATTACTTGGACAAAGGCAGCCGGAAGATTATAAATGATAGGGTCCCTTCTGGGAAAAAGTCAGTAAAAGTTTTCCATATGCACAATGAGGTTGTGCTTCATATTTGCAATTTGCGTGCTTACTGGTAAGTAGTTATTGATAATCAAATTGTTCAAAATTTCACTGGAATTTAATTTTGGCAGTCGGTGCTCTGCCGATCGACGACGTATTGAAGCGGGAAACTGGTGAGAATGGTTGGTATGTACCACAGGTGGATGGAAGTCTTAGATGGATAGGATTGGCAGAAGCTGAAGCTCAATTGGCTCACTACGAGGCTTTGGAAGAGATTGAGACCAAGGGTCGTTTATCAACAAACACTGTCCATTTCTATCTGTATACTCGTCGAAATCCAAGTGAAGGACAATTGATCAAGGCCACACAAGAATCTATTGATGCCTCTTACTTTAATCCCGATAATCCCACAAGGTAACCTAATTTTTAAATAAGAATTTATATACCTAACTAAATCAATTAACTGTATACAGATTCACCATTCATGGCTGGAACTCGAATTATCGAGATGGTGTCAATACAGGAGTTGCGTCCGCTTGGTTCCTTTATGGCGATTACAATATGATCGCAGTGGATTGGTCTCGAGGTCGCTCTTTGGAATATGCCACGTCGGTTGCGGCAGCTAGTGGTGCCGGAAAAAAGATAGCAAATCTAATTGATTTTCTAGTTGAAGATTATGACATGTCATTGAACACACTTGAGGTTGTTGGCTTCAGTTTGGGTGCCCATGTAGCCGGTTATACAGCCAAGCAGGTTACTTCCGGTCAGGTACGCAAAGTCGTGGGTCTAGATCCTGCCAGCCCCCTTCTTAGCTACAACAAGCCAGAAAAGCGACTTTCCAGTGATGATGCCTTCTATGTGGAGAGCATTCAAACCAATGGTGGCACATTGGGATTTACCAAACCCATCGGCAAGGCGGCTTTCTATCCAAATGGCGGAAAATCTCAACCTGGCTGCGGATTAGATATAACTGGTAGCTGTTCCCATACTCGTGCTGTAACATATTATGTTGAGTCCTTAAAGAAGGACAATTATCCAACCATAAAATGCGCTTCCTATACGGATGCCAATAAGAAGAACTGCGGCAGCACCTACAGTTCGGTTCGAATGGGCTCATCATCGAATGAGATTTCTGCAGAAGGACCGTTCTACGTTCCTGTGAACAGTAAAGCCCCCTATGGAGTGGGTGAAGAAAATCCGACAACAGCTTCATCTACAACAACGACAGAAGAACCCTCGACGTCTTCAAAACCCGTTGATTCAACAACGTCCGAGCTAACGTCCTCTAGTCCTGGAGATGGTAAGCCCAGCGAAACAAATGCTACCCCAAAAGATGAAACGTCCTCTAGTCCTGGAGATGATGGTGAGCCCAGCGAAACAACTGCAGCTCCAGAAGATGAAACATCCTCTAGTCCTGGAGATGATGGTGAGCCCAGCGAAACAACTGCTGCCCCAGAAGATGAAACGTCCTCTAGTCCTGGAGATGATGGTGAGCCAAGCGAAACAACTGCAGCTCCAAAAGATGAAACATCCTCTAGTCCTGGAGATGATGGTGAGCCCAGCGAAACAACTGCAGCTCCAGAAGATGAAACGTCCTCTAGTCCTGGAGATGATGGTGAGCCCAGCGAAACAACTGCTGCCCCAGAAGATGAAACGTCCTCTAGTCCTGGAGATGATGGTGAGCCAAGCGAAACAACTGCAGCTCCAGAAGATGAAACATCCTCTAGTCCTGGAGATGATGGTGAGCCCAGCGAAACAACTGCTGCCCCAGAAGATGAAACGTCCTCTAGTCCTGGAGATGATGGTGAGCCAAGCGAAACAACTGCAGCTCCAAAAGATGAAACATCCTCTAGTCCTGGAGATGATGGTGAGCCCAGCGAAACAACTGCTGCCCCAGAAGATGAAACGTCCTCTAGTCCTGGAGATGATGGTGAGCCAAGCGAAACAACTGCAGCTCCAGAAGATGAAACATCCTCTAGTCCTGGAGATGATGGTGAGCCCAGCGAAACAACTGCTGCTCCAGAAGATGAAACATCCTCTAGTCCTGGAGATGATGGTGAGCCCAGCGAAACAACTGTTGCTCCAGAAGATGAAACATCCTCTAGCCCTGGAGATGATGGTGAAACAAGTGAAACAACTGCTGCCCCAGAAGATGAAACGTCCTCTAGTCCTGGAGATGATGGTGAGCCAAGCGAAACAACTGCAGCTCCAGAAGATGAAACATCCTCTAGTCCTGGAGATGATGGTGAGCCCAGCGAAACAACTGCTGCCCCAGAAGATGAAACGTCCTCTAGTCCTGGAGATGATGGTGAGACAACTGAAACAACTGCTGCCCCAGAAGATGAAACGTCCTCTAGTCCTGGAGATGATGGTGAGCCCAGCGAAACAACTGCTGCTCCAGAAGATGAAACATCCTCCAGTCCTGGAGATGATGGTGAGACAACTGAAACAACTGCTGCCCCAGAAGATGAAACGTCCTCTAGTCCTGGAGATGAAGGTGAGACAACTGAAACAACTGCTGCTCCAGAAGAAGATGAAACATCCTCTAGTCCTGGAGATGAAGGTGAGACAACTGAAACAACTGCTGCTCCAGAAGACGAAACATCCTCTAGTCCTGGAGATGAAGGTGAGACAACTGAAACAACTGCTGCTCCAGAAGAAGATGAAACATCCTCTAGTCCTGGAGATGAAGGTGAGACAACTGAAACAACTGCTGCTCCAGAAGACGAAACATCCTCTAGTCCTGGAGATGAAGGTGAGACATCTGAAACAACTGCTGCTCCCGAAGACGACACTACCACAAATGATGGTGAAGATGACACAACAACAAGTGCCCCCGGAGATGATGGTGAAAATGAGGAAACAACTTCTAATCCTGAAGAAGATGATTCGACAACATCCGATGCTCCTGAAGAAGCTACCACAACAGCTAGTCCTGAAGATGGTGAAGATTCCAGCACGACTCTTGCTCCCGAAGATGATGCCACAACAAGCACTCCAGGAAGCAATGAAGATTCTACAACTTCCGAGCCAGAAGATGGGGAGTCTAGTCCTATTTCAACCCTAAGTCCCGAGAACAATCCAACAACTATTGACGATACAGTCGTATCTACCACTAAGGCACCTGTGGATGTACCTACAGCTGCTCCGCCCAAGGACGATGACGACAAAAAGGGACAGTCAAAGAACATTTACATCCTGAACTTAATATTTGTGAATGTAAATGTCAATGGTGGGTCGAAGCCAGTGATTGGCAATTAAGCCGCATCATGCGGTAACGAGGGCGTTAGCTCGTCCCTCTGAAAATTTGCAATAAAACCAGAAATAATATTAAATTTCTCCTCACATTCGAATATTTAATTAAAAGGAGACTTTGATGCAGGATACATTGGATGGCAACACGCCCATCCTTTGTAACAAAACGAACCGAAACAATGTTTAAAATATTTCCACGAATATTTCTATCTGTCTATCATTTCTCTGTCTTACTCACTGCTAGGCAAAAAAATCAAACAAAAGCTCAGATTATCATCTTTCCAATTTCTTAAATACCAAAATAGTAACATTTCATGTGGTATTTACATGTTGGCATACCAAAAGATAGCACTGTTCCCTATTTGATAAGAATTTCCAAAATTGCAAAGAACAGTTGGTAATTCCGTTATCACTATAATTTACGTTTTAGTTAGCAAATAGTAGTAACTAGGCACTGCTGTTGTGATTAACCAATAATCAAAACTTTTGCAAAAGTTTCTATCAACATATGAGACCCAAACTTATTATTTAGCTAAGGAAAAAGCAATTCAGAGAAAAACAGCAAACATTGAGATAATCAAAAAATGCGTACAAAATTATTGCTAAAAAAAACATATACATATATATACCAAATATATACTTTACATATAAATAAACAATCAAAAATAAATAGATTGCATATCAAACTGTTCCGTATATTGAACGCACACTTCACTTCCCTTCAATAAAATGTATTTCGAGAAGTTGCCAATGGTCAGTTTAATCGAATACTTCATCATCGAAAATGCATTTTTTTAAAGCTAACTCAAAGAAATGTTCCAATGGACACTCTTCTTTGATAAATTGTCCATTGATACATTTAAAATAAACTGCACTGTCTTCTAAATCTTCTTTCAAATCTCCTTCTGTACATGTTTGTGGGAAACCATCAATTAGACATGTCTTCGTATTGGTATTAAAGAAATGACCTTTGGGACAACTAAATTCATGGAACTCGCCATCAATACACTTGAAAAATATTGTAAAATCATCTGGATCCTCTTCTAGTTCACCATTGGTACAAAGCAGTTCCTCAGAGAATTCTTCGTCATCGTATTCATTGTCATCGTATTCATCCTCTTTAACGAATTCCCTTAATGAAGTAGGGCAAATGCCATTCTCATCGATAACACAGCTGTCCAATTCTGGATCGAAGTAACTGCCACTGGGACATTGCATTTTAATAAACTTTTCATCGATGCACTCGAAATATTCAGCACAATCGTCAGGATTCTCCACCAAATGTCCTTCAGCACATTTCTTTTTACAGCTGCCATTAACATCGATAATACAAGTCTCGATAGTAGGATTAAAAAAGCTGCCATTGGCACACTGTAGATTAATAAATTCTCCTCCAACACACTGTAAATATCCACCACAATCTGCAGGATCCGTTTTCAATTCACCTTCAATACAGCTGGTCAGTTCTAGTAGTGGATCTTCGTTGATCACACATACCAGATGTATGGAATCAAAATGGCTTTGCTCAGGACATGTTTGGAAAAGAATACTTCCATCAAGACATTGAAAGTAGGCTTCAGGATTATTGGGATCGGCTTTAAAGGTACCTTCTTCACATACACTTGCCTCAACAATCCAGTTAGAAGCTATCAACGGACACAACAGTAGACAAATGTAAACCACTAATTTAGAGTAATTTAGTTAATATAATTATTTATCCTTTCAATATCCTTGCTTACCATTTAAAGTAAACCAACACGAACAATGCCACATTTTGTTTATTATTTTCGCGTAATACTAAAATTGCAAAGTTGCAAGTTTTTTCTTTTATATGTGAAAGCAATTAGAATAATTAACATATTACATTTTTAGTCAGATAAGATAAAATGTTGACCTTATCATTCATGTCAGGCACTTAAGTAAACAAAAGAACATATGTCAACCAAAAAATTTCATCCGTAACATTTGTCTTATACTTGATATTTCCATCTTCGCAGTTAACAGGAGAAACTTGACAAAAGAAATATTTTAATATTCCTAGGAGACAAATCAATTAACTAGAAAAATTTAAAATCGGAATGTTCATTACTCCAACTTGGATACGAACCTCTTCAAAGTGCCACAAATTTGGCACGTACAGGCTAAAAATGTAAAGCACAAAAGGTCTAGATTCTACTAGAAATTCAATACGCTGCTCTGAACAATTTTCTCATTTTTTGTTTTTTCCTTTTTTTTTTTGGTTTTTGTACACTAGGCAAACCGAAATCGTGTGAAATGACATAAATTTCTGTCCAGTGATTTGCATATTTCTTTCACTTAGTTTTCCCATTGCCATTCCGCACCTTTTCCGCTTCAAGTTTTCCATATGCTCGAGCAAGAGTCCAGCAAACAATGGGCAGGGCACTAAAAAATTAACATACTGAAAGGTACCTTGGGGGTTTCTCTTGTTGCTGTTGCTTTTGCTGTTACTATTGCTGTTGCCAGTTGGCTGATGAAAAGGGTTAAAACGGCTCAGAACAAGTGAACGATGCACTCAAAAGGTGGACATGCTGCCATCTGTCAGTTGCCTTTAAGCATATTATTTACTTTACCAAAGAACGCAGGACGTGTTTAAAGCCTTTAATCCTTGGAGATGTTGGACCTGTCTCATCATTTTACATTCGGCTATGTTAATTTATCAAAAACACATCTCACTTGGGTGATTTCATCTGGAATATTTTTATTTACAACAATTTTTTATCGGACATTTTCTTGAACTTTTGTGTGAAAACCTTTTTCATATGTATAAATAATTTTCTTTATTTTTTTTTTTTTTTTTGATGTGTTCAAATATCATACAATGTCTGTGGATGAGTTGGTCTCTGTAGTGAAGGCTCAAGGCTGAAGGGCATGTCAAATCATTGCCAACTGGCACATCGACAGCATCGTCATTGACAGCAATAAATATTCCGTTTGTGTTAATGTTCAAAGAGAAAATGTTTCCTTTTTTTTCTCATTTTGCTTTTCTTTTTTTTTTTGTTTTTTTTGTGGTTTTTTGTGGAATTTTTCGAATGCTATTCCCTTGTTCAGTATTGAGTTTCCGTTTCCCAAATGGTCCAAGGATACATGCATAGCAGAACAAACGATTGTTTGCCTCGTTTCTCCTGGTTAGTTAATGACCCTCCCTCTAGGCATTCGGACTGGGGCAATCGGACTCGCCTGCTGTTACCAAGGAGAGCGAGCACATGGTACAAGTGGCAATGGGAATTGTCCCCACTCTTCAATTTTCAACTGTCAAAAGGTGCGGCAACAACTATTTGGCCAATAAACGACTTTTTAGTTGAGTGAAAATGAAATGGAACGACATTACCAGATCCCCCAAACAACATACATTTTTGGGGTATGAGGGGGATAGCTTTAAAATCTTACCTTAACTGCCGTTTAAGTTGAACCTTTTCTATATGCCTGAGTTGTGTTGCATAATGAAAGCATAGAACTTTCATTTAATGCCTATTTAACAGCTGAAATATTTCACAAAGCAATCTGAAAGCAAACCCATATGAACATTACTTACACATGCGTTCAGCTTGGCTGGATACCCATAGAGACTTATAGAAACAAAACAAAAAAACATAAAAAACACATACAAAACTAATGCTAATACTAAGGACCGGACCTGCTTTGCCAGCTGAGCCAAATAAAATTCACATCAAATGCCAAATATAGTTGAATTAATTTTTGATTACATTTTATTATCCTGCCATGACTTGGTCGTGGACAGAGTTTCAGTACATTGTGTGGGAATATACAAAGAATTGAAGGGCAGAACCCAGACCATTTACTTATTCACATGAAACGCCCAAAGCCAATTTGGTTTTCAGCATCCACGTACACGTACATGAATCTCATTGCAAAAATTTCCATTAGAAATATGTAAAACATATTTCAATAATGGATATATGCGGGACACGACAAAGAGGAATAACCTTACTTGGCCAACGGCAAACGCGTTATAATAAGTACACAATATTTCTAAATAAATTACCCATACATAAGGAAAAAAACATTCATCATTGAAAAATATAAAGTATTGCCTCAAAACGTGAACAATCGCCAATTTACCTAAAATTCCATTTATTTCTCATACAATAAGGATTTAAAATTAACGTGGCGTGGCATTTCCTTTATATTCATTTCAAAGAGAAAAAAAAAATTAAGAAGGTTGTAAGGTGGGGGGTTTTCTTTAGCCAAATTGTGCAATTATTACTACTAGACAAAAGAAAGAAATTTTACAATTTTATTATAACTCATACGCCGAATTGGCTAGACCTTTCTTTGCAATTATTAAGGCATCCAGAAAATTGGTTTGTTTCACTTAAAAGGCTGCTGCTGAAAAGCAATTATTTTAGTCTCATACAAAGTAAATAAAAACGAAGCATACCACAAAGCATAAACATGAACCAGAAATTATATTTATAAGTCTATGTTAAATCTAGAGAAAGGACATTTCTTTCACATTTACACAAAGTTGTGGTCATAAAAGAGCATCAACATTATGACGGAATGCATGTTAGAAATAATGTTAAAAAAAAGAATACATTAAACAGAAACGACTGCAATATACTTGTTAGTCAATAACTACTTAAGTATATACTTGAATAAAAAGTCTTAACACTTATAACAATTCACTTGACAACAACTTGTAGTGGAAATAAACGGTTTATTTATCAATTGACAGCTTTATAAAGACACGCACTTTTAAAAACAATCGTACAGGTTTAATCTGCAACTTCTATATAAGTTTTTATATACCTATTGTAAAATGCAATGAGTAAAGGTTAGTTTTCTTAATTTAAATATACTCGTTATAAACTCTTAATAATGAGTATTATAAGTGCTGCAACAGATACACTAAATGACAAAAACTTTTCTTTTCAAGCAGAGCAAACAGAAACCGCAAAGAGGCTAGAAAAAGAAAGCGAAACGGAAACTTTTTGCCAAAGAATTTTTAATATAGTCAGTCCCTGGGCAAACTTTTTGACTACTCAACTTCAACATCGCTTGCAGTTGTGCATCAATCTTGAAAGGATCTGCCTAGACTACATCAAGTATTGCAGATTGTTTTTGAGATTAGTTCTTATTTTTTTTTTATTTTTTAGCCAAACTGTTCAAACAACAAGGCCAATGCACACAAACGATATAAATTTATTTACTAGGACTTACTATATATACATTTATCTCAAAGTCTAGTAAATCAAATTTTATAAACACCAGAGCAAGTTTTTGGATTTTCTTTAATACCCTTACAAAATAGGTATGTTAAAAAAGTGGCCAAAATAAGTTGAAATGTTTTAGGTGTAAGTTTAGCTTCATTATTCCATTAATTTTTGGACGATTTTTATAGACCATCTTTCTTTTCGCTAGTTACAATTTAATTTTATTTTCAATGATTAAAATTTTGCGAAAATCCAAACGTTTTCTTGTAAGTTTAGAATTTCTCAGTATTTGATTTAATTTAACACTATCAAATTTTTCAATTATGTAAATAAAAATTACAAGAAGCCTAGCAAGGATGAAAAATTTCTTCCAAATTAATAAAAAAAATTGCAATATTCGAAAAATATCCAAGGGTATACAACATCGTCATATACTTAGTTAGTCGAATCATCTAGTTTTTAAATATGCCAAAGTTAAGGTCCATCTATACCTGTTTGTATGTGTATGTGTGCGTTTGTTTGTTTGTGTGATGTGTTTTGTGTATAAACAAATTCAATTTGTTGCTGTCATATCGTTGCTCTTGTTATCTTCTAAGTTCCCATTTGTTGTTGCCAACATTCTAAGTGCTGTGAAGAGCAAAAGAAATTGAAGTGCGCCACAAAGACATAAGAAACCAACAAAAAAAAAAAAGAAAAAAAACAAACACGAACAAGAAAAGAAAAATATCCAAAAAGCTGCTTATAATCTATATGTGTGTGCAAAAAAAGTTGTTTTCCATTTAATTTTGTTTAGTTGCCCGTTTCGACATGGCTAAATAAAACTGTAGATATATTGCCATCACACGCTCCTCACACTCCCCTCATATATGCCATACTAAATATGTATACATTTGTATACTTAATGTAAGCTAAAACCACCATGACAAATATTGCCCCTATTGAGGTGCAATTTTAGTTAATCATAAATCCTAATTTAATAAAAATGAAAGTAAGGAATTTTAATGCATGTGTTGAAATATTTGTGAAAATGTATATACAAGATATATACATATATATAGGTTACGATATTCTATATTAAAAACAACAAAACATTATAACACTAAGCACTAAAATGAACCGCTAAATCAATTTATGCTTCAATAAAAATGATGCTGATTAGCAGTAGAACAAATAATTCCATTTGAATTGAATGTGAAAACATATTGCGAAAAACATTTATTTGAATTGCTTAGCAATTTTTCTGTTTTTCTATTTAAATATATAAACAGTTTGCAGAATAATTGGTTAAAAATTAACAAAGTTTCTTTTGATGAAATGTTCTTAGTAGTTAAAATAGTTTTATTATATTAACAGAATTTTTGTATTTATTTACCTTATGTAGAAATCCTGCGGTAACTTTCTATGAGTCTTTTCTAAAAAAACCTACTGATAAGAGAAGTTTAGGCAATATTCTTGCTTTTCTAATAAATCGATTGTTTACATATTTCTCATTATATTTTTATCAGTCAATCAAAATCAATTTTTACCTTTCTGTCATGCAAAACGCTGGTTACTAATATTGAATATTTGTCTTTTAGCCAATTGCAGGCACAGAGTCAAAATGTTAATGATTAATGAACCAAAACACGCAAAATTGTGAACGCAGCTATTCGAGTATAATATCATTGATGAAGTGCTACTTATTTCAATATTGACTTTGGTGCCTGACTTCTTCATATGTAAATGGCACGCTTGCCTTTTTCTAAACAAATAAAATAAAAAAAACAAGAAAATATACATAAACACCGCAGCATCTGAGATACATTTATGCCAAGACAAACACAAATAAAAGATGCAAAACGGCGTCAGACAAACAAGATGAAAAAGCCGTAAATTCCCGTCATAGAGATGGGCATCGTCTTTGGCACGCATTGACATTAAAACGACAAAGTGTCGTTCGGTGGCTGAGACACTTCCTTGTACACTTAAATAAGACGCCGGCCAATTAAAGCTGAAGAACCAAAAGAGGCTTTGCCTCTAGCCCTGACTCCATACCATTCAGGATTAAAGAAACAAAGAAGAGAAAAGTCTTGACTTCCATCAACGTAAAACGCTAAGAAAATTTACTTTCAGCTTTCGTATAAATTTTTATCATAAAAAGCTTTGTGACCATTTTTCAATTGGCAAACTGAATGCCTATAATCCGGAAATTGTAAATATTTTTTATGCACCGAAGCCTAGATGTCCTTACGGATCGCTAGAATCGAATCATGATGATTAAAATGATTAAAATTTTTTAACTTAAAATTCTATGTTAAAATATACTATAATTTAAATAGAACTAAAAGACCTACATAAATCATGTTGGTGTAATATTTTTAATAATTTAAGTATTGCTTTTTAAAAACTGATATCAATTTAATGATGTTTTTATATCGTTATATAATCGATCAATGTGAAAACTTATATGTTCCTTTTATTAACTATTAGTCTATAAACTGACTGAAGCACGAACATTACGGTGTAGAATAAATTTATATATGCAAAATGGATCAAAGATAACAAATTCCTAAATTATTTATTATTTGAAAGAAATATAAAATAGATTACATTAAAAACATTATCTGTTTTTAAAAGAAAATATTGAAATTATTTTCAATTTATAAGAATATTCTTAATTTTATTTGATATATCCCTCAATCTATCAATCCCCAAACTGCTTAAACTCAAAGTAAGGAAAGCCATTAACAAAAAAAAATTATGAACAGGTGTAATTGAGAATAAAATATGTCCTAACTTGCCACACAAAGTGCACATATGTACGATATTTGAAAAGGACCAAGTAAACCCAGGCCAGACAATTTTGTATCATGTTTCATGCCACATAATTTATAATTAACTAGCTCCACCATCCCCAATACCTTTTATATACACGTTACGGTTCCCCTTTTTTTATGTTGCAGGAAGCTAAAGGACCGTATCATGCAATATTTAGATATTGAGCTGATATTGTTGCCCTTTAGCCATTTGAAATGAGAATTTCGGCATTTTGTCGTCTTCTTTCGAAAATGCCACGCAACAATTGGGTATTGAATAACTTACTGATTGACACATGTATACGTATATCCGGCTTTCAAGATTCAATCTCAAGAATAAGCCAATAGCAGATACATTCGTCTGAATCTATACACAAATTGGCAACAATTGTGTTGCAGGTGAAGAAAATTTCATTGAGTATTCATTATGTCAAAGCAAATACAAACAATTTAAATTCTTGTTTGAAATGCGTATTTAGTTATTTGTGCATTTACTATTAGTTCGTTTCTATGATTAACTAACTAAATAGAGGTGGAGCAGGTAAACCTGGATTCTGTATATCAAAAACTTAAGTTAAGTCAGTTCACAGCAATGAATAGTTTAAGAAATCTGTCATATATTTAACTATTTATTTTAAGCATATTTCTTTTAAGATAAATATCATCTTAAGGACACGAAACTTGTACCAGCAAGGCAAAACTTTTTTTTATTTATTTTATCTACATCATTTCAGCAAATTGCCTTAATAAGATATTGTAAATAAATTTATGAGCTATAGTATATGAGTTGTCTATTTGAGAATAACAAAGTTTTATACTTTAATTTCAAGAAAGAAAAATGTAATCAAAAACCTAATAAATAAACAAATTAGACAGTATCTAGACAACATTGATTTATTGTTTCAATTCCAACTAGCGATAATAACTAAAATGAAAGCTATTTATTTAATGTCAAAGATAATTCTTTTTAATTATTATTAGTATTGTTTCATAAAACTATAAAAATTATCTTTGCATTGCAGCTTTGTAAGTTTGACTCGAAATAAATTGTTTTCTCAGGAAACTATAAAAAAGTAGAAATGATTACTGCTTTTTTATTAATAGATGATTTATTTTCTTTATGGCATCGATGCCAATATGTCAATCAATTATACAAAAATTGGTGACAAGGGTAAGACCAATCAAATGATCTGGGATATTACCTGGGGAACCATCACATAGATTGCCCAAATGTCACATTTAAATGCAACACACAACTAATATGGCAACTGTCAATTGTTTTTAACAATCTAAAACGTTTCTCCTAATACCAAGTAAAGTGAATTTAAGCCTAAATAATGGTGCCATACATTTTGGTACAATCTCAGGTGAAATAGTTTCCAGAGAATGTGCGAAATTTTGCTAAATGCTAACGAAAGGAAACAACAATAACGATAAAATACTAAACAGAGGGCAAGCTAGTTAGCAGGTAAATAAATTGTGTGTGTGTGTGTGCGGGAGCGGGTGTAGACTACTTACTTGTCCCCACCTTTGTTTTTGTGTATCCCCCTTCGAAAAAAAAATGGGGTAGAACTTGCGACTGGTCAGGTGGAAATGCCAACTCAACGCCAACTCTCTGGCGGATAAATTAGTAACAAAGAATGTCAATGCCAAATGGAATGACTGCAAATGATGTAAAACATTTTCACAGTTTACCACAATTTGTTGCTGCTCATTTGTTAGAGATTGGTCACTTTATAAACACTTTATGAATTGTTTATTATTTTTTATTATTATGTTTTATTAATTGTTTATAGCTCGCGTGTGCCTCACAATTCAATTCAAATGGCTTTCGCCCAAACTTGGCATAAACGCAACTTAAATTCGGAAAATGAATTCGAAAGCCAGACGCCGACGCTTAACTTTGAGTTAATGAAAGGAGAGGCACATCAATTGGATACACCAGAGCACCAGTTGCCCACACTGTGCTACCGACTCGCACGAACACAGAAAGCGAACTGAATATGGCTACGGCAAATGGATGTTTGTTGGGGCGACAACCAGCGACCTGCTGCAGATCAGCCGGCAACGGATGAAATAATATTCTAAACACGAAGATGGACTCCTGTTGGACTCATGTTGTCGTGTTGCCTGTGGCTTTGCGCAGTTGCGGAAAATATTTTGGCGGGAAATATGTGATTGACTTTAGCAACATTGTTGCCGTTCGAAATCTTTTATATACATGATTATTATTATTATTGCTATATAAATAAACATTTTAAGTGCACAATACAAATACGGAAAGTAATTATATCAATTATATAGCCAAGTTTAACAAAACGTAACGTAATTAAACTACCTGTAAATTCGACAAGGTCAAGTGCACTAACCCAGCAGGGTCAAGTTAGCCATAAGTAAAAAAAAGTGGGCGAATTTTAACTATTATTTAAATATTTAAATGTAGAATATACTTAGTGTATAATAATATGATTTCAAATAAAAAATATTGAGAAAGAAAAACTGTTGACTCTAAATAATAAATCAGTTAATTGATAATGTAAAGATCTATTAATTAGATTGTATCTAATGGACTTATTTCTAATAAATTTCAAATTTACATTTCAGGAAAAAAATATCCTGCTTTACAGAAAGAAATCAAATATACTGAATAATCGTTTCTTATTTCTACATACATATAGAAGACAAAATTAACATTTTCATCTTTATAAAAGAAATATATCCAATATTTCTCTTATATATTTTCTATACTTTATCTTAAAAATTGACTCTATTATATTTAATAAGTTAGCGAATAACTAAAAAATCCTTACAGGTTTTCTTTTTCTATAATTTCGAATTTTATTATAAACAATTTAGTAACAATTTTTTACAAAATGGATAAATCAACAATCGAGTTGCATGTTTGCATAACAAATGAATGTGCTTGTGGTTGTGTGTGTGTGTGTTTGTGTGGTGTATTCTTATCCACCATTTAGACTAAATAGAAATTGGCTAATACATCTTCATCCCAGCAAATTAATTTAGTTTCTCAGAAAGAAACGATTGGGAGGGCCATAATTGGTAGCAGGAATATGGGCAACAGTTGGAGCTGGTGCTGCTAGCTGACGCTGTTCCGGCTGCTGTTGTGGCTGCTCCTCAACAATAATTGGTGCCATTGAGGGATCCTCGATAGCTAGAGCTGCAGATGCTGTGGACGGAGGCAGGTACTGATTGGCTGGGGCAGCAGATAAAGTAGTTTGCACTTCCTCCCCGGTATAGGCAGCGGCTGTAGGTGGACCATAGATGGCCGATAGCTGCTCTGGCTCTGGCTCAGGAGCCAGGGTGGTTGAGGCTAATCCTTCGTTTGCTTCCGGCAGAGCGACAAATTCTTCAGCATTTGGCTGATTACGTGGTTCCATATCGGATGGCGGGGGACCATAAACGGGAGCTTCCTCCTTCTTGGTCTTGTACTTGATGAAGAAGACCTCGGGCTTGGATGGCTTGGTGGGTGCGGGTGTGGGTATAATAATGTCCTGCTCCAATTCGGGTTTCTTGTGCAATACATAGATAAGAGTCTTCTCCTCATTCTGTGGTGGTGGTGGCACAACAGGAGGACGGAAGGCTGGAGCAGATGGCGCTTTAATGAACACAATCTTGTAATGCTTCTGCTTGGGTCCCTGCTGATGCTGGACACGTGGCTGGACTGCATCTTCATCCTCGAAGTCCTTGGGTGGCACATGTACATAAATATGCTTGTGCACCTTGGTCTCCAATGGGGCATTGTTATATCCACTGGCATGCTGTATTCCCGACAAGCGATGGGCCATGTTATAGCTATCGTCGTATGCATTAAGTGGTTCAGCGGATGGAGCCACCGGTTCAATCACATCCTGTTGAATTTGCTGTTGGCCAGGTGGTAGATATGTCATCTGTGGCTGGGGTTGACCAAAATTGGCAAAAGATTGCTCTTGCGGCAGAGACTGATAGATTTGTGGTGGAGCGGGATGAGCTAATAAATTGGGGGAAGGGAAAGAAATTTCCAAATGTGTTGAATGGGTGGAAAATTGGGACGCGTCCTCTTCCTACAAAATCCCTACTCACCATTCAAGGGCAGGGCTCGCTGGCTTTGCTGCTGGGGTAATCCATGATAGGCATAGGGCGAAGGCGGCTCCGGACGCGCTGTGGCACTAACGACCAGCGATGCCACACAAACAACAAACAACGATGAAACTTTCATGGCAATGGCAATGATTGTTTAGTCTTAAAGTCTCTTTATCTTTTATTTTTAGAGTATCGATCACGTAATCCTGTCGTGAATATATTGAAGAGCTGCTGCTGCTGCTGCTGTTGCTTCGGTGTTGGAGAAGCTTAAATCTCGACTGATACTGATTGGTATACTGCGTCCGGCATTTATATGATTCGTTACCAGAGAGGCAAAAAAAAAATTACCAAAAAAAAACCAAAGCAAAACAGAAATCAAAGCCATAGCCAAAAACTTCATTACAAAAGGTAGACAAAAATAAATGAATTTAATTTAAGTTCAAAAGAGAAGACAAGAAAACGTTTACAGCAAGACTCAAAGATGAGACAAAAGAGATAGTAAGAGACAGAAATAAAAGAGAGACAGAGAGAGAGAGAGAGAAAGAGAGTGTGTGTGGTGTGAGGGAGTAAGTTGATAAGAGAAGAAGAGAGTAATAAATTTCTGATGAAAAATTAGAGCAAAATAAATAAAAATCAAATTTATTTACCGTTAAACGAATCGAATTGTTTGCCGATTTCATGCAGAGTGGAACCAGGGTGGTCGCTTGCTCGTCCATCCATCCATCCATCCGTCCGCCTAGGGGTCGACAATAGATGTAACACTCTTGTATCCGTGTATCGCACAGATGGAAACAACCTTCGCATAAGTACACCAAGTGTTATTTTCACAATTGGAGCGTACTTAAAATGCTGTCTCTGAAAAATCGAAAGTGACCCACGATTACACACTTGGACTGTCCCATTGATGAAGTTCATTCATGTGACTCTTATCGACTCTTAATCGAAAAGAAGACCAACTTGTTTTTCAAGCTTGCAAGAGTTGGATTTTTTTTCCATTCAAAAATCGGATCTTGCCAGATAAATTGCAATATTTGAACTAGATGATCTCTTGGAATTGAAATAAAAAAAATGCATTTTTATAGTAATTACATTTGAGATCAAACATTTGGCTTTTATATAATTAATGGTCAGACTATATAGACAAAGGTGAGTTTGGTTACATTCCTAAGAAATCATCTCCAAATTTATAAAATTTTATTAAATTTAGACTATCAATAATAGTGATTATACTATTTATTAATCAAGCAAACTTATATTTTTGGTTTAAAAGTATACTAAATCTTTTTTAATATAGTTTTATTTAGTTGTATTATTCCGATAATAATTCCGCTATATGACCTTATGGAATAAAAATCTATAAACCAAAAGATTCCCTTTATCTCTCAACCTAACTAATTTTTGTATTCCTAAAATAATAAAGAAGTCATCACTCTAAGCTTCAAAGCTTTGTATTACAAACTATAAAAATAATTATTAATTTGGTTGCCTACTTAATTTTCTTTTGACACATTCCAAAAATAAATTGGTAATTATTTCTCGAGAAAAACAAAAAAAAATAATAAGTAAAAGATGTGGAAGGGTTTGACCAAGGCCAGCCCACAATTTCCACAAACTGTCAACTGGCAACACTTGCAACACCTACGCAACATAAAAGAGCAGCAATAACAATTACGAAATAAAATCGAAATGAAATCAAATTAAAAAAAAAATGTTGATAATTATGTACAAAATGTAAGGAGAAGGGGGCTGAAGTAACAAAATTCAAACAGAAAGAGACAGATAAAAAGCAGAAAAACAAAAAAGTAAATAAACAAACAGCAGCTACCCAAACAAATTTGATAATTGGATTTAGTGCACAGGGAGCATATGAAATACACGAAATGAAACACACTTGTCCACTTGTTGTCCACACAAATCATTAATCGTAATTGCAGCCGACATAGAGAAATTGTCTGGATGGACATAAGTACGTGTATATGAGGCTGGGCGTACATAATGGCAGGCAGGCAACCGGCTTTACGTCATCAAAAGCATCGATGGGATCTCCATTGGCCGGTCACTGAAGAAGAAGAGCCAGAAAGCCGACAATCGCGCAACCGTTTAGAAAACTCGATTACGCCATGTCTGGTTTGATATCTGGGCGATCGAAAATCAGGTCATATATATGTATATATATGCAGTAGCAGTTGTCCAAACAATTCATCTCTTCTTTTTTTTACCCTTTTACACCTCCTCTTATCATTGATATTTGCCCTTCGATCAATTGCATTGACATTGCCTTACCAGGGCAACAATTTGATATATATATACATATGTATATGTATGTATATTTTTTGTGTGGTTTGGTATTTCCCATTGAGATGGAGGCAGCTTAAAAATAGATGAAACACTCCACTTGCCACTTGTTGCACTCAAGTGCCGCACGCACCGAAATCAATGCAAAAGTAAGTGACCAAGTGATGGTATGGCCACCACATTTACAGGTGGTTAAGGTTAGCCAAGTTGAAGCTTCGTCATTGACTCGATTAGTTGGTCAATGGCATTATTCCTACAGAATCCATAAAAAAAGAGAGATGAAGAAAGAGAATGTTTCTTCTAGAGAAATATGGAACATTTATATTTATATGCCCTTAACCTACAAAAAGAAACAAATTATTATAATTTTCAAGTCAAAACAAAAATTATTCGTTGACAAATCGTTCAGCTAAATGACTTAATAGCTTAGCCCAGAGGATAATGATGATGATTTTGCTGATAACACAGCCATCGATTATCTTGTTAATTAGCAAGGGGGAGGCAGGTAGACAGTTAGGTGGCAAAATCACCACCATTTCAAGGTCAGTGCAAAAATGTTTAGCGACCATCGTCATCATCGTAAATATCTTGGTTTTTATGTAAGCCATACCAACGACCTGTAGGAAGTAAGTAATTAAAATTGGAGCAACTCAACTCAAGCGCTTTTGTCGTATTTTGTGTGGGTGAACCGATGTTGGTATTGGAGATGGTGTTGCTATAGGTGTCGGTGTTGGTGTTGGTGTTGCTGTTTCTGTTTCTGTTTCTGTTGCTGGTTTCCCCTGGCAACGTTAATGAGGCTAATATATGTGAAGCCTACAATTAATTTCAGGTATTTTCCAGTGGTCATTAAAATGAAAGTAGCAAAAAGAGTTTGAGGTAAATTGGAATTTGCCCAAATTCGCTCAGCCTTATTTACTTTATATACAATTTATTACAAGAATTTATTCCAGTCAATGAGTAATCATAGATTTTTTTGGTTTAATTCAAACTGATGAATGAACTCGTGCATATTTAAAGTTAATTGCTTATGTTACTAGCATATTATTAGAGAAATGAATTAATAAATAATTAAAGTGAAGTTATTATTGGTTTGTACTTTAATATTTGTAAAGAAGCTTACAGCTGATTTTAAGTTAAACCCGTAACATCATTAAGCAAAAACTGGAGAGGAAAGCAGATACAGATAGAGAAAGCAATTCCAAGATTTGTTAACTAAAAGTTAAATAATAGAGCTTCTATGGTAATTTGAAAGATGATTTTAACTTTAAGTGTTATTTTAAATCAATTTATAATGATTAAGGTAAATAAGGTATGATGTTTTTAATAAATTTTAGATAACTATATCCTGAACTTTCTTTAATTCCATTTAAATGCATTTTCAGCCCCCACACAAAGCATTTTTTTAGAAATATATGTATCTCAAATTGCTTTTATTGTGGCATTAAATTCAAATATAACATCAAAAGTCCAATTCAGTACGAATACAATTACCCAAACTGACTAAATATTGACATTGAATTATAATGCTTAATGACTCTCACAATATGTGCATTCATAGTGTCCATATGTACGTACCTACATACATATATACACTTATTACAAGCCAAAGTCAAATGAAATAAATATAAATAAACACGCACAAGAAACAATAATTTTGTATATATACAGACACAAGTAAAGAAAAATTGTTTATTTGTTCGATTTGAATGTCATTGGCAAAAGGGATGGACACATTTGAAATGGTTAAAAGGGCATCGGTAGTTATGGTAGGGTTAAAAGACAGTAGCCAAAAGCTGACAGCTGTCATCTAAGAGTCAGAGTTTCCTAATGACAAAGGCAACCATCGACATATACACCCATTCGCACACATACACTTACACACACACACACATACAGGCAAATCGATTTGTTTCACTGACGCGCATCTCATGGATACTTTTCATGTTTAAATATGTATGAATGCATGTACATATGTATGTATGTATATAAGCCTGTCCGTTTGTGTGTCATGTTTCATTGAATCAAGTGCCTAGTTAAATGCTATGCGCCGTAATTTGTATCTCACACTTTGTTTATTTATGCTGTCATCTCCCTTTGTTCGCTTAGTTTTGGCCAAATACAAAGCCCACAATTTGTTAGCCATTTGCAGTCAATCGCATTGTGGCCACAATACAAATAAAATCAAAAAGGGTGGCTTATTATAACAAAAACCCTATACCCTTCCTTATAATGGTGGATGTAAAATATAAACCTTTAATCACTTGTTAATTTCTTTATATGGAAATATTTAATTTAAAATTAGACACATTTTGAATGCAAATTATATAAAGAATATATATGCGAAGAATTTTTAAATAGTTAACAGTCTTATCATATTTTTATATTTATAGAGATATTTTTATTAATATTTATAGAGAGCAAATTATCTCTTTTTATAAATTTCGAAAATATAATTAATCTCATTTTGTTAGAGTATAAAAATATATATTTATTTGTGGCTTTTTTGCTTGGAATCGTTAGCTTTTTGTAGGCCGTCACTTATGTTTGCCTGCCTAACTGGCAATTAAAAATATATTTGCTGCCACTTGGCCATATGTTGGGGCAGCAATCATTGAACCCTTCACCACAACCGCACTCCAGCCAATTGAAGTTCGCATGTACTTGGATCGCATTCGAAGGACTTTGCGATTTTAATGGTTAATTCTATTTTTGGTAACGGTGCGTATGAGTGATCACATTAAGTAGCGCCATCTACATTTCGTATATTTCTGCAACTTATCAGCCTCACCTGAATAACTTCTTATCTTACCTTACCAAATCGTATTAAAGAAAAAACAAAAATAGAAAGACGCAGAAAAAAAATTGTTAACAACAAATACAAAAAGCTTTTTCAAAGACACCTAAATAAACGACAAATGAAGCCAAACAAAGTAACAAAAGAAAAAATAGAGTAAATATGTAAAAGACTAAAAGTAAGTATTAAAGCATCAAAAATTAATGAATTCTGAATTTATTTTATGTACTCTAATTTTCAGTTAAGGCAAAAAAAAGTAAATTTGATTTCAAATATTTTTCTTTTTTGTGATTTTATTTCGAGAAACAAATGGAGTTAAAAAATAACTTCTTTGTGATGGCCTAATATACCTTTTTCGCATAGACATATCATATAGGGTATGTCAATAAAATGTAAAAACAAAAGTCAGCCGGTTATCAACTGCAACGATTGTGAGCATTTGCGCTCAGTTGAATTCCAGAAGATCTGGAGACGAGATGTGTGAATAAAAAAAAAAGTGAAGTAAGATCGCTTATACTTTCGTTAACACTTTGTCTAATTATATTTGCTCTTATCTAAATAATTGAATGTATTTACATTTGTCTATATATAATGCAAACATCAAATAGCAAATACAGCGACGATAGTCAGGTGTGTAATCGAAAGAACTCTATGAGATATTTTCTAAAACTAACTGCTTATGATATATTTCTGACTTTTCTCTTCAAGCTGGTTTTGGTACAACAAAATCTTAGATCACTACCACAAGATATTATCAAGAAATATGCTGATTATGTAGAGCAATTGGATTTAAGTTATAATTGCTTAAAGGATGTTTCCTGGTTGTCAGAATTTGAACAATTGCGCCATTTAGTGCTAGATAATAACCGCATGGACGAGGCCCAGTTAAGAACATTGAAACAGCCATTACATCAACTGGAAGTACTTATGCTGAACAAGAATGAAGTAAGTTAAATGTTCATATATTTTTCTTGGTCACTTTTAATTTTCTTATCATGCGTAATTACAGTTCAGTGACCTGCCAACCACAATTCAGCTTATTCGTCGCCTCTTTCCCAATCTACAGTATTTAAGTCTTCATGGCAATCCCATTTGTCCCGATGGTCTTGAATTGCAGCCATTTTCCAGCTACTTGCAATATGACTATGCATACTACAGGTATTAATTAATTCAGGGTCACGGCCAGTGGCATTTCTATTCTTAACCCGACAGTCTGTTTAATGTCCCTACCACATGTGTTCTTTTTTTTTTTTGTTTTTGCAGCAATTACATAGCACACTCTTTAAATAAGCTGAAATTTTTGGATCATGGTATAGTACAACGCACTTACCGCTATGAAAGCTTTCCAATCAAAAGCTATAGCCCACCTGGCAGACATCCGATCAAGACTACAAGCTTTTAAATAAAGGATTAAACTGATATATAAACGATTAAGGATAATTTTAAGAATAGTATAAATTTGAGGTTCTTAAAAATTAATTTATAATCTTCATTTATTATTGTGAAAAGAACTAGATAGAGATGCTTTATTCCTTTATGTATCTTTTATGATATTATATAGATATTACAGGGTATGGGATACTTAGTTATTTCAATTGGGTCACCCTGTAAATTATAATAAGAAGCTCTTATAAAAGTTCCGAATTCAGACACCTTTTTGATTAAAGCTCTAGAGCTTCATAAAGCTTTTATTTTGACGAATCTCATGACCAAAACGAAGAAACCGATAAAGCAAATCACAAAACAATTAATCGTATGTAAAAAACACTTTTAAATCCGCTACAATAAATTATATTATGTTATTATTATCACAAGTGCTACAATATATAGTACTATTATCAACAAAAAGACAGTAAAGATGAAGCAGTCTGACAATTATGTTGTTGAACCTTCTATTTAAATAGAGAAGACCCACTACAATTGACATGTAGGGCATTTGTTTTGCAGCCGGCGAAAATGAGAGATAAACTTGGCATCAAAGCAAAAATGGTGATAAAAACGACAAAACAACATTTTCGAATCGAAAGCAAATCGGCATTATCACTGAGCCTATAAAAGCCTCAACCGGTCACAGTTGCAGCCTCAGTTCTGTGCCTGCTCTCGAGAAGTGTCCAGTTGTCGCCGGTTGCCATCATCGTTGCTCATTCTTTATTCTCAATTTATCTCTACAGCTGTTCAATATGACTGCCGATCCCAGTGTCCAGCCCAAATATACAAAAGTAAGTGAATTATGTATATTATTACAAGTGCAATTATAATATATTCAGTTAACGTTGAGACTGAATTGAATTAAAATACATTTTTTCCTGTGTTTATTAAATTTAGATATGTCCAGCTGTTAACTTGTTTGCCTTACATACATATTTAATTAGAAACAGGGTGTTTAATTTGGCCTCTTTTTTTCAACTAAATACTGTCAAAATTTTATTTGATGATTTGTTTTTTATTCATTAAAAGTCTCTTACTTTTTCTTTAAAAAAAAAATCCTCTATCTGTTCTGAAGTCCTTTGTTTATCAGTAGTTGAGAAAACTTGACAAGAAAATAAATCATCGTTCTATGAACTTTTAACTTTTTTATTCTGCTTGATAAGAAAGCAGCTGCAGGGGGCCTAATCTCAATACATATGTACATACCATATACATACACATCTACCATATGTATTAGCACAATGGTCTAAAAATGTTTTTATTGGCTATTGTTTATACAAAAATTTTTGCTGTTTACTCTCTATATAAAAGTGTAATAATTAAACACGATAACTCGAATTGTGAATCCAATAGTAGTTGATTTCGATTTTCTTGGTTATTTGCCAATTGAGATAAGGACAAATGCTGATACATTAGTAGAACAAATATTATCAGCATTTATATTATAGATTAATTTGAAAATTGATCGAACTAAAGGATACCTGAAAATGGAAAAAATAAGTAAAATGTTCTCTTAAACTTTCTAAATTATCCACTTATTTTGATTGCACTTCACGTATTATTTAATGTTTGTTTAAAGCTTTCAATAAATTAAATTTTCATCTATCATTGTCAAGCATTAAAATGTTGCCAAAGTTTAAATTGTTGCATGTCGCAAATTGAAGTACAGAGCAATCAGTTAATTGGCTGACAAGTTGTTAGAATCTACAATGATTAAGTTTAAACAAAGATTTGAATTGTTATTAACATTCTCCTTTATTAACTTATGGTTTGTCCTCTAATCTGTGTACCAGCTTTTCATTAACAATGAATTCGTTGATGCCATCTCGGGAAAGACCTTTAGCACCTTCAATCCAGCCACTGGAAAGGAAATTGTTAAAGTAGCTGAAGGCGACAAGGTTGGTTATATATTTTATTTTATCTTAAATCAATATGGAATAATTATATTTAAATTGTTTTTTAGGCTGATGTATGTTTGGCTGTGGCGGCTGCCCAAAAGGCGTTCCATCGCAATTCCACCTGGCGAAAATTGAGCCCACTGCAACGTACCACATTGATGAACAAGTAAGTAATCTATTAAAATAATCCAATAAAAATTAAAATAATATTTTCTTTATGTTTTTCTTAGGCTTTGCGAGCTGATGGAACGTGATAAGGAATTTTTGGCTAGTTTGGAGACTCAGGACAATGGCAAACCATTTGCCGAAGCTCTGTTCGATGTCACCTATTCCATTTTGACTCTACAGTATTATGCTGGATGGACTGATAAATTCTTTGGGGATACCATACCTGCCGGTGGTTTCATATCAATGACTCGCAAGGAGCCAATCGGAGTTGTTGGACAGATTATACCCTGGAACTATCCTCTGCTTATGTTAGCCTGGAAATGGGGACCTGCATTGGCCGTTGGTTGCACCATTGTGATGAAGCCGGCGGAACAGACTCCACTAACTGCTCTCCATATGGCCGCTTTAGCCAAGGAAGCTGGTTTCCCAGCTGGCGTTATTAATGTAATTAATGGATTCGGACCGACAGCTGGTGCTGCCATTAGTGAACATCCCGATATTGCCAAAGTGGCATTCACTGGATCTGTGGACGTTGGACGTATTGTAATGGAGGCGGCTGCCAAATCGAATCTGAAACGTGTATCTCTGGAATTGGGCGGCAAGAGCCCTGTGGTTGTCTTTGATGATGCTGACAGTGAGTGATTAATGCAAATGCCATTTCCTAAAGATACATTTAGCAAAATTTCAATCATTTAGTTGATTACGCTGTGGAAACCACACACGAGGCACTCTTCTCTAATCATGGACAGAGCTGTTGCGCTGGTAGTCGCACTTATGTTCATGAGAAGATCTATGACCAGTTCGTAGAGAAGGCAGCAGCCAAGGCCAAGGCCCGTAAAGTGGGAAATCCATTTGGGGAAAACATACAGCAAGGACCACAAATCGATGAGGAGATGCTAAACAAAGTTTTGGGCTATATTGAAAGTGGCAAGAATCAAGGTGCCAAACTACAGGCAGGTGGCAAACGTATTGGCAGTGTGGGTTACTTTATTGAACCGACTGTCTTTTCCGATGTCAAAGATGATATGAAAATTGCCCAGGAAGAGGTAAGCATTTTCATTGCAAAACTATATATAAATTTTATTTTCACATTTTTTTATATTTCACTAGATCTTTGGTCCTGTTCAGTCAATTTTCAAGTTCAGCTCACTCGATGAGATAATCGATCGTGCTAATAATGTGCAATATGGTCTAGCCGCTGGCATTATAACCAACGATATAAATAAAGCCATGAAATTTGCCAATAGTGTGGATGCCGGTTCCGTTTGGATTAACTGTTATGATGCTGTTCTACCCCAAACACCATTTGGTGGCTATAAACATTCGGGCATTGGTCGTGAGCTAGGCAAAGATGGACTCGATAACTATCTGGAGACGAAGACTATAACGATGAAGCTGGTCTAAAACTAACACAAGATTAATTTTACATTGCAAGATATATATTATTATGATTTCTATTTTTATTACTGCTGGTTTTTTTGCAACATAAAACACTTTTTTTTTGGTGGTTTTGTCAATTGGATTTTAAACACAAAATATAATAAATTTGAAAACAAAGGGAATAATCTTTTTAAAACTTAATTACAATATTTTGAACCAAAATGGGGTTAAGTTTATTTGCAATTTCTAGAGCAGTGCAATTTTATAATAACTTTGCTATTTTTAAAAATTTATATAATTGTTTATTTAATTTCTACACAAATAATTCTAACTACAATTATTATAAACAAATGACGTATATATACTATATTTTGAGTACAAATTTTATTTGCCCGAGATCTGTCGACAGCGTTGTGTGGCCGCCTCCACAGCTCCAGCCACTGCGGCTCTAAAACCTGCAATTGAAAACAATAATAATTGATAAGAACTTGCTCCTCTTATCAGCAATTGTAAAATAACTTTGCCTGTGATTACCTGATAGCTCGAGCTGCCTTAACGCCGCCGCCGTTGAGCCCCCCGGACTGGTAACTTGGTCTTTTAGCTGACCGGGATGAGTGGGTGCACACTGGCGTACCATTTGTCCAGCTCCCAGAACTGTTTGCGAGGCTAGACGATAAGCCAGCTGACGATCCATTCCCATATTAACGGCACCATCGGCCAGTGCCTCAATCATAACAAACACATAGGCTGGTCCACTACCACTGAGTGCAGTGACAATGTCCAATTGGGATTCATCTACTGCCTCACATGTGCCCACAGCTTCCAAGAGACGTTGCGTGATCTGAGCATCTGCATCATTTGCTTGAGTACCGCGTACAAATACAGAGCAACCGGAGCAGACAAGAGCCGGTGTGTTGGGCATAACACGAATCACTCGAGAATCAGGTGATAAACTGGATTCCAGAGTACTGAGAGTAACTCCCATCGCCACAGAAAGGAAAAGTTTACCAGCGCTGAAAGGTTTTATATCCTTCAGCACTGTCGGCACTACATGTGGTTTAACAGAGACAAAGACCACTTGAGATTGCTCCACAACTGGAGCGTTCTCTACAAGTGTTTCAATGCCCAGGGCCTGAAAGGATTGCTGGGACATTTTATCGGCTGGATGGACACTGGCTATTATGCCACTAGGCTTTGTTAGACCTAAAAAAAAGTGCGAAATTTTCGTATAGGTAAAATAATCTGAAGCCGTATTTGTCTTACCAGCAGATATAAATCCCTTGGCCAGAGCCTTGGCCATATTTCCGCCACCAAGAAAACCAATTTTTCCAATAGAACCCATTTTTTAGACAAAATTTCAATCAAACTGCACTTTGTGCTGTCAGGGCAGCAACTGTTTTCGATTTTGTTTTCTTTTTTCGCAGCGCCTCGAGCGTTAACAAAACAAATAGTTGATAAGCAATCTGAGTCTAGGTCTTTCTCCTCCTAAACCTCACCCCAATGGAAATATAAAATTGTTTGGCTGCTTATCATTTGGACATAAGAATAAACATTTGTGAAATGTGTGGGGAACTTTATATTATAAAAATACTTTTTATCAGTTGAAACATTTACCGACTTTTATTCTTCGGTTCATCAGTGGAACGATTTATTCTAAATGTTGATTGATATGACATGCAATCAAAGTCCACAAGCTTGACTTGCATCATAAAAATGAAAGGCGATCTATGCATACACATATATAATTCAAGTTTTATCAATTATTCGTTTAAAATTTACTCTTCAAGGTGCCATCGGTGAATGTTTAAAATTTTTACAATTACTTTTACCTAGTTCTTTAACGAACAACAATCGCTGCTTAAACTTAAACTACGAACTTTAAATTTACCGCCCAAGATAAGTGACCTTCTGGCAACTCTATCGTGGAACTAAATTTCCAGCACTGCTTTTTATGCAACACTGTCGATATCAGCTATTACTGGCGCTAAAGTACAAAATATTTCTATTTGTAGCTCACACTACAATTTATTTGATGAAAAAATTAACTTTTGAGTTGTAGTAGAGTATGCTTATTCTAAAACTAACTTCTAATATAATTTGGAATCATATATAGAAATTTCAAATTCAATATTGGGGAAGTAATACTTACGACTTCACACAAATTATTAATTTAATGTGTTTCAAAAATAGGTATAAGATATCCCAAGAAATTATACGAAAAGTATTTTATTGAACAAAAAATCGAGCATGATGTGTTTTTCTTCACTTTTATTTTTTTTACACTTAATTAGTACGTGCATTGTACAAGCGTACTTGATTTTTTTTTGTTGTTTTTGTTTTTAAATTATAGGTATAAATGTATTACATATTTATATATATGTATGTATTCGTGTATATAAATATAAATGTAGCGTGTGGGGATAATGCAACTATAAAATTAGGATAATTTAAAATGTATGAGAAACGATTAAACTTTTGCATGGGAATATGTTATGTATGTAATATCGTAATTTTAGTATATAATGTAATGCTTCTTGTTCGTTTAAAAATGCTACCCTACTGGACAAATTACAGATATACGATATATAATATATATCTGCGTTAAAAGCATACAACTTTATAATAGATTGTATGCACTTCATTATTGCATTTCGTAGGGTATTAATGAATTCGTATATTAAAATACATGAATTTTACACATAACCAAATTGTTGCCGGGTACAATTACAGTACATATTTTAATTTAACAACGTTGTAGGCCTAGTGGTACATTTTAAGGATTTAGTTGTGGTTAATGATCGAGTGTCTGTGTATGTATGTGTGTGTGTATGTATGTATGGGGGGGAGTTTGTGTGTGTTTTTATGTGTGAGTGTGCACATAGCAATGGACATTAAACAAAGTTCCTTCGACAGCATTTCTGGAATGGGGGGGGCCCTTCTAATCTTCCATCCAATAATTAAACAATAAAACGAAACTGGAAATACGTATCCAAAAATCCATCCACCATCCATCCATCCATCAACAAGAGTTTGCCAAATCGTTGAGCAATTAACCGGTATTTAAATTTTACATGTTTCGAATTTGAGTTGATCTCTTTTCAGATTTTGGACGAAAGCTAAAAACATTGCCAATCACTTTTGTGGCATTTGCAACACAATCACGATTTTTAGTTAAATGAAATTTTTGTTTTGTTGTGGCAGGGATTATTGAATTCTTGAGCTCTGGCTGCTTCATCGTTCGAATTTACCAACTGGTAAAGAATAGTTAATCAGTGTGTATCCATATTATATGTAGAAAGTACATTATTGTTGAATGGTTTTTTTTTTCTTCTTTTTTTTTGCTTTTGTTTTTTTTTTTGTCTTATTGCTTGCTTTTTTGCATCGCTTGTGCTGATCCTTTACGGGCAATTCCTATTACCATAGGCCCGAAGAATAGCCACCTGGTGGTATGCGATTCTTGTTGATCACTTGGTTAGCTCCATTCATGGTTGGTTGATGATTAGTCTCTTGTCCTGGCTTGTAACCCTCACCAGTGACGGGATTGCCCTCTGTAAAAATGAATAATCAATTAGTAAATTTATAATGCAAAATTAATGAATTCTAAATAATAAAGTGTATAAAAAAAGAAAGAACTAAGGCATATGGTGGCGGATACAAGTGGAAAGCAAGCGTGCAAAGGCTCAACTGGATGGACTAGTTCCCACCTCGAATCTTCATCTTCTTTGGCTTGAGACCACCCACACCATCCCCATTGAGGCCCAGGCCAGTAATGGGATTACGATGCTCATCCTTTGCATGAATCTTAATGCATGGCACATGCTGCGGATCTTTAATATAGTCCGAGCATGGACCCAATGGCTCTTTAAAAGCAGCCGATGCTGAGTTCATCCTATCTAAAGAATAGGGATTTAGTGGATTGGTGCCAGCACTACGGCGTGTTTGACTGGAGCAGCCATATCTCCCAGTTTGGGAAGAGCTATCGCCAGCAATGCTACCAGCATCGTCTTTGCATGACAAATCCACGGATGCTCTATCGCCAGCATGTTGCATTTGATCACCACCAAAATTATTCGTATCTGTATCAGGATCATCCATTTTAAGATTTCTCTCTGCTTCCGCTGCTTAAAAGGAAACAGGGGAGGGAGATAAGGAAGTCACGGATAGGAAGAACAGGAATTTTAACTATGATATATATATTGGTTTAAATCTACCAATATATTATTAGTTTATTATACTCACTGTTCATGTTGCGGAAGACTGGTTGTTATACAAATTTATCGCGATAATAAAATGAATTTGTATGGTTAAACGGTTATTCAAATATACGTTACGGTTGACGGTATTTAGATTTTTTTTTTTGGTTAGTTGCGCGTTTTATTATTGTGGCGTGTGGAAAAAGGCGAATATAGCCCGAGAGTAAAAAAAATATATATATATTTTTATATAAGAGAATTATTTAGATCTGAATAAAAATATCTGTTTGTAATAAATTTTGTTACTACTCTCAATGTATATCGAGAATCAACTGAATTCTAAAATGTGAATGCCGAATGCCTTCAAATGACTGAGGTAAGAAATAAAAAAGCATAGACTACTTGTGTACCCAAAACTAAATAAATGAATTCAATATATACTGATGCATATAAATGATATATAGAAATAATCTAATGATAAATTATAGATGAGTAGTAGTGGTTAGTGTATGCATACCTGATCTGGATCCACTGTTAATTTTCAGATTCTCAGTCGATGATGATACCGACGATGAAGCCGATGAAACTGAACCACTTTTACCATTATAATGCCCATTGGTATTGGTTAGCAATTTTTGTGCAGCGGCTGCCTCTGTATTTTGGCCAAAGGGAATGCTGCTCTTCATGTGATTCTTGCCAGGTGTAATGGGACGTGACGGCTCTCCAAAGAGACGTGAATGCGAGTCTACGCTCTTTTGACCACGACGTGGTGCATCGCCTTATTAACCAAAACATAATAATGATAATATGAATATTAGTTATGTGCATTAGTATTTAAATATTTTCATTGTGATTAATAATTATGTGAAGAAGAAACTACAATAGATATAATAGTTACATAAATAACTGTAAAATTAACACTTTTCTTTGGATTGCATTCCAACATCTAAAAGTTTGCGTGTGTATATCTCACTATGTGTGTTTGTGTGTGTGTGTAAGTATGTGTTACAAACAATGGGCCCGTAGTATTGGCCACATTTTATAACAAAAGCCACAAATGAATGGAACTTGCTTGCATTTTTTTTTTGTTTTTTAGTCAACATTAAAAATGAAACGAAACTTTATATCTTTAAATGTCATCAAAGACACATTCGGGCTTTGTATTAACAATAAAAGTTAAATTAAGAACCAGAGAGCCGAAATCTATATACTCTGGCAATGTTTTATTTCTATTTACTAGATGAGAGATCTATTAAAGAAAGAGTCATTCCATCATTAAATAAATAAATAGCAAAGAAGTCATATTTTGCCTTTAAAAAATATAAACGAACGAGTTTAATTGCTGTGTAACAAATTTCTCGGAAGATTTCTATACATTAAATTAAATTAATTATGGTAGAAATAAGTTAAAAGACAAGAAAACAATCATGCGATAGAATATTGTTTCTAATAAGAGATGAGATATCATCTTCAGATTCAAGTTAATCGACATTAATAAGTAGTGTATGAACAATTTCACACCGATAGTTTTTAAAGTGTTTTGCGTGTTCGTGAAACATTCAAATAAATGTGGTTATTCTTCTGTCAGTTTTTAGGTAAAGATCATTAGGTTCAGGCACAAACACCTGTTTCAAAGAACTAAGGTGTGAGAATGGCAACGAACTAACAGCTGTTTCTGTTGTCAGCACCTACATTACTTAACTGTAAATATTGAAGGGTATATACCACATTTGCTAGGGTACTAAAAATTTGTTTTCATTGTTTCAAAAATTATATTACATGTTGAAAGATCATCTAGTAATTGATTCTTTTTTTTAGCATAGTTATTAACGGAATATTTGCGGGTATATGTTTGTATGTGTTGGTGTGCTTTAAGTTAAACCAAATTAGCAAATATAGAATAATAATAAGTAACTAATATAACCAAAATAATTGCTAATTAGAATTATCTGCAATGTGCATTTGTTTCAATAGACAGATAGATCTTTATATATATTTATTTATATATATATACCAATGAAATAGAATCTGTGAGCTCCTTGTCGTACTGCAAAGATACATATAAATATAAAGAGAGAGAGAGAGAAAAAAAAAAGAAAAGAAACAGAGGGGGGAAGTAGGTGGGGGGTGGTAAGGAGTTACGGACGATCAAATCGGGCAATTGGTATAGGAATAGAAGAAAGAAAAACCATATAGACATTTAATAAGAACTCTGCGAGGGTAAAGAAAGCATTTTCATATACATAGTTACAATTACATATTCAGATAATCAATTGTTGTTGTTTTTTTCTTTATTTTTAATCACTAGACACATTAAAAAATTATAAAAATAATTTGAGACATAAAGTGAAGCTGAAAAAGCTTTTGGATACATGTACTTATGACAAGGACTTTAATTTATAATACCTACAAACTAATCGATAGAATAATATATATACAATATTTTTATTATTTTGACTTACCATTATTTTTAATAGCTCCATCCTTTTCAGCCGAGAATATATTTGACATCATGCGATTTTTGACAGTCCTGGGAGTTGCCGGCATATCAGCGCCAAAAATATCGCTTGAGCCGCCGCCTGGTGGCCTCAAAACCCTAAAAACATAAAAAGAAAGAGACAAGGTATAAAACACACAATTGTTAATTGTAATTGCATAGTTAAACAATTTGAAATTAAAAAAATAATCTCCACGCTCTGGTCCACAATGATATACACTCACTGCAAGCGGCAGCAGCAACAAACGGACAAGCTATGCGGAAAATTAAATTTGAGATATGGCCATTTTGGTAAGAAGGAGAAGACAACTACACTACAGCATGAAATGACTAGCCCCCAAAACGTTGAATGAGTTTTAAAGCGAAATGCATTTGATGTGTGTCTAATCATCATCAGAGATGCCTCGCTGGCTGAGCGTTAGAAGTCACGCCAAAATGCAGTGCCTGCGCAACGGATCGTCAATTATGGAGAGGCAAAAAAAAAAAGGAAAAAGAAAGAAGATTTAAGACACAAGAGTTAAAAAAAAATCAACTGACTAACATGGCGAAGAAAAGATGCATAAACATATATACATACATAAGTACATACATATACATATGTATATACAGTTAAAAGTTTTGTTAATTTTATGGTTTGTGGCATTCACTCTGCGTTTCATCCACGCAATGTTGCGGGATATAACCAAGAGCCGTTTGTGTCTAGAGATGGAAATGGAAATGGAGACGATGATGGTGATAGTCATATAAGGCATGTATTGAAGAAAAAACTGTACTATTTTACCACACATATCCTTTTTTCCTTGAAACGAAAAATAATTTATTTGGTTTTGAGTTATGGCATTTATTTTAAATAGCCACTGTTAAATTCAGCAATTTAATATTATTTAATTATAATCCCAAGCTAAATTAGTTAAAATTTAGCAAACTTTCTAAGATTTAAAAATATCTGCAGATATTTGTTTGGCACAGTCCTTATAGACATGGATGCAACGCAACATGAAGTATTAGTAGTAGTTAACTGGCTACCAACTGCATATATATCGTCTTTTTGTTTGTTGACTTAATGCCCACTGGCACTGAAAGCTTAAACCGTTCACATGTCAACGCTTGCTTCCTCGAGGCGTCAATCAATTTCAGCTTAATAAAAATAGCATTTTTTATGGTCTCCCATAGACTATTACTACTACAATCAACCACTGGAAAGAAAATTAATTGTGGCCACAAGGCATAAATACCAAAATCTTAAATAAAATTTGTGTGAAAATTCTTAGATCATAAATTCCAATATTGTTACTACATTATATTGTGGTTAACACGCAACACAACTAGTTTTGTGGTCAAACATGTGCACGCACTTTACTATACATATGTACGCACATCACTCATGCGTGCCTACCCACCAACCCCCCCATTCCTCCACCATGGAGACGACGCGTCACTCTAGCGGCGGCTTTCTTTTATGCACTTTTTTTTTATTGTTTGTTTGAAGAAAGCGATAGTTTTGGCTAGGAGAGATATTGCATTTACCGAAACGTGGACATAAACCATGGCATGTAATTAACAAAATTGTAATTGAAAATCTCCATAACATGAGTAAACATCATAATGTTGTTAAACAACAAAACTCGACAGAATTTGCATTTGCTATGCAGATGAGATATGGGATTAAACAGAATGCCAATTTATTTATCTTTTTTTTTTGCCAGTTAGTTGAAAGTTATGGCCAATTTAACAAGTTGGTTACTACCTGAGACTAATCCATACAAATTTAAATTTAATTATTATAGACATTCTCTTGCCATTTAAACATATTTTGAGTCAATGGTATATTATTTTCTTAGTCTTCGGCATAAATATTACAATAGCATTTATCCTTTACTTTAATTCCAATTATGTTTATATATATTATATACATATAATAAAATAAATATAAATAAAAATACATACATATAAACAAAGTAGGCCAAAATCATTTCGTTTAGTTAAAACATAAATTTTACTAAACTACAAGGATTCTAAGAACTTTTTTGCAAGTGTCTTCTAAAAGCGGTGGCAAGAAAAGAAAGTACAGGATAAGCCATGAAAGTCTTTGGTTCAAAACGTTTAGGTTTTACCAAATGGAAATGGTGTTGCCGGCAAGTACAAACATAAAATTGGTAAGTAAAGTATATACTATATATAGTAAGTACATGCTTTTGAGTGTTTCAGTCACTGTGTGTGTGTGTGTGTGTGTGTGTGTGCGAAGAAGACCTACATTTTAAAAATGCTCTGCAGAGAAAACTTTCTAAAAAAAAAAATGTTAAGAAAATAGAATTATGTGCAGTTGCGCTTCCTGCCCAACCTCGGCTTAAAAGTGCAACCAACCCAATGCGTGGCGGAAGCATTGCGCCGGTGTGCCACTGATGTTGCTGCTGCTGTTGATGTTGATGTTGCTGGTGCGCCTAATTAATTATACAGCATATTTTCTTTTTGTCCAAAAAAAAAAGCAGAAGCCAAAGCCAAAACAGAGGAAAACGTAAAGGCAAAGGCAAAAGGCAAATGTATATATGCCACGAACATGACTCAAAGCATGAAGCGGCAAGCACTGACAAACACTGCCGCTGCGCCGGTTTCTTATTGTGTGTGTGTGTGTTTGTGTGTGTGTGCCTCCGTTATGGAGGTGAGGTGACATGGCAAGTGTGTGAACTTTGTTGCCAACTACTCTACGGCTAAACCGGCTGCTGCTCCTCCCCCTAGCCTTGGGGGTAGTGGGGAAATCATAACTGTCACAGCAACAGCAGCAGCAGCAGCAAACACTATTTCAAAGTACTCGTTGTAAGTATTCTTATTAAAATGTCTTCAAAGCCAAGTCTTTTCTTGGCACTATTAGGACCGGCAGCGAAGCGTAAAACGTTTTAAACTATTTTTATTTTTATACTTTTTTTTTTGTTTTGGGTTTTCGACAATTTAGCTTACTTTGACTCTACCTATTTTTCCTTTTTTTTTTTTGCAGCAGGCAGCAGCATTAAGACACAAAACAAAATAAACTATAAACTAACGGTGAATGGGCAATTTTGCGCAAGTGACTAACAAGTAATAATTATTTGAACAGTTACACTAACTCTTTGAACTGCTCTCGGGTCTTGGTATGACGATGACAACGATGATGGAAATAGAAGAAATGGAAAGCGAAAGTTAAGCCAAGTTAAGATGACTCTATTGGCATGTGAAAAATGTTGATCATTGCAAAATTAAAGATTAATTGCAATTACAATAGGATAATATGCCTCAAATACAACAAAAAGACAATAAAAGAAGCTGTCTGAGTAAATTGCGTTAAATTTGTTAAAAATTGATTCAAGTGGAACCATTTAGTAATCATTGAGAGGAGATAATCATTGAATGAAAGTTGTTTCCCTTTCCCTTTAATCACAGTTAAATTATGTTATTTCGTATTATAATAGACTTAATGTAACATTAACAAATTATTTATAATGGTGTTTAATAGAGTTTTTAATATTTTAGTGTAAAATAATTAAAAATAAAGACACGAATTTCTAAGAAACTCTTTGAACTGAAGATTTTAAGGATTTTAAAAACCTAAATGTATCCGTCATTTTCTTTTCTTAATTAAGAATTTATATATAGATACATATATGCATGTTTTTGGGGGGCGGTTCGATGCCACCTCATTCTACCAAGACTGAAATCGATTTCTCTTTCTATAACTAGCCACCCACCTACACTAATGAAGGGGCGGGCTTAAGTTGAAAAGAATGCCTCAGGAACAGCATAAAGAAGAAAAATGTTTGCCCAACTCCAGTAATCCTCGTATTTAGTGTAAGGTTTTTGTCCGTCAACAGTATTCTTTCTTAGTCTATCAATATTTGCTTTTGTGGTACTTTTACTTTGGGGCTTCTTCATGGAATACTTACTTTGAATATGGGTTAATTTATGTTTAACCCACATTTTAGTTTATGTTTTAACTAAACTATGAATATTGATTCAACTAAGAGGACATTTTTTAAATTGTTTTATAGTTATGAGTGTTTTTGGTGTTTTTGAAAGCAAATTGCTGGTAAGTGGCCAAGTAACTTTTACTTGAACTTTTCAATTATTTAAAGCATTGCCGAGCCGCTTCCATAGTCGTCGCCGGGAGTATGAAATATGAGATCGAAACCCAGTGTGTCTCCTATTTTTTCTACCTTTCACATAAGGTGGCCCACAGGCAAAATAGAAACCAATTTCTATTTCCTTTTTGGTGTTTTATTGACCAGACAATATGCTCCTGCGACAAAACCTGACCACAGGTTGCTCTATTCCCTGTAATCGTTTTTAAAGCTTCGTTGCGGTTTCGCAGGTGGCTTCAACGGATGAATTGGTTATGGTGGTGCTGGTGGTGTGGCAGCATTTGGGAACAATTTTGTTTGACGACAAAAATTAATGTGTATCGACAATAACATTGGGGAAAGGAGGCAACAACGACAACGTCATTGGCATCGCTGTTCCAATATGTGCAAAGATAGATTTTGAAGTTTTCTCATCTGTAAAACCTTTCGAGTAAAAGTTGTTTTAACTTACACACACACACCACTTAAAGTGATAGTTGCTTTTAGCTCTGATTTACTTAGTTCAATTTGTGTATTTTGGCCTTTCTTCACTGCTTTAGGGTATAAAAATGAAAATTCAAAAGTTTTTTTCATCTCAGAATAAATAATAGACGCTGTGTGTGTGTGTGCATGGATGTTGTGTGTGTGTGTGTGTGTCGGTAAATACAATTGTTATTTATTTTTAGCAGGATGCTAAACCAATTAATTACTACATCGACTGGGCGTGTAAACACGACTATTGATTTGCTTATTTTTTTATCGTTTTTATCATTTTTATTTCTTTTCAGCGAAAGTAGGCAGGAGCCAGCAAACAGCAATGCACTTTGGTCCATTACCTTTTTCTTTTACAAAACAAAAAAAAAAACTATTATGTATTGTACTTTCTACAACAACAAAATCAACATCGACTGCTAAAAGAGCGGCAACTTGTCTGTCTGATAAATGAATTTAAATTGTTTTTGCCACAGTCGTTGCTGTTGCAACCAAGATTTGAGTTAAACTTCATAAACACATAAGTTAAATCATTACGACAGTTTTCTAATTAACTTGGCTGTCAAAAAACAGAAGAAGAAGAAAAAAAAGCAACGCTATAGGTAAAAGTATAACCCAACTCTCCAATTTGAGCATAAGTAGTCTGACTGGCCGCTTTTCTTTTTCATTTTATTTTTTTTTTTCATTTTTGGGAAAATTTGTTTTTTATCTAACGTATTGACAAGGTGTGAGAAAGTGACTCAGTCTCTTTTTTTTTTTTTTGTGGTCAAAATGTGACTTTAAGAAGCTTAACAACTAAATCAAATTTGGGTCGCGCGGTCAATTTCTTTGTGAAAATTTGTCATTTCATAATTTGTCAAATTGAAATATCTGTCAAATGACACCTACAATTAGGCAAACAACAAGAATTAAAAATATATTAAAGAAAAACGAGTAATATTTATTATCATTATATGATAGAGAAATAGAAATAAGTTGAAAACAAATATGAGGTATGAGGTATCTAATATGATTAGAGGATCTTATTAAATCCACTTTCTATATAAACGTATAGCCATCAAAAGGTGATGTATTATTAATTCATGTGATAATTCATTTTTATTATGCATGATTTTCCTATAACAAAATTCCCATGAAAACAAAAACATTAAAGTTGATTAATTACAATTGATTTTTATGTTATTTTTTTTTTTATTTCTTTGATGCAGGAGCCAGCCAAAGAGTTTGCTTGGTTTTTCCCCCATTTAATTTGCCTAACTCATTAAGGGTCAAAGAGATTTACTGCTTCTGCTGCAGACTAACTGACCAATCATGTAATAAAATGGACAATTTTTACCATTGCAGCAACTCTTGACAATGATTAGTTCATAAAGCAGCATCAAAATTCCATTTTACTTCATGCAGCATTGCGCACCTGTTTGAGTGTGAGTGCATAAAACTGTCAGAGAGTACTCTCTATGGTATGTTCCAGTTGATTCGGTTGCATTATCCAAATGTCCGGGTAATTGTTGATCGGACGAATTCACTTAATGGTCGGTCGGTCGGTTGGTTGGTTGGTCTATCGGCATGGCATGCCTTTGGTTATTATTCGAGCGCATCGCTGTAATGCTCTATGTTTCCTCTCCTTTTGTTTCATCATTTAAAACGTGTCCAGCAGCAGCAGCGGCAGCAGCAACTGCCAGAGCCTCATCGTGCAACCACAAAACAAACAAATCAAAATCCAAATCATACAACAACAATAACAACAACAAAAGAGACACAAAAAAACTTAATGAAAATTCAACTGAAGCACGAAAATTGTATGCGGTTTTTGCTTTATTGTTGTAATTTCTATATACCTTTTGTTTGATTTTTCCTAAAAATGTTGATTAGTTGAATCCCATTATAATTGCTGCTCATGTAAAAAAAAAAAAAAAACCAACAAAAATAAATATAAATCGAAACAAAAAAAAAAAATAATAATAATAAATGCCTGTGCCTCAAGCTGCGACGGATACTTTCCCTGTGGCAGAGACGGATGAATGGACGGACGGACGGATGGATAGATGGATGGATGGATGAATCCACTCGAGCGTAATTGACTGCCGTTGTTGTAACGGCTCTCTAGTTTTTTTTTTCTTTTTTTTGTGTTTTCCTGTAGGTAGGTAGATAACTCTTTTAGGAGGGGAGGAATAAATGGCAGCGGCGGGGGTGTTGCTGGTTGTTGGCTTAATCAGGTGTGGCAATTGAAGCCACAAGTAGTTATCAGGACTTATTTTAACTACAATCTGATGGAAAGTATTGAATGTATTGTTCGTTAACCTCCAGAGACCTAATGAATCTGACCAGGAAAACCGATTGCGGCATCACAGACGCATGCGCAGCGGGTGATGATTAATGAATTTTTCTTGTCTTTGGTTTACTGTTGTTGTTGTTTTTGATTATGGTTTTCTTTTTGGCTCGCCTGCCAGCACCACCTCTTGGTGATTAAATAACTGTATGCATATATGTATGTATATATGTATGTATATGTATGTATGTACATATGTAATGCATGTGGGTTATGGTGACCAGCTCTATAAGCCATAGCGTCGCGTCGCAAATCAAACTCAATTCCAGACATGAATGCAAAAATTTATAATTGACTAACTAGCTCTTTTACTGGCTATATAGCTGGCTCTGACTTTGGCTCTGACTGACTCTGTGGCACTTTTCTAAACAACAGCTAGATTGTCAATTATCGATAGTGTTCGCTGCGCTTGATGAATAATTATCGATTAGCTGGCAAAGAAAGTAAGTGTATATATATGTATATGTATATATATATATATATATGCGGTTACATGGATATAGTAGCAGAGGAGATCCATTGAGAGGAAAAGTTGCCTCTGCGCTGGTATGCATTTTTGTATTACTATTATTATTATTATTATATATGCGTAAGCTGGGATTGGCTTTGACTCTCTGGCTTGGCTTGGCTTGGCTTGATTAAATTGTATGTTTCTTTGTTGCATTTGTGCTCAGAATTGCTGACACACAAGAGCGAAAGTTGCAGACGACCTAAAATCTTTGATAATTTATTAACGAAATTTTTCCTTTTTTCTGTCATATTTTTGTTTAGCTTAATGATTAATTAAAAGTTTACAACAATTGAAAAGGACTTTCTATGTGGTTAAACTAATGGTAATTGTTGTTAGGTGCTATTAAAGATGCCTTTAACAATTATTTTAGATATTAAACTATCTGTATATTGATAAAAGATATAAAAGTTCACAAGAAATTCAACAAACAGTGCATTTCACATTCGTGAATATTTGTAATAAAATATGTACGTTGTTTTAAAAAATTATTATTTCCTGTAACCATTTGGTGAAAGGGTACATTAAAGTGAAAAAATGGTGAGCTCTATAAAGTAAATATATATCCTGATTCGTATTAACAGTCGAGTCATGCTTGCTACATTAATTTCGGTCTTAAATCAAAACGCCAAAATAAGTTTTAGTTTTCCAATAACAAAACCATTTTAATACTTAAACATCTGATTAATTTTATTACACCCAATGGTATAAAAATAGAGGCTAAAATGATTATAATGAGAACTTGGATTTTGTTTTTGTGGTATTTCAAATTCGTACATTTTTATGGGCAATGTAAAACATACTCTACTCCAAATGTTTAATAGAAGTTGAAGTTAAGTATGTGAGTCGACCATTTCCATTATTATTCTTTTTTTTTTTTTGGTATTTTTGGTGCCAGGTACTAAACGGTACAAGGCACTAGAAAAGGACTGAAACACAAATATATATATATATATAAAAGTATATATAAATACAAATGTAAATATATATATATGTCAGATATCGTTGCTATGGAACCTACAAGGCGTATACTTGATATTGAATAGGGAAAGCAGCTACTATATGTATTATTTTGTCATGCCAACATGGATTACATTGACGCAGGCACATACAACTCTCTCACACACACACACACACATTGGTTATATAGTATATAGTAGAATTTGGTTACATTTTCCTTTCGTCGTCTGTCTGTCATTAGGTCATGCATTTTGTTTGTTAAATCAGTCACAATCGAGCAATAAGTTGTAAGGAATGCTGTTGACATAGTAACGTGTTGTGCAAAAATTAAATAGGTTAACAACAAGTAGATAGATTAATGTCTGAATGTCATGTAGATTGATAATTTAATTGTAAATACATAAATATATAATATCATATAAATATAAATATATAATATCAACATATACATATCCATTTGTAATGGAGAAAATGAAAGAATTCAAGCGTATAATAATTGTCGTTTAGGAAGACAATCATCAAATAAACAATACCATAAAGAAATACATATATATATATGTATGTACATATAAATAATAAAATGGTTTGTCATGATTTCCGCTGCTTATACAACAACAACAACAACAACAACAACATCAACGACAATGACAACGAAGAGCGAACAAACAATCAATGCGGCAACATTTGATACGGCAAAAGTCGCACCTTTAAAATGTACAAAAATAATAAGCCAAAGACAGCCACAAAACGTCAAAACGACCGCACACACACACACACACACGTATGTATGTATGTATTTCATTTCAACTAAATGTAAAGGAAAAATAATAATTTAATAATAATTTTTCCAACGGGAAAGTCAAAAAAGATGTATGAATGTTACCCAACCCACAAAGCAATTTAACCGAATGACAAAAGAAAACTTTTAACCATCATTATTATTATTATTATTATACTTAACTCTTAACACTTTTACATTTATCCTTATGCAAAAAACATCTTTGCACTTGATCAAAAAGTTACAACCAACAAACCAGGTGACCAAAACGCAACAAACTAATAGCCGACAAGAGTTCATTGTACCATTGGTTGGGTAAAAGCATTTTGGTAGCCAAACGGTATTCTTACCAACACTTTAACATGCATAAATGTTGGCTATATTAGAAAGAAATGGGTGGGTAAACCTCTAGCGAGGTTTTGGTCAAATCAAAGTGGCAATTGCATGCAAAAATAAGTGAGAGACCAAAGAAAAACAACGAAGAAACAATGGAAGGAACAAATGAACGAAAAAACAAAAGTTCATACAAGCAACACACAGTCTATAGAGGGGAGTGGCATAGAAAATCAATGAGACATCCAAAACTCTGTGCAAAATGGGTGAATGGGTGGCAGCGGTTTGCAAAATCGGGTTCTATATGCCACAGATTACACATACGCCGTGTGTGACCGGCAACCGACCGAACGAACAATGGAACGGCGGTTCAGTTGAAAGCCGAAAAGGTGAATGTACGCTAAATTAATCTTATGAGTGTAAACTTAGTTAGTATATGGCTTGGTTTCGGCTTGCCTGGTTGACTGACTGACTACCTAACTGACTGACTGAATGGATGGATGAATGAATGAGTAGACAGTGAGTGCAGCAGCCGCCGCGGTTTTCTTTTTTTTTATTTATGCCTTAAAATATATACATATATGTATGTATATTTATTATCTTTAGTTGTTTATAACTTACCGCTTTTTGGCTTTGCCCACATTGTAAAGTTCAACATGTTTGAATGCAGCATAAGCAGCCATTTTTATTTTATATCTGTGAGATTTTGTTTGATTGAAATATTTAACTTGAGCAATTTGTTTTTTTTTTCCTTTTTGCAAATACTTTATATTATTTTTCTAGCAAAAAAATTATCTTTAAAGTCCATCACAAAAAATTAAGCAATTAATATACAGGAAGTCAGAAAGATACAAAGGAAGAAAGAGAGAGAAAGAAATGTAGAAAAAGAGAGATGAGTATTTTCGTTTCAAAAACAAAAAGGAAAGGAAAATGTTGCAAATAAAAAAAAAAAACCTTGCCACATGCAGCTCTCATGGATGACTCATGGAGCTGCTGCTTGCTGCACCACATGAACGGATGCTGTTTTATGCGTAAAATCAATAAAATCTGCCCAAGTTAGATAAGCCGAAATTTCTTGGGGTATACAATTTATTTGCAACATTTTCCATCTTGTTCAACCCCAAACAATTGCTCCCTTATTTCTCACACAATACACTCACAAAGTAAGCAAAATCTACACTTTTCTCTATTTGCACTTTGTTGCACTGGTTGTTGTTGTTGTTATTAATTTGGCTTGTTATGGAAGGATATGATTATAATTGAATTTTCTTAAACACTCGGCCAAGAATATCAACTTTAATTTTTCGCTTTGGGTTAAATATGAAAGAGAGTTGTGACGATGATGTTAACGTTTCGATATAAAGCTTGCGACTAAAGTGCATTGGGAAAAGTGAAAAGCATTTTATACCATACAAGCAGAGCAGAGCAAAGCAGAGGAGTGCGCACAAAGCAACAGCAGCAGCATAAAAAGCAGCAGTAGCTATAGCAGTAGCATCGAGAAGTTTGCTTTTATCGACCCAAAGCCCCAAACTCTCTCAGAGTACCATGACACTTCTCTCTCTCTCTGTCGCTCTCTGTCTCTACCTTTGTCTCGCGTTTGAGAGAGTCCATGTGGGGCAGCGCATCAAAACAAAAACAAACTACAGCTGATTGAAGTTATTATCTCTCTTTGCAGCTGGCTCTCTCTCTCTCTCTTTCTCTGTTTTACAGAAATTCAACACACTGAGGAGGCCGTGGTAAGTTTTGTGGGTCAAAAAATAATGTTCAAACAGCAAAAGAACTCGCTCACTAAGTTTCTGGTTGACATTTTCCATGTAAAGGAAAATATATTTTTGCACAGTAAATTATGTGTTTTTTTTTTCTTTTATGTTATTTTTTTTCTTTTTTGCTTAACACTTGGCTGCTTCTCTCTTTCTTATTGTAGAGGCAGGTGCCACAAGCGCAAAAAAGAATTTCCTATATCATCGACTTTCAGATACCCCCAAACTTTTTATTGAATGAGCATTTGAAAACAAACTAGAAGGATCATTAACTAACTTTCTCATTATTGACATCCTGCGCCAAATTTGGCATTTTGCCCAATTTTCATTAATCCCATTCAGTTTTAGCCTTATATAAATGTGTTAACTCTCTCTATTAATGTGCATGTAATATAAAGGAAATAAATAATTTACACAAAAGATAATTACTTTTTATTTTAAATATCACTATTTGATTATTTTACTTTTACGGTCTTAAAATATCAATAAATATTGGCTATGCTTTTTTAATTTTTATTAACGACAACTTTCAATTGGCGTTTTTTTTTTTTGTCTTCCATTAGATACCCTTTTACCATTTTGGATACAGGGTATAAAGAAACCAAGAAATAGTTCAGGTCTAGTGCACTTCACGTTCCTCGTAAGCAATTGTTTTCTCCATCCATAGTTTAGTTTTTCCATTCCATACTCCAATCAACATTTGCAAACGACCTACGTCGAAAGATTTCCAGTACCAGTACCAGTACCAGTACCAATACCAGATACAAATAGATGCAATTGCAGTATACACACTACTACTATATATATCTTCTACTCCCCGAGACAAGATATGGCCGGACATAAATCACTTTCATCATCGTTGTCAGGCAGACATTCATTCAATGATATTTGGTAGCTCTTCTGGCCAACTCAAATTTCAAGTGCTATGGCTACTAATGAGGCCGCCGGCCAGCATTAGTTTCGCCAGATTGCCGCTGAATTTTAACTCTAAACAAAAAATAGAATTTTCAATGCAATTTGTATTTGCATATTTCTTCTTTGGAAAATAGTGTGGCACAGATTTTTGCAGCCGTTGCATAGAACAGGAAGCCAAAGAAGGAGGAGTCAGTCAGTCATTCAGTTAGTTAGTTACTCAGTTAGTTATTTTTAGTTTTAGCCAAGACACTTTTTTTTTCAATTTCTTTCTTTTAAGCAGAGAGAAATAGCAAAAGTTGACTGCCCCGTTGCCTATATTGTGGGACGATGACAGCCCGACCGACACAGAGCCAGACAGATAGACAAAAAGACAGACTGCTTGCTTGCAACCTGACACCATGCGGCCTATCGGTCGGTCGGTCTGTCGGTCTTCTCCTCTCCACGTAAAAAGCCTGGGCGTCGTAATGCACTTGCACATGGCTAAGGATGATGGTGACAAGAGGTGAAGATGTTGGGTGGGCTGCATCTTTCTCTCTATATGTATGTGTCTTTGTATGGAGCATAAGCAACCTACATGATTGGGGTTTAAAAATAGGCAAAAATGTCTGTTCCTGTAATGTCTGTGCTCCACAGCTCCTCCATCCCCAATACTTAGTCAAGTGTCGTCAGATACTTGCGTGTGTGTGTGTGTCTAATCTCTTAGAAATCATTGTCTACCATCTCACTCTCCTTCCTTATATGATCAAAGACTGGAGTATAAAAGTGTATGTACTTGCATATATACATACATACACATAAATATCTCCTCCTATATCTCCACATAACATGTTGGTATTGTTGTATTAATTGAATATGTTTTCGTTGTCGTTGCTGTTCTTGTTCTTGTTTTTGTCGTTCGTCTTAATTTGTTACAATGACCACGTGGGCGACACAGCGAACATCATTTTGACCCGCCCATTGACATTTCACATTAACAACCAACAAACATATAAAAATTTTGCAGATATTTAAAATATTGCAAAAATGTCAATTTAAAATTTCCTGATTGCAAACAATAATGGCAAATGTTTCTCCTACAATAATATATATATATTTTTTTTTTTCCAATATAAAAATTTTTTGAATATTTATTACATTCATACATAGAAAATACTTTTTCCAGGAAGTGATTAAAATGAAATATATTGTAAAATTATTATTGCATTTAATGGATATTTTAATTGTATTGCAACTCATTACCAATATCCTTTGGTCATTTAATGACGTTATATTTAGCGTTAAAGAAGTACATTTACAAACTTTAAAATGTTCCATTAAAATATTTGCAATTTTGTAATCAGTAAAAGTATGTTTGGGTTACGAAAACAACTACATTGAAATTATATGTATGTATATATAACTATCATAGGAAAATTTGGTTTAAGCAGTAAAGCAACCTTTCTTTCTAGTTTTATTACACTCACACACACACGCACACAACACATGTGTGTATATGTATACTTAGTTTTCTCTTGGCCAGACCGGCCATTGACTGCCAAAACTGCGGGCCTAAAACCTGAGATTAACTAGAGTAATTAGGAAAACGTGCAACTAAAAACTAAAAAAAAAAAAAATATGACTCTTGGCCTGTTGACCGCCCAAAAAACAAAAAAAAAAAAAGTAAAAAGACCGCTCACCTATCCGTTTAGTTAAAGTATATATACTATTATATATGTATGACTATGGTCGGTCACAGGTGCAGCAGCAGCAGAAGCAGCAACTTAGTAACTCCAAATAAACAAACATTTTACTCTAGTAACTTTCCCTAAAATGACTAGGAAATATATATACTTAAACTAAAACGTAAATTAATCATTTTGCGTTGATTAAAACATTTTTAATTTGTCTGAAAGGGCTTCGAACAAGAAGTTAGTAGATTATTTAAACATTAGTCTCGGCTCTTTTGGGGGTAAAATCATGAAAATTATCACGGGAAATGCATCATTGGTGCGTCGATCTTTTAATCAATTTTTTATATCTCTCATTTTGTACATTTCTCACCTTCGTTTTGGTTTCTTGCCGTTGATTTGTATCGTGTCTAAGTAGAACGACGAATAGGTGGCAAAGCCGAAACCAAACAAAACAAACTGGGATAGATAGAAGGGGGGAAGGGGCGAAAAAAAAAATTAAAAAGGTTTAACAACACTTTCGCTTTTACTTTCATCATAGCCGTACAAAAGGGTACAGACAAATACATGCACATAGTTAATATATAATGATATCCAGCAGTATACATATATACTTAAATGCGTGTTGTTCCGTAAACACTTTAATACTATTGTAAGCCCTAGCACAGGGCAAAGTAGAGTTTGGGTCAAATTTATACCCAGTAGATATGCCTAAGAAGAAAGGGTATATATGTGTGACCTTTTTTTAGTTTTTCATTAATTAAAACATTTAATATCTATGTATATATATTTTTTCTTAAATTTCTTCCTCAATAAATAAATATTATACATATAAATATTTATAAAGACAATTAGTTAGTCTAGAATTCAAATGAATTTAGCTTATGAAATTATATATATCAAGATAATGAAAAAATAAATAAAAATTAATAAATATATAATTTTATATACACATACATACATACATATATGTACATATATAATATAAAATTAAATATATATTTTAGCTGCCAGTTTTAACTTAAACTTGACTTAAACTTAACTTGACTTGTAAAATTTGTATAGCTAAGACGCTATTTCTCGTAAGTTTTTAAATATCTGTTTCTAATCCTTCTTAAATATATATCTCAGATTAATCATCTATCAAATCCGATCATATATAGCATACAAATAGCCTACTTTTTACCTTAAAAGAAAGGGTTCCATTGGTATACATATATACCATAATCTTTATATTTTTTGTACACTTTAAATTTTATCAAATTCCTGCCACAAATCTGTCTCTTACTACTTCTTACAGGGTATCAAAATTTGTTAGCCCCTAGATTTTTTTTGTTTTAGGAATTTTAGGAAATTTTTTTAGCTACTTCTGCCATCCGGGCGATTGCCCTGCCTGGCCAAATTGTATTTTAATGATGGCCAACGAAACAATGGCCTCAACTTCCTCAAATGCATTATGACTGACTGGCTGACAGACGGAAAAGTGGCGGCAGGCAGCCAGGCAGAGTGGCGCTCTATGTGTACTACACATGCAACATTTATTTTAACTCAAACACACACACACACACAGAAATGGACTTTACTTAGGTGTAAGCCATTTACATTCCAGTCGAAACAGTTCAATTTCGTTTGTATTTTAACTTCATTTTCAGCAATCAAATGAAATGAAAAACTATTTTGCATGTGTGTGGTCCAAACTCTGCCCCCGTCGCTGTCCTCTATTTTTGCCCTCAAACTATTTGCAATTTTGTTTTAGTTTTTTTTTTTTGTGTGTGTTTACAATATTTTCCAAAGAAAACATTTCCAAATTTGTACAACAAGTTTTTCCGTTTCTGTAGACAAGGAAATGTTGCACAAAACACAAATTGCTAACTGACTCTGACTGGCTGAATTCGAAGATGATGATGATGTTGCTGCTGCTGCTACTCGGTTCCCTCATGCTGTGCTTTCAACATTAAAATGTCTGGGTACTTGATCAGGGGCAAAGTGTTGTCCAAGCAACTGGTCGAGGCGTCTTTAATGAGTTCGAGAAGTCCAAGACGACGCAGAGATGTCTAGTCAGATTGAGCTTCAGGGGAATGGAGGCCAGGCCACCACTTTGCATTCGCCAGACGCGCCTCTGCATTTTTATAGTCGAGTGCCTTTTACCACACCCATTTAATTGCAATTTGGTGCTCTGCATTCCCTTACAACTAAAACTAAAAAAAAAAAAAAACTTTCCTCTTTAAATGAATTTAACTTCCTTTAAAAGCCATCTCAAGTGCTTTATTTGCCAAGATTAAAAGTAAAAAGCAAATTTATTATCGATATTCCCCCTGTTGCGTGTGCTGTATATGTAGCTCTAAAATGAAACTGTAAAAACTATATGGCAACGCCATTTTTAATGATTCTTCTATTAATCAAACTATAGTTTGTTTAACAGAGTAATAAAAATGAGAATCTTTTTATTTTGTTATATATATACATATTATTATAATAAAAGCTTTACCGGTTAATCTTATTGTTAGTATTTCCATAGTGATGAAATCTCTCCCCCCTTCTACACACTTGCCCTTGATATATCGTCGCTAAGTTTATCTTACAATTGAATCAATGTGAAGTCTTTGCCATGTGGTTTCACTTTACTTTGAATTCTTTTCCAATTCTTTTGTTTACAATCTAAAGGTAAACCTGCATTAGTGATAGAGTGTGTGTGTGTGTTGGCTTTTCCTTTCACCTTGACATTTTGCGGCGCCACATATAAGAAAATGGCGGCAAAAGTTTTTTTCACAAATGACTACAGTTTTTCCAACACAAACCGTTTCTTTCTTTTGCAATTTACAATTACGTAGGCATCCCCTTTAACCCCTTTCGCACCATTATCAATCCCATACCATATATAGCAGCTACCTATATTAGAAAATAAAAATAAAAAAACCCCAAGGCAAAGTTTGGTCTGAGAGGTGGTTGGTAGTTTAGGTTATGGGCAACAATAACAAAATAAAAAAAAACAACAACAATTTCAACTGTTTCAATTACATTTGGAGCGCATTCAAGATAAAATAAACTAAAGGAAAAACTTTCCGAAATGGGCATTCCAGCTATAAATGAAATTAAACAATTGCCGAACAATAAATGAATTTGCGGTCAAAATGGTTTTGTAATAGCTTAAACATACGATGGGGCATTGCGAAGGGGGAGGTAAGAGAACAGATGGGCAACTGAGTGGGCTGAGTTCCCAAGACAAATTAATTGAGGAGCGTAAACAAGCTTGTTAGACAACCGCAATACAAATGTAAAGGTTTATGGTTTATGGCAATTATAAAATGCCGGTGAGAAGCCAATGATCTTAAAAAATATTATTCAGTTTTTTATCTTACTATGGGGCATGATCATGTTGCATTATACAAGATGAAAATTATGTTGCATGTTCAAGTTGCATTCGAATTGAATGCAAATGAAATTATTACTTCAGATCGGTAGGGGAAAGAGATGGCCAAAGCTATATATGTATGTATATAAATCTGTGATTTGATTCTAAACTAAAGTAAATTACCAACATTTTATGATCTTTGAGTGAAAAGTAAGCACATAAATCTTGTATGCTCAACGGGAGGAAACTATTTTTTATTATTATTATTATTATTTTTATTGTTATTATTGCTATTACTATTTGTTTATTGAGCGAATGGGCAATAGCGAGCTGCTCCAACCATCAGGCAGGCAGCCGGGCACACAAAGTGAAAGGCAGCTCAAATTGTAAGCTATTTTTTTTTTTTTTTTTTTTTTTGTAACATTTCGGTTTAGAATTTGTTACACTCTCTGGTTAATTAATACACCAAAAATAAATAATAAAAAACTATGGTAAGCAGAGCCAGCAAAAGAAAAACCAATATAAAGAAACTAAATAAACACATGAGCCACAAAAAGACAGACACACCAAATGTGTGTTTGTATGACTAATGTTAAGATCAAGATCATTGAAAATATACTGAATGAATGTTACTAACCTCCAACTCAGTCAGCAATTTCCCACATTATGAAACGTGCCCCAAGAAGATACACACACAGAGTGAGAGAAATGCAGCTGGCTACTTAAGCTAAGCTTCTTTTTTTCCAGCTTAGTTGAGATAGGCACAATAGATAAACCAATCTGTCAGCATAAATGTATAAAATGCCCATTTCTTTCCACATAATTGAAATTCTTAGAAATGCTTCAGCAACTAAATTCAAAATGTTACACCAAAAGATGTAAAAAAAAACACAAAAAATGAGAAAAATATGTAACAAATTCCAAAAAAGAAAAAAAAAAACAAAAAGTGCCGCTTCAATTTGTTGATACACTCGTTTTTTCTTTCAAACTTAAATCCCCCCATTTCAGTGAAAGCATTTTTGTTCTACTGAATGCAATTCTCAATGAATTTCAATCATCTGAATCTGCAAGCGAGTCCAAAACTCATTAACGCTATGTTATCTGAATGGCCCAGAATCTCTACTATGAAATGAACGATGGATGGATGGATCTATAGAACGACGTAAAGACCACGACCACCATCATTAAATGAATTCCTTTCATTATTATGATTACTATTAAAATAGTAATTCCCGTTTTTCATCATCACACAGTTGAAAAGAATACAAAGAGTGGAAGGAGCTCAAGAAGAAAGACAAAAAAAAATTGTAAGCATTTTCGCTAAGGAAAACTCTCAAAGTCAAAGCAACAACGGTGGTAATTATTTACGCCGATTTCTGTGTGGAGATAATATCATAGACGATGCAACAGCAACACCAGGCACAGTTGCACCACCAATGGAGTTAAAGCACGAACTGTGCAACACAGCAAACATCATCAAATAACCAAGACAAATGTGCGAGTCAAAGACAAGATTGAGGCAATTTAGTATGGTGGGAGTGTGGGGAGAGAGGAGCAGAAAGTGTAAAGCAAATCTTAAGAATTGAAACAAGATTTAAGTATTAGAACAATAAATGTCTAACAATTATTTTCAGTTGGATAATCAGTAGACTATCAAACAATAGATTGGCTTTACAAATTGTATTGATTCGATATGATTTTCTCCCGTTTAAAATTCTTTTCCATTTTGTTGCTCAATAAAAATGCAAATGAAATCCCAACATTTTCAAACATTTCCATTTATCGAACGATCAATCAATCAAAATCGCACAATTCATCCGAAAATCAGTATTTGACAGCTGGCTATTTCACTTTGAAATGGCTGCATTTGTCGATTCGCATTGATCATCTATCAGTTTTTAGTACCGTAAAATTCCCCAATTGCACATAAATTGTTATTTAAAAGTGGCACATCAAACCATAAAAATAAAAAAGAAATCAAGGAAAGGCAATGAGCTAGTAAAATTGCCGATTGAAAAAGTCAAAAGCATAAACCTTACTAGGCCAATGAATAATTAAAAAGTCTTTGGTTACGTATAGCGGGTAATTATTTAAATTTTATATTTAAATACGACAAATGGTGCTGCAACTAAGCAAGCAGTTCAACAAAAGTGGCGCTGCCAACAAGTTAATTGTCAATATGGCAACCCTAGGCGAAGTTAAGCTTTCATAGATGGCGCCAGTAAATATGCTTTGAATTGTGCATAGATGTCGCCACTATTTAAACAAGAAAGCGCCACCTGGCCGACAGCATAATTTAAATGAGAAACTTAACTGAAAATATTCAAAATAGAAATTTTATGTACAAATTTATGGCAGATATTTCAAAAGAATCGAACTCTTACTAAATAGAATCTAATTTATTGAAATTGTTCAATTTATGAAATTTAAAAGAGTTCAAGTTGAGTCAGAGCGTTCTAATCCCCTACTATTCGTTCTCTAGCTGAGTCACATACATTTAGTTCAGCCGTTTGTCGGTTAAATGTTGATAAACCCATTATAACAATCAAATGAGATTATTACGCCTCATCCGTTCTTCTCCAGTTCCATTTCTGTTCGACTCACAAGGGTTTCCAAACAATGGGGGAAAAAAACTCAGATGTTTGTTTTTTATTTTTTTTGGTGGAAAATTCCAACCGACTGATAGCCCGCATATTTATATGTATTGTTATTTCATTTAATGATGATTCTCCTACATAATTTATCGTCAATAGTTTAGCGTCAGCCGTCAATGCAGTTTCATCTATCGAAGATTGGGTGGAATGGGTGGATTTCATGGGTCTGCTGCTGTGGGTCTTTGGTCTTAATCATGATTCCATGAAGTTAGTTACAAATTGTTTACTGATTCCAAGAAATTCTCTTCTGATAATAATTTTAAAAATGTTCTGATTGAAATTGGCAGAGCAAACTTAAGGTGAACTGAACAGAGCAGAGTAGAGATCGGATCAGAGCAGCACAGCACCTGCTATTAGGGAAAGCGACTGACCGGTTCTTCTTGGTGTGCGTTTGTTTGTTTTTTTTTTCTCTCTCTCTCTTTTTTTGCATTCTGACAAGTCCCACAGAAGAGACAAAAGAATTTTACGGAAGAAAGAAAGCGTAGATTAAACCTGTTTCTTCAATCTTCGGCGACCCAGTCGCCTTTTCTTCTCTAGGCCCATATGCGTACCCTTTTGCAAGAAAATTGCAGATGAGGCTGCTGCAGTTGGTGATGATGCATCATCATCATTGTTATTATTAGTGCCGATTCCAACAATCAGTAGAAAGACCTAGTTCATTTTATAGAACCACCACCAACACGAAGTGTTCTTTCAAAGTCCTTTAAATATTCTGTTGGAAGAACTTTCTAGTAGTCAGAAATTTCAAAATAGAAATAGAATTTTAAAAAGCAAACATATTCCTTTCAAGAAAATTAAATGTTTCTCAAATGCTTTCAAATATGAAAAATTTGCCAACATTTACTTCTTAAACCTAACTAACTTTACCCATCACTGATTACAATAGCCGGCTATTTTTTTTCTTCTTTTTTTTTCGGTTTGAGAAACCTGTTAAGAAAGGAGACTTTCCTTAAGGCAGACGACAATGGTACCTGAATCATAGCGGTTCTGCTTGTGGCCACCACAATTATCACCTCTGGATCAGCTCGTCTTGGTTAAGATGAGGCGACAGAAATCTCTGTCCAAAGAAGAACTCAAGTCTTTTAGCCTGTCGAAGAAAATCGGAAAAACGTTTATTTCCTTGTCTCAGTCAGCTATTGGTTTTTTTTTTTTGCATGCGAGTGAGTAGTAAGTTTGCTTTTTTTTTCAGTGTCAAGTGTGAATGAACTTTTTGGCACCAGCAGCAAACTTTTTTGTCGTCATCATCTTCATCATCATCATTGTTGGCAGTCAATGGACTTTAGTTAGTCAGTGCGGGAGCTGGAGAGGAGTTATTGCAGCTGTCCCAATGATATGGCACAAAAACGATCGGGTCTCTTACACGCCAACTTTGGAGCTTCTCAAGAGATACATAAATATACAATATACTATATAATATATATATTTTATATATGTGGAATGATTTAATGTTCATAATTTAAAAAAGCAAGCATCATAAAATCAATTTAAAACTATCACAAGACAAAATCTGGAGGCGTGGCCGGTCTGGCAAAGCAAACCGCAAAATTTGCATGGAATAACCTAAATTGTGGCCAATGACTTGAACATTTCTGGTTTACCCGATCGATTAATACCACTCTTTAGAGCCCTACCCTAGTATGCTACATACATATATACATATGTATATATGCCCTGCATCTCGCTTAACTGTTGCAAAAAAAAAGCAGCCACACAATTAATTAATTCATTTGACACAAGACAAAAAAAACACTTTATAAATTCCATTGATATGCTAAATTAACAAAGAAAGTGAACTATCTGTGATGGGTGTGTATACATATAGATTCTTGTCTGATGTCTAATTAACTAACTTAAAACGGTCAAACTAATTAACCCACTTTGGGAGAAAAAATAGGAAATATTAGTCTAAGAATATATTCTAAATTTAGATTAAAATTTGCTTAATATTCGATTAAAATTGAAACAAAACAAAACTGCAATTATTATTGTAATTATCGTATTCAATTTAATTACTTTAATTTCATTTTAAATAATTGTTACTACTAAATAAAATACTTTCCAAATTACTAAAAAATTTATTGTTACAAAATTTAACTATATAAATCTGCATATTTAAAAATTGATGGATCTCTTGGAAAAAACTTGTTCCATCTTTTAGTAAAATTGTTTATATTTTAAAATTCAAAACGAATCAATAACTTTTTTATTGATAAATAACAATAATATAAATAATAATTGATAAGTCAAGACTGACAATAACTGCATCAAGTCAAAGTCTTTAAATATATTGTTTTATTATATTTTAATAATAAGATTAAGTATACAGATAATTTGAAATCTATGAAGGAAATGGGACCAACATATACATATGTATATAATTCTTGGTCAATCAATTGTTTACGTGATAAGAAACTGTCGCACAATTGTTATTATTAGGTCATAATAAGAGATACGAATATATATATATATAAACAACATATGTCTCATTGAAAATTCGCAAGAAAAAAAATGTTTTCCAACATTCTTGTGTGAAATTCTTTTGGCAATAAACTCTGACGCGACAAAAGTCATTTGAGTCAACTTAGCCAAGACATAAATAAATAAATAGTCATTGTCAAACATTGTTTTTGCTTTTGGTCCAGACCATTGTTGCTTTGGTCTGCTGATCAAGAGTTTCGTCCTTGGCTGCCTTTTGCATCAGTAACTTTCCGGAATTGAAGAATAAACAAAAGATTGCCACCGACTCCAGGGCCAATCTTCTTCTGGCGATGGCGCCAATTATTTTAGGAAGAGCAAAGAAAAAACAGCGGTTTTATTGACGTAACGAGCACATGTTAAAATCTTAATTGATTTAATTTTCTCATTTATTTTTTTTTCATTTGCTTTTGCTTGCTGCTTACTTGAGAAATTGCAGTAATTTACATTTGCTGTGAAAACCACCACCAAAAATTGCAAAACAAATGGTGGTTGTTGCACCACCGCGACACTTAATACCTGAGGTGACCCTTTGTATAGGAACAGCAAATCTGGAGTACCAGATTCACTTTCATCATAAAATTTTTGCCTAAGCTCCAACAAAATCCTATAGAAAACTGGCTAAAAGCACCCACAAAATAACCAACAACTGCAGTAGCAACCCTTTTTATGTGAATCCTTGGCACCCTTGCTGAAAAGTGAAGGCCTGGTCGGTCGGTCGGTTGGGTGCCTGGCTGGCTGCAGCCCTAAGGTTAAATTGGGGTGTCTGGCACAAGGCTGCATTGTTGTCGTCTGTTGAATTTCAAGGTCCCAAAGTCAATTGTCAACAGTGAAGGAAGTCAGGCATCAAGCTTAAGTTAACAAAACGGTAGCCATTTGTCATATTTTTCTTTTGTTTTATTGCCTGAGATCAGTTAAATGGATCGTCAGGCTGATTCTGGCTTAATACTCATCAATGATTCATAGTGCATATTTTTTGTAAGCCAAAAATAAAATAAAATAAGGGAGAAACAAAACGGCAAACAATCACAACTCCCACTCCCTCCCAGCTGCAGTTGAAGTGACTGCTGCACAAAGAAATCTTCAGACAAAACGTGTTACGCCTGTAGATTATTCACAAGCCTTTGTTTTTTTTTCCAGATGGAGTACACACCAAAACCCACACACACACACTCATATACTATATGCATGTGTACATATGCATCTACATATACGTAAAAATAAATACAGTGAGAGCAAATTATTTAACCCTCTGTGGATGGCAATCATTACAAGGAAAACAAAGACCCAAAGCGATAACGATCGAAGCAGACAGTAAAATAAAAACAAAAACAACAAAAAAAAAAAAGGAAAATTATCTTCGTTAAATGTCCCAAGTTTAATCTTTACAAATTTTTTCGTTAGATGGGACATTTTAACTGCCCTGCAATAAAAAATAGATAGTCTTTTTATATATGTATGTACAACAATGTGAAAGATCTCAAACAGAGGGCGTTGTATATATCAAGAATGGAATTCGCCCAGCCGCCAACATATTCAATATGCAAGTATTCTCTATAAATGGTAAAAACCTGATACAGAGATATTTAAATCTATATACACACACTTGAAAAAATTATTGAAAGATTGTTCTTATGTCAGATAAGGCTAAGAACCTAAGATAAAACTTAATTCAACTAATTTTAATCCGTAATTTCTTGAAAATAAAAATTACAACATTTTTAAGTTAAAGAAAATATCAAATCTTGTGCTTAATAATGCTCTTAATTTCTATAAATATTTTTCAAAGTGTACTTATTTTAACATATGCATAAATCTGTCGTCAATGCACTAAAATAAAACAAGCGGAAAATCGATTTTATCAGTAATATTTATTTATTGATTACGATGGAGATGACGACCAATACACACACACAGACACATACATACATACATGCAAACACACACACATTCAAATATAGATTTATCCATCCATTGGCCGGACCATATTTGGTCATCTCAAAAGACCTCGACAATTATTGAAAGTGAATTGAATAGTAGAGGAGAAGTTTGTTGAATCTTACCAAAAATAGGAAGAAAGATTAGATATCAACGGATGGTTGGATGGGTGAGTGACTGACTGAGGATTGTTTGAATATGGGCATCGATTTTTGACTATTGCCGGATAATTGATCTTTCGTTTTTTTTTCTTACTTTTTTGCTGTTTATTGAGGCGTGGACAGCCTTGAAAATTGTTTTTTTTTACGTACAGAATTTATGTAGTGGAACTTACCAGACAAAAATTGTTTACGAATGGATATAGTTAATAATGACTTACCTGTAAAGAGAAAAGAAGAATAAAAATAAATATAGGTATGAAAACAGATTAAGTTAAAGTAAGGGAAAATGTATAAACAAGGGTTAAGCATTGGTTGGTAGGTATAAGGTAGAAGTATGAGTCAGCGTTTGAAATTCAAGATCTACCCACAGGAAGGAAATGAGTGTTACCTAAAAGGCTTCCCCCCTCTATCCCTTGTTCACTCTTGGCCATTAATTTACACACAATTTTTCTATATATGTATAAAACTATGTAGATACACACACATACATACATATGCAGCATATGTGTAACGACACCAACCAAAACCAGACCAGGCGACAACCCACGCGTTAGAGGATGCATTTTTATGTTGACCCGAGTGACTGACAGCCGCCTCTATGATAGTCATCAAACATAGAGGAAAGGGAAGGAGCATAGAGACACTAATACAACTACTATGGCCTCCAACTATAACCCAGCCGGGGGTAGGTTTGTTATCGTAGGTTGCGTGTTGCTCCTGCTGCTGCCCGTCGCTTTTGTCTTCTTCTGCTGCTCTTCTTCATCGACTATCAAGCGGATTAATATGGGCTTGCCTTGCATTTGGGTGCGGCGACAATTGCCGGTGTGACTACAATAACAGAATTCTATTCTAGCCATATTAATGCCTAGACTTTAGTCTGGGGCTAGGCCAGGCCAAGCCAGGCCAGGCTAAAGCAATAATCAAAATCGACTACTAGCAATAACAACAGCAATAACATTAGATACAATATATGTGTACAACATGCAATGTTTGTTTAAAAGTTCAATGCACTTCAAAGTCAAAACTGTATTTGTACATATATATATACATACATATATGTATATATAAGTGTACGTATGTATTACAAGCAATTTCATATCGCGTGACTTGTTTAATACAGCTAAAAAAAAAAAAAAGAAATAAACTAAAAAGAAAGGCACGTGTGAAGACATGGTCTATATGGACTAAAGCATTTTAGGTCGAAGCTGTTAGAGAAAAGCCAACAGGCAATTTAGCAAAATATACCATAAACTATATAAAGATATATGAACAAACACTTGTATACATCAATTAAGCTTTTTAGTTCACAGAAACTTTTATTTAAAGGAATTGTGTGGTTTCTAAAGACCTTATTTTTCATGCCATGTGGCGCCTATTTGGTTTCAATATTATATTATAAATAATATATGTGTTATTTGGTAGCAGCGTTAGCTTAATCGGATTTTAAATACTGTTTCCATATACTATATGTATTTATATACTATATATCATAAATGCAGCTGCATTAAATAGATAGACAACTTGTGTGTATTTTTCTTTGTCTTTGGACCGACAACTCTCTGGCTCCTACGCGTTTTTTCTAGACCAAGCACAGTGACTCAGATTACATACAAAACTACTTAGAATATAAATTGATGTGGTAGACAGAACAAAGGGTTTTCAATATCGCTGAGTAGTAGTCTTAAAATGTCTAGTCGAAAAAATTTAAATATGCTGTAGGATTAATCTATTTTTAAAAAGGAACCACCAACCATGACTTTTTCTGTTTACATATAAAAGTATTTTAAATGTTTTGTAGATAAGAATATCCCCTCCTTAGGTCTTATTTTACTGGCAAGTTTTTAGTTTTTCAAAATCATGTTGAAACAAATTAAAGTATTTTCAAAATCTTTTAATCAACTTTAATTTTATTAATAATTTGAGCTCTAAAAAAGGCCTGACATTAACTGTAGTGATGAAATCGTTAAAAATTCAAATTAGTTCTTAGATTATATCTACAGCTGATATCATGAACTGAAGTTTAAATGACCGTGAACTCATTTGTGCATTCATTTCAATAACCCAGTTTGTTCCATCATCAACTAACCAACTTTAACTATGAATGAAATTATGAATTTCGTTTGTTCTTGTTTTTTTTTGTGGCCCATTGTGGCCAAGATATAATTGCAAGTCTATATAATTGCCTCTGTGGCCATAAGTCGACAATAATAATGATGATAAGTGGGAAACCATGCAGCTGCATTAGCCATGACGTGTCCATTATGCATTCAAAAACTTAAATCAAGACCATTTAAAGTTGAAAAATGCTATAGATCAAGGAGATATCCATTTAGAACTAGTTTTTTAATTGGTACAAAAACAATTGAAACCATAGGGGGAAAGATTATAGGCATATGGTAATGTGATCGGTATGAATAATATGATAAAATGGGAACGTTAATATAATATACAAAAATATTGTAAAATTTTGAATAAATAATATATAGCAATACATAACAAATATGTATAAAAAATCTATATATGCATAAAAGCTTTCACTATTGTTTGTTTGGCAAATAAATCTTTTTAGCAAAACTTTTTTTAAAGGACATGATAAATTTTCGTAACTAAAGCTTTTTGATAGAAATAATGTTTGTTCAGCTGTAGTTATTTTTTCCCCTCAGAATAGTATCTCTGTTTCAAAATGATCGTTTCATATAATTACATAAATAGATTTATCAGATAGAAGTGAACATTAGCAAATTAACTGATGCATATAGTAATTGTATAATAGATGAAGGAAATAAATATATATCAACCCACCACTGACTAAATGGAACCAACTCCAAAAATGGTCAATTCAAAACCAACACCGTTATATATGCACATACACACACACACAAACACATATATATGTATATTTTTATATACAGCTGTCCTCGTGGATTGCTTCGGGGTATATTGACAGTTTGTAACGGGGTTATTGAAATTGAATATCGGTTGTTAAGGGCGTTTCCAATGCTATGAAGGAAAATATAGCCAAAGTCCAAAACAATAAATCATGATGGTGGTGGTGTGGTGGTGGTAGTAGTGGTGGAGTTGGAGTTTGCTGGTGGTAGGTGCAGAAAATGCAGCAACAAAACGCCGGTGCAGACACGTACTTACGTATGTACATATGTATATTTGTATGCTTGTGTGTGTTTTGGCTATCAAAAAGGAGTTTGCAAAAATTTTAATGAAGATCGCAAGCAAAATACAATACATACATCCATATACATATACAATATACATATGTATGTATATATGTATGTAAGTATGTCCGGCCTTATGTATGGATTTGCTTAAACAAAAATCGAAACACAACGGAAATGACTGTCCCTCCACTACATACTCCCCCTATGAGTTAGCCTCAATAAAGAAAATACAAGAAATAAGAAACAAGGCGATAAGCCATTAATTGCAAATTGCCAAAGAACTAACACTAATGCACTGTACAGCTTATTGGTGTGCTCACACACACATGCACGCTAGTACATACATATGTATGCGAACGTATGACTCGTTTTGAAAAATGCCGGCATTCTAAATTGCTTGATAAATATACTCACTTGCTGCTTGATTTGTTTTCGGTAATGTCCAAATTGCTAATCATTTTGCTTGTGCTTCCTTGTTAATCCTTCACGTATATAATTATCAAAGTGTATATGATTTTAATTTACACACACGTTTTTTTTAATTCAAGCACCAATACTTCTTAACTTCGAACAAAATGCAACAGCGCGCCACTTCTTAACACTTTGAAGTTGAGAAATTAAATGAAAAACACACTAGCAGATAGAACAACAACAATTCCGTTTATCGTTATCGGGTTTCAATGCAATCAAGCCCAATATTTTAACATATTCATTACATTACTTAACATTCCCTGTATTTTTAAACATTTCCATTCAGTATTTCATTGTACCATGAAATCTCTTAGACGGCGTTACCATGAAAAACCGAAAACGAAAATAAAACAAATGAATAAACCAGCGATTACCTAAATTCAAATATATTATATTTTTCTGCAATTAATTGCAAATCAAATGCTAATAAGTCTCCTCAATATTTCCGCGCCCTAATTACACACAGCGCCACCTACAGTATGTTTATGAATTAAGCGCCCTCTGTTAAGTGAAATTCGATTGAACGAAATACTTCCCTGACTGGTTGCGCTTTCCAACACTATTACCAATACCTACACACACATACACACACAAATACAGTACAGTTGCAACGCCATACAAAAAATTGAACGGACAATTTGGATATTGATTTCGATGCTGATCGGGCCATAATAATGATAAATCCAATTGCATCCGAATCGGAAGCCATCAACTCGGCCACCTATGTGGACAATTACATAGATTCCGTGGAGAATCTACCGGACGATGTGCAGCGCCAATTGTCACGTATCCGGGATATTGATGTCCAGTATCGAGGTGCGATTTGGAACTGAAACTTCCACAATTGGATGGATAAAACTAACCTCTATGAATATAATTTCTTTCCATTTAGGGCTAATTCGCGATGTGGATCACTATTATGACCTCTATTTGTCACTGCAGAACTCAACAGATATGAATCGACGGTCACGGACCATGTCACGTATGCACCAGAGCCTGATACAGGCTCAGGAGCTGGGGGACGAGAAGATGCAAATTGTAAATTATATGCAGGAGATTATTGATAGTAAATTACGGCAATTAGATACAGATCAACACAATCTGGACTTAAAGGATGACCGGGATCGCTATAACCAGCTAGACGACGGACCACCATCCAAGTTACAGAGACTACATAGCCCCATGCATGATCAGGCAAATTCTGGAACTGGCGGTCTCAACGGTAATGCCACCAACGGCGTCAATTTTCCAGGCAAGGACTACGGACTGGTGGGTGGGTATGGGTCCGCGGGTAGCCTTACAGGTTTGGGTGGCGGCCTTTCTGGCAACGGTGGCGGCGGCTCAACACCCAACTCGGAGCGTTCCAGCCATCTCAGTAATGGTGGTGGCAATGGTTCTAATGGGAATGGAAGTGCTGGTGGAGGGGAACTTCAGCGTACCGGCAGCAAACGTTCTCGGCGGCGAAATGAAAGTTTGGCCAACAATGGCAGCTCACTGGAAATTGGCGGTAATGAATCTAATTCAGCGAATGAGGCCGGTGGCAGTGGAAATGGAGGAAACAGTGAACGGAAAAACTCTCTCTCGGTAGCGGGAGGTAGCGGCCAGCGTAAAGGGAATTTGCAATCGTCGGTTGGCAGTTTGGCAACTGGAGTATCTGGTACGGGCAATGGAGGTGGTAATGGCGGCGGCGGCGGAGGCGCAGGTGGCAGCAATTCCGGTAAAAAGAAGAAACGGAAGGTGCGCGGCGGCGCTGGCGCTTCAAATACAACAACGAATGCGCGCGAGGAGACACCACCACCCGAGCCTATTGATCCCGATGAGCCAACCTACTGCGTCTGCAATCAGGTAATATTCCAAATCAGGCATAAATAATAATCAAAATTAAAATAAATCCGTATTTTGCTTGATTATAATTTGCAGATCTCCTTCGGCGAAATGATTCTATGCGACAACGATTTGTGTCCCATTGAGTGGTTCCACTTCTCCTGTGTCTCCCTGGTTCTTAAACCGAAGGGCAAATGGTTCTGTCCCAATTGCCGAGGGGAACGTCCAAATGTGATGAAACCGAAAGCCCAATTCCTCAAGGAGCTGGAACGCTACAATAAAGAGAAGGAGGAGAAAACCTAAAAGAATATATCAATACATATAAACTCGTCACAGTTTTAAACAAACTTTATTGAGTGTCAAACACCAGGCAGATGTAGCGTTTTGTAAATTATTTGATCCTAAGATTTAACCATAATGTATAATGTAGTGATTTTAAACCCAATCCACTTCCACTCCGCTATATATTCATCCGCTTTTCCACCCTACCCATCCATATTTGAGCTTAAGCTTCTATTTTTAATTTAATGCGGATTGTAGTTACACTGGTTTTCTGGCTTCAGTGGTTCGTAGGTTTTTTTTTTCTTTTCTATTTTTTAATTTAAAGTTTCTGTACAAAATGTATAACTTTCTTCTATATACATACATATATATCTCTTAATTCGTATACTTGTAACTTAATTTACAATAATAAACGTTGATATTCTCACTTGTATTTCTGGCACTATCTTTCGAACCAATGGATAAATGTGACTTAAGGCAATAAGTTTGCCTAAATTCTAAATTTGCACCAGTGTGTTAATAAAACAAATTAAGATTGTATCTAATGAGATTAAACCTAATTTATAATTTGCAAGTATTATGTTTTGTAATAGTTAAATACTTTCTCAAAACTAGCAACTTAACCAATTTACTCTAAATGAATAATTGATTTAAGATTCAAATATTTAATTATAGAAGAATAATTCCATGAGATGCAATCTTTTATTTAAATTAGATTTTAATAAACCTTCTTTTTTAAGATGTTAAAGCTTACTTCTAGTTTCCGTTTAAGATAAACACTTGATAGATGTTGTATACATTTAAAATATGTATTTTTTTATAAAGATTTCGTATTACAATGGTTGTGTATAAAGTTGCATTTGTAAAATGTCTATAAACTATTTTTATATGGTACAAAAAGGCAGATATGGTATGTATTTTATATAAATTATAAAGGCTATGTATATATGGACGGTGTCAAGTATTCGATTTGCAATATGCAGGACGTTTTTTTTTATTTTATATATATTTGAGGCGTTTTAATTTAGATTTGTTCAATTATTATGGCATCAAGAGTTCAATGTTTGGATTTTGTAATGCCAAAAATATTTGATATTGCGAGAATACCACAAGCCAACAATATATCTAAAAAGAATATATAAAAATATTTATTTTTTAACTAAAAGAAAATAAAAATTTTGAACTTACATTGTAGGCCACCCAGACAAAGTTTAAAAGCGCCGAAAAAGTTTGCTCCAACTATGGAAAAAGATAAGCAATTTATACTTATTCGAATAGAAGTAAAATTATTTGTCTTACGTATATATAATAGCCGCCAATTAACCACAAACTCCAGCAGAATTGAAATGCTATAGCAAGGCCCACCAACATAAGCCACGGTAAAAGCCAGCCTCGTGTACTGGAAAATATTTTAAACATATTAAAAATTTATTTAGATTCACCAGAATCCAATAGGAGTGACCTACCTTATTCTAATGCCAAAGTAAACCAAATATGAAGCAACTATAATCAAGAGAAAATAGATTATAAAGAATCCTCCAGCTATGGGCATTGAGGTTCGTATATCCGTTTCAAATAAGGGCGAATAGAGTTGAGCCGACTCCCCACCAGCTAGCATATAGGCAATCTAAGGTTATAAGACAACTCGATTAAAGGACAATTTCAATTGGGATGGATTAGCATTATTCTCACCAGCGTGATGAGTACCACTGAGAGCGCAGCCGTATAGGCGGCCACGGCATAGCTTCCACTTCGCACATTATTTGACCATATAATAGGTGACCAACAGGAGCTTAATACAACCATGGTTTCTGCAAATGTAGACAATGTTCAGTGACAAATAAAATCAAATGTTTATTGTTTGTCTTTCAATTTAGAGCAGAAGTGTGGACAACGCCCAAAAGTAGCCCAACCAATTAACGAAGATGCAAAACGATCTTAAAGATTCGACTCTCAAGTAATCTCTTTGTTACTTACCAATTTGTTTTGCAACTTAAACAATTCTTTATTTAACTATTGCCTTATTAAAGACTTCTATTCCTATTGGAAAACAATAATAAACAATGATCTAAAAGTTACAAAAATGTATGCGTATCCATGGGAGAGTCAATTGAGAACGCCGTGCTGCCAGAAAACTAAGCCTAGTTTTGCCCTCACTCTGGCATCACTTAAAAACAAAAAGGTGCTAGTGCGTTTTTACACATGCATGTGTTATCGATAGTTGCCAGTAACTGTTATCGATGGTTTCCCCTTCAAGACAAACAGCTGGTTAGTTTAAATATGATTTTTTTTCCTTTCTGCCTATGGGGAGCTTTGGGGGCCGGTTGACTGCTGTTTGCGATCTTCATTTAGCAATTACGCTTGGCCGTATTCAGAGGTGTGTGCGGATCGACAAAAATTAAAAGTAATCCCGTTGTCAAATACGCGAGCGCGGCTAATAAAAAATTCGAAAAAGAAACAGTTACGATTTTTAAGCAAATTCAAATTGGATTCGGAAGAACTGCCTTCAAGTTTCAAATGTGTGTGAATTTTTTAATTTTAAATACGAGACTTTAACTTTGAACTTTAAAATTATAATTAAAGAAAGAAAAAGAAAACGAAAGCAAAAACAAAAAGAAACATGTATAACCCCCTAAGTTAATGTACACAAGGTCATAATCAAGTATGGTACAACATTATTTATGATTTAACCTACTTACCATGTGAATATGTTGAATATTTTTGAAAAACATTTTACATTCATATATGGACCAGTATATACACAATTCTGTTCGGCTTTAATTTCTTTTGATATTTCTGTTTCAATTGAACAAATTTTTTCTTCGTTTTTTGAATATGGATGCCATGTGGGCCTAAAGTGCACCCCACAGATAAAAAAAAAAATGAAGAGAAAAAGGTTAATAATTCGTGCCAATAATATTGCTCTCGAACATATATTTTTTTTTGCTTCTGCTGGTGGTGATGCTGAGGATCTCTTATTTGCCAATGTGGTGCGGTGGAAGTGGAAGTGTGTTTTGAGTTCATCGCTCATTGCTGTTGCCTGATGATGTCTCTCTGTCTGTCCGTCCGTCCGTCCGTCTGTGGCAAAAGTGGAGGCAAAAGTGATCATCATGGGACATTGGCTCTGGTCTCTGGTTTTTTTTTTTTTTTTGTTTTTGGACACTCAGACCGCGCGCCGACGACCCATATTTCGATTTCATTTCATTTACAAAAAGAGCAGAAAAAAAGGAGAAAAAAAACCTACCAAAACAAAACACAACCAAAAGTAAGAAGAAAGAAAAGAGGAATAAAAAAAAATGCGGCTTGCCAACGAGCGCCAAGATACTTAAGTGCGGGCAAATAAGTAAAAGATATGCCATAAAAAGACAGCATAAGTGTATTTTGAAGATACTTTTTGTTGTTGTTGTAGTTTTTTTTTATTCCCCTCATCGCACCTCTCCTCTATTTGCCAACAAGTTCAGCTGAGTGTGGGCAGCAGACATTGCTTATGGTATTATTATTGTTATTATTATTATTATATTATTATTGCTGCTGCTGCTGTCGTTGCCTTACACATACACACAGACACACACAAATACATTTAATGGCCGGTGAAAAAGGACACTTTATATTCATATGCAAATAATGTTTATGTTTGCCTCAAAGTGGCGTGCGACCAATTGAGTTAAAGTTTATTTTACTTTTCGGTTTTCGGTGTGGGCCAAACAATGGCCACGAAATTGTTATAGTCAGCACAATTGGACAATTGCATCTGGAAGCCAGAAAATATGTTGACTTCGGCGCCATAGTTTTCATGCCCTTGCAATTTACAACTTTAAATGAAATTATATTATATAAATAGTCTTTTGATATTATTTTTGTATGCAATTTTTTTGAAATAAATAAATACATATATACATAGTTAGCTATTTATATGTATTTATGTATATATATATATCTACATATATAGGTAGGTCTAATAATATGAGGTTTAATTACCAGATACCTAATTGAATGACACTCATCCTATGGGATTCAGATTCATACACATACAAAATAAATAAAAATTCAAGCTTGAAACTCGAAAAAATAGTTATAAAGATAAAAAATTTTATATTTTATTATATATTATATATTTACATAATATATAAATATATTTGTTTTGATGATCAAGAATATTTATGCTTTATAAAGTGTCCTTACTTTAGTTGAAATGCAGTAAATAAAGTTAATCCGACATTACTTTTACAAATCTTAGTTTGTAATAAATGTTATCTATTTGGAAAGGGTATACAAGACATACTAACTGACAAACGTTATGCCTTTCTAAGTCCCGTGCCCTGGCCAGGCCAGGCCAACAAGACCAGAGCAGGCTAGATCGAAGCTAGGTAACTAGTTAAAGTCACTTTGCATTTGTGCACCTTCTTTATCGGACTTGGGTTAATCTCTCTGTCTGTATTTTAGTTGCATCCACTTGCTGATATTTAACTATAAATGTTATTTTTAACTTCTTCTAAAGACTTAATTCCTGCACAATTTCGATGTGCTAATCCCAAAAGTCAGTTGATGATATTCCCCCCATAACCAAGTTGGCCACTTTGCCGCATTTACGCATCATTCGATCACTCTGATGCACTGAAGCAGGAAAAATAAACTTAAGCAATCAGTTGTAAGTCATGGGGACTGCAAAGATTACTCAATTAGTAGCCAACATACACAATATATTTGACAAAAAAAAAAAAAAAAAAGAAAACTAAAAAAGAAAATAAACGGATAGGTAAAGAAAGAAAAGACTTCAATATGCGGGAATATCTATGAAGCTTAGACAAATGACAGTTCACAGTTTCAAACGGTGATTTATATGTAGACAATAACTTAAACATTTGCATACATGGGATGCACACACACACACACACACATAGGCATTGTACCTATCCTTGGGACAAGTTTCTTAACTAAATAATGACTATATTAAATAACTGTAAACGATGTTTCCCCTCTTTCTTTAACAATTTTGCATTGGCTTGAATAAATCTTTGCCGAAATACAAACGAAATTGCTGAAGAAGAATCACAAATAAAAAATAAAAAAAAAAATAAATAAATAAAACCTGGACGATGTCGTTTCGTCGTCGTCACCGTCACTATTCCCGTTGCCTATGCTGCCTGGCGCTGGCACTGGCACTGATGCAGCTTTACCTGCCATTTGAACGCTGTTGGAAATGGCAGTAATGTGACCATTTAAGACCTCTTTCTGATGTCTTATGGAGTGAAAACGTCCTGCTGTGTGAAAAACAAATTATAGGCATGTAATGTTGCATGTTACGTCGCGACTATTGGACTTGAAGCGGGGCGGAGTGGAGCCAAGTTAGATGAATGGATGGGGAGGTCGCAACCAGGGTGGAGTGAAAACACTCGAGCATCAATGGGTGTTGGAATGGAGAGGGGAGGGGGTAGACAGACTCACTAAGCTCAGTCAGTTGGTGATGTAGCGGCTGGTGGGTGGGAGAAACGGGAGGGGGCAGGGCCAGTGCAACACTCAAAAAGTGAGGCCCGGTCGGGCCAGTTCGGATATTTCGACTTGACTCTGACTCTGACTTTATGCTGAACTAATGCTGGCTGGGATTCGAACTGGGATTGGAACTGGGATGCTGATGCAGTCAATGTATGTCTCTCTCTTTCTCTGTATGTGTGTGTGTGTGTGTGTGTGTGTGTTACTCTAATGCTCTCTAACTGCTTATCAGATTTGTGAGGATTGCGCAAAAAACGTTTGCTGTTTGTTTACGTTTATTTTATTTTTCTTTTTTTTTTTTGCCTCTTTTCCCCCTTATTTCTTTGGTACATATCTGTATACCCTAAGGAAAATTTACTATATATCTACATATTAGTTAAGACATCTAGAAAAATTATCCTACTCTATTGATTCTATAAGGGTTCCTTATATTAATTTTGTTCTATTTCATATTTTTAATAAACTTAAAAAACAATTACTTAAAAGTTGGCTATATAAAAAGTTATTTAATTGATAATAATAATTGTTTATTAATTATTTAATTCTGACTGCTTTTTAGCTGATTTTTAATTCATTTCTACAGAATAACTTAAACTTTAACTTTTGTTTAGAAATACAAATAGAAGAAAAAATATTCTTTCGTTTGGTAATTTTAATAAAGTTTTCTTCAGTTAAAGTTTAAAATTTGTCTAAGTTATGTACCATTAATATACTCATTTCTTTGCAAAAGGTTTATTTTCCCCATCTCATTCCTCTTCTTTGATTGCAAATGTCTAAGTGCAGGCATTTAAACGAGACTTGGAAATTTTTCAGACCATTTGTTGGCCAAAGATTGCTTTTAAAGTAATGAAAAGTCTTAACTATACTGGCCTCCTGTCTGTCTTGGAGTTCTTCGACAAATACACATTCGTTCATAGGTATAAAATTGGTAAAAATTTCGCTCAAGTGAGAAAGTTGTGACTTCATATACGTTCATTACAATGCCGAATACATTTGTAAACCATTTATACCATGTGGTGCAACCGACTTGTCTGCCAAGAAGACTCCCCCAGACACGCCTCAAAACGGATAAATTAAAAAAAGTAAAAAAAAACAAAAAAAAAATCAACTGCCTCTACTGTTGCCCTCCTTCCTCGTCTTATGATAATAATGATGATGATGATGATGATGATGAATATGGCATAGCAATTTGAGTGATACTCACGACCTCGTCAGTAGTTAGTTACCGGCCACGCCCACCCAAAATGCAATCCATCTGCAGGCTAAACCTAATGAAACTCAGTAAAAAAAGAAAATCAACAACAACAAAAAAAGAAGAAAAACATACATTCAGGTTAGGAAATGACAATCGATCTTTGACGAGATGATTCCTGGACTACCCTAAAATAAATAAAAAATAAACGGACTTTTACCAAATTTAAATATGTAAATCAAAGTAAATGTTCATTTTATAATCTGGGTTATGCAAGTGGAAAACCAAAACAAATGGTGAAAAATGCAAAACTGGTATAAACTGTATAAATTGAAATGATTTAAATGGCTAAAACCAGTAGAAGGAAAACCATTAATCATTCCAATCGTTGAAGTTTTTATATATTGTATATATTCTTTAATCTAGGGAAAAGTTTAAAGCTCTTTAATTTTGGTTATGAGGGAAAGTAAAAGGACTTTAATGGCTTTTACCATTTACGATTTTAAAGATGCCTTTCTTACCGATAAACACTTCAATTTGGGTTTTTATTTTGAATGTTTTTAATATTTAGTATTTATATAATAAATCACACATAAATTATATGAAAATTGTATCTTTGTTTATTTTAATTCATTTGAAGCTTTTATTTAAAGTTTTTTATAAACGGCAACTTTTCAAAAACAATTTTTGAAAAACAGTCTCTTTCCCTTAAACTTGTTGTATATTTCATTACATTTTCTTCTTCATTTTTTATTATAACAAATTGTTCAATAAATAAAAAATCAAACCAATCTATAGCAGATAATGCTTATGTGTAGGTGTGTGTGTGTGTGTGTGCCAGTTTTCTTCTCAACTTTGACTTGAGTTTGTAGTTTCTTCCTGTTGCACTTTCATAATACAATTTATCGCTGTCTGCTCGCTTGCTAAACGCTGCTGATACAAGGTAAAAGATACAAAAACCAAGAAAAAAAAATTCAGCTCATAAAAACTTAAATCGACTTAAGTTCCGCTTCATTGTTCAACTGGCCAAAAAAAAAAAAAATGCAATAACAGCAACAAAGGCTAAGAAGAAGAAAGAGAAACCAACAGCAGCAACAACAACAACAACATCAGGCAAACAAATTTAATATGTACTAATTGAATGTTGTGCATTACGAGATTCGGGTCTCTGCTCCTCCAACATTTCATTTGAACTTTGAGGTCACCTTACAGATAGGTCGTGAAAGTAGGCACCAACGATCCACCAGCGCCCGAAATCGAAAATCAAAAGTGAAACGTTCGACCCAATCTCACTCATTCACTTAGATCGTTTAGTTGACTGATGATGAACTCTGCCAAATTTTACAAAATGTTCAAATTGTATCTTAGGCCCAAAATACTATGTATACACTTACGTACTTATTTATTGTATCTATCACTAAATGCATCTGGTCTTACGCTCATCTCAGGTAAAATTCAACTAACAATTCTAATGCCAGCGGCAAGTTGATGGAGCGTGTGCGGTAACCGATCCGCCTATTGCCTCGAGGTGTTGTTGTTGGTTACATTTGTTTTTTTTTTTATTTTATTTTTTGTGGTTTCATTTTGATTTTCAGATTGAGAGACCGACGGGGGGCGTGGCCCCCTGATCTTCCCCATTTTATGGTCTATGTCGTGTGCGTGTGCTTTTCATTTATTAAACTTATGCAATAATTTTGGAAATTAATCAAAAATCAAGTAAATACTTTTAACCCTTTCCCAGCATTATATAATATCACTCGATTCAATTATTAATCTTAAAGACAGGTGGATTAGGTACATTGTATATATTTATATATTTATATTCTTCATTATTTTTGCACTATTTCAATTTGTTTAGTTCTCATGTGGCTATTATTATTTATCCAAGCCGAGTTGCACTTGAACTCATATATAAAATTTCATTTGATACTTTGATAGATATAGAAAAAGTAGCATTTGGTTTAATCCGTTCATGTCTGTGTGTGAGTGTGTGTGTGTGTGTGTATTACATCAAGCAGCTGTAATAGAAAATATTAGCTAATTATTAATCTACTTATTTGCTTATGAAACTGCTAGAATGTCTCATTAGCGAGATAACAATTATATAAACTTAAATCAAAGTAAAGTGGTCTTAAAAAGTGAAAGTCTAAGAAATAAAATATAAATAAATCTTGGTATATAAATCTTTTCAATTTTGCATTGATTTTATCTATCAGAGACTATTTAAATTGCCATAACAAGTAAAAAATGTTCAATATCAACATCAGTTGATTTTAGATTGATAATTTCAATATCAGTTAAAAATAACTTTCAATATTTAAAAATATTTTAAGAACGATTTATTAATCTTGTTTTATTTTGTTTCCCAATTTTATCAAAACTAACTTCAGTAGAAAGATTTGTTAATTGATAAATTGGTTTTATCAAAATTTAAATTAAACTGTTTCAAATTTTTCTGTATTAGCTAATCGAGTGAATATTTATAATACAATCAAAAAAAATGTTAAGCCAAAACTTCACAAAAACTGTATCGTTAGTTTTGATATCTCAATAGATTAAATTATATATTTATACTTTTGAAATATGAAAGATCGAAGAACTGTATAAATATACTACAATATAATGTGTACTTCAAATATTCGTACTATTTAAACCTTATTTAAATTGCTATAAATTTCACACAGTTATTCCCATTTAGTAAAATATTTGTTATTGCATTTAATAAATGGCAACACTTTGGCCCAGGGTAAAGTTCATTCTGGCTACAACCCACCTCCCCACCCCTCGCTTGCCACTCAATTTCAATTTTTCAGAACCTTCTCTGACCAAATATGAAAAATGCCTGAATGCTGAGTGACGCATAAAAGCTTATGGGTATGGGATATGGTAGAAGAAGTGCTGAGATGGAATGGGTTTGCTTTGGTTACTATGCCTTGAATGGATGGATGGATGGATGGAGACGAAGTAGGTGTTGCTGATATGCCGTTGAAACGCTGTGCAGATTAATCATAAAGGCCATAACAAAGAAGTTTTGCATCCATCTGCAGCATCTGCAACGTGGAGCTCTCTGCTGTCACTTGTCAGTCAAAATGGCACAGACATAAGGCAGCCTATAAAATAGTTTAAAAATAGGTGTTACCACCGTTGCCGCTGTCATACAAACCACTACACATATACAAATATATATATATATATATATGTATATATTCATAGGTATCTCCATAGGTATAGGGCATAGGAGCCAGCGTGAAGCATAACGCGTTGTCGTTGTCAGGCTTAATTGTTATTATTGTTGTTATAAGGCCAGGGCATCCAGAGCAGCAGGCAGCAAGCAGCAGGCAGCAGGCAGCGGACCAGCAGCAACAGTCGTCGCCGTGTCGGTTGGCCAGAAGACGCTTCTGCAGCTGACAGCAAAATGTTCGCAACATGTCAAAACTTTTATGGCTTTTTAATGGTTGTCTATAGATTTTTAAGAGTATAATTTTAATTGAATTTTGTTTATTTATGAGCAATAGTCATACAAAATGCCTAAAAACTATTTTTATCAATACTTTTTTTCTCTTCTTTTAATTTTTATATGTAGTCGACTTTACCCTTGACTTTGGTATGTCTTTATGAATATCTAAGGCTAATGTTTAGTGTTTAGCCAATTAAAGAGTATATTTTAATCGTTTTTTGATTTTACATTAACATTCATTTTAGTTGATATTTAATCAGGCTGACGTATTTTGTTTTGTATCTTTACTTTTGTATAAGTTTGTTTAAATGAAGGTAGCCTGGTTTTATCTACAGCTTTTTATCTAAGTATTTCATAATCAAATAAGTAAGGTAAACAGGCTAAATATTTATTAAACAACAAGTTAAAACAAGTGTATTAAGTATATAAGAGAAATTGTTTTTATTTTATCTGAGTGTATGAAAACAATTGAATTTCCAACCGGTTAAGGATAACACTTAAGAAGATAATTAAATAACTAGGTTTAGAATTTTAATTAAAGCATTTTTGGTCAAAGATTTTCGTTTGGTTAAATTTAACTGGTTTAAGAAGTTGTAAAATATTTCTTAACTCCTTCTTTAATATTCACTTTAAATAGCATTTTTATGTTTAGTTTATCGTATCTTTTGGGGAAAACCATAATAAATATTTAGTTGCAACTTAGTTGCTATTTAAATAAACTCTGAGTAAAACGTCTTTCCTAACGACCTTGAGCAATTCTAATTATCATCAGATAGAAAAAAAAACAATGGCAAATAACTGCTATGAGAATTGTGTATAAACAAGTGTAAGTGTAACTGCTGATGTTTGTGACTTTTGCTGATAAGATGGCTTTAGATAAGCATTTCAACATGTCAGATATGTGCACACACACAAAGATACACTCACAGATACATTCACATTTATTAACTCACAACACACATGCAAATATGTATAATGTGCTTTCGCTATGGAGTTGCATTCCTATATCATTACTATGACAAGATATTTCTCTAACAAAAATGTGAATTTTAAGTCAAAATGAAAATATTTTTAAACATTCACAGATCACAAACTTGAGTGTTTTCTACATGGGCGTAGTGAGGGAATGAATATACAACATTTTTTCTTTTAATAATTAATTAAGTATTTGTCAGGATTTAGACAGCCCAAAGAAAATGTCTCTGAGAGTACACAAAATTGATTAATTGAACTATATCTTGCCGTTTTTTATATAGAATTCCGACTACGCTCATGTTTATATATATATGTATATATTATATGTATATATGTACATATATATAAGAGAATGCAATTGTCTTTAAAAGAAAAAAAAAAATAATGTTCTTATTCGCCCAGTCCAAGGCGTAACTGAAAGTGTGTTGCGTTTTCTCTGGGTTTTTGTTTAAGATATTTTCGGCCTGATATTTGGCGACAGATGTGTTAAGAATTTTCGTGTGAATGGCTTTTGGTTAAAATGTTAAATTGTAATACATATATTTTATACATATATATATACATCATATATGTATGTATGTATATTTTCCATAACACTTTACTTTTTATTTTTATGTTGTTATTTCATATTTGTGTACAAAAAAGAATAAAAAAACAGAGTGATTCCTATGAGATTTTAAAAATAAATATATATAGATAATTAGCAGAGAAATGCCTCATTAGGGATAATTATGCCACTAATCCGAAATGTCATTCATCGATTGGGTCATCATCGGATGCAGCTGCGTCAATATACACAATTAATTAAACCGGTTACCTTGGCCTATCGTCTGCATACAACGAATCCTCAACCCGATGATGACGATGATATTAGTTCTCCGCTTATTGTAATGCACGGTGTCCTGGGGCATAAGGATAACTGGCGTAGCATTAGTAGCCAATTGGCCTATCATACTGGAAGACGTGTCTTTTCAGTGGATGCCCGAAATCATGGTGATAGTCCCTACACAAATACCCATTCAACCGTTGAAATGGTTGCAGATATTGTGGAGTTTATGAAAGCCCATAAGCTGGAAAAGATCTGTTGTCTGGGACATAGTATGGGTGGACGATGCATGATGATGTTGGCTCTCCAGCATCCCAAGTTAGTGGAACGAGCAATAATTGTTGATATCTCACCACTTGGTGAGCCAACACACTTTCATTTGGTCAATGCCGTTTTTGATGTTATCATGAATGTCAATTTGCCCCATTATAAGACTCGAATGGAGGCCGAAAAAATACTAATGGATGAATTAAAAAAGCATACACACGACATAGAGGGAGTAAAATTGATATTACATAATCTCCGTAAACGTAAAGATACTGGAGAATTTTTTTTACCCGCTAATGTTGAGGCAGTGCGTAATAATTGGATTGATTTTAGCAATTTTCGTGATAATCTACTCCATTTACCTCCATATAATGGTCCCGTTCTATTCTTAGCTGGTAAATATTCCAAATTTTTCCAGATATCAAATATGAATGATATACTCAAATGGTTTCCCAATGCTCAATTAAAATGGCTAAATGCCAATCATGTTTTGCATTATGAAGATCCAAAAGGTTTCCTTGAAATGGTATTACAATTTATGAATATTAAGTTTATAAATTAAAATAAAATTAAAGAAAATTTATTACAATCACTAAGTAAATGGCAACTTTTTATATATACATACAAATACATATATGTAAAATGAAGAAAAACTTTAAAACTAGGATCGGCTGTGACATGTTACATGATAATGTCGCCCCCCTCTCCCGTCTCTTCCTGTAACATTGCTTAGTGTTTGTTAAACATCAATTAAACAAAAAACGAAAAGAAAAGCAATTTGGTAGAAAAAAGTCAGACAGCTTTAAACAAAAGATGGTAACAAAATATCTATAGACAATGCTTGGTTGTAAAAGCCAAGAAAAAAGCAAAAAAAATACCAACAACAAACAGCTAACCAGATTTAATGACAAGCCAAGCGAACCAACTAGAGAGTTGGACATGGTCTTGATCATGGTGGTCATGGCATGCGTTAAAACAGGAAGACAAATATGAAAGGAAGGCTTAATGTACATTAGTATATATATATATATATATATTAGTAACTATAGTAGATATACTAAATGAATCACATTTACTTTTTTTTATTTATTTGCAGAGTTCATTTACTTCGTTGCATAGCCACTTTATACAATTTATATATGTATATACATATATGTGGCAAGAACAAACTATGCAAATTACGTAGTTCCATTTCAAAAATAAACCATTGAAAATTTTCTACAATTACACATCGACAGGGCATGGTTTTTGTTTTTTGTATCTTTTGCTCTTCAACAACAACTTGAAGGTAAATAATCTGAATGACAAATATGTCTCTCATAAGCAATAATTAATGGTTTCCCATAGATAATCATAATTATATATAGAAACAATGCCTGAAGCACAACATGGATACCTCAAATACGATATACAAAATGCAAATTATAATATCAAAATCAATCGTCAAAGCAGCAATGAAAACATTTGGAATAGAAATAGGTGAAATTTTTTGCCAAACAATTTTCAAGCATGCAATTGGTTAGACATTGTATATAAATATATAGCTTAATGCATGGAATTTCTCATACGATAGATATAGATTCAGACAGCTGCCCATAAGTCATAAACTTATGACTTGAGTTTTGAAAGAGGGGGAAAAAATAGATAAAAACTTGTTACATTTTGTATACTCTTTATATTGTCTTTAAATAATTAAATAATTCATTTGAATATCACATTAAAAATGAATATAGAAAGTTCTAAAATTGAATCTTTATCTACATATTAAATAATCTGTTTGAACGTTGTCAGAAAAATGTTTTTACTGATTTTCAAGAGAACTTTTTATCAAATTTTTGTTTTACTCAGTAAATGAAACTATTTCCATTTAAATCTTTACTCTTCGTGTTAACTTTTTTACATTTTAAGATAAAATTTAATTTAAAGAGAAAAATATTTCATTTGAAATGGGGGAATACCTTTTCGATTGCCAGCAAAATATAATTAAATTATAGGTAATATAATAACAATTGAAGTTAAAAAGATAACTCTGTAAAAATATATATTCAGGAGCGAATTTAATTTTCTATATATGAACCGAGCAAGAATTTTATATTAACTAAAAATTATAAAGATAAAAGAGTTTATTTTTACTGATATATTAGCTTAGTTAATTTTTCTTAGATTTCAGCTTACACATTTTAATTTAACTGTTTGTTAATTAAAAAATTCATGGAAATTTTTACAAATAACAATCAAAAGTTTCTGTTTAAAATGGCAAAGCAATAAAAATTTCTAATATTTTTGTTTTCAAGCTTCTGTACTTAGTATTTGTTTTTTTTTTTGCATTAAATTGACAGAATTTCTATTCATATATATCGCTAGCATGCTTTTAGGCGATATACAAGTTGGTTGTTCTTATTTCTATATATATACATACATATGTATGTATATATTTTTTGCTTCAAATATTTTGCACATTTGGTTTCCATTGATCTAAATACAAATATTTGATGTGTGCTTACAGAGGCCAACGTGTTGGCCCCTCATCCAATGGAGGATTAGTCGAAACATCTTTAAATACCAATTCTAGGACAAATAATCGTTTCAAGTATTGCTGCTGTGTACGAAATTCAAAAACGAAAATAAAATCAAAAACAGATATAAATAATCATAACGAAATCGAAAATCGAGCAAATACTATAGATGAGAATAACAGTTATACGCAATTTGGTAATTATAATATAATTAATAATTTTAAAATAATAAGTTCCTATATAGTAATCGATATCTTTTGGATTACAGGACAAAACAGCAGCAACGATAGAAGCAGCATTTATATAAAATTACCCACCTCATTGCCCGGAACACCGCAACTCAATCAGCGGAGACGTGCTGCTTTTCAAGTTCGTTATAAGAAACTATCATGGAATGAGGAGGATCAACGTAATCCACAAATGTTCAATAAACCGACAAGACAATTCCATTATCAAGATACGCCTACCAAGTCAATGTTTATAAGAAATACGCCTCATTCAGTGGCCGAGGCTGAGGTTAATGTAGGAAATCATTTCTATAGGAGAGCAACTAACAATAACGATGAGGATTATGATCCGAATGACAAATATTTCATATCCAAGGCAGACAATAATATTCGGATTTATCAGCAAGAGCCGGAAAAGCTGCGCCATCTCACATCAGCTGCCGTCTCAAAAAGCTCACGGATGTTCTGTGAACATTGCTGTGGTGAGAGCCAACAACATCATCAGCAACAACAGCAACGGCAACGGCAACAGCAACAACTACAACAACAATGCCAAAGGCAACAAGTTGGCAGCACTCAGGCATCCGCCGTGGCAAAGCGGCAACAGCTGCCATTTGGGGACTATGGGGCTTTTTATCGTGAGCAAACAGATTCAGTGTCCGATTTGTCGTCGTTTCGTTTTGTCTTCAATGAAAAAGAATCCAATTCTGATTTCAATACGCGCATAGTTACCGATACAAATGATGAACAAAATAATGATTATGATAATAATGATGATAATGCTAATGTTGATGCTGATGATGATGACGTTGACATAGCTGTATCGTATACGCCAACACAACAACCAACACCCCCTCAGCCGACGGTTATAGAAATAGAAAAACGGCAGCAAAAATCATCAGATAAACCAACGAGAAACGAAAGAGCCTTAAAAGCGCCAAATGAAACGTCGCACGCGTCATCGCCTGTGTCATCCATAATTTGCGATGTATCACCAACAATTTGTTGTTATACAATTGACAAAACCACACAGGCACCGCAACAACAAAAACAACAACAACAGCAACAACAACAACAAGAATTGTCAAGGTCGCAATCAGTAGTTACTGGCGCCTCTATTGATGTCGTACCCGAGACTATCATCCCCTTGCAACATTATCAAACAAGAGCAACTGTTAGCTATCGTCCTTATGTGCCACATGCCTATGAATTGGAGCATAATCGGTATCATCGTTATCCACCGCCACCAGTTCCACCAAAACCGCGTAGTTGTATCGAAGTGACTGCCAGTAGTGGTTTTTATGATACGGAACCAGCACTTAAGACACGCCGTTTAGGCCATCAATATCAAAGTGAATACCAGAAAAAACAATCCCATCATCCATACAATTTACAATATAGTAATCGTTCTCAAAATTATGGACATGACAGCAGCTGCTGTGAGTCGCCGACAGTGACAGTGATATCTAAAAAAAGCAACAAATTGTATGCCTTTGAGGGGAATAATAATAATTATAATTGTAAATTTAGTGGGACAACAGCAACAACACCAATAACAAATAATATACCACGCAGTCTGATCTATGATCGGCACGGTCGTTTAAAACAAGATATTCGTATTATTAACACATGTGACTCAGAACCGGAAACAGTTAAAAGACCTCAGCTAAATGATAAAATAGTCCGTAAATCGAATAGTGAAACACGTTTAAATGAGCCACGTATTGGATCAACATTAAATCGATTTAATCAATATATAAGCAACACAGATCAAGTAAATCCATTAACGGATATTAATACTATATTCTCCTTGCATAATCAAAAGTGCAATACTAGACAAATAGCGTCATATTTGCCAAATCAGGCGAAACATTTTATAAACGAACAAAATTTTGGATGCAATTGTAGTCCTCATGTGTATGCCTACTCAGCTGGCTTTAATCTGGAAAAAGAGGTGAGTCTTTGTTCAAAAAATAAAAAGAGGGGTGTATAAATCTATTTTCGACATTGTTTTTATTATATCTATATGTATATGGCATTCATCATACAACTGACAAGTAATGGACCTTCTCAATTGATTTTATCGATCATATAAATCATTGAATTGCACAAAAAATCTCTGTAAAAAAAAGTTTAGAGAGAAAGAGAGTGAGATTGACAAAAGAAAAAAATAAGAGAAATTATGAGATATATTTTAAAAAATATATATATATATATACATACATATATATATGTTTGTAATTTACCTGCTGCGCACACGTTATTCTCATTGAGAAGATTTAGTACAATGAGAGAAGAACTTTTGTAAATATGTATTTAGCTTTAGTCTTTTTAGATATTTTGTTGTTGTTCTGGGCGATGCTCTACTTTGTGTTATTTGTAAAAATTTTCTTAATATGTATGTGTATTTTCTATATATATATATATATATGTATATGTGTGTGTATGTGTGTTCATACTTACTCAAAGTTAGTCCTCTAGCGTGCTCTGATTCTCTTTCGTTTTTCTGTATTGTATATATCCAACATTTATATAGAATTCTTTTTTTTTCTTTTTTCGGTTGTTTATACTAAAAATATCACTGTATGCGATATATACAAAACAGATGTATATACATACATATATATATATAGCATCATTCAGTTGGTAGTGGTATTGGTAGGCGTATTGGTATGTGTGTCATTGTGCAGCAAAAGAAAATAATGACGCTAAATGATGATGAGAAGGCGCCTTAATACAGCACCACCGGAAATTCGTATGCCCAACAAAAAAAGAAAAAAAAATAAAACAAGAAATATTGAAAAAGAAACCTTCAATACTTAGGATGGATAATTTTGAATAAATATTATTCTATTATAATTACCTATTAATTGGAATTGACATTACACATACGCCTAGTGGCAAATATTTTGGTGAATTGTGTACATATATGGATTTTAGTATATAAAATTCAACGCATTTGTTTGTTTTTATTTGGAAAAGAGCGTGAAAACGCCCACATCTAGTCCATAAAAAGACCATTTAAATGGTGTGGGGTAAATTCTTGTCTTAATCGTACAACAATTCATTAATGTGTTAACTTAAATTTCTCTTTGGTTTTTGGTTCCTTTTTGGTTCGATTTTCAGAACACAATGGAAAAACGACGTAATACCTTGGATCGTTTTCAACGCCTCGGTTTTGGGCGTAAATCATCACCGGCTGCTGCATCATCTAGTACGGCATCCGGTACGGAGAAACAACGCAAAACTTCTGAAAGATCAGAAAGACTCAGAGAACTGACCGAACTTTTGCGTGGTGGCAGTAGTTCACGTGCCTCATCCACGCCCACACCACCGCCAGTGCCACCACCGCGTAAACCTCGTGGCCTTCACCTAACAAATAGTCTGGAACGTCAGGATACAAACACAAGTCAAACGTCAATCGGTTCATCATCAGCGGCCGTTCCTGATCAATTGTTAGCTGAGACTAGTAACAGCGGCAATTGTAGTGCCACAGCCAGCGGCAGCGGCAGTGGCAGTCAATTACAAAAACAGAATAGCACAAATAGCAAATCAAATGGTGGCAGTGGCAACAACAGTTCGCCCTCAACAGCCACACGCATCTTCGCATCACTTAAACCGAACACAAGTCTCTCCAACCTGGAAGCTTTTTTATTGAGTAATCGCGAGAAGTCAAAATCACCGCCACCACGCGTCGATGCGTCGACAGCAAACAGTAGCGAATGGAACCCACATCTATCTAGACCAGAGTCGCGGACAGTGATCGGTTCGTACGCACAGAAGGGCATACCATTTCGATCGGTTTCGTTCTCTCAAATTGATTGCAAGTCCACGTTAAGTGCTCTCCGGGATCGTTTGCGTCGCGACAAGGCTGTGGAAGCACCCAGTCCCAGTCCAACGCATTCGTTGCATATGCCAAAGGATAACAACGATGATCCTGGCTGGATACACATACCATTAAAAAAGACAGAGTTGTGTATAAATCTTAATTACGGACAAGAGAAATCGCTTGAACACGTATTGGAAGACGTGAATGACACCATACAAGAGGAAGATATTTTTAATACGGATAATAGTAGTTCCTCTGGTTTGGTCTTACCACTTCCGGCTACTGCTAGTAGTGTGATTGCAGCTCATGCCACAATGGAATCGCTAACAGATACAATTCAATCAGAGACCGACTGCATCATCAAAGAAGAACCCTTACCTATTATTGTCCAGCCAAAGTTAGAGATTACTCCACCACCGGATTCCGTCAGTCTCAATTCCAGTGCACCGAATTTAGCCACTTTGATGGAGGAACAAGTGCCTCTGGAGTCACCGCCAGATAACTTACTACAGACAGCAACAACATGTGAGATTCCAGTACCAGTTTATGAATGTGCTGCCCAAGAATGGTTGGAGACACCTGCACAGGAATGGGTTGAAGTGGCTCCCGAGGAGTTTGGAATTGTTCCAGAGACTATTCAACCACCAATATCTCATGCAGCATGTAAAATCTCTCAAACGGAGCCACTAACTACAGCTTTACGCAGCGATTTAGTGCCCACCATATCCATTTCGGTTACACGATCCTCAGAAGAAGGCGACGAACTAAGCCAAATTGAGCGTTCTCCATCGCCTGTGGTTGAGGTGGCCAAGACAGCAATTAACAACCGACGACAGGCATCGGAACCTGAGCACTGTAAGCAATACAGTCACGACGATCTCGATCTAACCAATTTGGAGCTAAGGAATTCATTAGACGCCATTGCCACTCCCAGGCACAGTACAGATGAGAGGCACAAGCGACATTTGGATAAGTCTACCAAACGGAAGGGCATGTACATTGATAATGCTGACTGGCATGCTCCTGTTTCTACTCATCCAAATCGAGAATTAGCTCTGGATATATCAGTGGCCAATTTGAATGCCATCAAACCAGAATCACCCGATGCCTCACAAATGTACATCAATAGTCCAGCCACCGGTGATATACGGACACCAAATTCCTACTCATTTGAATTGAATACACCAGAGCTGGAGAAGGGTTCGCCCACATGGAATGGTCCGCGTGATAAGTCCCAAATCTTGAGCAGTTTCAGTTGTCAGAGTAGTGAGGAGAAGGACGATGCCTCCAGCAATGGTGGCAACAAGAGTTATAGCTTTCTACGAACCGATTCTATATCGGATAACGAATGTGAGCGTGTGGCACGTGAACGGGTAACATCCAGTCCAACACCCAGTGGGGACTACGATTACAAACGATTCTCAAAGAGACCATTGCGAGGTCCTTATGGACAAATGTTAGAGGCAGAAATGAAGAAACCCAATCGTATGCATTTCGAAGAAATATTGGAGGAGTTGCGAGAAACCGATAGGTAAGCCATAAACGAAAACATATTTAAAAGATATTAATGAATTTTCACCTTTTTCTTATAGTTTTAATTCGCGTCGCCAGCGAGGCGATGAGGCAACGCCCACGGGAACAGCAACAGGAGTCGGTACGCGCACCAATATGCCACAATATTCAAATTCCATGCGTGTGCGTAAGTCAAACACATATTTGCCTGTGCCATCTCATGCACGCGCTGCCTCCACACCCTCACAAATCGAGCATATCAGTAAGAGTATGTCTCCGGCATCACCCATGTCAGCTTCTGAGAAAAATCTTAAAGAGGCAGCCGCTGATTTGGAAACATCGACGATATCAGTCTCCAATAAGCCACAGCAGTTACATCATATGAAGAGAGCTGCATCTGAAGCTCCTGCCCCAAAAACGCATCACAATAAACGGAGTCAATCGATGAGTGGTCAACATCAACACCATCATCACAATAGCACTCATCATCATCATCATCATGCGGGTAAACGGAATGCGGATACAAATGTCAACAAAACTAAAAATATTGGAGCACCGTCATCAGCGGATTTAAAACCCACGCCAGCACTTTTGGCCGAATTGCTAAAAGGTTCCAGTGAGAATATGATCTCAGAGCAGCGCCAGAAAACTATTGCGGTAAGTTTAATTATTTGTTTATTATTTAAAATTATTCACTTAATAGTCTACTCGTTGGAAAATACTTTTTCGTTTTTGAATTGAAAGTTTTAGATTGATTTCTTTCTCCTATGTGGTAATAAGAATAGAATTCTTATTATGTAAAATAATGAGTAACTGCTTAGAGATTTTAATATATGTACAATTATCCACGTTGAAAATTAATTAGCGGCTCAACAGAGCAACAATTTAATCACATATTTAGAGTTGTCAATAGATATTCAAAATTTCATTACTAAATATAAAATAGAAAACTAAATAGTTTTCAATAAATTATAAGTTCATTGGCTTCCATCTTTTTTTCTGTTTTGTAGGAAGACTTTTTAACATCTGTAGAAATTCATGTTTTCCACTTGTTTTCCCCTAACTGATCACACCTCAGATTCACCTTCATCATGGAGAAAAGTTTTAGCACTTTATAAGAATTTACAGATTTTTTTTTATTTACATAGGAATATTTTTCTTTTATTGGTTTCCTTTTAATTTCTTTCTTGCTGCAATAAGTGCCGTTGCAGTCATCATCTATTAAGCGATTATTATTTGTACTAGAATCTGTGTATGTTCCTTTGTTTGCACAATACAAATAGCGTTGGTCATTACTTTTGCCTATTTATGTAGCCTCGGCTGCGTTTCCATTCAATATATACATACACAAACACACACACACACGGAACTAATCTAAACATGCATGTCTCGTATATGTGTGAGTGTATGTGTATGATTTTGTTTTGTTTGCTAAGCGATTTGACTCTGTGTGGTGGAAGTGCACGGCAAACGGTGAATGGCGAACGGTAATCGGTGTGTGGGCGTAGGAATGCAGATGCGCATGCTCCGCAATTAAATTATCATCTGCGCATTGGAAATGTATGTTAGTATGTTAACAGAATTTCTCTTTTATACCAACTATTTCATTCCGTTGTTTCAGCTGGCACAGTGGTTGCTGGAGGAGAATCCTTTTCCAAAATAAATTGCATTATCATATCAGCTGTTTTGAAATAATTTTAAAAAACGATTTTAAAATATTTACCTTTTTCAAAAAGAATATTCCACATTCTAAAGTTAATTTGTTTATATATATTTATATATACAAAGCAGGTATTAATTAATTACGTTAAAAAGAATCCTATCATCACAGTCTCATTTCCAATATGCTAAAACATTTCTTGTTGAAAGTTTGATGTTATTTGGAAAAGAGTTAGCTGGAATTTAAAATAAAGTTTATCTTTATATAAAAATATAATTTTGTTTTTTAATATATTTTTATATATTGCAGTACAATCTTGTGACTTGCTTGACCGTTTATAAGGCTTACATTATACAATGTGTAGTGTACATACATTTGTGGGCTCGTTTAGAAACTTGAAAAGTAAAAATATAAATTTGATTGCAAAATGAAGGCGAATCTTTGAAACCGTTATGAAGCACACCTTCTTTCGGCCACTTGTCGCATGCAAATCCCACTGGCGCTCTCTTGTGCTGTTTCTCTCTCTCTCTCAGTTTTAATTTCACTCTCATCCTCTATCTCAGTGTTTCTGTGAGAGTTGCGCACGACATTGGCATTCCAATGATGTACTAACAGCTGAGACTGCTTTCGGGAAGTGTGGGTGCAGCGGTATGCGGGAAGTTTTGGGGACTTAGATATTTGGGTACAAGCGTACGCAACACAGTGGACTGGACTGTTTATTACTTAGTTTCCTGCTGTCTCATAGCGTACACATGGGATAAATAATGTTATGTTTGCTACAAAGCAGATAAAATTCAAATTCATGATGGGTTTATTTTTTTTTTTGGTTGTTTTTTTATTTAGCCGCCTTTTCTATATACAGATACTGTATGTAGATACTTCTGTGTATCTGCAACTATAAATGTATCTGTAGCTGTTAGCGCGTAAAATGTATTGTTTTAAACATACGACTACGACGCATGTTGCCTTTACTTAGTTCTTGTCGGTGGGTGGGTGGCACACAACGCCGGGACTATTCTTGTTCTCGTTGTTGTTTTTATAGTTGTTTTTTTTTCCTCTTTGCTTTTGCTTGATTGGAATATGAAAAATGGAAATTAAGTGTGTATATGGCACAATGGAATGTTTTTTTTTTTTCAGAGCGTGTATCTGAGTAGTAGCGCACTCCTAGCTGGTTGTTTGTGGCACTGGCTACTGCCAATACTCACTCATATTATATTGTATGTATGGTGGTGCTCTCCCGCGCAGCAGCAGCAGCCGAAGCAGTAGCAGTAGCAGCCGTGGAGGCAGCACGGGCACAGGCACAGAGTATTCCACCGCCAACGCCAATGTAGCCATTTGCTTCCACTGTTGTTGGTCGTGTTTTAATTCTTATTTGCTTTTCTACGACGATTGTGTAGCGAAATTTTTCATGTTTCGCTTTTGCTTGTTTCTATTTTTTGTTGGTTTTTTCCGCGTTGGTGTTGTTGTGGATGAACAAAAAAAAAATAATAATAATAATAAAAGATACATTTTACTAAACAGCGTGTAAAAACGGCAAACAGCAAACAAACAAATCAAAATATACATCAAATAAGCAGAAAACAAAAACGAAAATTCCTGTACAAACGAAAAAGAAAATCGTTGATACATCTAAATATATATACATATTATACATATACGTATGTATGTATAGTATTATGTATGTGTGTGCTTGAAAAACGATTCATCAAAATATATATTTGATGAGCAGCAACAACAAAACAAGCCATGTTAAAAGGCATATTAATATGAACTTTTTTATTTTAATCAAAATTCTTGTACAATTTACATATAGATGAAAGAAATCCAGCCTAAGAGAAAAATTTCTGTCTGCTAATGGCTGTTCCTCTGTCTCTCTGTGTGTGTGTGTGTGTATGTGCGCGCGTCTGTCTCTGTGTGTGTATGTGTGTACCTGACTGCACAAGGCCAACCTCTTGTTGCGCCGCATAAGAGTGCAAAAACATTTTTCTATTTTTCTTTTCATTTTGCTTTTACAATAACTGGAAAGTGAGCGAACAGTAGAAGAGCCTTCTCTATTGTAAATGGAATTTAAAATTGAGTTAACATTGATTTTGATAAAGAATTCGATTGCATGGCCAAAGCGCTCCAAAGTATGCAACAAACAAATTATACAAAAATCATGGGAAATTGTGCGCACCCTATTTATGATATCTAAAATTACAATGAATACATAAATACTTCACGTATGTATGTATGTATATGTAGTGAGAGCAACAAGCGCAAATATTTCCCTATAGTAAAATAATAACGAAATATGTACATATATGTGTTTGTGTGTGTGTGTGTGTGTGTGATAACATGTTGCTTACCTTGTTTCTAGTTTAGTGACAGTTAAATGACTGTTGTTATGGATTTAATCAATTAATTAAATAGCCATAAAAATGGCAATACAGCTGACTGATGGATGTTTCGATAAAGTTAACTATGAATCACAGAATAGTCTATAAAACAGCAGGCCCTCCTGTTGTTAGTTAGATTTTTGCTACTCGTGCTATTTCAAAAATAAACCCACACAACTATTTCCAGGGCCGGATTATTAAAGGGGAATAACTCTTAAAAAGTCTTACATAAGATATAATTTATAAAAATGTTCATTTTTTTATAATTACTTTAAATGGAATTGGGACTATTCGATTGATATTTATCATATCTTCTTAAAATTTTTGAAATTAAATTAATTTTCGTTTCCTGTATGGACAATTGTGCATGTTTATATAATGCATATGAAGATGTACATCAAGGTTTCTTCTCTTCCCTTTTTGCATTACCTAATCCGGCCCTGACAGTAACACGCCTTTTGTTGTTGCTGTTGGCCTTGGCTAGGGCGAACAACAATAACATGGTCAGTGTCATTATCAAACTACAACCACACGCAAAATCCATGGACAGGCGCACTACAACAGAATCAACATCCTCATGCCGCCAGTGACACTGTCATCGGCCCCATAGCATAGTTCCATGTGGGATGTGGTTAGTGGTTCTCCCACTTAACATCTACGCAAATTATGTGGATGTTGCAGCTGCCTTTATTGCGTATTCACCTTCTTCTTTTCAATTTTTCTTCTTTCTTCTTTTTTTTTTGTTATTTTTGTAGTTCACTTAAGCCATGCAAATGAATCAGACGAGTTTTCGCTTTTATTTTTAGGCTATAATAGTTAATAGTTAGTAGACTCAACTCATCAAGTATTTAATTCGTTAAATCACAAGTAAAACAATCAATTAAATTTAAACAAAAGTAGTGCTAAAATTAACAAGAAAAAAATTTAAAAAAATAAAACTCTTTTAACAAAAACAAAATGTCGCATAATCGTGAAAATTTACGGTTAAGCTTGTTAGATTTACAAGCAACAATAACCGCACCCTCCAATACCGTTGCCGCCGCTCTGCTACCACAAGCACATAGTCATAGCCAGGCTATGCCCTCGTTGGCAGCAGCAGCGGCTCCACTCCTGCCCTCCACCAGCAGTAGTAACAGCAGCAGCAGTGTATCTCAAGCTGTCTCGATGGCCACAACCACAGTGGCACGTCTGAGTAAGGCTGGTTTTGGTGCTGGAGCGGCTGGCTATCAGAACGATAAATGCGATCGTCTAAAGAAAATGACATCAATCACCTGCTCCGATTCGGAGGATGATTCGGAGCGGCGTGCACAATTTGAGATTGGTAGTAAATGGAATTTGGGCGGTTATGAAGGCGTAAGTTATATTAGCTAAATATATTTTTTGTATAATTCATCTTTTTATATCAACTATTAATACCTCTACTTAATAAACAATTTGCAATTCTTTTATTTCTAATATATTATAAAATTTTCTTTTCTTTTTCCAGGATACACGAACCTATGTGGTGCAAGAGATCTATCGCAATGAGCAATCCTATGTCGAATCTCTGCAAACTGTGGTACTAAAGTATCTAAAAGTGTTGAAAGCTCCCGAACATGCTGGTATGATTGATACACGTACTGTGGATGAGATATTCTTTATGGTTCCCGATATACTTAAAATTCATGAAAAGTTTTTGGGTGAATTGAAGCAACGTTTGGATGACTGGGATGCGCAACAAAAAGTGGGAGATGCTTTTATGGATACGGTATGAGAACAATTATCGGGATCTATTCAGGAAAAATTAATTGAATTTGATGAATTTTCAACAGTTTTCCAAGCTGGAAGTTCTTGAGGTCTATACCTCATTTGTTAACAACTGTAATCGTGCCAAGAATGCTATCAGATCCATGAAACACCAGAGACCCTCCTTTGCCAAATTCCTAGAGTCAACCTCACGTGAGCATAAGGGCAAACTAACTTTGGATAATTTGTTGATTAAACCAGTGCAAAAGTTTCCCAAGTGAGTAATTTAAAAACTATATTTAACTTGTTCCATATAAATAATGTCTGTTCTCTTTATTAGTTACGAGTTACTCTTCCAACGCCTTATCAAACACACAGATCACGATCATCCGGATCAGAAGCATCTGCAGGATGTTCTCAAGTTAGTCCACGATATACTCGTCCACATCAATTGCAAAGAACGTGAAATTATGGAAAATGGTCAACGAGAGGCCATGCTACGTGAACTGGAAGGTGTTATCGAGGGCATTACCGATTTAATATCACCCGAACGACAATTTTTGTCATTTGATTTGGTATCAATGCCATCTGGCCAGGGTGCACGCAAAGATCGTGGTTTCTTTCTATTTAACGATCTTTTGGTGTTGACAAGCATTAAGAAGCGAAGTGGCACCATACGGAAACCAAATAGCTCCATTTGTCCGGGCACAGTGGCAACAACTTTGGATACCAACAAGTACAAGTTCCTTACCAAGATATCATTGGATTGCCTGGAAATTGTCAAGTGTAGGTATCAATATGATTCCATTTGAATGTCCATAATAAAAAATGTTTTCCATTCACAGCCAAAGATGAGAATATCAAGCGTATTGTTAACGAAATTGAGAGTTTAACCGATGATTGCAATAAATTGCAACAAATCACTGATATCACAGTATCCTTAAGGCATCCGCATCAGGACCTGGAGGATGTGATCCATGAGCTCCATCGTGAACTTCAGCGACAACTCTCCGAACGTCAATCGAATGACACGCAATTGAATATGTTGGAACTGACTGTCAGTTCACCGTAAGTGTTAATTAATTTGAACAAAAATTCAAAGATTAAACTTAATTTGTTTCTTTTCCGATAGAAGTGGCAATCAAAAGTTAACGGTGGTGTTTAATAAGACGGAGAAGCGTACAAACTGGGAGGAGGCCTTTAATGAAGCAAAACAGAAACTGGGTAAGTTTATTTGAAAATTATCCTCACCAACATTTGCTAATTGTTTTTTCTTTTTTTATTTTTTTTTCTATCCTATTTTTTAGCCGCCACACTTGAACGTCATCCCATTCCTGAATTCCTTACATCCATACCCATACGTAAGACACGAGCTGGACTCCAATTTACTTGTGCGGCAGCCACATTGAGCGATAATCGAGATGTCTGGGTATGCAATAGTGATGGCTATGTGGGTCAAGTCTGTATCATGTCCCTGCATCCTGAACCGAATGTTACTAGTTGTAATGGTGTTTGCAATGCTCGAATTCTTTGTGTGGCATCGGTGCCGGCTTATAGTGCCGGAGATTCGAATCGTAATAGTGGCGGTGGCGGTAACGAACAATCTACTGGATCTGGTCAGGAAGAGAAGGAAAAACATGGCAGTAAACATAGTCATAGCTATACACAGCAGTTGCGTGACTATCGTAAGAGCATCTCTCCCAGTTTTCAATCCGCTTCAGCAACTGCAACGCCAGAGAAAAAGAAAACCCCAACGCCTGTTGTTGCCGATGGGACAGAGTCCTCCACCGCCACTGCTAGTGATACTCAGTTAGAATTAAATTTAAGTTCGAGCGACGATGAGACAGATGCTGCCGGCTCAGCTGCTGCTCTTAACAGTGGCAATCCACCAGTGGAACGTGTACCCAGCCCTGCTCCTTCAATGCATGCCGCATATCATGCGCATCAGGTGGGAATTTTCTCTTCCATTCCTTAAAGTTTAATAGAATAATCCCTTTTTCTAAGGAATCCAATCCTGAGGAAGGCGAATGCAATCAATCAACCATGTGGATCGGTACAGAAGATGGATGCATTCATGTCTATAATAGTACCGACAATATTCGCATCAAAAAGAATCGTATTAAGATTGAGCATCATTCAGCCGTTAATTCCATTTTGTAAGATCAAGAAATCTAAAAGAAATAATAAAAAATATCTTTTATATATTTAAATATGTTTGATTTTACCTCGACAGGTACCTGGACAATCGAGTTTTTGTCTCATTAGCGAACGGTGATATCTGTGTTTATCTTCGAGATGGTGGTAAGTGTAATCCCTTTCCAAATATCCTGTTGGCTCTAAACTCAAAACATTTTTATTTTAGCCACATCATGGAATACATGCTCATCACATTGTCTATCAATTGGCACTGTTTCAAGTCCGGTGACCAAATTGCTTAATGTCAATGGCAGACTTTGGTGTTCTATTCAAGGAATTATCAAAGTGCTAGATGTGGAAACATTAACGGTAATTCACACTAAGTATATATATGAAAAGTCCTTTACAATTTATATCCATTTTACAGGTTATCAACCAAATACAAATATCATCGGACTCCAAGCCGATAACAAACATGACAGTATCAAATAATTATGTATGGATATCTATACAAAATTCAGCACATATTAAATGTTTCCATTCCAATACGTAAGTGCATATATATATATATATAGAATAAGTTGTAGAAATCATTTATACATTTTATTAATTCTTAGCCACCAACCAATCACTGAAGTGAATCTCGCTCCCGCCGTCAATAAAATGCTTTCGAATTGCGATGAGATTATACGGCAGCATAAGGCCGCTTGTTTGCGGGTCACATCGCTACTTTGCTGCAAGGATCTCATTTGGATTGGAACTAGTGCAGGTGTTCTGCTCACCATACCGGCCCAGGGATATGAGAAGGGTGCCCTTAATGTTGTACCCACTGGTATACCACATGGCCACACAGGTCATGTACGTTTCTTGACCTTTGTGGAGACAACTGGACTAGAGGGTTCAACAAACTCAACCACCTCCTCATCATCAGCATCAGCACAAAACCGTGAAGCAGCTGGCTCTGGTTCCGGTACCACAAGTGATGAATACACTAAGCAAGGGTAAGTTATTCGTATCATAATGTCCATTAAAATTTCTTTAACTTTTTGTTTTTTTTTTTTTGTATATTCTTGCAGTTCTATCAAACACTCAAAATCGAAATCGGAAACAAATAATACCCTTATCATATCTGGTGGTGATGGCTACGAAGATTTTCGTAATTCGGGTGCCAATTCTTTGAGCGAAATTGCTGGACGCGAGGACAGCACCAATCATTTATTAATTTGGCAAATTTGAAGCAGAAGACGTAAAAATCGCTGGCGGTTGCTACTTTCCAGATGGAAAAACAATAATTGATATTGTAACCATAATGGCAAGAAGTGGCACTTGATATTTAGACCCAACGTTTAAACAAATGGGTTGAATGTAGACTGCAGCGGTTTTTATAAGTTAATGATTTCGAATCAAGCAAAAATAATTACATATTAATATATACATATGTATATGTAAATATATATAGTTATTTGTTGGACATATACACCAGTCTAAAAATGCAGCAACAGCTGTCAAATTATTTAGTAATATAGTTGAATTCATTGCTCGAAGTTTATACATTAAAAGTTATATATACATATATATATTTAACTGAATAGTTATTTACATACATTCAGGATTTTTTGTATTATGTAACTCATTCTTAGCAAAACTGAACTAGTGCCAAAAAAAAAAAACAAAAAGAAAAAAAAACAAACCACAACAAAAACAGAAACAGAAATACAAATCAATTGTACTTATTGCCACAAACAATTTGGGCAACTCTTTTCATGTATATATACTTAGTATATGCATAATTAACAAAATCTGATTTAGTTCGGGTGGGAGATAAATAAGCTAAAGGAACAATTCTACATATATTCCATATAACCCACATGAATTCAAATATATTATACGGATACATATATTTATTATAGATATTTTTGTATTGTATAGCAAGAAAGCGAAGTAAATATAAATATTATTATTTAATTTTTGCAATTTAAGAGTTTGATTATATATATATATATATATATATATATATATGTAAATGGTATATATACATATATTTAAATTTTATGTATGTAAATTCAAGAGAATACAGGTTTAATTTGTAAAAACAAAAATTTATTTACACACATATATGCATATATATTTATATATATATATACTATATGTAAAAATCGATTATATGTATATGTATGTATGTGAAGTTCTTCAGACGATCACGATAACCTTCGTAAAGCGTTATAATAGCTATATGCATACCTACCAATTTAAGGCCTAACAAATAACAAAAACAAATAAATATTATTATAGTAATAATAATAATAATAATGAATCCAACAAATGCATTAATCGAATTTATTCAACAACACTCAATGGATATATAAGAGCGTATGATCGATCCATTATACCAAGCCTGTACAACCATTAACCATAACAATTAACTAAATGGTGTTTAGAACAAACAATTATAGATATTGTATTGTGAAACCCATTTTATGCGAGAGAATTGAATTTGGAAGTGATATTTGAAAAGAAGTTTCCCTTGTTTCGCTTTTCCTTAGTCTAACAGTTTATCTTTTTGTGTCTATTTTATTTATTTATATATTTTTTGGCATGTACAAACGTTATTAATATATCCTAGACTAACAACAACATAAGTATATAAATATTCTATATATTTTTCAATGAGAACTATTTATAAGTGATTAACTAATAACAATTTGCATGGTTCAAAAAATGAATCTTAAAAAGAATAGAGAGAGCTCAAAATTCCTAAACTCTGTCTCTCTCATTAAAGAGGATTACTATATACAATATACAAATACATAAATTATTTACTTATTACATAGTTATCGTAATCAGAATTGTTGTTGACAAAAATATAAGAAATTCATTGATTGTTCAGACAAATATACATAACTTTTTGATTCTATATCCTTTAAAGCCATACCTCCACATAACTCCACCGATTAAGGTTTCAACTATAATTTATAAAACAAATAAAGGCAGTTTTTTAATTAATAAACAAAAAAAAGCATTTACAAAAACCCGCCCACCCACACACACACACACACAAACACAAACTCACGAACCCAATAACATACACACTCAAACGTATTTTTTTTATTGAAATAAACATCTGACAATTGTAATCCTACCTCTTTGAATGCCAAGGTGTTAACTTATTAACTTAAATTATACAAAAAAAAAATACATACTCGAGCTACTTTAACCAGAAGTAACTGCAAAGAGAGCTGTAATAATAGAAATTAAAACAATAAAAATTTCACCTTTATAACAATTAAATCTAAAACCAACAGACAAACAAATAAATCAATATACAAATGCTTAGCAAAATTCAATAAAACAAATCAATTGTAAATGTGTTAAATTAAATAAATGTATATATGTTTGTATCCAACTTAAAATAAACTGAATTTCAATCTTCAAGTCTCTTTAAAAAGACTTTTTATTTCAAAAATATGGTTATTAAGTCTGTATGTTAGTTGTTGTTGTTTTTAGATAGGAATATTATTCTTAAACTTACATAGATGTTTTATATTAAACTATAAATAGGTATAATAATTTAATTTCTTTTCAGCAATTACATTTTTTCTAGTCAGTTTATGTGCTTTTTATTTTTTAAAAATACTTTCGGTTGCATGCTTTTTAAAATCATTGAAAAACTTTTGTAATAATTCATAAATATGACTCACAGGTTTGTTTACCTTTCATTCTAAAAGTGGCCAGATTCACCTTAGTAATTAATCCTTAGCTAAAAGAAAAAGAGAGCAATATATGTAACTCTTGATCACTGGAGCAGATTTTTATTTCGAGAGAGAGTCTTGCCTGCTCTTCCTCTCGCACTTGGTGAGCCATTAGCGGGTATATAAGAAGCGGCAGCGGTCAAAGTGGCATCAGTCGATGCGTGGGTGTCGCTGCGATCGGTCAAATAGATCACACCTGTTAAATGACGTCACAACATGCAAGTGAGTTTCAACAAAATTTCTGTTATAAATTTTTTAAGTTATTAAAGTATTATTTCGCAGAACTGGTCAATGGAATGTTCTTGGAAAAATAAAGCAAGAAAAAATCAACAAATGAATTAAATCAAAGTGAGTACGATATTAATATTCATTTTATTTAATCAAATATTGTTACTATGTTTTTAAAGAAAATACTTTCTGACTCATCTAACCTTTCATATATCAACATGTTTGTATATATCGTTATATTTCAGTTTGATCTTAATTATTATATTAAAATGATAGGAAATCTTATCAAATTGTTTTCAGACCAGAAACAATTCTCAATATTTCTTAATTAAATTTTACTTGATTAGTCTTCTTAACAAATTGCTATTAATTCTTTCTCCCAGTGTAGGCATGCGTTTTATTTACTTAACTATATTTACTACTCAATGGCATACAATCAAATGGAATGTTAATTTTTATTCGACTGCTCATTCAGGTGTGCATATTTAATCGCTTCCTTCATTTGTAAAAATTAATTATAAATGGATTTATCCTGTTGTTATCTAACAAAATGCATCTCATTTGATGCTGTGCATTTGTTTTGGTGGTCATTGGTGGTCATCATTAATTGGTTTACCAAAAATCTATAATCGCCTAGTAATGCCATACGATGATGCTATTTTAGCCTCAATACTGAACATAAGCTTGTCATTTAATAATTTATTTTAATTAGTTGCTGTTTGTCAATATTTAATAAACCAGATCCATTTAGTTAGTTTGATACGAAAAGGAAAAGGGATTGTTCTGTTTAATTTTTTAATACTAATGTGCTGATTTACTTCGATTTTGAGTTCAAATCGAAACTTAAAATGAGTTATTATGATTACAAAGCAGACAGACTATATATAAATTTACTTTTGTATATATATATTGATTTCTTGTTGTTTGTTTTTTTGCAGTATCTTGTTGCGGTGATGCATTGAGGTGCCAGGGTATACATACATACATATGTATGTAAGTAAAAATAAAATAAAGCAAATTATGCGTAAAACTCAATTATTTGGGACTTTTAAAACAACAACCAAAGGAAAAAACTTTTGCCGTAAGGCATTTACGTAAGTGCTTGGGCATGAAGTAGTATACCAGGAACTGGAGCTGGAACAGGAGCAAAAGCAGAAGGAGTAAAAACAGCAGCAGGTCAGACAGAACGCCCTCGTCCTCATGTGGGTTGCATGGGTCTCTTCGATACGCTTGGCCACATGTGGCAACATGCTGTGTAAATTACGTGGCACACGTTGGCATTAGCATTGCTATACCTATACCCTTTCTATGCCATTGCTAAGATGTGGTCATCTATTTGCAACCACATCCTTCCTATTTAGAAAAGTTCATTTTATAATTCATATTTAAAATGTTTGAAACTGATTTCAACTGTGACCGGTTTTTATGCAAATACTAAAAATACTAAAATATTATCTACTTTTCCTAGAAATGTCTTGAGTCCTTGCCAGAGTATCCAAGCTTCTGCCTTTCAATATACTCAAGTTTTTTTCATTTTCAACTTGTTCATATGGCTGTGAAGTGGCAGAATTGCCATTTGCACAGTGTTTTTTAAAGGGTCAAAAAATTCATGTGTTTTTATTTAATTTTTGTTTCATTTGCTGCTTAAGTAAATTCTTTTATTAAATTTCTTTGATCTATCATACTTAAATATACAATAATATATTTTTATATTAAACGATATTTAATTTCGAAACCCATTTCTTAAGTTCTTCTTTTTGTTTCTCGTTTATTCTACTTTAAATTTTACAAATGCTTTTGCTGTATAAAACTAAACAAAAATTTTTATTAATAAATTTTATGGATATGTGGATGATACATCAAATAACTAAACTGTTAATGTTCTTACACATCTGTTTGCTATTTGTTATAGATTTTATTTTAAACCCACTGTACCGTATCCAAGTACAACCTGTGTCGAAGGTCGTTGCTGGTCTTCGGTGTTTTAACTCCACAAAAGTTCTTAATAAATTTCATTATTGCATTTTAAACTTCGTGCGGTATTATTTATTATAGCAATATGCAAATTTGTTCAAGCCTCTGAAGCCTTTTTGTCTTACACGTTTTAACGGATTGCCTTGATTTTGGTAGCCCTATCGGATTATACCTGATTACATTTACTGAAATGAGATTCCTCACCAAAAAAATAAAAAAAAAAGAAAAGGAAAATGGCAAACGATTTTCATCATCTTGGTTGGAATTGTTTGCCTATTTAAAATTTAAAATTGTAGCCTGGTGGTTTTCTGGCAAGCAAACGTGGCAACATTGCATACAGATGCAGTTGTAGAATGGCCGGCTTTTCCTCTAATTTTCTATGCTTGGTTTTTCGTATGCCTCCTGCCTTCTCTTTCCCTTGCCATTTATGCGGCTTTTGTGGTTTTCCAGTTTACACGTTGGACCGATTTGTTTGTCAGACTTCCGCATTTTCCGCTACAACCGAAATTGCTATTTTTCGTTGGCCAGCGGGAATCTAACGTGTTTAGGAAACGTTCAGGCCAAAACCAAAGCAACAACAAAAACAAAAAAATAGCATAATAAATTTAGCAAATGGAAAGTTTAATACACAACTGCACAGACAATTGTGGTAGTCCACAAATTTCTAGTAAATTACATTTTTGACTAATTACATTTATGCCCTGGCCTATAGTTACATAATAAGTACTCAAAAGTACAGTCATCAACTTTAATTTACCATTTTAAAGAAGTAAACGATAGTGGGTGCCATTTAAAGAGCAAGGTCAAGGCTTAAATAGGAAGACCAAAAAAAAATCAATTGTCAATGATGCTTGAAAATGAAGTACTGTAACCGGAGTCGATTCATTTTCATATATATATATGTATTTATGGCTTGGGAATATAATACTTATTGATTAAATTTTATTAATAGTAAGTAACCTTAGCTTTTGTCTACGTTTCAATGTAGACGCTAGAGACACAGCAGGTTCATTCACCTATTAATTAAAATTAAATAGAACGAAGCCCCAGCATCAGTGTTCAAACAGCCTTCAGTCTCTTTCTCTTTCTCTGTGTCTCCTTCTCTTTTTCTCTGCTCTATATATATATATATATTTCTCTTTGTTTCTCCCATCTCTATTAGCCGCAATATTGTTTCGATTTATTTACGCCACCAGCAGGAAGAAAGAGAATATAGCATTTCCCCTAGGTAATTATACAGAAAACGTATTATAAGTTTATGGTGCTAAAATACATATGGTGTCATAATATGGACGCACTAGTACTTGTATTACCACTAAGCTACTAGGGCCAACAAATTCACAAGGATGTGTGTGTGTGTGTGTGCATTTGTGTTTATGTGTGGGATGGCATGTGTGACGTTTTTGGTTGCATGCAACGCAACGCAACGCAACGCAAAGTATGCGTGTGAGTGAAAATGATTGTCAAGCAATTACAAAATCTGTTTGCAATATTCCACAAAGAACAATTGTTTAAATTTCATTTCATGGTCTTACCTTATGCACTTGTGTAGCAAAAAACTTACTATTCCATTTTTTTTTTCCTTGGCCATCCTCTATTCTCCGCCAGAATTGTGCACTTCAGAACGCTTAAGGGAACGGATGGCATGTGGGGGACGGTTTGAGTAACTTTTTAAATGGCCTTGACACTTTTCAATCTACGTAACGAACGAAATGGAAAGGCTCAAAAACAGTTAGTTACATATATGCATTTGATAATGCAATTATATGACAAAACTTTTGATACAGCAAAAGTCACGAAAATGATTTCTAGTCTATCCCTTAAGCAGGGACACCATTACTATTTCCTGCTTCAATGCAATTGAGCCTAAGGAAACTTCGTTTAAGTTAGTTAAAATGTATCCGCATATATCTATAACCATGTGAGAATTCAGGCAAAACTTCTTCTTAGAATTTGTGCAGCCAATGAAATTATCAAACTTTGAGCAAAAGACAGCTGAGTGCTCTGGCCTTCCTTTTGGTAAATACCAATTAAAAGCTACATATGAAGAAATAATTATTTATTGCAGTGCAGAAAGAAATTGAATATTCAAAGAATTTTAAAATGGGAAAATAACTTTAATATATCACAGAATGAATATTCATCAGTCTCAATTACAGATTTCAAAATATAAAACCATTTTCATATTCATATAGATTTCAGTGCAGTTTTAAAATGCATTATTAATTCAATTGGTATTCAAACATATATTTTTTCGATTGAGGTCAAAGGAGTTGCCTAACAATATAATTATGCAAAACTTTTTGCCATTGTGTCTGCATATTCTTTTTAGCCATTTTGGGCTAACGTGCAGCCGGTTAAGTAACAAATATCTGGTGTGTGCCACAAAACATTTTACTAGTCACGAAACAAAACGGAAAGGTGTCCGACCGGTAAAGAATTTTTGCCCATTTAATCAGTGTAAGTGTTATCTAAATGGTACAAAAAAAGCAAAAAAAAAAAAGAAAAAAAATACATGGCAAGTCAAATGCAAATGATGAAGTTGCTTTTCAATGAAAGGGTCAACAGACAATCTATTTAAAAGCACCAAATGGACCGCAAAGATTACTTTCATATTCTGACAACTATAAGATACAATCTTGAAATATTTAAATTTTGGTCACAACTAAAATGAGAAAATTTCTGTCATTTGTCAGTATGAAATCATTTTCTCGTTATTAATATTTAAACAGAATATTACTTGTTTTATTTTAATAGTAAGAATGACATGGCTTATCATTTCATAAAGTTCATGTTTCAATTGCGACACAAGATTCAAATAATTGAGAAACTAATAAGGTTTAAGGCTTATTTAATAAATTATTCTCTCAAAAACTCTGTGTTTAAAAAACATGCAAAGCTATTAAATGTAAGTGCAAATTATTCTATAAATTTCAGATTTATTTAAAGATAAAATATTCACAACATTCACAATTTAATATTTATTTGTTTTTTCCTATATCTAATTAAAATAATACATCTTAAGCACAGGATTTACTACTAATTATTACTAAAACTTGCAAAATCACATTATTTTTCTTGTGTTGTATTATATTTTAAACTATTTGAGGTGTAAAAATATCTCAAATAATTAAAGTTTTTGATAGCTCCAATAATAAGTGGTTTTACTATTTGTTAAGAGTTAATTTTAAAAAAGTATTTATTGACATAACAATTAGATTCATTGGCGCAACTAAATTTGCTCTGCATTCAGTCAATTTGAATAATTGTGTACCATTCTCATTTCGTTCCCTTGCGATAAAAAAAAACTGCGCATGTCTAGGTCAAAAATTTAACTGTGGAAGCCATTTATTTGTTGTGGATCATAATCAAATACAACAACCAGCTGTTGACTCTACTCATTATTATATTCTTAGTATAATATACATTATATTTTACAGCTTTACGTTTATTGTTGTTATAGTAGTATTTATTTGCAAAATGTGTATGGAGATATGAACGTGTGTCTGCAGGTTATAAAAAGAGCAAACAAATTTGCATTCAAATCCATTTGTAAGTGTAAACATATAACCGCTAGATATACATACATACATAGATATATACTTATAGACATATATATATGTATATTATGGGGGGTGGGTTATAAGGTTGTCATAAAAATCTTAAATTAGATTTTCATAGTAATTTTGGATACACTCTTGTGTGTACACAGACCCGCTGCTTATACGCACTTACTTGAATATATACAAATATAGGTAGAAGACATGCCATAATCCATGATATGCTAGATAGACAATTTTTAGGCTTATCAAAGTTTTTAATTAAATATTATTCTGCGAATTTAACGAATGGAAAATTCAAACAATTGCCAAAAGAATAAAAAAAATGGCATAAATACTTGATCATACAAAAAGGATTAACGGCAAAGATATAAGAAACATATATGATTTTCAAATTAACCATTATGATTGCAAACGGCGGGCTTTTTACGCTTTTTACTTGGATTCCACAGTTCACGGGAATGTCTGCTGATAGGACACAACGGAGACAGAGACATGAAACACTCGTATCTGTGAGTGTGTCTGTTTGTGTCCGTGTGTGTGTGTGTGTGTGTGTTGTCCCAACGCCAAGTCAACGCCAACGCCAAACGGCAGTTTTTCTGAAACACTCAACCGAAACGGTTGTGCCGTGTCCGTTTCTCCTTGTGTGTACGGATTATTATCGTACGAAGCGTCCGTAGTCGTAGTCTGGCGAACTCGTTGTTTGATTTTGATTGGCAAAACGGAAATTCGACAACGTGTGGGTGCTCATAAAGTACTAGTAATTTCGAATCTACATACAATATGATTGATCAGTTGAATGGGGTTGTGGCGGGGGATTAGTGTATATCAATGAAAATGCATTAACTGATAAATATTTCAAATGTATGAATAATAAAAATAACAAATGGTATAATTTAATATATAGTTCACCTTATCGATATACTATATACATTTAAATAAGGGAAAATCACTTTCTCCAAATGTTTGAAGTTTTATTTTTGGTGCAGTGAGTGGTCCTAATTATAAATTGAATAGCCCTGGCCTGGTCTGGCTTCCCATGCTCCACAAATACTGTAAGTAGAAATTCCTTTTGGCCTCCGCACCACTTAATATTAATTTACATTAGTTAGAATAACAATACTAATTTGCATAGTTGGATCGCAAATACTCGTAAATTATGTAAGTATGATAAGCACTTAACTAAGAAGAAAAGAGAAGCAAAACGAAACGAAACAAAAGGAAAGCGGGTGGTAAACTAAGATGTCAGAAGTTTTATAATGCCCATAAATAAATATGTCCTGTGGTGTCGTCGTCACACTTTCTTATGATGACTCGGGGAGGTCTTTCGAGTACTATAAAAAAAATATCAAGAAACCAACAAAAAAAAAACTTATTCATAACTAAGTAACTGGGATATGTACATATGTATTTATATAAATACATATATCCATAAGCACGTATTGATACACAACAAAGCCAAACAAAAGGACTCGAAATATATGCAGACATACGCGTATTCTGCCGCGTCTCAATGGAAAAATTCATGCGGATATTTGGAAATGCATTACATTTGGTTTGCATATTACGCATACGTCATGTATACCTCAGAGTCCAACAAATGCTTAGGCAAACAATACGAGGGGGAAATAAATATGATAAATAGAATTCCACACATTGCTTTATTTTTCTTTTCCTTTTTTTTTTTATTTTGCTCAACTCAAGTTGTTGAAGTGCACTTGGAGAAAAAAACGATCATTTTATGTTCGCAGTCAAGAACTTATTTGTCAAAAGTGCGCCAAGTAGCTTTCAAGTTGATTTGGAAATGAAATAATGGAAGTTTCAAAACGGTAAAATGTTGAAGGATATTCTCAGTTAATTTTCTATATTTTTTTTTGTTATAGATGATGGGTTTGGAAGAGAGTTTGGTTTTGTATACCTTTTCCGGTGTACTCAAAATAACAACAATTTCATATTAATACAATTATTTTTTCTGGCTGTAATCAACTCTCAAATCTCCACTTCCTTTCTTCGCATTAAATTTATTTTATCATAGAATACCAATATTTGTTTTATTCTTAAGTCCATTTAAAATTTTTCAATTCATCTACAATTCATTTAGCAATCTCTCCGAAATTTTTGGGTTTTCACTCCGATTGACTTTAACTTGTGTGTGCGCACTTTTTTCGCCAGTGTGTTAGCTGCTGCACCTTCCGTTTATTCCGTTTGTTATGTATGTAGGTGTAAAAAAGAACTATGTAGCAAAAAATTCCACTTATGTAAACTAAAGTGTTCCAGCTCGCTGAGTAATTTCGCTAGAATATACTTATGGAATATGCTTTCTTTTCGGTTAAAAATTTTATGCATAGAAAACTTTGAAATAAATTTAAATGTCTTAAATGAAAATGGTCAATTAATGAGAATAAGGTGAAGGTCGACAGCTGCCAAAATCATCAAAAATTTTGCATTGAATACCAAACGCACATAAGAAATACATATGTATCAATATCTACACAAACGTACATAGATAAAGATATATAAGCATTTTGAATTGTTTATTTACGGCCGATGATAAGCTATTGAACTTTTAGTGTGAAATAAATCTTCCATGGACACCAAAACAAATAGAAATACATATCATTCACTGCCCTCCATTTCCAAAAAAAAAAAAAAAAAGCACAGCCAAATATTTGATTAATTATACCCTTGAAAATAAGTTGAATAAAGTTTAATGATAAAACAAAATTTACAAAAACCATATATATAAATATATATCATTATGTCCGTTCATAAATATTTCATAGATATATATGTTTAGATGGTAGCTCACAGATTTCCTTTTTCTGTTTCTTGATGACTTTTAGTTAACATACTTTTTGTAGATAAAAGCCATCCAACCATTCACAAATAATGATGAATGCAATGGAACGTTCAATTGGGTTTTTAAGAAGATTAAAGAATATTTCTAAAGATTATTCTTACATATAAACCACTAATAAATAAAATCAAAATGCATTGATAAAATTATAAATAAATATATAATAATATATTCTTTGATTAAATTGTAAACAAATATAAAATAATATATTCATTGATGAAATCTTTAAGAATTTATCACAAATTCTCGGGTTTAAAAATATTTTTTTTCTTAACAGTGAAATGGAACTTTGTAATGATTATGTTATTAAATATATAAATATATATTATTATATCAATATATATATATAGATTATTATATTATTGTTAAATCTATATACATATATATGTGTAATTTATTATATATTTATATATTAAATACATATATGTACTTAATCATTACAAAGTTTAATTTCTTTGTAAAAGAAAAATATATTTTTAAATGCGAGAACTTGTGATAAATTCCTAAAGATAAATTTCGTTAATGAATGTATTATATGTAGATATTTATATAATTAAGTTCGTATAGATACAAACAAGAAAGAACCCATGAAGTTTCAAATTTGAATTGTCTGGGAGTCGCAAAACCGTCATTTAACATCAGCTCCAATTTTTTTTTTTACTATTTATATTGCATTTAAATATACAACAAATATATAAATGCTTTCCTTTATTGAAAATAAAAATTATTGGAAAAAAAATAATTAAACCCACATTTATAAAATAAATTTAAAAGTTGATATAAAAATTACAAAACAATGTACATTAAAATGACAACAATAATATATTAAGCTGCCTTTACAAAATACTCTTTTAATATGTGCATACGGTTTTAATTTTTTATTAAATTATTTAAAGAAAAATACGAATGGTTGAGAAATGGATAAGAGAAGTGGATAAATATCCTTATATACATATGTACATGCGCTGTATGTGACGATTAAACTTAACAAATTTCTTATTTAGCTTATTTATCCCAAATGTGGCCAATTAAACAAAAAACTTTGCTTTTCTCTCTCGAATTACATTAACTTTCTTGATTAATTAAGCTCCTTTCAGTCTAAGCTTACTTCCATTTCTTTCACTTTATTGTTAAGTTGTTTCATTTATAATTGTATTTTGTATCTCAAATTGAATGCAAGAAAATTAAGAGATTTAATGTCAAATTGTATCAGATCCGACTATAGGAATGGCAATAATAAAATTTTCCTTTGTATTTTTTATAATATTCATATTCATAAGTGGATAACTTTTCTCATTGTAAAATCATAAAGAGTTGGAAAAATTGTTCATCTTCCACTCATTTGATGTGAAGGTGCTTTACATATCTCTTCCATAAATACCACGTGCCCAATGACTTTATGCTTATCTCGGTCATGGCCAACTTTGAGGTTCGCGAACTCTCGATTATTTTTTATTAACAATTGCCAGAGCCAGTCGCTTCTGTTAAGAAGGGGAAATTGTGGCCCACACTTAATTCGCAATGAGTTCATAAATCTATTTTTGTTGAAACACATATGTACATATATAGATAAATACGATTTTTAATGACTTCAATTGCCATACTTGAAATTTCTATAAAACAATTAATTAAGTCACAAGAATTCGACCAGTTAAATGTTATCTAATATGCTGACATATTAATGATCCATATTAGCCACAAATGCTGGGAGAGGCCAATGTGTTAACAATTATACCAAATGACCAAAATGTATTCCATTAGAAACTACAAATTTTCCTCTATGTACATGAATGAATGTCAATGTACATACATAAAAATGTTGAAATCTCTTTGATTTTTATCATGTGAGCGATAAGCCGATTTATAACCTTTTGATTTATATACACAAGTTCAGGTAAATAACATAAATATAAATACTACGATGCGACTAAGAACTTGAAAGGGTTTATAGCGGCTACCAAAAACTAGTCAAATGTTTAGTTTTACTCACCGACATTTCTATGTATAAGTATATACACATATATGTACATACATATATGCTTTATATATGGTGGCTCACCCGCCACCTTGTCTATCGTGATATCAATTTTAATTTGGTTATCGCACCTTCATATATGTATTTCTATATGTATATTCATATGTACATTAAAGTATGTCTGTGTGTGTGCTTAGGCATAGAAAACGCAATCACAATCTGCAGCAAGCACAGTAAATATGTATATAGTATATATACAGTTCGCACTATCAGAGGCTAAATAAATAATACTTAATGCCAAATTATTGTCAACAGAAATGCCAAGAACTGTCGAAGCTTTAGCCCTTGCCATGCGGTCTGCGGTTTCTCAAACACACACACACAATTTCATTTTCAGTCAGTTAACACTTATTCGTCGTGGCGGTCGCATAGACATTGTCGAGCAACTGGTATATATATATACATATATACTCTACATAATCATTACTATGTAGTAGTTGCACACTAATCTAACTAACAATTTGTGCAATAATCTCGAGTAGGTTAAATGTTTTCCAAGAAACGAAATTATATATAAACAAAAGTCATCTTACCATAAACCAAACGGGCTATAAGAACACTTACATTTACCTGGTGTGTTATTAAAGGTGTTTTATATATTTGACAACTAAAATTACATAAGTGTAAGGATTTGTTAAAGCAATTGCTTTCCATTTATTTTAAATGAATCTAATCTATAAGTTTAATAATGTACAAAGTACTTGGTGAATTTCTAAATGTGCCAAACTGAAAGTGTTCTAAGTTGCTATATGTTTTATTTGGTGTATTAATTAAGCCTGTTTTTTTATCAATTAATAAACGCATTATTTATGGTTATAAAATATCACAACTTTAGTCCATAAATTGAGAGAAATTTACATAACTATTTAATAATAATATCTGTGGCGAAACATAAGTTATAAAATATACATATAAAACTTTAGATTTGCATGTAGTTGAATTTTCTTTTATTTTAGTTTAGTTTGTTTGATTTAACTTTTAACATAGCATTTTCTATATTATTCACAATTATGTTCTATTTAAACTTCTAATTATATATATTGTTCTCATGCAAAACTTTGAGCGTAAAATTTAAATCCGAGCATGTGTTTAGTTGGTTTAATTACTAACATCCTTTTGCAGTCATTATATTCATTATCTTCAACTTTAAATTACATTCTCGGAACATTAGTGACATAAGCTCCAATATTAAAGGACGATTCTTAGCATAACCATTATTATCATCTCGTTATCTCATTTAAAATTCTAAAATATTTATACATTATTTTCTTGAGAACTGAAACGGCTTTAAACTGACATGAAATAAGCGAGATAAAATAATAAAAATTTAAGATTCATTTGAGCAGTGATGACAAAGTAATAAAAATAAAATAAATAAAAATGAGATATGACTAAATAAAAGATAACTTTTTTATATAGTCTATGGAATATAGCTAGAATATCAGAATTTAAAAGTCACTTGCCACAGTTTCTAATTTTCTTTATAGACCAATTTAACTAGTTGGGCTTTACTGTAAACAAAATAAGTGTAACTAAAGCAATAAATCTTTAGTAATGAATCTGTTGTTGTAATAGCTTAAATGACTAAATGATTTCATATATGCTATCTCTTTTTCCCTTGCAGTTAATGTTTACCAGCTAAGAGACATCAATTCACATAAGATGACAACTCTGGTGCTTTTAAAATTTGATGGCGTAGTTAACTCTGCAATTTGGCATAGACTTATACAACAGTGTCTGAAATTTGCCTCTAGCCACAAGGCTTTGGCTTAGATGATGTTAATCCAGCCAAAACAACTCTTACACGACAATTGACGAGAATACTGACAACAACGTGCTGGAAGTCCGATGGCTGTCAACTGGCAGTTGAATAATTTAAGCGCCATTTATCCATCCCTGATGTATGTGGCTGCATCATCTCTTGCCACTAGCGGTGGTTCTGGGTTGCATGAGAACATTTCCATAGTTTATGAGGATTTCAATGGTACTGTTAATCGTGCCTTGATGCCAGCAGTAGCAACAACAGCAGCAGCAACAACAGCAACAACAATAGCAACAACAAACAATGAAACCCAATTGTCAACGGGATACGAATTTGGGTCAAATGTCACACAAAATCTGGATTTCAATGATGTTATTTTACCTGATTCAACCAGTTTCACATACTACAATGAATCGGCAGCAGCCGCTGAATGGTCACATTTCTATGATCTCATTTTATCCTGGCAGGGTATATGCCTGATTACGGTATTCTCAACATTCATAGTTCTAACCGTAATTGGTAATACACTTGTCATACTGGCCATATTAACAACACGACGTCTCCGTACGATAACCAATTGTTTTGTGATGAGCTTGGCTGTAGCTGATTTACTTGTGGGAATATTCGTCATGCCACCGGCGGTGGCAGTACACTTGATTGGTAAGTGAGTGGGCTTAAGTTTCAGACCCAAAGACCAAAAGAGCACAAGAGCTATTTAACCGCAAAAAAAAAGTAGGCAAAAAAAGGAAAAAAAAAAAATAATAATAATTTAAGTGAAAGTGGGGGTCAAAAAGAATTTATGGAATATGAAAGCATCTACTTAAAAGACGAATCAAATTGTTGATAAAAGGTTTCTCTCTCGCGCAGGGCCAGTTGCCACCCACACATATACACATACACACACATACACACACACAAACACACTCACAGATTTCTGTATCCTGTGTGGTACTTATCATGGATTTATGGAACAAAACAGTAAAGGAATTTCTCTTTCATTTTGTTTTTCCACTTTTATGTAAACGAAAAAATTCCAACAAGTTCACTTAAATATTTCAACAAATTATTTGAAAGCTGCAGGTACCAGTTGCCCACTGGCAGCGAACCCAAATAAACATTGTTATAACTTTTAAAGAGAATCTACCATGCCTCAAACCATTCACTACCATTTAAAGTAGGCAAATTACCTCAACTTGATTAAAAAACAAAAGCAAAAAACAAAAAAATATTAATCATTTGACAAACTCCCAATGTGCATATACTAATACTAGGAAGGGTTGGTATGCAAAACTATAGTACACTTGAAGAGCTAACACATTTTAAAGTATAGAACAAGTGAAGGAGAGATAGATAGAGAGAGTAACTAACTATATAACAGTGGGTAAAGGCCAAAGGACCAAGCCAAACAACTTAAAAAGTAAACCACTAACGACGCTTATGTGCATAAAAAGCACTCGTTGGCATTTCTGTAGATTATTTACTTGGAAAAATTGAGAATGGAGAATGGAGAATTCTAAATGGTGAGTGGCTCAATGCTAAAGAAGTTGGCCAGCATTTCCCTACCCTTAGGTAATTTTTATATATATATATCTTGCTCAAGCTTAAAACTGTTGCTAATTAAATTGGCTCTGGTCTAGAATTTTAAGTTAACTTGCCAGAATTTCTAATTTTCACAATTTGTTGTTTTTTTTCTGTTTTTTTTTTTTTTGGTTTTACTTTGTATTTTTTTGTAATTTTGTTATTGTGTTGTGTTTCTTGTCCCCTATGTTTTACAGGCTCCTGGCAGTTAGGATGGGTCCTTTGCGATATTTGGATATCCCTTGATGTGCTCCTTTGTACGGCCTCAATTTTGAGTTTATGTGCCATCAGTGTTGACAGGTAAAGGAAATTTACATTTTCTTTTTTAAATCTCTGTCGTTAAACTTAAAATGCAACAAAATCGCCATACATTTGGTTGTGTTCTTTTTTATTACGTTTTTTTATTTTTTATTTTAGATACCTCGCTGTGACCAGGCCGCTAACTTACTCACGTAAACGACGGTCGAAACGTTTAGCGTTAATCATGATACTAATCGTTTGGGTGTTAGCCTTGGCCATTACATGTCCTCCCATGCTTGGCTGGTAAGTATGGCAAATGGTATTTATTTTTAGACGATTACTAATTTTAACCATCTTCTATATATTTCCCTATTTCTCTTCAGGTATGAGCCAGGACGACGTGATTTGAGAGAGTGCCGCTATAATCAAAATGAAGGCTATGTAATCTTCTCGGCAATGGGTTCATTCTTTATACCAATGGCAGTTATGATTTATGTATATGCTCGAATTTCTTGTGTTATTGCATCCCGGCACGACAATATGACCGATATAAGTGTTCATAATAAGGTAAGCCAAAAGAACAATATCGAATACTTTAAACAAAAAAAAAAAAAAAACAAGTGAAACACCAAAATGCATAAACTTTTTAGAAGCATTGTGCATACGCCATGTGGACCATACTCACGTCGTGCACGTTCATCCATAATTCCCATACGCTTGTGGCTGGTGGCTTATACAGATTTTGTTTGTATTCCAGCAAAGTTCTTTTCGAATTACATACTCGTACAATATGCAACTAGCCACGAATGCTTAATTTTGGGCCATTGCATACCGAATGAACGATTTAAGCCCCATTTTGCCACTTTAAATGCTTTTGAATTCTTAGGATCTTTTTTAATAGTTTGAGTTAGTTCAACATATTAGAGCTATTTAAATTGATTTAAATATTTTCATATGATTGAGAGCTTTTTTATAAAATAAGTAAATCTATTGATTTATTTTCTTGCCAAGCAATTAAATCTTAATTTTGTTTAAGCAATTTTAAGTCTTTAATTTAAGTCGTTTTCTTCTATGACTTTTTGTGAAACTAAATCTTTATCATGACTTTAGCTTAATTCGTTCTTATCCAATGGCTTCCCTATAGAATTTTCCTCCTTTTTCCTTTACTTATATTCATGATTTTCCTTAGCTTTGGAAAAAGAAAAAAAGGAGAAGCTGTTTGGTCTTTTTTTTTGTTTTTGTTTAAGGATGCCATTCAACTATTTTCTCCCCAATTACATCTTTCTCTTATATTACTCCATTCCACCTTTTTGGACAAAAAACAAAAAAAAAAAGAGAAGTATAAAAAAAAGCAAGTGGAATTGTTCCGGGGTTTTTGGCAGAAAAAATAAATAACTAACGGAAAAAGTAAAGCAAAATAAAAACAGGATGCAGTTCACGGCAAAAGTAGTAGTAAAGAAAAACTTTAATTTATATAATCCAAAGTTAAGTGAGGCGAGTCTCAAACAGACTTTTCAGGTTATTATTTGTAACCACATATATATATATATATATAAAACTTGTACCTTGAATTTATTTTTATTTAACCAATATATAGAAATTTAAGCGCTATACTGCTGCCGATGTTGAAAATGACTTTTCGGAACAGGAGCATAGCTCTGGACAAAAGCACAAACATACGAATGCGGCTCGTACTTTCTCGAACCAGTCCATTGCCAAGGAATTGCATGATATTATGCTAAGCGATAGTGAAGTGGGTGTGGCTACATCAGCAACAGGAGGCGGAACTGGTGCAGCAGGTGGCATTAATGCCCATTGCCAGTCGCTGCTCGCTTTGCCATCGTCCACTCATAGTGGCGGAAGAAATAGCTATGAGCTAACCCGACCATCCTCACTAAAGCGCACATCGACCACTTCAACAACCATTACCACAATGACAAGTGGTATAGGTCCGGGTAGCAGTCTATTGGATGCACAATGGCAGCCACAACAGCAGCCGCGTACACACAGCTTTCGGCACTCGCATCTAGGAGTTGGTGCCACACAGCAGCAACAGCAACAGCAGCAGGGCGATCGGCGTAGCCAGCAACTACATCTTCATCATCATCATCATCATCACCATCACCATCATCATCAGCAAATGCAGCATCAAGGAGGTGGCATGGGTACTGGGTCTGGTCAAGCCACAAGCACCACAACAACAACGAACACCAATAGCAAATCTCTATCGAATCGTATTACATCATTGAAGAAGGAAAACAAAACTACACAAACTTTAAGCATTGTTGTTGGCGGCTTTATAGCCTGTTGGCTGCCGTTTTTCATTTACTATCTCATCACACCATTTTTGGCCGAGCATCAAGTTAGCCGCATGCTGGCCAAGGCACTCACCTGGCTGGGTTGGTTCAATAGTGCCATCAATCCGTTTATCTACGCCTTTTACAGTGTTGATTTTCGTGCTGCCTTTTGGCGGTTGACTTGTAAGCGATTTTTTAGTGCCACCCAAAAGCCACAGTTTCCCACAAATACTATGTCCATACGACGATAGTTGCCCACAAATGAAAGGATAACAACAAAATGAACATTATATTAATATTATTATTAACTTAATCATTAACTTTAAGCGATCTAGTCAATGACGCCAAAGCTTCGGCTAGGTGTGGTTAATTGCACCGTAAGTCTTTCACCCCTGACAGACAAGTACACACATATACATATATATTTACGTACATACATACATATACATATGTAATATTATTCTTTTTTTATTATTAAGGTTTGGTTTCCATTCTTTGGGCTTGCCAACAGCCGGCTAATCATTTTACAATTTGACATTTAGCTTTTACCTTTTTTTTCCACTCTCTTTTTGTTAAAGAATCTAATGACTTCTCCCACCACCTGTCTCTTGGCATTATTCATGCCAACATACATATACATATTTATACCCCTTTTTTTTTGGTGCAGAGTATATAGATTTTGTTAAAAAGTTAGTCACACTTTGGTCTGTCTGTTTTATTCTTTCCCAATTAATTATATAATTCCCATTTAAGCTATCCATCAGTATTAAAAGATAAATATATAAATATCTGAAAGTCACATGATAAAAATGAAACCTGTAGCCTGTTAAGTTTTATCTTTGTTTTGCCATTTATCAATTTTAATTTTTCATCCTTTTTAGATAATCATCATAATGTTTAAGATATTGCATCCAAAAGAATGATGAGCTTAATGGGGGTATGGAAACCAACACTTAGACAACATTAGTACTCATACCTAGACTGGAAGAGTTGGTAATGTTTTTTTTTTATTATATACAAGGACGATGACTACAGTAGGATGACTACCTCTAGCCACTTTGAAATTTGTAGAAAAATCTCATATGAAGGCGACACGTATCGATTTAGTAATTTCCGCGCGACTTTTCCGCTCCACAGGCAGCGTACTGGCAAAATGTGGGTGCCATGTTACTATTATATAATGTATGTCTATATATACAATTCAGTATGTATGTGTGTGTGTGTATATGGCTTTAGGATAAAGACAACTCTGCTAACCCCATGAAATAGACAGTTTAGATGGATGAAGCAACTTAGTTATATGTTATGCCCAAATTGCACTTTATTCTTTAGGAAGGAGGCAATAAAATATTTACCTGGACTTGGACATGTTACTCCATTTCGACTTCTTGCTGACTCCAATGCTATTTGTCTGAGTGTGGGAACCAAAACAGAAAAAAATAAATAAATAAAAAAAATGTCACTAAACTAAATAGGTAAAATAGTTAAAGCTAAACCCAAGATAAAGAGGGAGAGAGAGAGAGAGAGAATTTTTTGTCAATCTAATTTATTTATATGTCCTTTCAAATAAATCAATGTAGTAGACATTTTCACACAGTATTTATGATCAGTATATTAACTTGTTGATCTAGCCATATCCATCTAATTTGTCTATTACTGTAAGGTTACCAAATATTTAAATATAAATAAATTATGTAGTGATAAAATTGTAATTCTTTCTCTTTCAACCCATATCCTCTACACGGCATTTCGTAAATATTTTTCCAGCTTTATTTATTACAAATGGTTTTTTATATTTTAATTATTTATTTAAAACAAACTATCGAATTCATGCTTTGAATTATTAAGAATTATGTTAAATAGCAACCAAAAATACAGTTAAAACAGTTACTGTGATTTAGTTAATAGTCAAGGTCAAGCCATTAAAAATACTATGATTTTTCCTATAACCATCTATATACATATACATATATATAACATATGTAAATACATACATATAAAAAAGAAGAATTGAAAGAAACAATTACTAATTCTTATTTTATCACTTTCTTAATATTATCAGAATTAAAAATCAATTTAAATTAAGACAAAGACAAAATAACTTAAAGCCATATTTAGATAAGCCGATAAGCAATTTGAATTTAAATTTTAAGTGCTATATATATATACTTATATGTATCAGTGTTGTTGTTTCAGCATAAAAATAAAGATAACAAAGGCAATGCTAAAAATCTCACACAATTACCAAATCTCCAAAACTCACCCACACAGTATATCTACATACACATATGTATGTGTATATATGTATATAAAGTTTATATATATATACATATACACTTGTCGTATCATTAAAAAATTTAAGGATCCATATTGAGAGCTGAATAAACACACATGTCACTTTAGGCTGACGCTTTCAAACTCTCCCTTTTCCGGCTCCTTTTGTTCCTCCTCCAGCTTCAGCTCCTGCTCTTGCTCCCGTTCCCTGTCTTTGCCATTTGGATTTAAGAAAAACAAGTTTTACATAAACAAGTTTACATGTTAGCATAAAATAAAATAAAATAAAATCACAATAGGAAAAGAAAAAAAAAACAACACGTAAAACATTGACACAGTGAAACAAATAAAAAGTTTTCAGCTTCGAGATACAATCCTGAACTAAAATAACAATGAGATTGCATTTGTCTAGCTTTACTTAGTAGATACATTTAGAGTGCAAGTAGGTACTACTTTAACCAAAGGATAACAATCTATATCAATAACATTAATTAATGTATGTTTATGTATGTGCAACATTTCTCAAACAATAAATATATATACATATAAATAGATAAATGAACCGAAAAGAAAATATAATCAAAGAAAACCAAATTATTTCGCCGAGATTTCCTTTTGCTCGTCACACAGAAATGGAGATAAATTTTGAAGTAAGTACTTAATAATTTCATTGGTTATGTAAATTATTGATCAAATTCAAAATTAAATTGGCAACCAAGCACATTCATATTTATGTGTGTATAAATGTGCATACATTTGCAAATTATACAATATAATATGAACATCAATACGAATTCTGCACTTGAAAAAAAATATATATATATTAAGCCAATAAATTAAATGATTGAGATTGAAATGTATTGAAAATTTTAAGGAATTCAAAATTAAAAAATGAAACAATTTTTCTATGTTTGCGGTAATCCACGATATTCCATAAATAGCATTTTTAACCAGTTTGGTTTAATAGAAAAACTGATGACTAAGTGCTAATTAATATTCTTCCTAACCAATAAATTAAGAGTCATGCCTACATCAATCATAAAGTATATATAACTCACTCTCACCATGTACTAACCAAAATAATCTATAACTTATCCTCTCCTTATATTCACAAAAACGAATACATTTGTTAGAGTAGTTCAAATCGTAGGAGCAATTCAACATGGTTGAAGTATAATAAATTTGAATTGAATTTGAATGATGTATTTACTCAATTTCATTCATAAGCACGTTTAAACTTGTGATCCTGTATTGGATTTGTAGCTTATAAATGTATTAAAATCTCTGTATTTTCTTTTTTTTTTAAGTGTATATATATGTAGCTATATATACATATGTAGATTGAGATGCTTTTGATAGATGATAAATGCGTGCTCTTCCTTCCGCACTGTGAAATAAAAATTGAATATGTATTGTAAATACATAGATGTTTGGGGTCATGTGTATGGGTAAACATTATACCGGCTAGTTTGAATTCCATCCCTATGTAGGATCCAGGTATTTATGGGCCTTTGTCAATGGTGTCAGACAGTGAATAAATATTTTAAGCAATGTTTGGCCCACAGAAAATACTACCACACAATAGTCGAGGTCCTAAACAATGGTAAAATAAAATAACCCGAAAAACATTCAGATGCCTACTTACAAATGTGTCACAAAAACACATATGTATCTATGTATATATATAAACATGTATATACATACATATAGACATATAAACTGTATTCAAATTAAGAGCCGGAAAACTCGAATAAACAAGAAAAACACCCGCACGCAAAATTGAGAGGGAACAAAATATAAAAGAAAAGTTAATGCTGAAACATTTACAAAACATTTGTCTTTGGCAGTTGTTTTGGGAAAGTTCTCTGTATATTTCTTTTTTTTTTTGTTCTTGTTTTTGTTGTTTTTGTCCTTTTTTTTTTGTTTTGGATATACAGAAATATATAGTCAATTGCATAGGTATGGTCGTGCGGTACATTTGGGTATATTTGTTTGGTCCTAAAAGGTAATACATATTGGGGGAGACATTTTTTGTATGTATTTATTTGAGGGTCCTACTACATACATATGTACATATGTATATACGTAAAGCGATTGCCTAAAGCGTAATAATTTTTTCTGCATCCAACAAAGAAGAAGAATAATGTCGGTTTAATAGAAATTCGACTTTGATTTACCCAGCATTTGATTCAATACTATAAATAATCAATAATTTATATAAATGATTCATTCAATGTGGTTTCTATTTGATGGACATTATATATACAAGTTTACCAATGAATCAAATATGCTGTTATTATCTCTTCATTTATCTTTCTTCGTATATCAAACTAAACATAATATAACCTCTAATTTTTCACATATAGTATAGGGTATTAAGTGAGAGAAAGGACAACTCCTATGCTTTTTTCCCCCCCAATTCGTTGCCTTTTAATTTGGCACAATATATGATATCAGTGCAGGCAGCAACCACGACGAAAAAAAAAAAGGCAAAGAAAAAATAAAGAAATGGGTGTATAAAAAGCCAACTCAACCGAAATTCCAAATTATGGCGGGTTTCAGGCTTGTTGACATGGCATTAAGGGAGAGACTACGTCATGGCCATTTCCGCTGAGCTCAACGTAAAGCGAACTGTGACAGAGCAGAACGCGAAGTGTGTTGCAATTCATTAGAGACCTCCTTTGCTCCACCTCAATAGCTCCAGCTCCAGCTACACATAAACTTTTATAGAAATGTAAGTGGGTACATATATGTATGTACTTATACACATTCACACATGCATACATATATACATGTAATTATGATGACCGCATCCTTTCTTGTTGTTGTATTTTGACACCATATTTTTATGTTATTTTGTTTTTTTTTTTTTAAGCTGAATTAAAGTAATGCTTCTAAAGCTATATATGGCCTGCTGATTCAGCAGAAATTTAACAAGTATTAGTAGCTATATATATCGGCTTTTTCCCTTGACACATCTAAAAATTATAAGAGCAATTGAAATTTTCAGACTTACCTATTTTTAGAGAAATAAAATTGCTGAATTGCATGACTTGGACATTCGATGGCTATTAATAATTGTTAAACAATATTGGCTTTACTCTTTTTTTTTATTTTTTAGGTTTAAATATGTTTATTTAAAGAACGAGATCTATTCCAAAATTGTTTCTAGTACATTTGACAATCGATTAAATAAAATGTTTAACATTTGGTTACTGATTTACATTTAAAGTTTAACATGAACTTATCCTTAAGGTTTTTTGTGCGTTTTGTAATTTCTACAAATACAAAAAAGTTCTAATACAGTGTTGAAAATTGCTTAAATGTAACTAAATTGCATAACATTAAATGGGTTGGCCAGATTTCAGCCTGCGGTCTTTGTTACGACTTTCGAGGAGGGTCACGGGCACAAAGGATACGCAGGCTTAGGCTGCGTCTCAGATGTATGTTTGTTTGTGTGTTTGTGTGAGTGGGTGTTTGTATGTATGCATGTATATTTGTGTGTGTAAATGTTGCGAATGTGTGTTTGTTTGCGGCAGGTCCATAGCCAGTGACATTGCATAAAATTTGGGCCACACACACACACACACACACACACATACACACGCACACAGAAAACGACTGAGGCAAAAAGGGAATAAGAGAAACATTCAGGCCAGGCAGTCAACAGTTGCTGTCAACCCGTCATTTGTTTGGCGACCAGAACAAAGAGTCACAATAGTACGTACAATTTGTCTTTTTTTTTTTTGTTTTTATTCATTCTTTCTTCTTCTTCTTCATCTAGTTTTTATAAAAAAAGGGATGCTACACCATATATACATACATATATATATATGGGTTATATGTATTAGATTCCAGCTCACTTAGCTTGGTTTTAAAGGAATGATTTTAGCCACGGAACATGGCCAAATGATTTGGCGGTCGTTTCGGTTTACAAATGCGTCGGCATGTTAAACGCCAAAAGGCAGTACGAAAATCGGGATTATAAAATGCATAGATGAATGGATTAATGGCACAATTAACCCAACCTATCCATGTGAAACCATACATAAGACCTTCAAGTACGGCGGCACGTGGTAAAAAGGGTATCAGAAGGTAATAGACAAAGAATGGCATCCAGCAAGCAATTAGGCCACCCATTACAATTGTTAAAGTCTTGGCCGTTTTAGTGTCACGCTTTGTGGTTGACACGCGCATCGTAATGCGATGATTATGGCCATGATGATGATTATGACTATGGCTAGTCTGACCCTGAGTCTGATTGTGACTATGTCCATGATGGTGATATGGCTGATCGTGATGACCTGTAAATGGCCGCTTTTGTAGTTGTGTATTTGAATGTTTTGGCTCCTGCTCTTGCTCCTGATCCACCTGAACTTTAGATGGTATAGTTAATGTCTCAGTTACACTAACTCCTGCTCCTCCTTGTCCTGTACCAGTTGCTGTTGTTGTTGCTGCACCGCCTAAGCATGTGTCAGAGAATGAAGTTTCACTGCCATTGTAATGCAATACGGATCCAATAATTGCCTCTCCAGACGGTGTACCATGTATACAGGGACCACCATATTTACAACTCATTGCCGAGCAGTGTATTAGCGATGAAAGCCGTGATACCTCAACCAGTTCATAGAAGGTCGGTTGGTGTTTAAAGGTCAACGTTTTATCTGATACACTTTTGTCATGGCATTTTGTGCACCTAAGACTATTATTTGTTTGATTCTTTGGCCCACTACTGGATAAGGATGGCGTTTGGTCATGCAATGAATTGAATCGCCAACGAGATTTACGATTTGGCAAACATTTCGCTGGCGTACAATGATAATGCTCTGACTCGGATATATAATGGTCACCATCTATATCATAGTCTGCGGTACGTTCCGAGTTCTATACCAAAAATAAAAATAAAAATAAAAAGTAATTGCCAAATGTTAACATGATTAATTAATATTATCATGACACTTTTCAAATTGCTACATCTATATATACAAATATATACATATATAGTATAAAATCTTACCGCATCGCGCACAATACGTTGCCGTCTTGATGTCAGGACATAACCAATTTTGACATAAACATATAACATAACGGTGAGAGGTATGAAAAATGAACCCATTGCTGAGAATACAACATATCCTTTGTTCTGATTATACCGGCAGTCCACATAGTCCTGCTCTTGCCGTCCCGGCTCATACCTATGAGAAAAAATATAGTAGATATATATGTATATATCGCCACAGCAGAGAGTGAGTTAAACCAATGACAATAGCTTCTCCTACTGCTCCAATGTTTCAATTTAAATCCTAAGCCACTTCGGGGAGTTACTCCTCCCAACCCCCATTTTTTTTTTTTTTTGGTTTTTTTTGTTTTGCAATTGTGTTACATTTCATTGAGGCACTGAAGTGAAATGAATGTAAAGTGACAGAAAGGAGAGCAAGTGAACGCTCTAAGCCAATTCCCACATCTGAAGAAGCAATATGGCTACAGTAGATATCAGAATTATGTTCAAACACCTTCCATTTTCTTAAAAGAACAAAAAAAAACAAAGAAAATTATACAAAAACCTGGCTTTGCATTGATAAAGTAGTCTTTTTTCTTTTTTCCTGTCAACAGTTGAAAAACTTGCTTCAACCAGAAAAAATCAAAATGTTACGTTGATTTTTTTTTTTTTAATATTTAATATCGATGCTTTTATTAAAGTCTAATCAAAATATGAAAGTAATTTGATCTCAATGGTAATGGAAATTATTATAAATGTTATTGCCCTTTGGAAAAATGAAAACCCCAGGATGCCTAGAGGACCCTAGACCTTGGAGTTTCTTGTATTCATTTAGCATACTAGAACCCATGTCAAAGTTTTTGTGGCTTGCAGCTGTTGGTTCTTCTGGTACGTATCCGTAACCCTAAATGGGCGATGAAAAGTATGCAAGCCATTTGCACGCACGCCTTCACCCCGGAAACCGAGTCATTAACAACTCGTTAAAACTCACAACCAAACCAAATTACGTCATGTTTCATTCGCTTTTGCGAACATTGCCTTTATCTTCCATTGTACTGTACTGAATTTCCATTAGCCACATAGGCCAAAGTTAACAAAAATATCACAAAAAAAGAAAACAAAAAAACAGAAGACAAACAACAACATACAAACATAAGCCCCAGAAAGGCAAAACCAAAAAAAAAACCGAGGCAGGAATGAAAATTTCACACCAACCGCATCCGAGAACTTACCAGCCCAAATATGGCGGACATGTGATTGACAGCGCCGTTATCCATACCACAAGTATCATGAGGAGCGCCAAACGTTTCGAGCGACGTTTTTTTGAATATGTCAAGGGTTGTGTGACTGCGAGATACCTACGAAGCAATAAAAACCAAAAAGGAATGAAAACAAAAGCCAAAACGTCATATTGTTAATAAGCTGTAGAGACAGACCAAAGTCATCTTCTTCCCACTTTTTCTACCATTCCATTCATTTCTGCTTCTGGTTTTACTCGGTTGGACAGAAACAGAAAACTTGGAAATGCCATTAAAATGTAATTGAAACTTCACCCATACAAAAGACACTAAAGGCAACAGCAGCGCATTCTGGTCATTGTCATATTGTCATCCTGTTGGCGTAGGTGGCCACGGTTAACCTGGAAGTCCTCTATTTTGTTGAAACTGAATTTAAAGGCTACACTTCGTCATGGTGTAATAAAAACGTCAACAAATAAATTATTTTGCATTGTTTTTGCACCTTTTTTTTATGCGTTTACGACACCAATGTCAACGGATTGCCTCTACCTTTAGTAGGGGCGGGGGGGTCTCAGTTTGGGGATTGGGGATTGGGGATTGTTTGTGTTGATATCAAGCAGCGTATGACATCAACGACATATTTATGCTCTGATGCGAATTTCAAGGCAACAAAAGTTCAGAGTTAAACAATAGAGGAGGGGGAGGGATATTAAGTTAATAAGAGTCAATTACCCCCTTGTTCTTCATCCTCAAATTTACTTACCTATCCAAACTAATGGCACATAAACTCAAAATTGAACCAGTGGAAAGTAATATATCCAATGATATCCAAATGTCACAAAGTATCCAACCGAAACGCCAAACGCCTAAAGAGATTTTAAAAAGCATATTTTAGCATTCGTTATAAAGTGATTTTTTTTTGTCCTAAGATGGAATTAGTATATAATAAAAGATTTGATCGTTAAACTTTCCATTTTCTAATGTTGGTACTCTAAAAAAAAGCATGGTTAATTATTCTTAAAGTTAATTGTTTGAGACCTTGAAAAACCTTCATTAAATTTTTGAGAAAAGAAAAAGAACTTTTATTTCATTTTGCTTTTCAAGCTTAATTCATTCCATTTGCAAAAGATATTTTTAAGAACTTTTAAGCCACTTTTCGACAGACGCATAATGTTTTAATCACAATTAAGTAATTCTTAAGTTGTTCTAAATACCTTTTTGATTTCAATTGAAGCTACAAAAATACATACTTAATCTGGCCACTTCAAATATTAATATTTTATATCCCACCGTTTGTATATCAATTAGCCAATTTTATTTAAGCAGCTTATGAATTGCAGCTGAGATTCTCTTAACTTTTTGCCAATAAAATCAGCAAAAGAACCTGCTCAAGCTGCTTAAGTTTATAGCTTTGTGAAATTGAAATAAGTTTAATAAATGGTACTGATTGTAGTGAATTAATCAATTGTTAGTTTTTTATTGCTTTTGAGACCTTACGAAATAAACTAATTTACATTTATTTTAGCTAACACTAAGTTTTTACCTGTTATGTAAAGTATTACCGATGGCGGCATTACACAGGTTCCAACTAGCCAATCGGTTATGGCCAAATTCATGACAAAACAGTTTGTAACAGTTCGTAATCGGCGTGTGGTTAATACGGCCAAAATGACTAAAGTGTTGCCAATAACGGTAATCAGTATGAGAATTAGGAATACAGCAACGGCAATCGATTTTGGCCATGACATGTTGCGAAAATATGAATTAACTGAGGGTACACCAATCACTGCTGCTGTTGTCCTTAATATTGTTGCAGTTGCTGTTGTAGTTGTTGTTGTTGCCGTTGTCATTGTAATATTGCTACCCGATTGTATTAGAAGCAATGCATTATCCATATTGCTAGCCTCAGTGGCAACGGATGCTGTTAGGAATCTAGTATATAGCAACATTGTCTGCATATTATCATTGGACAAAATCGCCGATTGATTATATGCCGCAAATTGTTGTTGGGGGGCAGTGGCCACGGTTGCAATCATTTTGGCCAGTCTGTAAATTAGCAGCAATTGAAATACTTTGTAGTCAAATTTTTGTTTTTTGGTTTTTCGCATGAGTAATTAGGAAAAGTGCATGGAAAATTATTTAACAATAAAATGCATTTCAATTTGGCCTTACACAATTTTCAATGGGCTTATATCATTTGGTCATAATTTCATACAAGGCCGACAACGACAACAAAAAAAGGCAACAAAAAAAGGTAGCAAAAAAAAAAAAATAGCCGAACCCATTACAGGCAATAAATAATGCACTCGAACCATTTATAACCAAAATTAAAAACGATTTCCAATTAATAAAAATTACATGCTTGTTTTAACCCAATTGGCAACAGAATTTTTGTGCGAGATCTTTGTTTATTTTTTTTTTGCATATCGATGGCCAATAAATAAATCAAACACATGAACCAATTGCCAAATGTGTGAAACCAAAAAATTAAAAAAAAATTAAGTAATGCAATAGAAATGCATAAGCGTTGAAACATTTAACCTTTGATCTGGGGCAAAAATTGTTAGCTATTAATCCGTCATTTTATATCCCACATAGTCTACTCTTACACACCTATTAAAATAAATATATTGGTTACGTACTCAAAACGGGTTAGTATCTACATATTAAACTCTCCGACGGCTCTCAACACTCTATATCTCTGAGTCAATGTCGGATCTCATACATGTACATATATATTTACATGGATAATGATGAGATGTAATGAAATGTTACAACTTGTTGGAGGGTTACTGTATAACATTCTCTTGATTAGTTTTTCCTTTTGGCCATTTCATTTGTATTTCATTAGTTCGAGTTACACTGCTACGGATTGTTTAGAATATTAATAATACATATATATGTATATATATATATATATATATATATATATATATATGTGTATACAATAGTCGGTACGAATCCGAATAATGAAATTTTCTTATGCACACGCACAGCTGCTGTTGGCACGCGTTGATTACACACTGACAGTTGGCTAAGTTGCTGGAGATTGCCTCTCGGACGGTGGGGCTACGTTTTCAATGGACGGATGGACGGAACTGAACGGTTGGTCAACGTAGCGTATGCGCAATAATTTTGTTGTGTATATATTGTTGTTGTTTTTTTGGCGATTAAAGTAGAAACAACAACAATCAGCAGTAAAAGGCAGTTTCAGAATTCTTTAGCTTTTTCTTAATTTTGTATTCCCCCTTGACCGTGAATACAATAGAAATTTAATATAAATCAATGTTTTCTATATGATTATTATAGATCAGGCAAATCTAATCTATCTTCTTCTACCAGTTCCAGGATTCGGATCACTTAAATATATGTAGAAACACATTTAAATTAAGAAGATTAAAGGGTATCTGCATGTCGACACTAAAAACACAAAATATTTATTTTCTTCTCTCAACATCATGTTTTATCATTAATGTTGTTTTTATTTCCAATTCTTTTTTTATATATCTTGTTTCGTTTTTGTTTTCCATTTCACACATTTGTTAATGTTGAATTTAGCAGTTTGTTTGGAAAATTAACAAATGTTTAAATGTCGAATGTTAAATTTTTCTTATTAAATTACAGGCAGACATAAATAACGATTTATCTAGCTAATTTCGATTTTAATTATATTGATGCCGTTCTTAACAAGTTGTTGTAAAAGAATATTAAAATACGAATTATGTCAATTATATGATTCATCAAGAATTTCGCACGAAGCCATTAAACATAAAATGATGTTCAACATGCAGAAGAAGGGAAACAGAATGGCAAAAGAGAAAAGGAACAAAAAAAAACAGAAAAAGCATTAAAATCTTGAACAGCTGTTTGCGGACCTGTCCCTCCCTATCAACGCCCCCGGCCATGTCTCTTACAAAACCGCAAGCAGCATCAGTGATTAAGTTTTGCCCTCATTAATATGAATTTTTGGCCCCCATAAAAACAACACAAAAAAAATAATAATAAGAAAAAAATCAAGGGAATTTTTTTCGGGGCCATATTTAATATTTAACAGTTGGCTTAGTTCCTTTTGCGGTTATTCTTTAGTTTCTTTAATTAAAAAGTCAGATCACATACGAAGAACTTGTTGCACATTCACTCACGCAACGAAGAGGCAAAACTAAACTAGATGCCACACAGACACAACTCGTCCACTAGTCACTCCACTATTTTGCTTTTAGCACTGATAACATGCCAAGTTAATTGATAAATTTATCAGTTTATTATGACCTTATTATATGTCAGTAATATAAGTATATACATATGTGTATATACATATATATATAATATATATTTATAGAATATCCAAGCGATCTCCTTTATTCAAATTCATTTAGTTGTGATAACGACACACAATACACAATCAAATAGGTAAATATTGATATATTTGTATATATCAAATAATAAATAATTTATTTCTTGCCCCTTTCATAAGGTTTCTATATTAATATATATATATAGTTTATGTAGATTTCTATTCCGGATTTTCCTCACTTGTTGTTTTTTTTTTTGTTTAAATTATCTAGCTGCCGTAAAATTCGATTCTTATTCTTGATGTGTTTTTTTTTGTGTTTTGTGTTGCGGCCAAACGCCAGGACGTTCCGTGAGCGACTGAAATGTTTGTGGGCCAAATAACACATTTGGCTAATTTGCCAAACGCTTTTTACTTTGCTCTTGCTGTCTGTTGGTTTGCTTAACTTTCCGCTTGCCTTTCATTTCTGTCTCTGTCTGGGTGTGTATGTGCGTGTGCGTAGGGGGCATTCGTGTGACTCTTTATGTACATAGCGGTTTGTTTTGTTGTATTCTTATCCAAAGGGTATTATACCGAATATTAATGATCAGGTAACGTTGCCCAGAGGTAATAAAACTTATCTTCACTTAACTTGTTTGATCCTCAATAAAGTTAGCAAAAATTTCTCTATATCATTGATCCTCTCTGAAAATAAAGTCTTATCAGTAAAGTATTAGAAATACTATCAAGTAATTAACTATTACTCAATCCCACTTTGATTAAGTTAAATATGTAGTTTAGAAACTAAAAACGTTTCATCCCTTCATTTAATAAAATTTATATAAGTTTATAAACTATTCGCATTGAATTAATGTGTGAATTGCTCGTGTTCGGTATATTGCCTTAGGATTATGGTGAATACATTCTATTAGAACCACACATTTATCCCACACAACTCCACCAATTGTTCTACATACATATGTGTTTATAAATTATTTGAATTTGAAATAATCGCAAGTGTATTGCACATGCTTACATATGTATGTATATGTATGTATTGTATTATAATATGTATATTTTCATTCGCTGAAATTTACTTTCAGTAATTCTGTGTGTTTTTCTTTTGTGTGGCTGTGGGTAGACGCATAGGGGAGATTTATAAATAATTTATTAATTACACATAACTTTTAAATATTTGAGATTATGAGAGATGATTAAAACTCAAAGGGGGGGCCCAGCCGTCTTAAAAGTATCAAATATGTATAACACAAAATCCTTAATATAAATATATATGTACATATGTATATTTGCATATATTTATATGTAGCCCATTAAAAGTTTTTTGTTGTTGTATAATTGTTTTCATGGAAAACATAATTAAATATGATTCATAGATAAGATTCTCTGACTGCTTTGATTTTTCTATTATTACTGCATATATAAAGAATTTAAACATTTATTTAATTTATATTAAAAGCAGCATAGTTTTTGGTTTTTAAATTAAAGAAGATTCTTCATAAGAACTTTTATTATTATTATTAAAATGTTTATTCTTTTTTTTACCAATGGAAACTACATTTGGTTTATGGTAAACTTTATGTTGCCAGTATCATTCCACATACCTGGCCATGGCAGCTCTATTCGACAAAAAAAGAAAAACTGTATGTATTTAATATAAAACTACTATAAAAACATATTCATGTAGGGAGACATATTCCATCAACAATGCAAATATTTTCAACATTTTTAAGCTTCAAATGCAACAAAAGCGTGGTCAAAAAAAAACATTTTTATCTATCGACCTGTATCAAAGCTTAAATTGTTGCATAATAAACAATTTGCAAATTTTTTATAGATGAAAATCCGGGCACTAAAAAAGAAAAACTATCTATCGAATATTTTGACGCATACACACACACACATACATATGTATGTGTATGTCAGTGTGTCTATGTGTGCTGTCATAGAGGACATGGCATCGCATATTGGCTGTGTGCCCATAAAGTTAAATAGATTTACTGTAATTGATAACGTCTATAATCGTTTGGACATTGGCATTCATTTGGAAAAGGGAGGTAATAGAAGAGTGAACTGAAACTGAATGTTGAAATGGTTATTTTCATCATGTTGAGCGTTAAAAAATCGATCGTACCAGTTTTGGCGCCGTCACTCAAATTAAGTACATTAAAAAGCCCAACAGGGACTAGCCAACACCCACACAATATCAATGTTAGGCAGACATATGCAGTTACACACACAAACGCACGCACTTTGGTATATATGTATGTAACTAGTGAACAAACATATAGTACAAGTTTTTCGTATTTCGCTTTAACAATACTAATAAATTTTCATTTTATGTGCGTTCGGCTTTTAATTACCGAACTAAACTTAAACGCCCCTAATATAACAAAAGTATGTACATATTTACACAAAATGCTTGACTCGGCTTGATTGATCTGTGGGGAAGTAGGAAGGAACTCAAGTTGGGGTACTGCAGGCGAAGACCTATTTTAATTGATGTCATAGAAATGTCGTAAAGTTAACTTCAATATATACTATATATCCGTATTGTAATTGGCATTGTCATCTTCTGCCACTACAACAACAACAATTGAGCACAGAAGTCTATTTAAGTACTTACACACACACACACACATACACACACATAGGTAAACACATGCATATCTTTGCAGATACAAAATTATATGCAATTCAATCAAATCCGTAAATAGTTAACTTCTCAAACTCTCTTGAATTGTTTACACTTTGATAGATATATAATATGAAAATTTTGGCTTTTCTTTTTAATTAAATTGTTTTCCGTTACCTTTTCCATGGATTTTCAATTCATGGAAATTCTAACATGCGCCACAAAATAGGCTACATAATATGTTAATATTTACTAAGCAAATAAAATTTCTTAGGGTTAGCCAAGATCTAATGAAATGTACATATATAAACATATACGCGTATGTATTTACACATATTTACACATAAAATACTCTTAATTAATTTATGGAGGTAATTCCTGATTTAAGTTCGTTTAAATTTGCATTATAAAAGATAGAATAGAATAAATTAGGCTATGTAAAGTTTATATATTTTCTTTATCAGCAGGACGAATCGAGTTCATATATCCACTTTCTGTTTCGCAAACTGATAATACTAAACATAGTTTTTATTAATTTTGTATGCTTTTTTATTGTTTTGCCTTAGTTTGTGAAACTGTTTCCTTTAATTGGCTTAAAAATCTGAAAAATTATGTTTTGACGCAATGTTTTTAATTTTATATGATTTAATATCTGTTAAAACTTTAAAAAATTAATTTAAACTATTATTTTAAGTTTTGAAGTTTTAGTTTAGTTTTTTGCGAAGATAATAATGTAAAACTGAAAAATGTTCAACTAAGATCCTAAAAGACATTGAATATATTCTTTAAAAAAATCTCAACTTCACAAGGCTTTAAATTAGTCTAATTTTATCCGATTTTAAAGAACTATATCTTTATTTGTTTTTTCTATCTATCGCAACTTTTAATTGGCATTAAAATCTGGAAAACTATTGAAATAATACGATTTTTCTAATTATTTAATACTTTGTTAAAACCGTTTGTTTCAAGTTTCGAAAGTTTTAATGAAGTATTTTTTACTATGCAATTTTGCTATGATATTAATGTAAAAATGGCTAAAGAATTCCCAATTTAATGGATAAACTGCTAAAGAATTGGAATTTTTTAACTTTTAATGTAAGTTTTTAATTATGGAAATGATTTTACAAATTTAAATTACATTTATTACATTCAATAAGATCTTATTCTAACAGTCAAAGTTAATATTATTGAGTAAATTGAAATACTTTAGATTATTAAATCCATATCCATTGGCGAACATATTCAGTAATTTTCCATTGCAACTCCTGCAGATAGTCGGTCAGATGTAAGTGCTGCAGGAGCGGTGTCTTTTGCTACAATCGCTGAATGACACATCCTTTGAATGAGTTCAAACGCACATCGATTTCACCTTCCTCAAGCTATAAAAGGAAAAGTATATAAATTGAGCATAGGATATAGTATATGTTTAGATCACGTGTCGATACCTCATTAAAGGCGTAGATATCATGATAGCACGATTGGGATATACAGCGTCTTATGCAGTTGATTTTAGAGACTCCAACTGGATTCATGTTTACGCACTTTGCATGTTGTTCACAACTCAGCTCCAGGTCATGATAGGTGATTTCCTGTAACATATCCGTTCTCATAAAGTAAGCAAAAAAAAATCAATAAAAATTCTTTACTTACATTTTTACTAGTTTCCTTGTAAGCATATTCGGGAAAATGAAATGTTGCTGTCTTTGGTAATGTTTTGCCATCTAAACTTGGAATTTCCTTATAACATTCAGTTAATTGAAATAAAACAATTGAGATAAGTAGACAAATGTTGATGGCCGACAGCATTTCGATTCCTTTCTGTTGTTTGCCACAAATGTCAGCTGTTGGCCAAACAGGGGTGCTTTGGTACTTTTATTTGCCACAAGGGTTGATTTCACCAATCTAAGGGATATTTTTTGTTCCATTCAAACATTCCATGACTTTATGGCGCCAATTTTATAAAAATTTGAACAACTTTCAGTTAAGAGAATTTTAGATGCATGTTTGCCGAATAAAACATTTAAGATCACTTTTTAAATAGTGGATACATTTTTTAAATTACCATGCAAACATTTATATATTTTTTTATATTAAGATACTAAATACATATATATTAACGAATAAAAGATAATATTTCTGTACGTTTTACGTTTTCGACATTTAATATCAATATGAATTGGATGGCAACTGACAGTAACTACATATATATATATATATCTAGATAAGTAGACATAATTTCTAATGACTTTGTCCTTAAGTAACTTCAAGTAGTAAGTAGTAGTTAGATACTAAACTTATAAATAAAAGATTTTAAGAATACTGAAATTGCTTAAACATGTAAGTTTCTCAAAAACTAATATTACAGAGAGCATAAAGTAAAAACTAAATACATATATCACAATTTGGTAATTGCAAGGATCATAATTTGAATTGGAAACAAATGGAATTCACAAAAAAAAAAATAAATGAGCAGCCCTCCATTATCGATCCTTGCCTCACTTTTCACTATTTGTCATCCTGAACTAAACAGAAAGATTTTTCTAACTAAATGGCATAGTTGGACACAAAAGAGTTTCGAACTCTCGAATTGAGAAATTTGTTTTAAAGTCTTTTAAAGTCTTTGTCGAATGTTACAAAAATTTAAACATAATCTTCTTTACTTTTCAGCATGCTCTGTATTTCACCAGGTAAAACATGCTGCACCTTGGATCCCAATGAGCTGTGACGATGTATGGTGAAACGAGTTGTATGATGGCCCGAAGAGGAGTTCTTATATTTCCAAGAGCCTCCTTTACCTTTACCACAAATGCCCAATCTGTAAGCGAAAAACAAAAGAAAATGTAAATAAAAATAGCAGCTCGTTTTTGTAGGTACTTACTTGGTCAATAGTGTGTATAGATCTTGACGATATTGTGTAGTTAAAATGGCATAAAGATACGGATCCGCACATGAGTTAAGTGGATAAAAAAATACAAGTAATATTTTTGATTTTGTTACATTGATTAAAGGAAAACCAGCCAAAGCGGTGAGACCAAAAAATGCAATTGGAGCCCAACAAGTGAAGTTGGTAAAAACCTTTAATAAATAAGTAAAAATTATAAATTTAATTCGATATATTAATAAAACTGTCAACTCACCAATAGAGCCATTTTTTTAGCCACACTCAGTTCACCAGGATTATTTTGCCTTGCATGTCTCGTTTCCTTGCCCAATGATAGATAAATCTGAGCATAACACACGGCAATAATGGAAAATGCCAATCCATTGCAGGCCAAAATTGCCATCAAATAGACAGTATCAAATGCATCTCGATTTTCCATGGGCAAACAAATGCTGCAAGCGAATATAAAACTATTCATGATGCAGGCGATTTCGAATGCATTCCGGTCATTACTCACCTGGTAGATGAATAGCTACTGATGCCAAACAATGGCAACGAGGACATGAGAAATGAGTACAGCCAACCGCCTAACATGATAAGAGCCGCAGGACGCAATTTGATGCGACTATTCAGTTGCATGGCCTGTGTAATAGCCATCCAACGCTCAATGGTAATGATGGTCAATGTGAAGACTGACAAATGACTAGCAAATACAGTTAAAAAGCCAGCAACTTTACAGCCAACCCCTGAGGAAATCATTAGAAAAGCACAACAGTTATAAAACAAGAAAACCAATGCTATAATCCGTTGCAATCGTAAACTAACCGTATTGCCAATCGTAGGCATAGTTAAAATACTCGCCCATGGAATGGGCATCAATCGAGGCCACCAGCAATAGATATAAACCCAAACACAGGTCAGCAAAAGCCAAATGGCACATTAGAAATCGTGCCACTGATGACGTCTCTGGTCTAATTAAATACAAAATAAAGATTAACTAGTTGTCTCTGATTGAAATTTGTTTTGTTTAGTTAAATGGCAACTTACTTAATCGATAATATTACTGTAAGTACAGCAACATTACCAACAACAGCTAAAGCAACAACAACCCAAACAGATATACGCAACCACTGATAGCCCATAACATCCTCACAGGGATTTAAATCATCTGGCATTGGATAACATTCAATATTTGGTTTTCGAAATGTAAAATTGCCACAATAAACATCTAATTGATCATCTTCTCGATTAATGGTAATCGAATCATGAAATACACCAATATTCATCGACGAGTCCGACATATAGTCGACAGGATCAAATGAAGTTGAATATATTTCTGTGACCGATTCATCCGTATCATTATAGAAATCAATACGCTCCCATTTCCTATAAATATTCGATTAATTTTAAATGCAAATCACTGTAAATGAACAAAGTAAATCGCTTACACATCTTGTCCAACACTCTTATCCTCCCAACGTCCAAATGGCAATTCATTGGACGAGCTGATTGCCTTCTGTTGTGTCCCAGTTCCCTTTTTCATTGTGCATTGCTCTCGCCATTTCTTAATCTCCTCCATGCGTTGAGCATGCCGTTGAGGATCATGCCGCGAGGGAAATTGAAATGCACAGCAATGGAATGAATGGGTTAGATATGCACGTTGCAAGTTCTGCAATCAGAAATAAATATATCAAATAATTGACTCTGTGATTTGGATAATCATACCTGAAAGTTATATATCGATGGTATTGTCTTTAGTGTATGTGTATTCGTTATATATAAAGCTTCAATTGTTTGCAATCCAGCTGATGGTAAAGTCACAATTGAAGTACGTGAGAGATCACTGCAAGTAAATAAAGATTACAATTCGAACAGATTAAATATTCATAATACTTACAGTTCAGTTATATCTATAATACCATAGAAAGCATTTGGATGCAGTTTGCTTAGCTTTCGATTATCCCTCAAGGAGCTATATATCAATACAAAAAAAAAATATTACTTAATTTTGAATGTAGAAATTAAACAAAATATTAAACAACTTACAGTTTAGCAATTTTTGAACCAAAAAATGCCGAATCATCAATGTAGCGTATGTCATTGTTTGTCAAAATTCTACAGAAATATAATTATAATATTATCATTGATATTTAATTGTTTGGTTAATAAACTTTATAACCAAAGCAAGAAATATAAATTGCCAAACCGGTCTAGAGAAATCATATTATATTGTATTATTTAAAATGAAATTTAATTAATTTATTTTGGAATTTCAAAACTGAACCTAAAAATTATTTCACCTATTTTCTTGCCTTGACTATAAATATTTATATATATGTATTTGTACATACAATTGCCCAGTCTTTATAGTTATGGATTTACTATCAATTCGAGTTATTTGATTGTTATCGAGATCTCTGAAAAATTTACCAATTTATATCAAAAATTTTATATTAAATATTTGTTTTATTACTTACATCATTTGTAGAATGTTGTGTGGTGGTAAATGCCCCAAGTCCGGAACACTAATTAGACCGCTGTTTATAATACGTCTGTGGAAAAATAATAAGACTATGTCATTTTATATAACAAGAGTATCTTTTTACATGTTTTTCTTTATTCTCTATTATCTACTTGAAGCCTAAGTGCCTTGGTAACCACTCAAACTCACTTAAGGCCAACTGCCCGCCCACCCTGAAGAGGACAACTTTAAGCGTTGTACTAAGGGAGTTAATCGCAGTTTAAGTTTAATAACCTTATTTCAAGTCCTGTTTAATGCTGTGCGCATCAACAATATATTGTATTGTATTATGTACATTATACATTATCCATACATATGTATATATACATACATATATATACATATGTATATATACCACTGTGTGTACATATTGTATTTACGCTCAACTCCCTTTTGCTGTCAAAGAAAACTGGGTTGCCAGGGTCCATGTTTGCTTAACTACAAGATTAACTTTCATTTTAAATTTACTTACATTATTTCAATTGTATCCGAAATATCTTTAAAAACATCTTTTGACAGAACTGTCAATTTGGGGGCATTCGATATATAGCTGCGAAAATTTAAATGTAAAGAAAGAAAAGTAAATAGTAAATTATTGAAATAATCAAATATTTTATTTGTGCATGTTCTAGAACTAAATAATATCAATATGCTTATATTTACGGGGGTAATTATTGACAAAATTATTTTGTTTTAAAAATAAACATATAATAATTTGTTTAAATAAAATGTTACATCTTTTGCCAAACTTATTTGTGGATTAAAATCAGACTCAAAGTCAAATCTAAAGCCGTGAAAGTTTTATTTAAAGCATAACAAATTTTGTGCTTGATTTAAATCTTCAAAATAAATTAGTTCTTAGTAAATGTATTAATTTATATCCTTTTCTTGACTTACATAGTGCGCAACATTGTTAAATTAGCAAAAGCTCCATCCTGTATAAGTTCCAATTGCAGACAGTCCATTAATGCCCTGTCAAAAAGATAAGCAAGAACAGATTTAGTTGCTTCAATTAACTAGTTGGTTTTAAAAAAGAAAAAAAATGTTTATATATAAATATATATATGCACTCACACATCTAACAATGTGGCTGCATAAACCTTTAGTCCTGTCGACCGTAAGCGGGGTAATCCAGCTTCTGCAACAGTGAGCCGTTGTACAGGTAAATTAAGAGTTTGGGGCACTCGGGTTAGGGCTTCACCCTCGCAACGGCATTCTAGTTCATTCTGTTGAAAATATTAAATTAAAATTTTATTAGTACATCATCACAATATAGTAGAGCAATAAATTATTGGATTTTCAAAGAAATTTAGAAAGTTAATTGAACTTTGTGTGACATTAAATGTAATTCGAGAACATTCGTTAACACACAAGGACATAGAAGTGCAAACAAAATGACAGTTAAGAGGGCTATGGTATCCACTTACTTGATTAGTTGCATTCCAACAGCAACATTTCCACATGGGGCCAACAGGTGGAGATGTAGCAACAGTTGGCTTTGACGTTGTCAATGTCAAGGACGAGTTTGAACCTTGACTTGTTGGTAACGCTAACGGTGAAATTGTTGCCTGATTCTCATTGATATTGAAGCCATTATGATTTTCAAAGCAATTGTTGTTGTTGTTGTTATTATTGTTATTATTATTGTTGTTATTGTTGCTCCGCTGTGATGGGTGAACCGTAGCATTTGCTCCATGGGTGGCATAAAATAATGCCAACAAAAGGCATGACAACCAATGTCTTTGCCACACTATTGACATGCACTTCATGTTTATATAAATTTGCTAATACTTTTCCTATTGAATTGCCCTTTAGGACAAATAGATTCACATTCTGACTGAGATTCTAAGCATTTTCCTTTAGGGATTTCTTATTGTGTGAAGTCTCTGGGTAAAAAGAAGATAAAATTATTAAACTGAGAATTTAAAATGTATTTATCGAATAGAAACTATATATTTCTAAGGATTACTAATTAGTCAACATGTTGGCTAAGTGATCGTCTATTTGTAGCTATATAGATACATATATATTCTTAACATAATTCTAATAGTTTGCCCTAATTATAGAGAGAACAGTGCATAAAAAGAAAATTTAATTTTTTGAATAGATAACAAATTATGTTCCATAAAAGTTTTAAGTAAAATATCAATGGCTGTCGCAAAAATATGTTAAAGTTGTACCACAGAAATGATAATTTTAGCAACCATAAATATACATATATGGATATCTGGATGCTAATCAGACGACAAATATGCAGAGAAACGCTTCCTCCTGTGACAAAAACCAAGAATATTTATTATACTCCTTGGTATAATGATCAAATTCAATAGTATTAATCAATCTTAGGACATACACACGCAGCAAATTGTACACGTTAAAAAAAAAATTGTTGTATTATTATTTATTTATATTATGAATATTTGATATTTGATGCCGTTGTTGTTATTGTATTCATTGGCAAAAGTTGTGAATTATATTTTCACGTTGAACGATGAAACGCGTGTTTGATTGATTTTCAAATTTATCCACACATCAATGATGAGATGACAACCCGATAAATATCCACTGAACAAAATTATAAGTAGATACAAAAAAAAAATAATAATAATTAAAAATTCATTTGGAAACCTCCAACCCCCTGAACATCTCATGACATTGGCAGCAATATTTACTATAGTTTTTGCCATGCATTTTTCAGATAACGACCTATAATTGAACTTACATAGCTAAGAGGATATCATGTAAATCGTTGTGCAAATAAAATAGTCGAAAAAAAAGTAACAGAAATTGAGTTTATTAATTAACATGCACAAAAAAATATACCTACCTACATACATACATACATATATATATTCTCACCTCATATCAGATTTTTTTGCTACTTCATTTTTTTATATATATTTTTTGCATTTTTCTTTTGTTGATCTTTAAACTCCCACGAGCCACGAATTATTTTTACAACTTTGTTTGTAGATATTTTTAGTTCAGTGAAGCTAATTGAAATATTGCCATTTTGCCGTGTCTATGTATAATTAGTGTCATAATAAACCTTAAACCGTACAAAAAACTGGATAAGTTCATCAATTGTAAGAGGTATATTTAAAAATAAACCAAATTTCGCAAATTTATAATGTCTACAAAATAAATATATTAATTTCTAAAAAAAGATGAATTGAAACGTTTAAGAGAAAAACAAATTTCAAGGACTTTTCAAAACTATTTCGAAGATTAATAGAACACTGACCTAAGTGAAAAGGGGTTTGATTAAGGGATTTAAAACGATTTCTCAACCTCTTTCTAAGTAACCCTCGTCTATTATCGTATCTTTATAAGAGATTATTAAACAAAATTATGCATGCTTTCGAGATATTCAGATATATAAAATTATAAATGCAAGTATATCGGCACAGATATATACAAATATGTATATAAAAGTCTTTTCTTTTAACATTTTATTGCTAAATGTCATAAAGTCGATAATTATAACTCAGTCTTATTTATCCAACTGTTAAATTAATTTAGTGTAGACAAATTCATAATCATATAATAGTATGTAGAGAGAACCTAGACATAGTTTGGCAATAGGGTTTAAGAATTATACATGGATTTGAATTAATAAATAGGGATTTATTTTGTCATTTTGTTTGTTTGTTTTTTTTTTATATCCAACAATATGAAAAATCAGTTAAGTTTTTAAATAATTTAAATGTATGTAGAAATTGTCAGATATTAAATAAACCTACAAAAATTATATGTGGAGAAGGAAATTTTAAATACACTGCCAGGAACAGCATTCAAAAATAAAGATATTTTTCATTTCTTTGATGCTGACTGAAGAAAATGATCTAATAATATAACAAATTGAAAGCATTGTACTTGTTATATGTTAAACCCCTTTTGGACAACATCTCTGGCTATTTTAGCCACGCCCCATGCTGATGCTCTAACAAAAAAGCAGTGTTCCACAGCAGACAAATGTTAGAATTATTGAAAGGGTCGCCGACAAGTGTGCACGATGTTTCTTTCAGCCTTTTAATTAACAAATATTTACATATTATATATGCACAGTTAATTTTATTGTCTGCTTTGTGATAATAAAAGTTTACCTAATTTGGTAATACATACTTTTACTTCTGTTGCCAGAATGATGCAAACATAATGCCATATATCGTACGTACGGAATGTACATATCACTGTAGGGGTTCAAGAATGAATTAAAAATGAAATTGTAAGTGGAGCAGAAAATAAACAATCAAATTTAATACAGATTTAATTAACACCTTATTGTCGACCTCAAAATCAATAGGCTAATTGTCATGAGGGTCAGTTTAGAGGGTAAAAATCTGTTTTATTTATAAAAATTGCATGAGATATGCAATTTATTTATATAATATTATCAATGGGCAAACTCATTGATAGCTCACCCTGTATATGGAAAAGGCATCTGTTTGTTACGATTATTTATAAGACATTTTAATGAAAATGAGCTTTTCACACATCAGATGAGAAAAGCTTTTGAACAACCCGCTGACAGCTCTAACTATAGTTAACAAATAGCCCTTTACTTGGCTCTTATAATGTCAATAATAATGCCAGAAATCGAGATAAAGCTCATTCAGTTCAATTGACTGGAAGTAGATAACTGGCTAAGTGGAATTTTATGCCTAATTGACTGTTTATCACGGATATACATATATATGTAGAGATATCAATGACATAATGCGACCCTGCAGCTGTTGCCAATTTCCCATTCGTTGACCATTTTGATTAAGCCAAATGACGCAATTGATTCAACTTTGCCAATGATCAAAATATAAGCTCTAATATAATTTTTTTCCTTCTTTTTTAGCTAACTAAATAAAGTGTATATACTTAAATATATATGTGTATGTATCTACTATATATCCGAGTGACAATGACAATTGCTAGAAAATTGGTTAAGTAAATTATTTATTAGATTTGTTTGCGTGCAAATTATTTCATCTGCTCATACATTTGCGTAGAATATATTATTCTGAATTAAATAAATACGTATACAAAACGTGTGATTAGGGCAGTTTCGAGATATCCCTTTGAAATTGACTATACTTGTATAAAAATAAAAAAGAAAAAAAAGCTGTTTACTCTGCAATTACTATGATGTCCATGTCAAATGTAATCCCTTCCAAAGGAATAAACAAATGTCCTTACTGATACAGAAAATCTGTGTGTATGTTTATGGGATTACCAAACCAGTCAACAGGCATAAACATTTGCATAATTTCAACTGAATTATTTATAATTAAAAATTTTAGAGGAAACCAAAGCCTTGTGCGGCCAACAACAATTAAATGATGGAACACTTTAAAGAATTTGTGACATGTCTGAGACCTCCCAAACTGGTCCCACATACACCCCATAAACCACACCTTTATACAACTATGCCGCTGTATCTGCAGAATTTCATTTTTGTTTGTCGTGTTATTTTTAACAAATTAATGTTAATTGCGGTATTAACAAAACGAAAAAAGAAAAAAAAACCAAAAACAAGTTAGTGGAGCGCTACCAAATATTAAGTTAATTTGTGTTCGCCACTGGAAAAATTAATGAATAAAAATTTAGAAAACGATGTTCATACTTTAGACTTCACAGATAAATGCTGTATAGTTACTTTGTTGTCACTTCATGAGAGACAGTTTAGAGACTTGGCTCCTAGGAATATGCTATCTCATAGGCATTTATTCCAAAAGTGCTAATTAGGAAAAATAAAATTTAACTTTTATTAGGTTTAGCTTGATTAATGAATCCCTTGGAATGTTCAAAGCAATATACACACTTTATGCAAATTATTGATTTTAAGTTCTTTATAATATTAATTAATCACAATCACTGTTATTTGGTTGAAAATTATATTATATCGAAGATAATGTAAAATATGTCAACTTAAATTGAAAAAGCATTGAGAGAACATTAAGATATGCCAAAATTTTTACTTAGTCATTAAATCACAATAAATAAACTCTTTCCATTAACTTGGTATACATCCAGAAAACAAAATTGCTTCTTCATTTTTTGCGAAAACTTTCCCCAATTTTAGTTGCATATATAAAAAGATATGTCAACAGGTTGTATTATACATCAATATTGCCAAATATTTATGTTTTGTTTTTTTTGTTATTCTCGTTCTAATCAACAAGTAATCAATACTAATTTAAATCCGATCAATCAACCGATGTTATAAGTACATGTGTATTAACAATGTACAAATGTCAGCAATTGAATTGTAATCATTTAGTTCAAGTGTATTCAGAAATTTATTTTTTGGTTTTGTATTATATCACTTAATTAAATTGATTGAACTGTTCGATAATCGGCATGAACACCGTTTAATTGGTTTGTCGCCCATTGATAAACCATTTTCCAGACAAAAACATTGTCTGAATAAAAATCTACACTCACTTCATATGGGGCTACTAATTTCTAAATAAAAATAGCTATTAATATATGTACCTAAACACAGATTAGGTAAACTTTTAGATTTTGTATAGATTGTAATCACATTTAAACTTTAGACAGCCTTATATTATACATATGTATGTACATACATACGTTTGATCGAAATAAACACACTTTTTGATGAATTTATTTGACTGCATTTTTGAAACGCTCACCTTTTTGTATACTCGACTTTTTCACTTTAAATAGAAATTTTATTTTAGAACATCAACAACAGATGATTTTCATTTTTCTTTTTTGATTACAATATATGTATGTATGTATATAGCACATATTTTTATCAGTGGTCACGCGGTCATACTTTTCATTATACCACCATTATTAATATTTAAACACATTTTCATAAAATTTAAAGGCGCTACAAAAACCAACTGCTTATTGCCCTAGACTTGCGTATAAATTTCTCAATATGTGTATGTTTACTTAATAATTTTCATACCACAAAAGCATTCTTTTTTAAAAAATTTCACCAACAAACACATATGGGATTATATTCATAGCAATTTGATCAACTTAATCTCACAGTCCCGCCATGAAAATTAGCAAACAAAAAAAAATCGGTATCAATTTGTGATATGATGCCCGTCCGTGGGTGTACAACAACGCTATACACCTGTTGACCGCGACTGAGCGAGCACTTTTTGTTTTTTTTTTATTCGTCTAAAAAGCAGCGGCAATCTCAACCGGAAACCGAGCAACCGAACACATACGACCGGGCACGCACAGCTGTGTTGACGAAGTGAGTCAAAAGCTATGTCGACCGGCCGCTTGTAACGGCGCATTTTCTTCACGGCTTTGTAAGTATGCGAATGTGTGTGTGTCTGTGTGTGTGTGTGTTAGAGGGTGGGTTATAGGGTGCGCGTGTGTACGTGCAAGTGCAATTGTCAAGTGGGGGAGGAGCTTGTTGTATTTTTAACTCTAGCTGTTTTTTTTTTCCTAAAGCTTTTTGGCGTACAGTTCACTTGTTGCCCTACAAAATGCATTTAGTTGGAAATTTGAAATCTAATTGCCCAAAAGTTTAAATAAATTTTAACTAAGTGTTGGAGAATACAAAAAGAAAAAGGTGTAAAAATACAGTTCCTATTTTACAGCTAAGATTTAAAAATTGTTGGACTCTATTTTGATCTAGTTAACTGACTAATAAATTTCATTACAAACCTAAGAGTATGTGTAGATATTCGAACTCAAAACTTCACTTTCACTACATTTGTTCAGTAGTCCAACCAAAATCCTAAAAAAAATAAAAAATTAAAACCAAAAATTAACTGACTTTTTAAAATAATTTGGTTTTCTTCACACAAAGGTAAAAAACTTCGTCAGCACCGTCAAGATGAATATGCAGTTTCAGTATAAAAAGGATCACACGTTCGAGAAGCGACGCACTGAGGGCGATAAAATTCGTCGCAAATATCCGGATCGTATTCCAGTGATTGTGGAGAAGTCACCAAAGACACGTCATGGTGTCCTCGATAAGAAGAAATATCTGGTCCCTAGCGATTTGACAGTTGGTCAATTTTATTTTCTTATTCGAAAACGTATACATCTACGTCCAGATGATGCTTTATTCTTCTTCGTAAATAGCATTATACCGCCAACATCGGCGACAATGGGATCGCTATATCAGGAGCATCAGGACAAGGACTATTTTCTCTATATAGCCTATTCCGATGAAAATGTTTATGGGCAGAAATAAACGATATAGAAGCTACACTTTTGTTCAAGTTATTCAAGTTTTTGGGTTTTTCCAAACAAAGCAAAAGCCAAACAAAATCAAGGGAAGAATCTTCATCTATCATCAATGGAACTGAAATCGAAACTGAACCCAATGACTAACTTTAAGTAGACGTATAACAATAATTAACAAAATGGACTTCCCCGTTTGATTGAAGATGCTTTTATTTAATCATTGTGAATGAGTGAGCAAATTTTATTGATTTCAAATAAAAACAAAATATATACAATATTAACAAAATATATAGTATTTGATTTCATTAATAATCGTTATATCAAAATTTCTGAAGGCTTTGGCCATTAAATTTGAACTGGCAACTTAATTATACATAATAATTATCCTCATATCGATGATGATATTGGTTGAATACAAAGCGCCAACTAATTAATTAAAAAATTGTTTCTTTTAAGCACTAATTGGTTCACAGATAAAAATCCAATATAGAAACCAGTTTAATTAGAACAAAAACGTGCTGCGAAAAATGCATTAGACATTCAGAAAACATTTTAATTATATATCTACATATATGTATATATATGTATCTCTAGAATATAGCCAAAACAACAAAATTGTTGACACTTTCAATACCGATACCGAATACTAATTAATCGACCAAAGGGTGGAAATATTATTTTAAAGAAACGTGCCAAAGGGATACAAAATGTCGTAATTAATTGTTACCTGATATCTGTTTCCATTACAGTTTCTTACCTATGTATACTTAACTGTGTGTTAGGAAGAAACATGTATTATTTACAATATTATTAGTATTTATATAGACACTTAACTTAATAATATTCTGCTATACATTTTAATTTAGCTTTAACATTTGCATATCATGATATTTACAAATACGAATGGCTAGCTACTAATTGACTAGTCAAATGCCAAATGAACTGTGTTAAATTCGGCCATAGCATTATAACTACACCCTTCCTAAGCGATTAATTCTTTTTGGGTTGTTTTTTTTAAACAAGTTTAGTTAACTTTGAATCTAATTAATTAATCTTAATTAAAATCTAAATATTAGCTGACCAATTTTTAGAGTTTTAAAATTGAGATATAAATTAGATATAAGGACACGCTTTCAAAATGTATTTTCCCCTGTAAGGGAAAAGATACCTGTATATACCGACTTCTATAAACGCATATACATATATATAGTAAAGTAATCTGTATAAAAATAGCAGGTATTACCGACAAGTGTAAAATACATTTGTAAATTGAATTATTTAATTAACGCATTTCTGAAATTGGACAAATTTAAAGGTTAAAACGGAAATTGTTCAATAACTTTAACTATATAGACATTTAGTTTGAAATTGTAATATTTAAAGCAATTTCAATAATTTAAATTAGTCGTAAAAGTGACCCTAAAAGTGCTTTATATAATCGTTACAATTTTGATTAACCATTAATGCTTTAACGCAGACATTAAGTGGGACAAAAGACAGAGAGAAATCGCTTTATTTGAAACTCTCCATTGTGTATTCGCATATGTATATAGATTATATATATATGCACATACATATATACATATCTTGCAGTTATATCTTATATTTAAAAAAAAAGGGGAATATACAAAGCACTTTTTTATTTTTTGGTTTTACAAATACAATTTAAAAACACACGAGTGTGTAGAGATATAAAATATTCAATAAAATGATAATTAAATGCGCCAGGCATTCAAATTGATAGCCGGCAAGCTCGGATTATCACAGCCAATCAGTTGGTTTCTGCAAAATGAATGGAAATGGAGAGACATTTACAAAAGATTTATATACTTATATGTATGTTTAAATTTACCCGTCAAAATCTGGACGAACAAAGGCGGCAATCGGCACTGACTGTAGGGTTAGACCATCGGCATTATCACAAATCAAACGGGCCAAAGTCGCCTTACGTAGCTCCTGCAATTGAGCCGGCTTAAATGCACCTGGATTAGTCTTGGCATCATACTCATAGAAATAGCGATCTCCTTGCTTAAAACGTGCAAACTGATCAGCTATAATTTCCGCAAAGGTAATGCCTACAATACCATCTGGAACAGCTTGTTCTAGTAAACCACCGATCCACAAATCGATGTCCTCCGGCCTGCTGTAGACGCTTGCCAACTTTTTGCCAATCTGTTCAGATAAACAATTACTGCTTAATGAATTTCATATATTATTTGTGTAAAATAGTCACCTCGCTTGGAAATTGATCGAAACTATGCAATTTGGCAGCACCCATAACTTCCAGATAATCATTATAGCAGCGTAAACCTTGATCACGACCACGTTGTATATTAATAGCTGCCAGATCTAAGCCGAAAGGATTATCGCCACGAAACAGAAAGCGACTTAGCTGTGAAACAACAAGAGTGACAATTATTTAGCTAACTTTAATCGATTATTGTATAATAATTTTCCTAGTGATAAGTTGCTAGATAATTATTTAATAATTAAGAGAGACTTCATTTGTTGATTCGGTTATTATTGTGCATATTTTAAAGCTATTGTTACTTACGCCATGAGTTATGGAACTGTCCACCTGTTGCATGGGCTGTGTGTAAAGAGTGCGCAGCATATCATCATAGAATTCACGTTTACGCATACGGGATGGATTAAACATAACATCCGGAATATTAATTACTTCATCGATTTGACCTTGCGATTTATGAATATGGAATTTGCCATCGACACTACACAATAATAATACTACATATATATAATCAAATTGGAAATTGAATCAATTTTATAATTTCACCTGGAATGACCCATGCGGTAAGCAGCTCCAGAAAATTCATTTGTAATTGCTGGATTTACATTGACATTGTAATCATGGGAATATCCCTGATGCAAAGGTACTAAACGGAATCGTTTCAACTGTTGTGGGCCAATTAGAGCTGGCAGAAACTCATTATATGTGATATGCTGCAATTCGGCAATAACAATGCGTCTTGCCTCTTGATATAGCCATTCATCAGTAGCGGAAGGATTAATCTGAGATAGTGCGTCGGCCAAACGATTATGCTCACGGGCAAAAAGAATATGAAGTGTAATCAAGGAAATGATTTGATTCACTCGGCCATCGCCTAAGTGCAGTTATGAATAACACCATGTAAAAACCATTGAAATAACCATTAGACTTACCTGCTTTAAAGCATGACTTGCCAGGCTCTTCGGTATTACAAGACTTCTTATCGTTGGTCAATGGCAACAAATCATGGCCAAAATCGTCTAGCATTTGCAAGCGTCCGCCACGGAATGAACGTAGTTCACGGGCAGCCTCCTCACTGGATCCATAGACAGGTGAAGCATCCAGGCTATATAAAACGATATTTCAATTGATTCAACCATAAAAATGTGAATTAGGTGAACATACATATGAGTGACCTTGCTCAGTTGTTTGCCATAGCCCAGCTGACAGTTTGGATTGGGCACCAAGGATAAGCGAACAAAGTTTAAGCAACGAACTCCGAAAGCTCCATAGAACTCATCGTCAGGTTCCACGGGTATGGGCATGCAGGCAAAATGTGTTTCCTGTGGATTCAATTGTACCTTGCCACCAGGCGAACAGCATTGCACCAAATCCCCATTCTCAAGGCGAACCGTCGATGTCTGCGAGATATCATGTGCTAGTAATTGACCAAACTGCATTATGAAAAGGTTGTATTTTGGATGCGGGCGATCCACATCATTTAAAAGTATGCGTGAGATTTGACGAGCACTTTTTAGAGGTGATCCATCTATTGAGTGGGCACGGGCCGTCCAAATGCCATCTTCATAGGCTGGTGGCAATAAACGCTCCATGGGCTGACCAGCTGCTCCCCAAAATGACCGCTCTGGCAAAGGATTATTGCAGGTGCCATCATGACTCCGATAAACCGAGTTCACATCACGACAAATGGGTGGCTGTCGGCATTGCTGAGCTAGCGGTGTCTTGGTGAACTTAATTGGAACATTATTGGTGATGAAATCATCAACCGGTACTTGCTCTTTCTTGCCAAACAGCTGCGTAGTGATGACCTGTTCCAAGGCATTGTTCGAAACGGCAAAATTGTGTACGTCATCTTTTGCCGTCGAGTGGAAGACAATGCCGTGGGTAAAGTCTGGCAGACCGCGATGAACTGGTATCTGGGCTACATTATGCATTAGTTTCTGAAAATTAAGACGAGCCTCTTCCAATACTTGAGGAGGCAGAAAACTGGGAAAATCCAGAGACCCAAGTCGAGCCTTGGCCAGTTGTGGAGCTGTGTGGTTTTGTCCAGTTTTGCAACAATAACCAAATTTTCCAGCAGGTAAATCGCAAATTTGAGGCTTGTGCTTACTTTCCATGCGGACATGGGCGGGGCATTGGATTTGTGGTACACACTTGATTCCATCGGTACATGGACGACATTTTGTTAGAAGCCCACTGGAATCTGTAAAAAGAGAATAGAAGAACCGTTAATAAAAATTCCGTTATTTTTTCTTCATTTAAGTTTGGTTACAAATTTCCAATTATGCATATGGAATATATTTTAGCAACTAAATATCTTTGAAAATACAAATTTTAAAATAATCAACAAAAAGAAAACTTACGTATATCAGCACCAAGTTTTGTGGAGACTTCTGTGGACACAGAAGTAAGAGAAGGAGCTGTTGTCTGATCCTCATTTTGGCGCAATGAAAATGCATCTATTTGGCTAACTAATACCAGCGGGACGAGCCATGAAATGCTCAACAGTCGACTCATTTTAGCAGAAAATATTGAATATTACTGAACTTTCTTTACTCAGCAACTTCTTTTCTCTGCACCGTTATTTAAGTGTTGTATATCAATAATCAGACAGTTCTATTAAAAATGACCAGACTATGGTGAGTTTACAAGAAGCTTTTCTTATCGATAACTAGTGATGAAAAAGCAAAACTTACATGTATTTCTATTAAACTATAACTAAATATATAAACGGAGATTTCCTCGAATAAATTTAAATTAAATCAATCGCAAAATTTATCGAACTAAAAATCGAATCGATATCGTGTTAAGGAAACAAAGTGTGCTGTTAAACGCCAACATGGCGCTACTGTCAATAACATGACGCTAACAGGGTTCTGTAATGTAGCTATCGGTATCCAATCGATAAACCGCCTATCGAGCCGCCATATTGTCAGTGGCAACGCCAGTGAAAATCATGCGAAAATATTAAGAGAATTAAGTGATATATTGAAAAAATTAATTAAGAAAAGTATGTGCAACATGTACAGGGTATATCTGGTGATAAGCCGCGAGTGACTGTGCTACCTAATCGAGAGTTATAGCAGCTAAAACGGCCTGGCGAAAAATCTCTTCGGCACGCAGACAGACAGCAAAAGAGACTTGCATACACTTCAAATTCGTTTCGTATACCGAGCTTGCCTGCCACCGCCGCCGCCGCTGCTGCCCCCGTCCCCTATCTTCTTCACGCGAGTTCGTTTTAGTATATATAGCCAGAGTCTATGGACGGTCGTCAATGCGTGAATATTCTTCTATATGTGTAAGTGTGTGTGAGTGTTTGCGATATATTCATATTCTATTTGTTAAGAAAAAATTTACCAATAAAAAAAAATAAGAAAATGCCCAAAAGCCAATAAACCGAAACCGAAAACTAGCTAACAAAATTCAACTAGCTGCAAAGTGTAAGATAATAGAATGTGGCTGTGGCCAAAAGTGCAGCAAATGAAGCTGTGTGTATAGAAAATTGTCAGAAAACATCCAACCACATCCTTGCATCATCAGCCTGAAAAAAAAGAAAAGAAAAACCACAGCAAAACGCAAGAAAAAAGAAATGAAAGAAAAACTCCCAAACGAAGCATAAACGAAATGAGACGAGACGACAAACGTCAGCAGCAGCAGCAGAGCAAACTAATACAATTGCTAGTGGCCAGAGAGAGTAGCAGCAGCGGCTGTGAGCAATAGCCATTATTTATAATAATATCTTAACAATTGCCACCGAAATGGCCAAGCTTAAGTAGTGCTGTAAAAAAAACGTGAAAATTTGGGATAGAATTATCTATATAATTACAAAAAAAAAATACGAAAAGAAAAAAACAGAAAGCAAAAAATCATTACTGCGTTCGTCGTTTCATACAAAAACTAATAAAGCCTTCCCAGGCGCATAAGTGCGCGCGAGTGCGAACGAGAGCGACATATGCATTTGGACCCCTGGCTCTGGGCTCTCTCACTAACAAGCAAGTGCAAGTGAGACGGAGATGGCATGTGCGTGTAAATGGTAGCCGCCAAATGTTATGTGAGAACGAGAGCGAGCGAGAGAGAGCCCGAAAGAGAGTCGACAGGGTTGCCAACGTATGGCGATTTCTCGTACGCGGCGGGATAGGATTGTTATTGTTGTTGTATTTGCATTTGTGTTGGTATTGCTAACCAGCGGACTTTTCTCATTCAATACCACAGCAAAATTTTGCATTTTCCTCCGAGTAATTCAAAGAAACAAAAATAATACACATCTGTTTGCAGATGCTGTGTGCGTGTGTGCCGAATTTGGCATAAATGTTTGTCAAATTAAGTCGATCTGTATGCCAATGTTCGTCACTAATGAAAGTCTTTCCGATAACTTGCAGCTAACATAACCTCAAACTTGCCGCTGTTGCAGTCGTCGTCATCAGCGTCAACGTTGTTGTTGTTGTTGGTGGGTTTTCTCTAGGTTCGAGCAGCACTAGCCATGAATGAGAAAATAAAATCGCCCTCAACACAGGGTGGTAGTGCCCCCGCACCGCCCGCTGCTGCGGCCGCAGGTCCTGCTCCAGCAGCCAGTGGTGCCGCCGTAGGAGGAGTACCAGCAGCAGCAGCCGGTGGTGCTGCCACACCACCCACATCAGGGCCACCCACGCCCAACAACGGCAACGATCCTATCATACAACAGCAACAACAACAGCAAGGTGTTGCCGCCGCTCCTCATCCTTATGGCGTCCCACCACCTCCACCAGGTCCCGGCGGAGGACCCCCCGATCCTGCTGCGGTCATGCACTACCATCATCTTCAACAACATCCGCCACCACCACCGCCTCATATGCAGCATCATGGTGGTCCTCCGCCCGGAGCTGGGCCAGAGCATGCGCCTGGCGCCAAGGATGAATACGGTGCGGCTTCGCCACACCTGCCGCCGCCTCATGCGCTACCTGCTTACGCGCGATATCATACCGGCGATCCCAATATGGATCCCTATCGTTATGGTCAAACACCACCTGGTGGCAAGCCACCACAACAGCAGGGCGGTGCCGGCGGCTCACCGAATCGTCCGCCCCAACAGCGATATATTCCAGGGCAGCCGCCTCAGGGGCCAACACCAACATTAAACTCGCTGTTGCAGTCCTCAAATCCGCCGCCGCCTCCACAACATCGCTATGCCAACAGCTATGATCCACAGCAAGCTGCTTCAGCAGCTGCGGCGGCGGCAGCAGCAGCACAACAGCAACAACAGGCCGCTGGCGGAGGACCACCCCCACCACCTGGACACGGACCTCCGCCGCCCCAGCATCAGCCCTCACCATATGGTGCTCAACAGGGCGTTTGGGCACCACCGCCCAGACCCTACAGTCCGCAATTAGGACCCTCTCAGCAGTATAGGACGCCACCACCGGTAAGTTTTTCCAACTGAAAAATCAAGAAAAAAAAAACCAAAAATGAAAATATACTTTTTTAATTTATCGTCTGATATATTAACAAAATACTTAAAAATTCTATAAGACGACTTAAGATACAAAAAAATTACATTTTATTATAGTTAACTATAATTAAGAATATCAGAAATATTTAATTATACATAGCAATATCACAATTCAGCAAGATTTCCCTAAAATAATATATCAAATCTGTATAAGAATCTATGCCAATTCACAAGGTGGCAGAGAACATTATATTATTTTTTTGACATTGACACTGATTTTGAATCCATTGACCCCTCCCACACACATACACACACACGCACAAGTTGACTATATACTTTTCCTATCTTCACCAAATCATTCTCATGGAGAGGGGCTCGTCACGTTTTATTTAAACACATCCATGTACTTCCATACATAAATGCGACGTACATATGAATGTAGGATGGGTAAAAGTGATAGTGGTAGGGGGAGGGAGAGGAGGCTGGTGCAATATTTGTTGTTACGTTTTTAAGGTTTCGTCTTGGTCGAAAGATTCAGCCAACCTTCAGCAAGTCCTGCAAACACACTGACACACATAATAATATATATTCCGCTGCGCGCCCACCGTTCCAAGAGCCGGCATTTTGCCGCCGCCGGAAAACAATAACAACAAAACATGAAAAGGCTACAAAAAAAAAAAACAGAAGAAGAAGAAGAGCAGCAGAAACAACATAACAACAACAAGAAGAAAGGGGCAAAAGAAGAGGCAAAGTTTGTACACAAAATGTGTTGAGGCTTCACTTGCGCCAACAGTAGTCCCATACCAATAGAAAACCTCCCCGCCCCCCAAAACCCCACGAAAAACCATCGACATAAAAATGCCTTCCTCAATGGGTAGCCCGCCGGGTCTGAGTTTGCCCTCTCTGGGTATGGGTATCATCATCAGTATGTGCCGATTTTTGTGTTGCCCTTCCGTGTCGCTTCAATTGAGATGCAAGAGCCAGCTATGGGGAAACCTTAAAATATTTGAAATATCTATGCCAAAAAAAGAAGACACTGGCGAAACACGATAGAATAATTTAAAGTTGAAATAAGATTTTAGTCGTTTAAATCAAAGATATGTAGCTCTTGATTCGTTCAGTCGATGATTACTTATTGGAAATGGTCTATTATATTTTCGCCAATAAATTGGCTTTTAATTTATTTATATTATTTTGCTTTTGCGATTCTATAGTCTGGTGAAAAATTAATTAAACCATCAAATCAACATTTTATAGTTTTAGATTGGGTACCACATTACAGGTGTTAACTGATCGACTTATCAGCGAAAGGTTAACAAACTTGTCCCCCCCCAAAATAAAGAAAACAAAACAAAAATAGAAAAAGATTCGTCACTCACTATGTATATATGTATAAATATATTTAATGCACAGAGTGGCAAAAGTATATTCCGGAATTGACAAACAAAAATTAATAATCATAAAAGATAACAATTGTGGTGTTTATTGACATCATGAGTACACGTGATGAATAAACTCACGTTTTTTGGGCTACTACTACTTCTAAAGGCAGCACACACAATAAAACCGGTTAAATGCAATCATGAATTTAATTTTGAAGACAATCAAAATTCCCGAATGGAACATATTGTGATTTATGTGGCACGTCTAGTATAGATTTTTGTATTTTGTATATTTTACTGTTTCTTATGAATGGTGGCAGCGGACTATAAATTTTTGCAAACATATGGGTGGGCTTTGGATAAAAAGTCAATGAACTTTAATGACGAAGACAACGACAGTTGCGCGCGGAGAACTGTTTAGAAAAATATAAACAAATCTATGTGTATGGTGGAATACACAACCCAACCTACACTCAGGGCTAGATGAGACACCAAGCGACGAGCGTACACTATGCGCCGCGACCTTCGAAAGCTTTGTTGATGAGATAAAAACAAAAATCAGAACAGAGGAATGTTAAAGCGTCGATTTAAAGATACCCTGTAGCATAAGCAAAGCTTTAATAAAACCGGCAATATATGTATGTATATAGATATAGGGACCTAATTTTTTACTGCAATTTATTTCATTGTAAGGTTATGTTTTAATATTGTTTATAGGTTTAAATCTATCTGCAGTAAATAGCATACGTTTGGTGGAATATTGACATAAAGTGGTGTAGATATAACTACCAGAAATACAATACATCTTAACGAATATTTATACAAAAGAAAACCACACTAATTGGGTCAAGCAATTAGGAGTTAGCAATTTCTGTTATAAATAATTTAAATTATATTGATATGCCCATAACTCAGCTTAGTGCCTAAAGGGTAAAACAGAAGAAAAAAAAACAATATGAAAACGAGAGTGTGGAACCATTTCATATCACAACAAGAACAAGATGTAGTAGTAGTGGTGGGGGAAAAAGGAAAATAACAAAAAAACACAAAAAAAAAAAAGAATGCCGGCAAGTGTGACTTACGCGTGCATGCAATAAATTCATACATATATATATTGTATTATATCTTTATACATATATATGTATATGTTTGTACGACATAGGTATTCGTTGTACTCACTCGACTACAATAAAAACAATACATATACTAAAAGCAGAGAAGAGGCGAGCGAGAGAGGCAAGAAGTAGTATAGGCACCGTAATCAAAAAGTTGGCGATACAACCGAAACTTGTTGTTGCCGTTGTCACAGCTGACTCTGATGGAATGACTAAAGGGAAAAGAGGAGATCTGAAGTGTACAGGGAGGTAAGGCGAGTAAGAGCTGCTGAATGAGGAGGAGTAAGAGAAGGTGGAGGTGGAATTGATGGTGGAAGCAGCAACCAAAACAAAATAAATAAGTGAGAAACCGCTACAAAACCGACAAAGAGGGCTCGTCGTCGACTCTTCTCATCTCATATATGTGACATGCCTTTGGACTAATTTCTCACTGCCCTCCACCACCACCACCACCTCTCCTCCTTTAATGCCGGCCAATCATTGTTGTGAGACTCCATACAGTTGTAGCTGTATTAGCCATTTGATGATGCAGCCAGTAAAATGTTCAAATGAAATCAATTCTAAAAGAAATCGTATTCATTCAACAGGTGCAGCCAAATATCAAGAATTATTCAGACTTAAAGATGCCAAATTTTTGGCATGATGTCGACATCATCATTGTCCTCTTTAAAGGTTTCGGGCATAGCCAGCACGGCCTATTTGGGTATAAAGTGAAGAAGGGGGAGAACTATGGTATGGCCTTCATTGCATTAGCAATTCGGTTGGGTACATCGTGGCTGCTGTTATTGTTGTTGTTGTCTTTGTTGTTTCGTTTACCTTCTTCTTTGGGGTTTTTTTTTTTTTTGTAGCCGTTTATCGGATGTATTTTGGTTGTGCGGTGGCGGAGTTGTATCCTTGTGTGAATGTGTATGTGTGTGTTTGTACGTACGGGTGCCTGTATTTGTGCCTTGTGCCTTTAAAGTTTGACCTACAAAAAGTGGAGCATATAAAACCGTTGCCTCTTGTGCTGCTGTTTCGCATCGTTGGTTGAATTGAAACCTCCTTCAACTCCTCCTTCCCACAATTGTATGCGCGGCTTTAAGCGGTAGACCCAACGTTAGTCAGTGAGTTCTTTTAAAAGTGTTGTTATTAATGGTCACATTTATCTTTTAACTACACCGTTTTATGGTATGGCAAATGGAAGATTCTTTCGCCCTCCAATACCCCAGTAATATAAAAAGTTTGTTTTACTTCAATTACAACTTTTTAATACGTGTTCGTCACTTAAATTCAAACTCATTTCAGAATAAGATATTAAAGCAGGAGAGTATATAAAATGAAGTTGAATTAATTTTGACATTTTGTCCCTTATGCATAGAGAATTCTAAATACAAACTCATGTTTATATTCACAATCAATATTCCTTTCAACAATCAAACAGATTCCACCTACTTCAATTTACTTTTATCTTTATGGAATACTGTCATCTTCGCTTTTCAATCAATTCAATCTTCTTTGTTTTCTTCCTCTTTTTTTGCCGGTCCCCCAATAGCAATCCATGTGCTGAATGCTACACTGTTTGCATTAAAACTTATATTTACTGCATGTGTCCCTTTTTTTTCAAGTTACACGTAATTTTGCACGTTCCATAATCCCCTTCCAGCCAGCCCAATGTTGCCTTCTACACGCACACGGCATATACAACCCTTACAACTGCTGTCGGATCGTTGGATGGCTGCTGGCTTTACCTTTTTGTGCTTCAAAAATCGCATTTACGACGTTTTTCCTACAATTTATGCAAGCATTGCTATCCTGTGGGTGTGTGCGTGTGTATGTGAAAGTCTGTGTTATGAAATTATAAACCCAAGGCAGAACCAGGATCAAAACCAGGACCACTCCCTGCGCTTTGTCACGGTAGTCGACTGTTGTTGCAACGTTTTGTTTTTGTGCCGCGTTATTATAATACATGTAGCAGTACTCTGGCAACCCAACCCGAGCCGGAGCCGGCTTTTAACTAAGAGAAAACCTACCACCACTCACTGTATTTTATATATGTATGTATGTGTGAGTAGGCTAGTGTTGTGTGAGTGTGGAGGCAGTTTATTCAATGTTTTACTCCCCTCTTTCGTTGCCTGCGAGCCGGTCTGACTGACTGACTGACTGACAATCGCTCCTGCTTCTGTTACTCCGCGCCTGCCATTCTCAAACGTAATTTTGCTCGATGCCTGCCTCGTTGTGTGCGTCAGTCGTTTCAACCATCCGACCGTCCGATTTTTGTATGTATGTGTTTGTATTTGTGTGCCTGTATCTGTGTGCGTCACCGTACGACCCTTGCTGCATTAATTCAAATTCCACTTCAGCTTCTACCCGCTGCTGCTGCTGCTGATGCCGTATACATTTCTGCTTTTGATTTTCATCCATGATGAGTTTTCCCTTTTTTACTTTATTTCTCATTGCTTGCTGGCTGGCTGACTGACTGCCTGCCTGACTGCCAGAGTGCCGCCTTCGCTTGCACACTACTGGGATATACATATAGATACATACAGACACACATACACGTATATATATAAATGTATCTGTATGTATATACACACACTCACGCACACCAAATGTACGAAAACCATCCATTCATGTTTCCTGTCACCCTGCAGTGGACCGACCCGATCCAACGGTCGTCGTTGTCGGTTGATTGTTGTTCTTGTTGTGTTTTTTTTTTTTTTTTTTTTTGCTGCTGTTATCCTCCTCATCGGCCTTCTAGCCATAGAGAGGAGAGCTCTGTGCCTGGGTCTGGTGGCTGCTCTGTGTTCTGCATTCGTTTCCTCGCTTCGTTCGTTCATTTGCTGTGAGTTTCCATTAGATTTATTGCCACATTTTACTCCGGCAGCAACGTTGCCGTTGCCATTGCCATTGCTGTTGTTGCTGTTTGCTCCTTCGTTGCCAGCAACATTTTGTGTGTATGTATGTATGTGTGTGTGTGTGTGTGTGTGTGTGTTTGACTGTGAGGGCGCCTGGCATGCCATGGCAATGTGCTTGTGATTGTGTGTACGTCCCTTGTTTCGTCCCTTGTCGCTCTACGTCAAGTTGAAAATCCTTTCATTAATGGCATATAAAGCTCTTCTTCTTTTTTACTCGTCCTGCTTGTCGCAGTCTCCTTGTCTCTGACTCTGGCATATCCACCACGTTCCAAGGTGTCTCGTAGCTCTCCATGCCACACTACTTTGTTGCATGTTTTTCTCTACTACTGGCTTTCATGTTCCTTCCTTCTTGTTGTCTTGATATTCTACTGAAGTGGATATCTTAGTTCCTTGACGGGTCACAGCAAGACAATTGGCGGACTAACTAAAACCAGACAGTACCCGATCCAACTAGTGGTTCTCAGTTGTCTTTAAAATTCCTTTTCATGAATTCATTTTCTTTATAGTGTAACGCTTGTTCTTGTAACAAAAGGATTTTAAAATAATTGATTAAAATTTCTTTTTATTAGAATTGAATAGGATTTTAGTTAAATAATTAAATTTAGAAAACAAACAGAAAACAGAAAAATAAGGTCCAAGAATGTTTGAAGAATGTGAACTATGTATTACTAATAGAGCCAATGAAGAAATAGAGAATCTAGTTCGTCTCAATTAGAGATCTATGCACAACATCTATTCACAGACATTAGACACAGGTGACCTGATGGGCTTCTGTAGGAATTTACGTTGTGTGCTGTGCTCCACCCTGCCCGACCGACCTACCGCCCGCCCGCCCATCACCTTTCACAATTCTGCCTTTATTTGCACATTTCCACTTGGAATTTATTCTAAGGTTAGGCAGTGGCAGCTATCTCCTCACCTTCTGCCATTTCCTTTTTTATATTATCCTGTTTACTCTGCAAAACGATAGAATAACGGTATTGCCTGCTGTTCTTCTGTTACGCGCACACAAAAACAGAGACACACACACACACCCACATAGAAAGATTTCACTGCCAGCATTTAGTAGTTTCCTTTTCTTTTTTTCTTGTGCTTCGCTTTGGATTGCCTTTTTTTAATCTGCACATTTGTGACTGTCAAGTGAAAATTCGCCACCCGGAGGGTGCGTCGCCTTGTTCGTCCTGTGTATACACACATACACACCCACACATAGATACACATATATTTATATATATATATATAATGTCATACATACTCACGTATGTTTGTGCGCGCATTTACGGAATTGGTTGTGGAAAATCGATTAAAATGATATATACAATAAAATGGAATGTGCATTGGCTGGCCCACAGATGGCGGCGGGGGTGATATGGCCGGCCAACAACAACAACAACAATGGCTAGCACAAATAATTGAACTCTGAGCTAAAAATGAGAGAGAAACTGTTAGAGAGAGAATTGTATGCGTACTTTACTCTGCTCTGCTCTCACTCTGTCTTTTTCTCTCGTTTCGATTATACATAAAATAATAGAGATTACCTTTTTCTTTACATAGGATGGGGGAGGGTTATATAAATTGCAAATTATAACTATCTATCTAGTTCATTAACTAATAATTTTTTTTCCATTTTTATTTCTTTTTTTATTGACGCATTTTCATAGACAAATACTTCCAGGGGTCAATCACCCTATCCGCCGGCTCACGGTCAAAATTCAGGTTCCTATCCTAGTTCGCCACAACAACAGCAGGCACAACAACAGCAGCAGCAACAGCAACAACAGCAGCAAAGCGGACAGCAGCCTGGTGGCGTTGGTGCACCCAGTGCACCAGTACCACCGCCAGGCTCTGGACAGGCACAACCACAACAAAATACACCGCCATCTCAATATTCGCCGTACCCGCAAAGATATCCAACACCGCCTGGTTTACCGGCGACTGGACCCCCAAATCATCGAACTGCCTACTCGACGCACCAGGTAACTTAACCTAAAAATTGGATTTTTTTTAGGTTTTTAAATCATTCTTCTTTAATTTAAAATAGTATCCCGAACCGAATCGGCCTTGGCCGGGCAGCTCATCACCTAGTCCTGGTCCTGGACATCCTTTGCCGCCCGCCTCACCGCATCATGCACCGCCGCCCCCATTACAACAACAACAACCTCCACCACCACATGCAGCTGTGGCTGGCGGACCACCGCCTAGTAGCAGTCCGGGGCATGCGCCAAGTCCATCGCCGCAGCCCTCGCAGGCATCGCCATCGCCACATCAGGTAAATTCAATTAAATGCTATTTCTGTATGAAAAAAAAAAATATAAGTGGCAATGATGGGGGAGGCCTCAATTCTATATTTTTAATTGTATTTGTGCTATGCGGAGTATGAGCAAATGTCCAGTATATCCACCTCATTAGAAATTGTAAAACATTCAATCAAATTAAATTTAAGAGATATTTTCATGAATGTGTAGACCTTATAAAAATGATGAAAGCATCTATAATAGATTTATATTTTCGTGGAAAATAAGAAATATATACAGAAGAATCAGCAATAGAATAGAATTAGTCATTTCTATGAGTAAGAAGTGAGATTTCGATTTAAAAATTTATATTATCCTTCGCAGTGCTGCATATATGTACATAGATACCTGAATCAAGATAACGAATGCAATTTCCCCATTTTCGTCCACAAAATCGTTGCAGTGTCGTCATCTAATTAGATAAGAAACTATTCTGGTCTCCCATTAGCACAATATGAAAACTATATGCCACTTCTTATTCACAGCTCAATGATGATGATGATGATGGTTGGGGGGTAAAAAAAATAAAAAAAAAACTGGGTCAACAAACTGTATTTGTTGCTGCACGTGAACTTGAATTCATTCTGACGTCAAACGTACATACAAAGCTAGCTAGCTACCTTTTTCTGGGGTATCGCAATTTGTTGTTGGTGTTTGCTTTTCAACCTCTTCTTATTTTTTTTATTTTTATTTTTTTGTTGTTGAATTTTTTACCCCCATCTAGCTAGCTAGCACAAGTTGTGTTTAGGGTCAAATGCTTACGCCCATTTAGGTTTGAATTTTTGGAGTTTTTCTCTCCCCCCTCACACCTCTTTATACCTACAGTTTACTCTTTTTCTTTCTCGCCCTTTGCTGCTGGTGAACGTTCTTAAAAAATTGTTCAAGTCTTATCGTTCTTGTTGTTGTTTTTGTCTGGCTGGTGCCGGTGCCGCTGCCACTGCCACGCTTTTGTTTTTATGAATTTTTATGATTTTTTTTGTTATTTTGTTTTGATTACAATTTTCTTTTGCCTTATACCACCACCGCTGCCGCTGCCACCACCAACGACATACCATTGGCATTTCCCCTTGTCTTTTGTTTATGTTTCGCATGGGGAAAAATACTCGTTCCATCCGTATTCATATACCCCCTCATTCATCTTCATTCGCAATCCAATTATAAATATTGTTATCTCATCATCCTTGCGAGATTGATTTGCGAATTTGTAGTATGCGGATTAAGTAGTGGCAATAGTTGATGATTTTGAATTGTTTGTGCCATCATTTGATTTGTTGTTGTTCTTGTAACACCAACAACAAACGTATTAGAATGAACAACTTGGGGAGGTCTTTGAAACGGAAACATACACATTTATATACATATGTATGTATATACCTACATATGTACGTCACCAGAGTATCTGTATATATATATGTATGGGTGTGTTTGTGTGTAAGAATGTGTTTGGTACGTTTGTTTTGTACCCCATTTATTCATTCAGCATGTCCGCGGCGACAGCGGCAGCCTTCGACAATCCTACCGACTCTCAAACCAATTTGCTTCTTTTATTTTCTTCTTTTTACTCATTCCCTTTATATTGTTTGTATGTATGTATGTATGCACAAACACAGATACAGATGCTATACTCAAGATCGCACACAAAGCGTCTGTTTCCCTATATATTAATGTATATATATTTATATGTATATATATATAAATATATGTATATATTTGGGTCAATGCCAAGGTCATTGATGTTCTTATTGCGGGTTGTTTACTCTTTTATTTTCCTTACAAATCATTCAATTCTTTGAACTGCTATAAGCCATACATATTTAATTACAGCAAGAAAACCACACGAATTGTATTTAAATTGTATGCAAATGTATTTTATGAATGAATGACAAAATTAGATCTTTACTTTTTATAGTATTTGCAAAGATTCAGCTAATCAGATTAAATATAATAAATGTATAATAAAATGAGTCCTAAATATGATAGTCCTGTGATTGACATGTGTTCTATCTCCCCTCATAATAGTAATAGATTCTAAAATATTATTTAACCGCAATCCCCTTCCCATTTGTATCGTTGCGAATCAATTGCATTTCAAACTTTCTGGTCGAAATCCATTCCAAACAATAAGACATTATTACTGAAATCAAATCAATTTGAAGTAGGGTAAAATGAAGGTTCATTGTGTTCCTTATTATTATTCAGGTCTAGTTTGATTATTCCAGGAGCAAGACGTCAAAATTTATCAATATCAATTCATGTCTGTCCCGTCTATGAATTTCTATGTAAAATCAATTTGAATGATCAAACATAGAAAGGCAGACAGACAGCAGAGACTGAATAGAGTTTATCTAACTTTATTGTCCGTGTCCTACTTCAATATTTCCTTGCGTCGGCAATCATTTTGCTGCAGTATCGCAAGTTTGCAATTTTCAGAGGTCGGCACCGGTCTCTGAGCCCAAAAGCCACATGCCTTCTTCCTGCCTGCCTGCCAATGAAGGAACAATTTTTGCCGGTTTTTTTTTCTTTTTCCTACTCTCTCTCACTCTCTGTGTCGCATTGCTGCTGTTTGTAGTTGTTGGTATTTGTTGTTGCTGTTGGGGATTTTAGTGCTCCACTGCCATTCCTGCTGCTGCTGATGTTTTTTTTGTTGTAGGCATCATCATCATCGTTTTTCATTTTAACAGGCACAACAAAAACATAAAAAAAAACCGAATAAAAAAATGTCTATTCAGTATTTGTAATACCGACATTGTAATACCCTCCACATGCCCAATTCAAAATGTTTAACAATTATTCCTAATGAAATTCCTCAACTTTTACCCCTTTCTCTATAGTAGACGTCTCTTGCTGTAAAGTTAAAGAATTTATATGTATGTATGTACAATATATACATATATATAGTACTTTAGGGATCAGGGAAAATTCTAGTTCTGTTAAATGTATCTTGTCAATCTTAATATACCCTTTATTCCAATGGTTATATGGGGTATATAAAAAGTAAGAAAAAGCGAACGAAAAAAACGTTGAGTCCGCCGCTCATTTCAGTTCAGTTTCGCCTTGCTTGTTTTTATATATGTAGTTACACATACAGACAGAAATATTTTTACAAACATACATACATACATACATATTTCTGTGTGTGTGTGTGTGTGTGTGTGTGAGCGACTGCGGTGTGCTTGTTTTTCAGTTCAGTCGTTTGGACACATACACAGAGAGCCCCAACGAACAAAACGAACATTGAAACGACGAACCGAGACCGAGAGCCAAAAGCAAAGTAAGAGTAAGAGAAGGGGCTGGCAGAGGAGAGTGTAGGGGCCAGAGTCGGAGCTGCTTTAGCTTTACCGGCTGTCGACTCAACTGTTGGGCTGGATATGGCTCCCAACTCGATTCATGGGACATTCGCCTGAACACAAAGTGGTTGACTGGCTGCTGCTGTTGTTGTTACTGCTGGCTATGTCAGTCGTTTCGCCAGTCTATCTGTCGGTCGGTCGCTCTGTCGGTGCTGTAAGTAGTCGAGAGTCATCAGACGTTTGCTCAACGAACAGACCGACGACTGCTCTGCTGGTGGCTCTGGTGCTGGTTTTCTCTACATGTATAGTCAGTTGTATATATACATATATATATACATATCTATCTATATGTGCGCTTGTGTGTATTTATTTGCGTGCTGCTGGCGTTCCCTTGTGCCATTTGCGCCAGAGCCACAGCCACACAAACTTTCGTTTCGCTCATAAAATTTCAAGCGAGCACAAACAAAAATTGCATGAGCATACACAGACACACACACACACACAGATACACAGACAAACCGACACAGTTGCTCACAGTCGCAGCACACCCACAAATACCTAATGAACGTTTGCCTGTGGCTACGACAGCGACGACTACTCTGACTGTCGAAACCGCTCAGCTGTGTGTGCCCATGTTGGAGCATAAAATATAAAAAAAAAAAACCGAAGAAAAACCAAAGGTCCTGAACTAACTTTGACTGTGCCGTGGTTACCATACCCTTTTCAGTTTTCGTTCATTTCTATGGGAGCTAATGGATAATCTTTCGTTTTAGATCAAATATGGATGTCAATATGAAAGAATTAATGTAAACTAGCTTACTATATTCATTCTATATTAATTTTCATATAATTTAATCTCGTAGTATCTGATAGGAAAATATAAGAAGTTTTTGATATGGTAAGGAAAGGTCTTATGACTTATAAAGATTCTCTATTTTGTTGTTAATTTTTATTTGGCAAATCCCTTATTCCATTTTCATGAATACTAGTTAATTTTATTTAGTAAAGTTGTCCGGCTTTTCTTTGAGTATACTAGAAAAATTCCCGACCTCAATGTCTCGACCCATGCTCTTCCAAGTCAATCTCGCTACGTGCCATGCTTGGCGAAATAAAAACCATTGCACTCTCACATACGTTACATATGGACGGAGGGACAGACTTTTGTATGCGAGGATAATATGGTAGACGTTCTGTTGGATGCAACGTTGTTGTTGGCAAACTATTTTTCTTTTATTACTTCTTTTTTTTATTATAGTCGGTTTGTTAGTGTTTATAAATTCTTTCTAGCCTGGCTTTTAATTCTTCCTTTGTCTTTTATCTTCTCATGTTTACTCCCCTTTTTTTTTTTTTTTTGACATAATCGGTGGTGCCACAAAAGGGCCAACAGCTGACATGGTACAACATCTTGACTGTGGCCACTTATATTTACATATTTTCTAAACTTGGAGCGGGCCAAACACTTAATGACGAGGCGAAATGACTTCAAGTGCTTTTGAGCAGCTAAAACATAACTTGAAGATATTTCTTCTCATGGCAATGATGATGATCATAAATCTAACCAAAAACTTTCAAATATATATGCCAAGTTTTATTTTTCTTCCCTTTTTTTTTTGTTTTTGGCGCGCAAAAATCTTTATCGAATTTTAAGTTTAATTCTTAATGTTGCTGCCATTCCCAGCCTTGCTTCTAAAGTTTGTTAAGCTTGAAACTCAGTTTATAAATGATTTCATTGTTGTTATTATCGTGGTCGTTGTTGTTTTTGTTGTTGTTGTTGTTGTTACCGCCGCAGCCAGCGCTTGTTTTTCTTTCCAAGTAATTTTTCTACACTACCACAACTACAAAACGTGGGGCCGCCTGCCTTCATATATTGAGTACAAAACATTCTATCTGGTCGGTCTTAGCTCTTGCCGCTTGCTATTCTCGTCATCAACGCCGTCGCAACTCAAGTGTATGGGGGCCCTCCCCCCTTCCCTCCTTCTATCTTTCTTCGTTTCTTCGCACCCTCCAATCCCCTCATCCTCATTTATACAACACTCTCAACGTATTTTTTTCTGTGCTCCCCTGACACTCTGTGAAACGAATGGACTGACTGGCTGGCTAGCAGCGACGTCGTTGCTTATTTCATTTTATTATATTTCAACGTTGAGTGTTTCTGTGTTTGTATCTGTGTGTGTGTGTGTGTATTTGTATCTGTGTGTATTGCTGCTTGGTTGCTGTTGTTCCTTATCTACGTCTTTGTCATCGTACGTTCGCTGGGTTCGCTTCCAAGCGCGCCATAACTACCACACAGCACAGCACAAAACACCAGCCGCTTGCTCCGTAGTCTCCCCTCTCGGAACGCTTCAAGTTGCAGCCGTCGTAGTCGTCGTCGTCGTTGTCGTTCCACATAGCTTTTATGCCCCATTCCCCTGTACCCGTACCCGTCCCGTTCATCATCTTCCTGCCTTTGCCTGCCTGGTTGTGTGTTGTTCGCTTTGGCTTTGCCCGTTGCCGTCAGTTCGTCGTACATTTCATTTCACTTCACTTAATTTCTCAGATACCAAAACGAACAGCGTTGTATTTTTCTTCGTTGGTTGGGGCTTTGTCCGTATGTATGTGATTGTGTATGTGTATTTGTATGAGTGTTGTTTGTGTGTGTGTGCTTGTGACTCGAATTGCTGTCGACTTAAGTCTTTATGTGTATGTCTGTTGCTGTTGTTTCCCTTTGGCTGAAATTGTTCTTGATTTTCGTATAGTTATATAGGCGGCAAAAAGTTAAAGTCGTGTCGCATCGCGCCGAGTTTTGTGTCCAAAAAAAAATAAAAGAAAAGACGAAAACGAAGCCAGAGAAGCTTGGTGGAGCAAGATTTGGCGTTTATGATTTCGCTGTAAGCGAGTTTGTCAATCCAGTTGGCGGTAAAAAAAAATATATATGTATATATAAGATAATTACGAAACGTCTTTCAAATAACGAGCCTAGGTAGTAGTGCTGACCCCAAATGTCAGTAAAAGGTCGCGACTACTTCTTCACAGAAAATGAAGGCAATACGATTAATTGAAAATTTTCCTGTTGTGGTCTGACCCCCCGCCCCCTTGTTGGATCATGATCCAAGCACATTTGATCTTTCCTTTTATAAAAACTAACCTATTGACAACACGCATCTCTTCCCATTCCACCCCTCCCTTTGGTTGGGTCAGTCAGGGTGTAAAGATAAACCAGACAGTCATTCCACGTTTTCAACAAAACAAATTAGTACACAGAGACACAGACACACACATGTTTGAGTGAGTGTATCTCTATCTTTACATTTGCCATACAGGTGCTCTATCGTGTTGTTGCCTTTTCGGCTAATTCGCTGTTTTGTTGCTATCACTTTCATTTAAATAATAATACAAAAAAAAAAAAAAAAAGGAAAAAACGGAAGAAAAAAATGCCGGCCGGCATTTGTTTGTTTTCATTGCGCGGATAAAGCGAAATACTAAATCAACAACTTTTTCATTGCAGGAGCTAATTGGACAAAATAGCAACGACAGCTCTAGTGGAGGGGGGCATAGTGGAATGGGTTCTGGTCCGCCGGGTACACCAAATCCACAACAAGTCATGCGGCCCACACCCTCGCCCACTGGCTCTTCCGGTTCGCGTTCCATGTCACCTGCAGTGGGTAAGTTACTAACTAGCACGCAGACGCATGCATTCATCTTTTGTCCAATACATTTATATGATGAAATCTCATCTTATCAACCTATCTGTTCTCTTCTCGTAATAGCACAAAATCATCCAATTTCACGTCCGGCGAGCAATCAATCTAGCAGTGGCGGCCCAATGCAACAACCTCCGATTGGGGCTGCTGGTCCACCTGGCCCTGGTCCAATGCCACCACATGGATTACCATCTGGTCCACCACCTGGTCAACAACAGCAGCAATCTCAGCAGCAACAGGCCTCGAATTCGGCATCGTCAGCAAGTAATTCGCCTCAGCAGACACCACCACCATCGGGAGCACCACCGCCAAATCAAAATATGAACAATATGGCAACACCACCGCCACCACAGGGAGCATCCGGTGGTTATCCGATGCCACCGCATATGCATGGCGCTTATAAAATGGGCGGACCAGGACAAAGTCCAGGTCCAGGTCAAGGATATCCGCCCCAGCAACCGCAACAATATCCCCAAGGCAATTACCAACCTCGGCCGCAATATCCCCCTGGAGCCTATGCAACGGGACCACCAATGCCTCCGACTAGCCAGGCTGGTGGCGCCAATAGTATGCCATCTGGACCACAACCATATCCTGGTCGAGGCATACCAAATCACGGCGGCGGAAGTCCTCATGCCCAGTATCCACCGTATCAATGGGTTCCACCAACACCACAACAATCGGTACCCGGCGGTGCACCTGGACAGCCCATGGGTAATCATGTTCAGGGCAAAGGAACACCACCGCCCGTTGGACCTGGACCACCACCTCCTCAGGGAGGCGGTTCAACGCGCCCATTGAATTATCTGAAACAGCATTTACAGCACAAAGGGGGCTACGTTGGCAGTCCCACAACGCCACAGCCACAAGGCTATGGCAATGGACCGACAGGAATGCATCCCGGAATGCCAATGGGTCCTCCCCACCACATGGGTCCGCCTCATGGGCCAACAAATATGGGTCCACCTACGAGCACACCGCCACAATCCATGCTGGGAGCCCAAGTTGGCAGCGGAGAGAGTGTCCCAGAGCATATATCGCAAGATAATGGCATTAGTTCATCAGGTCCAACGTCAGCATCAGGATTACATGCAGTCACAGCTGTGGTTACTACCGGCCCAGATGGCACGCCCATGGATGAAGTCAGCCAACAGAGTACACTCTCCAATGCATCGGCGGGTAAGCAAAAAATAGATCCTCGCTATAGAAAGAAAAGATTTTATTAAATTATTCTTTTTTTATTATTACAGCATCCGGTGAAGATCCACAATGCACTACACCAAAGTCGCGCAAAAATGATCCATATAGCCAAAGTCATTTAGCCCCTCCAAGTACATCTCCACATCCCGTAGTGATGCATCCGGGCGGTGGTGGACCCGGTGAAGAATATGACATGAGTTCGCCACCAAATTGGACACGCCCAGCGGCAAGTCCGGTAAATATTTTCCCAAACAATTTTTATTCGGAAATTTTGATTTTCTAATTATTTGTTTATTTGTCAATTTGACAGCAGGTGTTCAACAGTCATGTTCCTGTTCAACAAGAACCATTTCGGAGTACCATTACCACAACAAAGAAATCGGACTCACTGTGTAAACTCTATGAGATGGATGACAATCCAGATAGACGTGGCTGGCTAGACAAACTTCGCACATTTATGGAAGAGAGACGGACGCCGATAACGGCATGCCCGACCATTTCAAAACAGCCACTCGATTTATATAGGTTATACATTTATGTAAAAGAACGTGGCGGATTCGTCGAGGTATGCAAGGTGCCGTAGTAACTCCTTTTACTAACTTCTTTTTAGATTTACTAGCAAACCAAAACCAAAAAAAAAAAAAAGTCCAAACATCTTTTAAAATAAAACCACAAAATTAGTGTAAAATCAATCAATCAAGAAACGAAACACCACCAACGTAGTTAACACCAAAATGAAATGAAAAGTACCATAACAGTCTTGTGATATGCTACCAAAAAATTCGGCTACTACAGTACAACTAAAACCAAGTCAACCAAGCCTACCTTAACTTGCACAAGAGTCACCCGTCCGCCTCTCTCTTTCTCTCTATATTTATCTCTATCTCTCCAGCCCGTTCCAAGTGTCAAAACTTTTAGCTGCATCATGAGTAAAACGTAGCCTTAATTGCAAAGATTCTATTAAGGCTGCACCAGCTTTTGTATTTTGATGCATGTGTCTTCCTTTTCACTCTCTTGTCATCATCATGCATGCTTTTAAAACTGATTCTGGTTGTTAACTACAAGACATATATTATAATTAGGATATTTAATTTCGTTTCTTATCATTTGATAAATTCAATTTATAAACCCAAATCAATATCAGAGTTTTGTGTTTTTTCCCAAACTGTTTGTTCTAAATTCTATTGCTTAATAAATTCTCAAATGTATTCGGACCAATTGTCTCTGATGGTTTGATTTCATAGTTCATTTGTATGTCCTTGTTTTCATTCTTTTTGCAACCATTGCATTTTTCTTGCAAACATTTAAGTTAAAATGTAGAATGCAATGAAATTCTTTTCGTAAGTAGCTAGATTTTTATTTCGTCCACAATGATTTCACCCAAACTGCTACCATATACTAACTAACTAATACACTCACACAAACTAACTAATTCGTGTTCTTGAAACAACAAAAAAAGAAGAAATTAAAGAAACAAAAACGTGGCTCACTCAAATGCATCCACACACAAAAATTTCGTTTGCTCGCAATATTTCTTTCTTTTTAACCTCCTTTTTAATACGATTTTACATATCTGCATATAATATGTACCAAGATTATTCTATATAATTAATCCCAATCAATCTGCTGATTTTCTCGTTTATATTGTTCTATTAGGTGACCAAGAGTAAAACATGGAAGGATATTGCCGGTCTGTTGGGCATTGGGGCTAGTAGCAGTGCCGCATACACGCTACGTAAACACTATACAAAGAATCTTTTGGCATTCGAATGTCATTTTGATCGTGGCGACATTGATCCATTGCCAATCATACAGCAGGTGGAGGCGGGCAGCAAGAAGAAGACAACAAAAGCGGCTTCTGTACCATCGCCAGGTAAATGTTTAAGCCAATTGACTATGGTTTATTACATTATTTATGTGTTTCTGTTTTTTATGGAATTCGTTTGATACTTAATTTTATTTTTTTCTTCTCTTCGTTTCTCTTTATGTTTTTACATTTTTCTTGATTATCGTTGAAAATGTTTTTCACCACTTTTTCTTCGATTAATTCAATTTAAATCACTTTGATAAACGATGATGAACTCAACAAATTGCAACCAATCGGTGGTGGCCATTTGGATGCTGGAACAACCAATTCAACAGGATCGTCAAACTCGCAGGATTCATTTCCTGCACCACCAGGTGCACCACCAAATGCAACGATCGATGGCTATGCAGGATATCCCGGCGGTGCGACATATCCAGGCGGCAGTGGTCCTCAGCCCGATTATGCGGCAGCAGGTCAAATGCAGCGACCCCCCTCACAAAATAATCCACAGGCTCCCCATCCAGGTATGAAAAATGAAACAAATATACTTATATATAACGTACGTAAATCTATATGTGTGTAGGGTCAGATTATTATATTTTTTCTTTTTGTTTATATTTGTTTTTGTGGTAAAACCTTTTAATTTTTTAAAATTATAATTATTTACCAACCTATATATATATATATCTATATATATATATTTAAATATTTATCAGTGATGATAATTAGATAATGCTTAATACCACCCTATATCGTAAATCATATATTCATGTAAATAATTATATGTTCGAGAGTGTGTTTATATTAATTACATCTGTGTATTTTGTTTTCATTCATTTTTATGTTTGTAACTATAAATCTGTGGGCGCACTACTAAAATATGTAAACTTCCATCAACCACCACAACGACAACAACTGCAACTGCAACAACGACAACCACATCACAACAACAACGATATTGCACCAACCATCAAACCAAATCAATCAACAACAATCCATTCATTGATACTTTACCATTCATTACATTCAATGCATTCATTCATTTCGATCAATCATTTAATCAATCATCCATCCAACTTATTCAACCAACCAACCGACCAACCATCCATTGATCAACGCCGCTTCAGGCACACAAACAAATCAAACAGCTGCCGCTGTTGCCGGTGATAATATAAGCGTTAGCAATCCCTTTGAGGATCCAATTGCTGGTGGTGCTGTGGCCACTGGTGCTGTTGTTGCTGCTTCTGGGCCCCATAGTGGTCCTGCTCCACACCCACCACCACCACCCCCACATTCACCACACACCGCAACGCAACAACAACCGGTTGGCTCTCAGCCCCAACAGCAGCAGCAAGGCATGCCAGCACCACCATCGCAGCAGCAATCACCATTGCCACCACCACCGCCACAGCAGCATGGGCATGGGTCTGGGCCGGTGCCGCCATCGCCGCAACATGCACGACCCGCTTCTGGAGCACCTTATCCACAAGGTGGCTCCGGTTACCCAACGCCTGTGTCTAGAACGCCAGGTATAATCATCTTATTTGGTTTTTGGTTTTACATTTCCTCTTCTTTTTAATGGCATTTATTTTAATTTCGTTTATCTTTTCACATTCATTTTATACCTAATTTTGTATGGCATCATCTTCCTTCATGATTTCATCGTATCCTCCAACTCGATGTGATCCTTCAGGCTAACAAATTGCAAAATTTAAGTGCTAGAGAGAATGCATGAAAAAAAGTTACTAATTTATTTATATATACATCTGCTATCGACATTACTTTAAAGATTTGAATTACATCAGATAATTCAACATTTTAAATGTAAATAAGATATGTGTATCAGATAGATATCTAAATAAGAATTATATAGAACATATATTAAATGTCGATAATAGAAAATATAGCTTAAGTTGTTATCAATTAGATATATACGTAGTAGTAGTAAAATGAATCTATAATAATTCTTCTTAATTGTACTTTGTTTATTTTCTTCTCTTTTATTTTCTGTAAGTTAAAATCTTTTGTCCAGCTATAATTAAATTTTATTTTATGGAATCAATTAATCAAATTTTGTAATGAATTATCATTGCAGGTTCTCCGTATCCACCGCAGCCAGGAGCATATGGCCAATATGGTACACCTGATCAGTATAATGCTGCTGGACCACCCAATCAGCCATTTGGACAGGGTCAAGGACCATATCCGCCACAGAATCGCAATATGTACCCTCCTTATGGGCCGGAGGGGGAAGCGTGAGTGCCAATTCTCAATTACACACAGATACACACACAGTTACAGACATCCACACACACACACACACTGGAATATAACTGTACTGTGTATTTAATTAAGCTTTGAGAACACTTTAAATGTGTTAAGCTCCATTCAATGAATGCAAATCAATTGAATTATTTCGATTTTTTTCTCTTTTTCTTTGTTTTGTTTATATAGACCACCCGCTGGTGCGAATCAATATGGTCCCTATGGAAATCGACCCTACAATCAGGCGCCGCCTGGTGGTCCCCAGCCTCCCGCTCAGCCCGTTGCAGGTGGACCACCCACTAGTGGAGCACCAGTACCACCACCTGCTGGCGCCTATGCGCCGGGAACTCCCGGACAACAAGACTATTACAGGCCACCAGAACAAGTAAGACATGCGAAATAATTTTCCCATACATTATTCCATTAATTACACTTTTTCAATTTACATTTGCAGAGTCCGCAACCTCGCCGACATCCGGACTTCATCAAAGACTCTCCTCAGCCCTATCCAGGGTACAATGCAAGGCCTCAAATTTACGGTGAGTGGTGGAGTAAAATTGTTTATAGAAGGATTCTGTTTAATTTAATAACTCTCGTCTAATTTGTAGGTGCTTGGCAAGGCGGTGCCCAACAGTATCGTCCTCAATATCCTGCCTCCCCTGCTCCACAAACATGGGGCACTGCTCCGCCACGAGGAGCAGCTCCGCCTGGCAGTCCCCATGGACCACCTATACAGCAACCACCTGGTGTGGGTCAGTGGGAACAGCATCGATATCCACCCCAACAGGCGCCACCGCCACCGCAGCAACAACAGCCGCCTTACCAGCAAGGTGCTCCACCCGGTCAACAACAGCCTCCCCAAGGACCACCACCGTGGACACAAATGAATCCTGGACAGGCGCCACAGCCAGGTGTTATTGCACCACCACCGGGATCCCCATTACGACCGCCATCTGGACCAGGGCAGCAACAGCGAATGCCAACCGGTGTACCGGGCATGTCGCCACAACCTCAACCACCCGGTCAGCCTGTCCAACAACCACCACATGGAGCGGTTGGTGTGCCTGGGACACCGGGAATGCCTCCCATGCCCGGAGGTATGGTTAAGCCACCGTATGCGATGCCACCGCCATCTCAGGCAGCGGGACCGCCAACAAGCGTCGTTATGCCCTGTAATCCGCCAGCCGGAATGATACCCCAAAAGCAATCACCGATCGGTGTGCAGGGATTGCAGCCTGGGCAACAACCACAGCCTCCACATCCACTTCCGCATCCACATCCACATCAACATGCGCATTCGCATCAAATGCCCAACCAGCAGCCTGCCTACCCTCCCCAAATGCCAGTAGGAGTACAAGGTGGTCAACTAGCTAAGAAAGAGCTGATCTTTCCCCACGATTGTGTGGAATCGACCACACCGGTGCTGTATCGGCGCAAGCGCCTAACCAAGGCTGATGTATGTCCTGTTGATCCTTGGCGGATTTTCATGGCTATGCGCTCTGGCCTGTTAACTGAATGCACCTGGGCATTGGATGTGCTCAATGTGCTACTCTTTGACGACACCACTGTACAGTTCTTTGGCATCTCAAATCTGCCCGGCCTCCTAACCCTTCTGCTGGAGCATTTTCAGAAGAATCTCGCCGAGATGTTTGACGAGGGTTGTGAGGAAACAGCAACGGCGGCAGTTGTCGGCGAAGAGGCCGACGACGATGCAGACAGTGGTACAGTTATGTCCAACACGCGTAGTTTGGAGCAAAAGATGCGTGGCCGATCCTCTCGATGCGTACGTAGCATATGTAGTTATAATCGCAAACGACACTACGAGAATATGGACAGAAAGTGTGAGGATTCGGATGATGCGGATGAGGGCATTGATTTGGGTCAAGTGCGTGTGCAACCCAATCCAGAAGACCGATCACTCCTCCTGTCCTTCACACCCAACTACACAATGGTTACACGCAAAGGTGTTCCGGTACGCATACAGCCAGCGGATCATGATATATTTGTGGACGAACGCCAAAAATCTTGGGATACCGACACAAATAAATTGTATGAACAACTCGAACCGGTGGGTTGCAATGCCTGGACGTATGGCTTTACAGAACCAGATCCGCTTGATGGCATAATTGATGTATTCAAGTCGGAAATCGTAAACATTCCATTCGCTCGTTACATACGCTCGGAAAAGAAGACAAAAACGAGGCAGGAAACGGCAACAGCAACGACGACAACAATTGCTAAAGGCGGCAGCAGTAAACCGGAGACTGTGTCAATATCCTCCGTTGTGGTTATAAAACAGGAAGATAACAGTACTCTAACCAATACAGAGGACAGTAGTCTACTCCAGCAGACTTATAACAAAAAGAGGCGTTTGGTTAGTAGCAGTGGTGGAAGCGGCAACGGAACCGAATTAAAGAAATCCAAACTGGGTGAAGAGTTTGCCCAACCACAGGGGGAGATTAAGAAGGAACCAGGAACGACTACCAACTCAGCGAACAGGAATAGTGGCAGCTCCATTGACAGTGATTGTCGGGCAGTGGATATGGACATAGAAACGCCACGTCTCACAAATGGTGTCGCTGCCGCCTCCTCGTCAACGGCACGACCAAAGGGTTTCGATCCAAAATCAACAGTGCGGGATGCTGCCCATGTTCTGCAACGAAGACGCGACTCCAGCTACGAGGATGAGTGCTATACACGAGACGAGGCATCTCTGTATTTGGTTAACGAAAGCCAAGATTCGCTGGCACGACGCTGTATTGCTCTCTCGAACATCTTTAGAAATCTAACTTTCGTTCCTGGGAATGAGACGGTGCTGGCCAAGTCAACGCGTTTTTTGGCCGTCCTTGGACGTCTGCTATTGCTAAATCATGAGCACCTTCGACGCACTCCAAAGACCCGCAATTACGACCGCGAAGAGGACACAGACTTTAGCGATTCCTGCAGTTCACTGCAAGGGGAGAGGGAATGGTGGTGGGATTACTTAATAACCATACGGGAGAATATGCTTGTAGCGATGGCCAATATAGCCGGACATCTAGAACTGTCACGATATGATGAATTGATAGCACGTCCCCTCATCGATGGACTGCTTCACTGGGCTGTGTGTCCCAGTGCACATGGCCAAGATCCGTTCCCATCATGCGGCCCTAATTCAGCTTTGTCCCCCCAACGCTTGGCTTTGGAGGCGTTGTGCAAATTGTGTGTCACAGATGCCAACGTTGACCTAGTGATAGCCACACCGCCCTTCTCGCGACTGGAGAAACTTTGTGCTGTGCTCACGCGACATTTGTGCCGCAATGAGGATCAGGTGCTGCGGGAGTTTTCTGTTAATCTGCTGCACTATTTGGCTGCAGCTGATAGCGCCATGGCACGAACAGTGGCCCTTCAATCGCCTTGCATCTCTTACCTGGTGGCGTTTATTGAACAAGCCGAACAGACGGCACTTGGTGTGGCCAATCAGCACGGCATCAATTACCTGCGAGAAAATCCCGACTCAATGGGAACCAGTCTCGATATGTTGCGACGGGCAGCGGGCACGCTACTCCACCTGGCCAAACATCCCGATAATCGATCTCTGTTCATGCAACAGGAGCAACGATTACTTGGACTGGTCATGTCCCATATATTGGATCAACAAGTAGCATTGATTATATCGCGTGTCCTTTATCAGGTCTCCCGAGGTGCAGGTCCCATGCATTCCGTTGAATACAGATTACTGCAGCAGCGTCAACAGCAGCAGCACCGTGCGCCGCAAGCTGTGGAGAAAGTGGCAACGCCAGCGGCAGTGTCCAAAACTGAATCTAGTGTACAGCCGACGGAGCAATGCTCTGCCGATGCTGTAGATGCTAAGCCATCAGTTGCAACAACACCTGCCACAGCAACAACAACAACATCATCATCGGCAGGAGCAGCAGCAGCAACAACAACAACGATGTCAACCACAGCGTCATCAACATCATCAACTGTAGTCAATGATGAGAATAGCAACAGCAGCCAACAATTGCCACCGGCAGCGACCTTCAACGATGTGAGCAACAGTAGCACCAATAGCAACAGCTGCGGAACTGCCAGCAGCAATCAAACCAACAGCAGCAGCAGTGTGGGCAGCCAGTCAACGTTACATAATGCGGTGGCCTCATCTTCAATCCCGCCAGCCAGTGAACAGTTACAGCAGCAACAGCAGCACCAGCAGCAGCAACAACAGCAACAGGTGAGCAAAGCTGCCGCTGCAGCTGCCGCCGCTGCCAGTTTAGTGTCAAATAATTTGGCGGCAACAGCCCCAACTGCAGCCGCAGCCACAACTGTAACACAGCCGGCAGCTCCACCACCAACGAATACAGGAACAACGACCGCTGTTGCGTAGTATACGACAATGATGCCAGCATCCTACTATAGGCCAGTTGATTGATTTAACTTGGACAAAAACAGCAGGAGCCAGCATAGGGATGAACTTAAAAATTGAACCTTGAACTAATGCGTTGTTGACGCGCGCTTTTAATTAGCTTCGTACAAATTAAAGCCCCCCCTCAACTACAAACACACTCTCACACCCAACCAACCTACCAACAAAACTAACTAATGTAATCATATAATGTAAATTTACTTAAACGAAGATGAAATTAATGTAGAAGAATGATAAAACAAAAAAAAAGGGGAAAGCGCGTAGCATAGTCACCCTGTAAACGAAAGGATACAAATTATGCAAACGAAGAAGCCGAGGATAAAAAGAAAAATAGTAAAACTCAAAAACGTTTTTTAAAAAGTACGTTATGGTAGTGTGAGTGCATGCCGTAACAACCACCCACACTAAACCACACCCACAGCATTCGTCGTCGTCATACAATAACACCTGTATATTTTTTCACTCAAATCTATAGTAAATCTAAGAATTATATATATATATATACACCGACACCCACAACACACCATACACACAGCATAACAATACACACACACACACAAATATCCTGTTGAAATTTAGCAGTGAATTTACCCAGCATTCAATAAGGCGGCGATTAATAGGAAAATCGCAAAAAAGCTAACTAGACTACTACGGGGGGAGATAAATGGATGAATGAATCAAGCGTCGTAAAAAATTTAAGCACAGAATATACTTATTGTATTAAATTAAATAAACTAAAAGGAAGAAAGAAATTAATGAAAAAAAAAGAAAATTGGGAATAACTAATACAAACACACACACACAAACACACATACATATACATATATGGCATACGCACGCTATGGTTTATCATAAATATATTAAATATATATATTTCTATATATATATATATATATATATATATATATATATTAACATTAAACGAAACCAACATTAATTCTGTATGTAAACGGATATATATATATATATAAAATATAGAAAATAGATTTAAAATTCTACTACATACTAATTAAATAATATTACCTAAATATTAAATCATATGAAGAGAAACTCATATAGTGAACAAAATTAACAAAAGAAAAAATGAAACGAAACCTAATACTGTATGCTCGTATGCAAAAGCAAAAAAACAAAAAAAAAAAAAGAAAACCAATATTGAAACAAACATAAAAGAAAAGAAAACTATGTAATACAATTTAAACGATTTTTATGTGGACAAACATTGAAATGCGCAGTAAAGGGAAAAAAAGAAAATTGAAAAGAAGAAACAAAATAAGAATTGATAATAACAAATACAGAAAGAAAACACAATAAGAAAACATAATTATTAAAAACAAAAACCAATTGTACATACTTAACTATTATGTAAATTTCTCTGTATTTCGTTTACGCAATGTTACAAAGCACATGTAAGTGGCAGCACTGCATTTCGTATTATATATAGTACATTATAATGATGATGTCTCGATCATGATGATAATGATCGTAACGATTAACGATAATGATGATGTTTATGATTATGCAAAATTCCAATTTCTTGGTTACACCAATACCCACCCATACACACACACACACTCGTGTAATTATGATTTTCCTTTTTAGAAATCTGAAATTAGTAACCCTTTATTAACCCTCTTCCTCACTCCCTCACGTCCACCACCACCACCAACCATCTAATGTTGTAATTTTTTATGTTATTTGTATTATTATATTTTGCTGAAGTGCTGCTGCTTCATAATAATAATTTTATATGTATGTCGGACTTACTTAAGGCGTAAATGACAAGATAAATAAATTAGGTTTTTATCGTAATCTTAATTTAAAAAATATATGAAATAAATAATAATAAAACAAAAAAGAGAAAAAAACAAACAAAATACAACATAAATTGCTACAAAACAACCACAACAAGAGAACATGAGAAAAGAGAGATAAAGGTGAAGAATGAAGCACGCAAAAATTGACTAACGGAAATTACACAAAATGCTTTAAAGGACAAAAATAAGCAAAATTTACCCATACAAACACACACAAAGAAACAGAATTGCAACAGGAATATTTAAATGTATGTATGTAGGAAGAAAACTTGTGTATGCCCGTCTTACAATTTGTATACTAAACTTTGATATATATATATAATTAATGCTAATCGTCATGGGCCAACCGCAGAATAACACATAAAATTGTCCTGTACCTACATTTGATAATGCATAGAGTTGCCAATCCCTTACCTACCACTCCTCAATTATCCCATAGAATCACCCAGTACACACACACACCCACACACAGACTTCATTCCGGTCAGGATCAAAATAGGATCAGGATCAGTCTAAAAAAATGAAAGATAGAGAGATAAAAAGAGGAATGTGTGCTGCCTCTGTTGATGTAACATGTATTCGTGTAGTTGTTTGCAAGAATGAAATTGATAATGAAAATAAATATATAAACTCAGCATCTCGATATCGATATATAAACATGTAGTTATTAGTGTATAATTTTAATTTAATTATTTAATTAATATACATACATATATGATATACAAAAATTGTGTCTTGTCGTTTTCTTCTACTCTAATTGATATCAAAATTTCTGTTCTCATTTCAAATTATTTCATTCAAACAAATCGTAACGGTTTTCGCATTCTATATTTGCCATTCAGTTGAATACGTAAAATGTCAAAAATTCGAGTTTTCTACATGTATAAGAGATGCGTAGATACCATATGTAAGCAAGTGTGACCAGGAATTCTGATTTGATGACAGTCTTGTTAGATTTTTCATTAGAAGCGGACGTGTCTGTGCGCGTAGTAAAGCTGTTTGTTGCGATTTTTTTATATCGTTAGGCGTGAAATTTAAAGCAGATTAAGGGTAATTTATTGAAAGAAAAAAGAAACAACTAAGTTATTAAACATATAAAGCAATTGATGTGATAACTTATTATGTTAAAAACAAGAGGTGCTCATATACGAGATGTGCGATGTCAGTTTTCCCCCTGTCAAAAAACTGTTTTTCTTTGCTGTGTGTGTGTACATTATGTGTATGTGTGTGTATATACTTATGCGCAATGCGTGGGTTTAATTTTCTGTTCTATTTTCTAATTTTCATGCATACACATGTATTCAAATATGTTTGACATCAATACACACACACACACCTAAAAGTCTTAAAAAAAAACCGTTTCAATTAAAGTTTCGCTCTAGTATTTGTGATGCTGTTCGCTTGTGTGTGTGTGTATGTATAATTTTTTAATTGCATTTAACTACTGCATTTCGCAAACCAAATTTGTATCTATCAATTGGAAAAACCAAGTGCCAATGCACTTTATATTTATGTATTTATGTACATAAATCATCTATCTACTGCCCAGGTTGGGTGGGATATTGGTATGTCTGTCTTGTCTAGTTATTGTTGCCTTTCTCAGTATATTATTGGCATTTTATCGATTTAACAATAAGCTGAAAATAGTTAAGGCCGTACCGGCACTCATATGGCAAAAGGATGGTACCAAATGAAGCCAATTTCAATTAACAGGTTGTCTTTTGGGGACCTAAAACTAGAAAACTAATTGAATTCATTGCCGTATAACAGCTTAACGCTTTTAGCTATTCACGATTAGCACCAAACCGGCTAGAAAATGGTAAAACTAAAGAAAAACCAGGTGCCGGAATGTGCGCAATTTGTATGCACTTCTACATATACACACATTTATATTAATGGAAGCCAAGTTACATATGTTTGGTTAATGAAAATTAGAATGTTAAAAGGTTTTCTATTTTGATTGATGGCAGATATATTATTATATAAAATTAAAATTAATTTATTAAAAATATATAATTTTTAGATAAATTTTTGTATTACAAACTATTGATTAAAGGCAATGTAATGCCTTTTGTAAGGGTATGAAAATACAAGCAAATAAAAGCTAAAGTGCAATTGTGCATTGACGACCTACATACATACATACATTTGTACATTCACAAGCTCTGTTTATTTTGTTGACAACAAGTTAAATAAAAATTTAATAAAAACACTTTGAAAATAAACACACATATACATACATATATTCATATGTATGTATGTACATACATACATACATAGATTATGTTACCCCAATGACCATCACCGTAACAGAAGCATTAATCCATTTATATGAACATTTGTATATGTGTGTTAATTTATGTACATCTACACCAGGTACACACACTTCCTGCATATCATTTTATTGTTGTTGTTGCTTGCTGTTCTGTTGGCACAATTTGAATTTGAACCTTCTTTAGGCATAGGGCATATAGAGTCAATGCTGTTTCCAGACGAAGAGGGCGTAGTTCCACCACTTCCACAACCATTTGCAAGTGCCAAAGCCCAACACTCACACACACACACACAGAGACAAAGGTTAATGGCCGACGCTGTTTGCGTGCCTTCAAAAATATGCTTGTATTAGTTTTCCCCCCCGACATTAATATTTCTTCCATGTAGGCTTTTACGAGTATGCAGTTAGCCTCAGCTTGAGCAAAACGGAAAAAAAACCAACAACAGCAACACAAAAAGAAAAAGTAAAAGAAGAATAAAAAAAAATTATATTTGCCGACTAGACAGACAAATAGGTTGCTCTGTTGCCTGCACCAACAATTGCAATGACATTTATGTCTGCACACATACAAACACACGTATATATGTATATGTACATATATATAAATCATCACATTTACTACTTGTTAGACTCCCTGTTGCGCCGTTGCTAGTGGTTGGGGGGCTGCTGCTGATAATGCTCATTGATTGGTATCATCATTATCATCAGATGAACACTCGTTGTACATTGACATCAGAATTATAATGGCAAGGCCGATTCACACCCATTTTTAATGCAATAAAAAACATTTCAATTTTATATATACATATGTACATATGTATATGTGACACTATCAGGGGTTATATTTTAACTTGACTTTCAATTCACTTTACTTTCCAAACATAAAAATCTCTTTCTCTTAAGTTCAATTAGTTTTATTTTCAAAATTACACGATTAAAGTGATCTACTAGATGCATTAATAATTAAGCAAATAGCTCCATAAATAGGTTAGGTTTGGTTATGGCTCTCATGATTGAATAGAGTATCCAAATGGTTGGTACTTATATTCTATATAGAAATTTAAATCTGTTGTAGAGTAAAATATCTATAAATAATATACATACATACATATAAACACTTATTTCACCAATCAAACTAGGATAAAAGATTACTCATTTTAGAAACACTTCTATATTAAATTAGGTTGCATTAATCCAAATACTTATAAATTTACAGATGTATGTATTTAACTGTTAACTTTAGCTTTATCTGCATCTTGAGCTGAGTTCATAAGCCAAGTTCTAAAGTTATCATTCTTAAATTCAGCGTGTTTTTTGGCGAACAATTCTGAATCGATTATTAAAATAATACTCAGTAATAAATTTTTAATTTATATATAAATAAGGCAGAATACTCGCAAGGCAGAATTACTCTTAAAAATTAAAGTAAAATTTTATTATAAATCCAACTTTCAAAAGATTTTTATATTTCATATTTAGATTTTTCTTTTGTTTAGAAAATATATTCAGAACTTTTTTATATCATTTCTGTCTAGTCGAGATTTAGTACCGTGGGAAAAGGGAATCCTTACCTGAATTGCATCATCTTCAGTACATACATATAAACTTACATATCTAAAATCCTTCTTTGCATTGTGTAGATTTTTGAGGGAAGTTCAACAATGTTTTATTAGTCACTGCTGTAGGTATAGTTGATAAAGAAGAAAGGGGTGCTTTTTTCACAGATTTAAATATTAAGTTGAGGCGGGGGAGGGGGGCTTTAATGTTAACATTCTGCACGTGCCTCAGACCACATTGCTATTTGCACATCTTTGAAACAGTCTGTGAAATGGCCTATGACTCATCCAAATAGCATAAGCAACCACAAAACAAAACCACCCAAACGAGTGACGGAGACTGTTTTGAACGGGAGTTTTATGTGCTTACACAGACACACACACACAGACACATACACTTATGTATATAAATTATCGATCCTTTTCAAGTTGAGTAAAATTGTCGTTTTTAATTTCAGGTTAGATTCATTATATTGGCAAGATGTCGACTAGCCCAAAACCGGTAAAGAAGGTTCCCATACATTTGCAAAGTGCCCAGAATCGTGTTTATATTAAAAATGGTAAATATTAATGAATCCGAGAATTATATATGTATTTGTATAATAATCATTTTTATCTATTGCCATTATTTTAGGTGAAATCGTCAATCATGACAAAACCTTTAAGGCTGATGTCTACATCGAAGATGGCATTATAAAGTATGTTGATAATTAAATCGATGGACTTGGTTTATACATTATATTTATCTACACAGATTTGTGGGACCAGCATCTGAGATAACAATCCCTGGTGGCGTTAGAACCATTGATGCCAGTGGTTTACTCATTTTACCCGGTGGAATTGATCCTCACACGCATTTACAATTGCCCTTTGGCGGTGCAGTGGCCGTTGATGATTTCTATCATGGCACCAAGGCAGCTGTTGCCGGTGGCACAACAATGATAAGTAAGACTAATCTATGACTAGTTAATGTATTAGTTAAAATGAACATTTAAATGGTTTCTTTCGCTAGTCGATTTCGTTTTACCAAACAAACACGAATCAATGATTGAGGCTTATGACAAATGGCGTAGCTGGGCCGATCCCAAAGTATGTTGTGACTATGGTTTACATGTGGGCATTACCTGGTGGTCAAAATCAGTATCCGAGGAGATTGGCATTCTATGCAAAGAACTGGGAGTTAATTCCTTTAAGACATTTATGGCCTACAAGGGACTCTATCAGGTAATGCAAATATTAATTTTAAAAAATAATAATAAATAAGCTAAATTCGTATTCCTAATCTCTTAACAGTTGAACGATTCCGATTTATTGGATGTGTTTGAGCGCATCAGGCAACTTAATGGCGTGGCTATGGTAGATATATATTAAAGATATAGATTTATAGATATATGTATTTAGAATATATTTTATCTTTCGTAGGTACATGCCGAGAATGGTGATATTATTGCCAAAAATACCCAACGATTGTTAGCCGAGGGCATTACTGGACCCGAAGGTCATGAGTTATCCAGACCAGAAGAAGTTGAAGCGGAGGCAGTGCATCGTGCTTGCGTTTTGGCCCATCAGGTAAGATTTGCCAAGCCTCTGTACAGCAATGGCGGCGGCATTTGTTTTTTTTTTTTAAGTAAATTAAAGAATGGGAAATTGTTTTGCTAGTTGTCTACTTACTTACCAATATTTATTTGTATTTATATTTATTTATATTTTTATTTATTTATTATTTCCATTATGTATGATGTATGATGCACCCCTTGTACATAAATATGCGGTATGCGGCACTCGATATATATTATTATAATTTAGGTCGATTGCCCACTGTATGTGGTACATGTTATGTCCAAGTCGGCAGGCATTGAATTGGCACGGGCACGACATCGTTATCGAGGTCGTTACATTGTTGGTGAGACCCTGGCTGCGGCTCTGGGCACTGATGGGACACATTGCTGCCAGCACTTTGATTTTGATCATGCAGCAGCACATGTGCTCAGCCCACCCCTGAGACCCGACAAGACAACACCAGAATTTATGATGAAGCTACTGGCGAAGTAAGTTTGTGTGTCTATCTGTGTGCCTTCTTGTCATAAAGCACAAAAAATGGAGTTCGGGTGCGCCAAATTGTTTCGCCTCCACATACATAATTTTCGCTAACTATTTTGGTGGCTATGCTTGTTCCTACAGTCTACCACCCAATCAAACCACCCACCCTTTCATCCACAACCCCAAAATTTACTACTAATAACTAATTATCACAAATTGAAATTGAAAAGACAAAAAAATGCAGTTCATAAACTAAACCAATTATAATAATTGTTTATATGTTCATGCTTCACTCACCCGCCCTCGCATACGCTCACGCCCGTCCCGTTTTGTTCCGTTCCGTCTATGCCATTTGACGAATGCTGCTGCTATACAGATGAAGACACCGCTTTTTGTGGCCGGACTGACCAGTAAATCGTCGGCGGAACTCGTTGGACGTGCCCGTCGTAGCGGTTATTGTGTATTCGGTGAAACGCTAGCTAGCTCAATTGGACGCTCAATGAGCGGTGTGCCCAAATCGGAGCGCATTTACTACATCACCAATCCACCGATACGCGAATCTGCCGAAACACCCAGGCAATTGATGAAGTCGCTGGCGTAGTGAGTATTCAAAATTCCAATGCATATCATTGTCTTTTGCCTTATCCGTTGCCAAATCCTGGGTTTTCGTTTCCACTGATATTTGGAATTAATTGTTAAGATATTAATATTGATTTTTAAATCGAACTCCATTCACAGCGATGATCTTCAGTTGACTGGCAGTGACAATTGTACATTCAACAAGGAGCATAAGGCTTTGGGCTTGGGTGATTTTACAAAGATACCAAACGGTGTCAATGGTTTGGAGGATCGCATGTCTTTAGTTTGGGAGAAAGGTGTACATGCTGGCCTATTGGATCCATGCCGTTTTGTGGCCGTGACCAGCACAAATGCTGCTAAAATCTTTAACATTTATCCACAAAAAGGACGCATTGGTGGGTAGTTCAACTCTCCTTTAGCCACTATCGAATCTTGTTCATTTCCTTTTTTTTCCCCCCTTATTTAAGCTGTTGGCTCGGATGCTGATATTGTGCTTTGGAATCCCCAGGCCACACGTACTATATCCAAGGATACTCATCATCATGCTTGCGATTTCAATATTTTTGAAGGGATGGTGGTTCATGGTGTTCCAGAATTTGTGCTAGTCCGTGGACGTATATGTGCGGAACATGGTGTGGTTCGTGTAGCTGAGGGCTTTGGACGTTTCATACCAACGCCGGTACGTCCACCATTTGTTTATGACATAATTGAGGGTAAAGTGCAACCCCTACCCGAGGAGCATCATGAGGAGAAACATAATGGCAATATGGCCAAGAAATTTGCTGAGCTTGATATCCAAATTCCTGTTGTGGAACCAATTGGTGCAATGCTTGCTGGCAATTTGCCCATGCCGGCAGAGGGCTCCCTCTGCAGTACACCATCGGTGCGTGGTCGTGTCGATGGCAAGCGGGATTTGCAGGAGTCATCATTCTCAATTAGTGGTAAGTAGTTCATAATGCATTATTATTTATTGATTTGACCCTAAAAACTATTCTTATGTCTTGCAGAGGAACTTGACAGATCTGGCGTTCGCGCTTGCATTAAAGTTAAGAATCCACCTGGCGGGAAGTCTTCCGGATTTTGGTAAAATCACAGTCTCATCGCATTATATAAAAACAACATTACAACAATATGTGCAATAATATGCATTCGCACAAAGTCTGGGCTCATTGAAGAAAAAATTGGCATTTAACATAAAGTCGTTAAATAAAACATACAAATTATTTAATCAATTCTCAACTTAGATACATTTAGCCACAAACTAATTAAGGTCAGAACGTAAAATTCCCCGCAGCAGCATAATACCAAACAAAACCATGAACCATTTTTGCCTTTAGTTAAAATACACTTTGTTTAGAGAACTTTTACTTACAACGATTGCAGAAGATCTGATATTGACACCTAAACTTAGGAGATATCTTTCTACAATTTATAGTTCTCAATTTAAGTCAAATCTTGTGACAATCGGAGCAAGCCGTTTATAACATAACATAAGTATATAGGACCAACAACTAATACGTTGCCTTGACTCATTCTTTTTTGTTATTGTGGTTAGCAAAATTTGTTAGTTCTCCGATTGACATTTCATTTTCTATTGAATTCATAAATAGATCCCAACAATTTTGCTATTACTTTGGGATAAACTGTTTTGTTTTTTTTTTATATGCCTTCAAGTACTTGCAATTTGTAAATGCAGTAATACTATTTATAAAGCTGAACAAACTAATAAACAAATATATATAAAGGAAAGAAAAACAGCATTTTTCATTGTGGTAAAAATGGTAAACTTAAGATTTTTAATTATTTCATACAATTATAAACGATCCAAATCGTTATTACAAACTGGAAAACTTTTGGGGAATTTTAAAACGAAAGCGATAAGAATCGAAACTCATTTCATTATAATCAAAGAGCATTTAATTTTGAAATTCCAGTTGGATTGATTAATGATCGCGTTTATTTTTATTTTTAATATGGATATTTACAAAACGATTTAGCACAATTTGTTGTTCATTATTTTGTCGGCAAAGCTTTCAATTCACTTGCATCAAAACTTGAGTTTATCATCTTTTGTTTTTATTTTTTGTTAATTCAAAATGTCGGTTCTTTCTTTATTTAAATCAAATTTTGACTGAAAAACTATGCAAAAACCAAATGTTTTATATAGTCTTATAACCCAGGTGTGTTTAAACTATATATGTATATGTAGTATACGAATACAAAATTAAGATTTATATGAATACATAATTACAATTGTTTAATAACATTTCGCTTAATTTCTCTTTTTGTTAATATTTTTGTTGTTGTTTAAATCAAAGTACAACTTTTCTTATTTGTTCCGATTTGATTGAACTTGATCTCTGACGCACACACATATTTATACATATGTTTCTACATATATATATATATAAATACATTTAAGTGAGTGCACAAGTTTATCAAAAAAGTTTGTTTTGTTATAATAATTATTTTAAATTATCAGAGGTAAAATACATATATATTGTTTCTGCTTTCTCTCAACTATGTACTTACAATTTGTTAACTCAAGAAATAATAATAATAGTAATTATAATTATAAATGTCATACAAATAATCAAACTAAAAACTATAATTGGTATAAATAAACTGTGTATTGTGTGTCTGTTTAGTTGTTACTTTTTGCTTTTCTTGTAATTATATTTGTTGTTTGATTGTATGTATGTTTTTTATTTTTGTGGGTAAATAAAAAAAGAAATTGGCAATTGTTGTATGCCCTGCTGCTACTTCTTCTTCTGTTGCTATTACTACTGTTTTCTTGCTCTTAAATTTGCTTAAAATTGTATCTGCACTTCATTATTGAGCTTAAGCACTAAAAATCATTCGTAAAGTGACCTAAAAATTGACTTAACAATTAAATTCCAATAGTTAATGACAATTTATGATGAGTGTTGCGAATTGCGGCCGGTGAAATTTTGTTGTTTCTTTATGTTTTGGTGTGTGAGTGTATTTGTGTGTGTGTGTGTGTGTGTAGGAATGCTGCATGCGACCGTTAAACTGTTTTCTTTTTGTTACCTTCGCTGCAAAATTACAAACATTAAACAAAGTCAATAAATGCATTTATTTATTTGCTTAACTAATAAAACAATCGCAAATAAAAAAAAAAATACTCACTGCCCGACCAATAATTGGTTTTGCTTATAGCTTCTTCAAATAGGCGGCACATTTAACAGCACTACTAACTTGTCCCGTATTTAGGAGATTTAACTTTTTGTGCTTCGCTCTGAACTTCCTCACATAGGCATCAATTAGATTTTTAATTTTATGTGGATTGATTTCGCCGGAACGACTGTGACAGATCTAAACAAATTTCAATAAATAAATTAGATTAAATTGCATAAACAATTATATATGTACATACATATATATAAATTTAATAAAAAAAAAATCCCTTAAAATATTTGTTTCCCATATGAATTAAAAAGTTATCAATAAGACAAATTAAAAAAGTAATTTCTAACACTTAAAAGTAATATTTTTTTTATTATTTGTATATATGATTAAACTTACTTTTGGTACAGCCCGTCGCATAATATCCTTGTAATCTTCCTTGGTAATTGCTTTTTTATTGAAATGTGGTTTCAGCACTAATTTCACTTCCTCAACAACTCGTTCCTGGCGATTTAATTTACGCAAAAACTAAAAGAATGCAACGGAATATGCATGAGGTTATATATATATTCTATGTGATTGATCGGACATCTGTTGAGACTCACTTTATCCTTAACTTGTAATTCCACTGCCGAATTGGGTACATCATCGTACGCTTTGGCATGGTCGTCACCAAACTTGTTACCTATAAAATAGGAAGAGAAATAGTTAGCATAAATTTAAAAAACAATAGGCCAATCGGTCATTTGTTTGGAAAAGGCAGAGTCTGTTCTAACTAACTACTGTTTACATCGATGACCTACCTTTAATTTTCGATTTACGATCATTTTTATTATTTGCACGTTGTTTCTTGTTCGTGGAGTTATATCTCGATGATATTCTTAGATTAGATGTGGGCGGCGATGTACTACCAAATAGATTGTCAAACATTTCTGTTTTATTACCACTTTTGGAGCGACGCATGCCGCCAGCAGCATTACCACCACTGCCTTCTGATGGCCCTGGTGGATCAAAGAGATCCTCATAGTCAGCGGAACCAGGTGAATAGGGACTCTCGATATCCAAATTGAATGAGTCCTCGGGGGCATTGACACCACTATTGCCACCACCATTACGCATTGCTCCGCTTGTAGTTGGCATGCTGCTACTACTGGCTACACTACCTCCGGTCTTCGACAATGGCGTCAGTTTCTTTACCATGGGTGTGGGACTAGATATGATCGGTATGTGTTGAGTGGCGCTCCCACTGGATAGGAGAACATTTGACAGCACAGTTATGGTGTTAGCATCTGGTGGCTTATCTTCGCTAACGGAACCACTACTATTAAGATACTGTGTGGAGGAGGTCACATCACATGCCATTTCCGGTTGGCTGTTGTTGTTATTGTTGTTGCTATTATTGTTACTATTACCCGGAACACTATTGCTGCTTGGCTTATTCATTAGAGCCATAACCAAATCGACTGGATTTAGGGTAACATTTGGATTTGGATTCGTTGGAGCAGCTGCATTGGCTGTGCTTGACATGGTGGCAGATGGTGTACCCACATTATTACCATCTGGCTGTTCAACAGTTTCGCCAGTAGCTGATTGATTAGTTGGCTCTTGACTCTGACTGGGAATCGGAGTGGGTGAACGTGGCGAGAGGGATGGCGACTTTGTTGGTTCAAATGGATCGTATGCATCCGGTGAACATGGACCCGATTCGGGCGGTGTATTGGGTCCAATTTTTTGCTGAGAATCATGAGCTGGCTGCTCTTCACTTTCTCCACTAACACCAACACCACTAACGCTACCTCGGATATTGGAACAGGCGGCTTCCAGCTCATCAGCTGAGTTGATATCATCAGTATCATCGTGAAGAGGGTTAGTGCGCACTTTGTGCTGCTTTTTGGCGGGCAGGTTAAATTTGACAAGTGGCGGCTCCGGTGGCGTTTTTGGCCCCGTGGTTGTCTGTGTGACAAGATTCTCATAGGATGTCTCCATGATGGTCTCCAGTGACATGGCCTGGGGCGTCTTTTCCCGCTGTCCGTTCTCACGCAACAGCTCATGGTGTTCTGTAGCCGAGGCCACACTGTTGCCCCGTCGTCGACGTATGCTCACTTGTTGCGTTTCATTAGCATCTTCGCTGTCCGTCAGGACAATAACATCAGCTGGCTCCTGATGTACCTGAAAAGGTGAACGCTCCAGATCGATAATGGCTACCGGCTTCGCCTCAAGTTTTTTCCTTTTACGGGTTCTATCCTTTTTCGCTTTTTTACCGGCCGTTCCAACGCCAAGGCCGCTGGTATTCGTAAGCCGAGAATCGATGGAAGTCCGCCGGGCACCCAACAAATCCTCCCTGTTGGGTGGCAGTGTAACCACAGTTTGCTGTTGATCTGTTGTCTCCTTGTTAAAACTAACACTAACAAGGATATTATTACCAGAGGCAAACACCTCTTTTGAAGGCATTGGTTCAGGTGTTTGGGTGTGTCGCTTGCGTTTTTTCTCCTTGCGCATCTGTTTATCGAGCAACTTCTTTTTCTTTTTGCTCTTGTCCCGCTTCCGTTTCACTTTTTTGCCCGACATCAAGGGTGTGAGACTACGGCCACGTGGATCCTCGCTATAGTGAACACCCATCGTTTTGGGTGACGTTAGCGGTGGTGTCCAAGAGGCATTCTTATCCGCCCCACTACTCTCATGCAGGAAATCCGATGGGCTGGGCGATGGAGACCAATGGTTGGCTCCCTTTGGTGAGTGTCGTCGTTTCTTTGTAAGCTGTGGTGCCAGAAAATCGTTAGCATCATCAAAAGGATCACGTTGCCGAGAGAGGCGATGTTGTCGTCCTATTGCCGCTGTGGGACTTCCGCTGGCTGCACGTTTTTTACTCTTTTTCTTCTTGTCACTCTTTTTCTTCTTTTTCTTTGTCACATTTTTGGGACTCTTGGAACGACTGCGACTTAGCCGTGGTGTATACCGAGGTGAATAGACTGGAGATCGCTTCGATGCCGCCATTTGGCGACCACCGTTCATCCGGGTCGTCTGCGGTGTGTGGGATCGTGAACGCAACGATATTGTGCTATGGCTACGCTGACGTTGATGTGAATGTGGCGGTGGCTGTGAGGGTGAACGGCCAAATCGGCGTACAGGTGGCAGTGGTGACATAGATCTGCGGCGTATTCCCTGTTGTTGCTGTTGTTGTTGCTGCTGCTGTTGTTGTTGTTGTTGCTGAGATGGGGGCGATGGTGATATACTAAAGCTACGATAACGCTTGGGCGATGGCGAACGAGAACGTCGAGATCTTGATCGTGCCGATCTACTGCGTGAGGAGCTGGGCGAACGATTCTGTCGTCGCTCATAGCTACCGCCGGATCGACTTCTTGCCGAACGATTTCTATTTTCAGCATCACGTCCATATCGATCCCTTTGCTGATGACGTGCCCCAACTACGTTACGCACATCATATCGTGGCAGCTCCCGCCGTTTGGGCCGTTGGTGTCCATATGGGCCTTGGTTATAGCCATGATTCTGATTACTATTGTATTGCTGATGGTAAGGCCTATTATGAAATTGAGGATTGCGATTGTAGCTGAACCGCATTCCTCCCCGGACACGTCCAAAGTGACCACGCCCATTATCCCGACCTCGGAACGCATAGCGATTACGGTTACGCGAATGAGAACGTGATCGTGAATGAGAGTATGATTTAGAGCGACTGCGACTACGGCTATCACGTCTTCGGCCACGGCTGCGACCGCGACTACCTCCACTACCATCTCGGCTTCGTGCACTCCGTGCACTGGAACTGCGACTAATGTTGCGACTATGACTCCGAGAAGCTGGCGGAGAATGCGCTGAACGGGATCGTTTGCGGGAACGACTGCGATCCTTGTCGCCCCTGTAATTGCGATCCTTTTGCCGCTTGCCAGCCTTCTTGAATGTTTCATTGTTCTCTTTGCCGCGTTTCAAACGTTTCGATTTACCCGTGTCAGTGCCCTTATCCTCGTCCCTATGACGACTGCGACTGGGTCGCTTCAAATCGTTTTCGTGCGACAAATCATCTTCGGATATCATTTCGGTACCCATGTCACCAGTAGCCAAATTATCCACTTCTTGGCCATCTGCGTCATCCGTTTTGGTATTGGAGTTTTGTTGTTGACCACTTGCCGCAGCCGCTGCTTCCTCTTCAATAATTTTTTCATCCAGACATGGTGTATACGAACGATCTGGATCATCTGGCTCACTACTGCTGCGAGTTGAATCCTTCTCGACCGTAGCGTCGATTGTTTCCTCATTGTTGGAACTTGTTGGTTTTGAAGACTTTTCACCGTCTCCACCACCCAAAGCCTTTTCATATTCCTTTGGCTTATCAATATCCAATTCCTCCCAATCGCTGTCGTCGTACAACTCCAAAACACCCTTGCCCCTATCCCTATCCACAGTTCGAGAATCCCTTAACGTTGGACTGGGCGTACTGTGTGTCTTTGTTATGTCATCATCGACATCATCGGCCTCTGGAGCGGCCACTTTGCTTTCTGTTGCTTCCGATGATGATGGATCCAAATTCGAATTGCTATTGCTCGTATCCGGTTTGGGTCCTTGCTCAATTTCGGATTCACTTTGCTTATCATCATCTTGCTCTTCAGTTGGATTTTCGGGCTCATAAAGATCTTCACGAGCGCTATCATTGATAACTTTATCAATTGCTGGCTCCGGTTCTGGTGGTAATGGTATATCATCATCATCATCTAATTGTACTAAATCCTCATTCATATCATCGTCATCCTAGGTAAACAAAATAGTTATAAAATTAAGAAAAAAAAAGGGGAGAAAGAGAAAAAGAAAGAATAATAATATATTATAGGAAGCATTTGATTACAGAAGATGATTATAAACTTGCAACTAACTAGCCAAGATCCAACTCCTAGTATTCATCAAAAAAACTTAGATAATCTCTTAATAAATTGCCATTTCTCAAACAAATACAAGTGGGCCACATCATTTTAGTTCTTACCTTATCTCCATCTCCGGCTTGTTGTTGTTGTTGCTGTTCAGTGGATTTGGCCACAGCTTGTGACTCTTGGGAATAAATTGAAAAATTTGGACAATTATCATTATCATCATCATCGGCATCCGGCTCGCCAGATTTACTCCCATAATCCGTATTCAATTTAAAGATTGAGCTATCCAAGGCGGGTGGTGGAGCAGGTGGTGGGGGAACACTTAAAACTGCTGGCATTGATAGACGTCCAGTACCTGGCGGTGGTGGTGGACGCGCCACAGTCATTGAGGATAGAGGAGGAGGTGGTATGCCACCAAAACCTGGTGGTGGCTGTTCGGCAAAGCTATTGGAAACAGATGGTGAATTTCCTGATTGATTTCGTTGCTGTTGTTGTCGCTGCTGCTGTTGTTGACGATTGGGGGAATTGAATCGTAGGTGAAAGGGCGTAAAGGTCATGTTGCTTCTATTGTTGTCGCTATTATTGAAACCTTGATTGCCACCACTGGCGACACCACTACCAGTTGGTCCACCATCATTATTATTGGAGTGCCTTTGATAGGACCCACTTCCAGAATTTCCTCCAGCGCCACAATAACTATTATTGCCCCCATAACGATTGCCTCCTCCGCCATTGCCACCGCCTCTACCACGATTAAAATTTGGTCGCGATCCTCCACGCTGATAAAGCGGAACTTGTGTAATCTCCTGTGTGTTAGTACTACTACTTGGATCAGAAACAGGATTAGAAACTCTTGATGGTGGCAAATTAAGACTACCATCGGCACGTATGTGAACTTCACTTAAATTGCGGGATGCATCGTGCCAACGATCTTGCAGATCCATAATGCTGGACAATATATCCCCAGATGCTGCTGCGGATGATCGCATCTTGGCAAGCAAAAGAGCTTTGCGACTTTGTGGAGCTCCAATGCTGGCAATACGCACAGACGTTTGGACTGCCGTCCCATTACCAGAGTCCCGGAGTCCACCGGTCGCGTCCATTGACGCCTCATGATCCTCGGCATCGGAAAAGTATTCCAAATCGTTGGCATTGCCAAAGAGTGTAAAAGTGGAGGCATTGCCACCGCTTAAATGCGATCGACTAATCCCGTCCGCTTTCACACCGAGTTGTTCGGCCAAACGTTTGCTGGCGCTTAAGCGGGCACTTCCAGTTCCTTCAGTGGCTGCGGATCTACGGGTGGAACGACGCGGACGTCGGCGACGACGTTTTATGACCTTTTTGCTGGTCTTTACAGCAAACTTTTCATCGAAATTATTTAGATCGTATTCCACAACATAGGTGCGATGGCGTGTTCGTCTGCGTCTCCGCCTTTGCTGCTGTGCTCCTCTTGAAGATCTTGTTGTCATCGTGGTTGTTGTCGTTGTAGTTGTTGTTGTAGTGGTTGTAGTTGTCCTATTGGCACGTGTTCCCCGTAATACAGCTGCCCGTATCCGTTCATTTTGCCTAGTACGTAATATGCGCGGCTGTTGAACTTCTCGCACCCTCAATCGTGTCTCCGGCAGTCCCATGCCACGAATATCCTCATACAATGCATGTAGATCCTCGGCCAATTCCAAATCCTCATCGGAATCCACACAATTGTCGCAATACCAAGAACCTTCTGGTATTTCATGTAACGGCGGTTCAAGGCAATCCATGTGATAGCCATGATTGCAACTATCGCACAGCAGCATGACTTCTTCCCTCTCTGAATTTTGACAGATTTCACAATTGGTTACCTCCACATCCTCTATACCATCTGGATCGTCATCGTCATTCAGAATAAGTTGGGTTTTCGCTGTGCTCAGATCGACCCTAACCTCCCGTACAATTTGCCGGTGGGCATACGTGTCCCGTACTATGATCCGATCAAAAGCCAAGCGATCGATCGGGCAGGTTTGAACATTCTTTGACCAGGCCTCAATGCAGGCCGCACAGAAAACGTGCTCGCATGTCACCGGTGTTCCAATCTCCTGTTTACGGAATGTCAATAGGCAAATTGGACATTTCTCTAACAGTTCATTGCTGCTGCTATCCGAATTGGCAGCATCATCATCTTCTTTCCGTCTGTCGTCTTCGTTGTGAGAAAGGATATTTTTCTTTCGTTTCTTGCCATGCACTTGTTGCTGAGAGATCTGGAGAAAACGCCAGATGGGTTAATTTCAATAATATAAATATCATACAATTTGGGCACTTATAATTACCTCACTACCGCTGGAGGACGCATCATCGGTATCGGGATCATCCTGAATTTGCTGATGATGGCTTCGTAATTGCCGTCTGGACACTCGCTCCACATTATCCGAATCGGAACTTTGAATGATGTTATTGGGCTGCCGTCTGCGTGGTCGCCGCAAACGCATGGCCAAGGCAGATGTGGAGCTGGTTGGGATTGCATCAAGGTCAACGTTACTGGTAGCCGCATCTGAATTATCGTCCGTATCATTAAATTCTATTCGCATTATAATCCGGCGTTTCCTTTTATCCGGCTGTTGATTTTTATTGTCGCCACCACCGCTCTCCGAATCCGTATCTGAATCGGGCATGCTGCCTTTCTGTTCTGCTGATGCAACTTACGTCTGTATCTGTATGTATATCACGCTATGACGTCGTATATATGCTATATACTATATCTCTTTATGTACACTTCTTATGTTATTTGTCGGGTTTTTTTTTTTACAAAGAGAAATTATCGTTTTCTTTTTTTCCCACAATTTGTCTTGGCTGCATTTTCCTTTTTTCACAAAAGCCAGAGAGCTGTGTTGTAGTTGCCGTCGTAGCTGTTGTTGTTGCTGTTGTAGTCGATGTAGTCTCTAATTGCAACCCGCACTGAAGCTGAAGAGGAGGCGGAGGCATCAATAACACAATTCCTTATTTTGTTTACACTGCTATGCTTCTTTAATTCATTACCATCCACATAATTCCTTATATGCAATCTATTTGACTATATGCGCTGGTCTCTGCGTTTCAATTGTACAATTTGATTGTGTTTTAATAGCGAAATTTTCTTATACAAAATTTTTTTTTTATTCTCACTCACACACACCAACACACACACACTTTTTTTTATTCTTCAGCCATTTTTTCATAAGTTAGTGATGGGAAAAATGCCGACTATAGGCGCAGCTATTGGTGATTCGACAGCCCTGGTCAAGAGTTGCATTTTCGATCCGCTTTCCACCTAATATAACTTAAAAAGTAATATTTTAAATAACCTATTCATGCATTTTTCTCCCGTGTGTTGGCCTACTTTCACTGCAAATAAGCTTAACAGTTGCCATTTGGATATAAATACTTAAATCGTATTTCCAAAGGTACATCAAGCAGAGTTGCCACCTATTTGTTTTAAATTGAGTGCTCAAAAATTGCTAATGGTATTTAACAAATTTCCCAAGCCTTTAATAGAGCTGTATTAGGTGTTAAATAGGGTTAGAAGCTTGCATTTAATTATTTAAAAAATTAACGCATTCGTTTTCTTTTTCTAGATCATTCCACAAGCTGTGAAAACTGGTGTTACATTCAGATTAGAAGAAAATAGCTTTTTTTTTCGTCAACCAGTCGGCCATCTTTTATACAGCAAATCTAAAGAAAAGAAGCAAACTGAGAAAAGTCGAAAACGCTGTGAAAATTGAAATAATTTGTAACTTCAAAAAGCACTTGAAAATCAGCACCTGAGGAAAAAGCGGAAATTCAACGAAAATCAGCAACATCAGCACAATATATTTGACCAGCTCAATTGACCGGCATATTCAGTCTTTACCACAGCAGTAAAATGTACCGTGGAAACCAGAACCGCAGTCGCTTTGGCGGTGGTGGTGGTGGCAATAATTATGGTGGACCAATGGGTGGTAATCGTATGAATATGTCCCCATGGGAGTCGCAGAATCCTGGACAATTTGGTAACAACATGCGTCAATCCGGTGGCCAAATGAACGCCCAAGCCATCAATTTGGCCAGCAATTTGTTGAATAATCTATTCAGAAATCAAAATCCACCATCCCTCTTGGATTTGCCACGCGGTGGTGGCATGGGAAATCGTAATCAACGTGGTGGGCCAATGATCAATCGCGGTGGTGGTGGTGCTGGCGGAGGCGGCGGTAATCGTCTCAATAATCGTCGTGGCGGCCAAGGAAATTTCCAAAATCGTGGCGCCACTGGTCCAAAACCACCACCAAAGCAGGGAGCCGGCGGAATTCGCAAGCAGAATGCCTTTGACCGTGCCAAGAAACTTTTGGCTAAAAATGCTAACCAAAATAAAAAGAAGGAACCAACAGTTGGTGAAAAGAAGGTCGAGAGTGACGTTAAGGAATCGGCGTATGCTAGTGTGCCGAATGACATGTTCTATTGCCATTTGTGTAAGAAGCACATGTGGGATGCCAATTCATTTGAAAACCATATTAAGGGACGCACGCATCTAATGATGCGCGAGGGTATCGAGGAGAGCTATCGCTTGAAGGCCAATATGATACGACAGGAGGCTAAGATTGCCGAACAACTCAAGTCGATTGAGTTTGATCGTTTAAAACGCATGGGTAAGAGCAAGCAGCGCCAATTGGATTACTGCACTATGTGTGATCTAAATTTCCATGGTCATATTTCATCTCATCGTAAATCGGATGGTCATTTGCGGTTGAAGAGATTCTTGCATCCCAAGTGTGTGGAATGTAATAAGGAGTTTGCTACACGTATTGATTATGACAGTCACTTGCTGTCCGCCGATCACTTGAAGAAGGCAGCCGAGAGCAACACTAAGGTGGGCGAACGCAAGCGTCAAACCTTGTACATTAACAATGAGGAGGAGGAGACTCGTGATCTGCGTCCACCCCAGAAGCGTAAGAAGGCTGTCAAGAAGGAAGGCGAAGCCGGTGGTGATGAGGTTAAGAAGGAGGGTGCCGGTGGTGACGCTGCCGAGGGCGAGGATGCTGAAGGTGATGAGGCCAAAGAGGGAGAAGATGCTGGCAATGATACCAAGGAGGGTGAAGATCTCAACGAAAGTCAAGAAGACGAGGAAGTGGCTCTACCAGTCGATCCCGAAGATTGCATACTCGACTTTTCTGATGGTGATGAAATTCCAAGTGAGGTGGACACCCGTCTACCCAAATATAATTGGCAGCGTCCTGTGGGAGCCGGACTTATCTCCAAACTGGAGTGCTACGAGTGCTCGGTATGCAGCAAATTCTTTGACACTGAGGTTACTGCCGAGATCCACTCGCGTACAGCTACCCATCACCGTAATTTCCTCAAGTTCATTAATGAGAAGTCTAGTGACACAAAGATTGCCCAGAAACGTGCTGCTGCTGCTCTAGAGGAGAACGACCGCAAGAAACGTAAGATTGAGGAGACTGATGCCCCCACTACTGAGGATGGTACCGGAGAGGAATCTACCGAGACTGGCGATGGTGAGCTCTACGATCCATCGGAGGCCACTGGGGATGATGATGATGCAATGGCCGAGGAAAATGCGGAAGGCGATGAAGAGGAACAAGTTGATGAAGAAGGAAATGAGGAAGAAATGGATACCCTAGATGAAGAGATTGAAGCAGAACCGGAACCAGAGCCTGTCGCTGCTCCGGCTCCAGTGGTACAAGCTACGCCACCTGCTGCAGCCAAGCCAGAGCCCAAGACCCCGACCAAGTTAGCTGCCCCTGCAGCCGCTACAACTCCAACTCCGGCAGCTGCCACTCCTGCTAAACCGGATGCAACACCATCACCGGCTAAAAAACCAGTCCCCACTCGAGCCGCAGCCGGCGGTAAGGCTACGCCACAACGTGCTCGCGGCCGCTACAATCGCTACTAAGACGTCCGGAGAAACTTTCGTAATATAACAACTATAATCCATAAATCTTACTATAAACCTATATAGACAAAAACCACATAATATGAACAAGAAATACAAAATGTATCGATTTAAACATTAAAATAAAAGAAAAAGGACACCATGATAACTAGGCGACCAATACAATACTCCTGCGTTCTACATTCCTTATATAAACTGAGATTACTACTATCTATTTAATCATTCTTATTTTTAAAAACAAAAACGCACACACACACATGGACAAACATAAATATATTTACATATACATACATAAATGGCAACCGGCAAATTTCTATCACAGAGTTGCCACCGTGCCTCATTTAATAAATCGATAGTGCTGCAGATAATTAGCTTCTAAAAAATAAATAAAATGATGCAAGTTGATTCAGAGACTGTAGCCGACATTCATTTGGAAGCTATTGAAGTAATTATAAATCAAATTTTATACTTGCGTGGCATATATCCGTCACAGATCTTTAAAAAGCGACGCATGTACAACACTCCAGTGTACATCTCAATCTTCCCGCCACTGAATACTTATATTGCCGGTGTATTGCGCTCCACACGGGACTTGCTTCAACGACATGTTTTGCAATGTTTTGAAATTATTATCTACCGCAGCAAAGAGAAGGAATCAGAAACTTTGGAAACCTACAAATTGGATATTCAGCAGGAGAGCTTAGTCAAGAGTATGGATCCCCATTTGATGGAATATGAACAGCAAATAAGATCTGCCCTCTATAAAATGGCAGAGCGATTGAAGCAGTTGCCAAAGCTGGACAAGAGTTGCCAGTTCAAGGTTCATCTCTATACAACGGAGACAGCATTTGTTCAGCTTAGCCATGCAGCACAATACCAAGAGTTTCCTTGGTTGCAGACAGACAGTATTGAAGGGTCCTCAAATCGAAATTTCTCTCTTCTGCCGCTGGCCAACGTCGATCAGGTGGGCTTAAAGATGCAGGCGTTAATTTTTAGCTGATAGGTTTAATTGCAAAATGTTTACAATAAAATGCGATTGGTTAAAAACTAGAGCTACAGTAATCCTTGGCGCTTCAGATCCTCAAATGTTTTACGATTCACCACATTGCCCAGTGAATCCTCAAATTCCTCTTCTTGGTCGGCTATCCAACGCTCGCTCTGCTTCTGCGACTTAAGTTTCTCCCACAGCGTGATGGCATCCTCAATCTGGGTGACATTTGCAAAATGAGCAGTATTGGGAATGCCAAGACAGCGCATACCGTGAGCATGTCGCCACTCAGCAAAGTGCCGCTGGAAGGCTTTCGGACCTTTATAAGTAAAATTGCCACAGATCTCGCAGTTGTAACTAATATTTAAGCCGTGTAGCTTGTATAACCAGTACGGAATGGGTTTGCCGTCCCAGCCAAGAGGCAAATTCTTGGGATTATATGGAACGTCATCCGCATCGGGGTCATCATCATTTTCCGATTCGCTGGCCTCCACATCGCTGTCATCGCGTTCGCCCCCAGTTCGAGCTTGTTTTCGTTGTACATTCTCCTTGGTGGCAGCCCGCTGTTCAGAAAGTAACTCGGCATACTTATAAAGCAGAGCCTCCAATTGGGCAATCTCTTTATTGCGCTCATTTTCCCGTGTCTGGGCGTTGGTGTTCTTGGTGCTCGGTTTTTTTGCCATTAAAGCCGGATCCAAGGTGCTTTTGCCCTTGGTAGAGAACAGTCGTTGTGCCCGCTCTTCCAATGTGCCTCCGCACTTGAGACCCAATGCCACCAAAGCGGATTTCAGACGATCAAGACCCAGAGATGCCAATTCCTCCCAGCTGGAGAATGCCGAGAGATCCAAATGTGCTCCCGTATTGGCCAGAGCGGATTCAGTGGTCTCTTTTAATGACCAACCCGGGAATGTGCCTTGCAACCACTGACGCTGGAAATCCAATTCTATTTTTAGCAGTTCCCCTTCTAAGTCTAACAGCGGCTGAATACGCAGTATAAAATTGTGCAGATAATCATTCAAAGTCTCCAAATATTTGCGATATTCGCGATTCTTACGCTCACGCGGGATATCGAACACGTGATCGAAGGACATTAAGTAGCTAATGTAGTCCAGCTTCTCCACGGCTCTTAGATTTAAATAGAGCTCATAACACTCATTGAGATCCAAGTACCGACCGCCTCCCTCCTCGTCGGTGAACTCCACAAGGGACCCCATGTCGTCAGGATTGTTATACACCTTGATCATTTCCTCGAACTCAACTGATAGAGGGACACTCACCTCTGCCGGATGAGTTTTATAGAATTGCTTGATTTGCTTTAACCGTGCGTAAAATTCGTTAAACTCATTTGGGCCTGAAAGCGCAGCAATCTCCGCCTTCCTTTCGTTGTCCTTATCCTCGTAAAGTTCACGTAGCTGTGTGGTCGCATTGTGGTGCAACTCCATCAAATATTTTAGCCGGTGCTCCGAGTGGATTCGTTCTTTTTCACCAGCCTTCTTTGTCGCATGCTCATCCACCATTAATTTAACTAATCGTTCACGTTCCTCATGGCAGCGTCGCTGCTGCTCCAGGAGCGTCTCCATTTTGGTTTCTGTTTAAACAATTGCAAATTGATTGATTTATATTAAAACGTTTAATTTAATAAAATAAACGCTAAAACTTTGGTAATTTCTGGCAACACCATTAAATTAGAGATGTGCTTTTTCTCTACAAATTATATCTATCGGTCGAGTACTCATCAAGACATAACGAGTACATATCGAGTATAATAGTATTTTTTAGTATTTCGCTGATTGTGGGCTCATCATATGATCGATTTGGCCAGTGAAAATTTTATTTTCAGACGTCGGGCAGAAGGCAAAAGTAACTTGACATTTTTTCTCCATTTTCTCGTGTAATTTTAAGCTTTTTTTTCCTCAAATTTAAAGTTATTTAATTGTAAAGTTCTTTTACTTTATTTCAGGCACGGTAGCAACGTGATTTCCTTTTGAATCTATTGAATTTCTTTTTCGGTTCGTTTTCGTGTGCAAGTGAAAAAAATCATTCAAGATGGCATTGAGCGATGCTGATGTACAGAAACAGGTAAATCCGACATCAGGAAAATCCTTTAAGATTTGCGATAAATTGTAGATAGATAATGAAAACGCAACTTCCAATTGGCAATTTGACTATATAACAAAGCATTGGCCAATAAGAAGAGATGGGGAAAGTCATGGGATTGGATATTCTTCCATTTTACACTTCGCCACAAATTAAAAGTCATGTGATAAGAATGGGGTGTGTAAGAAGATTACTTAAAGGCCATTGTACATTATGGAAACAAGAAAAGCGACTGGAATTATGCTTATTGCAAGCAAAGAATATTAATTTTTCTTATTTTTCATATAAGCAAATTTGCTTCGAACAAAAATACTTGTATGGGTCATGTGACATGCTCCCCCACATTCCGGCAATGCGTTAAAGCGAGACAACTAGAGGAGCTACGATGCTGGTCCCCCATACTCTGTCACACGACCGCAGCACACTTACAGACACACACATATACATAGGCAAACGACATAACGTTATCAACGACAAAAATTACTTACTATTATTTACATTTAGCCAACGTAATGGCATTTGGGAAATTAAATTATAGTATTAACCGTATGATTATACATACGTACATACATACATACATATATTCAATTGGGCTTCTAAATCAAATTCATTACTCGTGTATTGTAGATCAAACATATGATGGCATTCATTGAGCAGGAGGCCAATGAAAAAGCCGAGGAGATCGATGCCAAAGCCGAAGAGGAATTCAATATTGAGAAGGGCCGTCTCGTCCAACAGCAGCGTCTCAAGATTATGGAGTACTACGAAAAGAAGGAGAAACAGGTTGAGCTGCAAAAGAAGATTCAATCCTCCAACATGCTCAACCAGGCTCGTTTAAAGGTTAGTTTGCTAAAACAAAAGCCGATAAATTCCACTGTGATATAATCAATTAATTAAAATCCAGGTGCTCAAAGTACGAGAAGATCATGTGGCCAGTGTGTTGGACGATGCCCGCAAGCGTCTAGGCGAAGTGACCAAGAATGAGGCCGAATACAAAGAGGTTCTCACGAAATTGATTGTCCAAGGCCTCTTCCAGGTGATGGAGCCGAAAGTAACACTGCGTTGCCGCGAGGTAGATGTTTCCTTAGTGCGTGATGTTCTGCCTCAGTCTGTGAATCAGTACAAGGCCGGAATAAAGCAAAACGTTGAACTGTTCATTGATGACAAGGAACATCTCGCAGCGGATACCTGCGGAGGTGTTGAACTGTTGGCCCTGAACGGACGGATTAAAGTCCCAAACACACTGGAATCCAGATTAGACTTGATTTCCCAGCAGCTTGTCCCAGAGATTCGTAATGCCCTCTTCGGTCGCAATGTCAATCGTAAATTCACCGACTAAATTCTTTAAGTGCAAACAAAAAAAAAAAACCAAGAACAGTTCAAGTTACGCCACCCAACAAAAAATATAAAAAAAGAAGATATATAAAAAGCAGAGGAAATAATATGGAGACAGACCCTAGATAACATGAACTCACATTCAACCAAAATTGTGTCTATGAGAAGGATTTAATTACAAACAAAATATTATTGCCGTTGTCTTTGTATAGAGTGAACATTTTCGGTCTTTATGTATGCAACTATTATACGATACATATATATATATACATATATAACAATACTTACTATATATTTTAGAGGACAGACAACAGAATCCTACAAAAAAACGTGCATACTAGAGAACACACACAATAAGAGTTTGTTAAAGTTTTTTTCTTTTGTTTTTCATAATTTTTCTTTTGTTACGAAAATTTGCATACATTCCTGTACAAGATTTTTTGCACCCCTTTTTGTTCTAATTTTTCAATTATTTTTGTCTTTAGTTTTCCGATTTTTTTTCGTTGTTGTTTTTATGATTTTTATGTTTAAAAGAAGCTATAGTGCAATGTGAGGAGAGGGGCAGCTTGTTAATTATTTAATGTGCCGCTGGCCTTTTGAGCTAATATACAATCAGCATTGTTGTCCTACGAAACACCGAAATTCGTTATATTTCGCTGATTCGAGGACAATGTATATTTGCCCAATTGCCACTGGCACAGTTAATAAAACAAATCAATGTCTAATGTTGAGCGAAGAATACACAGTTACCAAGAAATTGCACGCTCTAATCTACATATAACCGTAACCGCAACCGTAATCAAAGCATAGTTGAAGTATTGCCAAGTGGCCCAAGTAGCTAAATTTGTTTTTAAAACCTAGAAATTTTGCCCTGCTTCCACTTCACATATAATATATAAACATATACTTAATATTAAAAGTAAAAGAAAAAAACTAGAAAATGGAAATTAGATTAACTCAATTTATTTGGCTGTCCCTCACACAACACACACAGATACAGTAACACATGATTGCACATTAGAAACGCACCTTCATATCAGTCTTCACCAAAAAGCAAAAAAAAAAAAAAACAATAATTTGAATTTTGTATTTCTAAATGTTTGCCAGTTCATTAAATAAAACGAAATGTTCATAGGTGTATTTTCCCCCCCAAAAAAAGCTCATTTTTTAACCGTTACAAACGCAAATTGTTCAAATATGAAAAGGAATAACTACAAATTTAGCAAACAAATATATAATAAAAATAGCATATGCGTTATTATATAACATCGAGTACTATATACATACATAAAACGAAATACAAATGCAAGAAAAATTACTTTTAAACAAAATTTATGTTGAATAAAACAGTATTTCCAAAAACAAAAAATTAATTGCTTGTCTTTGAATCTAATGGACTTATGGAAAATCTACATGTTATATCCCAAAACAATATCTGTGTTTTTGTTCGATCTTTTTAAGTTTAAGTTTAATGGAAAAACTAAATCTTTCATTTCCCCATAATTGTATATATTTCAATCTCCTATGGAAATAAAATTCATGAGATTTTACAAGTCGAATGTCACAGGATATAAATAGACTTGGAAAAAAGAAGTGATATTTGATAAAGCGCCATGTTTGCCTGATTAGCCCATTTTGAATAAGGGGTTTCAATTGATAATTGAAATGCCCTTTTATTTTAAGATAGCCTTTTACCCATTTAATAGAAATTAAATATTTCGCCAGTTATCAATCAATATGAATTAATAAATGTCGCCAGCTTGCCAAAATGATCATAAACGGGCAAACTGCAAAAAGATTCAAAATTACATTAGACTTTCCCAATGAACTACCCCACCAATGGATCGATATTATAGAAAAACACAGATGTTTTGTCTTTTTAGGTTTTGTGATTTTTCATTTATTTGTTGTATACATATATGTATGTACTTTTCTGTTCATGTTGTTGTTACGTTTCATGCAATTCATATACCTTAATTTCATACTCTTTTTTCAGATACGTTTGATATTTGAAAAAACGCATGCCAAGTTGCATGATTCTGATCTATATTTATAAGTTTATCTTTTAAAGGATAACTTCTTTTCAAAATTTTTATCTGGATTTTGCAAAATACTTTGCATACGTGTGTTTGTATATATATATATATATGTCTTGTTGCCGCCGGGATTGATTTTTACTATTTTTTTCTTCTAACAAATCATCTGTAGAGTGTAGTTTAGATTTCTACTTGATTTTGAATCAATAAATTACAATTATACATATATATATATATTTATATAAATGTGTGTTTTCTGTACGAGTGTTTGCCTTAACATTCCACATGACAATAATTCTATTTGAAAACTTAAAACTTTTATTAGCACAATAATTAAACGAGCTCGGTAAACTGAATGCCCGGTTTTATTTTATGGTGTTGTTTGTTAGGTTGCGCGGCATTTGAATATTGCTTGAATTATGATAAATATAGAAGAAAATGGTTTACATATTTTGAAATACAGCAGAAAGGAGAGTTTTAAAATAGGATTCAATTTCGAATGTGTACTGTTAAATTTGGGTGGTTTCTCTTCTATTGTTGGTTGCCATCTCCCTCCCTCATCGTCGTTGTTGGTAGATTTTATGTTTGTGTTTTCCTTTTGCTTCCTTTTTTTTAGATATATATATATAAGTATATATATGTGTGTATGTGGGATATTTTTTTTTATATATATATCTAGGTAGAGTTCCCAAATTTTATAGTTCGATTGGCTGTTGTTTTTGCAGAGAAAAAATGAGGGCGGCTCCGATTTGTTTCTTGTTGTTATATTCCATCAAAATTCGTTATTCGCCGTTCTTTTGCTCACCCTCAGATTCGGATTCTAAAAAGATATTACAAAACAATTCAAGATATTATAAGCACTGTTCAAATCGCGAAAGGAATATATATAAATAGCTTGTGACTTGAAATATTGTCCGAACGATTATTGGCCAAATGTAACTATGTCAAGTTATATGGACACCCAATCATTCTTTTGCTCTGGCATATCATTAATATAGTTCTTAAAGAAAGTAACTAAAAAAAACTTAATAAGGAAAATATGCACAAACGATCAAAAGTATGAATCAACTACTGTATCTACTATATAGATATATCCGAACAATTATTGGCCAAATGTAACTATGTCAAGTTATATGGACACCCAATCGTTCTTTTGCTCTGGCATGATTTATATTAAATACTTTAAAATTGCACACTTTGAATCAAAGGCACTTTAAATATATAACGATATAGAAAATCAATGCACGAGAACGGATCTAAAAGTGAGCTACTGTCCAGGTTTTCATTGGCCTGTATTGTTCAAGAGTTGAAAAACTAAAACAATAAGGCAAGCAAAAAGCCCAAATGCTCTTGCAATTTTGTACATTGATAGAGCTATAGACCAATTTCTTGGTTGAGAGTCAAAACCAATCTCAAAAATTGCACTTCGTTTTGTTTAACTATATAATAATGCTATATGGGAAAGGGTTTTAGATGAAACCGTTTAAAGGATTTAAATTCAGGCATCCGGATGTGCATGTATAAAATACCTTTTAATTGCGGTTAAAATCATTTTACTTATTCTGTATTATCTTTGAACTAATGTCCAGGTTTTCATTGGCCTATGTTGTTCAGGAGTTGGATAACTAAAACAACAAGGCAAGCAAAAAACCCAAATGCTCTTGCAATTTTGTACATTGATAGAGCTATAGACCAATTTCTTGGTTGAGAGTCAAAACCAATCTCAAAAATTGCACCTGTTTACAAGTATAATAAAATAGATATTGATCATAAAGATACTAACCCTCTTCTGCGGATTGTAGCCACTCAACAAATTTACGCATTTGTTCGAGGAAATGCATTTTGCCCTTGTTAGAGTGTCCGTCCTTGTACCAGCGTAAGATGATCTCCTCGGACAACACCTCAGTTTTGTAAAATAACAAAATGATTTTTTGGAAGGCTTTCATGAAATTCATATTTTCATAGCAAAATTCCTGCACTTTCAATATCAAGGCTAGTTCAGAACGATCAGTGGAGGCAAAGGATTGCAGCAATGGGCAGTATCCCTTCAAATGGCGAACGGCTTGATCAGTGACAAGCTCCTCCTTCTTATTCCATTCGCCCAATGACATAATGGTGGACCAAATCTAAACAAAAAAATGAAAAGTACACAAGTTTTATATTAAGTTATTCTGTTCAAATTTCTGTAGTCCATCAAAAACACTTACAATGACAATTATTTCATGATCGGGAATGTTGTTGCGTTGGGCAAACTCTTTGATATCAGCGGTTATTTCATTATGTGCCTTCTCGTCATTTATATCATCGATGAGTGTTTGCTGTAGCTCACGCTTAGCCTCTTGGCTAGCCTGTGCCTTATGCAATTTGATGATTTCATTAAGTTCCTTGTCAAGAAAAACTTGTTTAAAATATTCCTCAGTACGTTTGTTCGGTGGGAAAAAGTCCATAAGTCTAAAGAGTTAAAGTAATTCACACATTATAATAAAAACTATAGAATGATTAAATCGAAATGTGTAAGAGTGTACGAAATTAAACTAAAACCCAAATAAAGCTATGGTTCATTTGCGACAATTGTAAAATTCCGATCTATATTCTAGGAATGTCAATTAAAGACGCACGTATTAAACATAATGTAACATCTTCCTGATAACGTTCCCACACATATGGAGAAGAAAACATATAGCATTTGCACTTACTTGCTTTCCAGTCCACCTTTCTTAAGCGCCTGTATCAGATATGCTATGCCTTTCTCTTGCTTGAAGGTTGTAAACAGCTCCAGTAAAAATTCAAGAGCAATGCCATCTTTAATCAGATGCTCGTTGTTCAATACCAGTAAGACATTTGGCGGTACAGAGCCATTAACTAAACAGTAAAAGTAAACAAATAACCAAAATGAGTAATCAAAATAAATAGGTATTGGGAAATATTTAACCAAATTTCAATTCTGTGTATATTGAAATCGTTCTATTATATACAACAGATAGATTGATTTTTGGCTTCAGTTGTCCTTGGGCTCGTGGCTTTTGCACTTGGTCTATGGTTTGTGTCCAAAAGTCAGTATACCAAGAGTAAAATTTTTATTTTAGCCCATTTCATTGCTCGAGTGTGTGTATAAAATAATCACAATCTCATATAAATTTTAAAGTGGGCTTAAATAGGGGAATGAATAAGAATTTAAAATGCTCTTACCTAACCAGAGCGCAGTCATACGCGCTAGCTTAATGCGTTCACTTGGCGAAAAGCCCTTTACGAATAAGAGAACTTTACCCATCTCCTCCTCGAACATTTTCTCAAGGTACTTGTACCGTCTGATGAGCTTAACAAATACCTGTAAATGGAAAAATAAATTAGCTCACTAAGTTTTGTAATGACCAACTTAAAAGGTAGGGTTAATTACAATATATTATGCCTCGTAAACATTTGCTTTACATTAACTAGTAGTAAATGTTGCAACAGAAGAAATCTTTAGAATGCTTGACGATACGAATATATCTTGACACAATAAAGACAAGTAAAATGTAGCTTTTCATTTGGCATATATTGACACCGGTTATTCTCATTAAGTTAAATAACCGGTTCTAATTATATGCAGATATATGGGTTTACTTATGTACGGTAAGAGCTATTTGTTTTGTTGCCGCATTAGAAATCTTCAGTTTGTTGTGAATTTCATTTTTTTCTTACAAGCCAAAGACAAGTAAAACGTGGCGTTTCATTTGGCATATATTGACACCGATTATATGTATGACTTTATAACCGGTTCTAATTATATGCAAAGGTCTTAAAATATATTTGCCAGCAATTGACAATGACTTGAGGTCATTGCAAAATGTGATATGTGAATTTTGGAGTATAGATACAAACCTGTTCATGGTTGCGCATTGCCTCCATGTCCTCGGGCGCATCGAAGATGCAATAACTTGTGCGCGGCTTTTCGCCATCCTGAGATATAGAACCACCAGGCACTGTAATAAAACAATTGTAAAATAACTGAAAACATCGATCAATTGAGAGGCTTGTAGTTCTTACCTAATAGACCACCCGCTATCAATATATCAAACAGCACTTCGCCGTAGCGACGATAATCGAGCTTGTTGCCCGCACTGTCTAGAAATTTAGAGATTTGTTCCAAGTCGCCTTCAGTTTTTTCGAGACCAGCAATGACCGCATCACGGAATCCCGTTGGGTCATATTTTTCTCTTTCATCTGGAGAACGTGAATATTTCCATTAACATAAATAATGGCTAGATCATAATCTCAAAACTTACCTCTTTTTCTGGTCTTGATGCGTTGACCCGATAGCACTGGTCTTTCAGTTTTTTGACTCATACAATAAATTGCTGCAGATTAAAATAAAATTGAGACTGTTTTCAATATATGAATTTTTTTTTTTTTATTTATATTTTTTATATTTAGTGTGTGGGTTTCAAATAAAAAAACAAAAAGACACTAGATTCTATAACAAATATAGAAGCTATGTATACTGAGATGTATAGATTATATATACATATAATCAGCTGATATGGCAATTCTCATCTACCCGTCTGTGACACCACAAACTAGTAAATCTCACAATTTTAAAAATAATGCGTCACACTCTTTTCTTCTAAATTTTGATTACTAATTTCTTACGGATACAGTTATCATACAGTTATCTGTATATTTAAGATACAAAGAGAAAAGTAGAATATTTGGCTTAACGATACCGCAAGAGAATATTGATCAAACAAATCTGCAACAACGGTTTAGCTAAAGTTAACCCTCGATGCTCTGCTTTTCTTGTACTCAAATGAGTGGAATGTCTAACCTAAAAAATGTGTTCGATCGTATACATGTGCTTTGCCCCGCACACATACATACACACATTTACAGTTTGATAATGCCAAAGAAGAACGATTGAAAAGCAAAACGAGAAGAACCCGCCTATATAAGAAAACGACAAAGAAAATATATAGAGAGAAAGAGCATAATAAAGTGAAATTTCTTTTCTTTCTTTCCTTCTTAAAATTGCGTTGACGTTGCGGGGGAAACGAGGTCATTGAACATATGTACACATATTTATGAGTATCTATAAGTATCTGGCAGGGGAAATTGTCAAGCTAAAGACGGTGAATATCACCAGTTACAAAGAATTAGAACTTTACTTGTATGTAAATATAATAATTTAACAGCTCAAACTTACACTTTCACTAAACGGACGTAAGTATGGAGGAGTGCCCAAGGTGATATCGCTTCCGCGTGTCCTTGCAGATAATGAATATGTGTGCGTGTGTGTATGCGGTAGTGTTTTATTATTGTCGGTTGCTTTTATTGATATTGTTTCTGTATATAATTGAAAATAATTTAATTTAACCTCGCTTAACTTATACTAAACCAACGGACACAGAATCACTGTCGAACAGATTCTAAATTTTTTTTGTGCTTATAAAGCTTTTTGCACTGTTAAGATGACACGCACGCACACACACACACAGTAAAATAGTTAAAGAGAGAGGGAGAAAGCTGCAGAATTCGGAGTATTGTATCTTATTTTTTTTTTATAAAAGCAACGTTTATAATTTTGCTCGCTATAAATTCAATGTTTAACAATTATCACAATAGGTTACTAAGGTTATTTTTACAATTTCCTATATATTGTTTAACAATTTACCCAGCGCCCCCTTTTCGGGACCGACGTATTAGCTATGCGCGCACCACTTTGTTAAATGAAATTCAGAAAGCAAATGGAATGACAAACGAAGCGTTAGCCGAACGAATACCAGGGCAAAGGCGGCGAAACGATAACGACGACCATGTGGTTTGTCGCTGAGGCGCCATTTTGAAGTGAGACATGTCAGGGCAAACGAGTGGAAGGGGGGTAGGTGGCCGAGAAGGTAAGAAATATGCACATTTCTCGTGGCTTTTATTTAATTATGTACTTGACGGGGGTACAGTTGTCATAGCTCGGCCGAGTTTAGCAATAAATATTTGATTACCTTATTACTTTATGGCTGAGAGAACCGCGTATTCACATATGTATATGTATGTATGCATATTTTTTTGTATGTACATACATATGTACCATACATTCGTGCATAACCTTTTTTTTTTGGTCAACGAAGACAAAGACCAAAAAATATGATGTTAAAAAAACTGCGCGTTTTAGATAAACTTTGTCGTTTCCCGTATGTGGGCTATATATTATTTATGCATATAAATTTTTACATATACTTATTTTAGTATACTTACGATTAAAACAAAAAAATCTGTTTTGCTTGGAATTAAAAGTGACTTTCTCTTCAGCTCTCACGCCTACGCTCGAAAACTAAAACAACAATGACGAGAGTGACCAGTTTTCTTATATTTCATCCACACTTTTCACAATTCTTTTTCAACTACAATTAGGGCTGCAACTACCAACGAAGGAATTATCGAAGGTGTTATCGAGAATGCTAAATTGTCTGGCAACATTTTCTATCTGGCAGCATTGTTGTTTCACACTAATTTTTTTTTAAATAGTTGCATTTACTAACAAAAAACAATAAAAATAAATATTTACTGACAAAATCATAGTATTTACTTAGCTAACGTACATATTCTAACTTTAAAAACCATTGACAACCATATAGCAAGTCATCATCACAAACAGGGTGAACATAATATGACTGAGGTCTCGTTAACAAAATTGCCTGAGATTAAAGCCGAGTTTAAATATGAGCAGTTTCGGGACGTGTTATTGCGCCTGAAGCCGCTGCAGCAGTTTGACATTTATCTGGAGACGGAAGCGCAGGACAAATTGGATAAAACCAAGGTTATTACACTGAAATTGTTGTAAATATAGGTATGTGTTTCATTAATAACTCTTTATAGATATGTGAGGGATTTCGCAAGTTACTTCAGGGTGATCTCACATTGGAGCAAATCACATCCCTATATTCAATTTCCATATTGATGCCTCTTTTGGAGGAATCCCAAGATGTATGTTACTGTAACCGCAGCCTCGAATTCCTTAATGAGTGCTTCAATTATACGGATACATTGAAGCCCACAATGATTCACTATGCCACAGTAGATATGCTGGAAACTTGCAACTCTATTACCGACCAGGAAGAACAGTTTTTTGTTTACATGTTAGAATCCATACCACATGTGCTCGTGTCCAGTGAGACGGGGAAAATGATATCTTTGGGATTACTTAGGGCTTTCATAGCAGCACTTTCTCAAACCAAAATAATCTTGCATATTTATAGAAATGTAAGTATATTCTTCAATATAGTTTAGGTACTTGATTTTAAAAAATTTTTTTAATCTAGGTTTGGGAAGTCTGGCAAATGATCAAGTCCATTAGCCTGGAAACTATACTAGGAGAGTGGTCCCTGCAGAAGTCTTACATTTTAATAAAAAGCTTTGCTTTATTAATTACCGCAGCTGCCTTTACAACCAACAGTGCGGCGTTGCGGCAGGCAGGATATCGTGGATTTGAGAAACCATCAAATACTACAGAGATAACTGACTGGTTTAAGGATCTGAGAAATAAGTTGAACGAGAAGCACAAGGGCAGCAAATGCAAAGCAGGCCTAATGGTCAGTATGCATTACGTCTCACAAGAGGTTTTGTTAATAATACAATTCTTTTTGCAGTTGGTTCGATTTATAGACTCGAACATTCTTTGCTTGCTGACTGAAGTTGTGGGTAATGAAGTGGCCTCGGAGGGTGGCACGGAACCAGCTGCCTAGTGAATAACAAATTCTCATTTGTACATTTCGGATCTTATTAAAAGATAGTTGGAGTTGATCTCCAATGAAAAGCTGTCCGTTAGCCTTTGTCTGATTAAAAAATTTTATTTATGTGCAATTTATATATTTATTAAATAATAGGCATTCAAATTGAATATGGTATGTAAATCAAATATATAGTTGGAATCATTTGAACTTCTTGCCGCTTTTCTTTACCGGCACTTCAACCGGAGCCGTAGCATTGGAATAATACTTTGTCGAGATTCGATTTATAAAATACAGCCCCATTAGGGAAAAGAGAAAGCTAATGGCGAAATCAGAGATTTATTAGTATATATTGATTATGTTTGATGATTTGTACTTGCCTGGTTGTGGCACAGACGCGATGCACCAAACCGGCTGCAGCCACCGTTAAAGTGAGGCAGAAAATAATCTCCGGAACTAGTTTAGCCTGAAAATCTTGTCCAAATATCAACATTTCCGCATTGGACACGCAGGTGAGACTCAGGATAAACAGCCAGGAAAATAAATACCCGCCCACCAGGACATTGATTTGAGAACCATTAAACCATTCAGAGCAAAATCGGAGAATGGCAAATATAAGCAGACTTAGTATGCCTGATATAATGGAGGAAACAAGAGTGCTCTTGCTGGTAAGTGATGCAGCTGAAATTTAGTGAATAATCATTTTGTTTAAATAAAAGCAACAATTTTTTTTATTTTGTTTACGTCGGCTTACACATTTTCACTTTGATTTTCCGGTTTCAGCTGTGACTTTGAATCCAGTAATCGCTATCGATATACGCTGGACATTCTCGTGTTTACGTCTTCAATATTCATAGGTGTGTGGCAACGCTTTTCTAAATTAACTATGTAGCAGTGCCGTTTAACAAAATATAAATAATTTGTTAATTTGAATTAAACTATGACCACCTTACTAAAAGCTGCTATCAGTCCGTTTCGGCTTAGCCTCTGGCAGTCGCGTACCATAGCCACTACCTCACCAACTTTAATTAAAGAAAGTAAGTCCACATTTCAGTTCCAGCTGATTTCATAACCTTTTAACAATAATATACTTATTGTTTGTCAGTACATGAAAAGGTGGAGAACAATGCTCTGGTGTTTGAGGGTGTGAATGTCGAATCAAGCCGCTCCACAAAAATGTTAAAATCTGCTTGTGACACCACATTTTGCCCGGAATGTAGCTTGGGTCTGGACATTAAACACACTGATGTCCTTATCTTGTCGCAATACGTTCGTTCTGATGGTTGTATGCTTCCCAGACGGATCACTGGCTTGTGCCATCGTCAGCAAAAGAAAATGGGAACTCTGGTGACTATGGCTCAAAAGGCGGGTCTCATGCCCAATTTAGGGCCGTCTTGGAGTAAAAAGGATCCAAAAAAACGTTTCGGATGGCGAAAATTTAACAAATACTTCCTCGAGTCTACAATTAAATACTAAAATTAATGATATTTAGAGACAATAAAGTGTGCTAATGTTTGCTAAATAGAATTGTTTATAGAATTAAGTATGCACCAAAAACCGGAACTTTTTTGAGGATCTAAATCAACGAAAAAGGTTATTTCTAACACAAATTCGATAAGCTGAGAAATGATTTATTAATTTCTTTTTTTAGCTTCTCAGTAGGCCCTGCTGAAAACTTAACAGTATAATGTAAAATTCTTCGAATCGTATTTAGTTTTCCTAGAGAAAGAACACAATAAACACTATATTGAAATTACATCATTCTGTTTACACAAAAATAGTGGAAATATTAAAAATATTTCAATGTTTATTACAAAGTAAACGTTCAAGTACATTTCTTAAATTAAAATTTATAATTTATTCAAAATTAGTGTGCAAATCAACCGCCACTTTCCATCGACTACGATAATTTTTTTGATAACAACTTCTTGTTTCTCGATAAACGGCAGAAACTGCTAAAAACCGTCAGCAACTAAATTCCGTATCCCTTAAAAATTTCAATAGCCTTTGTGATAAGTGGATAGATACTTTCCCGCGAGTTTTCAAAGCACACGCAATGAGTTTATTAAGCAGCAAAAGTACAATTCATGTGGAGGTACGGTTGCAGCGAGGCGATCAGTAAGTAAAATGAGATGGGGACATTAATGAACAACACTTTTACATGATGATGCGCATTTCAATTCTAACCAGACGCTTGCAGGCACTTAGCTCGTCAATTGATCCCGTAGTGAGAAGATATATCCAGTCAGCCAGAACATTGCCGCAAAATGTGCCCTTTGTGCCAGACCTAGGATTGGAAGTGAATTCTCCATTGCAGCAACTGGTGGAGAGTGTTTTTGTGGAGTGCGAGAATAACGTCAATGTGGAATTAAAAGGAACGCATTCTCCAAGATTTTGCTATCATTACTACATGCCGCACAAGGTAGAGCCAAGCAGTGGACTGGGTTTGTTTGATTGTGGACCCGATGGAGACAGTGGTGATGGGCTAGATAGTATTGTGGCCGCCAATCATCTTCTTTTGCCAGCCATCCAGTTAGTTGGCCTGTGGGAGAATTTAGTCTACGAAGAAGGACTTAAGGAAAAGGTAAGTGCTCTAAGGACCAAGGAAAACAAACATAATACATTCTCTGTTCTTTACAGCTTCTGAAATTCGCTTTGTCTGCTTTAAGTTTCTCGCAACATAATGTAGACATGAATGTTATAGTTTGCAATCGATTGATTTTGCTACATGGACCACCTGGTACTGGTAAAACAAGTTTGTGCAAAGCCTTGGCTCAGAAATTGTCTATACGGACTCAGTATGCCTTTCCATATACGCATTTAGTGGAGATCAATAGCCACAGTCTGTTCTCGAAATGGTTCTCGGAGAGTGGTAAGCTGGTGGCGCGTCTATTTGCCAAGATTGGGGAATTGGTAGCGGATCCTAACAATCTGGTCTGTGTCCTTATTGATGAGGTGGAATCTTTGGCTTATGCACGCAGTTGTATGAGTAGCAATGAGCCGCGTGATGCTATGCGTGTGGTTAATGCTGTTTTAACCCAATTGGATGATATCAAGTCATGTCCGAATGTTCTTATATTGGCCACATCAAACTTGGCTCAAACCATTGATTTGGCATTTCTGGATCGAGCAGATGTACGTCAATATATTGGTTACCCAGCTGCGTATGCAATTCGTTCCATATACAAAACCATGCTCACAGAACTAATGAATGTGGGCATACTAAACCGCGAGGCTCTAGAGGCGGATGATGTCGAGGAAGGATTGCTAAGCTGTCTGGCCGAACGGAGCGTTGGATTGAGTGGACGTACTTTAAGGAAGTTGCCGCTGTTGGCTCATGCCCGATATACTAGTGATGATTTATTTGAGCCCAATCAAAAGATAAGTTTGTCTGATTTTCTAGAGGCCATGTCGTTGTCATTGGAGGAATATCTGGCTGAGCAGCGCCAATTGAAACATGAACATATTTAGAAGTAAATGTTTGTATTTTCATCATTTCATTTTGAACTGAAAGACTGCATAACTTTTATACATTTCGTCATTCACTTCTTTTTTCCGTCAATTGATTTACACTGTAAACTTCAATAAAAAAAAAACAATTTACCAGATTTCTGACCGTTTGCTGCTTCTATCTGTTTGCACACATCCTTTGTTTCTGTCAAGCAGCTTTTGATGTGAAAATCAAGCGTGAAATCTTGTTATTTGCTTGCAAGCGCATCGAGAACAGAGAACTATCCACCCACCCAGTCGCAGATAATACACAATCCCAATCACAGGCGTTTTGCAGTCTATCTCATATGCATGTCCACTCAATGTCCAGTTGAAAGATTGGCAAGACTGGATGATGGACCAAGTAAAAACTAATCACATTTGGTTGACAAATTGATTTTTTCTTCCTTATTTTTATACACTAGCCTGTTGATATACATTTGTACACATCTACGCTGGTAGTATTTAACTTATCGATTCAGTGCTTCAATTTTTTTTCAGGGAACATACCTTTAGTATTAGTTTTTTTTTTTCATTTATTCTCAAATGCAAAAATTTATTTTTCGAAGAAGGAAGAAGTCTTGCAACTCAGATTTGTTTTTAGGAAGCTGGCAAACTAGTCATAAACATTCCAAGTAGCAGAAGTTCCGCAGACAGTAAACGAGAAAATACAAATTTGTGAAGGATATAGCTGCAAGGATAATAAAATGTGAGCATATGGATTGCCTGCTAACCAAGGACTACGAGAAAACTAGAAAGCTATAAAACTACTGATAAAATTGCGTTGATGCCCAGCAGCGTAGATACAATTTTTTGTAGGAGGATTTAAAGGAAAGGACTGGTTATTACTCGAATGTTATTTTGGTTAAAGTTTTAAAGATACAATTTTGTAATTTAAACATTATTATTAACTGTAGTTCTAAGGTATTTTTATAAAATGAATACAAACCGTTTCCGAATGAGTGAAAAATTCAACCAAAAGTATGAATAAATGGATTTTTAATTATGTGCATTTAATCGACCAACAGTAGAATATAAAAAAATGTTTAAGGGAATTCTTCTGTATTTCTGATTGAGTTTTCGAAAAGGAATTTCCATTTAATATCCTGGCAACTGACTGTTGATTTTTACAGTTTGCTTGTTTTTGGAGCCTTGTTGTTTATTTATATGTGGCCTATGAGTATTATTATTTATTTGCTTGTTTACTCCTGTTTACATTTTATTTCAGCAGCAATCGTCGACTATCAATTCAATTGTTGATACTTCGATTCAGCAGCATCCTGTCGGGCCATTGTCTGGCCATATAGGTATACATATATACGTACATGTATGTATATATACATATATGTGTATTTGTATGTTGGGTGTGTGGTATCTCCATATGAAAGATTCCTCCCTGCATAAATTGCAGAATAAATGTGCAATAGATTTGTGGGCCCCACCCAATTACAATTCCCCACCATCACTTCATTCACCCATAGTGGTGCTATAGAGAGAATTGAGCTATTGATGGTTACGTTTATTTATGTTTTCCTTTTGCTTTTTGTGTGTTATAGGAAGCCTGTAAGCAGCATTTTGCAATTGCATTTCAACAATATGGAAAATTTGCTTAACAACTACAAATTCGCATTGTTATCCTGTCGCTGCCGTCTGCCTGCTGCTACTGCAACAACACACAATTGTTTCATGTTTATTGTTTGGATTTGTAAACTTACCGCCTTGCAGTTCTAGTGTTACTTAAGAAATTTTCAATATTTATTTCAAACTGACTATGAGAGCTTTAATCAAGTCAATGGCAATAAATCCATGACGGCAATTGCCGCTTATTTATTCAAGTTTTGAGTAAAGAAAAATATTAGTATTAAATAAATAATGTTTCTTCTAATCATTTTTTTATTGATCTTCTTTATACTAATTGATTTTATATTTCATTTAATATTCGAATAAATATATATACATATGTGTCTCAAAAAAACATTTTATTGGCTAATTTCTAATGCACCGCGATTATGTAGCCAGGGTAAAAGCTTTTCGATATGCTTGCGAAAGCGACCATTGCAATAACCCATTGATTCAATACTATCGTCGTTGGCCGAATCACTAATGAAACTCTCATCGAAGAGTGCAACGTACATAACTCCTGTGACCGCTTTAAAGCCTAGAAATTCACAATGAAAATTCATAAATAATTGAAGTGTCTGTTGATGGTTTCATGATAATCTTACCCCAAATGCCTCGCTTAATAAGGCTTGAATGAATGTCTTTTAAGGTTGGTATTTTTCCCGAATACTTCAATAATTTTAAATTTTCTACCAAATTATCATGATAACACTTGATATAATGATCAAATTTTGTCAGCTTATCTTCCAGTTTGGTAGATGACAGCAGAAGATAATATAAATCCCTGGCCACTGAGCCATATTTGGGTATTTGAAAGTCCACCATATAAACTTCCTTTATATCATCAAAGGCATCGCATTTAAACATAATATTGTTACACCATAAATCGCCATGATTCAAGACATTAAACTCATCCGTATCTATTTTGGCCATATTAAACAGTTCATCATCTTTTTTGGGCATTAGAGCTTTCTAAAAGTAACACTTAGTATAAGATTATAAATGATATTCATAAGAATATCCACTTACAATTTGCTCTATGTAGGCTTCGTTTCCATCATATTTGGCACAGCATTTAGGAAAGTAGTCCAAAAATGCCTCAATCGATTCATTCATCGATCCACTATTCTCCTCAAAGATATAACTACAAGGCATATTAAAATCATAAGGACCCTTGGTAAGGACACGCACTGCTGAAGCAGCATGCCACTGAGCCAATTTGTGTAAAACTTTTTCGGTAGCCGGTTGATCAAACCCTTCTAAGCGGTTTTTATTCTTGAAGCCTTTGGGTTTTAAATCCTCAAGTAGAAGGTAGTCACTCTTGGCATCTTTTAACTCATAACATTGGGCACCAAAGGTCACATTTAAGCCCACATTTTTATACAACTCCTCTAATTCAGGTTTAATATTATTATATATGTTGCGCTCTATAGCAAACAATTCATTCATTTCATTTGTTTCATTCGTTTTATTCGTCTCATTAGGTAGCTTAAGTAAGAACGAAACAGTTTTGCAATCGTCATCTACAAAGTAGAAGGATCAAAAACAAATTCTATGTATATTTTTTGTAATACTTAACTTACCATCTAATAAGACTTCAATTTCCACACGTAGTATTAGTGAGCAATAATTTTCATAAGGCCCACAGCCTGGCCTAGTTTTGAAACTTTTCACTTTTGTATAACCTTTCACTTGGGTTTGTAGCACATCCTCAAACAATTCTGCCTTGATCCAATTAGGTATTTCATTGTCAGTTGTTCGAACCATTATTTTATATTTTTAAAGTTTTTGTAATTGCGTTATTTTATTTCGTTTAAATGAAACTGTTTTAAATAATATTTGTTGAATTATATATCATTTCTTTGAAGCTTTTGGTTGAAAAGCTGTCTATTTCATTTTTTGTGGTAACCTTAAAAGTTTTCTCTAGTACCGTGTCTAACTTATTATTATTTTATGACAGATCTGCTAAGCTTTTGCTACTCTTTAACGTAAAGGTATACAATTTTAAAAAGAAGAAGAAAAGAAAGGAGAATTATTGCATTATCTATGGGTTTTTCAAAAATTAGTCAATCCTTTTTGAATCTAATATAATTTAAAAAAGCTGTATGTTGCATAGATAACTTCAAAGTGAACTGAATTAGCAACAGTATATTTCACATAAACGACTGCAAGATCTAGGGTATAAAAACAGCGGTGAACCTTTTAAATGCATTTCGCTTCAACTTTTTGCTTACCCTCTTTCCTTAGAAATCGTTACTTTTCGAGCATCAGTGACTAAACCAAAAGCGCATTTTTTACTTAGAAGGGGCATTAAATTTTTTAATGGATGCATCTTGTGTGAACTTTTATAATAGACTTTTTTATCTGTACTGTGAAGCAAATTTCAACATATTGTAAAATGGGAGTCTGACTTCATGAAGTCAAATTACTTGGTATAGGGTATATACCAAGATTGACGACTTGCTTGCTTTATTTTATACATATCTGTAGTTGCTTGGTTCGCATTCTCATCCTGTCGCTGCCGTTTGTCTGCTGCTACTGCAACAACACATAATTGTTTTATGTTTATTGTTTGGATTTGTAAACTTACCGCCTTCCATTTCCAGTGTTGCTTAAAAAATTTTCAATCAATTGGCAAATGCCGCTTATTTATTCAAGTTTTGAGTAAAGAAAAATATTATTAATAAATAAATAATGTCTCTTCCTATCACTTTTTTATTGAACTTCTCTTAACACTAATTGTTTTTATATTTGATTTAATATTCGAATAAATATATATGTACATATGTGTCTCAAAAAAACATTTTATTGGCTAATTTCTAAAGCACCGCGATTATGTAGCCAGGGTAAAAGCTTTTCGATATGCTTGCGATAGCGGACATTGGAATAACCCATTGATTCACTACTATCGTCGTTGGCCGAATCACTAATGAAACTCTCATCGAAGAGTACAACGCGCATAGTTCCTGTGACCGAAGAGAATCCTAAAAATGCAAAATAAAAATTTCTTAAAAAATTAAAGTGTCTGTTGATGGTTTCATGATAATCTTACCCCACATGCCTCGCTTAATAAGACTTAAATGAATGTCTTTTAAGGTTGGTATTTTTCCCGAATACTTTAATAATTTTAAATTTTCTACCAAATTATCATGATAACACTTGATATAATGATCAAATTTTGTCAGCTTATCTTCCAGTTTGGTAGATGACAGCAGAAGATAATATAAATCCTGGGCCACTGAGCCATATTTGGGTATTTGATAGTCCACCATATAAACTTCCTTTATATCATCAAAGGCATCGCATTTAAACATAATATTGTTACACCATAAATCGCCATGATTCAAGACATTAAACTCATCCGTATCTATTTTGGCCATATTAAACAGTTCATCATCTTTTTTGGGCATTAGAGCTTTCTAAAAGTAACACTTAGTATAAGATTATAAATGATATTCATAAGAATATCCACTTACAATTTGCTCTATGTAGGCTTCGTTTCCATCATATTTGGCACAGCATTTAGGAAAGTAGTCCAAAAATGCCTCAATCGATTCATTCATCGATCCACTATTCTCCTCAAAGATATAACTACAAGGCATATTAAAATCATAAGGACCCTTGGTAAGGACACGCACTGCTGAGGCAGCATGCCATTGAGCCAATTTGTGTAAAACTTTTTCGGTAACCAGTTGATCAAATCCCTCTAAGCGGTTTTTATTCTTGAAGCCTTTGGGTTTTAAATCCTCAAGTAGAAGGTAGTCACTCTTGGCATCTTTTAACTCATAACATTGGGCACCAAAGGTCACATTTAAGCCCACATTTTTATACAACTCCTCTAATTCAGGTTTAATATTATTATATACGTTGCGCTCTATAGCAAACAATTCATTCATTTCATTTGTTTCATTCGTTTTATTCGTCTCATTTTTTTCATTGAGATCTTCTGTCTGGTTGGGTAGCTTAAGTAAGAACGAAACAGTTTTGCAATCGTCATCTACAAAGTAGAAGGATCAAAAACAAATTCTAATCGGTAATACTTAACTTACCATCTAATAAGACTTCAAGTTCCACACGTAGTATTAGTGAGCCATAATTTTCATAAGGCCCACAGGCTGGCTTAGTTTTGAAACTTTTCACTTTTGTATAACCTTTCACTTGGGTTTGTAGCACATCCTCAAACAATTCTGCCTTGATCCAAATAGGAATTTTATTGTCAGTTGTTCGAACCATTATTTTATATTTTTAAAGTTTTTGTAATTGCGTTGTTTTATTTCGTTTAAATGAATATGTTCACTATTTTTAAATAATATTTGTTGAATTATATATCATTTGTTTTGAAGCTTTTGATTGAAAAGCTGTCTATTTCATTTTTTGTGGTAACCTTAAAAGTTTTCTCTTGTACCCTATCTATCTTATTACTACTTTATGACAGATCTGATAAGCTTTTGCTACTATTTAAATCAAAGGTATACAATTTTTACAAAAAGAAGAAACGAAATGAAAAGTTAAGCAAGCAAGTCGTCCTTGCCGACTTTGAGTATACCTTGTACCAATTAAAAGGACTTTATTAAGTATTTATTATTAATTATGTGGACACCAAATTTGGTTGCTCTAGTTTCTATAGTCTCTGAGGTGTTTATACGGACGCGCAGACGGACATGTCTTAATCGACTCGGCTGTTGATACTGATCAAGAATATATATACTTTATGGGGTAGGAAAATTCTCCTTCTGTCTGTTTCATACATTTTAACGACTTTAATATACCCTTGTACCCTATGGGTACGGGGTATAATTAGCAGCGGTGCACCTTTTATTATTTGATTGAAAAGCTTTTCGCTTCAAATTTTTGGTCGCCCTCTTTCCTTATATAGAACTCGTATACCGGCATACACATTCAACATATGTAGCTCTCTGCTCTCAATAATTTCGTTTGCTTCAATTCGTTACTTTTTCGAGCATCAGTGATTATTTCTACACTCTGGAGCGAATTTCACCATATTGTAAAATATGACTTTATGAAGTATATTCCAAGAGGGACGACTTGCTTGCTTTATATCTGTATATGAAAGTGCCTATTCTAGACTATATAAGTATCTGCTTTAGTTATTGTAAAGGTGTATTTAACTAATTTTTACAACAAATATTTCAACAACTGCAATTAACATTATTTATATTTTTTTGTGAAAGGTATTTTTAAATTAATACAGAATTTATTGTTATTTATTTAATAACCTATTTTCGTTAAATCTATAAAGACGGGCATGAATTTATTTGAATTTATTCAGAGGGGAGTAAGAATATTTCGCTTTTGGTTGCATAAGTTTGATGCAATTTTGATTTAATTTAAATTCCTGCGGTGTACACAGCCTGGCCGAGTTGAACACAACCGATGGCGGTTTTTGTTGCGCCTCCGCCATTTTTGCCTCGTTCTTTACCCTGTCTATTCTGTATTGGAAATTCGCCTGCGGATGTGTTGCAAATTGTTTAGTTATTGAAAGTATGACCAAGGATCGTTAATTATACATTTTGTGGAGGATTCTTTTTTTGTTTGGCCAACATAATAAATAACAATAATAAAATAGGTTAGGTTAAGAGTGCCTGCGGCGCCTACAACAATTGCTGGTAAATTTAATCCGGGAGCAACATGCTGGTTCAATTATTTGAAGGATTTTTTTTCTTTTTTTTATTTTGGTTTTTGGTTGGGGGAATTTGTTGCCAACGGCTGGGAAAATTTATCCAAAATGGGCTTAAAATGTATTGTCAACAGAGACTTCACTAACAACAAGTACATAACTTTCATATTGGATGATGACGGAGATTTCTTTGCCCATTTTCAAGTAAATGAACTACATATTATTATAAATATACATTTAGTCACATATATACAAAAAAAGAAAATATATATGTATTGTATGAGTTTATGTTATTTATGCTTAGAACGTGACTGGAAATATGAAATGCAGCAAATGTGTTTACTTAAATGAAGTGAGTGAAAATTTACAAACATACACACACACACACACTCACATATATAAATACATATGCATGCATACACACATGTTTCTATGCTCAGAGGAGAAAATGCAATGGCATTCGACTAGAAGTAGTAGTCGACTTACAGGCGAACTTAGGGCACATGAGAAAAAACGCAAAAATGGCAATGGTGCTAATCCATTGGCCGATAACTTAAACACACATACGCAGAGAAAAAATATGTCAAATTCAATAAAAGGCAAAGTGACATACATATATCCTTAACTATCTCTCTTTAAAGCAGGTCCGGATTATCTCTGAATATATATTTGAGATCAATTTTTAATATTATTTACATTATTAAATGAATAGTCGAAATATTTAGTTTATAAATTCAAAGATTTTAATTTATTTTATTTGATATGAGTTTTGGTTTTTCTTTATTGCGCTCCTGCTGTATAGTTATCAAACAGAACAAAAAAAAGCGGAGAGATGGGAAACATTACTACTCGACCAATAGCTCTGGCGCCAAACTCTGGACAATGGTAGGACATCCCCTCTGACCCTCTCTTTGGCAACATTCCCTTTTGGTCTACACACATTTCTCCTTGTTGCCTCTATAAAAATGTACGATTTTTCTTCATTTGATGAAACGAAATACAATTTCTCAACGAGTTCAACGCAAAAAAAAGTTCGGTTTTGTGATTGCAATTTTCTTGCCAAATCAGGGCACGCTGTTCGAAAGATATTGACATTTTTAAAAGCCAATATTTCGTTCAAAGGAAGAATACATACAAAAAAAAAAAACGAAAATGAAGAAAAGAAAGGGCATAAAATAAAATGAAATAAAAATGAGGAAGAAGTATGGCCAAAGTTGATGCCCGAATTAATTTATTTGCCTTCTGTGTAAATAAATATAAATCCATGGGACACGCCACGCACGATTTCGCGAAACTTTTGGCATTGTCGTCTGGCTCCGGGCAGGGATCTTCTTTTGATTGCTTCAGTTGCACTGGGGCACTATTGAAGCACTAGCACTTGCATGCCAATTAGCCGCTGAAGGCTTACCACACCTTACCTTACCATACTTTACCTTTTGTCGCTGCAATTTACTTTGATTAATGGCGGTCTGGCACTCAATGAAAATGCCTGCGGTTGTAGCCCCACACTCCAAAAATAGAGACCAACAAAAGCCCGGACTGACAGGGCACAAAAGTTTTTTTTATTTTCTTTTTTTTTTGTTTTTTCGCTTACAAAAGTTTTGCAAATGAAAACTGCAAACGCAAATGAAATTAGTCGAAACTATTTTGGATGAATAGGGATAGGGTTTGTTGGGGTTTCAACGGGTGGCAGGAGGCACAATTCCATTGGGTATATCGGTCATGGGCCAAGTCAAGTTCGTGACGCGCGTAATTTCTAATTAGATTAGACGCGCCTTCCACTTGATGACCATTTGGTTGGTGTTGGTTCTGTCTCTCCCGTGCACCCCATTTTCTCTCATTTCACAAGTAATTTTAATTGAAAAAATTCTTCAATTTTGCCATTTATCTGACAGCCGTAGAAATGTAATTAGCTTCTCATTGCCCCGCCCACGAGATATCTGTTCACTCCCCTCTGGCCTTGATTGTCAACTTTTTAATTTTACATTCATAAAAATGCAATTTACCCAACGAGCAAAAGATATTTCGCAATTAATTTCAAGTGCCTGCATAAGCTCGTGCCTAAATGGTCATCGTGTGATTGGTTTGAAGTAAATACATCTTTAATTAAAATGGTAACAAGAGGCAAACGTAATGAGAGGAATGAAATTGTGCACTGAACGGATGAGCGGATGACCGGATGAGGAGTAGAATTTGCAGAAACCTTAGTGCTAATTTTAGACCAGGGTGCCAGAGAGAGAGAGAGTCAAAGCTTTGTCTTGCATTTCACTGCTCTCATTGCAAATGAAATGGCGATAATTAATCATTTGCTTTTGTGGTTAGCTGACCACCATTCTTTCTATTCTCATTCTTCATTACTTTTCGGTTTTATTTTCTTTTTTTTTGTTTTTTTTTTTGGTGGTTTTCCCGCCACTCATTCACATTGTACCATCGCTACTTTCTGAGTTATTCTTTCTGGTCTCAGTTCCAGTACGTGTGCTTGGTTAATTTAATTAGTAAGAAGAAGCTTCAACCGATTTTGGCATTGCGGTTACAGGAAAATGGCGTAAATTATTGCCCAGCCATGATTGGGTAATTTTCTCATTTCACTGCCACAACATACTAGGAATACTAGGGGAAAACTGACTTCTGATGATGACCCTTTTTCACTTATTTCACGTACATGGTGCGCAGCAGGGCGAAAAATTTATAGGATAATTGTAAAAGCTGCAAGTGAATAAGAAATAAATAGATTAATTGCTCTTAATCAGTTTATAAATGTTACTGTTTGCGTTTTAACTTTAAAATTGAACAATAAAGAACAATAATGTTTCATTTTCATTTCAAAAGATGTTACTACTTACATCGGTCACCGTAATTAGAGAAACATTAAGAAATATTGTAGCTTTTAGACGACTGGGACGTTGTGCCCGTTTAACAATTAGTATTAACATTTTTCGATAGCGCATATCAGCCAAGAACCAATCATGATTATAGACAGCTACACCAATGCCTTCGCTCTACAATTTGAATTCTTAAAATGTATAATTTCTTATAAATTTCAAAACTTACCGCATCCAAGAGACGTTGCGCATAACTGGCAATCATAAAAACCTGAACCATGGCACAGAAAAGGAAAAGCACTAGCATGACAAGGCTATCAATTTGACCGCCAATGGTCATTTGAAAACCGACAAAACAAATGATAAAGGAAGAGGATACGAAATTGCATAAAAGTGAGACACCAAAGATATCATTCATGTCCAAAGAGAGCTGAAGAATGCGCTGATGATAGGCAACAGCTGTTTGCAAAAAAGCTAGATCACTTTTAAGCGTTTGTATACCAGCTACATGCTCCTCGATGCGACGAGAAAGACAGGTGAAATGCATGACCAAAAGAATGACAAGGGCACACATTAGCATGTCGGCAGCCAGTTGACCAGATAGACATGCCTGTCCAGCAATATTCTGCGAGATATACATAAGATAGTAGCTATAGTTGGTACTCCAATCCCATGGTACCCAACAATAATATGGCAACATGCGCTTAAAATCACGAACTCCTAGCCAGAAATCACAGATTATATAGTAGATGGCCCAGTATAGATTATATGTCCAGATAAGCATTAAATGCATGCCAAAGTAAAAAATGCTTATACGCCGGTAACCACGCAAATGTTTATCAACGGCATAAAACTTCTGATGCTTTAGCGTATGAGGATGCAGTTGCTCCAATTGCTTAACTACGCGGGTAATTTGTGACCGCTTGCGCAAAATATGCCATATTTTTAAATCACCCACTAGCACAAAGCCAATAAAGGACAGATTCATGGTCGCCTCCAAAAAGTTGGTGCCACTAGTGATTGCCAGGAACACATAAATCAATTCCGAGACCAACACTGCATTGAGATTCACCATTTGGAATATAAAATTGCACTTTAAAAGATATTGTTTCCATTTTTCCATTCGATCATGGTCGTAGGCCAACATGCCAATAGATAGATAAAATACATTAGCGTACTTTAAAAATGATTTAATCGGTATAACCGCTTTAACTTGCGACTTCTTAAACATTTTTGTTATTTCTTAGTTTACCTTCTTGCTTACTGGTCTTTTATAGTAAAAATTGAGTTGTTAATTTTCAATTGCCCCGCCCATTTGATTGGCAGTTGGAAAAATCTCTCAATTAGTGTTCTGTGAACTATAACAGTTGTACACAAATAAGGGCGTATATAATTGGTATTAACTAAATCGAAATCGATGACTTCCACAATTATCTATAAAGAATTATAGACAGAAATTGTCAGCGATTGGTTAGACCAAAACAAGAGATGGTAAAAACCTTACGATTCAGTGAAACGTTTTTCGTAATTCTTCATTAAGTTAGTAACTAACGAGACTCATATTTTAATCGTATTTTCCATTTTACCAAGTTACGCTGCCATCTCTAGATACTTAAGATACAACTTTACACATACATATGTATGTATGTAAAATCATTTTTTTGTTTTGTGGAGCGCTCTGCTGGTTGTTTGTTGGGTCAGCTTACACCAGCAATTTCCATTTCTTTTCATGCATTCTCAGTTTTTTGGAAAAACAAGAGGAAAAACAACTCGATGTAATATGTTTGTGCATTTTGTCCTGTGACAACATTAAATTTGACATGACGCACAGAGAGTAGGAAAGAAAGGAAGTTGTTCTATCTTGCATATAAAAGGGGGAAAAAACCAGAGTGCGATTCCATTTTGGTTTTACTCCTTTTGTCTTTTTGTGGAACATAAAGCCAAAGCCTGTCTCATATGTGACTGACACCCTGCTTTTAATTTTTTTTCTTTCCTTTTTTTTGTTTCTTTTGCGTTGTTGCAGTTGAACTTGCATACCCATTTCTTGTGTTATGTTGCCTGAATTGTTATTTTCCTTTTGTTTCTTATTCGTTTTGCTCGATTCCTTTTCGAATACTTGACTTTGTGCAATTAAATACAGTGCAAGCAATAAAAATGTTGATAATGTAAGTATCAGATGAGTCAAAGAGATATATGTATACTTGAATGACCTGGAAGAGTTCATTTAATTACTTGTGTAGGCCCAGATGTTATTTGAATATCTTTTTTATATTCTTATTTACTAAACCATCTAATATAATATATATAAAAGATTTCAGTTAATCTATAGTACGGAAAGTTTGCATATTTCGAATCTACTTTTTGATGCCATCTTAATGATTATGGTTGTTCAATTGCATTTTATAATTGAGAACCATTAAAATGGATTCTTCATTACAAATCAGTTTATTTAAATGGATTTATCGATTTTGTAACTTTTTGCCATTGCACAACTCCAAATAAGAGAGAGAGAGAGAGAGAGAGACAGCTGCCAACCCATTTGCCCCCAATTACAGGATTGTTCTGGTTGTTTGCATATGACAAAGTTAACCCAAATGACATTTACATTAAATATAGCACAAAATTTTGTTAATGAAGTGCATTTATATTTATTTTTTTGTTATTTAATATTGTTATTATACAAGAGATTTATATTTCAAATGCAATTAGCATTTTAAATTTATCACTTGAACGCAACAACATTTTTCATCGCATTCCACCTACTTATTATACATATATATGCACTGACATTTTGTAATATTAAACCAAAAATTAATTTAATAAATTGTTTTCAGTTGTAAAATGTTATGCCAGTGATTTAGCATTCGCTTTAAGTTAGTCTACTTTGTGGTTTTAGCTAATTCAACAATATATATACAATATTTATCTATATATATATATATATACAATTTTTCTATGTACTATATATGCATATGTTGCCCCTTTAGAAGTGGGCAAAGGGCTGGTGAATATCTGTGTTTTCATGTTGTGTGCCAATTTTTAGACCCTTTCGCCATAAAAAAAGAAGAATAAAAAACAGTTGGCATATAAAGTCAACACACCGAATTTTATAATACTGTAGAATATTAATAAGAATATTAAAAATTCGATTCAGAAAATTAAGGAAAACTACATTTTTTGTTAATTTTAAAACATATTCAATGCCTGATTTTCATTATAATTATAATTTCAACAACTTGTTGTTATCTATTAAAAATGTCATGGTAATAACGGATTCTATTAAATTAATAGTATTAATATATCCAATTTCAAATCAGGGATATATTTTTTTCAAACATTTCACAGTTTTTTTTTTTATATGTATTCATACTCTTTTACAAACGCTGCAGTAGAAGAAGGAATAAAACCGAATGTACTCTATCTCTCTCTTTTCCCCTTTCTCACACATATATGTAGATACATACATATGTTTGCTTTCCTTAGTTAGTTGTTGCATATTATCAAAAAACATTTTTGTGTGTTTTGGCTGTTGGCATTTTTGAATGTTTGCCAAATGTTGTTGGCTTTGGCATAATTGTTACACCAACAGTGAAATGTGCCATGATAAGGCCGCGTTGTGTTTACACAAGTATTACCCCATTTCGCACCGCCCCTAACAAAGTTTCTCTTATGTCTTTTATTTATTTTTTTTTGTATTTCCAAGTCAGTCATTGTCCTTTGGTTGTTGGGCTGGCTGGCTGCCTGCCAAAATATTTTGACTTGTCTAAGCCACAGTATATAGTACTTATTTAACTTAATTAAACTTGAGCTATATGAGAATATCAACTTTAATATATCACAAAGAAAGGGAAAAAATAAAAAAATGTGTTGCATATCATTGGGCAAGTGGACCGCGTCCTGCATAATTACAATTGATTGCGTGCCTGGAACTTTAACCAACATTTAGTTTGCCGCAGTCAACAGACGCAACAAACACACACACACACACACACATACAGTACGTTTATGTTCCTGCATTTAGTTTGATTTAACAATTTTCACACGTGCAGACCTGAAAACCCCATTACCATTCCCCTTTCTTTTCCATTTCCCCCGCCTTCTGCTATCATTCAACACACTCGCATTGCCTTTTTTTTGCCCCAGCATAGCAAAAGTTTTACGTTCACAGTTTATTGGTCTTTTACGTGGAAAAAAAGGCGAGACACACAATCCCCAAAAATAGAACAAAAAATTAATGGAAAGGGGAAATTGGTAACAGTAAGCGAACATCCAGTATCCAAGTTTTGTTTTCAGGCAATTTTAAATGCATTTTTCTAGTATTTTACTAATTTTTGTTAATATCTGCCATATGTTTGGCTTGTCGCTGATTTGTGCAACTTGGTGCGTGCTAAGCAACGTTGAGTTTTTCTTTAAGTGAAAATGGAGTAAATAAATTGTAAATTTATAATGAGAGTATGATTATAAAAATGTGTAAAATTATAATAAGAAATTTAGTTGGGATTAGGTAACTGGATTTTATCATTCACTTTATACAGTACAAAATTTATTTACATATTTTCGCAATTTGTTTTATTTTCCTTTGGCATAGTAAGTCTGACCTTAATATACAAATTTCCATTTAATAATTGCTGCTATATTTGAAATGGTCTAATTAATATCTAAATATTATTTTTCATCTTCATTAAATTAATTTTTATGTTTCTTTTTTAAGTTTATTATAAATGTGTAAATTATTGCATATCAATTTTTATTATTTTTATTTTTTTATTGATTAATTTGATTGCTTATAAAATTTGTTCATATAATAACTATATTATTGATGGCCACCATTTAAGTTGCCAAATATTCTAACATTTGCCATTTAAATTGTGGTTAAAAGTTTAAAGATTATCGATTTTATTGACACATTTGCTTTAAAATGCAATTCATTAACTTTAAAACCACAAAAGTATATATTTTATCTTATGCTGAAAATGTCAATAAAATATTTACAAAAGGTCTGTTCATGTTGAAAATCCTGCCAATTTGCAATTGAAGTCAAGCTGTGTATATATATATGTGTATATGTATGTGTGTGGAGTAGCTGTGAATGTGGTAATGCTTTATGCATCAATGAGTGAGAGAAAGAGTTAAAGTTGAGGTTGAGCCGGATATGGTATTGCCGCCAATAAACAGGACAGAACAGGGAGCACAGAGAAGGGGAGACAAAAAGCAAATAAGCGAAATGGAGAGAAAGAGATGGTAAGGTAATAACCAAGCCAAATAATTATAATTATTAATTTCAATACATTTGCAATTATTCGAAGCAACGCCTAATGACAGACAACAACAAAATTTTGCCCAAATATTTGTCTGTGTGCGTTTTGTTATCATCTCCTTCTACTGTTTCTGCCCAGCATCAATGACAGGGTGTGTGTGTGTATGTGTGTGAGTGTACAAGTATCTGTGTGAGAATGAATTGAACATTATTTTCTATAAATTGCATTGAAATTGCAAATGTTCTGTTGCTGCTTTTGCTGTTGGCCTGGATGCCACAAGATGAAGCCTTATGTATATGTACTTAATGTATATATATATATATACTTTATATATATTTATTGTATGTGATGCTAAAAGTCATTGGCATAATAGTAATAATAATAAATACATGTGTACATAATGCATACACACACACATGCACACTTATACAGAGAGTGCCGCACATACACAAGGTATAATTTATGCAAATTTAACTCATCTTCTCTTTATTGTTGTTGTTGCTGCTTCTATATTTCATTCATACTTATTGTTGTTGAATATTTAAACAATCATTTGCTTCATGGTTTTGTCCTAGCGTCTTTTGGTCAATTTACTCGTTAAGTGGGTCATGGCGAGCATTTGTCATGATTATTTCGATTGGCCAAATGGCTTGCTGCTAATACGATATAATATTAGCAGCTATTTTATTTTTCTATCAATGACATTGTGTCATGGGAAGCTTTTCTCTAAATTGATCAATAAATTTATAATTTCTATCTCTAGAAGATTGTGCATATAATTAATGCTTGGCCAAGATACATAATAGGCAAAGAACTAACCAAAATAAAATTAAACATAAATGAGCAATTTTACTTCTATTCACTACACTAATTTCACTCGATGCGATTTGTTTGCCAAAACAAACATATTTAGCATATGGCAAAAATAAAGACCAAAAATTTACTGCTTCTTGACTCTTTTCCCTTCCCTCCTCCAGTAACAATAACTAATCGAGTTGGATTACTTTTATGAATTACATAAACCAATTATGTAAGCAAATCATGTAAACGAACCATTAAATGTTTTAATGATGCAAACCGTTAAGAACCAATTATAATTTTTAAATAGGTTTCGTCTCGTTGGTAAAATAAATCATTTTCAAGGTTATTTAAATTAGTCAAAAATGTAAATACATATAATTATTATTACGACAATAATCTTTGTGACTTGGTTAGTTAAAAAGTGATTCACAAAGAATGAATATCTTATCTTTTTTGTTAATTAAAGGTATTAAAATTTTACATTTCCAATTGAGAAAACTAGAATGATTTCTGCTGTAATTTAAGCTTTAATAAAGTTTATAAATCAATACATTCTTGAATTTGAAGAATTGTATTTGCATTTAGTTTAAAATGTCATTGAGAATTAAGAATATTGATTGCATAAATACAAGAAATTTCTCTTTAGGCAAGCACTATTATCTTCCTCATTCCGATTCCTATTTGTGGTTGTCCACCTGCTCCATTTGATAGAAATTGTGCTATGCATATATATAATTTTGCACCTGCTCACATTTAACTAAAAGCCGGGGTTGACTCATACTGCTTACGAATGTCCTGCACCTTGATAAGGATATGCATTTAAACTCAATTTGCTGCATTTGTCATAATTGGCATACGAAATGGGTGTGAGAGTGCGTACATGAGCCATCTACATCTTATATTCTCAGCACTTTCTCCCAAACACACACTTCTTATCGGCAGGTGTAATTGTAACCCAAACACAAACTCTAATCGCATCAGTTTCTCCTTAGCACCTGGTTGCCAAGTCACTCCTGAGTCTCTGAGTTTTCCTTTACCTTAGTTGAATCGCATTAAAGTTACATTTCGTTTCGTTTTTCGTCTTTCGTTTCCCTGCGTCTCTTATACCTTAACTTGAATATTGCAAATACTCAACTCTTTTTGACGTTGCTTTTGTCACGTTTTCGACTTGTTCCTCAATTTTGCGCATCGACGTCATATGTTCGCCATTGTGTGCCATGTGCGTTCCTCATACTCTAGAAGATGAGTCCTTGCGCGTGTTTGTCAATGGCAGACCGCATTTTTAATATGCGCATAAATTGGCTGACATTGATGGATCCTAATAGAGTTGCTGTTGCTTACAAGTAGCAGGCAGTCGACAGGACCAGCAATCCAAAGAATAGATACATATATACATATACATACATACATACGTACCTACAGTAGACACGAAGTAGTTTTTTTTTTCACTGTATCGCATGTTTTTGTTGTCATTGGAGCTGTCATGTGCAATGAATACGTAAGCAAGCAATGAATATCAAACTTAAGAGTAGATATAATTTATTTGTCATATATATAGTTTTCTGTTAAAAACGACCCAAACTATCTAAATGTGAGATGATCTTTTTATTGCAGTTTAACTGCTGATATTTTAATCAGTTGATTGAAAACATGATTGGGAGTTCAAGTAATAGATTTATGGCTAATATCTTTACTGGAACTTTTTATTGGACCACAAAAAACTAACAAAAGAATATCAACAGATTGAGGTATGTTTTTTAACACAGAAAAAATAAAGAAAAAATAAATAAAGAAGTACAATAACTAATAATGAGAATAATAGTTACAAGATATTAAATTACTTCTGTTACCAACAATAAATAATTGATTTGTTCGCTATATTGCAAATCATTTTAAAATTCGAGCTAGAACTTTAGAATTTTTGTATTACATTCATTTTGTTCTTAAATAAATTGATATAATTCTCTATTAGACCCTTAATGAATGTGCAACTGAATTCTGTCTTTAATAGGGCGCAACGAAGATTCATTTCGATTAACCTATCAAATTGAATGCATAACGTTTACATACGAGTATCTGGTAAGTAATTCGTGATTAATATTTGATATGTATACAGTCAAAGAGCCAGCTGTTCTGAGGTCAAAGGTTACCTCTGTCCATGCTTAACATATAAATATACATACGTACATACATACATTTATGTATAAATACAAGTACTTGCCGCATTGCTTCGTTAAACATTTGCATAAGGGAAACTGCATAAATGATTTACATTTGAAGGCAAAATGTAATTGAGCATTGAATCCTTGTATGTGTGTAATGAAAGGGCGTGGCCCATAGCGACTTTAATATCAATCATAAATACTTATAAGGGCAAAGTGAGATATATGTACATACATGTATATGTATGTATGACTATATACGGTACGCTGTGCAAACGGTAGGCACAAATCAGTATGAAAACCAAAAAGAAAAGGCTCTAAAACATCTTGTGGATTCTTAATTTTTTTTTGTATAATGTAAGTTGAGTTGCTGTTGCTACGTCTGCGGCTTGCGCGTTAATGTTAACAGCTTTATGTTTTATGGCATACTTTTAGGCGGCATAACACTTGAAGCGTATGCCATTCACTCCCCATCTCCTACTCTCTTTTTATGCAGCTAAGCGGCTTTGACACGCTCTATGGACTTAAAAAGGAAAAGCGGAAAAAAGTATACTCCCCCCCCACCTTCCCTCCCATCTATTTCACATATTTAAAGTGATTCTGGGTGATACAATTTTTACGCCCCGGCAGAGGTGACGCCTATCAATGTCTGTGGCGGGTGTGGCATGCGGCATGTGTCCCAGGCGCGACATTTCGAGCGTAAATTGTAAACTTTTGATTGGATTGTGCAGTAGCAAAGTCGCATGTGCAAACGCGGCGTATACGCAACGCGTGTTAAATTATTGGAAAAACACCGCCGCCAGGCTTCAGTCATGTCATAGCCTTTGGCCCCGCCACAACTCATTAAAAAGTTTTTCTTTTAAAACTGTTTTGATTTGTTTTTGCCACTGACTGTGCCGCCCATGGGCCACGTGTAGATACGTGCACAAGGACATTCGGGAAGAGTTCCCTTTAATTAAGCAATCGCCCGCCCGAAAAAACCGAAGCGACCATAAGTCATACCCGGAGCTGTCAGCTCAGCTCCACACAAAATCAATCAACGCGACAAAACAAAACAAAACAAACAAACAAACTTTGTTTTCGTCTCCCACGTTCCTAACGCACTTCCATTATGATTTAGTGTTGCGTGGACATAGTTCGTTTTCTGGCGAAAAAAGTTTGTTAGTTCTTTTTAGCCAATACAGGTTTACTTGTTTGCTATTGTTCGATCTATTTAAAACTTAATTTTGGTCTTTTTGCTTGAAAAAAAAAAAATAACAAAGAATAGTCAAATATAAAATACTGAAATATAAAAGGTAAAAAATTTAAGAAAAAATTATCTAAAATCAACAATAAGTGATAAGTTTTCGCTCCTGGTGTACCGGAAACAAGTAACTTTCGTTTGTTTGTCAGGGAATCATACATCACTATGAGGAATCGCATAATTCTTTCCTTTGTTTGGTTTCCATATGACACTTTTCTCTCCAGGCTGCTCATAATATGCTTGTGTTGTTTTTACTTGCGTTTAGTTTTTCCTTTTGGACTTCAAGTGAAGTTTTGGGAACGTTATCTTGTGGCTGTCGTATTTCTTTATAACGTTGGCTTTCTGCGTTTTCTTTGTTTTCCTGTTTATTCGAAATTGATGTGGTTTTTTTTTCACGATGTTGCTTATCAAAAATCAATTTGTATAACATTGACTTGAATTAGTGAAGCGTCTGTTGTTGTTCTTTTTTTTTTGTTCATTTTTAGATTGTCCTGGAAATAAACGACAAATTTATGCATCAAAAAAAAAAAATAAAATAAATAAATGGAAAAATGCACAGCAAATATACACGCATTTGTGTGAAACTTTTTCATTTTAGTCTGGTCTATACTAAAAGCCAAACACATACTGAGGGGCCAGGAAGTTTAATTTGGCATGAGTAAATTCATTTTATGCAAGTCATATGTGATATTGCGTGGTGAGTGTGTGTGTGTTAACCAAGCTTTTTAAACTATACATAAAAACATATTTATGTAATGTCCAACTAAAAAATATGTGAGAAAAAGAAACCTTGAAGCTATACAAAATGATTGTCTAATTTCCACATGCCATAAAAAGTAATGTAAAAAAAGAGAAGGGGAAATTCATAGAAGGAAATGAATAGAGGAGAAAAATTTGATTATCAATTGTAATTTTTGAGTTCTTTCTTTAAATTCTTTCAATTTCATAAATTATAAAAACGGTTTTTTGACGTCTAAAGAAGATCAATTATTTGGTTTAATCTGAATCCAAGATTATTTATATGTTTAATAACCATGATTTATATATATTTACGGAGAAACTTTACATATATAGATTATTTTGATAATTTAATTGTCAGCAAGTAATATTACTCATTCGATATGTGGTACATAAAATATATCTCTTATTCTATCTAAGATATCACGGTGAATATTTAAAATTTATTATTATGTTTTTAAAATTATTTTTACTGATGAGCATAAACGTTTTCTGGTGTGTTTTTCTAACAAAAAGTTTATCTAAAATAAACAACACAATAAGCTATAAAAGTGTCTATTTGAAGGAGTTCTTTCTTGGCTTCCGCCAAAACACACAAAAATGGAGAAACTATCACAAAATACTCACACTCACATGGCAAAGCGTATATTCAAATGTGAATTTAAGCCAATGCTTAACTTTTGTTGTTCTATATTTTCTTTATTTTTTTTTGTGTTGTTGTAAACTTGTTTTATAGTATAGAAACGAGGTCAGAGATTCGTCGCCTTTTTGGCTGCAGTCACGTACGCGTGATCATAATAAAATGCTCGCCTGACAATAGTCATAAAGGGCAGGAGAACAATTCGAATTGCAGTGGCATATACATGGATGCAACATACATACATATACATATATGGATATATATACATATATATCTATATATCGATGGGCACTAAAAATTCCTTTTGGCATTAGCGTCAATGCGCATAAACAACAGAATGCAGTCAGGCAGAGCAAGGCAGAGTAAGGCAAAGCAAGCGAGGACAAGGACAAGCATGGCTAAACCAGGAGTGAAGCTAGCGAGCATAATTCCGCCGGAAACGGATGTTGTGTTTGTGTGTTGTGAGTGTGTTTCTGTGTGTTGAGTGCGACATGAAGTCATGTGATTGTCATTTTCGATGGCGCCAAATTGAGTGCTACCCATTGACATTCACATACTTTCAAGCTATCGAAATTGATAAGCAGAACAATTTCAGTTCGGTTTTTGTTGAAGGACTCGTTTCCTGTATGCAGATGGTGTGTGTTAATTTGAATGCAGAGTCTAGTGGTCATGCTCACTTTAAAGTGCCACACAAATTATCAATGACAAGAACAAAAGCAGCAGAACCAACAGTAAAGGCATGAAAAGTCTGCATCAAATGTTCCATATAAGCACACTCACACACACACACATTTATAGAAATGCAAAATATTGACAATGGATTCTATATGCGTGTGTGTGTGTGTGTGTAAACAATTGTAACAACAGGCATAACATGCAGAAAAGTGTTACTGTTTTCTTGGCAACAGACTGCAAGAGAAGTATGGGACACATCATGTTTGAATTTAGGTGAAACTCCTTCCCCATCCCATCGCATCCGCCCGCTGCTCTAGTCAGGCATAGTTGCATAAACACTTATAGAGCCATTTCAGCATAGTCATCTAAAAGCCATGCCATTCACACATAGACCATACGTTATGGCATGGCTTATGGTCGCTAATGTGTCTGTTTTCTTTGTACTCCAACAGATAAAGGGGATAAATGTATGTATGCCTTACAGTGGAAATAAAAGAGCTACGAAGTCATTAAAAAAATACAAATTTTGAAAACTTTTTTTGAAGTTTTTGATATAAAATACACGATAAAAATAGGACTAAAAAACACTAAAACTAATCAACATTAACAAAGAAGTAGCAAAAAAAGAGCAAACTTAATAATCCATTAAAATGTGGAATTCTGTTAATTATTAATTATTTATGTATTATTCATGTAATCGTTTTATATTCTATTATTTTACTTTTCCTTTTATTTGCTAATACCAAAAATCAAAACTATAAATTACTTTGCCATTACTTGGATAGATTAATTAAGTTTAAAGGAACTAAAGTTGACTTGCTCTGATTTTAGTTTAGAACTTATTTTGTAAAGGCATTTATTTATTGCATCCACTGTGTACCTGCAAGACCATTTACCGATTGTCCTACCTAACCATCTAACTGCCTATATGTGTTTGTGTGTGGCTGTAAGCCATTTTTTTCTTTTCCTATTTGTAGCAGTCCTTTCATGACATTTTCCTTAAATGCATGCACCATTTTGCTCCATTGATAATCGCCAGGCAGTCAGTTATACAGTCAGTAATTGAGGAAATGGTCAACAAAAATGGGACCACCTGTTGGCAATTAGTTATTGGATCTGTGATCAATATTTCTCCCTCGATAGAAGTCAACTCAGCATGGGATTGTAAAAAGGGATGCCACTTGTATAATACTGAATGGAACTTATTTGGCTGCCGCTGTGTTATCATTTAATTAAGTTTTCTTTAATTTATCCAACAAAATGAAAGTTATGGTTACCACCAATGTGCAGCATGTTGCAGTCAACAAACAAAACTATAACAACAAATAACTTACTAGACAGCAGGAGCGTGGCATTCACACATAACAAATGCCGACTTTTAAAATTGAGAAATGTAGCAAATAATTTGGAAATATAGTTTATAAAAAGTAAAAAGAGTAAATGGAATGAGTGAAAGTTAAAGATTTAAATTCTTTTGCCTCAGTGACCCACAAAATGCATGTCACAGTTGCCAGTGCAATGGCTCCCAAGGTGACTGTTTCATTTTCGTTTGTCAATGTGTTGACAGCATACATACACACACTCACTCACACATACACACAGACACACATACAAAAGCCTATTTACATATTGAACTTTTCGTTGCAAACATACAGTCACTCATACACACACACACACTCCCATGCACATGCACACAATCATAATGCCTCGTCATCTGGCTGCATGGTAATTGCAACATTTGGCCGACAATGTCCTTGGCAACAGTCTCTGCCTCAGTCTCAGCTGCAGCTCTTCCCATTGCTGTTGCTGCTGCTGCTGTGCACAGGACAATAACAATGGTCGCTGCAATGAGTGCAGCTGCAATGGGACAAACAAATTCCCCAAGCGGCATAGTTGTGCCGTAGCTTCCACAATTATTCCGCCATACAGATGCGTCATAGGTAGAACCGGAAAAACTGAAATGAAAAAGGAGTTACTGTGCTCAAAGAAAATTACATACGAACTTGAAAATACTTATGTTTTTCTATAAATATCATTAACATAATATATAAAATATTTACATTTATTATTTATTGAGAATTTTAAAAAAGTAAAAATTAATTTATAAAAAATATTTAGGGAATAATTATGTTTCGTAAATAAAATTTTGTTTTCTTGATAAAACCCTTTTTGCATATACGCCACTGTTGAGCCATTTCCTCTGTTGGCCATGGAAGAAGAAGTTCAATGGTCAGGTTTCACCTTGTTGGTCGATCGATTGATGTTCGAACTGCTGTGGCTTAATGTTGACTTATGGTTGACAATTGGGCATGGGATTGGATATGAATTGAGGCAACATTTTAAGCTCTGCTTTGTCCCCATACAGTGATAAAAAATCTCTCATCTCTATTCCAATCCACTTTAACATCCATTTGGATTATGCTACTGCTGGCTAGTTTGCCGTTAAGGGCATTTCGCTTGATTATTTTAATGCTTTGTTTAATGAGTGGCCGCAAAGTAAAAAGCTTATCTTACCTACTTACTACTTACTACTAGAAACTAGAGTTTTCTTTCATGTTGGCGAGGGATTTAAATACGGTTGCAGCTGCAGCAGCATGCTAATTATGTAGAGCAAAAGCACTTTGTGTAATTAAAGCTGAATGGGATGGGGTAAAGAATTTAAATAATTTGTGGTAACTTTTTTTTTTTTTATTTCTGTTGTCCAAGCTGCGTAAATGCAACAATAGTTACAAAGGGTAAACTATTTTGGAAAAAATAAAAAAGAAAACATTCAACCAAAAAGCAAAAGAGCAAAACTCGCTGAAAAACAAGCCACAATCTAAAATATTTATATTTTTGCGGTAGCCAACAAAAGTTTGGAAAATACATAAAACGGTCAAAAGGATAGATGGATGGTTGGTTGGTTTACTGGTTGGACTGGGTTGGGTTATTTGGTTAGATGGCTGTAAGGATTGAAGAGGTGGATTGACCAAACTATTTGCGCGAAAATAATTTTTCGGCTTGATGGTTAAATGTAATGCAAATGTTTTGGCAACACCACAAAGTAGGCAACGGTTGGTCTAAAGTCGATTTTTTTTATGGTCTTCATCTTTGACCTGTTTTCGAAAAAAGAAAAAACTTTATCACCTGCGGCTGACCAGAGAGTGCCTTCCACTTGACTCCAACTAGATGTATATGAAATGTGTATGTGGAGCATGTCCAAGTGTTTGCTGGGATGTGGCCAAGTTTGTTGCTTTTTCTGTGGTTGCTCTATCTGGCTAGGTAGTAAAGAATTTTCTTAAATTTAACTTGGCACTGCAAAAACAGAAAATGGTAGTCAAAGTAGCTTTTTGGCAAATATTTATCCTGTTTGATCAGCTATTTGCCTGTATACACATATGTCAAACACAAAATATATTTGAAATGAATATTCTTTATATATGTATATACATATATATAATAGCTGAAAGTTCTCATATAAAAGTCTGTGGATGTTAGACAGCTACTTAAAACCAAATTTCAACAATTTCGTATGAATAGTTAAATATTTATGTTTGTCCAAGCTAACCTAATACCAAAAAAACACACAAAAAAATAATACAAAAATAGAGAAAATAGAAATAGAAACAAGTTGCGTATGGAGAGAAGTTTTAAGAGAGGTCCGAAGGCCCGAACTTAGTTTTGTAATTTGATGCAAACAGGTGCAAGTTTTGTAAAGTCCTACCCTATATTTGTATGTGTGGGTGTCGGTGTGTGTGAGAGTGTATTACGGTATACTAACTTTTGTCCAGATTGGGTAGCAAGGGCAGAGTAGTCAAAGGTTTAAATGCACTTTACAGTAGCATGGAAAAGTTATTCTAAATAAATTTATTTATAAACACATTCCCCTACAGCTAGTCGGGGTCAACTTTGTGAGAAAACTGCCAGGCTTAAGTCCATTTCCATACTCTCTCTCTCTTTTTCTCTCTCTTAATATGTGTTTAGTTGTATAGTTTTTCTTAATGGCAAAGTAAAGTAAAGCGGCTTTGGTAGTGCCAACCTCAAAATGAAAGTGCACATTGTCCAGTAGGAAAAGTGTTTAAAAGTCGATTCCATATAAAAGAAAGCAACTCAAATTCAATAAAAATCGATTTGCAAATCAAGACTAACACAAAATTCAGTTTCAGTTAAAATGGTTACGCTTTAAGCCATCTTTACTCCTTTTAGCCACTCCTCTACTCCATCCGTACACTGACAGCTGAGACAAAGGCAGCAACAGCAGCCAGAAGACAAGCAACAAGAAAGACAAGAACGACACAAAGCGACGCGACGCCATGCGATGCGATGCAATGCCATAGAATACTATGCAACGAGGATGGCAGAAACATAGTGAAACGGGCTAAAGACAATAAACCATTTTTGCTGTAGTTGTTCTTCGTGCAACTATTTCAAATGCGGGCGGCAGCAGCAACAGCAACAACGATAGCAATGGAAACACTGAGACAGCGACAAGTGGCTCGACAGCAGCAACAATTGCAAACTGTCCTCGTATTTTTTTTTTTTTTTTTTTCTTTTTTTTGCTACTTTGATTGCTTTTCAGATTCTATATACACTTATATGCACATGTTCTTTAAGCCTCAAAATCATAGAAATTAGCATGAACATATCAGGAGGATGATGGCCAGATATATGTAACTTTAATATTTGTGTGCAAACAAAGTTGCGCTAATCAGCCAACACTTGAGCTTGGACTCTGCAATCAGTGGCTCATTCAGCAGATAAGGAAATGGTGGAGTACTCTGGCCATTGAAGGGTCAGGACATGCGTGAGGGTATGATTAGTTATGCACGACTTGCGTGTTGATTGTTGATATTGTCTATGAATGTTGGTTGAAAAACGCATATTAAGTGAAAAATAAATGATCAACAGATATGACAAATAGAAGATAAATTGCTTATAATTACTGCTGAGAAGATTAATTAACTTGTCCTCTCTGATTCTGTATTAATAGGTTTATATAAATAAAAGGATACTGGAAGACATAATCCTTTATTGCAAATTATATTCCTTATTTAAAAACTTAATTTTAAACGAAATTACGGAACTCTTGTAATTATGAAACAAAATTTTATGCCTTTTCTTTTTTTTATTAGTTTCTTTGTTTCTTTTATTTATATAATTTTAAATTTAATTTTTTTAATGTTTTCTTAGCTTATTATATACAAAATGCTTACTTGCTTAAATTTTTGCATTTTAATTAAAAGTGAATGAATTAAAATGTGTAATATATATGTTGATAGATTCTGAAATAATATGAAAAAATTTAAATGCAATTATAAGCCATTCATTTTAATTAGGAGATGTTGAAACAAGACACCAAATGAAATTGGAATTGTTTGATTATTTCTGTTTTTCGCTTTCAAATTTAATTGTTTAATTTTTTTTTTTTGCTTTCAAATTAAGAAAAATGGTTTGAATTGAAATTGAATATATGTCTGTATGTATGTATATCTACAATTTACATATGCACATTAATTAATTAATGTAAATTTTATTCTGATTAGGTTTCAAATTCTCCATATTTTTTTTCTTAAGTGTGGAAACACTGTAGAGCCAGGTGGCAATGTCGTTTAATCTCTCAACAGTGATGACTGTTGGAATTATATGCACTTAGCTGCTTTTATGCTTTTATTTGAGTGTTGCAATATTTAATTTAGCTCATCAGCCAAGCACACGTTTAATGTGATGGAATAAAAAGCTTAACTACAGGCACAGCCCATGCGTGTATGAGTGTGAATGTGTCTGCATATGTATGTATGTACATACATATGTACATATACATAAATATATATATACATACATATGTGTTTAGTAATTACACTTTTAATGCTAGAAAAAGTAAAGAATCTTAAAGTATGCAAGCAAAATGTTGTTGAAAATAATTTCTAGTCTCAAGGGTGAATTTTTTTTTATTTTATCATTTCTTTTTTTATTCGAAGATATTATGACAACTTAATTTGTCATGCCAGCAGTACAGCAAACCCTCCTGACAACCAACCATCCATCCGGCCATCAATCAATCTTTATCAACTCGACACAAAATTTTCACTTGCCACTAAGCGTTTTAATAAAAACAAAATGAATCTTTTAGCCATCTCTCTCTCTCTCGCTCCTTCTCTGACATTACTCATTTTGTCACTCTCGTCGTTTTATAATAACAATAAACGCATTTAATGACAACTTGTCATTGAGTTGTTGAATCATCCAGAAGTTTTCCAAGAGCAGAGAGAGAAAGAGAGAGGGATAAAAAGAGATGCTTCATTCAGTTGATTTTAACTAACTGACTTTGCCACCTGCCCAACCTGTGCCCGATGATGATAAAATTCATATTAGAATTTAATCGCGTGTTAAGCTGTAAAAATTTTGTGGCATTTGCTGCCTTTTGTTTTTCGTATCAATATAAAATTTGATGAGCGACTCTGCCATGAGCATCAGAATTCACATTCACATTCACATCCACATCATTATTCCCATTCAGATTTACATTCCCATCCACAATTTGAGTAACACTTAATACAATTGCATTGTAAAGCGGCGACAGCGACAAACATTTCATTTCCTTCTGATGCAGGCTTTTTTATAGCACCATATACACATATATATGTATATCTATATATATGTATGTATATATGTAAGGAAGGAGGATTGGGCCCCATGCTGATAAATTGATTTAAAACATTGAGTAAATACTTGAGTCCGATTGTGAGTACAACCACCCCACAGGCTTTCCCTACAGCTCCAAGGCCCAACAATGTCGTCCGATTGGAGTACACAGAATATTTATAATACCCTTGCGGGGGGTATTAAACGATAGTTACGCTACATGTACAAATATATATATATACATACATATATATACATTATACAAATACGGTAATCTTTAAAATTCAAGTCGATCTGCTTTCTGAAACTCTATAAGCAACGTTATATGGTCTTTCTTTATATGTACACAAATAAAGCGAATCAAATGATTAAATCAAGATCTTACAGATAATTTTGTTTTTCATTTTTGAAATATGTACATAAAATAATATGTATTAAACTATATATTCTACAAATGAAACTGTCGTATAATCCTAATCCTCTTAATAGGTGGTAAATAACACAAAGGACCTCAATTTCAGGCAGATGCAATGAATATTATATATCGTTAAAATTATTCATAATTACTATTGGATATAGAAATACTATATATATAGCGATAGGGTATATAAGCTTCGGTGGACCATTATTTTTTTACTGGCTTGTTATTTATTGGCATTGCCAAGGACACAGACACGTATACAGACTGGATGCTGGCCTGATATCGTTGCCGATAAGGTAGAAGCCGGATCCAATCGTTTATTGTTGCTCTATCTGAGGCTGTTTACCTGCATCCCTCCAGCTGTACAGTTGCTGCTATTTAAATGGGCATTTTGGGCTATTATTGGCGCTTATTTGGACTGAGAAAGTAAACAGTAGTCACCCGCCCATTCCATTTAACTATGTGTAGGCCCACATTCCCGAAAATATTGTGATTAATGGTCAACTGACCAAGTCTGTTGATAGTCTTTGGTCGTTCTTGTCGCTGGACAAGCCTGTGGGGGAGAGCCTTGGTCATAAGAAAAATGGCCTGTCCGGCGTATACTTAATTTATTTGTATACGATTTCTAATGACTTTTAAGTAATTGTCTCTCTCACTGTATCTATCTCTTTTACACTTTTTCAACAAGTGGTTTTTAAAGTGCCAAATTAAAGCAAATTCTAAATTCATTTTGAAATCGTTCATTGGCGCATTTAACGAAAAAGTTCTGTCTGCTGGTGTGCTTATGAAATCATTTGGAAAATCTGCTGCCACACTACGTGACTTTGAATTGCCATAATTGCCAACATCTGGAAGAAAAAGGGAGACAAATGGAGAGTGTGAGTAGAACAGAGTTAGGCGGTTGCCTGTGGCTGCTGACTCTATGATGTGCCGATGGCATCCATCATTAGGTGTTGATGTCTTTAAGCCCGCCTGCTGGGCAACAAGAAAACCAAGAAATGAATGCTTTCTCTGCACATGGCGAAGTAAATGTTCGACCCCATATCAAGTCATAATCGAGGCCATCTCTCATGTTTTTCATTAACTTTGCTACTTTTTTTTTTTTGTTTTTTTCATTCTTTTCTTTTGGTTAGTTGTTGCTTCTTTGGTTTACTTTTTATATAGTATATCCTGGGTATAATTAAATAATTTCCTGTTTTTCATGACAACTAAAATAAAGTGTAACAAATGAAAGTCCACACACTGAAATGTAAAGTTTGTTTTAAGAAGAAAAGTCATAGTTTGTGTTCCCAAAATATACACAAATTAAATGGCATCCGTTCTACATCCTGTCAACAATTTCCTGCCCTATCTTTTGTATATAAGAGAACAATTGTTTTATTTTTTTTTTATTGTTTAGTAGGCAAAAGTTTTGGGGTTTTGGCCAACAAAAGTAACAACAGCAACAATTGTAGGATCTTTGTTTTTGTTGCACCATTTAAGCAATTGTCCCAGACTGCACCGGATGATGATGACGATGATGATGGCAACCCACCAGACTACTCACTTAATAGCTCCACAGATTTGACGCTGAATGAGGCTCATCACGATATAATGTCATACCTCTAGCTTGAGAAAATTACTGAGCTTTGCAACTGACCACAGACTCAGGGCTTTGATTGCAGGCTGGTTGGAATTGTAGTCCAGGTCTGGGTCCTGGTCACCCAGTTCATGTGGTTGCCTGGTCATGTAATTGTCCTTTGCACAGACTCGCATACACTGAAAGTTGTTGAGACAATGCCCATTAACTCTTGTGTAGGCGAATGAAAATTGCTCCTATTTGGCGCCAGGATACTGGACTCTGAAATAAAATGTCTATGTTTATTCTAATTCTAAGGCTTTTATTAAACTGAACAATGTGAACCATGGCAGAAGAGTATGGCTTATAAAAACTGTAATTAGAAATGATTTTTGATATAGAGAAACTGAACAGATCAAAGTTCTATATAATTTCTAATTTGGGTACAATAGGGTTAAGGGTAAATTGCTGCAGCCTTTGTGACGGCTTAGCTACTTCAAACAGGTGAATGCCAATTACACATCATTGATTCCTGTTCATGGCATTTGATCTGAATTTAGGGGTCAAACAACTGATTACTGTTGCCTCTTCTTTACCCTTTTTTGGTCTTTAAAACAAATCCAGATAACAGACAGAACGAATCAATGCTGTTTAGTTTGTACAACGTTTTCAATTAAAACGCAAAATCCACTTAATTTTGATGACAATTAGTCATGGTGATGATGATGAGTTATATGGTAAAGGAATTGGTGGGTAAGGGGTAGATAGTGGTATAAGTATGTGTGACTAAATGACTGACAAAATCAGCAACAAATCACGACAACCAACAAGCCAACAGCAACGTCAACAACAAATCAGACAAATTGCATTAAAAATTCCATGGCACTCGAACGTCTGTTGACAGACAGCTACATGAGTGCCTTCTAGCGGGTGCCAATGGATTTGGGGGTGTTGCAATACGTATGAGAAGGAGAAAGAGATAGACATTGGGTGTTAGAAAGAGGTGGAAAGTGGGTAGGCTAATGGGAAAGTGAGCGATTAGTGTCGCAGTGTCCATTAACAACCAGCAAACGTCGGCAACAAATCAAATCAAATGTACTTTAACACGCCCGAGAAAAAGTATTTAAACGATAGCGTTAAGAGGAATAAGGAAAAAAAATAAGCAAAAAAAAAAAAGGAGAAAAAATAACACCGTATCCAAAAACGAAAAGCAAAAACAAAATGGAATCAGAAGCCGGCGTCAGAGCCAGAGTTCTTGCCTGACAATGAGAACTTGCCGCTTCCGTTTCCGCTTTAAGTGCCATGAAATTGAGTTTGAGCTGAAGCTGGGCATGGGTATGGTTAAGTTATTGGGATTGGGGTTGGGGTTCTTCCAGGCAAAATCGACATAGTCCATCAAGTGGGAAAGGCGTTCGTTAGTTACAAGTTCCAGTCCTAGTCCCAGTCCCAGTCCCAGACTCAAACTCAGTCGTTGTGCAATTGATAAGAGCAGGACAAATGTTTGGCCAAGTGTGCGACAATTTTAATTTGCTGTGTTTTTTCTTTTTCTCTTTTTTTATTTTTACTTTTACTACTATCATTTTGTTATAGCCAATGGCCGACTTTAGATCCTTGCTAGAGCTTTGGCGCGCTTCCACTTAACCGTCTAAGCCATCATTGGCATCCGTTTCCGTGTACCGGACTTTGAGTTAGGCTGAGAGCGGAAATCGTACATTTAATTACGTGCTGAATGGCAAACAATTGTGTTTAATTTGTTGCAGATTGCAATTGGTGTAGTTTGATACTGAAGTCCAGACCTTCTTCTTTTCAACATCAACTAAAAATCATGTAGATCGAGTTTGTTTAGTCATCCAGAAACTGGGTTAATTTCAGTTTTCAATGTGTTCGCGACTTTTATTGCATTAAAAACAGAATGCGACAAATATACACACACACACACACACCAACAGTCACACGGCCAAGCGAAGCGTACAAAATAATCAGCAACTGGAACACACTCACGTATCAATGAGCAATGATGGGAAAATGGCAACGTTGCAGCTGTTGCTGCTGCTAGTGGTGATGTTGCTGCCGTGCGATAGCGACAATTTTCAGCGGAATCAAGTGGCCGAGCCAGTCCACTAATCGAATAGCCAGTGATGTCTGTTTCCTGAGCAAAGATCATGCCACTATGCCATTGCCACACCCACTACCTTTTGGGGCAGTCTAATTTGTGCACTAGCCATTTTATTTATGGTCCGATCTGGACCTGTCCAACTTGTGTTGGTGTTGCCTTTGGTAATGGTGGCAATTTATGAGGCTCGCTGGCAACTGCAACAGCAATAACAGTAGCAACAGCAATACCAACATTGCGTTAGTCTCAGGGCACAAAAAATTAGGCAACATTTTCATGTCACTTGAACATTTGTCGTTGTAGTACCTGACTGACATTTTGTTTATGGCCCAGGCCAAGCCTCGCTATAGACGGAGACGCAAATTTATGACTGCTCGTCTAATGACATAATTGCTGGAAACAACTCAAGAGCTCTGCAATTAATTTACGATTTTCGCCCAATTGTCGAGTAGCCAAGCTGCTGGTCCCGCTGTTCCGCCGCTATTCCCATTGCCAACCAAGCAGCTGTCGAGTTGCAGTCAAGTTTTGGAAAGCTATTAAATTTTTACTTGACTTGGTTTTTTCTATTTTTTTTTTCCTGTTTTCTATTTTTCTTTTTTTTTTTGCCCGTTGAATTGAATATTAAAGGCAAAGTACGTATCCGGCAGTCTCTGGCCAAGTTGCATCTATTTCAATTTGGTAGTGGCTCAATGCCAAGATGTGTGCTGCTGGTTCTGGATCAACATTTCTCTTTGTCTGCATGCCAGTGAAGGAAGGCCATCTCCATTCGTTTCTCTTTCCCTGTTCACCAAAAATCTCTTACCGCATAGTGTTGCCGCCTCTTTTCTGATGTTGCAACTGCAGCAGCTGCTGGCAGTCGGAGATGGAGAGTTGCTTAATCCGCTAGCCGTTTTCATTTTCCATGCCATTTATGCGGCCATATCGGGCATGAAACAGACGGTCGACGGTATACTTAGTTAGTAGCCATGTGTTTTAGTGTGTGCTCACTTGGGCGGCAAGTAGATTAATTCTTCCATTTTCTATAAGTATCCCATTTCCCTTATCTTTTCATTTCTAAAACTAAAGAAGAAACGAGTAAAGCTACTTAAATAATTGCCTTGATATGCTGTTAATTCAAGTTTAAATATATACATATATATATATATCTTATTTTTCTATAATTAGTCTACTGAATATATAGATTACCTCTGACTAATACGATGGTTTAAATGATTTAAATGAAATTTAGTAGAAATCTTCTAAAAAAACAACAATCATTTAAAACAAATCGTTTTCAATAGAATTACAATGTTAAATATTTATAAGAAACACTAATACTTGTTGAGTGTTTTTTTTAAAGCCCTGACTAGTCTTTTGTTAAATTGATTAACTTTAATTTATAGATTCTTCATACGAAGATCAATAAAGATTCTGACCTATTGCCATTTCTACTTAGTGTATCTTTTTAGGAATAAGCCGGCATTTCAATGGCCAACAAACGTGTCCAAGGAATGTTCAAATGAATTTAGAGCAATTTTCAATTATTGCACAATCGAAGCGTAAATAAGTTGTAAATCATCAATTACCTCACCAACCTCCCTCCGCACCAAAAAAAAAAAAGAAAGCAAAAAGAATACCGGACATACACCCCCTCTCAACACACACACACACACACACATACAACAATAAGATTGGAAAATACCCAGGAAAATATAACAACTGCAATTGCTGAAAAATCGCCAAAAGCGGATACGTGTGCTATCACGCCGAAAAGCAGGCTAAAAACGAAGTAAAATCGAAAAGTAGAAGGAAAGCAGACAATGAGAATTCTATGAAATGAAAAGAAAATGGGCAATCGTAAAAAAAAGCAACTAGCGGCAAAAAAAAAGAAAGAAAAAAATGAAATAGGAAAACAACAAGTACTAGGGACAAAGTCGAGAAGTACAAGTAGTACGTACATACAATAACAACTGGCAGGAGCAAGCGATAAGCCATGGTAAAAGGAAGTTGCTGCTAGGCACTGAAACTAAGTAGATAGATAGAAATGTCTTTGCCGGTCCACATTGATTTATGTGGTAAATAAAAAGAAGAAGACACGAACCAAACGGTAGAAACGAGAAGAATCCGAATCAAAGCGACTTCTTAGATATGGATACGGGTGAGGGCGCAGTCAACGGCACGGGTACGGGAATGGGTAGAGGCGGCGGCATGGCTATGACTGGCTTTAGCTAGTGAATTCATGTAGCTGCAGTGCAGCTTGCAACTTGTCGACGACTACGAGACGACAATGTCGAGGGAGTGGGATGTAAGGTGCGGTTACAGCCAGGCACAGCATACATTTAGGCGCAAAGACAAAGCAGAAAAGCAAAGGCTGGAGATGCCGCAGTTGGAGAACATGAAATAAAAGTTTTTAATATTATTTCAAGTCTGAAATGAGGGCAATCAGCAGCGCAATTGTCGGAAAGACCGGCTGGCATAACAAAGAAAACGCTTTTGGCACACCCCAGACAGAGAAGTAGTTAGGAGGGTGAGCAAACATGACAAGATGCACCGCACCGCGAGAACAGAACAAAGGCGGCGCCGAGATGAGAGCCGTTTAACAGCCCGCCATTGCCAATAACTGGGCAACTGTCAACGGCAGCCAGAGACGGAGCCTGAATCCAATGATGATAATGATGATGCATCTGAGCAGGAAGGAATAAGCCAGCGAGTGAGCGAGCGAGCGAAAAGGAAAAGGAACCGATATGTACCATGATGAAGGAAAACAAACAAAAGCACGAGAGTAAAGGCAAAGGTAAAGACAAAGGACACCCAGATGCCACATAGTAGATGGTACATAGATAGCATGGCTTACAAGTGGGTAAATGCTGTAGTTTCAATTAAGGATATGGGTGAAGTGCGGCGAAGGACTAAGATGGCGCTTATTGAGGCGCACAAAGACACACCGGCAACATGGATAAGATGAGGTTTTCGCCATTTTCTTTTTTTTTGCCCTCCCTTCTTAGTAAAAAGTGCAGTACTCTGGTCTGTTCAGCGATGAAGCCGTTTCCTTTGCCGGTGCAGAGCCCAAAGAAGACATTCGACAATGTGCCTGCCATTCCTGTCAGTCCTTGCCGACTGTTCCAATTCCATGGTACTGAAACACTCGTATTGAGAGAACAGTGAAACAGCCAAACGAAAACTGAACTTGTACCACTAACCCAGTTAGTACCGAGCCTGGCTAACTCTCAACATTTTTGGTTTGGGACTGCAGATGTGCAACAGTGAGACAAAGACTCATTTAAACAGCAAATGTTTCGAACCAAGTGAGTGTAATCACATTTCATACGCACATCGAACAAGTTTGAGCGAAATACATAAATGTTGCGCAACAAATGCTGCTTTGGGGCTCTCCATTGAGACCATATCGCATCGCTATCAGCAAGACGGCTAGCCACAAAGTATTTACCTAGACGTCAGATGCGAGTTTCTTTCTTTAGGTTCATTCACTGATATAATGTCTACTTTGCTTGATCTATTGAATTCAGCCACGTGCCTGTGTCTATCGCTAATATGGTTACAATTCAGCTTAATAAATATTCTGCTGGACTTTCTAAAGTTATGTATACCCCTTTCATTGGTGCGTCAACGTCAGTTGGATGAGACGGAACAGCCTATACAGGGTGAATGTACTCTGGGTGCCATAAGTGCGTGGATGCTAGTCTCCTAGTAATCAAGATGAGTATGTCTTCTTATACAAAAACTACAACTAGTAGTCTAACTAAGCCTCACTAAACTCTTCTTTTATTTGGTTTGTTTCTTAGATGTTCTTTTCTCTCCATGTTGGAATATAAATTTTAATTAAAAAATACTCAAAAATGAAAAAAAAAAATAAATAAATAAAGGCAAAAAGCTACAAGAAAGAAAAAGGAAAAGAAATATAGAAGGACACAAACTAAAATGTCCATTTGCAGTCTATCTCACTCCTTTCCTTTTGGACATGGGACAGTTGGCAACAGTTTGACTTCGACTTGGCGCTTATCTTGCGTTGACATACCTTGTCATTTGGGTTGTCTTCGTAAAAAATATCAAATGAAATTTATGGCAACAGGAAATGTGCAAAGACAAGAAACTACACTCGGGAAAAACTACATAAACTATGCACAAAATTAAATAGAGAATAAGACTAATGTTAAATTTAAGTTATGTCCTTTAAAATGTAATTTTTAAATTCTACTACTTTATATGAACTAGTAGTAAATTAAGCAATAGTTTACGTATCGTATTCATTCTTGGAAAGAAAACTTTAGGAATAAACTATCATAAATTATTATTGTATAAATATTATAAAAATGTATCTAAGATATTAATATGTCTTCTTAAAATTTTGTTTTCTTTTTCTAATCAATTCAAAATAAGATATTTGAAGCAAATAGATTGAAATTCTATTGCGCTCAAATATATTAAAGTGTATGTTACTTATCCCATAAAAAAATGCATTACCCATGAATACTTACACATTTTCTTATTGGACAACAACTCATTATTGTTATCTATATTAAATGCATTTTCCATTTTGTGGTTTGACCTATTTTCTATTCTGTATTTTGTTTTTCTTGTTTTCCCACCCATTATCAGTTCCTTATAATTGTTTACCATGTCAGTAAAGTTTTCTTCATTTTTTTCCCTTCGCTGGCAAGCATTTGCATAATTTTCTTGTTTACAATTTGCGATTGACTTAAATGAAGTTACAACTTGGCTAACAGTCAACTAAAATGCTTCACTAAAGTAAGTGGCAAGTAAGAAAATTTATAATATTCAATTTATATGCATTCTTTTCCTTTCAACGAACGCGAATAATAAAAACAGCAACAACAATTGCAGCAGCTGCTAAGCTGATAATCCTAGAACTACAGTCGAAGGCGCCAACATCTGCTGCAACCACCACACATACACATAGACTCATACACATACAGTAAGCTTTCAAACAAGTCCTGGCTTCAGATTGTGTTTCAGTCTCAGCCTCAGCTCCCTTTGTCTACGATATAAAATCCTCGCCTTTTGATTAATGAGATTTGTCACTGGGCTTCATTTATATTTTCCATGCTGTTAACTTGGCAGTGCGCCTTGTGAAGCCTTGTCCAAGTAAAGTCAACTGACATGCATATAAATTTCATAAATTGTAAGGAGGCAATTGCAATTGCAGGACCCAGAAAAGTACGCTACAACAAAATGTCCAACAGCTGGTCGGATGCTAATTTGCATTTTCATTTATTTTCAACTCAATTTCAAATGCAAAATTGCCCAAAACAGGAGACCAAGCACTCAGTTTCAGGCCAAGTTGCTTACTCCCATTATTATAATATGCATAAAAACAAATAAAATAAAAAAAACAACAAAAAAATAAATAAAGCCTGTTTATATAAACAAAGCGAAAACCTTAGGATACCCTCTATTATTTAAAACTGGAAGATTAAATTTATAATTAAAATACCATATTAATAACCACACACTTTTGTATACATCTGATCAAAAATTTGTCAGATTTCTATTTAAATAAAAACTTAAAAGTAAAAATAGTATGAAAATATAGAAAGCTATATATGTATTTAAATATTTTACGACGCTTAGATATATAGAGTTGTCTATATATTTACGCCCCTGCAATATACATATATACACTTATGCAAATGTGTTTCTTTTTACTTGTTATACCCGTCTATTATCATACTGGCAGAGGGTATAAAAAGTTTCTTCCCCCCAATACTAAGTGGCACATTATATTTGCTTCCAGCCTATAATTCATTTGTTAAACCAGACCCCCAGACCCAGCAACAGACTCGAGCTTTAACAAAGATGATCATGGGCCAAAGGACAGCTCGCGTATTTTTATTTATTTTGGTTTTTGTATTGTTCTCTTTTTAGTAAATTTTTAGCCTTGGTGCACTTTTGGCGAGTTCGTCTGGGGGCCTTGGCTGAGTTATGGAGCACAATAAATTTATATGACATATAAATGTAAATAATTGAGCGGCGCGGGGTCGCAAACCATGACATACAGTGGGATAGATGATTACCAAAAACAAACTGGAGAAAATAGTTTTAAACAATTTACATATTTTTTTTTTGTAATAAAAGTTAAACTTGAGTATTTAAACTTATTTTAATATATTTAAATTCATTCAGAAATTTATACAATCTCTATGAACTGTTGCTAAAGTTGTGTTATCGGTTGTCGCATTAGATGAATCTATTTTTAGCTAGCCCTGATATGGAGTTATATAATCTATTTTGATTGTGAATTATTAAATTTTTAGTACAAAACAATGCAATAATTCCACTGTGTAGTGTCTAGAGATGTCAAGGTTGGGAGTGAGAGCCATGCTCGTTGACTATGTGATTGATGCTCCCTCCATGTCTATCCATCCCTCTTATCCGTTCACATAAAAGGCCTTTATGGCCACTTTGGGATTCCGGCAATAACATTTAATTTAAAGTTTTGTTACATTTTATTTGCCTTAAAAATGTACGTATAAAACTGTCACCTCTCATAATACTTAAGCTATTCTCCATACCAATTTGAAAGATAAACATTTAATTAAACCGTCAAAGAGGTGGAGGGGAAAGGTGAAGTCATGTCTATTTTAAGTTTCTTAATCACTGCAAAAACCTGATCCTGGCTCTTTAAACCGTAGCTTTCAAAGGCATGTACATCGAAGCGACTTATTCTATTTCCAGATATATTCATGAGAAACTTGTAATAGCTGGGACGCAAAGATTGTGCCTCCAGAATGGCAGCATGGAAGAGCACAGCGGTGAAGAAGCCATACATGATCATTACGAAATTTGGCACTTCGGGCAAAATACCTTCTTCAATGCCCCAATTGTAGAACAGTTGCAATGCCTTCCACATAACATACATGGCGATTGTAGTATTTGGAAAACGTAACAGACCTATGGAACCCAAAAGTCCTGCGGGAATCGCAAAAAAGGCGCTATCATAGCCGCAACCATGACGTAGAGAGCAGGAAATGGCCTTGACGATAAAAAATTTGTTAAATTTTAAGTGAATTGGTAATAAAGTGAAGGTTATCAGTGGTATTTACCTTGTAGACCAACGAAAATGTGCCTAAGGCTAGGCCCACTTGCAGCGAATTTTTATTAAATATTTGTTTACGCCATTGCATTTTCATCTTGATAATTTTCCCTATGTTAAGCAGTAACTTTAGACCCACTTGCAGTCCCACGCCACCTAGGAATGGCTTTAATCCTCCGATCAAAGCGTAGCTGGCACAGCCCTGTCGATGTGGGCAGCTGGGATGCTTGGCTGTTCTCAGACGCTCATAGAGCTGTATATATGCTGATATGGATTGAAAGTTTAACGGACTCGATCTTGAACTTTGCGTGGTGGTCACAGCGGGCGTTTTTAATGGCCCCTCCTCCTCTTTACCTACAAGCACTTGGAACGCCTTAAATGTGGCATCTTTGGCAACAGTTTTATGAAGACCAGCACGGTACAAATACAAAAGGGCCGTAACACTTAGACCCATAACAAGAACTTGACCATTGGGTATAGAACGAACTATACCGCGCACCTCCAGCATATTCCATAATGTTTCCACACCCACATTAGCTACATATAGAGCCAAAGGAGCCCGACGAGCGGGCCGCTCAATGTTTAATGCGGCAATACTTGCAATAAATGTGGGCCAAAATGCCACAGTAGAGAAGTAGAAACGTCCCAAAAGAAGACGCATCAAGCACACACTAAGTCCAAAAAGTGATCCGTTCATGGAGAGAAAAGCTGTTGACTGCATAATGCCAAGAAGAGTATTTTTCAGGTCCTTTAAACGGGGTATGCGCATTCGCACAAGAAGGGCAAGCTGATAGAAATAATAGAAATGGAAATTAATTTATTTGATTGCAATTAAAAACAATTAGCTTACCAAATAGACAGTGGAATATGTGCGAAAACTGTTTGGAATAGCGGCCAGAAGCATGCCAGCTGATGCACAAGCACAACTTGCAGTCCAAGGATGCACATATCCATGACAACTGCAATTGCTGGCGATGTCAATTAGCTTACTTTGTACGGCCATGTTGTGGTTGGGCTACTCTTAGACTGCGATTATCGAATTGGGTGTTGCTTGATGATAATTCTTATCGAAAGTCCCAAAAAATTTTGGAGATCAAAGTACAAATAATTGGATTGAAATTTTGGGAGTCCAGTGGGCTCTTAATCTCAAGGGGTTGGGTGGGTGACACGATTGGCTTTTCCTCGTTCCTCATTCAACATCACCTCATTAGCCTCGGTATGCGTTCGAGTTGATCCGTTAGGTCACCCATCCAGTTGTTTGGTTCACACACAACTGACTCCGGCATAGTAGTCTAGATCATCAAGCGAGTTTTTGGGGGTTTAGTTGATAAGATATGCGGCACTCTGAACGGTTCTCTTACTAAGTGTTTCGGGTGAAGTGCGTCTGCCTCACTTATCACACGCGCAAGCTGAATAAGTTACAGTGTGTTGTGTAGGCATTTCTTATCTAACTAAGAGTGTGAAATTTAAAGAGAGAAATTTAAGAGAAAGCTCCACAGTCTTAAATGCCATTCCTCCGGTTTTATTGAATTTACAAAAAAAAAAAAACCTAACTAAACAGTCAAATAATTTACAATGCACCCAATTTGTGAGTGCTTAGCTGATCATCGGTGCTGCGACGTTATACGTCCAGTACGCACATACACACACACTTAAACATATACAGTAAGAAAGGGGGAGAGCGGGACAGGGAGACTCCAAAGTTGATATATATATAAATAATCTATATAAATATGGGTAGCGATATGCTGTAAATTATTTGGCAGTTCAGGAAGCGAATGGAAATGCTGGCAATGTAGACTTATCCACAATATTAAGTTTCCTTAGAGTATCCAGCGCCTGCTGCTGACTGTTCAGACCAAAGGCATCAAATGGCCGCAAATTGAATTTGCTGAGTCTGAAAATAGAATATAATATTGAATGGAGTCCAGACAAATATTTGCAATATGAAGAAATTCACCTCTCTCCCGAAATGGCCTGTAGAAATTTGTAATAACTTGGGCGCAGATTGTTCGGCTCCAAAATGCCAGCATGGAAGAGTACGGCGGTGAAAAAGGAGTATAGGAAGAGCATTGCGTTGGGTAAGCGTGGTAAAATGCATCTTTCCTGGCCAATGCCATATAGGATCTGGATAATCAAAGGATTTGTTAGCAAATTGGATTCAAAGGAAATGTCTATATTTATGCACTTACTTGTAAAGACTTCCACATAACGTAGAGAGCCACAGTGTTATCAGGATATTGGGTGAATGCTAGTGAAGCTACCAAACCAGCAGGTATGGCAAATCTAGCATCATCTCGGTTATAGGAATGACGCAAAAGGCACGATATTGATCTGTACAAAAAGGAGAAACTCCCCATAAAGATGCCCAATTGGAGAGTGCTGCGATTGAAGATTTGTTTACGCCACGACATAGTGCCGCTGGCAATCTTATTTACATTCATCAGCAGCTTCAAAGCCACCTGTAAAGCCACACCTCCAACGAATGGACGCATGCCACCAATGATACCATATGCCATGCAGCTCTGCCGGTGCCGGCAACTCGAATGCTTGGCCCGTATGAGATTACTATAGACACGAACCCAGTCAGAGACAGTAGCGAAGCTGACAGTTGGGCGAAATTGTGATGGTGCCGGCTGTTCACCTGGCACTCTGGATTCGAGATTTGGGATCACCGGACCGGCCTCCTCTTTGCCCACAAATATACGCAGAATGTTAAAAATGGAATCTTTGGATCCTCCCAGGCGATGCAAATATAGCAACGCTGACATGCTCAATCCAAATATAAGCGTCTGTCCATGTGGTATCGATCGCACCAAAGCACGTGATTCGGCCATATTCCACAGCGTTTCGGTAGCCACATTAGCCACGTAAAGTGTCAATAAGGGGCGACGTGCCGGACGTTCCACCAAAATGGCTGTGAATGAAGCCAAAAAGCATGGGACAAATGCTACGGTAGAGCAATGATAACGCCCTATCATGTTCCTCAGCAAACAGTTGTACAGAATAAAAGTGTACGCATTTGTGACCAGAAATGCAGTGGATTGGAAAATGCCCAGAAGAGTCCGCTTTAGATCCTCCAGAGTGGGAATTCGATGGCGCATCAGTAGCGATAGGGCGTAGACCACAGTGTAAACCCGAAGACAATAGGGAGTGGATGACAATAGTATCCCAGCTGTAGCATTCACACATTTATCTGTCCAGGGATGCTGGAACTCCTGGCAAGTAACACTCACTAGTTTGCTTTGACCCGTCATGATTTCTTGATCTGTAATAAATTGTTCAACAGTCAAATTATCCATTAATTTAATGGAGCTGCCCCAAGGTCATCATTGACATTGTCAGCAGCGTAGTCGTAAAAGTTTTTAACCTTTAATCTTATCACAATTGTTATTATTTTTGTTATTATTTAGCTGTTGCTTTATCGGCGATTGCACTTTGCTATTGAAATTTTAGAAATTGTCAGTCCACACAAAACTGCAGGCACTGATGACCAGGCTAGAACTAAAAGCTGGACTAGGAATAGTAACACGGAACAGCAACTGGATTTGGATTGCAACTGGAAGTTAATTACTGTGTATCGATAAGATACACTGGCGATTAGCCATCAGTTGCATTTGATTTATGATAATCAGTACAAAGAGCATATAATGGAAATTACTAATTTAAAGGGTGTCTCTGGTTTCCGAGCGATGCATGTTTTAACTAGAATGCAAATGATGATTTCAAGTATATATAAAGTATCTGTTTTGAATCATTAGTTCTTCTACTTTCATTAATTAGAAACATTTGATAAGTTGTTAATTTTACCAAATTTGAATTTTGGTTAAAAATTTAAAATATCTTTATAGAATTTAATAGTTTATTACATTTCATAGTTTGCCGTTTTGATTTAGTTCATAGAACTAAAGCCGTTAATTGCATTCAAGTTTTAATGGGATCAAGTCCCATTGCACAACCTAAAGGTTAATGTTCAGTTTACTGATAAGACCTCCATTCTTGGATGTTTTACGCACCCATAATCACCCTTATCAACTTACGATTTCGACTATAGTCCACTTGACTAGTTTATTGGCGTATTGCAGAGATTCTTCTCGTTGTCTTCGTTTATTATTCGATATGATTAAAAATTATATTTTGTATCAGTAATTAATATTTTTTGCGACGTTTTCGTTTACTTTCAGATTTTTTGACAGCACTAAATTGCATGACGCGCTGCGTTTGACACTACGCAAAGTTTTGATTCGACACTTCTCCAGCCTTAATTTCAATATCAGCGACAGCATCGGTATCGGGTCCAGCTGCGCTGCTGTTTTTGCACTTGTTTTAATGATTAATTTTAATGATAGCATCAAAAGTCCAATTCCAGACCAACAACAACAAGTGGTCGGGAGGCTTATTGATGGTAGTTTTATGATCTGCGTATCGTATTTGTTGTAAGGTTTATACCTTGCCACTGCCTTGTGATTTTAAACATATGGGTTTGAAATGCGAGCAATTATAATGCATAAATAGTTGCAATTTTTAGGTGTCAAAAACAATTGTGGAAATTGTTAAAAAATTGCAGTACGAAAGAGAAAGTTGAACATCAATTTCATTGATAATTCATTGATACGCATGAACTAAACGAAATAGGACACAACATGGTCACACTGCTTACTGAGGCTTGTACTTCGTTAACAACTAAATATAGTCGGCTAAGTTTAGTTTAATAAATCACACATTAACTTATTTGCAATTCAGTTCTCTGTTTGTTTACTAAAAGTTAACAGAAATATTTTATCGATATCAGTCCGATAGTAAGAATTTAAGTACATTGGACTTGAATTTATATTTTGGTTTATTAATTTCGGTATTGATCTGTTATTTCTTAACCCGTGTGAAATGTTAATAAAGTTTGCTGCTTCAAGTATTTATAAAGGATACTAATTTATATGTTTCAAAGAATTATTTACAGTTCTGCATCTGTATAGCCGTGTTATCTATTTCAACCCAATAAAATTCCATTTGGCACCAGTGTAGAGTAGCCTGAAAAATTTAACAGCGTGCTGTTAATTTACATTTATGGTTTAACCGTGTCGTAGCAGTCAGCTTTATGTTTCGTTATGCGCGCGAATTTTAAAATCTTGTAATATGATTTAAAATTAATTTATAAAAATAAATAATTAATAAAAATTTCGTTGTTACTTCAAAGGGTATATTAAATTGTTCTTTTCTGGAAGATGACGTTATACTTGTGGCTATTATCATTATCAAAAAGATATTTTTAAGGTGCACCTCAGTATAAAATCGTTTGAAGTCACCAAAAAATTCATAGAATCTACCATCTTAATTAATTATCTTTACTTGAAACGTTTACCTATAATTTCCACCAAATTTAATTTCTTTTAGATGAAAAATTAGATTCAGAAATTTTCCCATGATTTGAGATTGCTTTTGAGTGGCCCCACGGCCACAAACAACTCGCTGTTCGTGTCATGTGCTCTCGAAATTTTCATTTGCAAAATGCCGTTTCAGACTAATCAGAGGCCACAATTCGCGGCGCAATCAACTCAATGAAAGCTGAAAGGGAATGTGCGTTGGAGGCACTTGGCTTGGCAAAATGTTTGCATTTCGAGTACCCCCAGAGCATGAGAAAGAGGAACAAGCAGACACAGACACAGAGAAGATTTCACTGACTGTGCCTGTGCAATCAATTGGATTTCGGTTGTAGTTCATAAAGCGAACGACTCGCTCCCACCCAGTCCAGTAACTCTCGTGCTCATCTTTCAGACCGATGTCGGAGTATTTTCATTTGTGCCTCAAAGCTGAAGCACTTTCGATGTGGTCGCAAAGGATATACACAAAATATTTTGTCGTTATTGTTTGCTGCTGGGGTTACTATTTACCTGTAGCTTGGGCTTACTTCTACAAAGCCGCAACGCTTAAGTAGTTCATTCATTCCCATTCAAGCTACACAGGGAGAAATATATTTACAATTTAAATTAAATTCAGAATATTTTAATTTTTCCATTTAGAATTTTCAATCTCTTTATTGTTCATGTACCATCAGTTCTTATTTGATTTTAAAGAATTCACAAATTATTTTTTTATCCAGTTTCTTACTGTGTGGATCTTTGTGGGGAAGGATGGGAAAACCTTGCTTTGGCTCAGTTTTGCTGTTTTTGTGTTAGCTGCTTAAGAAAATTGCGGTTTCTTTATGTGATTCCCGTTTTTGGGGCTTAAATAGGCGGTTGGCATGGCAAACCCCCGGCAAGAAAACATACATAGGTAAGAGGCGGTGTGAATATGTATGTATGTATGTATATCAAAAAACATACTTTAGCTCTGCGGCAAAGGCACTTACTTAATTTAGTTGAGGTGATGCAGGTTGTTTGAATAAATCTTTGCTTTTGACATGTCACTTGGCGCTAAATACGTACTTGAACTTAATGGCAAGAGGTATGGCGGAGGAGAGGTCAGGATCTAGAGAGATGTTAACTTGTTTGTGACGCAAACTTTCCCTACCCACAGGGGCATAGGACATTTGCTCAATTTGGCAATTAGCCCTAAAAACTTGACCAGGTCGAGTTCCAAACATAATTGCTTGTAATTGCGAGTCGAGAGTGGAGCTTACCCTGGTCTAGGTGCCCGGAAGCATTTTCAAATCAATTTAGCCAACGAGGCGTGCATTTAATATGCAGCAAAATATACAAGAAAGGACTTGGACTTCCTGTTTCTAGCGCCCAATTCTCCCTCTATCTCACTCGTTCCCTGATGTCCTGTGTCAGGTTAAACTGGTCCAATCACAGCGGGTGGGGCAAAGTTCATTGGATTGTTTGTTTTAGAACTAAGCTGCTGCTGCTGTCTGCATCGCAATGTCGTTGATTTTAATAGACATGTCTTGGTCTAAGGCGGTTCATTTATACTTAATACGCTATTCTACTGCCTTGCAACTTCCCCACATCCCATGTGTGCATGTGTGTGTGTGTGTGTGTGTGGTTGCTTATTTCAAATGTGTTCAATTAAGCGGTAATAAATTGTTCATTTGCTCATTGGTGCGCATGGCCTTAACAACAACAACAACAACAATAAGAACAGCAACAGGAGCAACATGAAGGATATCAGCAGGAGCAGATGTAGAACCAGCATCGTTGGCATTGTCGTCATTGTAATATTTTATTGGTAGCTCGACCTCAATGATATGGGCACGTCTGTGTGTACAATTGATGTATATCCTGCCATTAACAAGCTTTGCATAATATACAATTAATTTTGTATAAAACGTTTATTTTATTAATTGCTCTATTTCCTTAACATTGCTACTAACCCATCAACATTCCAACATAACCACCTCCATATCCATCTATTGATCAACAGGAATTGGTCTGGATTAGGCAGCAGAAATATCACATCAAATAACCACAAAGGGCAAAAAGTCAAATGAGTCTTGGTTTAACAAAAAGGAAACAAAACAAAAAAAAAAAAAAACAGAAACAACAACTTTTGTCCATCCACCGCATAGACTTCACATCAATTCGAAATTTTGTGGTTTTGACCAAGAGCAGAGAAAAAGAGAGGGAAAGAGTGAGGGAAAGAGAGAGAGAAAGACTTGCTCTATACATGCTGCCACATCCACATATCCGCAGCAAATGTGTCAAGTGTCACACATCCAGAAACAATCGCATACACATACAAAGATATCCTTGTATAGATGGGGCAAAGTTGCACTTGCAACTGCATTACAGGGTCTAGTTTCCGAGACTTAACAACTGGACCTGGCTTGGCTAAATCTGTGACATCTTTCTCTTGTCATGCGGATGTTTTTACAAAATTTAAAATTAACTTTTATAATCTATTACGATAAAGTTTTTATTTTCATTCATTTAACTTTACACTCAATAAACTGTAAAAATATTATCTAAATTAAAAAAGATAACTCATACTTTACAGATCGAATATTTTTAGTGCAATTAAAATATTTAAAATATAACGATATGTACTTGAATAGTTTCTTAGATAAATGAAATACGTTTTTTAAATAAAACGTTGCATTAATGACCTTTGGGGAATGGAAGTTCCGAATTCCCATATTAAATTACTAATTCCAATGTCAAACATTATGGCTTGATTGTTGATTTTCCAGTATTTCTTTCCCTTTTTTTTTTTTTAGTTTATTTTCTTTGTGATTTTGTTGGGTAAATGTTTTCTTTAGAGCCTTCAAATCAATTCCCACAAATCCCACATTTGCCTGGTGACTATGAAATTAGTTGCGCTTGCTTGGTTATAAAACTTTTTGACTAAAGTTAGACCATCAACCTTTTGTACACAATAAACTTGGAGAGTGTATCTAAGTAGGTACATATATATATATATATATATGTGTGTGTGTGGGTGTGCATCCTGCCTCTACACGAGAGTTAAAAAGTTTTATATTGTTGTTGTATCCCCACGGCTCCCCATGGTTTAATTGTATTTCCACTTGCATGTTGCAAGCTTTTGCTATGAAAATATAGCTGCGTGTCCAAATATATGGACGCAACGTTGACCCCTGCCGTTTACCTTTGCATCGCTTGGCATGCATTTCCTTGCATTCATTCATTCAAACAATTCTCCTGCGTGATAAATGGACGAAACAGAAATATGTGCGCCGTGTGTCTGAGGTTTGCTTTTACTACGCACTGTTTGCATGGCTTTTGTCTTTCAATTTGGCCCAATTCTTTTTCGTTTTCCGAAAAAACTTTTGTTCTTTCCCAACACCCATTCCATTTTATTGGCAATTTGGTTACCTAGCGGGAGCATTGCATGCTTTCCGGGGGTGGATTTTTCTTTTTCACATACTGTATTATCTCTAGATGGCAGCTCCTGTTCTGATCAACATCTCCTTTAACGCTCTACCTACTTTTGTATTTACGTACCTATAATTGGGCTAACATGTTTTGTAAAAGTAATTCATGGATTTGTGCTCAATGGATACGTTAAGTGCATTGTGGGGAAAAGTTGAAGATTTAATTTACTTCAAGTGCGCTGATTTCGATTTCGATTCTGATTCGTTTTTCATTTCTTTCCGTTTTTCGTATACTTATTTAAACATTTCGATTGCTTTTTCTTGTTTTTTTTTTTATATTTGGCAGCTATTATTATGCTTTCGTTGTGCTTTCAACTTGGGTGGAACCCAATCTTGAATTGGAGTGATCTATTGTGCCAAGAAGGGCAGGTCCTGATTGACTTTGCCTAGGCATTATCCATTTAAAATATACAAATTACATGAAAACAACAATTAAATGTGCGTGATTGTAAACAAAATCGATACGAAAATATCAACCAAAGTGTATAATTTAAATGCATAATAAATTATGCTTATGCCTATAAAAACTGTCAATAAGCAGTCAATGTATGACACAGTACTTTCAACATGCCGCAAACGCAGATGGATAACTTTCTTAAATACGCAAATTTCTTTTACTCAGCCGTCGGTCTTGAGGCCTATACGAGAAAATCGCAGCCCTCCGTTGGTAGTCTACGTAAGAGCATCGTTTATTGGGCCAATGTGATCAATCTAAGTGCTAATGTCCTCTCTGAGATGATTTATGTGTGCATTGCCTTTGCCTCTAATAGACCTGTTGAAGCCATTACCGTAATGTCATATATAGGATTCGTTGCAGTTTGTATGAGCAAGATGATTTTTATCTGGTTAAAGAAAACAGATCTAACTAAGATTATTAATGAACTGGAGGAACTGTATCCACGTGGAGAGATTAAAGAGAAAGAGTATAAATTGAAAAGTTATCTAAGTTCGTGTTCTCGTATTTGTCTAACATTTGCGACGCTTTATTCGGTATTAATTTGGACCTACAACCTGTTTGGCATTATGCAGTTTCTCATCTATGAACTTTGGCTTGAAATCAGGGTAGTTGGACAGACATTGCCCTATTTAATGTATATACCCTGGCATTGGGAGAACCATTGGTCATATTATGTTTTGCTCTTATGTCAAAATTTTGCTGGTTATACTTCGGCAGCGGGTCAGATATCAACAGATCTTTTGCTAGCTGCTGTGGCCACTCAGGTTGTCATGCATTTTGATTATTTGTCAAGAAGTATTGAAAATCATGAGCTTACCGGAAACTGGGAAGAGGATTTCCGTTTCCTGAGTCACTCTGTACGATATCACGAGCGTCTCTTCAACCTATCATCTGGTCTAAATGATATCTTTGGAATACCATTGCTACTTAATTTTATGATCTCTTCGTTTGTTATCTGTTTTGTGGGTTTCCAAATGACTGTCGGAGTGCCGCCAGATTTAATGGTTAAGCTTGGCTTATTTTTGTTCTCGGCGTTGTGTCAGGTGTTTTTGATCTGCCACTATGGTCAATTAATTGCTGATGCTGTAAGTAGATTTAATTATGTAAATTTTTTTAATTTCATAATATTTGTATCACACAGAGCTTTGGCATCTCTATGGCAGCCTACAAACAAAATTGGAACTATGCAGATGTGCGTTACCGTCGTGCCTTGGCCTTCATCATAGCTCGGGCCCAAAAACCAGCTTATCTAAAAGCAACCGTTTTTATGCAGATCACCATGGGCACAATGACAGATGTAAGTTGCTATTAATATAATAATATTTAAATTATTAATATCGATTCTGTATCTAAATTTTGTTTCAAATGCTTTCAGTTGCTACAAATATCTTACAAATTTTTTGCCCTACTTCGCACTATGTATACAAAATAGATGAACTTTTTAAGAAATATTATAAAGAAATTAATGTTATAATTAAAATTATAAATAATCCTTGGGGTTAATATAGTTCTAATTGCCATGAACTTTTGCTTAAATTATGTACTTTTCCAATGTGAAATTTGAATAAATATTCAAGTACAACATAAATTCCAATTTAATTATTAAATAATAAATAAACATATTGTTTTTTGCTCATAATTGGAACACAAAAATACGAGAATTTTAGAAATTCATAGAAAGCAGCCTGCAGGGTCATGAGAGTCTATTAGTTGGATTTAGATGGTTTCTTAATCCCTGATTAGGAATCTGTCCCTTCTTTATAGTCTAGTTGCTGCAAAGTTTTCACTCTACCACGCACAATTTGTACTAAATGGAGATATGTCCAGCGCGAAATTCCAATCCTTTCAAAGGCTCAACTGTGGCTGACATAATTATGCATACTCACGTCCACACATCATATGAAAAAAAAGGATAATACTCGTACTAGGGATATTTTTGTTTGTTTTTTGTCCAGATTTGCTTTTCATCATACATTTGTATGTACGTGTATGTATGTATAGCATGTAGATGTTTATGTATTTTTGTTGAAAATGCATGGCTAAAACTGAAACTGGTGAAGAGGAAATCTCTTACAAAGGAAAATTGAAATGGGAAAAGTGGCAAATGCTCGTCTTTTTGCAAGTACATTTTACGCTCGGCTGCATCAAAGTTGGACTTATGAGTTTTCAGTAGTTGTTGTTTCTGTTGTTGTATATTCCTAACAATTTCAACTTTACTGTACACGCAGAGCCCCCCTATACCCTACCCACACTTATGGTATCTAATGCAGTTTAAGCGTAGGAGTACAGACTTGGGTATAGGATGTAGGGAGTAAGAAGGAGCGTGGGCGTGGCTGAGCGGATCTACGCACTCAACAATATTAGCAATTTATGCGCTGAAGTGTGCGATGACGACGTGAATGGAGCCCGATTGTGCCTCTAGCTGAGCTGGACTAAAGCCCAGGCCAATCCACAAAGTGCCCCATTCCTTCCTGACACCGCTAGCATGACCAGCCATGGCTCGGTCCTTTTTTTTTTTTTGTTGTATTTTGGTTGTGCCGGAGGCTTTTCTTTTCACATGTGTGAGATGGAAAATATTTTTTGATTTTGACGAATTTTTACATTCACCTGGCCTCAAAAACTACCGCTGAGCGCTGCAACCACGTGCATAAAATATATTAAAATCTCTATATATTTTATTTTTCGCCCATAGTATGACATTTTTTTTTACACTATGAGTTTTCATTTCTTTTGCAACATATTCGTTTTTTTATTTTTTTGCTGTCGCTTTTGTTGCTCTGTGTGTCTGTGTATATGTGTGGGTATTTTTAGGGGATTTATTTTTCATTTTTATGAAATTTTTATAAAGCTCGCAAATGTGCTACATTTAATTTCTGGTCACGTTTTGTGTGATTTTCAAATGGCAACAAAAACTTTCAATATCTTACCTATTTTCCATAATTCAAACCAAGGCACAATTTATAAACATCCATATATATTAATATACATGGCATATTATTTATTTACCTATGTCAATTTCTGTGTTTTGCTTTCAAAACTAATCCCAAGCGATGATTATGATACTACAGTGTAGTCGATTATGTGTGTCATGATTGGAGAGATAATCATTTCAATATTACATCGTTTACGTTGACAAACTTCAAAATGGTTAACAAATAATTTGTAGGTACGATTTGGCTAAGAGGATTTTTGGCTTAAATTGAAATAAATATGTATATAAAATATTTAAAGTATGCTTATATAATTGATGTATTTTTTATCTATCCATGGAATCAAATAAAGATAAATATATCATAGAAACTGAGCCAAATTCTTGTTACTTATAAACTTTTAATTTCTTTACTATTTTATTATTCATAATATATTGTTTCCTAAACACTCAATATATATTAAGTGCCAATGGACACTTTTTGATATACGTTTTTAGAACTCCTGTTAAATATAAATAAGGACACTTCATTTCATATAATCTTCACATCCTTTTAGTTGCTTTGCATATCCGCTTATTTGTTATATATATTTTTTTATTTTATCTACCTTATATATATATATTATAATAGCTAATTGTTAAATCCTTAATGCTTTTACAATCACACATGACACTTATGATAAACACAATTCAGCAAAAGTTAAAGAGAGTTTTTAACATCGGTTTCATTTATTTTACACTGTAAGTGTGTGTATGGGAGTGTGTGTGTGTGAAAAGTCCACTTATCAAAACGTGCAAATAACTCAACACCCAGGATAGACACAAACACAAAAGAGATGGCATTGGCATCTCCCAGCTGGCGTTGGGGCGTGTTCAATGACCAAATATGCACACACACACACAACACCGAAAAAACACACACAAAGTAAAAAAAGGAAGTATAACCAAAAGAAAAAAAAAATGAAAATCAACTATTGGCATTTGTGTACAAAAAGTGAAATACAAAAGGATAAAAACGAAAAAAAAAAATATCCAATCGCTGGGCAAACTCTTTCAATGCATTATTGTTGTCGCATTTTGGGCACTGAGCTCTGTTTTTTCAATTAGCTGCCATTAAATTGAATTCAAATATTGAAACAATATGTTGCCTGAATTTTCCCTTTTCCTTTTACCCTCTACCGTTTTTAGTTGGGTTCACATTCCAGGCCAGGGATTTTAGTTTCAGCTTAGCATTTGCCCACAAAAACTTCCCCATCCACTTGAAAATTTTTTCAAACTGGTGGTGTGATTTATTGATTTCGAGTGCATTTTTCTTTTTTAGCTTATCCTTTTGTCTCTTTTTTATGTGTTTTTTGGTGTTGTTGTCAAAAAGTTGAGTGCGGCAAATATCGTGATTCTCATTTGTTTTGTATTTTTACGCTTCAATGTCCATGGAAAATGTTTATAAAAATTTCTATGCAAATTCCAAGGTAACAAAATCGAAAAAGAAATATCTCGTAAGCAAATGGAGCAACGACTTTGGTATATCCTGTAGCAAGTAAGAATAGTTTAATATTGGTATGCATTTTTATTGTATTTAGACTACTATATACAAACATATACATGCGATAAACTATCGAATGGAACTTAAACGTTAAATTTTTCTAAGTTTCTTTCTCTATTTATGTATATACATTACGTAGCGAATATGCCCCTGGACCAATTTTATAGCACCCTTTGCTAGGGTATTAAATCTACTGTCATTTTTGTTTTATTGAATGAAAAATATCACTTTGGCTCTCGGTAAAAGCAAAATAGAAAAAAATCAGTTAGGCCGCTAATGTTACTCATACGCACCATGGGCTTTTGTTTGCATTAACCAAAATGGCTTCACATTTCATGAAAATAACTCACATATTAGATTATATGACTTTTCTTTGTCTACACAGAGTTATGACACAGTTTTGTTAACGTCAATCGAATGATTTTACTTTGTTTTATATTGTTTTTGTCTTATTGATTTTGGTTTGCCATAAATATTGCTTAACTAAAATAATAGCTTACTATTCTAGGCAATTTATTCTTATTAGGAAACAAAACAAAAAAAAAATAATACTTATATATATTTGATTTGTTATATATTTGGATGTCTAATTGCCAACTTAAGTCAATGAATGACATGATATTGTGTAAAGGAAAATTTTTATAACTTGGATGGTGGAAAACGAAAGAATAAGCAAACTAATAGCAATGAAGGAAAATGAGTGCATAAGCAGAGCTTAGGCTTTAAGTAGGTTGCTGGGCCACACAAAGCGGCCACAAAGACACGCCGCTTGTATGCGAAAAGATAAGCAGTTGGATTTCATTTGCTCATTACTCAAAAGCTTACAGTGAGATGGAAAAGGAGAGACAAGAGCGCGTATGTGTGTATGGTGCGAGATGGGATCGCCTGGTTGGTTTGGTGAGAGAAATAAATACTGAAATGGGCACATAAGAAATGCATGTGCACATTATTCATTTTTTACGCAGGATTACAACATAACGGTGCCAGCGACGACAAGTTACACCCATCTAACCACCTTTATAGTAGAAGCACTTATATATATGTTAGTTCTTTGAAGAAAATTTACTTACCGAGTTGTGTTGATGGGGGAGAAGGGAGTGTGTGTGTGTGTGTGTGGGGGTCTGTGGGTGTATTGCCTTACTGCTGCAACGGAAACGGAAGCGACATCCAAGTTTATGTTAAAGTTTGATGCAAAAACCCACACACTCTCTCACCTATACCTAAGTAGCTGTATGAAGCTGACAAAGTTTCAGTGGGTACTTTTCCCCTTCCAACTTTCTTCATCTCAGAAGCTTGACGCCGTTGACTTTTGTGGCTGTGTAAGTGTCGAGGCTTGTGGTATATATATGTGGGAGTATGTTTGGTGTGTGTAGCAGGTAGAAAGGAAATTAAATCAGCTTCATGTGCAATGCACATCATTAGTATGTATAGAGGCGGCTCAGTTAGCTTTCGCGCCTTTCCTCTCCGACAACCAAATAAGTAGGCTACAGTTTTGATAGGGAAATTTAAAAATTCAGCCTTACATAAGTTTTTGATTAGACACAGGAATATGTTATAAGCAATTCTATTACGATTACATTCCATTCTTCATTGATGTCTGTTGACCCGCACAAGCAAACACTATTCTCGTGTGGACATTCTTGAGTTTTGCCTTTGGTCGGTGAATTGTTTGTTTCTCTTCTGAAAGTGCTTTTGCGTTTCTTGCTCCGTAGCTGCTTCTTATGACATTTATTTTTATTGACTGCACAGAGAAATTCCATTTTTATTTTTTGAAAAGGACTCTAAACTGTTTGTTTGGTCGCCACTAAGCCGCTTGCACAAGCTTTAAAACGAATAGAGCGTATTTTTTTCTTTTTGCTTTGTGGCAACATTTTGTAGTGAGAAGGAAAGAGGCAGTGAAAGACGGAAACCGGCTAGTCATTATACTTATTATGGCAGTAGTGGCTTTCTTCTATCAGTTTTCTTATATGAAAAATGTGCACAATTGTGCAGCAAAATATATAACTCAATGGCAAGATACGGCATTGCTTCTACACTGATATAGAAATCAATTGGAAATGAAAACTAAAAATATGACATTAATTATAAATATTCAAAAGAATAACATTTATCTGAATGTTTTCTAAACATAATTCTTTTGTATTATATAGCCCGTTTCAGATAAAATAATATATTTTAAATTCTTGATTAGTAATAGATTGAGAATATTCAAGAGATATTTATTATGAATATTAGCAATAATAGATTATGTTTCCTTTTTGCTTAGTGTATCCTTAAATTCTTTTGTGTATCAAATGTGGCCCTGATTGTATTTAAGTCCATATAATTGGACATTGTTATTTATGCATTTAAGTAACGCAGAATTCGTATCAATGGAAATGAGTTTAGTTTATGCCTTTTGTATTTTGAATAAAGGTTGACTATCTTCTCGTTTTAATGCATTCATTCATATACAACCTTTTGTTGCTTAATTAGAAAAGTGTTTTGTGAAAGTCTCTGACATGCATTGGCATCAATAATAACGACAGCAACAGAAAATTGCAATTGCAACAACAATGAATGCAAGTAATTTCAATTTTGTTGACAAACTTGAGGCTTTTGTGGCTTGCCACCAAGAATCAGGTTGATGGTTCGTTTGCCATACCCACATGCCCCAACGCCTTAATGCTGGCAACGTCCTTTGTCAACTATCAATGCCAATGCAGGCGGACAGGCACTCCTTGCTTTGTGTTGCTGTTGTTGTTGTTATTTTCTTGCCGTTGTTGATGTTGGCCTCTACCGCTCCAGTTTTAATATCATTTTCGTTCCACTCCAGTTGGCATTTTAATTTAAGTTTCATTTTCAATTTAAGACTTTGACTTGCACAGCGGCTGCATCATGGTCACCCCGTTCCACAATGCCCCAATACCTCCCCCCCACCCCTCTATAGTTTTTTACCCTGGCTGCACATCTGCATCTTTGTCTCAGTTGTTTTGTATTTTCGCGCTTTTACGCTTGTGCTTTTGTTTTGTTTTCCCATGCCTTGACGCCATTTTAAAATTTATTATTTGTATTTGCTGCAGCTTTGCTGCGGTCCACGCCCACCATATCAAAAACGAACAACAAATAAAAAAGAAACAACTCAAAAGTGTAAACGGGCTTGGCCATCTCGCCCGATCTCTATTTGGCTTCGTCTTGGTCTTTTCTAGAAGGCAAGTTTTGCATTTTCAATTAGAAAAACTTTCCCAGAGCAAATGCCTGACAATAATTGCGGTTGTCGGGCATATACAGGGCAATGGGAGGCGGTGACGTTGGTAGTGGTTATGGGGCGTGGCAGTTGTTGTCTCTGCTAATGCCTGGCATAATCAGTTAATGAGAAATACTTGTTGTTGTAATGAATTTTCTTTAGAGTTTTCTCTGCTTGTCCTTGTTGCGCATGACAAATAATTTATTGGCAGATTTTTAATTAAAAACTTTTTCGTCGTTTTTTTTTTGTTGCGTTGATTAAAAAACTCGATATTAATGTCATAAATTTGCATTTGTGCATTATGATAAAACAACAATTATTTTGATTAAAATTGGCCACAATTTAAAGTCTGAGGAAATTATAATAAAGGTTAAAAGTATAGCAATTTAGTTTATTGTCACTTTTGTAAGGGAGAATAATAATATAAACTAATAGTTATGTCACATTTGCATCTATTGCATTACGACGACTAAACTCTAAAATTTATTAGAATGATGATATTTATACTGTTTTATATTTTAATACTGAGGAAATAATGTTCTATAGCTGTGCATAAACATTTTTTTCATAAAAGTAGTTAAGTAAATTTATATACTAAAAGTTAGTTTAATCCAAATGCTAAATATATAATCTACATTGTCTCAGATTTTGTATTACCAAATATATTACCAACATTAAATTTATATGACCGATACAGAATAATGTATAGACAGAATAGCTCTTAAATTTTTTATGTATCTTAACTGCAGTTGGAGGCTTTCATTTCGAAGGTAGATGAGAGCTAACAATTTATTAACTACATAGTTGGAACGCAGCTGCCGCCAGTCTTAGTGTCATGTGTCAACTGCTAGTGAAGCTTCTCTAATTTATTGCTCCCGCTAGACATGGAAGAGGGGAATGGCGACTTTAACTTGGGCTGGACGTCAGGTGTGTCTGTGCTTAGCTGCCTAAATAAATGCAAAATCTATAAACCCTAAGCCAACCGTTTGGTTACCTTTTTTGTTTCGTTTTTTTACATTTTTTTTTGTCTAACCATCTGTCTGTCGACGGCAGCTTTCACCATAAAGATTCCTTTATCCTGTAAAAAAGGAATCTTTAACATTGGTGAAAAGGACTACTAAGGGCTGTTCACTGATCTGTATTATTTTCGTTTGAGTTGAGTGACAGTTGCGGTCCATTTAAGGCGACCTTTATGAATGGTATCTCTATCTCAATTTCTCATTCTCTTTATCCTATGTATCCTTCTAGTGGGGCGTTAAAAATATGGCTAACAAATCATTGCCAGCTGGGATCCCTGGACATGGGTTGAGTTGTGTGGGGGGATTTTCTTCTTCTTTTGAGGAGTGGAGGCAATTTGCATTGCAATTTTTCGCACATTTTATGCTAAACGCCTGGCAAATTTTCGACCATCAACAATGCATCAGCGGGCTGCTGCTGCCACTGTTGCTGCTGTTTGTGTTGCTTCTGTTGCAATAACAGCGAGACAAGCAAACGTATCAAAACTGTCCAACAACAACAACGACAATGACAGCCACTGCAACAACCACGAGGCATTTGGTGAAAAATGCAACTGCTACAAATTATGTGAATTATGCGTTCGGCTGCCGCATGCGTTTGCATAAATTTTCCAACTGCCAACATAGCCTCGAGCATTGCAGAGCATCATCCTTGTTGCTTGGCATGGGGCATGGAAAAATTTGCAGCTCTCTTGCCACATATCTTGTCTAACAAATTGCATTCGAGTGTTTAACATGCGCCCAACAGGCGTTGATGTTGATGTGTAAAAGGATGCGAAGGACTTTTCCATGTTTTCGCCAAGTGTTGCAGTTACCGCAGCTGCCACTACAAAAGCATATATATATGTGTGTGTGTATTTTGAATGTATATCCTGAATTGTCATAATTTACTTGAAGTGGTATTAATGGTCGTCGGCTGGACAAAGCAGCAAAAAACTGTAGCAAATTTAAATAGCCACAAATGAAATAAAATCAAAAACTCAACTCACATATATATATAGACACACATACAAACACATAGAGATATAAAGTCGGCCACAATTGCATGCATAATTGCATAAAATGACCAAAATTTGATTTGAAAATGTTGCATAGTTTTGGGCGTCATCCATTCAGCTGCTGCAACCATTGAAAAGTCACACGGCGCCAATGGGAGAAACATCAAAACACAAAACCCAATTTCTGCAAATTTAATATGCCATAACGTATACATACATATACAAACACACACACACACACACGCACACAAATCAACACGCACGCACACATCGACATGCATTTGAATTTAATTAAAATTCGCAGTTATTGGCCAAAAAGTATTGAAAATTTTTTTTCTTTGTTGTTGTGCCCTTGTTGGCAATTTGATGGCATTTGTAATTAAATTAGGCTTACATGGTTGGTCAACACACACCACACTCATACAAATGCATGGAGACAGAGATACAGTTGCTACTGTGTTCTGCAAACAAAACAGACGATTTAATTATAAATTGAAATTAGATGATGAATAAAATTGAAAAAAAAATTAAATAAAAATATGTATGCATATATGTTATTCCTATTTTGTATCACAAAGAAACAGACAAACAAAGTAACAAGTAATTTGTTGTTCTGTTATTGATATTTTAACTGAAGTGTAAAAGCACATTGATTTTTTTTTGTTTCCTTTTTTTTCCATAAAATTTTTATATTGTCAGAATTTCTTTTGCCTTCAAGGTATCTAATATTTAGAGTGCTTAACTATAGTTAGTAGCAGTAGTTAAAAAGTAATATCCAGTCAAAAAAATTTTTACCTTGAATAAAACAAAATTTTAAACTTTTTTAATTAACTCAGTTAAACTTTTAAAAAATGTTAAATCTGAAATACAAAAAATGCTGTACTTAATATAATGAAAATTCTAGCAAATAAAAAAGTTGTCGAACATTGTTTATTCAGTTGAAAATTTACTAAATAATTTCACTGAAGCGAATGAAAATCAAAATCATTTTCCATGAAACTCTAGTCCCTATCTGCCGTACTTATTACATTCACACAAACGTATATATATATATATATATATATATATATATATATATATATATACTTATTATTGTGCATATACAAGTAAGAACAGACATGCGCTCAATTATTGTAATAGTTTTTTATGTCAATATTTACCATAGATTAGAATAGCTTAGCCCAGCCCCACGCAAATAATTATATTATAAGCTGAAAACTGCACAAATATGGCGACAACAATCAACTGTATATAAATATATATTTAGTTTACAATATATACTCTTACACAAAAAAGAGAGGTATATTCAACAAAGAAATATTTAGATATATTTATCCCCATAAAACAACAATAAATATATGCTTATTTTATATAATAACGATTTTAAAAGGAATATTGCAGATGGCAGTTATATTTTCCAACATTTTTTAATTGTGTACTTAAGTTAAGATTAAAATGTGAAATCCATAAATATTATTCATATTTAAGAAAAACTCTTTTTAAGAGTATTTTCAATTTGCCTTTTTGAAATTTTTGAGATCCTTTCATTTCATTTTCAATAGAATAGGAAAATTGTGTGTTTATATTAGAGTAATCGCAAAAATTGATTAGTTAAAAAGATATACATTTATACATTGCGGTAAATATGTATATAAATATATATATATATATACATGTTTGTTATTTAAAAGTAACTTTTGGCAATTGATTCGTGTTGCTGTAAATAATGTTTTTGAATACAATTGTGTTGATTGGTTTACCTTATTCAATTGTTATTAAACAAAATACGTCACTAGCAATTAAAAAATGTTTAATCATTAGTTGATAATTTTGTGGTTCATTTGGGGTTTCTGACGGCGGAAAAAATGTACTAAAATCGAGTGACCTAAATTTCCCATCTAAATTCGAAGCAAAATATGTTGACAAATTTTAATTACTTTTTAGCAGCTGCTTTAGCCAAGTTGGCATTGCAATTAAGAATGGAATTTATACATACATACATACATATATATATGTTTGGCAAAAACTGGCAAATATTTATGAAACAAACAATTATATAAATACACCGAAGGAGAGAGAGAGAATACGAAATGGAAGTGCATACAAACAACAAAAAGAGGCCTTCTCTGTTAGATTTAGCAAGCATACGCCATGTGAGCCGTCAGTTGGCTGTCATGTAAGTGGGTCGCCAACTAGTTGCTACACAAATTTCTCTAGTTCTGTTACAATTGCCTTTTTACATTATGTGACTTACAATTTTAGCACAATTAATTTAAAAAGTGAACTGCCAACAGTGGCACACTTATTGCTTCTTTTTCTTCTTTTCTATTTTTATGTTGTTGGTCATTTCTCAAGCCTGACAAATCGGTCCGGCTGCATCCACACGATAGATTGTAGTAGCAGAAGGACAAAAAGCTGTTTGTCTTGTACCGCCGCCTCAAGTACTACTTGAATGTGTATATCTAAGTTAGTGTGTGTGTGTGTGACAATTGTTATACTGTCAGTTGACTTCAAGTCCAAGTCTATGCCCTGTGACAAACAAAGCACAATGGCAGCCATATAATGAGCAACCAAAAGGGCAAAATAAAATAGAGAAAATGTAAAGCCAACCAAGCAAGTTGTGGAAAATTTTTTAATTAAAAAATTGCAAGAGGACATTATGCAAAGTGCTCGCTGGGCTGCTGCCAAAGCGAATCTCAGTCAATGCCGCTCAAAACAAAAGACAACTCAGTTGACAAGAATCTCGACTCTGGCCTTGAAGAGAATGCAACGGCAACGGCAACGGCAACCGCAACGGCAGCAACAGCAATGTCTCAGCTCTGGGTAATGAAAATGTCAACATGGCTTAGCAAAGGCAAATGAATAGCGGCCAGGTTTTATTTTCTTTTATAAAAATTTATTAAAATTGACATATTTAAGGGCCATCATCATAATAGTAATTATATACTGTTGATAGACAGTAGTACGGGAAGCTCTTTGCAGTCTCAGTCCAACCAGTGAGCATTGTTGTGGGTGTCTGTTCTTGAGTGGAGGCTCATTACGTGTCCGCAACCGCATCAAAACGACAACAGGCGATCCTTTTGTGAATCCTCGCCATTGTTGGGTGTATATGTGAGGTGTGTGTGTCATTTGGTAGCGGGTAATAGCCAAGAGCAGTCCTTCATTTCGTGGTCACTGGCGACGTCAAGAGCAACAACATTGTCTAAAGCCATTAATGGTGCCCACTTTAATGGCCCTTGGTAACCAAAACTTTCCACTTAAAGAATATTTTGACAAACTAAACAACAATGTTGAATATTATGGTAATATTTCTAATAAAAATCATAATTTTCAGTTAAAATGGACTTTAATTAAATTAATGAATGTTCTAAATATAGGAAATTAATTTTTTATCCAAATATAATTGTGCTTTAATCATATTTTGCCATTTTGCAATAGGCATTTCTATATTATAAAAAGCGACAGGAACAAAGCCAATATTTAATAATACCAATTAGTTTGAAATAATAAATTTTTGTTTTAATTTTAAAATAATGGAGAAAATTAATAGGCATTAAAATAGTGATAGAGTAATTTTAGCTGGTGTTTGACTGATAATTTTAATGTTAGTTGGAATTAAGGTAATTTATTTTGTATTTGTGATATCTTCTAAGAGTAAATAATGGTTAGTCAATTACATATATTTTTAAAGTCTAAATTTTGATGACTGCTAATACCTTAAAGAACACACAAACAAAGCCTCAAATTAGTAGGAAAGCTATGGATAATTTACAGCCATCGGAGTTACGGCGTGTTGGGCTTTAGCTGTGGTAGCTGGAAAGGCCAACAAACCGCAACAAAAGCCACGTAACATGGCCAATCTGTGGAGTTCATAAAAGTGTCAACAACTTGCCCTAGGTCCAAGGCAGAATCAGAAGCTGGAGCAGCAGCAGCATCATCATCAGCAGAAGCGGCAGTAAAAAAGTGTAGCAATGTTCAGAATGAGGAAGGTGAGGGGGGGGGGGGGGGCAGTGGTGAAGCTGCGTTGACCGCTGATAACGCAAAATGGTCGACACACACATACATAGACACATACCTACATATACACAGAAGCATTCTCGTTTGAACTTGGCCATCGTTCGCTAACTAACGCGCATTCGTTAGGGGCCAAGTTAAATGGCACCCAATCCTGCCTGTCCAGGACAGAGAAGTACAGGACTGGACCAGTGTAGGCTAGGCCAATAGTTACTTTGTTTTGCTTTGTTGCCACCAACGCCACCGAGGCAATCAACGTCCCAGTATTCACATGCACATCGCGGTGCCGTCTTATCAGAGAGACATAGAGAAGGCAAACTCTATCTACATTGTTGTTCTTGGCCTTATAGCGCGCTCTGTGGCAATGGTTGTGGTAACGTCTGCATCTGTTTGTGTGTGTGGTATAAAAACCAAACATTGACGGCACCTTTAGTGCTTCATTTTGCTTTGTTTTTGCTGGCCTCTTAGCAACATCTCTACTTTTCCAGCTGCAGTGTGTGTAGATATTGTTGCATTGCAACCGGATGTAGTACACATTTTTTGTTCGTTCTTCTGGACCATGCGGACCAACATAGGTACATGTGCATATGGACATACATATGTATATACATCATACCCACATAGAAATATATATATATACATGTACATGCTATGTTTGTATATAAACGAGGAATGCCTGATTTATGCAATTTTATGCAACCACAAAAGTTACTGCTACACTGAGCTGACACATGTTGCAATGACTTCTGTCAGAGTTGGGTAGGATATTCATTGAATTCTTGGACCTTGTACTGTACATGTGGATCCGGATGCGGATGATAGTGCTGCTGTTGCTGCCAGTCCATAACTCTTCTTAGTGAAGAGTCAAAGTCAAAGTCAGCATCGTCATGGACGTAGCAAGGGGAGGACACTTAAGACAATATTTTGATCCATACAAATGTTTTAGATTTTTGTACTATTCCAAACCGACAAAGTGAATTTTCATTGTCACATATAACTAGAAATTTTGATCAAAAGGTAAGAGTTTTACAAGATTAGAGGCATCAAACCAAAAAATTACAGAAAATTTAACTTCTAATGAAGAACATTTAATCTTAAAAGTATTTGGAGATATGACTTCTTTATATAGGCTGAAATTTGCCATATAGTATTATTTAGACATTGCCAATTAAAAGATGTGATTCTTAGAAGTATTTTAAAAGTGTTTTGAAATCATAGACGCTGGGAGTGGTATGCAGGATTTAAAAATACATAATTCTGAATATTTCAACAGTTTTATATTTATAATAATATCCGGTGCCCCTTAAATGGGATCCGAGCTACGCTCTTAGCTGCTTGTGGTGCTTTCGTTAGCCTCCTTTGTGCAAACCGATTGCAGGAAAGAGAAAATAAAAATTGTAATGAAGTGCCCTGTGCTGCTAAGGCAGCAGCCAATTAAATTTACTGGCTATCAAAGGTCAAAGCGAATACTTGAGGGTTAAAGAAAAGGTAAAGTAATGAAAAAGAACAACTAATTGAAGAGAGCAATGAAAAAGGGAATATATAAAATTTATGTATGTATATTTCTATGTATATTTATATCAAGTTGTAGTTTCAACTTTAATACTTTAAAAGCTGTCGTCGGGCAACTCATTCCAGCTTAGATCACAGTAGCCGCCATTGGCAATGTGATGCGAAAATTGTCATATGTAGATTTATAGTGAATGATAAGAATAATATCTACAATGCCCAAGGGTTACACACACACATATACACACAGGCACACCCACAAAGGGCTCGGAAAGTTGAGTTTATGTGTTACTAAATGTATTTTTTTTCCCGCAGCCAAATCTGATGGCACATTATGCCACATGACGCCCCCTAAATTACGTATACGCAACGTTGTCAGTGCCTCAACATATCTGGTACTTAGTGGACGCCATAGTGGTCCACTCGTTTGCTTGTCAAGTGCACAATTTAATGTAGAACTTAATATCAAAACTGGACACTTTGATCGTAGTTGGCGATTAGATTTCCGGCTTGTTTATGTTTGTCTCTGACAGGGGGTCCTTCCTGCTTATGAGTGTGTGGAATATTATCATGTTAGTATAGTATGTATGTAAGTATGTGTGCATGTATGTTTGTATATTTGTAATATGCATTTATCTAGCTTTTGCTTTCCCTTCATTTCTTTCCTCTACTGCTTTCGACCTTTCGTAATAAAGTGTAGCGGAAGTTGGACATATTGGTTTTTAATATTGAATTACTTGTTTGTCTGGGCAACATTGAGTGGAGCTAAGCAATCAGTGACCAGATCAGATATTCCTCCTGTAGGAAGTTTAGACTTCATCCCACTCTTTACATAGACAGTAACGGAGTTAGTCTCCCATAATTCTCTGTGGCGAACAGCAAAGGCCACCAATCATACGCGAAAATGGATTGTGTTTACTCTCGTAATAATCGCTTTGCCTGAGTCAGCTCAGCTTACCGAGCTCCAACCCAATTTTAAAACAACAAACGATACCAGAATAACGAGAGGATGCCTGGATTTCAAGCAGGAGTGGCCACTGGCCAATTTCTCCCCATTATTTTGGAGTCGGGGTAGCATCGTTGTCAGCAACGGGCCGCCCAATTGGCGCCATTTATTTACTTGTTTGTTTCAACTTCCGTTCATTGCCACGCCGCAAAAAGTGTAAGCTTCGTACCTACAGAATCAGTGGGAATCAGTCCCTGTCCAAAAAAAAAAACCCTCTCTCTCTCTCTCTCCCCTTGCGCATTTCCGCAGCCATTAGCCGACAAACTTCATTTGTCATCTCATTTTTCTGCACGGTCGACAGTTTTCTTCCCTTTTTGCGCTACGAAATTTATGTAAACGGACATTCTCGTATTCCCCGTTCGTTGCCATTCCAGCATAACCAGTCTGAGGTCCACCTTCGTCTCGGGCTCCGGCTCCGCCTCTGACTCGGACTCGGAATCGCCCGTTGCGGTTATGATGACATAAAAGGCGCTGCTGATAAAAACGAAAAAGGCAAACAAGGCAATCGTAGCCAGGACAACCAAAACAATTCTATAAAGCGTTTCTGATCTGAGCGGGGGTGTGTTATAATCACCCACCCACTTCACCCCATGCCATCCCATTCCCCCGTACCACTCAATGTGTCCGCCAAGCGCAGCCGGAAACAGAACGTTAAATGTGCCGCCCGGAGACGTAGGAGCCATGGACGATGACAGTGGAACTGCGGCCTGCGCGTGCAGCGGAAATAACATGCTGTGATTTAAGACTTCATTTTGTCGGCACCATGACCCCCTTAAAGGTTACTCCCATACCCCAGACACAAGCAGCTTCCCCAACTGAAAGTAAAGCAAAACTCTTCGACCCTTTTTATTTCATTTATAATTACAAGGCTAAAGCAATGTTGTGTTTCAAGCGCATGGGTGGTGGCAATGTAAATGCACAACTGATGGAAGTCATGGAGAATTGGGTAGATTGAAGAATAAAACTCTCTTCCTTTATTTGTAGCAAGTTGATTTGCCTTTTGCATAATTGAATTGTTTAATGCCGCGAAATTGTAATTGTTAGTGAAACGTAACGGAAACGGATATGGAAGTTTGCTGCTGCTGCTGCTGCCATTGAAACTTGTTGCTGTTGGTGTTGGTGTCCTTGCTCCGTGCTCCGTGTTCTCATTGTCATCGCTCTGTGGCATTGTGCGAGTTCATTTAATTAGTAAAGCAGCTCAACACAGGCGTTAAATTTCGCGCTATGTGAAAATCGCTGGAAATTAATGAGATCTGAGCGAACAGAAGCTATATAGTTGTATAAGATGAAGGAAGCCAAGTTACACTTGATGGAGTTTCACTTAGCCCAAAATACTCAAAGTTAAATTCATTTACTCAAACAATAAAGAAAACATAATGAAAAAGTTGTATGTAAACAAGTTTTATATAATTTTTCATTAAAAACAACAAAAATTTATGAATATGTATAAAGTTTTTAGCATGCTATAGCTAAAAATGGGACTTTTGTTTTTAGGTTTTAAAGCAATGTTTGGACTTTCCAATTTGACAGATACTAGCATTTACTTTAGTACAATATAAGGAAAATAATGAAGAATTTATACGAAGTACATAAAAATAAGTTTAAGAAATCAGGAACAAAACTTGTATATTTGTAAATCTATTTTCTATTACTAGTTTTATGGTATATTAGGCAAATAGTAAAACATAAAGAAAAAGGTATAAATGGAGAATAGATTTATTTACGTCGAGTATTCTGTGATCTCAGTATCTGTATCATATTCATTATGCAATTTTTTTTTTCGAGTGTGCAGCGATTTCTGTATGAGTCTATGAAAAAAAGGGTTTAGTGAACTTCAGAAAATGGAAGTCCATTTGAAATGGTCATGTGAATGCAGGCTAAGGCTTTTATGGTGGACTTGCTTTTCAACTCAAATCTCACAATTGCAGCTAAAATCACGTGCGCGCATTTAAATGGAGGGTCCTACAAACTGAAGGGGGTTACGGACTAAGAGCATGAAACTAAATTAAACCATTTTGTTGTTGGTCAGCATGAAAAGCAATATAAATGGCAGTTAGCTAAGTGGCGCGTACAATGTGTTAAAGTGCGTTTATGGAAAGGTATATAGAGGAGATTGGGCTTGGGATTGGAAGGGACACACACTCTCTCTCTCTCTCTTGGTGGCAATCAATTCACGGGCCCTGCTTCAACCATGAAAATCCAATTAAATTTTATAAGCCGTGCAACTTTCCGACCGACTTCTTTTGCTTCATCTTCAGCTTCGGCCTGAGACAAGTTTAAGCGTATACGGTTCTCTGTTGCATACCCACTTACTCCCTCAGGGGAACAGTTAAAACTTTAGCCACACTCAAACACACACAAACGCACACACACACACACACACACTGGCACATTAGAGTTGAGGTTGCATTTCTTTTTAACTACTTTTCGGTTGCAAATTTCAAAGTCATTTCTTTGGCTGAAGCAGACATATCGAACAACAACAACAATTGGCCGTTAATTATTCATGAATGGGTACTAGGGCGGCATAAAAAGCCAAGCATAAAAGCCAAGATGAAAAGTTTTTCTAAGCCAAAAGTTTTATCCGTTCGTTTTCCAATGTTTGTGGGGTGAGGAGATGTGGATAGGAGAAAAAAAGTTTTTTCCCATGGATTTATCTAACTATACAATTTTGGGCCAAAAGCTTTGGGCCTGCATAATAATAATAATGAAATCTTTGCCCTCAACCTCAGTCCACACCGAAATGCTCCCTCAACTGTGTGGCCTTTAAGTATTCATCATACGCCTGGTTGTACAAGTTGCATATGTTGTAAATACTTTCGGGACTCGAACCAGGGCCCAAGCCACATCTGCTTGAGCTTGTGGGCCTGTTGATTGATTGATGTTTGGCTTGAGGGCAGCTTGATTTCCCCCCTCTCAAAGCCATTCTCATGTGCGTGTATGTATGTGTGTGTGTGGAGGCAGGCAAAAAAGGATCTGAAAGTTGCAATATGTTTATAAAACTTTTCGTTTCTCGATTTCATGCCTTCCAGTTGTTTGCGAAACTTATTTCATCTACAGCAATTCAATAAAGCCACCTAAAAGAATTGCTAACCTAATGAAAGTAATTGCCAACAATAGTAACAACAACAACAACAATAAATGAAAAAAGAAACATTCAATTAAATAACCTTAAATTAGCATTATAAATGCGCAATGATCAAATATATAATTTATGGCATAGAAATCAAAATCAATTTTGATGTTTGCAATTTATTTGTTTGTTTGTTTCTGCCACAAAAATCAATGCAATTTAGAAAATTGCATTTAACGCTAAAATGAATTTTAAATGAATATTTAAAAAAGAAACCTAAAAAACAAGAAAAAAGATTGAAAATTGCATATACATTTTTGTTATTGGTCGAGTTGTGAAATTTATTTCAAGTGATTGCATTTGCATAAAAATTTTATACTCACACTCGTAATTCGAATTTTGGATATCCTTTCTAATACATCAAAGGCTAAAAAGGATTTCAGAAAATATATTAATTAACGTCAGTCACGTGATATATTTCATATTTATGTATTAGTTCTTAAATTGTAGTATACATTTTGGGGAAAATTAGAAATCAAATTGACAGCAAATATTTACTTTAGGTTAAATTATTTATTTTACATTAATAATAATGTTATACTGCTTGCGTTAAACAGTCAAGTTAAAAATAAATATATTAATATTGAATACATCATTTTTTTTAATGGAACTGCAAATGCGAGCTTTTTAAATCTATTCTCTTTTATTAAAAGGCATAGAAATTGATTTATAGTTTTTCCAAAATCAAAATACCGAGAGTAAAGCATAGTTAAAGCCAAACCTGTAGAAATTTGAGAGAAAACGTTAATGGCGTTTGACATGTTTAACAATGTTTATATTTCATTTTGGCATGTGGGAAATTTTCATTTGCATATTTGCGCGAGAAAATTAGTTTTTCTTTCGCATTAAACACAAAAAGCAAAAACAAAATAAAACATACTTATATCAACAATGAAAGACTAATTGAGTTGACTGCAAACAAATATTTTATTATTATGTCAAAATACAAAGTAAACGAGAATTTGTGAATCTAGAACACGAAACTCATAGTTATTGCATTAAAATTGTGATTTAATTATTGCAAAGTTGGAAAGCGCTATTTAACTGTGATAAATATATAACTAAATGGATTACTTTGTTTTGATCATAGAAATATTGCAAATATGTGAGATAATGAAAGAGATTTGTTCGAATTGTTATAAAGAGATTATATTTGAAATATTATGACTAGCAATTGGACCATGTTTGGCAATTAAAGGGATAAATTTCTGCTTTAATGTTGAAATTATTAATCATTTTGTATGTGATATGTGTTGTTATACATATGAATATAAATATGGCATTGGCAGATTATTCTTCTACATTAGCATAACACCAGATGTTGAGCTTCTTTAATTAATATAATAAATTGGTTGAATAATTTTATTATAATTTATATAAAAATATTAAAAATTGCTTATTAATTGCTTGAAATCAATTGAAGGTTTTTAAAATATCACATTATTTCATTGATATAATTAAACTGCACATAATTTGTATTAGTCTAGTTAATTGATTGGAAATGGCATTTTGAGTTATTGAATTTGTTCTAACTAACTGCTAAAGAGAACTACTGGTAGCCAAGATATGCTTATTTGGCTTATTGTCAACAAGAACTATGAAAATTTTACCGTAGGCTGAGATAAACAAGACATTTGTGACAAAAAAAAAAGGGGTCAGGACTCCCAGGCGACATTCCCCTCCCACCCCAGACTCACTACTTGCATAATTTATTCATAAGAAGGAATTTTCAACGCCTTGAGGCCAAAATTGCCGCTTGGGCAGGTAAGCCGGAAAAAAGGGTTCCTCAAATATGCCTCGAGGAGTGAAAACAAACGGAATGTCCCTTTGAAACGTTTATCATAAATAATTTATAAACATTTGGGGTCCTTGTTCGCAGTTATATATTTTTTTGTATGCTTATTCTCACACTTCATCTCGCTTTCCACTGTTTTGTCACTTGCGTTGACAATTTGTTTTAGCCAAGTATTTGCATGTGAATGTGTGTGTGAGTGTGTGTGTGTTTGGGTGTTTTTGTGTTGGCATGTATGTACATATGTAGTTTGTGGTTGAGGACAATTGCAACCAAAACTCATTAAATTGCATGCGCTGCTGTTGCGGCAGCTTGCGGTAAGCATTTCGGGGTTTAATTTTACTAATTCACATGATGGCTCACATTCACACACATATACAACTTCTATATATGTATATGTATATATCTATTCAAAACTATTCTCAATACAACCAAATGTTAATTTTAATTTATGCAGCACATTTATCGCTCTGCCTCTGTGCATGTGGGCCAGGCCTCTTTAATGACTGATTTATTGGTTAGGCCACAAAATGCAGAAAAAAAAGCGGAAAAATAAATAAATATACGCAACGTAATTTCGAATTGAATTATTTATTTATGCTCTCATTTGGTCAACATTCAATAAAAATGCAAAGCTTGCAAATTCCACATCTGCGGTGTAAAGCGGCTTTTTAAAGTAATTAGAGCCCACTTACCACTACAGCCTAATTCTTATTTGTGGCAACTATGTGAATGTGTATGTGTTTATCCATGTGTTTGTGTGCCTATGCAGCTATGTGGCCTGATTGATTAGAGACGTGGCCAGTCCCGCATTGTGCTAAACCACCACATATGTATGTATGTATGTACATTCCCCATTCTTTCATTCATTTGGTCTATGTATGTATTCCTGCATCCACATACTCTTAAATCCCATCACCAACACCATCTCCTTGAACCCCTTTACGTATGTTTGGTTGAGTCAAAAGTGCAAAAGTTTTGCTCATAGTTAAGCGTTAGCAGTTAGCACTTAATGTTCAGGCCAAACCACGCCTCCTACCCCCACACACACACACATACTCCCATTGCCATTCTGGTAAAAACTTTGTATGAATGGGGGCAGCTGGCGAATGCGCAAGCGAATTTTAAACACTTTCAACATCAAATCTACTTCACAATTTTGTTTGCGTATTTCAATTTCGGATTTTGATTTCGCATTTGATTGCCCCAAAGCCATTTGTAGGATTTTTAGTGGGTATGAGCGTTTCGGAATGTTGGATTTTTGGCCATCTACGCTTGACCTCCTCGTCGTCGTTGTCCTTGTCGTCGTATGCTGCAAACTATTAATTTGATTAAAAGTGCGAATTTTTATTTGCAGCCAACATACACACACATACACACACGCATTTTACAACCGATTCTGGCTGTGATGCTGCACAATGGTGTCCATTGTTCCATTTTTCGGTGAAAACTTTGATTGAGTAAGCAAAAAAATATTGATAAAGTAATAAATTCGTTTTAAAAAGATTCAGTTTTTAATCCAGATCTCATTCTTAATTGATTAATACTTGAAATGAAAATTGGTACCTAATATTTTTTCATATTCACATATGTATAACCATTTAATATACATTTAAAAACATATTGTTTTCGTATTTATTTGAGTATTTTTTTTTATTGTCAATGGATAACAATTGCATATTTGAAATCTTATGGCATAACAAAACAAATTCCTCCTTTTTTTGATTCTACTATTTCTACGTTATTTTTTGATATTCTTTAGTCTTTCAAATTTATTCTAACGTTTTTCTTTAATTTTTTTAAACTTCAAGAAAAGATTTTTAAAGCCCACTGTTTTTCTTTTTTTTTGGAAAAACTACTTAATGTATCGAAATTTTTTATTTTATTTTTTTTTGTGCATATGTGCGGGTTGTTTTCCTGTTTGTTTTCCACGCACATTAAAATGTCGTTAAAGTTGGTGAAAATCAAATATACGGAATTCGCCATGGAAAATTTATTGCAAGTTGCCAGAGGCAGCGGCAAACAGCAACAACGGCAGTAACAGAAGTAGCAACAGCAACAACAAATCGTAAACGCGATTTTAACTTCTGATTTGGGGCCAGTCAACTTATTCACCTACACAGGACGCCATCATTGTGCACTGCCTCATCCTTTTGACTATTCGTTAGTTGACTTGCGGTTTTGTTTTGCGGTAGCCACCATACACCAGATACCCCATACCTTCAGCTTCAGAGACTACCTCATCCTTCTTACTCCTTTCACCAAGCTTGCACCTCATTTGCATGCAATTCATTTTCTTAAGTGCAATTTTCATTGTTTTTTTGCAGCGAATTTATTTTGGTGGCTTTGCTTTGCTGCTCTTTTTTTTGCTGTCAGGGGGTGGGGAGACCCTTTGTTGGAAATTATATAGTTATTGCTGGTGCTATTATTGTTGTTGTTGTTTCTATTATTGCTTTGACGGCAGATGAAAAATTTTCTTCTAAACATTTGAAAAATTCATGTGAAAGTTGGACATAAATATTTTCGCGCCGAAAAGTGACAAGTGCAAGTTTAATTCGCTGAAAAACTTAACAGAGCCCATGAAAAGTTTACAAACAGTTGTATGAGATAAATTTTCGTACATATATATATTACAAAACTCAGCCCGCCCCTCGCTCCCTCTCAATGAAAGGCAGAAAATTTCATTTAAGTTGGACTTTTGGAGAAAGCCAACGGATGATGAGAGCAAGAGGCAGGAAACACGACACTGACTTTGAAGCACGCTCCAGAAAATTATTTGTACTTTTCTAACATTTTTGTTTAATTAATTTTACAGAGAGTCAGGGTCCTTAAGCTCTCTACCCCCGAATGCTGCAGCTTTCTAGCGTTGTCCAAAGTTTATGACACTTTTGCTAGGGATTTCATGTCGACAACATTGACAAAATGTCAATGCTATTGCAAATGCTTTGATGGGGATAATATGAAGGGGTGAGAGTTGTTGCCAGAGTTGGGGGACTTGAAGACGCTCCGCATAATTAGCCCTCAAACTCTTGACAATTTCGAGCGAAACATTTGCATGAATTAATTAGCAAAAGTTCTTTTTTGGTTAAAGTTGTAGAGAAATTAGTGGAAGCCCCAAAACTGTCCAATTGAGGAAATTACTTTGAGTAATTGAACAAAAGGCACAAAAAGAGAATTCAATCAATCTCAAGCCAAAACCCAAATTTGTGTATAGTTATAGAGGGCACTTCTCGTTGCTTTGTTAGTTTGCCTTTTAAAAATAAAAAAGAAAAATCCTTTTTTCGTTGTTGTTGCGTTGCATTTTAATTAAAAGTACAAACTGCCGCATGCATATTTATGAAAGTAGTAGTGGTAGTAATGCCAGAAAGCGGGGAGGCGACACCAACACCTCGGATCTACCCTGGATACACGTTACGTATCCACCTGGTGGCCGCACGCCTAGTCAAAATTATATATGCGCATATTTTATGCACTTTTCCAACGCTGCTCACTTTTTTGTTTTCCATTTTTTTTGTCGGTTTTTTCTTTCTACAACGACGTTTTGGTTGCTCTTTACACTATGGCAAACGACAAAAAAAAAGCACGCAAAATCGCTTTGCGCCTGAAAGTATGCAGCAGAGCGTAAAGCGTGCAAAAGGGCGGCATACCGATTGCCCCCTACCAATGCCCCCTCAATCTGCTCATCTCATCGTAAATGTATGTGCATTGCGTGTGTTTGTTTGTGCGCTCGAGATGAAAAAGTTAAATTTGTTTCGTGTCAAAGCGCGCCGTCCAAGCTAAGACTAAACGCGTTCGACATTTTTGGCCAGAATTGAAAAAGCCAACTCACACACACACACACACACAAACGTAACGAGAGCAAGGGAATGCCATCACGCATTCGACTACTATATACCATCTCCCATTGGATCAGCTTCTACTCCTGCTACCATGACAGGCATGGGATGATGTTCTCTCCACACATTGCTCATACGCCATGTTGACCAACAGCGGCAACAGTTTTGTGTTTTACTTTAAATTGCATAAATATGAGCATGTCATTGTGTGTATATATGTATGTATTCATGTATATATGCAAGTGTTTCCATATATGTTATACATTTTGGCCGCAAAAGTGTGGCCTGACAGTTGCCCGTCGCTTTGGATGACACCTGCACTGCTCGCATTTTATTACATTCTCCAATATACATATGTACATTCAAGGATATACATATACATAAGCGTAGCTACATGTATACTTTATGCATTGTTGTCGGTCGACAAACGCATCGGAGCGTATAAACAAATGATATTCAATTTATGTAAGTCCATAAATATATATATATACATATATATAGACGAAATATTTATATAGCCTGGATGACCCAGTATCAAAAAGCAGAGCAGTGGCCTTCTGAAAGCATCCAGCGTGAAATGAGCCACCGGCCTTCGTAACTGTCTTTCAAAATCTTATTTGTGGGATTAATTTGACTAAGCGCTAAGTCTGAGGCGATTTTACGGTCCAGCTCGAGGAAGTGTCACCAATATGATAAGGGAATAAAATCAAAAAGATTTTGTTCATTATGACATAACAAAAACACCATTCAACAAATTCAGAAATTATTTTGACTATAACTTATTAAAAATTTGGGCAACCGTATGAATTTATGATATATTTGAGATGACTCAAGATAATTTAAATTTTATCTTATTACTTAATCGTTAAACGTTCTCAACGTAGATTATTTTCTACAGTGATCGGAGGGATAGCAAATATTGCTTATTAATTATTTTATTACCTTTTCTTGATTTCTATAATTCATTTAATAACATATATGTATATTATAATAAATATCTCTTTAGATTTCTTTTTTCAAAAATAATCTTGTTATTAAAACTATTCTGCCTAGAACAAACAAATCCAAAAGATCTTATGAAATTCTACTTTATTGTAAGATCTAAAAAAGAGAGTATATAATTTCCATTTATAACTAAAAAAACTTAATATAGCTTCTTTGACTTCTTAAACAGTGTAAAAGAAAAATTTGTGGTGTTGTGTAATTATAAAGGAGCCTTTCCCAGTTTCTTTTCATTTTCTGTGTATGTGTGTCTGTGTCTGAGGTGTGATTTATATTTGAAAAATAGATAGCGTATGTATACATATGTATATGCTGGCAAAGACAAAATTGTATGCAAGTTGCAAGAATACCAAAAGCAAAAACGGGGCAACTTTTTGGTTTTGTTGGAAGTTTGTCGACCGCAAGTTTTGCCAACGAACGGCTGCTGCTGCTGCAACCAAAAACTTTGCCATTGTCAGGGCATATGATATTCTCCTTTCCCTATGACATTTAATCTGTACGTCGCTCTGCCAGGCAGAAGTTGACTTTATTGACCAGTTTCACTTGCCTTAGCTTTGCTCTGCTGCGGCTTCGATGGGGCAGAAACTTGTAGCAATTTGTTAGAGTACATCTTGTCCTGACTGCAACTGCTGCATGACTGCGCTTTGATAGACTTTTTGCGTATTTAATATTTTCTTTGAACGATTGTCTCGTTACACCTTTTTTACAATGAATGGCACAGCTTTAATAATGCCAAATGATGTTACCATCTACTAATCATCGTATATATACATAGATATACATAAATAAACAGGTATCTAACTGTTTTCAGGTGTCTGGTGTTGATGTTTGTACGTTTTAACCTCCTCTACGGATGCGTTCGCTATGTACCGGTACTTAGTAAGCATATCCGTTTTGGTTTTATTTCCGTTTCAAGCTTACATTTTGTTTGTGTTGCTGTTGATGTTGTTCAAGTTTGCTGATATATGCATACAAATGCAATTGCAATTTGATGCACAAACAAATCCAAACTAGCCACTGAGCCACCTGGCCAATCCGATTGCCACAAAATACAAAACCTACACACATACATACTGCCTGTAAACTTTATCCCTTCGGTCGGTTTGCCTTAAAATTGAGTTGCCCTCAACTCGTTTTAGGAATCCATTTTGCATTGCCTCTTTAATATCCCAGCAAAACGTATCCTTTGCTTAAATAAACCATTTGGTTATTTTGGTCAGTTTTCGAGTTAAACGTTTAAATGGTTTAATACAAGCATTTCATTCTTTAATCTGCAGTAGCGAAAGTGTATTTAAACGATCTACCATCTAGAAGTAGTTACATCCTCAAGCATTACATTTAATTGATTACCTTTAACTAAAACTTCCTAAATCCTTCTCGTTGAATTGTTTAATCCTCTTAGTTTAAAGTTGACCAAAAATAAATGAAAAGTTTACCTAAATTTTTAGATAATTTTTTTTCTTTATTTGAGGGAACTAAACCAAACAGAAGAAAACTCAGATTTTGAATCTTTGAGTATTTGATTTTTAATCTCTTTCGATGCGACCAACGAATTGTTGTTTTTTTATTCCTTTTTTTTTTGTGAATTTTACAACAGTTTTTCTCCTTTGCTGTGGCATTTAAGTTTTCAAAAACCTCAAGGCGATTTTTCAACAGAGAAACATAACTATTGGGGCAAAGTAATTGAAGTTTTAAACTTCTGCTAGTGTCTGATGCCTCAAAGTTAGCTGGCCATAACATTTATTTTTGTATACATCTTCTATGTAGGGTCAAAGTTAATTGCCACCAATGTCTTGCTGAAGCTCATTTCCGGCCACTGCCACCGACACAATTAAAATGTTAATCATGGCAACGTTGCGCTGCCAAGTGCAGGTGCATTATGGCTTTCTGCTAAGGAAATTGCACAAATTTATCTGGTGGGACTAAAGGGAAATCAAATTTGACAATTGAGTGAAAATTTAAAATGGAAATTTTTGCAAAAGATGCTTAAGCCGAAGCTAAAACAAATATTGAATGCTGGCGGTGGCACACAAGTTAAATAAGTGAATACCCGTCCGGATTCTAGTCATGACCTCGTCGCATTTGCTCGGATGCAATTTTAATTTAGCCAGCGAAATGAGCAAATGCCTGGCATGGTAAAGCAATGCCAAGATGAAAGTGTAGGGGTAAGTTGAAGAAGGGGAATAGAATGCGTATACTGCTGGGCAAACAAAGAGCCGTTGAATTGTTTCGTGCATTCATTTTGAGTCATTTTTCGGCAAAGAGTTTCTCCTAATGCACAGCCAAGTGCAGCTGCGGCTAAAAAGTGGGTGCGGTTGCCATTAGGGTAGGGATGGATACTGAAAAAGTGGGTGGGTTATAGGGGGGCGGGGGTGTTACTTTTTGGGGCGTATGCGCAACTTATGAAGATTGCCGGCTGCCGTTTGCTGATGTTGCGCGCATTTCGCCTAAAAATGTCAAGTCACAAGTGTTGAATTCACACTTGACAAAGCAGCAGCAAGCAGCAACAGCAGCCTGAAGGCGTGTTGGTTGCAAGGATGCCAACGCCAACTCACACAGACACATTGCAACTGACAGTTTTCATTAAAATGTTATCAAAAACGCAGTTTCCGCTTGCAAACCGCAAATGTGCCAGGCGGCAGAAGAAGTGAAAGAAAACGACGATGCAACTTAAATGACAGTGGAACACTAATAACAACGGATATAGTAAAGGGGAGTTAAGCGGAGAATAGAAACTGGTGGCAGACATCTCTCACATGGGGTAACATGTGTGTGCCTTGGTACATAACGACTGCAACAACTAATCTCAGAATCTCATTCTCTTGCCTGTCGAGTAGCCTGTTTATTAATTGCCATAAATTTTCAGTAAAATATTTTAAGATATTTTACACTTCCTACGGAAATTCTCATAAATTTACCATAAATCAATCAATTTTCAAGCGTCAACTACTTGGTTAAATTTTAACTCAGGTGCAACCATCTGATATGTAAAGATGCATCTGCTGATGGAAGCATCTTTCCTTTCAATCCACTTCACTTCACTTGACTCTACTGGATTCATCAAGTTACAAGTATCTACCACATAGGGCTAAAACTTTACTTGAAACCCACACACTTAAACACATACACACACACACACACATACATTCTGCTTAGATAATAATTTATTTAGCGTAAAATTAAAATGAATGCAAAATTTTGGTGGCGTGGCAAAAAGTTTTTGATTAAAGTGAAAACGAAACTTGACTAAGTTTTTGTACGTAAATAGAGGTTAGACAGAGAGGGAAAGGGAGGAGGTTTGGTGTTCTATGTTATTCCAGGTGCTGTGTAGTGTTGGATAGTTTCAGTTACCTTTTTCACCTCACACTATTCTGCTGTCAATTTTCATAGCAGTTGTTGTTGTTCTTGTTGTAGTTGCAGTTGGTGGTGTCTGCTGCCAACATGAAATTTATTGTGCACAAATTTTGTGTGCCTTCTGCTAAAATGTTGGAGTTCTGTGTGTGCGTGTATATGATGGAGCATATTTCTGTGTCTGTATTCGTATAAATACCGTGTATTTTTAATATAGAAAGATAGAGTATATTTAGGTTAGCAGATTATGGTTCTTATAGATAGAAAGCAACAATATAAATTAAGGTTTCGCCAAGTTTCAGAAGTAAAAAAGAATCATTATCTACTTATATATTAATAAAAATTGAGTTTTAGTAAGGAAACTTTTTAAAACAAATTTAGTTTTTCTACATAATTTTTTACAGAGTATCACATAGTCACGAAAAACCGAAGGAAATTTTCTCATTATGTGGCAAAAGTTTCATTGACTTTATGTTGCTCATTACTTGAAGTTTTTCATAGCAAAGGCAAATCTAAGCCAAAAAATAAAAATAAAACAGAAACAGAAATAGAAACAGAAGGAAGCGAAAATACAACATTTCAGATGTAAAAGCCAGAAACAGATTTGACAGTCAGAGCTTAAATGGGAACAATCGCTAACTTTTCTAATTGGCATTTTTCCGCAATGATTGCAGTTCAACACGCTGCGATAAAAGCTAATCGAATTATGCTTTTGGCAAATACCAAAATGGAAGTAAAAAAAACTAACGAACAATTATGCGAGGGTGAAATGGGTGTAGGGGGAAAATGCAGGGGGAGTTTGTCGGTATACGTTATGTGCGGAGTCATGTCAACGGCCAGCCAAGCAGAACTGCGAACAACCGACAAAGAGTCGAATGGGACAGAGAGGAAGAAGGAAGTTTCCGGCAAAAAGTTACAGCCAAAAAGGATTTGTATATGGAAAAAAAATTTTACAAGCCATTAACAAAAATGTTGCGCCTGGGCATATGCCACATAAAAATTGCTAGGCAGAAAACCGACTCCGAGAAGTTGCTGGCTTTAGTATTAGAGTCGAATGCCAAAAATGGTTGCACTGGTTGCGATCTTGGCGCCATTGCGTCCGATTTTTTCTTTCTCTTTCTTTATTTTTTGATGGGTGGGTGAGAGGAAACGCAGCCGGAAGCACGAAAAACAAACAAGAAAATATACAAGACGGAAAAAAAAGAAGCATTGAGGAAAAAAACAGAAATAACTGAACAACAACTAAAAAAGCAAACGGAATTACGATACAAAAAGGCATGTAGGAAACAACAGCAGCAATAGCGGGCGGAACAGCTATAACAATTGCAAGAGCGCTTGCGCCTGTCGAGGAAAATGATAAATTTAAACGCAGTGACATGACAAATCGCCGCTCATTTGTATTAATCAGACCGAACACAAAAAGAAAACTCGCCACATGGTTGAAGGAAGAGTGGAGAATTAAGGCAACCCTTTTTCAGCTGGCGCCCAATCGCCCTTAGTTTATACAATGTTCCCCCCGAAAAAAACTGTAGGGGTAAAACTCCCCATTCCCTTTTTACTTGTTGTTGATGTTGCAATTATTGTTTTATGGCTTGCCGGTTTTAGTTGTTAGCTGCAGCAGCTAAGCTTCCCACTTAAGTGAATTGGCAGTCTCCTCCTTGCCCAGCTTGGAAGCCATTTTTTTTTTTTTTTGGGTTGAGGCTAAAGGTTAAGACTTGTTGTGTATGTTAGTCAGTATGTGTGTAAGTGAGTGTTGTGCTCCAGTGCTCTCCATTTGCATTGCACTACATAATAATTTTCAGCAAAGTTAATTTTGCGAGAAATTAAAATTCTTCTGCAACTGGCAAGAGTAAATATATCTGAAAATGTAACTGGAGCTGGAGTCAAGTGTTCATTATGTGAGTAGAACATTTGCTGCTGAGTGATATATGTATACTTCAACTTGCTAGTACAGATATGGAGGGTGCACTATGTCCATTCTTGATTCTTCGTTCTCTTATCTTCGTCCTGTCAGCATGTGTCAATTTAATAAATATATATGTATATATATACAAACAAGAACAATGATGATGATGTGCCAGAGCCTCAGAGTAAGGCAGCCACAAATACAAAAACACACATACATATATATACATTATATGAAAGCCATACGAATGACAGAGAGACAGACTGGCAGGACGAACGTGCCGCATAAAGATGTAAGACGAAGAAGACGAGGAAACAGAGTCGCAACTTCAAAAATGAAATGAAATAATTCCGAAAACATGAACTGAAAACATAATCGAGCAAGTGTCAAGTGAAGGAAGAGGCGAGGCATCGAAGTCATTCGTTAAAGTCCTTGCAGATTGTACCAGGACATATAAATAGACTCTCTTCGTTGGTGGCACATTGACACAATCAGACGTTGCGAAAAAGTAATATTTGTGATTAATTTGGTTTCCATTTTGCTTCGTTCGGGTAGCGCGTGCAGCGAAATATTACGCACACACAATAACAACAACAACAGCAACAAGAATACAATGAGAACTGGAGGCAGGATCAAAATGTAGAAGCTAAAAGGAAGCGAAACATCATCACCATCATCTATTGGCCAATGCGAACGTGAGCTGTCAACAACTTTGCTGCGGTTCTCATTGTTGTTCCTCTATTTCGGACTTTATCAAAACCTTGAGGCACCTCCTCCGCCCATCTCTCTGGATGTCGTCAATCTCTACTATTTCATTCCATTGTTTACTTTCACTTCACTGACGAAATTAAATCGATTTGACTGTCCTCTGACTTCTGGCTTGTGCGTGTTGGCAATGGTCAAAATAATATTGCAGCTGTTAAAAAATATTCTTAAAGTAAGTCTATAAAAAGCGGTTTTAAGGTCCTTTTCCCTTTCTCTCTCTTTCTGTCTGTCTGTCTCATTCTATCTTAGACAGCAAATTAAATCCGGTCAAAGTCGCCAAGTTTTGATAAATTTGCTTACAGTGCCAACTTAATGAAGAGTTTGTCAGTTAAGTTTAGTTTTTTCTGTATTTTTTTCTATATATAACTTTTTTATTTTTTTTGGTTTTGCTTTCTTTCTTTCCAGTTGGTGACAAACGGTTGCTGGGCCACAGACCAAGGCATAAACTAAGTAAAAGTCAACAGACATAAGTAGAGCCAAGAAGTATGCGGCAGCAGCAGCAGCAGCTTAACAAGCAACTAAAACAGCAAATCAGTGAACAATGTGAAAAGAGATGGAAAAACGACTTGGCTTGCTTAAAGAAATGGTTAAGTATGGGTAGAAATGGTGGGGAAAGGCGAAAATGCATTTAAAACTAAAAAGGATCTTTCTACCATCAACTAGATTTGTTTTAAACCATAGCTAGATATTGCAGTTGGCCAATAAAAGCTTCGTTTTATTACGTTTAGAGTGATTTGAGAATATTTGGCTTTAAAAGTTGGAGAAGAAATTAAATTACAGATAGGAAAATTGAGCATTTGTTGGTAATGGTGCTAATAAATTTTAACATATCAAAGTTCATGTCAAAAAATGCGAAATTAAAGAAAGAACATCTATGGCTTTGCTAGTTTTCGTATTAAAAAATTCGTTTTTTAATAGTTACATCATTAAAAATTGCAAAAATTGGAAGAAATATTATTTTACCAGATTTTAATACCAACTAAAAGATGTTTTTAAAGAATCGTAGAATGAAACAGTTTTCCAAAATCGAACTAAATTCGATTGAATTGGAGCCTTTAAAAGTTTAATTTAATTTGAAGGATCATCTTTTAGCCGATTTTTAAGAATAGAGAATCAAGCTTTTATACAAAGATCGAACAAAATTTAATACTTTAGCAGTTTAAAACAACTTTAGCTTTTAACACAAGAGTCCTCCTTGGTGGACATCATTGCCGATTGGAGAATTTGCAGGGGTATACAAATTTCGGCATGACTGAAGTTTGTCCGGCCTTTTAGTTTTTATTTTTATTTGAAAACATAACAAATCAAACATGAAATGCTTCAATGAACAAATACATTACCCGCATTCATTATAACTTGCTGTCATTTCAAATTAAATGGGGACAGAAATCAATAATTTCCATTTCTTTTTTTGTATACCAATTTGTTAGATGGGCGTTCAAAAATTATCATATGCGTAGGTGACATTAAAAGATAACATAGTGCCGTATATACATATATACATTCATACCTATATTGATATGCAAATTGGCATGGATGACTTTTAATGCCTGCGGTAATTCTCATGACATTCAATTCGATATATATAAGGCTGACCAATTGCATTATAATATATCGAAAATAAAGGGCACCATACCAACACCATGTCATTTACCCCATTTTGGGAAAGCATTGGGACAGAAAAATATTTAATTTTAATTAAAGTGCCATTGCGTCATGGATGCCGTTGGCATTTATTGTATACCACAGCAGCAAAGGCAGAAACAGAAGTAAAAGCCCCAACAGGAACTGGAGGAGTAGTGTAAAAACATAATTTACATATTTTTATATTAAAGTGTTCAAGCGCGTTGATATTGTTGGCACAGTGGCGCAAAAGGAACCCTGGCTTCTCACAAAGTGCAATCCTGGTCCTGTGACTGTGTCTGCATCTGTTTTTTTTTTGTTTATTTGTGTGTGTGTGTGTGTGTGTGTGTGTGTGTGTGTGTGTGTGTGTGTGTGTGTGTGTGTGTGTGTGTGTGTGTCTGGGTCTGGGTCTGTGTTCGTTGTGTCAAGCCCCAGCGACCACTTGTGAGCTCACCTAAGCGACAGGCCAGCCGTCAAGCGATGTCAGGCGACTGCCATTTAAATTCTGCGCACCGCAAAAATGAGAAAAAAAAATGTTTCAAATACTTTTCGCCACATGTGGACACTTGACGCTGTGTGGCATCTCATGCAAGAGTGCAACGACTTCTCGGTGTTACCCCAAAACAATTCAGGGTGAATTATTTTGAACTGAACGATGGTGCAAATTCGCTCATTTGTGACTTTGTCCCCCACCCAACAGTGTGTGTTTTTGTAGCAAAAATTAAAAAGAAAAAAAAGAAAAGGAGGTTGGGAGTTTGGGGAAAAGAAGGTATAGTAAAAGTTGATTAAATTTACCATCATGCAACCAGCACAACGGCCATGTGATATGACAGCCTAATCTCAGGCGGGGCCAACGTACGACTTCATCGCACTTAGTTAAATGAGAAAGGGCAAACAAATGAGCAAAAATGTTCTCACTTCCTGTTCTCTGTTCCAAATGCCACGTGTGGCTCCAAAGGGAAAGAGAGTATAAGGAGTTGAAAGGGGGGAGACTTGTCTGCCCGGCAGGTGGAAAGCACTTAACAGCCCCATCTGTACAAAGAGATGCAAAAAATTGCAAAAGTTGGATGAAGCCTGCAGGTTAAACAGCCGTTTCCAGCAGTTACAAGCAAAGTGGCGCATTGAGGGTTGGCTTGTATTTTCATAGATATACATATGTATATATATGTATATCTATATATATACATATGTCTATGTTGTCATCGTTGTTGTCATCGTCACAAGGCTCTTTACTCTTTCTCGCTGTTGTTGTCCTTGTTGATTATGGCGCATAATAAAGTGAAATGCCACTCAGGTCTGCCATAGACAAGCATCATCTCTCTCTCCATCTTCATCATTTTCAATGAGCTTTGTCCTGTGGATTGTTGCCTTTGTGCAGCAGCAAATAAAAACAAAGAGAAAAAAAAACTAATTTATACTGAAACTATGTATTTCTAAATGTAGTATATCTTGGCAACTATCATAAAAATTTTTTGCTTAGCAACCAAAAAAAAGCAAAAAAAAAAAAACATTCCCATGCACATTTTAAATATCAACCACATGCCGCCCTCCGCCCTTCTAACTTGTGGTGAAATTTCAAGCGGTTACCATGTGCCTTATGGGCCTACTTAGTCTCCTGAGTCTCAGTCTGGGTTATTTTAGGTGGTGGGTTGGCTGGTGGATTTTGTTGTTGTACAAAAGTAAACAGAAACGTTTGCCAGTTTGCCAGTCGTAGGCCCAGTCGAGCGCAACGGCGAGTCAAAAATTGTCGGCGTCGCTCTGTCCGTTCATTCCTCTTGCCGGTGTTCTTTCCCCTCTCTCTGTCTCACCAGTTAACGACGGCGCGCAAACGCAAAATGCACTCAGGCGTAAACTGGCAGCGACACCCCCTCACATGATTCTCTCATTCTATCTCACCCTCTTTTCCCTACCAATTGACTGAAATTTGTTTGTGAGGTTTACTTAACGCAAAGAGCTCATGGGCTTGGTCTTGGTCTTGGTTTTGGTCTTGGTCTTGTCGTCTAGAAAAGTTACCTTTTTGGTGCTTCATTTCGCCGAGTTTTAGATACATATTCAATTTTATGCTTGGCATGTGCCGCGAAGGTAAAGTTTGCCCAGATTCAGATTCAGATTCAGATCTGAACCGGCAAACTTACCCTGCTGATTACTTGACATATGTTGAAGCTGTTTGCTTTGTGCGGCGGCGTGTAAAACTGTTTTGGTTTTCTTTTACCCTCTATGTAGTAGGTCTCTAAGTCTTCTGCTCCATCATTCGCCATTGGATGAAGGTTAATTTTTGGCAACGAAGGAGCATAGCACTCGTAAAGTACTTTAACCTTCCCATCTTCTCTTTTCATCTGTTTGCTCCATGGTTTTGGTTTGGGAAAAACTTGACAGCTGCGTGATAAATGAAGCGAATGAACGGCACAAAATGCAACAGCGACAAAATGGCAAACAAGCAACAAAAACCCAGTGACCTATGCCAAGGGCCTTGGGGCAGTCTCTCCCCCCAACACACTTCTCTTCTAACTACTTGCCATGGTTGCCAGCAAGTTTGTAACAAAATTTACTAATTTAATTTTTGCAATTTTGTTGAGTTTTTGCACTGTTTTCTCGTGTTGCTTTGCATATGCACCATACCCCAAGAGTCTGTATTCACTTTCAAGACGATGTAGATCGCGACGTGCTGCATGTTGCACGTCCTGAATACCGATGCCACCAAAATAAAGTACCTGGCAATGCTCGAGTTCAGTTGTTGTTGCTGTTGTTGTTGATGTTCTTGATGGTGTTGTTGTTGGTGTTGTTGTTGTTTTTCTGTCGTTGAAACTAATGTGCCATTATTAAGTTTTGAACTTTGTTGCCAGCATCGTGCATCCGCCAAACAGTAGAAATAACAACAGCAACAACAACAACAAGAATAGTTGTAACAGCAACATCGGCATCCTTTTGCTTCATTGCTTATACATAGATGTTGTGAGTGTGAGTACACCTTGTTAGATCATTAAGAGTCCATTAGTCATTAAGTGTGCCATCGTCAGGATGATGTTGTTGTTGTTGTTATTGTTGTTGTTGTTATTGTTGTTATTGTAGTTGCTGCGGCCTCGTCTTAGTTTTAAGCCCTTGCTGAGTGGCGCTCTCGAAACTCCTATGAAATTCCATTTGATTTTAATGGGAAATTTTGCTAGGTTTAGCAGGGCCGTGTGGCATGCTTCAAAATCTTGGCAGTTAATATACCTAGAGAGAGACAGACAGACTGACAGACACCTCCAAGCTTCCGTTCATGTGGAAGACACTGATAACTGTCTATGTTTGCACATGTGACTTGTTATTCAGCTTATCGCGCATCAAAATTTTGGGTTAATTTCATTTAACCGAAGGGTTCACTGTCAAAATCTTTAAAATGACCCACCCACCTCCCTTACCCCACCCATTCAAGAAATATATCTAAAAAGAGTAGTTAATGAAACGTTGTCTCTTTAACAACTGGGCGCGGAATCACTTGAGCGTAAAAACTAATTGTAGACCACAATAAAAAATAAAATGTAACAAAAATATATGTATACATATAGAGAACCAAGACCAAGAGAAAAATTTGGATTACTTATTACTATATGTAGATAGTTGTGTGACAAACTCAACGATGCGTTATGTGTACAATTTTGTGTGACATATAATCATAAGATATCTGCCTGTATATATTAGGTAAACAACCTTACATTCCCAAACATTATGAACCGTTGAAGCGTTAAACTCTGCAAAAAGGAGAGGGGCAAAAGGGATTTAAAGGAACAATAACTCTAAATTTGGATGTATCCACGACCTTTTAAAAGTTTTAATTTAATTTGATGGCACAACTATTTTAAGGGTTCAAGGTTATTAAAACATAAAATGAATTTAATTTGAAGCGAAAAACGGCGTAGATAAAATGGACCCCAATTTGTTGTTTTCTAATCACGTAAAAGAATAGTTTCTTTTTATTATAAACTTTACAGTCTAAGACAAATAGTAAAGTCCTTTTGTGTAAAGTTAAATGAAGGCTTCAATATAGGTATATAAAATAAAATAAGATAATAAATAAATAAAATAAGGTATTAAATGAAATAATATGTGTTGAATTATTTTTGTAACTTAACATATTAAATTCTTGTGAAATAAATTGAGTTAATTTCAAATACTAAACTCAATTTATTAACTATTTAGCAAGAGTAAACTTTTCATTCTTCTAATAAGCAATTTTCCTCTTCATTAATGTACAAATGTTGCAGTGTTGCCTTAGCAACATGTTGCCTGCAACATAGCTCAAACTAGTTTGAGAGCGGTACGCCCACGCAATGGTGTTAAAAAACGTAAACACAACATGTTGCAGAGCATGTGCCGAATGTGCGGTAACAAGTTTGAGTGAATTGGTATAGGTTTTTCGGGTATACAGCACGACTCTCATACGAACTTAGACCCGACTCAAACCCGACTTGTCCTAGTCTAACGTTTCATTTCCATTTATCAGAACGTTCAGTTCATATCGGAATTTTGTGCGGATCGGACGTTTGGCTCTCTGGCCTACGCGAGTTGCCGTATGCAGCTTAAATATAAAGAGATATACCAATAAACAGTGAATGAACGTGAACAGTGAACAGTAATAGCGCATCCAAGTGATCCAAGTGACCCAAACCAATACCAATACTTATAAAAAAAATAAAACGTGTGCAATTTTAAATATAAACATAGAAAATCGAATGTTGAAAAAGGTATTAGCATATAAAAATATAAATAGTTGTGGGACATAGATAGCACGTGTGTTTCTGTTTTTGTGTTTTGTTTCCTTCTTTTTTTTTGGCAAACGCCCATCAAAAGGAGCTTACTCCATTTCAATCCGGCAAGTGTGTTGTTTTTGTTGTCGTTGTTGTTATTATTTTGTTTGGATTATTGTATGATATTTGGATTTACCGTATCGTTCCCTTCACCCGGACAAGTGTATTAAATGTATAGAGTATAGAGTTGCAGCAGCGGCGTAAAATACTTTGACACACTTTTACTTCGTGCTAAATTTTGAACTTTCGGCTGGTGTGTCCTCGAAAAGTTACAACAACTCCCCTGGAATAGTTACAATCGTGGCAAGAGGAAGGGGTTACGGACCAGTAGCAACAGCAGCAGTAGCAGAAGAAGAAGTGGGTGGGAAGGGGGGTCAAAATCTGAAGTTCCTTGAAAAGAATTGTCGTCGTTTGCTTTTGGCTCATCAATAAAAATCTTCTTTATATTTTACGAGCCAAGGACTCACTTTACTCCTTTGGTAACTCTGGCCAAGAAATGGCCAATATATTAAATGCGACAACGGATTAAACGGTTGGTTGCCCTTTTTATGTCCGCTTATATTTATGGACGATTATTTAAAAATTGCCATTGCCAGTATTGCCAGTTGCTGTTGCTGTTGCTGTTGGTCTCCATCAAAAGTTCACACAAAGTGTTTGCCTGCTTTTGTCCTTCTTGTTGGCCATGAAGCACATTTATGGCCTGTGAATGTTTTATAACATTTGTTGAGTAGTGCACATCATCATTATCATCGTCTCCGTTTCATTCATCATAATCATCATTAACGAGAGTAGCGGCATCAATATTGCTGTTGGGAAATTGTTTTAAAGACAAATATTTTTGACCAACTTAAAAGGGTCTCTCTTCCCCATTGATTCCTTTCCTTGTTCTAAGCTGCCGATGGCAGCCACAGAATAAAATTTAATTAAGCTGGGCGTTTTATTGTTTATAAATTCATGTTAATGATATTTTGCTGAAGGTCCACTCCCTGCTGGTGCCCCAAAAATATCTGCAATTAACTCAAATCGGGCGGCATGGAAATTCCTTTGGCCAAACTTGTGAAATTTTCCGCTAATTGTTTCGCGCCCGTCAACACTCCCAAATACCAAGATGAGAAGCAAATTTTGTTGCCAGCTGTGTGTTTGTGTGTATGTGTGTGTCTGTGTTTCTTTGTATGCGTGTCTGTGTTGGTATTTGTAAGAAGTATTCCAGATTCAATGCTAGGCGTCGGCAAAAGACGATACCATTTTGTTTTGATATGCAAATGGCCTTAAATTCCACACTCGAATTGAAATGAAATTGCCTAAAAGTTTTGTTTTTCAAAGTTCTGCAAAGTCTGGTTACACACAGCGTTGGAGGGGTGAGGGGAAGCGGGAATAAAGGGCGGCACGTGCGGCATTGGTGGCGGCGGCGGCGGAGTCATTTAATTTTAAATGCCAGCCATTTTTATTAATGGTTATTGCCGTGAGTGAAAAGTGGAAATGCTTTCAATCCAACATATAAAACAGAGAGAGGGAGGCGGGGAACCTCGAGAACGCTTTGTAATAATCGAAAATTGTTTTGCCATAATATAGAAAAGTATTTCAATTTTTCTTTTATTTGTTGTTTCAAAATTGAGAAACATCATTTAGATGGGGAAGAGAGAATAAAGTATTTTGCTTGATGGAACAAACAGAATTAAGTGGGCCATCTGCTTTGTCTCTGAAATGCAGTCTAATGGGATGGAGAATCAAATGAATCTCATCTTCAATTTGAAACTCACTTTTCTCACAATAAGATTCAAAATTGAATCACATTTACCATCATCCATCTAAATATTGTTGACGACACTTTACTTTTGGTATTTTCAACAAATTTGCTCACATTTCGCGTTATCCTGTGCCACTACTGAATACACCACCGATTCATCCACCCACCAAACCACCATCTACCCGCCTGTGTATGTGTATTTGTCTGTATGTGTTTGCTCAAACATTTATATCAATTTCTTTATTCCTTTCGGTTTTCGGGCTTGCATTTTTTTGGGTAGCCTGCCTGGAAAAAGGAAAATTTATGTATGCGTTTTATGGCTACGTGGCTCGTAAATAAGAAAAATGCTGCAGCACCGCTAGGAATATCGGAGTTTTATCTATGCCTCTGTATTTGCAAATATATGTGTATGTATATGCCTTAGAGTCCACGTTTGAGTGTGTGTGTGTGTGTGCAGCACATGTGGTACGGCAGCCAAGGCGCTAAAATGGCTAAAAATCGAGACAGAATATCTCACTTGATTTTCTCTACTTTGCATATATCCAGGGTCGGATTAAGTTAGCGTTGTGAGGGGCTCTTTTAAATTAGAGCTTAAAGAAGTCATAAATAAAGCACTAAAGTTCCAATAGAAACATTAGTTTGTCTTAACGATTACATAATACATGGCTAGGGCACACCTAGGCTAAAAAGAAAATATCTCTAATATTGATTCCATATTAGCAGACTTCTTCCTAAATTTGTAACTTTAATCTAATAAAAGTTAATACATTTTCTTTGCCATTTATATTTATAGAATATCTAAAGAATTGATTACAAAACTCTGAACAATGTAGTGTAGAATGAGCACTTAATACTGATATTAATATCTTGATATCAGTATTATACTATATCGATTTGTTATCTTTCAATATGGTTAATAGATCTTCCCAACCCACTGCACCATCGCCATCAAAATCGGCTGCTGAAATTATTTCTTTTATTTCATCATTGGAAATAATCACGGCCAGTTCTTTAGCAGCTCGTTTAAAATTATCAAAAGTGATTTTTCCAGTGCGATCAAAATCGAAATATGAAAAAGCCTTCTTTAACTCATTAACTGTACCAATTTCAGACATTTTTACTCTCATGAATTCCAAGAAATCATTAAATGATATAGAACCGATCTTATTCTTGTCAATATTCTCCATCAAGAGACGAATTTCCTCCGTTGTCGATTCAAAACCCAAATAATAAATGGCAAGGCGCATTTTTTTAAATTCAATAAAGCCAGTGTGCTTGGTATCGAATATATCGAATGCCTTTTTAATATCAACTTCCTGCTCTGGCGATAATTTAAACATGAGCAAATCACTTTTCCAATCTCTATTCTTCAATTCGTCCATCTTTCGTTCTTAGTTTTGATGCAAGTATATATGAAATAATACAAATATATATTTTATTTCGTTGTTTCCTTTTTTTTTTAGATGTTCTCACTAAAGTAGATGTTTTCACACTGAGCATATATATTTTTAGTTCAACACAGATCTTGAATTACTATGACATTTTAATATCAAGGCATACTCGAATTTAATATTTTAATAACAATCCGCTCCTGTATGTGTATATATGTATATATATTTATACATATATTGTATATATATTTATACATATATATATATATAGATAGATAGATAGATACGTATTAAAGAGCAGTTGCATCATAGTATTTTAATGAAACTTTGAAAATCCAATCAGCAATTTCCAAAAGGATTCAATGTCAAAGAATGTTGATTTTTCCTTGTGTCAAACAGAAAATGGCAAGATGAAATTTATTCCACAATTCTAAGCTCTGTGATGGATATTAAATTTGCAAATGCAAACAACTAGAATTTTTGATAGGACTTTTAATACTTAGATTTGTTTATTTAATTTATATTTCTAAATGCATAAAGTAAGGATTGCTTTTACCAGGCCAGGTGTCTTGTTTTGGAATTGTTAAAAGATTACATCTAACTGAATTACAAAAAGAAACACAAAGATTTAAGCCATAAATTGGTTCTCATTTGCCACAAAAAAAGAACAAGAATTTCTTTGCTTCTGTTTGCCATTGAAGAGTTTGGTCTACAAACACATGGCTCCGCTTAAGGGGAATGAAAACCAAAAAAAAAAAAAAAGTGCGAAATTAGTATTCAAAAGCAAAGGAAAATGGCAAAAGCAAAGCTAAATGTATTACTAAGCCCGAAGACCAGTTCATTAAACTCAGCCGTTTTTGAATTTATACAACACATTGCCTTTTGTGTGCTGTTGCTGTTGTTGAAACAAGCCAAGCAGAACGTCGAATGCCTGCATTTGGTGGCGCAACTTTAGAAAACAGAAAATTGTACCAGTATTTGCCGACCATTTAAAACCACCTAGCTCCAGCTAACAGAAACTCAAATAAACCAAAGTAACAAGCAACATGAGGTCTGATATTGCATCAACAAACTGCACCAACAGCAAATGCAATCCTCCCCCAAAAAAGCAAAAAAACCAAAAAAAAAAAAACAAAACCCTATTGTTGTAACAAGTAAAATTTAAATATTAAACCAGAATTAGCCAAGTGAGGCATAGAGCACCGAAGTTAGTTATCAACTTCAACCCCAATGACCGGAAACGGAAATGTGTATGTCTGTCTAACCGTCAGCTTGTAACTGTCTTTTGTTTTGCCTGAGATACTCGATGGACATTGCAATTAGAACACATTATTTATAAGTGCATGCATGTCCTATAACAAGTTGTAAAGTCCTTGACTTGATTCTATTGAAACTGCATGGCAATTACTGGCCGCCCTTTCATTTTCCGCGAATTTCGAACCAATCAATTGGCTTAGTTTCCCTCTGCCACCTCCCCCTTTCTCTTTTTCATTCTGTCTTTTTCCTTTGAATGCGGTTAGAGAGCTTTTCTTCGAATTTTCCCCACTTTTGTCCCATACATAAGCATGCAAAATATATCATCAATTTGGTTTCGTGGAACTCGTTGCAATTAAATGGCGTTTTGTTGTACCCCTCCACAATAGATCCCTTCCTTCTTTCCAATCAGCGAACTTTCTTATGGTCTGGCAGTTTCAATTTGACTAATAAGCTGCGTTGCAAATCGAGTAATTGGAAATTCAAAACTGGCAAATAATAAGAAATAAAAAAAAAAAAAAAATAAAACAAAATGAAACAAACAAATGCAAACAACAGTAAATGGAAAAATAAAAACAAAAGCCACATTCATATTGCCACCTGCCTTGGATACTCATTCGAATTTCCATATCATATTTTCTAAAAACAAAAACAATTTCCATACAGCAACCAACTTTTCATTCTACATAGTTGGTTTTCAATTTTTCCATCCTATTTTTTTTTTCCACAGTTCTTTTTTTTTTTGTTAGAAATTTTGCTAGTAGCTGTGATGGGGCCAACAAGTTTTCATTTCTGGCAAATTAATTAAATGCAGTCGACTGTGATTTATGCGATTGTGGTCGTAGTATGGGATTGGATGGCTTTTGGTATATGTATAGTGAATATAGTGTAGAATGCTGTTAACCCCTAACGGGAGTCTAAATCGTCTCTATATATTAGGGTGGTTCAAAAGAAAACCTCAACTATTAAAACTAATTCGAATTTTAAGAAGAAATAGTTTTGGAATTGTTTTTCTATTGAATCTACTTTTAATTTTGTTTAGTTTATTACAAATTATTCAGTTTTAGATATACTTATTCTATGTATATCAATTCCACACTCTCTATTGAAAGAAAATTTTTTCATTGAAAAAAATTAGGAAGTAAATATTAATTTTTAAAGCTTAGGAAAACAAATTGCTAGCCAAACAAATTTATGCTCTTGAAAAATATCTTTTTAAATTTCAAGTATCACTTTTTTTACAGATGATAATGCATATATTGAATCGTTAACATAAAAATAAGAAAGAAAGCAATTGAGACATTATCCAACTCAATAATAATGAAACTCCCCCCTTTTATTTGCCATGTAAAATTGAACCACCCTAAAGTATTTATCACATACACATATATAGATATATATATCTGTAAGTGTGTCTGTGTTTAGGCAGATAAGCGTGGTTTTTTTATGACTACGAACATTAGTTGGCATCCAGATACAGATACAGTAGCTGCAATTAGGCAGCATTAGCAATGGGATGGGAGAAAGGGAGTGAGTCAATGTGTAAAGTGCATTGGGGAATGGGGTTTTTCCCCTCTGTTTAACACTCGACAGACAGGAAGGCTAAAAGCCAAAACCACTTAAAGATTAAGTTATTATTGAACGGTTGGCGGTTGGCCATTAAATACGAATCTCTTGACTCAAATGTCTAATAATTTTGTACTTAAAAATTCATTAGATACAAATCGTATACCCATATCAAAGGCAACCACAATGGGCCATGAAAAAGCCAAAATAATTTACTTACAATGGCCAAAGCCAGTACCAATAACAATACCAATACCAACAACTACAGTGGAGCTTAAGCCAAAATAAATGGCCTGGTCTTGCGTCTCAGCTGATTCAGCTGCCTCCTCACTAATTTGCACTAATTGATTTCTTTTCGAAGAGAAACTGATGCCCTTTCTTGGTTGGCATGTCTTTTGTCTTGCCGGCCAGTCAGCCAGTCAGTGAGTCAAGGAAGAAAACGAATGGAGGTGAAGTGAAGTGAAGCTTTAATTGAGCGTTGGTCGCTGTCAAATGTTTCCTTCGTTGGACATGCGTTGACAGTTTGTCTGGCATAGTTTTTTTTTTTTACTTTTCCTCTCCATCTCCAAAACGTTGTTTTTTCGGCGTTATTTTTTTTTCTCCTTCACATATTTCTTTTGTTGTTGTTGGTGTTGTTGGAACAAATCGAAAACTAAACGCAGTCAAAGTCTCATTAGCTGATGACTTTGATGCGATACAAAGCCACGTTCTGTGGCTCGCCCTTGTCTCCCTTTTTCTGTTTTTTGGCATCTCCAACACTCTGATTGGGTTTTAATGCGTTTTGGCAGTGAGCATTGTTCGAGCAACAGAGATTCGTTGGTAAAGTTTGATAGTTTGTTTGTCTCTCCGTCTGTCTGTCACTCTGTCTTTCTTTTTGAATGCCAGCCTAAGCATTTATGCGTACAAGACTTATGTAGTTTGGTGTCTCGTTGTTGGCTATTAACCAAATCATTTCTTATAATGTTGTCTGAGGATCGGATAATAAGAGAAGCGACACTTTCACATTTTCTTGTTATGGGTAATTTGCTACGCACCATGCAAAATGTAAGTGTATATCGGAGATAATTTCAATGATTGTTTACAACTTTCTCAGTTGGCACGTGTTTTGACGTAACCAATGAATTTCTGCACTCAAAAAAAAACCGGCGATCTTTTGTTTCAGTTTGTATTAAGCAATTCGATTATAGATTCGGTAAACAGAATACTTAGAAAATATGCCATCTTTTCATAGTCAAAATTGGTTTAGTTTCTTAAATTTAATAAGTATTTTAAATTACAAATCTTCATATTATATTAAAAGAACCTTTTAATCATTTTTAAAGTAGCAGTAACAAATTCTCTTGGCAATTTTTGACACATAAAATATGTAGTATGATTAGATTTACATAAGTATTTTTTTAGATTTTCTGAGTGTAACTGATTAAGGGTTAATTCGCCCGCCGAAGTAGCTGAGGGATTCCATCACGCCCTGACACTTTGACCCAGGCAATTTAGGAGGCGTCTTAATGTTTCCACTACCCATATTATTTTTTGGTAAATGACATCGAGCACAAGCTGAAGGAGAAGACTATGCGAATGACGATAAATTTGCACTCTGTTTGCTTTTCACGCCCACTTTAATTAGCAACACGATGCTGGGAAGGAGGCAAGAATGAAGATTCATTTTGGCAACAAACGTACCGTCATTTAAAGACCCCGAGGGTCATATCGTGTGTTGGTAGAGTAGAGTAGCACGTTGAACGTTTATATGTATGTATGTACGTATAGTGAATGTCCATCATTTGGTTTGGTCACGCCGTCAGCTTTGAAATGGATGCGCTTCGCTGCCTGCACCTGTACGCTGCTATGTATACCCACACATGGCCAATTTAAGGCACACACGCCCACCTGGCGAATCACAGTGCCTCTACAAAAGAGGCAGCAAACAGCTTTCAACTGTTGCAAACGGAGCTAGCATGATTTCATGGTCGGCCCTTCTCTTAACCATCTCTCAGTCCACCTCCTACGCTCTTTCTCCTCCACCTACTATTCTTTCTATTTCGCATTAAATTGGCCTGGCTTTGTAAAATTATACGAAAATGCAACGAAAATGAAGATAAAGAGGAAAACTAACTCTTAGTCGGCAATTCAACGCTCCAGTTCCAGTTCACAGACATTGACACAGTTTGCCAGTTACTAACATTTACATACCTCAACACCAATACAAACTATGAATCGTACTAGTGATTTCTGGGCTAAGTATTTATATGGATTGCTCATCTTAGACTTTGCTCTACCTCTTCGTCTTCGTGTTCGGTTGTCATCATTCATGCTCTTCACGTTGTTGTTCATGTTGTTGGGATTGTCATGGCTGCTGCGATCAATGTTCCTCAGTGCTCACGTCTTGCATGTGTATGAGTTGAAAATTCATGACGATGCAGTTAACAAAACTGACAAAGTCGAGTCGAAGTCACAGACACAGGTAAAAGGCAAAAGCAACATCTTTGGCTGCAATCTAATTAGCAATATTTTTTTGATGTTGTTGTTGTTGTTGTTGCAGCGGCATTCCTTGGCCAACATGCAACGTGCAAGTTGTAATGAGACCCAAAATACAACTTACAATTCGTGTCTTACCATTTTCTGCAGCATCTTCTCCATCTCTTTAAGCAGAAACTTCAGTGAACTGGTTTTTCTTCCCTCCCTCTCTCTCTCTCTCTCTCTCTCTTGCTTACCAAAAATGGTTGTTGGTTTTGGCTTTTAGCAGTCCGTACATAAATCATCAATTGTCAGTTAATGTTTGGGGCATTATTTAACGTAATTATTATTACCCTTATTTCTATTCACTTACGGGTCATAAGCGGCTTAAGTTTACCTTACGTTTCGTGCAAGTGAATGTTGAAAATTTAACAATTGATTTCATTATATACATGTGTATATACCATATATGTATCTATGTATTCCGGCATCACATTTGAGGTGATAATGAATTCTGACATATCGATGAAAGCCCAAGACAAAATGTTAAGAGGCTTATGAGAATATTTTGACCATCCATATATGTGTGTACGAGTATATGCCTATATAAAAGGAATACAGGAATAAATCCCAAGGAATCCGAATTAGTTACAAATCTGTGCCAATTATGTTAATTTGATTTCATTTTCATTTTTATGATCAAATCAAATTTGTTGCGGCAATTGCATTAAGAGAGGCCAAAACAAAACAACAATATAAAAACAACGAAAGATAGAAACAAGAGAAAGAGAGAGGAAAAAAAAGAAACAGATTCGAATATAACGACTGCTTAGAATTGTATAAGATGCATTCAAACCAACAGACAATAAATACCAACCGAGCGCACAAAAAGATTGTTATGACAAAGAAAATGAAAATAAATGAGGCCACAAATGCACACGGACGGCCGCTCACCCAGCCAAAGCAAGGGCAAGGACGAGAATTGTGATGGGGACGCATATTTTAAAGATAAGCGGTTGGGCGGCGGCAGGCCGAATTGTATACAAATGGTCAACTTAACTAAAACAATAACAATCCCCCCCCATCCTCTCCCATCACGAACAACAGCAACAACATCACAACTAAAATGAGCAAAAGTGCCATAAAAGAGAAGCGAAAACAAAAGGCATGGACTGGCGCCAGTGGTTGTACCTAGTTTTAGTATTGGACTCCCAAGGTCCAGAGAGAGAAAACAAAGGGCAAGTGTCGCCCACCCGGAGTAGAATGGATGGGGTAAAGCCAACGAACTGCAAATGTAAAATTAATAAGAAATCAATGCGAAAAAGGAAAAAAATCAACCGCCAACGAGCAACCAAAAAGAAATGGATGAAAATGGAAAACGAAAACGAAAGCCAAGCCAAAGAAGTCATAAATAAAATTGAATGAAACGAATTCATTTCTTCTTTTTTGTATAGAGCTTTTGTTATTTCGCGGTTATCAATTTTGCTAGACGCACACAGCTGGCCAAACCAGAAGGCAAAGACGACAACGACGACGCCAATACCAATACTGATGCCCAAGCCCATACCGATGCCGATGTTGAGGCATTAGCCAATAAGGCCCCGCAGTTTCCACATTCGTTTCAAGCGCTCCCACGCTCCACTGCACAGATCCATTGAGTTGGGTGAGAGAGATAGATATAGAAATGATGGTCATAGTTGTTTCGGAGGGGGTAACAGAGAGTAAGAGATGGCAAACGAAAATGTTGCTTGTGCTGGCGCATCAATTTGCGATTATGAAAGGCTGCCTGGCCAGCAGCAACAACTCTTACAACAGCAGCAACAACAACGTTTATTTTTATACTGCCGCTGGCTAGAGATGCTCTACCCAACAATGGGCAACTCTTTATTCAATTCAATTTTATGCGGATAGCCAAGAAATCTGAGCATTTAATGCGCTGCCAAGACGAAGTAGCATCGTTAGCATAGCCACACAGATTGGCATTGGGGTGGTGATGAGATGAGTGGGGGGAAGTTAAGACTAAGCACAGCTGCCACCGATAGACAGACAGACCGACAGAACAACGTTTGGCATTTCTTTGGTTACCGCATGGCCTTCACATTTACCATTATCGGACTCGGATGCTGCAGCTGCTGATGGTGTTGCGACTGCGCATTTATGACTAGTTCTGTTTGAAGTTCCCTGAGATGGTACGGGACTCCAATGTCGCTAAATTTTGTCTCAATTTTTTTCTCTGTTTTTCTGTGGGGGATGGGGAGATACAAAGAACAGGCTTTGTGTGTTTCGTTCCGCTGCACTGAAGCGCATCACCGCTGCTGCTGTGTTGCAGCCCGAAGCCGCGTGCTCATTCTTATTTATGCATCGGCACGTCTCTCATTCCCTAACTCTCTTCCAATCTCTATGAATGCTCTCCCTCTCTCTATCCTCTCGTGTCTCTTGTTCCGGCAATCGGAGACCTCTAATGATTAAATGGCAATTCGTGCGATACTCTGCCCCGACGAGTTTATGGACAATTCGTGCTCCGTCTTCAATTCCATCTCCAACTCACTTTGCATTTCATATTAAGAATTGTATATTTGGTTCTTAATTTAACGCTAAATGAAGTGCGAAATTACAAAAAAAAAAAATAATAATAAAAGGGCCACTCTCATAAGTTTGTTTTCTTGTTTTCTGTGTGTATAAACGAAATCTTTCTTATTTCGTACCCGATTTGAGTCATTGATGTCGTTTCCTGCCCCGTCATAAACATAACAAAAGAACAGCGGTGATCTCTGTTGGGGCAGAAGGCGCGAAATTAGTTGTGTTTGTGATTTTGTGAATACTTTTAATTGTTGCCGCTGTGGGAATATCATAATCGTGACTGGTCTTTGCTCCAGCATCAACAAAATCTTTCTTGGGACCGGGTGGCTAGTATTTTGTCTGGCTCAGCACTTTATTGAATTTAACATTCCAACATGTTCCAGTACCGCAATGATTTAAATTCTATATACCAAAATGGAAACCATTGTCGTATTGTCAGCATTTTTAGGTTTTACGCCTCTGTGGGCACACGTGCAACGGAAATGGGCCTCAGCAATCTCTGGTTTGTTGGCTGTACTTTCGAACAATGACAATATGAGGAAATGCCCAAGCGATAAGGGAAGGGAATCCGACTGATCACAAGGCATTTAGCTGTTGTCAGGGTAGGCGTAATGTTGCACAAACCACAGTCCGTCGCTGTCACCGCTGCCGTCGAGGCCGTCGCCGCGACAGCCCTAATGGACCTTTAATGCATGGCTGTTGATAAACACAGGTGCCATGGGCAGGGGTAGTCAGGTAGACGCCTATTATGACTCACCAGCGTCACACTGTCGTTGCATAGAACCGTTTGTAATTTGCTGGCTAATAAACCGTTAACAATTTTCATGATAAACAAACAAAATGATTATGTACATAAACCTGACCTGGCCTGGACTCGGCTGGTAGAAATCTTTTTTCGCTGTCTATAAATAATTAATGCCCTTGGGGAGCTGTTGTCAGCTTGTCAGGAACACGAGAATTCAGCCAGATAGTGATAGAGACACAGAATGAAAGACAGAGAGAGAAAGGGAGAGTGAGTGACAGAGTGAGATGGAAAGAAGAGAAAGGAGCGCGCGCCAATAATTGCCAATTATCAATTCAGGCATTCTGGCAAACAAGATACATATGTACATTCATACATAAATATGTATATACATTCACATACATCCATATCAGGCTTCGCACATTCCAGGACTGGATTGGACTGGACTGTGGACTGGCCTGAACAGTGTGTGCCAAGGAGAAGACCTTACCAATTGCAGGAATTACTCGATGCTAAAATTATCCCATGCGGCACATGAATATCATCGTATGCTGACCTCGCTCCATCTACCCAACCATTGAGCATTTTATTGACGATTGGATGTGCGACTTTATGTTGGTTTTTGTCTGCCATAATAACGAGAAAATGATGCAAATCCTCCGGGGCAAACGCTTGGACTTTGTGCACATATTTCAAGGGCAATCAAAATGATTTACGTCCAACTCAAAGCATTCATTGGTCCTGCTTCACCTGTGACCTGGGGGGCTGAATAAGAAGATTTACAATTTGTCTTTTCTATATCTGTTTTTGTAATTTTAAGTTTACAAAAGACTATGTCCCGAGCCGGTTTTATTATTAATTTACATATTCTTCTAAATATAACTTTACTACCAATATTCCTTCTTTTTACTTTACTTTATAATTTTTCAATTCCGTCAAAATACATTTGGCAGTTTTTTTTAAACAAAAGTATATTGAAAATATAAAAGTTTAAATTACGTATAAACACTTTTGATCAGTTTTCTGTCAAAAGTATTTTAATTTTTTATATATGTACATCAATCTTTTTTTTTAAATATTTAAAAGTGAAATATAAGAAAACAGAGAAAGCTGCAAGCAACTTTCCAATTAAACATATCTCATGGATATTGAAGCGTTATTTAAACTTAGGATTTACTTACATATTAGATACAATATAATAGTTCTTTAATCTTGATATGTACTAGTTATGTTGTTTTTATATAATATTTTTTTTTCTTAATTTTAAATTATTTTTCTGCTGCATGTGACTATAAAGAGGAAATAACAGAAAGTTGTTGATTTCGAGTTTGCAATCAAAATTTTGCGTCATCGTCATGCCTGGCTAACAATATTCGACATTCTCCCTTTTCTCTTTCTCTTTCTCTCTCTCTCCATCTTTCTCTCTATTTTTCATTGTGTTTATGGTCTATGGACATATTATTCACCTGCCTTTTTTGTTTACCGCATTTATACCATTTGAATTCAGATTTTCCTCAGAATAGTTGCAGTTGGTATTGTTACCAGTTGGTTTTGTTTTGTTTTTTTTTTTTTAAAGTTCATTAGAAAGTGTTGTATTTTTGTTGTTGTTGTGTCTGTTGCTGTGGTTTTTGTTGCTGAAGTTCATGATACGGGCTATGCACAAACAAATCTATCATGGTCACGGACAACAAGTTGAATTTCTTTTAAATGTAATTGTTAGCTTTGTGGAAAGTCAGTTTCACCTTCTTGAAAATAGAATGGATGAAATGGATTTAGAAATGAAGTAAACGAAAGGTATCCTGGCTGACCGATTAAAGTGTTAATTACACCTCAATGTTCGTCCACAGGTATTGTTAAGTATTTGCCCTATCAAGTATCTAGATTAAGCCTTAAGTGTTTTTCATATTAGAGTGTTTGCATTTGGTCACAATTGCCCACGGCCCTTAATTAGCCTTCGAATTTTCAAGGGTTGTGTTTGGGGTGCGTTTTGTGTGGGTGGGATTAGAAAGTGTAATTAATATTCAATATGTGAGCCAGTGACTATCAGCTAATTAATAGCTTTGGCTTGACTCCACCCTCATCCACAAAGTCACACTCACGCCCATAGCTTTATATATCCATATATATTGTCTATATATAGGTATATACATATGTATGTACAGTTTGTAGTCGCTGGCACACGCGAGAAAAGCCACAGAGACCACAACAATTCCGCAACGGCCCACGAAAACCAAACCAAACCAAAACAAAACAAAACCAACTGAACTGAGCTGAACCAAACTGAAGCAACATCATTATTGAAATCACGCAAATATTTACCAAAATAATTTGTCAACTTAACACGAAAACTTTACCGCATGTCCCTTGTAGTCGTTCATATATGCCTTCAAACGCATGTGTGTGTGTGTGTGTGTGTTACTGGTGTGTGTGCCTGGTGTGTAGATAGATGGATGAGAATCTGTATCCAGTCCTGTTTAAGTTGGCATTGTCCATATGAGCGATGCACGTACAGTGATAACAATTACAGTGATTATTCTGCTTTGAGTCGTTTTCAGTTTGAAAGGATCTTTTGTGCCGATAAGCATCCTTACAGCGTTGCCGTGTCTTTTGTTAGCTTTGGTAAAGGCGTCAGTGAAGCGGGCATAATCCTTTATGAAATTTGTTTTCACCTTTCTGGTTGTGGCTGCTTTTGGTTTTCCTTTAGCTTTGGCTCTTGGCCATAAAATTAAAATTACTTTACAAGCATTAAACGCTAAATGAACCTGAAAATTACGCAAATCGGCAGGCAGAAGCACACTCACACACACAAATACAAAAAAAGACAGAGGACAAAAAAAGAAAGGAAAATAAAATAAAAGTGAGCAGCGATAAAGAGCCATGCCAACACCTTGACAGCAAACGGGTATAGAGATGAGGATATGAAGAACGAAGAAGACCGAACGGTGACTTTGACATTGTCGAGCCTTCAGAAGGATGAATCTGGAAATCTGCCGGCATGTTTTACGCCTCACTGTGTTCACATACATATGCACACACGCACACACACTCACACACACACATGCTCATACTCTGCACATTCGTGCGTGTGTCAAATTATGACAGTCGCTAGATTTAGCGAAACCCCGGGGCGCCATCTTATCGATGGCAAGGGCAAGCTTTTTGTGCGGCCTGCTTTTAGGCTCACCAAATTGCTACTAAATGCAAATACATACTTCAGCAAGGATTCGTCAGCAAAGGGTTGATAAAAAGGGCTACCCACATGGAGAGGGGCGTAGTGATGGTGTTTATACAGACGACTTGTTTTCCGTTTCTGGTTTACATGCCAAGCCAAGCCAAAACAAAAAAAAAAAAAAAAAGAAAAGAAGGAAAATATTGCTTTATTTTTGGCCGCCAGTGGGGCGCGTCCTATGAATATAGATTTTCCTACCGACTGCTTGGTTATGGTAGGGAGAGTGGAGCAGAAATATGTATACCTAAAATCTAAAAGATGTTGTTGCCTAAAAGCAAACGCACGCATATATACATATATGTATAGATGTACATATGTATGTAATAAATGTACAATATACATATATGTATGTAAATTTTTTATATCAAGGGCAGGTTGAAAGAATTCGAGGAGTGGTACCAATGAAAGGTGTTGACACATTTCGTGTTGATTATTATTGGGCTCTAAGAAGATTTTTATGCCAGCCAGAGACGCACAGACACACACACATGCACACACACACCACCGTGCAACATTATCCTTGAGTGTTCAAGGTAGAAAAAACGATGAGCTGAGGCCTCTGTCTTTAAAGCAAGCAATCAATTCTCATTTGGTTGCCTCTTTTGTGTTGTCAAGTGAAAGGTTTTTTGACTCTGGGGAAATATGCTAAAAACACAAGTGTCTTCTGTTAAGTTAGAATACATGCAATATATCTATATTGTACTTGGTCGTAAATCAGCTGAAATACAATAAATCTTGTATAATCGGATCTTCTTAATAAGTTGATATGGCATTTATATCAAAGAGCTCTCTAAATGCTATTTAGTCATGCTAAAAGATCATTAATTACTTCTTTGATATAAAAAATATTCCAATGATTTTGATATCTAAATAATAAAATAATATTTGTTATTTTTTTTTAAATTTCTTTTTACTTCGCTCGCTATTTTAATAGTCAAAATAATATCTCAACGGCATTGTTTTAGTCGATTTTAAATGGTTTTATCTATGAGAAAATTATCAATGTTACGATTACATCTAGTATTGAGAATTATTCATAACAAACGATCTCTCTTGGGTAATTTTTGTATTCTTTTGTCTCCACAGATTTCAATTTGTTTGTCAGTCAAACAGATATTTTAATTTCGCTTTAATTGATTTCCCAATGGTCTACAGTTGAATAAAAACAACTCAATTAATGTCATTTTCGAATGCGCACATTTTCATTGTGAATTAAGAAATTCTTTACATAAAAAAATATATATATATATTCATGGTTTTGTATACATTTTTCTCTTTTCAGGTAAGCCAAGGGCGTTGATAAAGTAACTGAAATAGACATTAGATCTGTTATGACAGCGAAACAAAATTTTCAGGTGAGTTGGATGGTTCTGGTTCTGGTTTTAGTTATTCCTCTGGGTGTGCAAAAGTCGTTGACGTTGTTGACAATATTCTGTGCACTGTAACGTAAAGTCTGGCATCCAGTCGTTGCACCTGGCAATAAAAATGGCTAGATTGTAAAAGAAAAAGAACAATAAGATTGTCGCAGAAAAAACAGCAAGAGAAAATTAAAAAGTGTGCTTTAATCGTACATATATAAATATATATATATATGTCAACTCTTGTTATATGTATGTATATATGCATTTTTTGCCATTTTGAACAGTTAACAGGGTAAGGGCAAAGTAAGAGGATGGCAATTTGCTGAGTGCGTGGGCCGCGAATAAAAAAAGAGCCAACAACAGAAATGGCCATGAACATTTTCAACTAGAAATGCTGAGACGGACTGGTAGGAGAGTGGTGAGCGGATACCGTGCTCATGCTCGGTCTGATAAATCTTAAATCTGTAATAAAATAAAATGAAAATCTAATTTAAACGAGCGAGAACAGTCAGCCGGGCGTCAATAATTGCCACAACTGAAATTATGCTGAAAGATTAAAGTCATTTATTATAATTTATTTATACTTATTTTGTGCCATGCGCTCGTGTGAATCCGGGCGCAGTCGTTGTCGGAGTTCCGGCATACTTTTTTCTTCCCCCCCGCCAAACACTTCACTCTCCCTGTCATGGATATTTTACAATTACTTTGAAGTGGCGCACTAGCCGAACTATGAGAGCTGGCGTCCATTAAATTTGGCACACTTCATTGGCTTGCCCAGCAATAATAATTTATTATTTAATTTTCGCCCATTCCAAGGAAATGAACAGTGGGGGAGGGAGATTGGAGGCACGGGTGCAGAGAAATGCTGGATAGGTGAGGTAGTCGGAGGATGAACGATAACTTTAAAGTAATTAATTTCGGGAAGTGTCAAAGTTGCCCCATGCAAAAACTTTTTCGTCTCGCAACAGAGCCGGAAGTGGCCGGCGGTTATGGCCCAGAGGCTGGCCCCGGAAATTTACTCCGCACTGAGAGGCCAATCACCATATTAGAACAAGGTGGCCGGGCCAAGGCCAAGCATAAGGATAATAGACCTTCAATTAAACACTGTTTACCAAAAAAAAAAGAGCAATATTTATATTACATAAATATTTGTGCTAATAATTTTCTTCACTTTGGATATAATTTGGATTTGTTGCTAATAGTTACCATATTAAATAATATTTATTAAATATTAAATATTGTAGTTGTTAATCTTTGATTTTTAAATTATAAAGAATTGTGCAGGGTATAGAGATATCGATGTAGACTAAATTTATTTTGACAAATGTTTTCATTTTATTTTTGTTTATTTAGATTTTCAATTGGGTCCACTGGACCGGGCACACATAATATGCTCCTTGGAGTTGATCAACTTGTGCACATATACATAGAGGAAATAAATTAAAAATTTAAATTAATTTTTAATGCGCTTTCTCTTTACTTTCCGTGTAATTCATCATCTTCAAAGGCAGCATCCGCCGTAGTACAATTAGCGTTTAATTTACGATCCTAAATGTGTGTGTGTGTGTGTATATATGTGTGTGTTTGTTGCTATAAAAAAGACAAACAAATAACAAATTTCAGTTCCAGCCTTGAGGCCTGGGCATAGGGACAACACGGTCAGGGATAGGACTTCCCTCTATCTGTCTCTTTGAATACATTTGAGCTGCACACGCCCCTGAACAGTCCCTGTCATAAATTAAAGGGCTTTCGGTCCCTTTTTTTTCTTTTCTGTTTTTCTCTTTCGGAGGTAGACTCGCTTTTTATCTTAATGCTTTGTATTATTGCACAATAATTTAAATACGCAAATTTCATTAGGCATTATGTTATATACTTTTATTGCATACTTTAGGGGCCAGTTTCTTGGAAGACAAGCATCACACTAAAGGCGAATGCCTGGCCATTATTCAGAGAAGAATTTAATTTGAGTGAATTAGAGTTAAGAAGATGTTCCTGGTGCTACTATTACATTCAATCCTGCATAGAGAATCGAAGAATGTGAAACCACAGCTGGAACGAAAAATATGTTGAATAAAGTTGCAAAAAGCCACACCGATAAAGCGGTGACTGAGAACCCAACCGCTTGACCCACTCAACCAACAATGAGAAATGTGCCAAATGAATGGCTAAAGTTGAGGCTGAAACTGAGCAGGCGAAAACATTTTAAATGCAAATGAAGTGGCGCACTTAAGCGACCAGCATAGTGAAAAATAGAGAGAATGAGCAAAGCAGAGAGAAATAGAGAAGAGAGTGAGAGTGAGAGAGAGTCAGAAAGAAAAGAATGAAAGGAAAATCGTTGAGAATTGCTGATAAATTAGAAAGCTGGGGGCCGAGTGCCACCGTCTCGATTTTAATAAACTTCAACAGGAAGAAAAAGTTTGTCAAAAATCGCTTCAACTAAACCCCTCCCCCTACCCCACAATGGTCAGCTTAGCTTATGAAATTGCAAAGTTTTGGCGAAGCAGCAAAAAAATTATGGCAGCCAAACAACTCAAAATTTTATATCCCCCGCACCCAATCTCTTCCTCTTGTACATAAATTTTAAAACAATTTTCCAAAGTAAAAGTGTCTGTTGAGTAGAACCTTCTAATGCGCTTATGGACAAAACAAAGTACATATATAAAAAAAAAGAAAAATATGAAAATATAAAAAACAATCCTCCAAGATTGAAATGCTCGTAAATAATAATCAGTGGCCGGTGATTGGCGTCTGGCGGTTGCTCCCTGACAGACCGGTCAACTTCTGGTAAACTTTTTGCATACACAGAAACTTATTCCTGATTGACGTCGCGTCCACTTCCCCCTTTGGCCATTTGCCTGAGGTTGTTTAATTCTCACTGATTTATTTGTGGCTTAATTTTTGGACAATTTCGTTCTTTTTCTTGTGCGTGTCTGGTCCTACGACTAATGCAGCCACAGGGTAAATACTTATATTTGTGCTTTTTCTGATCCTGTGGCCTTCATTTGCTTTTGCCGCTGATGCTACTTTGCTGTGTACGCAAGAAAACTTGCAAAATAAATTGAAAAACAGAAAGTTTTGTCAGGCAGGAGGCGGGGCGTGGCAAATGTAAAGTTTTCGCTCAGCTACTGTAAGTAATGTAGTAAACTGGTGCTTGGAGAAAAAAAATAGCTTGCATACTTTTTGGCGCGCGTATAATTGTTTTCCATTCCACTTGCTACCCACATACCATACTCCAGCTTTTTGCATAACTCATTAGGCAAAGTTTAATGCATAAACTGCCGGGACACTGTTGAGATTTACTTTTACAACTCTTGCGCCTGCAACTATGCAATAAATTTAACGAAATTCTTTTCTCCCTACACTTTGTTCCGTTTTCTGATGCCAGCGACCCATAGCCATGACCCAAATATACACACACACATCCCCACGCCATAGATATAGATATATATACACAATACATGCGGCGATGGGGAAAGTTATATAATAAGCAGCATTAGCTACACATATTCGTTGTTGTGGTTGTGAGCACTGATGGTTGCTTATGGTTGGTTCTGGGTCCAGTTCTGGGTAAATCACAGCTGCTTTTGTTACTGAGCTACTTAAGTGCAAGTGCGCCAAAGTCAAGTTGAGAGTGGACTGTCGAAACTTTTCCAATCTACGCTAAATAAAAAGAAAAGTCTCTTTCATGTCTATCATGTCAGTAGGTATTTTATTATTTTTAACCTCGTCGCACAGCTGCCGCTGTCCCTGTAACATTTGTTCTTGTTGCTTTAACCAACTGAACTGACATGCCGCTCCAACCGCAGCAGTAGGGGATAAGAAAGGGGATTGGGAATGAGGATGCTGTTGCTCTTACTGCTGCTACTCTTGTCTTCTGGAACTAATTTGTCAATGTCAAGTGTTATTTCTTATATATATTCTTTCTTTTTTTCCCTATCTTACTGTTTGTTTGTATATGCGTATGTGTGTGGTTGAGTGAGTAAAACTTTTACACCGCCCTTGGCCCCACTTTTGCGTTGCACGTAATCTACTATATCAATGCTGTGTACTTTTAGGCGCTCGTGCATGTGGTCTTTCTCCTTTTTGCTCTTCACCATATTCCAAATACGCAGCCGGAAGCGTTAGCGCGACAAACGGCAAATGACAAACAGCTGTCTCTCTATACTTGTCTGTAGCTCCCTCCCACCCGCCATCTCTTGTTCACGACACAAATTTCAATTAGAAAAAGCGTCACTTTAAAAACCAAGCAAAGAAAAAGTCTTTAAGTTTGCTTATCACATCATTGCGAAACGGCAAAAACTTTTTGGCACTCCAGAGATAAAAAAAAAATAAAAAACAAAAAAATTAAAAGCAAAAAAGATTCAACCATCCCAAGTCGAGTGCCATGTCACCCTTCGTCTGTTGGCTACTTTCTTCTGTACTACATCTATAGAGTATGATGAGTAAGCAGGGATATGGGGGGGAGGGGACAAAAAGAGGGTTCTGCCAACTTCATTTAGTAGTAGTCAGCGACCCCAGCCTGGGGGGCAGGTGCTTGCCTAATTGTTGTGCTGTCTTGCTCTGAATTTCGCTAAGTAGATTCTCTTGTACGACATTTTAGTGACAGTGTCAGCATCCGATCTGGCCGAGGCAACGAGTCAGTACAGTTGACACTTTGTGTCAAAGTTCATTGTTGCAGCACGTCAGTTTTCTGTCACACTTGCATGCCTCCACTGCACACTTTTGCTTTATTTTTGTCTCATGTCTTTTAATTTTCGGCTAATTAATGGGACCAAGCTAATCAAATTATAAATACTTATTAAGCTTACAAACTAAATCCAATTCAAGGGTTCTAAATGTCAAGTAGGATACATTTAAGGCCTTATACTCTTTTGCAAAAAAGAATAAGAGATTTCTATGGAAAACGGCATAATTCTATGGCACTTGAGCATTATATATGTTGATGCTGATGATGATGATGACGAGAATGTGGCATAACAATTGATTAAAATGAAGTGGTAGGCGACAACATGACGTGGCATGTGAGTCGTGCCATATGTGACCCTGTATGTGTTCGCGTAATCACATGGCCCAGTGAATTTATTGAATGCCAAGCAAAAATAATAAAATATGTATCATTTGTGTCCAAAGAACACTGACTGTCTTCTGGTACAAAAAAAAAAAAATCCCTCTTTCCCTGAATCTCTATAAGGCGCAACAATTGCCTTTTGCACGGCAAGGACGCATCCGCTATAATGATACTCATCATGATTACATGATGATGAGAAGGAGGCTAGGAGCTCCAGCAGCTGCTGGCTGCTTTATAACAATGTTAAACATCCAACAGTAGCAACAATGAGTGTGCCGATTTAATAATAACACGACAAACACGACGCACATATGGCAACAACCATGCCACAGTAAGCAGAAGGTAGGTAGGACACAGACATGCCGTTCTCCAACAAACACAAACGTAAACACAAAAAAAAAAAATTGTTTAAAAATTGCAAAATGTAAGTCAGCCTTGAAAATTGCCCTCACAGCCAGTTTATAAAAATTAAGCGGCAAATATATTTACCAAATTACTGTCAAATGCCGCACGCTCCACTGGCAGAAGCCTTAGCGGAACCTTGCCTTTGGCAGGATATTTACCTTCCTACCTACCGTATTCGTAGCTAGTAGTACCTTGGTGCCTTCACTTGCGCTAAATTAGATTTTCGCCCTTCTTAGTTGCGATGTCGCTTCATTTTGTCAGTCAACTGCTTGGACTTGTTAGCACAGCGAGAACAACGATGGCCAAATGGGCAAAGCGGCTAACACAATGGATGTGGATGAATGCCGACGCCTTAAGCGCCAAAGGTTCATTGTGCGTCCTTTTGGCATTGTGTCATTCGCTTCAATAGAATAATAGCACACTAAGTAGATTAGGGCCAATGACATTGGCCACTTTCATTGTGTTTCTGACTGGTGTGTGGGTGCGTCGTTGTGTGTGTGTGTCTATGGCAAATCCATCTTTAAGTTTTCCACTAACACATAGCAAGGATACAATTGTATGAATTTCATTTATGTCTTCGTCGAGCAGAGGTCGTTTCTGCCAAAAAGCCAAATGAGTTTGACTGCATCAACACAAACATGCACACACAAACAAACACACACACGCACACAGACAGGTGAGGACTGGTATACAGGAGATGCTAATGCCGTTGAAATGCAATCGTCAACCGCACCACGAAGCACGTGCAATGCGGTCTACTGTAATGCAAAAGCCAAGGCAAATACATACACCCATACACACTCAATGGGGCAGCACATTGGGCCACTGCACAGTGGTACAAATAATCATTTTTTATACCTATTTAAGATTTTAAACTTGAATATAACAATAGATTCCACAGTTTGCTAGAATACAGCAATTTCAGCTATTCAAAGAAATTATATTTATAGAAACTAGATTTAATTAAAAGAGAAATAAAATTAGATTATTTTCTTGTTTTCGAGCCACTATAGGGCACATGTCGTGTATTTCGAATGGTTAAAGTTGCCGCAAATGGCAAATTTGGCCCTGAACGCAGAAAAGTAGGTAACACATATTTTTCTTTGGTATGTGTGTGTGTGCAGATATGGGTATGGATATTTGTGTATATATGTATATATATAGGTAACAACGACGAGACGACAGCCAACAAAACGTAATTATTCATAATTCAATTTTCTAACGGTAGATGGCGCATGACAATTTCACGCTAACCGCAATTGCAATTCTAATGCCTCTATGTATGTATGCCCGTGTGTACCCGTGTATGTGCGGTCTGCGTGTGTGTGTGTGCGCGTGTGCGTATGTGCCGTTTTGCATGGTGTGTGTTTGTGTGTCTATTCGTGTGTAGTTAATGTGCTTTTTGGCATGCATGCGGGGTTATGCAATATTAAGCATACGCATTCTCCTATATTTGCCAAGGGTTGCGTTGCTCCTCTCCCCCAATTCCCCATTTCCCATACGCATTTTGCAGTTATGTGGGTAAAATTCAGGGTTGTGGCCCCACAATGGTACCACCCAGAAATTCATATCTCGTACAAATGCTGTTGTCTCGACATTATTGCCTTGTGTTTATTTAGTTGTCATACGTGTGCATTCTGTATGCATTTGCCAGGCATAATTTGTATTGGTGTTGGCTTTGATGCGGCTCAACTAATTGTATATCGTCGTCAGACGTTGCCATTGCCGTTGCTGTGGCTAATGTTATTGCTGCTCCTCCTGCTGTTGTAGAGATCCCAGCACGGATTTGGCAAACAAACGCTGTTAGAACACGTTCAACTATGCAACGACTTTGATATCGTTGTTTGTGCTAAAATAAATTCTCATAAATTTATATACTTATTTCTTAGGTAAAGCAGCAGCTGTTAGCATTTACAATAACATGCAATTAGCCAAAGTTATTTGTGCAAATTTCTTGCGTAAATAATTCAGTATAATGATTGTCCAAACATTTTCCTGAATGGCAAATGGGAGTTGCAATGTTGAAAGGTTGGCCTACTACTTATTTAGTATTCGACCATTTTGTAATTTTACGCGACATATCCGCTTGCCGGGCATTTAGGTTTCATTCAAGGAATCCACCTCCTACGCCTGTTCCTATCCTTGCACCACCTTCCGGCTCAGTTAACGCACCCACTCATTTCCCTCTCACTCTCTTGCTTTCTTTCCCTGCAAACGGATATCCGTTGAACGTTGCTCACGTTCCAGCCGCATTTTTCTTTGGGTTGCAGCTTTCAGATTTCTCGTTTTCTTTCTTTTTACACGTTTTTTTTTCTTTTTGCTGAAACATTGTTAAAGAAAAAAGAAAGAAAGAGAGCGAAAACTTGAACGACAATACTGAAACAAGAAACGGGCACAGAAGAAATGGAAATGGTCATAAAAAGGAAACACTTTTGCACTTTAATTTATTTTCAGCGCCTCAGAAAAATGTAAAATAAAAAGGGTAGAACAGAAGGCTCTATGACTTGCTCTTACTCGAAAAGCTAACGAGTTAAGTGAGGAAATACGACTAAAACAATTACACGACACTGCAGCAAAGAAAAAGAACATTGAAAATGCCTTGTTTTTATATTTTTATGTAAAATGCTCAGGCCTGGCTTTTTTTCAAGTGTAGTTGCTTTTAGGTGGTAAATATTGACTTGTGAGTGGTCAATGCAGTCAAAAACTGACCCAGTAAACTGGTCAAAGGTATGAAAATTCGCAAAATGCGGTTGTTGTATTGCATGTCTAAATGCTATCATTTGGCCTTTCTATTTAATTTAAATAAATGTAGCACCATGTGGTTGCCACCACCACCCTTTTAAGACCTCCTGCAGGGTGTCGCTAAAAAGTGCCTCTAATGGTCCTGCTGTGCGAACCGCGACATTTTGTGTTGTTTGTGTGTGTGTGTTGCTGTTGTTGTAGTACTAAGGCAATTTGTTGTTATTATTTTGGTAACAGTTTAATTTTTGGCGCACGCAGCGTGAAAGCTAGTCCGAATGGGACATTTGGTGGTGCTTTTGCTGTGTTGGTGGCAATAAGGATATGCGTTATCCTTTTACCAGCTATTTAGCATTTAAATGCTTAGCGCTTAGCCTCTTTTGCCTTGACACTTTTTCCTTCGGTTTTTTTTTTTTCGTTTGTTGCCTCTTCTATTCCTTTGGCGTCCTTGATGTTTTTTTCTTATTTCTGTCCTCCGGCTGTTTTTGCTCCCCTGAGTTGAAGCTGAAACAGAAACTGAAACTGAAGGGGTGGTGGTCGCCACGTGAAGCCAATTTTCGTGAGTGTTATCAGAAAAGCTTATCGAGATTTGCTGCTTCTCATTCCATCAAGCAATTGCTAATAAGAACCATGGAGATTATTACAGTGAGAGAATGAGATTTGACTGTTGGCATTTAAGAAATGTTCCACTGAGCTTCATTAAGTATACGCCGCATAGTTCGAAGTCTCATCTCTCTCACACTGCATCATTATCTGTATCTCTCTCTCTCTCTCTCTTTCTCACACTTCATATATCAATTTCACACACTTCATCAAGTTAAAGCTGGCAGCCGGGGTAAGCAAGCGTATAAAGCTTAGAATGGAAGTTGATTATATACATGAGCTGAACTGAACTTAGGTCTCTTTGGTATTTTTTGATCTCCCATTGCAGAAAAATTTTTATGCTATTTATTTAAATTCTTTCGTTCACACTCTAAGCACATGTAAGCTGACATATACCAAAAAAAAAAAAAAACAAGCCAGTAGAAACATTTCTTTTGTGATTTCTAAACGAATGGGGGGTTGGTGTTTTGGGTAACTGTCATAGACAAGCATTTACAATTTACCCAGAGCATGTTAAACTAAGCAAAATTGTAAGCCAACAGCCCGCTAGCAATGTAATAAGCAATAACAGTTACCATACGGCTATATGGGTTGGGGGTAGATGGGGGTGACGGCACGGCGTGTGTGCTGCGGTTTGTCGAGGCGCGAAACTGAAATGGCGCAAGTTTATTTAATATCCAAGAAGAGCGGAAGGACGCGGCACGAGCAATGCGTTATGTTTGGTCGTGTAGGCAGCAGGCAGCAGTGAAAATGTTTGCATTTGCCAAATTGCCTTGCGTGTCAACACTAAATAGCAGACAAGTCTAAAACAGTTTTGTAAGGGGTCGTCTGTCTGCCTCTCATACAAATTTTCAAAAACTTTTGAATTCGCGCAGTTGTTTTGCGGTTTATTTCATTTTCTTTTTTTTTTAAATTTTCAAGTGAAATTTACGCATTGTTGGCACACTTCGAACACCCTTTTCAACTGTTTGCCATATACAAACACACACACGCAAATCCACACACACACACAAGCCAATATTTGTTGTTGGTGTTCTTGTGGTTGTTGTTGCTATTGTTGTTGTTGTTGTTGTTTTTAGCCGAAAAGCAAAGCAAAAGCAGCTTAACTTATGTCAACTCGATAGCATCTTGGGCCATAAATGTCTGCCCCTCTTTCAGCTCCATTTCCTTCTCCTTTCAACTAACCAACAGACAGAAGAAATCGTTGAGACGTTGCGAAATCAGTGGAGAAAAGCTTTTCAGAAAGTTTTTGTCAAACATTTGTGTGGCACTTGTAAATTTGTTGTGATTTCTTGATAGCTCCTTATGGCAGGCGTTTGTATGTATGTATGCGTGTGTCTTCTTGTACATGTTTGTGTGAGGAGTATGTGTATGGGTGTAGGCGGTCTCAGACTTTTATGAATTTTCATGTGCTTTCAAGCATAGGAGCTGAAACAAGGCAAGCGAATGCTGCCATCGTGTGAAAGAATTTACGAATACTCCATCTCCATACTCCATATTTTCTGCCCACCACCCAAGTGTATGTGAGTTTTCTTGGGTGTGTGTGTGTGTGTGTGAAAAGTTTTCTTTTTCAAGCTTGAATAACTTCATTATAAAGAATTTAAAGCCACCAAATACCCCAACTCCATCTCTAGCGTTGATTTATGAACGAATGATTAGAAAACTTGAAATATCAATAACATAACTCGCAATCTCCCTCCCTTTCCCTCCTCTCTTTTTCTCTCTCTCTCTTTCTATTTTTCCAACTGTGACTGGCAAATTATGCGTAAACCCTAAAATGGCAATGGTTCTTATCGCATTCGAGTTGCCACACACCACATCAGAGCAGTCAGAAGCTGCAAAATCAATTTCTAGTCTACTCTGGCACCGCCCATAGCTTGCGGTCAGCTTTGGGATTTCTTTTCTGTGCAATTTGCAGTAAGTAGAAAAGGAATTTCCTTTAGTTATTTTTTTTTTGCTCTCGTTCCTTTGTCACTCTATAAAATCAGCGAGCTGAAGCTAGGATACGAGCCACGTCCTGCCACACCCAGTCATTGTGTGTCCACTTCATCATCGTTTTTGCCAGCCATCAAAATGAAATGTCAAACTAAATGGCAACAATTTTGATTGAATTTTTCAGAGCGTTCTTCTTTGGTTCCCTGCTTTGGCTTCGGTTTCATCTTCATTTACTGCAGCTGCAGTAATTTCAGTTGCATACTTTGTGGCATTGCTTTGGTTTTCGTGGAGGAGGTTGGTGGGGGCAATTTGGGGGGGCAGGAAATAGCAACACGTTCCAAAAGGAAATTCGTTTGTGGCTTTTCGCACTTTGGTTTTTTTTTTCTTCTTGTTTTGTTTGTGGGTAGTAACTGCCCGGTTGAGGCTATTTTAGCTATTTAAGAAGACGAAGACGTGCCAAGGCTGACGGCATGCATCATGCAGCAAGTAGCATGGCAAGATGAGAAATGCCGACAATAAAATGCAATTCATTCTCTAAACTGACTGCACGAGGCAGCTGAATCACAGCCATGTGCATTTTTATGTGTGATGTGTGGGTGTGAGCGGCATTTTATGACAATGCCAATCTAAGCGAAAGCGAGAAAGACGTTGACATATTTTTTTCTTGGCAACGTGCAGCGAATTTCTTGTTTTCCTTTTTTTTCATTTTTCCATGCCGCTGACAAAATGTGCCCGTTACCGCAATGCAATGACGATGAGAGAAACAGAGCAGGGCAGGGATTGGACCTGAGATTGGGGTTTGGGTTGACATCAATCTGTCTAGCTGCAGCTGCACGAGACACAAATACACAAATACTACATTAACCCAAATGCAAAGCCGTGCCAAGAGCCTGGCAAGAAAATGCCCATGGGACATATGTATATGTGAATATATATGTGCATGTGAAATACCTCTATATATGTGTATACACAATATATGCAGATGAAATGCTACTATTTAAATCTGCTATCTACTTTAATATGCCCAATGCCAAACGGGTCTTCGGTATATTCTGTGTGATCCATTTAATCTGTTGAAAACAAAAGCCAAAAATCTTCCAAGACTAAGCGCCACATAGTTAGCATTAATGGTAATGGTCCTGAACTTGAAATCCTTTCCCTTGTCTTTTTGTTCTTTTTTTTTTTTTATTTTCTGGGTCTTTGCATTGAGTTTTAAATAATTTCGAAATAGGTTTAACCAGGGCGACAACAACATTGGGAGCATCAACTAGAGCAGCTGGTAAGTAATTGCAAAAGGGTCGCAGCCGATGTCGGTTTTTGGTTTTGGGAAAACTGCCAAAAGGATGCGTTGACGTAGTTCAGCTTATGACAGAAGCAACGAAATATGAAATGGTAAAACGACAAAAAAAAAGGTCAAAAACACTTGGCAGTACATTATCTGGGCCACTGACTGAATGGCTGACCAAACTGACAACTGACGATGGACGAAGGGACGACATCATGACGACAAGACAAGAGTACGTCTGAGGCCCATTGGGCTGACATTTTCGTTATTATTCTTATTCGTGCATGATGTGAGTTGTGGCTGTAGCTGTTGTTGTTATTGTTGGCTCAATTTCCTAGCCATTTCCGGCTTTTCTTCTTCTCTGAAATTACGTAAAACATACAAAAACAGAAGTTACTAAAGGAAGAAAACGGAAGATGGCAAAGGAAGAGAAGAAAAACCCAACACAGACCGTGCGGGTCATTCCACTTGATTTCCGAAAAGGATACTGGCCACACAAGTACAAAAAAAAAAACATACAAAAAACAACACGAAAAAAAAGAACACAGAGAAAGAGAAAGAGAGGCAGTAAGAAAGGCGACCACAAGTACAAAAGAAATGAACTCCTCACTTCCAAGCCCATTTCCAGGACTGTCCTTGTTACTGCTCCTGCTCCTGCTGTTCCTACTGCTGCTGTTGCTGCTCACTCAATGGTCCATAAATCGGTTGTCAACTATTCAAATGCAGACAATTGATTACAGCGATAAAGCTGAAGAGCCTTTTGCCTGTGAGTGAGTGACTCCCAGTCTCCATTTCCCCCTCTCTAATTCCATCTACCGTTGGCTCTAATGAAAGCAGCTGCGCCACTCAAAATGATATTGAGGTGGGGATAGAAATACATAGTTAGTAGACAAAGCTTTTGGTTCATTTTTATGGGCTTTCGTTGCTGGAAGATGAGAGTAAGTAAAATGTATACCGAAAATGAGGCGCAGCAAGTCAGTAGACTGTAAGACCATTTAAGCCAGCCTTAGAATTAGGTTACAGTTGCACACACACTCATACACAACCGGCTATAACTTCACATATATTGAGATAATTACACTCAATACTCGTAGCTGCAAACTGCAAAGTCAACACGGCATCTATGCCTCAAGTGTCTATCGATTTGAACTCCGCCCGAATGGATATATCCAAAGCTATAGCAATGGCTTTACCATCGGTTCGCTTAGTATTGATGCCCCACTCTTGGGCTGATAGTGGAGGTGCTTCAAGTTTATGCCCGGCAAAATATTTATTCACAGTTCAATAAATAAACTGTGTGTGTGTGCGCCCCGGTTGAAGTAAACCGTAGCCATCCATTGAACCATCTATCCATCCAGACCTCCATACCATACCATCAATACCATCCATCTTTTACCACAAGAAGCGGTAGTTTTAAATAAAAAATGAATACAACGCCTTTGTTCGGACGCGCTGACTTGACTTGACTTGAATCGAGTTGAGTTGAGTTTTAATATGCGGATATATTTGCTTAGCCGCACCACCCCACCCCTTTTAAAACGGTCTGGGCATTTAACACTTTGTGTTTAAGGTATTACCAAACCAGAGACAGGAAAACAAGTACAAAAGTAAGTGGATCAACGTCTTTCCAGTTGCAGTACAGCAGAGGCGTGGCCATGTTGATTGGGTTGCATCAAAGCGATTCAGTTGGCATTATAAAGTGCGGCCACGTATTGTACGGCCAGAAAGAAAATTGTTGTGTTCATGTGCAGTCAGAGAATGTGTATGTCCATCTTACTCTCTTTTTCGCCTTCTATCTTTAACTTCTCTGAGTGCTTGTGCGTCTTCATCTTTGACTTTAGTTGTGGAACAAAAAAAAAACAAGGCATAGGAACAAATTGTTAGACTTTGCCCTAGCTGACGTGACATGCACTCAAAAGATATATAGCTAACTGTGCAACGCGACTAATTGGCAAAAAACTATATTAGAGAAAACATTTTAGTATATTTTAGTTGTAGACGTCAAACTACTGTCGAATTGTCAATTTTCGAAAGACAGGTCAAACTAGCTTAAACTTAACAAAATATAATTCAACTGCCAAAAGTTTACCAAGTTCGTGTTAGAGCAGGCCAGGTCAGGCGGTGGCAAGTAACCCAAACAGTTTATAGTCTAGGCCAATAATTTAAGAAGTTCACGCTACACAAAGTTCAAGTGAAGTATGCCTGCTTGCCCGCCCAGAAAGATGGCAAACGGAAATTTACTGCAGGCACGAACGAGTCAATGTTAAAATGAGAAAGCCAAGAGCGAAGGCATATGAGAAAGGGTATAAAAAGTCTTAAACAAAGGCAAAAGTTTATCATATTGTTGGTACGGGAAATGCTAAGAGCCAGAAGGCAAAGCCCGTAAGAAAAATATGCACATTTCCACACTTAATAACAAAATATGTTAAACAAAATCATTTGATGTTTGGAGTAATTTCGCACGTCACGGTCTAAAGGAATAACGGAGAGGGAGCGGATTGCCATAGGGGGAGAAGCTTTGGGGCTGAGCGAAGTGGTGAACGAATAAGGAGGTTTTTACTAAGTTGCCATGAGGCACAGAAAAATAAACACATGTTTACATGCAAATTACATAAAGCAAATGTCTGCTTGTCTGGCAATGGCAAAGCGGGGAACGCAAATTATATGCTGCATACTTTTAGGCCGCAGAACCATATCAAGTTTCAAAAGTAAATTGTATGGGGATTTTTCTTACATTTATTTCCGCAGAAAAAATCCCGAGTCCAGACAATGTCGCGTCATTGTCCGCCCCTTTTCCATGTGCTTTGCATACACTTAAAGGATGTGTTTGTATAAGTGTGTGTGTGTGTGTATATTCTGTAACAAAAAACCGCAAAAGCCGCAACAGCGAAACATGTAAACAAACTCATTTAACTGATTTTCATGAAAAGAAAATGTGGCTCCTGGGCATGGTCTTGAGAATGGTAATGGGAAGGGGCATGAGCGAGTACATTATCATCATCTCGTTTATTTTCTTTTTTTTATCCAACTCTTTCCACAAAATGGCGCACAGCCTGGAGAAAAATTTACATGTCACTCGACTTAAGTTGCTACTGGACCTCAACACACCTCGAGTCCAAGCTCGAGAACAAGTTAACTTGCCAGTTCTTGCTCTAGTTCTCGGCCCTGTCTCAAGTTGTGCACATAATCTTTGCATAATTTCCAACTCAGCTTTTTCTATTTTTTTTTTTTTTTTGTTTCTTTGCTTTTTATCCTTGCTCACTTTCGAACGTGCTAAGCGGCGAAAACGGCAAATGTCAGCAGAAAAGAAAAAACCAAACAAGTTTGGGTTTTGTGTTTTTTTTTCTTTGTATCTCATCCGTGGCGGGTTCACAGAAAAACTGTGCAGCAAGTTACGAGGCGGCATGGCAAAAAAAAAAAAGATGTATAAATAAAAAGGACCTTCAACAAATTGCTTGCTATCGGATGGTCATCTCTTCGGGCAATGCGAACCAAATTAGCACACGCATTTAGCTTACATAATCCTGTATAAAAATGGTGGAATTATGCAGGAACTTTATGGTCTCTAAGAAAGTCCTTCGTTTTTTTCTTTTTTTTTGCCAGCAGCAGCAGGAACGTCAAATGAACAAGTCTCGTTTTTCCAACGAGTTAATAACCAGCATCAAAACGTAGCAATCAAAAAGAATAAACTCGTTCACATCCACACATTGCTCTGAATTCAAGTTCAATTTCACTTTGAAATTGGAGCAACAAAAGCGCAAAGTTTGAGTGCACATATGTGTAAAATCAAAAAGGATAATTGAGATATATGAACAATATCCCTAAGTGTGCAAAACAATTCTCGAAGAAATGTCATACATCAAAGGTCACCTCATCTTACGTCTTCTTCTCCAACCAATCAGCTTAACATCATAGCCAGTTTTCTTCGTTACCAGATGAAAAGCAATTAACAAGAGTAAAAGCAAGAAAAGTGACTGGGGATGGCGGAAAATAAAAATATTAAATGCTCCAAAAGGGGTGACTGGCAAATGAAAATGACTAGAGAGAGAGAGAGAGAAGTTAAAAAAAAAACAAAGCGGAAGGGGGTACATAAAGGAAAAAAGTATTCCACACACACATACGCATGCAGGCACGACAAAGCAGAATAATAAATTTCAATTCAGACGACGAGGATATGACGTCTCTGCTCCACGTCGATGTGCATGTTGATAAGAAAACGTTATGCGAGTGAAGCAGGCGAACCCCTTCTCAGGTTTTTCATTTCCATACAGGTGGCTAGGCCAAGCCTTTGGGCTAGGGCCTAAAAACGGAATGGAAAAAAACTCGTTGGCTTTATGCGAGTGGCGAACACACAAAAAGCGAAAGAGGGAAAAAGGCGCGCATAAATGCCAAGTGGGTGTGCACACACACACACATATACACTGCCATTGCCTAGTGAAAGGAAATGCGCAACGCAGCCCAAAGGTGTCAAGCGGAAAATAAAGCATAATAATGGTTGCAGCCTCGCACTTAGTGTGAAACAAAAGGTAGTCTGTGACCCAACCAGGACACCGGCTCATAGCCTAGACACACGTCACTCAACCAAACCTGTCACTCAGTCCGTAAGTTGGCTCATCACACATCCAGCGACCTTCGAGAGTGCGTAAACGATGATGCCATCTGACGCATTATCCGGTCCCAGAATATACGGCTTATATTCTGGTCAAAAAACAAAAATAAAGAAGAAAAGTTGATCAGCAAAAGTTTAACATAAAATGCAGAAATGAAAGCAAAACTAAACTAATAAATTATGAAAAATAAGTAAAAGAAAGGAGGGAAAAAAAACCAGAGGTTCAAAAGAAATTTTAAATTAGTTACCCTCAGATTATATGAGTTTTGCATTTTAGTCGTAATAACCTTAAGCTTAGCTTTCTTCCAATTCCACCCACACACACCCATACTCACACACACACACACACACCTAAAGATTCCCCAGATAATTCACTCATCAGATTTTTATTTCTTCTCTTGCAGATTCTTGTGAGGAGTATGTGAAGATGCCAAAGGCAAGGCCCAAACCCAAGCCAAAAATCAGAACCAAGTCGAAGCCAAGGCTAAATAGAACTGAGCCATGTTTGGTACAGTAACGGCAGAAACTGGCCAACTGATTTGAGAAAAACCAAGCAACAATAACGTTAAACAGAAGAGCAACAAAAGTAATTTGAATTTGTGTCTAAGACAGTTATATACACAAGACAGAGACAGCAAAAGACACAGAGATAGGGGGAGAGAGACAGAGAAAGAAATAAGGAGAGACGACAAAAGCAAATTGTGTACATATTTTGTTGTCTCTCTCTTTCTTTTTGTGTGTTTGTGTGGGTGTTTCTCTGTGTATTTTATGCCCGCGTTCGTGTAAATAAATGCAATACAAAAACAGGCAAACAGAAACAAAAGCAAAAAACACAAGTAACAACAAAAAAAAAGAAGCGAAACACAGAAATAACAAGAGAAATGGCAAAAAGTGCAGTTAAGCGTGGAAATTGCATTAAAAATTGAAAAAAAGAACCCAAAACGAAAAAGAAGAACGTGGAAAAAAGAATCGTCAGAGTTAACGAGCGCTAAAAAGCAACAAAAAGCAAAACTGAAAAAGAAAGAGACAAGGGTAGGAAAAAAAAGGAAACTCAAAAAAGGGAGTAAAAAGTTTTGATTGAAAATTTTCATTGTGCTTTCATTTGGCTGCAACGCCGCCAATTTGTTGCTTACCGCCTCTCCGATTCAGGCTCCTCCTCATCCACATCCGTATCCGTATATTCATGCACCTTCTGTCTCGTCTCACCTCCTGGTCAATGTTGACGGTTGACTGTGTAAATTTCTGATTAAAACACCAAACCAAACCAAAATAAAAAGAATAAAATACGAGAAAAGAAAAACAAACGAATAACGAGGTGCAAAGTGAAATTATAACTGAATGCTGACAATATAGATAGAAAACAAACAATAAAAATAATAATAATAAAGGTATTAACATACATATACATATAATCAATGATGGACAAGTGATTTGTATGTTTCAAAGTTGAATTTTGTCGAACGAAACTGTGCGAAATATATCAAATTTCAATCATTGAATTATTTATTCGTTGTCATGACATTTGTTCATGCATTTTCATATATATATTTTTTGTTATCGCTGTTTAAACACATTTACAAGATCGGCAAATGTGGCAACAGTCCGATATAACTGAATCTCTGATGTGAAAAACAAACAAAGGTCCATAAAAAGTACACCCAAAATTCAAAAAAAAAAAAAATACAATAAATTGGGCTTGCTGCCACTGCTAAGCCATAAACTGTAGAAGAGTGAGTTGTACAAAAACTGACAAAAAAACAAAAAAATAGAAAACAAAAACAAGAAATAGTAAAATAGTGACAAGAATCGTGCCGTGCAATAAAAGTCAAGTGTGCGCCACTTAACGTCCACTTAGCGAGCCAGCCATACAGAAAGACAGACAGTAGAGTCGAGTCGTTGACAAAGTAACGCATTGTACGATAAGAACGTACGGGAGGAGCAGCAGCCAGCAGCCAGCAACCAGCAACCTAAACGACTCCCGATAAACGAGAAAATGAGCAGCCACAGTACCAACAGGAACAGCAGCTGGAGCAGGAGCAAAAGCTGGTGGAGCAACAGCCGTAGGAAGAGCATCAACACGGCAAAGATAGCACAACTATTGCTCTTTATCAGCATCGCATTGGCATCATGCTTACCGGGTAAGTACCCAAGCGTACAAAATGTATGTACACGTCCTGGTTGGCCTCCTGTTTCCTGTGTTTTTCTTTGGCTCTCTGACTTATCAGTTTGTTTTTCTTCTACTCTCTCTGCCCCTGGCCGCCCCCGGCTACCATGCCCTATCCGACCCACAGGTCCAACAGAACAGAATTAATGCAAATATTTAACGTGCTTTTTATGGATTTGTCGTTGTCATGGATGTCTATGGAGGGGGGTAGTAGCCTAGCTACTTTTAGGCATCGTCATCATTATCATTGACATCCATATTATATAGCGTAGTCATAATGTTGACAAGTGGGCTAAGATGCTCCTCCACTTGACATGACTTATAAATGGCTTTCGATTAAGTTGTCACATTAGCATTAATCTCGATGTGACGCTCAACCAAAACCAACGACAAGAACCAGAAGGAGCACCCATTGAAGTTCAATCAAGTTGTCTAGCTTCGTATGCCGTTACATACCAAAATTTCATCCATCCCATCCCATCCCATCTTCATGCTTTCCTTCAACCCATTGGGTAGCGTGTTAATGAGCCATACTCTGATGAGTTGTTCCCGATTATGACGTTTCGACAATGCATTTGTCAGGTTAAGCATGCGGTACTTGAGGTGTACTAAGTCAACTAGGTCAGTCAGTTTGTTGGAACTTGCCACCAGTCAAGTTGCTGTCATTCTTGGCTTGCCGCAGCAATTAGACAACAAAAGGTCCATCAAAGCCTTATCGATAATTGAAAGATAATTACGTACCCTACACTTGTAGGTAGATACGATGAATTTATAAATGAGCCTCTACATACATGTATATGTATATGTATATGGATAAATTTATATATTGTACATATAAATTCATTATTTCATTAAAAATGCATGCATTTTGCATTGGGCGCTTATGAATTTTTAATGAGTCATTCATCGATTGGCCAGCAACAGCAACAAAAACAACAATGTTCAATAAATATTTTCGCGTGTTATAAATAAATATACATAAATTGGATATTAATACCAACGAGTGTGCCGTGTGTATGTGTTTTCACAGCATTCAACAAGCATAATCTGTTCGTATCGGCCTCTCCATCAGATAAATACATATATATATATATGTATAAGCACATACATATATATATTTGTACATACATATGATATATATCAGTGGTTTTATTATGTCTGTGTTGCTTGTTGAAAAGGGTCCATATAATGCAATTATACGACATCCTGAGAGTTACAAAATGAATTAAAGGAGGGAAAGGTTCATTTACAAACCGGAAATCAATATCATTGAGATGTCATTTCAAAAAAGTATCAATCCAGTTTTTTTCATTTGCTATATTTGTTTTAATCCTTAATTTGTAAACGACATCAATTCTCTGATTTACAATAATTTAACTGATTAATAACTGATTTGAATTACGATTTTAGCTTTGAGTTGTTATCTGGAATCTGTTCTGATGATTGAGTTATAGTTTACTGCCACGACTTAAAATTCAATTTTATTTGATTTCACTTAAATTACCAAACCTTGGTAAATGAATTCTTTACTTATAAATGAATCTTTATATCTCAAATCTATCTATCCGAACCTGAAGATACAATACAATTATGGATAGTTTAGTAATTTGTTAGCCTTAGACACCTCACGGACAAAGTCTTTGCTGTTAATTGAACATTAAATTAAATATTATAAAAACATGAAACTATAAAAAATAACAAAATGTTAAAAAATCTGATTTATATTTATTGATCCATGCCCCAATACCAAAGCATACATAGTAGATACATATTAACATTTTAACAAATGTGTTTGCTGAGTTTTTTTTTTTTAATTTTTTAACATTTACGTTTTTTTACTATCAAGTTCACACGAGATTACGTACATGGGCCGCACCCGAAAATAAAAATTGGTGAATTTTTTTGCTTCAGTGATTTGTAAACATTTTTGCATTTCCTATTCAATGACATACATACATACATATATGTATGTAAAAAAAAAACAGTCAAATGCCTATCCCACTCTTTTAGTGTGCCCTCTCTTTATCCCCAAAAGGAAAAGAAAATAAAACAATGAACCGAAATGAATGATTTTGCAATAGTATGCTATTTTCATACCCTATGGACATTGAATTGAAAGGTTATATTTGCTCAGCATTAATAAGGATATGTAATACTAAAATTTTACAACCCCAATTTATCGGTCATTGATATACAATATTATTTAATCGCTGAGCTAAAAAATAAAATAGTAATTACATTTTAAGGTTTCTAAATGAATACTATTCTAATTTTGTAAATTTAAAACCAGCAGTTTCTATGAATTGAAATTAATAAGAAATTTTGAACTGTAGTAATGAAATTTAAATTCCTATTTTTGTTAGGATATTTGATAGTCGATATCCCAATTGATCTGATAGAAAGTTTTTTATTTATCTACGGCAAATCAACAGCTGGGCCAATGCTTTGTTAAAAGTTTCGTTTGATTTGCCATATTTGCGATTGTTAAAATTTACACAAAATGTTGTTGTTGTTGCCCTGCACTTTGTGTGTTTGTTGATTCATTCAACTATTTCGTGTGTTTTTCTTATATACTTCAATGTTTTTGTCCGTTTGGTAGTTTTAGAATTTGTTCTTGTTGTTCCTCTTGTTTTATTTTCTTTTGTTTTGCTTAAATTTGGAAATAGTTAGGTAATGTGAAATTAATTTGGAAATTCGGTCCGGGCGATCACTTTCTGTCTAGGCATTTTTCTCACAGAATCTATACAAATCGAATACAACATATAAATAAAACATTTGGATTTTTATTATAAATGCTTTGAGAACTCATCAGTAGATGAAAAAGTTGGGCTTTTGTGACCCACTTGTCGTTTTATGGCAGTGCCAAAAATTGGTTTCAATAAAAATTTACGTTTCATAAAATTTATTATGTATGCAATACAATGGCTGTTACGTCCAGCCAGTCAGCCAGTCAGCCAGCCAGCCAGCCAGCAGGACGTGCATGACAAAAGTCGTAGACATTGAGGACGAGAACGACAGCAACACGAGAAGGACAATGGAGACGACGGTCAAATCAAAGCAGAAATGACCAAAAAACAACAAGGAAATGAACAACTTTATATGCAGGATAATGGTCAGGCCATTATGATGGCGTCGCTTCCGCTAGCTATACGCATATGTGTGTGTCTTGTGAATGTGTGTGTATGTGATTTTATGTATGTATTTGTGTGTTAGATACTTGTAGGCATATTCTAGAATTTGTTGAAATCAACTCAAAATTTATGATGTGTGCGTGTGTGGGGTAGCCGCATTTGATGAGCGATAAGTTGAAACAATCCTCACACTTACAACTATTTTACTTTGCTTTTGGCCACATTTTAAAGTAATCAAAGTAAAAGTTTAAGCATCACATGGCTTAAACTGCAGATGATGATTTGCCAAAACTTTCCTATTCAAAGTCAAATTTATGTAAAACATTAGACAAACTGTGTGAGTTGATGAAATGGGTATAAGCCCCATAACAGCATGAGTTTTCAATTTAAAATTTGTTTAATGAATCTGATATGGTAAAAAGGACATATATACATACATAAATAATATAATATTTAAATATTTGTGTGTTCGACTAATAGTGGATATGATTTCTTAAAATGCAATGTTTCCTACAACTAAATTTAAATAGGATTACTAATAACATAAATAAAATAAGATATCCGGCAGTAGCAGAAAATTTAGTTGCATAGATAATTCTCTTTTCCATTTAAAATATTGTACAGAAATTTTTTGAATAACCAAGCAAAGTTACAGATATCCCATATATTTAAATATTATTTTTAAAGTAACATTATAATTCCATTTTTATTCTCATATATATATATATATGAGTTTATATTTAGTCATACAAAGGATGGATGAAACAAAGAACAGCCACAAGTCTTAATCAATGCTGGTTTGCTGCATACAAAAGAACAATTAAACGAAATATGACTGTAAAGAAATTGTAAAAAAAGGTTAATTTGATACTATGGGGAAATATGGAAAACGATGGAAAATATTTCTTGCCAGCAGTCAGTTGCTAAGGTAGCGCATTTCTCATGATATTTCCAAGGGGTAAAGCATAGCAAAAATAAAAAAGAGGAAAAAATGTTCGCTCATGTGTGTGAGTATGTGTGTTTGTCTGTGTGTAGGTGGATCAGCTGGGGATATATTGTGTGCCATCTATAGGAACAGCCTGATTGCGTTGGCATGCGCCTAATTAAATTAAAAAACGGAAATTCGAGCATGAGTCGGTGTCGGCTTTCAACTGGAGGTTCAGAGGTTCCTTTTTGTGACTCGAGATGGAGAGACCAGAGCACACGTGCACCATTTTACCCCAGTTTTAATCTACAAACAAACACAGTTGGGGCTTCGAGAAGGTAAAAGGAACTTCAACCATCGATTCCCTACCAAAGACAAAAGCATATTTTTCACTAACAAAAAAAATTATGCTAAAATTTACTCAAACAAATAACAACAACAAGTACACAAAGTAGGGCAAATATGTATAGAACGGCTATGAAAGAGGGAAGCAAAGAATATATGTGTGTATATATTGATAAAACAAGAAGGAAAGGTGTGTATACTGGGGGCAATGTTAACAGGATCTCGGTTTGTGTGTGTGTGTGTGTGTGTGTATCTGTATCTACTTACGTTTCGTATGCAAAATAAGTCAAAAACAAAATCAAATGTTAAATTGTTGTTGCCAGTCATGGTCACATTTGTTTTCTGTCGTACGATTGTTTCTCCCTCCCACTGTCTATATCTATCTCTTTCTATAGCAATTTCTCTGTGAAATTCACACAGATTAAGAAATTCTTCAAGTCCTTGTTCCTAATGCTTTATATTGTTATTTCTTTTGCATGGCCTGCAGTATTCCTAGTCCAGTTACCAGCTGCTGCTACGATTGCTGCTTTTGCTCTATTTTGTGGCATGCAGCATGCTGAAAGTCTTTTGGCTGCAAACACCATTCATTATGCATGCATTTTAAATTGTAAATTTTACTTCGGATTTGCTCCTCTTGCAGCTCTTGCTCCGGCTCCGGCTCCTGTTTTTGCTGTGAAAGCTAAGAAAGCTCAGGGCCAGGCTAAGACCTGCTGATGCTGCCTTATGAGCTTTGCCATATTGTTGGAATTTTTCATGGTCTAAAGTTCTTCTAGGCAATTTTTGGTTGCTGCTTCAATATCAGCAATTGTGTTGGAATTTTGAATAACTATAAATTTAATTGCCTGACACTAGCAACAACAACTCAAGTTGACAGTCATCGAGTTGCAATAAATCTTAACAAATGAAATGTGCAAGTAATTTATGGGCTTGACTTGTAATTAAAGACTTAGACACTGGTCATGGCCAATTTCGATTGTTCTTCTTCGCTTGCTTATGCAAAGATGTTGATGATTATGAGTATTCTTTATTTCTTTTCTTTCTATATAGTTCTATCTATCCATCTACATAAATGACTCAATCCTTTTTGGATAATTTGGGCAAAATTAGTTGGTATAGGGATAGAGGGAGACTTTTAAACTGCTTTGCAAGTATTATGAGAAGGCAAAGCAAATTGAATTGCCATGACAACTAAGGATTGGAATGAACGCAGACTCCGACCGACCCTCAGACTATGTAGTTTGTGGCGCCTGGAAACTTTTATGTGGCATAGATCAAAAACGCAAAGGGGTTTAGGATCAAATTGTGGTTGTTGTTGTTGTTTTTGTTGTTGCTGGTGATGATGAAGATGAAGATAATGGCCATTCAGGCAAATAGGCAAAAGAGTCAAAAGAGGCACACAAATATGTAGTAGACACGTTGCTATTGTTGCCAAGTGGCAGCAAAGTCAGGCAAACAAAGACCCAGCCACTACCCGGCATACACACACACACAAAAAGCCGCACACACACACTGGCAAAGTGAGAAAGCTACCCACACCCATACATACATGCAAGCCAAATCCTTTTGGGTCAAAAACTTTTGAAATACCTAATCCTCATGCATGGAAGGAAACACAGAAGCTGTAGTACTAGCCGGAGCAGCTTTAAGCCAGCAACACGCTGGCAGAGGCTTAGTTTCTCATGCGAATCTGATTATAAATAACATTTCTCTTATCTATATAATTTTTTCTCTTTTTTTCTTTTCCTTTTTTTGGATATGGGAAAAACGGTTTAATCTTGAACGGTTTGTCATAAGTCTGCTTCTCGTGAGACATTTAAGCTGATTCTCCAGTTTCAGTTACCAATTGGCTTGGATTCACATGTTCTATTAATAGTTGATTGGTATGGGATGGCAGCCACAAATTGATTCTGACAGCAAATCCTTAAATAGAAAGTCATATAATTCCAGTTATGACAGCCATCGTATGACCTGCTCCTCTAAATACTTCTTTAAATGCTCCAATGCGTATTTAATGTAGGTCAAATGAATCTCCTCTAGCGCCTGGAAACAATGAACTAAGTGGTAAATCGTGTTTATGTCAATGGTGTTGTATATTCCTTGTTTCTTTTTATTTTTCGCCAAGCGAGAGTTGAACATTTTTTTTTTTGAAGTTTTTATGATGCCCGCACGAAAACATGGCTAAGCTTTATTGAAGGACACCTTTTTGTTAGAACTCTCTGCGGTTTGTAATTGAAAAAGATTTACTTTTTGCTTGGAGTCTCAGTTTTGAAATGAGCCGATTTACATAGAAGGATATTGTTTAGCTTGTTGTGACAAAGAAAATCAATTTCGTAAATTTTGACTAACTATTTGACTTTGAGGACGACCCCAAAAATGGGTGTAAATTGTTTAAGTAAGAGTTGGAAGTTGCCATGGTGCAGCAGCCACATGAAAGTGCTGCTAGATAATTGAAACTGTTATCCAACTTCTTCTCTTCCTTGACTTGACTCTAACTATGGCAATGTCTGTGGTCTGGTGGACAGTAAAAATTAACGACGCCATTTCGCCATTTGGCCAAAGTTTGTGTTGCTGCCGAAGGGCCAGAGATAAGACTGTTGGCCCTGGTTGCCAGTAACAAAGTGGCTACAGGAATTGAGCTCGTAAACCAGCAAAACGGAGCCAAATCGATATCGTGTCGCGTCACGTCAAACCGAAAGCATATAAATCACAAAATCTTGTAACAGTGGACAGCCAAGTTGACGTCGCTTAGGTAAGCCCTTGACCATTGCCAAACCGTTGGATCTAAAACCGCAAAAGGCGTGTGTATGTTGTGTGTGTGTGTGGGTGTGTAAATGTGGGTGGAGTATCATTTTTGGCAGAGGTGGAGGCGGCGTCAAGTTATCAAATGATTTATTTACGACCCCGTTAGGCAAACAAACAAGCCAACTTGGCGACGGATTCAGAGCTGGACCGGGAGTGTATATATAGTATGGTAAGGGACATGTAAAGGGATGGAGACGACAATTTGCCAAGTTGTCGTAGCTATACTATACGAAGAGAAAGCGAACACTAAGACTGAGACAGAAACAGAGACACAAGTTCAAAACTGTTGAACCCAAAACCCCCCTCGAGTTCAACTCGAAGGCCACAGAGACCACACATTTGGCCAGGCGACAGGCAGGACAAGTAACAAGAATTATGGCCCAAAGGCGTATGTCTTGTCTCTGGGCATAGGCAAGCCCTGCCCCATATTTCTCTCACTTAAAGTGGCCAATATCTATAGATAGATTTAAAGTCAAGTTCAATTTATTAATAAACATGTCAAATGTTTGCCAAATCAAAATGGAAATTGATAGCAAAGTTGTCAATATTGTTCATTTGATTTTGGTAGAGCACCAGCAGGAGCAGCAGCAACAGCTGCTGTCCAATGTAAGTTACATTTCAAATATGAAATTTAATCATTTTAAAAGCCCATTCAGAATGGACACAAAAGTAAACAATTGTTGCTGCCTGGCCAAAACACGCACACCCATATATATATATATATATATATATATATATATATAAATCATTTATATATAAAAATATAAATTCACTCTCTTTGCGTGGTTTGAATCATGCTCTAAAAAGTATTCTATGAAACATTTTCTAAATTGACAATCGTCTTAAATCTCAGCTTCTTACTTCATCCGCATTTTATATGAGAAATGTACATAAATTAAGACTTTCTTCCGCTGGGTCTTCACCGTCGCACATTAATTCATTTACCTGCTGTGCTCTCATGGAGCGGAGCGGCTTCTTGGCTATGCCGAGTACCTCAAATTGAAAAAGTAATTCAAAGCTCGACAACGTTTTAAGCTGCCTCAGTGCCTTCACTGGCACAATTTTCAACAGAAACCGCAGAAAATTTATGTTTTTAGTGCAATAAGCAAGAAGACATGGTAGTATGGGAGGGGTATGAAAAGGGGGGAAGTTACTGGCAAAAAGCGAGTGCGAGTCGAGCGCGCGCACATACAATAATTTTCAATTTAAAGGTAATTTTAACCCAGCAGCAGCAGCAAACACACACACACTCACATGAGATTCACTTGTATAGGGACAAAACAGGTAGCACCAGGAACAGCAGCCAACAGCAGCATTTTGGTCATAATTTAACTTACAACAACATTCAATAAGGGAACGTAGGCAGAGTCAGGTGAATCAAGCTCTACCCTAACGCTTCACAACCTACCCTTCTTCTGTCTTCCCCACATGCTCTCTATGTGCGCAACTAAAGTGGATTTAGCCATAAAATGGCAATGTGCCACGACGACAACAACAAAACAAAAAAAAAAACAACAAAAACAAAAAAAGGGAGCACAACAAAGTTAAATGCAGTTGATGTTCTTGTTGTTTTCACTCAAATAGCCAACAGTCAGCAGCGTGGTCAGAAACCCAGATCCAGCGTTTCACCATGTTGAGGTTATTCCCTTGTTGCCTCTTCACTTGGTTTTTGCTATAGAGATTTTCAACCAACCGCAATTCATATTTCATATTGCTTATGGCCATAAAAGGCAGCAGCAATAGCAGAAATCGTCAGCGACGGAGGTGGCGGCAGTGGCTACCAAGTAAATGCCAGGAATAGCATAAGAAAATGACGCAAGAAGGCCCAGGGACGCCTTCACCTTAACCTGACTTCACTTGACTTTTACATCGTTTGCTGTGCTGTTGCCGTTACGTATACGCCACGTTTTGCCACGCGACTTTGGGCTGGTGCAAAGTGTTTGCAAAGTAATTTCCGTTTCCTGCTTAGCTTCAAGTGGCAGGCGAGGACCCCCCGAGTAGCTGTAGCAATAGCTGCATGCAGCTGCGTTATATGTATATATACACATACCTACATATGTATGTATAATATATGTATATGCAAATACATACATACATACGTCTCTATATGTATATGTATATACCTGAAGGCGTTCATTAAGTTGCCAAACGTTTCAGCGACATGCAAAAACAGGCTTTGAACGGGCCGATGAATTCATGTAGTTGTCATCCATGACCAACTAAGCGAAACAAATGCACAACATGACGTAACTTGTAGTTAGCCCAAGGATACACTGAAATATGAAAATTAAAATACGCGCCCAAAAATTGCTTCTGACAAGGACAAAATTTCAATCAACAGCAGCAACTCAGCTTTATATTAATTGATATCAAAGTTGGTCGTGACACAGGTAGCGATAGCAACAAAAATCAAAAAGGCATTGAAGAAATTTCTCCAAAATTATGAAAAAGAAACTTTTCTTAATTCATCCCCATGATTTAATTTTATAAGTTACTGATTATGCAAACGAACATCATCATTTTAAAATTTACAACTTTAATTTGAAAATGTAAAAACTTTTGTGGCAAAAAAATGTTTTTTTTGCCAATTCTTTTTTACTCTCTCAAACTAGCTAAAGTTTGCTTTTCTTTTAGCCTGAATCAATAGTGTCTATCCCAAAAAAAAAAAGAAAAAAACACCTACACCTACATACACACACACACACATACAAATCTAAATGGGGCCAGAGAGCTTTGAGGTATTTTCATAGGCTTCCCATTTCAAAATAACACGCGCTCGCTCCCTAGAGTGCAAATTGGCAATGTGCAATCGAGCTTAAAGCTTGAAAAACTGCACTCAGACATGCTGCAAAGCTGAAAATCACCAAAATAAAACGAAAAATGGAAGAGAAAAAATATACATTGGAAAAACATTTCTTGCAAACGATACACACAGAGCCTTTGCCGACTTTCTTAAACTTTTTATGCCCGAAAATGCTAATCAAAACTGAGTCAACAACATCAAAAAGTCATTTGACAAAAGTTTTCGTCACCAACTGCTGCTACATGTGGATATAAGAGCAGAAGGACCTAGAAGCAAAATCGAAAAAGTTATCGTTAAGGACTTACAGATTTCACGTGTCGATTATACAATTACTCGAGTGTTTAACCCCAACTCAATCAGCATACAGAAATATCAAAAATAAACCAAAACCTGAATGTCAGTGGCATTCAGTTAATTTGATTATGCGGCCAAACAAAAGTAATCATAATAATCCGAAAATCATAATGGAAACGGAAAAGCAAACAACAACACAAAAACAAAAAACCATTAACTCATAACTATTAACAACTACAGTAGCGGCAACAACTCGTAAACAACAACGAAAGTTATAATGGACACATGTACAGGACGTACACACATACATACACACACACACACGAGACTACAAAACCGCATTACACATTTACACACATACACACACACGCACAGAGGCTAGCACTTACACCCACAGGCTCATTATCCTTTTTAATAAAGCTTATCAATGGCGGGACATGCGAGCTGCCAGCAACAGCAGTAGCAACCATAGTCGGGCAGGGCAACCAATTATCCCGCAAACTATCCTGGGCTATGGGTCCAGTCCGATTCGATATCCGACCATTCCTGTCCTTTTCTCTACCCCTACCCTGCCAATGCCCCTGTGCAACCAGCTTCTCTAGTGACAAAAACAGGCAACATGACAATGCCAACAACTACAACAATAAAAAGGACGACAACAAGGACAACGATGAGAACGACAAACAGTAAATTCAAAGGTAATTTATTATAGCGACACCTGTAATTACCATGAGCCATAAAATAATACATATATATACACACACACAAATCCACAATCCACATACATAAATATGCGTATATATAAATATATGTACATATATACTATATATATGTACGTATGTCTACTGTCCATTTGTATGCGGCCCCAAAGATTAATTGTGCAATGAGCTGGCAGCTATGGGCGCCAACTCCATCCCGAGTTCTCTTCGCCAACTTAATCAGCCATCTGCACCAACATGGACAAAATTAAATATGAAATGTTACCTTTAATTGCGTTTGCGGCTAGTCATGTTTGCTCCTTTCAAGTTCTACCATTTCATTCTGGGGTTATAGTTTCACTTTAACTTTTCCTCTTTTTTTGTCTTTTGCTCTTTACCCCGGGCAGCACTTTTAATCTTGTTGCCCTGCAAAAAGAGCACAAAAAAGCAAAAAAAAAAGAAAACAAAAGAATATACACACAGCACGCACTCACATATTTTATATTTATGCTCGTGTTTTGTCTGTCTAAACTGACTGACTGGAGCCAGCTCCGGGGTTCCTCTTCTCCCCTTTTCAGCGTGACTAGAAGGTATGTTGTGGTTGCCGGTGGGGCATGAAACTACAACAAACTACCATAAACTCTGTTACACTCGGAAAAACAAAGTAGAAAACTTGAAAAAAGGATTCCACTAAATGTCTTATCATTTCGAGCCTTGCAATAATTCGTTTTTTATTGTCATTTTAAAATTATGTATTCTTCAATAGGATAGGCACTAAGAAAAAATCATTTGATGGTTTATTTAACTTTTAAGGATTTAATATAAAATCAATTATAGGAAAGTTTAATAAATTTCTTTTCTAAATTTAATAAATTTATTGGTTAATTTTCAAGTGTAGACATAACTCATTTTTTTTTTGTTTGTTTCAATTGCAGTGAAACTAACAGAGAGCACTTTCTTTTGCACAATACGTTTATCCTTACAATGTTCCTCTATCTCTGGCCACTGTGCCCTCCCCCTTTCTTCTTCCCACCGTTGATTGATGTGCTTTTGCTTTGGCTTGGCGCGCGGTTTCTCATTTTATTGCTTGTCGCTTTTTGTTTCATTTTGTCTTTTTGTTGTTGCTGTTGTTGTTGTTGTTTATGCCTTAGCTGGCAAGCCGTGAGTCCTGTATCCAACACTCTACTTCCTGCGTATTCCCTTGTTGTTCAAGTTGTAATCGCATACGTCAGAATTATGTTCTTTCTCTGTTTGAAATAATGTGTCATGCTGACATCACATTCCATATCCTGGAGCTAAGCTTTTGAAGAAAATCTCTTAAATTTTGCATTGATATACCGAAAAGTTTGTTTTAAATTCTAAAGAGAGTGAGAAGGGAGGGGATAGTAGGAGGTAGGCTTAACACGAAAAGGTGTCAGTGAGATACATATGTATGCGTCTGTTAGTCACACATTCATATACAATATATATGATACATGCAGACATATCTTTTTAATTACACTAAAACGTGCCGGTGTCCTGAATAGAGGTCACTTGGGTTAACGAACAGGGCATCTCCTTCTCTATAGTTGACTAACAGCCATCCATCACACACACACAAACACACACATCCACATACAGCCACACTGAGTTTGCCTAAAAACTACTGACACACTAATCCGATTAGTTCGACTGACATTTTCTGCTGGCAAAGTGCAACGTAACACATAGTGAGAGAAGAGCCGCCTCTTCTTTTTGTTGCTTTTTTCCTTTTCCTTTCTCCTATTCGGGCTTGCGCCTCAGCTCATTCATTCGGTTTATTCAAATACGACAAGTCGCAAAAAATGGAATAATTAAAAACAACGAAAAGCATGGAAGCATACAAAAATAAATTGTATTCCATCCTTTCTCACTAAGTAAAAGATATATAATCATTTTTTATTTTTGCCAGTCAACAGAAAATGGGCCAAACATATAAACTCAATTTGGAGAAAATTTCATATAGCTTTTTCGGTCATATGTTTGTTATACCCTATATACATTTAATGAAAGAGTATATTGAAGTTGTCAACATGTAACAGTTGGATGAGAAATTTTGCAAATCAAATAAATGAATAAAATGTAATACCTAAAATAAACTTTTGTCAATTTATGGAAGATTTTGTTCATCATTTAAATTTGGACACAAATTTGGTCAAAATTTATTAACAATTTTTTAAATGCCTTAAACTTTTGGCCTAAAAAATTTATTGCGATATATTTTTTTATAAAGATTAAGAAATAATTAGTTTCCGCAGAATTTATTTACGCAATTATACCTATGTATATATATAAATTTATCAACAATTTCTTTTTGTCGTAAACTACTAATTATTTCATAGAATAGATTTTAGCTTTGGCAATTTCTTCAATGATTTTGGCACTGTTAACTCTGTGTGGATAAAGGATACTCTAAAATCCTCACCTTAACTTATTATAAGGAATAATGTTTTTAACGGGTTAGCCAATTTACTTAAGTAACAAGTGACGCTTCCTTAAGATGCCAACGTAGCAGTGACAGGAGTCCTTCTCTTCTCTTGTCACTAGTCACTTTTATTAGCGTACTTAAAATCTGCCCGTCATTTTTATCACATAATATTTTATTTTAACGGCAATAAAGCGTAATTTAATGAGCCCATAAAACGAAAATACATTAGAAGCAATGTTGTTGCTCTTATTGTTGGTGTTCCTTTTGCTGTCTACCTGCAACGTCAGACCATCTGTCAGCCTCCATTCTGATGCCAAATTAAATGTATTGAAGTTGCCGCTGAGATTTGTGCCTCCATTCTTTGTGGCAAAGCTAGACCTGTCATGGTAGTGAGGGAAAGCATTTATTTCAGCCCTGAATTCGTCTTTATGTGGAATGTCATTTATACTTACACATACATTTATTTATTTATTATTTGTAACTATAAATGTACATACACACACATATAAAAAAAATGAGAGTCATATAAGTATAGTATATATGTTTGGCTTATATTCCATGAAGTTAAGTCCGTGCCAGGCAGTTTTGCATCTAACTCTGTCTATTTATTCGCCGTCTTCTTTACTTGGCATGACATTGACTTTTATTTAAATGATTTCCATTGCCTCTACATTGCCCCAAGTTGCATTGGGTTGCCCGGAATGTTGGGCGGGTATATCCTTGAATGTGGCAATAGACTGCCATCTGGCACTGACTCTGGCGCTGCCTTTCAGCTGTTTGTTTTCGCCTGGCAGCCCGTTGTCGACTGCGACGCTGTCTTCAATGCAACTTGTAATAAATATTGCAGGGGCTGCCCAAACCCCCATCTTCGTCCCCTTTTTTCATCCCTTTTTCCTTGGCTTTTGTATTTCTTCCTTACTTGCTTCGCTCGTTTCTTGGCTCGTTCATTCAAAGGCTATAAATATTTGTTAGCCGTTTACTTTTGGCATTGTCGATTTGTGATATTTGTTGGAAAATATTATCATAGTGTATAGAGTGGGAGATGGGAGTAGAGGTTGGAATTTGCATTTGGCTGACTCTCACTTATTCATTTTCATTCTATTCGTTTATCTCTATATCTTATTCGTTCATTGTTGTCGAGCGTAAATTGATGGCATAAATAAGAGAATGCATATCCATTAGCAATATACTCATTTGTCATTGGTATACGCATTTATATGTGTGTGAGTGTGTGTGTATTCACGATGGGAATGTGGCCATTTCGAAATTTCCAAAATACATTTTTAATTAACCCAAATATCGAAAAAATTATAAACAGAGAGGCAACTGAAATGCCATGAGGCCTAAATAATTTACTAAAAACAAAAATACAGCAAAACAAGCAGCTTCCAAGTGTGTGTACGTTTGGGTGAGTGTGTATATATGTGTGTGTGTGAAAGGATCGTTGCCATTGTTTGTTCAACGCATATACACAGAAAATGATTTGGGGCCATTGGAGAACAACAGAATACAAATATACAACATACAACAACATTGTTATAATGCAATTACAAGTGCAGCAGGCAGTCAAAAGTTAATGCACTGCATGATTATTAAAATATTTTGGATAGAGTAAGAGAGAGAGAGAGAGGCTAAGGAGGTGAGGTAGTGAGTTGAGAGACCATTCAGCGTTAGACAAACAAGTAACTGCCAAGTGGGTGTGGTCAGCGGGGGCTTCTCTGGGATGACATGGAATGAACTATGACAATGTGCGTGCCTCTTATGTGTACATTTCGTATAACAAATCATGTACAAACAATGTCACAACAACACCTTCCTAACCATTTACCTACCTATGAAGCCACCTACTATCTACCTTTCTATCTGCCCAACGAACACACACACACACACACATATTAATATATATGTAGTATATACATATATGCAAGTGGTGAATGAGGGGGGGAGAAAGCCGGTGCGTTGAGCCGGAAGCACACGACGCAGACCGGATTCAACAGCCAGGTTCTGGCCATGTTAAAAGTCGAGCAAACAAATATTTGCACATTGGCTCTGGCTCAATGTTTAGGAAACAGGCAGTCAGACGGAAATCGCCGCTAAATGTAGACACCAAAACAGAAAAACAACTATAAAAAAAAAAACAATGACAACAACAACAACAACAAGTTTACCAATTAACCAGAAACCACTTAAAGGCTCAAACGCCCCAAGCAAATCAGTCCTTGTCCGTAGCGTCAATTGGCAATTCTCTTAACAATTAACACAAAAACCACACGCGTACATTTTCTATTCAATTCTATTAAGCAATTCGTGACAGTCCAATGCGTTAGTGTTGGGCCACAATTTATAATGTTGCTTTTTGCCCTTTGAAACTCATAAACAATTTAAAATGTCATATATTGCGTATACGCAATGAAGCCACCGCCGCAAATTAAACGAGGGAGCAAGAAGGAAATTATTTAAGTACAGCCAACAACAAACAAAAACAAAAACAGAAAAAAAACACGAAACCAAAAACCAAGCAAACTCAAAAGAAACAAGCCATAAACAAGGCCAACACACTCATACCAACATATACACACAAACATTCTTAAGTTTACGAGTATTAAGAGAGAGAGGGAGAGTGAGAGATGAAGGAAAGAGAAGGTTATTTTTACGGCACCCACGACGTATGAATGACATGTGTGCGCGTGTGTTGGTTAAATGTGTGCGCGGTGTGTGTGTGTGTAAGAGAGGATGTATGTGGTATCAGTGGCCAAGTAATTAAGCAAAGTACAATTTCGTACCATTAAGTAATTTCACTTCATTCATTGACTAACTGGCCCACTGACTAAACGACTGGCACAACCAACGAGTGAATTACGCACCGTGCACTGAAATGAATGTCCCTAAGAAGCTTTGCAGCTAAGTTTAACAATAAAACTGTGAATTAAGCTGAGAAACTTAGATTGTCTTTATTATATTAGATTATAACAATAAAAAGAACAAACTTAAAATGGTTTATTCGCTTTGAATTTATTTTAAATAACAATACTAATCAATACTTGAAATTTTGTGTGCCATTTTACTACACATTCGATGCAGTGTGCCATGATTTTATTCTAGTGCCTGCTGCTTGTAGTTTCCCGTTAATTTATCGTCCAGCAAATAGTCTTGCTGACCAGCCCGAGAGTCTAAGGCATTAACTTTATATGTATATATACATATATGTGTGTGTGTGTTTGTAAATATGTGTGTGTTGTGTACATAATGTGTAACCTCATTTTCGTTTTCGTTTTCTATGTTTTTTGCACAAGTATTAAAAAAGGATTTCTATGTGTGCGCCTTATTCTATCTCATTCCTCTCACCTGTCTGCTGTCTGCAAATGTCAGCCGTAAAGTAAACTACAGTGGGTCAAGTTTCAGTTTATGGTCGATTAAGTCAGTAAGTAAATTTTAATGCAATTCCGTTTTGACCACATTAATGGAAAAAAGAACCCTCCAAAGCGTCCGTCGATATGCATTCAAATGATTTGGCCAGAGAATGGAAAGTATATAAAAACGAACAATGAATACGTAAGCGGTAACATACATAGTTAGATGAGGCATTTCTTCTCTACTATTCTACTATTGTCTTTGTTATTTTGCACCAATACATACTCTTTAGGTTCCGATGCCACAGACAATTGGCCAAATGCCATGACCAAGTGTAGACCCCCAGCAACACCGATACCAACTAACTGAAAAGTAAAGTGAGACAAAAACACAAAAATTGGTTTGGCAACCAGGGCCGCAACCGCCAGTTGGTAGCTGGCAACTGAAAAGAGACTTCCAATGTAAATGTGGAAACAACAGACATACTGACAGTTGGTACTGGGATGGATAGTAGTACCGGTTGTGGTTCTTTCTCTATCTATGTATCTCAATGTGGTTGCTGGATTAGCCAAGTGGTCGGGCATGTGAATGCAAAGTAGTTCATGTTGATCAGTGTTTTGATTTTTGCCTACAAATTGCCGACAAGTGGCAAACAAAGAATGCACACACACGCACAAAAAACACGCACACACACATACACAGATACAAATAGCATTAATAATGATGCAGCAGCTGGCAATGATATCGAATTTATAGCCCTACACAAACACATACACATACATAAATATTTCAGCATAAAATAACAATTTCCTTATATAATCGAAAACATAAATTAAATTCCATTTGTGAAAAGTTGCCAGACCAAAAATGCTTCAAATGCAAAAATTAATTTTATTAAAATTACATAATATCCTCTGTCCATTCTGGCAAATGTTAAAAGTCAGCAAAAAAAAATTGAAAATCAAATCAAATTGTATAAATATATATATATTGTATATAAATGTTTCAGAAAATAAGCAAAACTGCAGCAAGACAACATGTGACATATTGTGGCCGAATTCTGGATCGAAATCGAATCCAAAAACCTAGTTTCTCCCCATGTTCAGACAGCAAATGAATAATGCATTGTCCATCCTGTTATTTGATACCCTTACAATAAAGAAGTTTACTCATTCTAGAACTACGTTCAACTGACTGTAAAATCATGAGAATCGATCAAGTTTAGCTAATCTCTTCAAATTAACTAGATATATTGTGATATTTCAAAATAGAATTGATCAATTTATGTTAAATTTGCAAGAGTATAGAAACTTCTTGATAGCCAAAGTTAACATCGTACTTTTTGTTGCAAAAGATAAAACTTTTTGAGGGCTGGCCACAGAAATTGGAAATTGTGCCAACATATACACAGAGGGTGTAGATGGGTGTATGTGGGTGTTGTGTCGGTGTTTTCATGCTTTTATATATAATACAACAAAAGTACAACAAAAACTACTGTCATACATTTCAAATGTTTTTCAATAAAACTTTTTCTTAGTGCAATTGTCTTTTTGCCGTTGGCACAATCCACTCATCTTCTTTGATCTCCCCTGCCTTGTCTCTTGTTGTGTCACCTAACAAGATGCTCAAGTGTCGTCTGCTCCGCCTTCTTGCTCAGCTGTGCTCCTGGCTTCGCTCTCCTCTGCTTCCCCTTGTTGCTCTTCTCTCATTTCTACAATGTCTGTTCAATTGTTTTGCACTTAAGGGGCAATTTATCACACAGCTGAGAAAACGAAAGGAAAACGCGCGAATCCTTAGAATGCATTTCCTTGCCAATGTCTGAGTGTCTGAGTAACACACGAGTGCATAATCCTTTTAAATACATACACAACAATGAAAATGTATATGTTATTCTATTTTACTGTGCCAAGTCTCTCTAGAGTGACAAAAAATAAGCACTTTACGTCTACGGAAAAGCAATTGTTTTTGTTATTGTTGTTGTGGCTGTTTTTTTTTCTTTTTAGTGAAATAAGAAAATCAGAACAATCAATTGAAATTAACATTTAATTAGACGTATAAATATCAGCGTAATCTTGGACAGTCCCTAGACCCGAAGACCATTAAAAACATTTTACGCCAAGAACATAAATATTTTTATGACAGGCTGAAGCAAAGCGGAACAATAGAAAAAATAAAGGGAGAGGAGAAAAGGGAATGGGGGGACTCATAAAAGAACAAATGGAATTGCCTAGACAAACAACAGGGAAGGGCGCTTTAGGTTCCAAGGAATGAGTAAGCCAATAAAATTCAGTTAAGTGTCAAAAGCGGACATTTAAAACTTGACAATGGCCAAGCGATGCGATAAGTAATTAAAAAAGAGCGAACCAAGGACTATGGATATCCTTGAACTAACAAGTTACCAATCCGAACTCATCAAAGTATATGAGAAGGAGAGAGGGAATGCCCAGGACCACAAAGTGGTAAAGAATGAAGTAACTGAAAAGACTTGATATAACAACTACTACTACTAGTAGAACTGCTGCTGCTGCTGCTCCTGTTGCTAAATAAAACATAAAAAGTATGTGACAAAATGGCACACACGCACTTCTTCTCCTTCCTTGTAGTCGTCATCATCGAAAAGAAGATGGCGGCAACCCACTAAAAATGTCAAGAAAATAAAAATAATAAAAACAAAATGTGACACAAAAATTCATATAAAAATTGTACTAAACGAGAAGCTAGCGAAAGGCGCGCGAATGCCCATAAAAACAGTAGAAAAACGTGAGATGATAGAGCAGCACACTGTGGTCGCAAGAAGCGGGAGAGGGAGATAGAGAGAGAGAGGGAGAGGGAATATGGAAGAGAAATGTGGATTGCCTTCCCTAGGGCGAACCTTTAACAGAGTGAGTGCCAGTGAAAGAAGCTAGGGAAGAGACAGCGAGTTAAACTAGGTGAAAGCCGCACAAAACGACGTCGTTGACAAAGGCAACACAGTGTTGTAGTTAAAAGATACAGAAAGGGGGAGGTGGAGAAATAGTAGGAGGGGAGGCAAAAGAAAAAGGTATCCCTAAAAATGCCAAAAACTGAAGCCATATGTGTATGTGGGTGTGTGTATGTATCTATGTATTAGTGTAGGGTAGATGCCTTTTATGTGCTGTGCAGCCATTTGTAGTTCGTAGTTACAAAATATATGTCCCGTTATCACTTTGTGCCCTGCCCCCCATAAGCAACCGAAAAATACTATAAAATATGATTTTATGATCTCTGAGTTCGTTGCCCATTTTTTCAACCACTTTCCCACCACTGTTCGCTTCATTTCTTTCCACAAAAGTTAAAGCCCACTTACTTAATTTATGTACAAAAAAAAATGAAGAATATTACATTTGTTACAATAAGTTGTGCAAAAGAGTTGTAAATCTGATTTGTGTTTTCTTTTTTCTCTTTGCAGGTAGGTACCAAACCATCTAGTTGCTAACTACATACAACAGAATACTCTATATATACATACATATATGTATACGTCTAGAAATGAAGATCCCGGCTTAAGACAAGTGAGCTTACACGTAAATTTCTTTTGCCTCGTACCTTTTGGCTCGACCAACTGCTGCAAAAGTTAAGGGTTAAAAAAGAAAAAAAAGGCAAAAAAAGAATAGAAATTTATTTTTTTTACATTCGCTTCACTACGTGAGCTCTTTTTCAGACTGAGTGTTAACAGAAAATGGAGGAATTCACTCGTCCCCCTAATTCTCTATCTGTATATGCACTTGCAGGATTCTCAAGTGGAGCCTGGTTGCACTTAGGGCGGATTTTCTATTTCAGTACTGCTGTTGCTGCTGCTCCTTTTTCCTCTTTTTTATACCCTGTACCCATAGGGTAAAAGGGTATATTAAAGTCGCTAAAATGTATGTAACAGGCAGAAGGAAAATTTTCCGACCCTATAAAGTATATATATTCTTGATCAGTATCAATAGCGAAGTCGATTGAGACATGTCCGTCTGTCCGTCTGTCCGTCTGTCCGTCCGTCCGTCTGTCCGTCCGTCCGTATGAACACCGAGATCTCAGAGACTATAAGAGCTAGAGCAACCAAATTTGGTGTCAACATCCGTCTATTGTATAAGCGGGTCAAGTTTGTTTTAAATTTTTGCCACGCCCACTTCCGCCCCCGTAATTTAGAAAAAACTATAACTTGAGCTATAATAAAGATATCCCATTCATATTTGGCACACTTAATAAAATAGCCAATATGCACCAGCTGACCAAATTTTGTCGAAATCGGACAATAATTATCGGAGATATACGTATTTCCGTTTTGTACTGAAACGCCCCATGCAAAATGGCCTGTTAAGTGTGAGCGAGATAGCATGCGTTCGCTGTTGCTGCATGGCAAGCAGTGCAAGCTAAGAGAATTTTTTTTGTAAATTGATGGCGATTTTGATCGTTTTTGACTTCATGGAGTACTTTTACTTGGTACAGGGTATACTCAATGTCGGCAGGGACGACTTGCTTGCTTCATTCCTCTTTTTATTTTCATTTGCTGCTGTTGTTTTACTTTAGTAATCTGCAAATGTTTGCCTTGGTATTTTCTTTACACAATGTTTTTTTTTCGAAAAAAGCACCTGCATATGCGAAATGAATCAAGAAAATAAATTCATATATCGAATTTACTATCAATTGGCATATTTTTCATCTATTGTATCTGTGAAAAAAAGGTTTGTACCATAAATAAATACACAAATTGATTACTTTTTAAAATGAATTTAAATTAACATTTTCCAAAAAAAAAGCCAATTTACTTTAATCAACAAAGTTTTCAACGCATTTGGATTAGACAATCTTCTTCAAATTTTTATAACATAAAATACTCTAAAATGACTATAAAGTTCATTAAATATCTATTATCTTTAATTGCAAATCAGTGGTCATATTCAAACAAATTCTTAAAAGTACTAATTAACTCTATTTCAATGATACAATAAAGCACTGTATATTTACACTACTTTAAAAATCAAATTTGCATTCATTCTTGATTTTATTATCTTCTTTGATATTTTACTCTGTATGCATTCAGAAATTTTTTGTTAATTAGAACTTTGTTTTTCCAGTAGCGACCACAGTGCGTATGGGCAACCTAATTGCTATGAAATATAAGTCGTCTATTCATTAAAAATTCATTGAGAATGTATTTGCATTGCCTACCCTGAATTTCCCACCATAAACCGCAGTTCCCGCACACATGCCCCAATCCTCAACCCATAATGCCAATCAAAAGTCAATGCTATAAGCTTTCAATTGTTTGTTGCCGCATACGCACACATACAATCATATAAATATCATTTGTATGCGTTTTTACAGCGCTTCTCATACAGCATTCTCACATTTCTTTATTTTTTTTTTTTCTGTTTTGCTGTTGTTTCTTGTATTTCACTTTACTGATTTTTCGAATCATTTTCACGAATACGCGCCCGAGAACAATGCCAGAGCCGCCTTCCATATACATACATATATTCGTCGCCCGACTCAGTGCAAACAAATGCGCATAAAAATCCATTATTTTAGCAAACACAACATACACTCGCACATGGTGGGTAGGATGGCAGTAGGGATCCTAGCACAATGGCAATGTGCAACAGCAACCGGGAATCTGGGATAGGGGTAGCACAAAATAAATATAAAAGCGTTGAAACGAAAACATTTTGGTACAATATAAAAATTGCAAAAAAAAAAAAGAAAAAATAAAGGAACAGAACCAGGATATTCGTGTAGGAAGGGGGGCAGTTGAAGGTCCTCTACTGGCGTTTATTGGCAACAGTGTTGCTATTTGTGTAAACGACTCGTAAAATTTTATGCTGAAGCTGATGTCGTTGTTTTTTCCTGTTGTTGCAGGGTCAGAAATAGTAGCAGGGGGCCTGGCCAAGCGAACAGTTAGTGAGCAGGTGGTGATTCTCGTGGGCGGGTAGGCTGAAATTGAGTTGCATAACCCAACATTGTATGTAACTAGTGGAAGGCATTGTAAACTTTTAGGCACGTTTTACGTTTTTCCTGATTACAATTAGAGAGAATGGAAGGCGTGTGGTGATGGAGGGGTGGTTAAAAGTTATGAGTCGGAATACTCATACATACATAGTATTGCCCACTTTACGCCCATTTTTCAATTCGTTTCGTTTCCTTGTCAATTGAGTAAAATTGATGTCTATTTTATATGTTGCAGTTGCATTTCAATTTCCCAGAAAAGGAGGAGGGAGGTGGGTGGCAGAGGCATGTAAATATTGCATATTGATTACATGCCGCTTCGCCTGCCAACTTGTCAGTGTCAGCAACGCGATATAGACTCTCTCGCATAATATGGATAGATGCAGTGCATCGGATGGCAATCCATGTTGTCTGCCATCTATCGTCATATGTATATGCACATACACAATATATATATTGAAATTCATTAGTTGTATATTAAAAAGATTGCATTTTTGTTGTCATATGACAAATTATTATTGGGTTTGCTTTATTTTTTTCCGTGGATTTTACTTTTGCGCATTTTGCCATACGTAATGAAGTGCAACTGACATGCGAAGAAATAATACGATTTCATCTATATGAATATATATTATGAGTGACAGGACAACCGCAGTGTTGGAAATTGAAAATTGAAAATTTTGAAAAAATTCAACTGTCATAAAAAATGCAAAAGCAAAAGAAAATGCAACAAACTTTTAACTTAAACATGCTTGTCTCTGAAAATGAAAGATTGACGGAAATTTGCATCCTTTGAAACATTTTACAATTTGTAATTTTTAATCAAAAGTTAAACTTTTTAATCAAAATGTTAACTATTTACAAATGATGTATTTGTCAAGCAACATTTCAATATTTAAACAATTTCAACAAGAATTGAGTATACACTTAATGTAACATTTATTCTCGCAAATATTTAAGTAGTCGGCGTGTTTTTTTTAATTTGATTTATTTTGCTCTTGGCAGCATAATAAAGATTTAATTTGCTAATTGCAGTTCGCTTGCTGTGAAATGTCCTTGCAACTGGTCTGCAAATAGCTAAAAATGTAGCACAGCCAATATATGTATAACCTAACTGAGAGCCAACAACTAAGGACCGATGACTGCTGTGCATTGGCAGTCTTTTCATCAAGGTAGCAGATTAGAAACAAATTTGTTTTAATTCAATAAAAACGTTGATTAAAAGCAATGTTAGCAATGCGAATAGCAAATTCAAATCTAACACTGACAGTTGCATACGAATTTCAATCTTGAAACTAACATTTTTGTGTTATTTAAGAATGCAGCACATAAGAATTAATACAGTGAAAAATTAAAAAAAAAGAAATAAGAATTAGTAAATGTGAGGTTTCCATATAAAATTATAACAATTCCAGAGGTTTTATCTACTTTGCATTCCTTTGGTAAGACAGTTGGGATTAAATAAAATAAAATGAAATGCAACCAAAACATCTGCAGGAATTTTGTTCCAATAGTTAGTTCTCCATGAGTTTTTGTGGTATTTTGTTGTATTTTAATTATACACTTACCGCAGATAGGAATAATCATTTTAGTTCGGATTATATCATAGGCATATTAATGTCTGTCCTTATATTGAAAGGTCATAAATCCATTTTTTACTATAACTTTTATAAATTTATATACTTTATGATATTTTTTTAATTATTTTAATTTTACTTAACCACTTAAATCACAAAAAGGATAGAGTATAGAAACGACGACTTGTTTGATACAACTAGCCTTTCTATTTTTTGTGGCATTATTATCATAGAGGGCGAAGTCATGTTTGTGGGAAGTCCGTCTGGCACAACAATTTCCTGCATTGTTTTGTTTTCCTTCTTTTTTTTTTTAGTTTAATGTTGTTTTTCGTTTTTCTACCACCAGAATGTTTTTACTGGCTTTATTCATATATTATATATACCTATATATGTATATAAATATATGTATATATTTGGCATCCTGTGGATACAAAGTATCAAAATGTTAATATATGAACATCATATACATATATATATATTTATATGTGGAAAGTGAAAAATTAATGACGCCATTCCGGTCCAATTCAGGCCCCATCCCCTAGACTGTGTTCAAAGGCCTCTGCCTCTGCCATACACACACAAACACCCTACACTCGTGCATATAACGTTTCCAATTAGGCCAATCGAGCCCAAAAAAGGCTGTATAATTAAAATTTAATTTTGCGCCCAAAATTAGACTATGAAATTTCAATAAAGCACTAAGTTGAAAGAGCACAGCGATTGGCGGTCTCTCTCTGTGTGTGTGTGTATGTCTAAAGCAAACATTGTTTATAAAAATCAAATAGAAAAAATGTTAAGTAAATTAGTTGAAATTTAAAAGCGAAAATCCTTTGATTAAGCAGTGTCGAATGGTAGGCGGAGTAGGAGCAGCCGCTTAAATAAATAACAAGCAAGCTCCACAGTTAAGTAAACGTAAGGACAAAACAAACATGACGACATATTGCCATGCTCCAGCTTCATCGTTATCTAGGTGGAGGATGTCTCTCACAGTACATCTTGCCCTCGTTGTAGAATGGAGTCCCATGTCTCCGTCCCAGTTCCATTTCGAGTCCCTTTGGCATAGAGCACGGTCTCACGACGCATAAATTGTCAAAACTAAGGCAATGGATTACGCTCTGCTTGGTTCTCAGGACTCAGTGTGTGACCTCTGTTCACTTAGCTCTAGTTGTACGCTATGTCCTGTGGCTAACACTGCACTCCACTAACAACATCAAACTACAGACCCTACTACCAGTAAACCAATCCTCCCCACCTTCTAGTGCTGGTGTTACTGTTCACCTGACGTCTACCGTTCAATTTATTTATACGCATTTAAAACTGATTTATGGGCGGTACTCTTGCTCGTTCGCTCACTACCTTCGTCGAGTAACCGCGTGAGATGCGTCTTTAATTTAGCTAGCAAGCCCGGTGGCCATTACCACCCTTAAGTAAACCGCAAATGCATTTTCAATGAATTTCTTACTTACTTACGAACGTATCCTTACATAGCTAGCTCCTATTACCACAAGCAACGATTTATGTGTAAGCCGTGAATCTTTTCCTTCTTTGGCTTTAATTTCAACGGAAAATGGGAGGGAATCAACCAAAGTAGAAGCTTTACATGTGCACACACATCCACAAACACACCACCGTTTGTGCGAATCTGTTATCGCATTAACAATTTCCTACTAATTTCGGCACACTCTCATCTACAATATATGTAGGGAGTGGAGAGGGGAGGAAGGCGGCAGTAAATATAATTAAATTGCGTGCAAAACTAACTAAAGTAAGCTCTCTGGGATAAAAGATAGCAACAGCAAAAACATAATCACAAATAATTGCATTAACCAAGAGGCAGGGCGATAGCCATAGAGAAAGAAAACGAAGAGAATAGAAGAGGCGAAAGAGGGAACAAAAGGTTAGCCATGCTGAAAAATTCCCACTTGTCTAGAAGTAATTATGCAGAGCGAATCCCCAAAAGACTGGTACAGAAAGACAACAATCTGCGACAAAAAAAAGAGCAAAGCAATCAAATTTAGATTGTCATTTATGAGTTTGTCTTTTTCATTCGCTTTTTTTTTTGAGGATTTCAGTACATTTTTTTTTTTTTTTGGTATTATGCCCTTTAACCCCCATTATTTGAGCCACAATTTAAGTCAATTGGCGCCTCTTTTGGCAGTTAAACTGCTTCGCTCCATCAACATAAATCAGTCATACGTCACATTAAACACGCTCGAACTTCAAATGACGTGTATTTAACGAGAGTCCTGGCCATGGCCATAAATTAATTAAACATCGCCCTCCTGTCCCTGACCTGTTAGTCCGCCCCCAAACTGTTTGTCCGTTTCAAGGTCTGCACTGTTCAGGATCGCAAGCTGCAATTAAACTGTAAAAGCGAACACTGAACGGTGAACGGTGAACGGCGTTGGCAACAGCAAATTACAACCATTTACAATTAATTTCAGCAACTACAACAACAACAGTTTCCATGCAAATGGCGTGCCATGGCTCATAATTTCAAAACCCTCTCTCTCTCCGCCCCCCTTTTGTGTATATACACAACATTGAAATTCCAAAACAAAACCAAAAAAAAAAAAAAGAAAAAGAAAAGAGAAAAAACAGCAGGAGGAAAGAAAAAAGGTCCAACGTGCAAACACTCAATTAGCATATCAATAAATCAAGTAAAAGTGTTTCATACACCGCCCATCACCACCGCCTTCCCGGCTGGTAATCAAAATTTAGTTAACAACGCCAAACAATTTATTTACTGACCTTGAGGCAATGTGACCAACTTGAGCAACGCAAGCAACGTGACGTATACGTAATGTCTGTTTAGGTTGCGTGTCAGTGTCAATGTAATTAATCACCATATCCTATCCCAAAGATGGTCTTGCACTTTTTGGCCCAATCTTTGTATTTTATTGAAGGTGTTTATTTGATTTGATGCCACCCATAAATTTCTCAGTTGCCATTGGCAACGCTAATTGGCCAGACAAAAACAGATAATTCAATTTATTTTAATTGCCAAATGTAATGTAGCATTTCATTTATAATGGAAATGAACTGAACTGTATCAAATAGCTTTGCTGGCCAGTTATTTTCAATAAAGCAGTCGAAATGGCCAGGCCAATACAGCAAATAGGCCTTCTTAGCACATTCTTGGTAAATCCTTTTGCAATGCAAGAAATTTTTTAATTGTACTTGAAATTCTCATTAAATTGTAGCTTTTGATTTGTTTCTATTTGAGCGTCATCATGGGTGATCTAAATTGCAAGGAATTAAGGAAGAACGCCACAGTAAGTGGAAATCAAAAGAATATTTCTCTGGTTGTGTGAAAATTAAAACGGTAATGAGAAAATACCAATTGAAATGCATTGCTAATAAATGCAAAATGGCAATATCATCATAACAGTATCAATTGGCCACATAATAAATGAATGATTTTAAGTGATTATGATTTTTGAAAACTCGGTTTAAGTGTTGCTGTGAAAGTTAGATAAATTAATAGTGAAAAACAACAATTTGTTTACTTTATGACTTTCTCTTCGAGATTCAATTTTCACACAACCCATTCGAAAGCCACACCTCATCTGATATCCTCCGACCAGCTTCTATCCCTGAGCTGTTGCCAATTGACACGTCCCAGTCTGGACGAAGGAAATGCCGCTTGTAGAGCAACATTGAATTTGCCTAGTGGACGACATTTCACATTTGCCGAGCTCTACACCATCAATATGGTATATAGAAAACAAATGAGTATATTTTAATAGAAATATATTTAGTTCATACACGTTTGTTTATTTCATGTTAGTGCATTGAGGAATGCAATTATGTGGGCTCTGGTTATACCGATGCTGATCCACCCTATAGACTGGATATGGCAAATATAAAAACTAATTTAGAGAATTTTATGCCAGAACCGAAAACAACATCTATGGCCTTTATGATGGATGCATATCAAAAATGTGAAAAATTTCGCTCATTGCATGCTTCACGGTATACACTTCATTTGCCGGATATTGAATTCATTGAGGAACCATGCAATCCCTTTGCCATACAGATAACCATTTGTGTCCGTATCCTTGCCATGCAAAAATGTCCCGAGCAGTTCCAGGTCAACACTGACGGATGTAAAATGGCCAGGAATTATTTCACGCAATGCGTGGGCGATGTTGAAACGAATCTCAACTGAAAACCATTCGTAAAATAAAAATTTCGGCGATACTACGTGTAAATGAAATGTGTGTGAAATTCGTTGCATCGAAAAAGGAAAATACTGAAAACTAACTAAACAGAAGAGGGTGATGGCGGGGGGTGGTCTATAAGAGCGGGTGCCAACAAAAGGGGATTGAAGGTGGTTTGGGGGTAAAAATAAAAGAAAAAGTCATAAAAGTCATAGATGAAATATGGCAATTTGACTTTACGTTGGGAGTGCTGTGTGCAGTGTCACAACTGCAAATTGAATCACCCAACATTCACATTCACAGTCTAAGTCATAGCCACGCCCATTCCCACGTTGACTCCCTTGCCACCTACACACACACATATACACACAGACACACACACATGTCAATGTCCGCTGCTGACTTTGCATAACTTCGTCTGCTTCAAACTTGCAAGCTTTTTGGCACTTTTTTCTAACTTTTCTATCTCCCTCACTCTCTTTCTTTCTTTCTGTCTGTCTATCTGTCTCTGTGTTTGTATATGCATGTCTCTCTCTCTCTTTCTTTCTCTGTCCCTGTCTCTTGCTCTTTTTCTCTACTAGCCAGCGAGTCAGCAGTAAAAGTTGCCGTTATATATAACACGTCAGGACATGTTATGTAAGTGGAAACAAAGGCAAATTTATGTGTTAGTTCAGAGCCCATCAAGGAGCATAGAAGCAAAGTCAACGCTTTGGCTTTGCAGCGTCAGGTTAAACGGGATTTATGTATATCGTTGCAGTCATCTTCATTTTCATCTTCTTCTTCGATAGAGTGAGAGAAAGATAGTTTCTTAAAACAATTATCACATTACTTGCTTTGTCTCTTTCTTTTGCATCGGTCTTTCCCATCCCATTTGCTGTGATTTGCATTTCTTCTTTTCTTTTGGCTAGACACAATCAAAGGGCTTTAGCTTGGCATTTTTCTTTAATTACGCCCTCGAGTCAAATTAAAAGCAAATGACTAAGAGTTTCCCCCAATGTCCAAGAGGCAGCCCTAAGTAAGCAATTTTCTTAGTTTTTTCTACTCCGCCTTCGTTTTCAACTATCTTAGGGCAGTTTACTTAGTCAAATCAAAGCCAATGTCTGGAAGCTTTCAAGAAAATTGTTTTTTAAATCCAAAGATGACTAACATAGATACACATACATACACACAAACAAGCGGACAGACAGACACCAGCATGTCCTTGAGTGCACTTTGTGTGTGTATGTGTGTTTGTGTATGAGGTTTTTGTGGCAAATAATTTGTGTAATTAAGTGACCGCTTCGCCCCCCCAAAATACCAACCTCATACCATTTAATTGCTTGTTGTGTATGCAGCTAATTAGTTTTAGTATGTATTGAAAACAAACATGAGCATATCTTGTACTAGTTAATAGACATCTCCTGCCAGCTAGGTGAGTGCTCGTAATTTAAAGCAGAAAAAAAGAGAAGCAAACCCAGAGGAAACAACAAAAAGTTGATTGCACATGCACTTGTGTCTTGCCACTGGCTGGGAAGCTGCATTAGTTGTTGCCGTTGTTGGCATTGTTGTTGCTGCTGCTACCGTCAACAAAAACAAGTCCCAGAGACCAAACCATGGGGTGTTAGCTGGTGAACAGATGATTATAGAAGGGGTTGAGGGTATGCAATCAAAATTATTATAATTGCGACGCGTTCGCCATTGTGCGACAACAATGACTTCCGCTTCCGTGCTGTAGAATTTGCTTGTCTGTGTTCGGTGTTGCATTGTTTTTAGGCAATGGCGGACAACAACAAAGGAGTGGGAAGTCATCCCAGCAACTGCAGCACCACATTAAGTGCCTGCAAAAGACGGCGTAACGTGCTCAAGTGCTAACAAGTCTGAGAGCGAGACACAGAAATGAGTGGACATAAGGGGAAGAACGATGCTGAAGTAGGTATTCAAATACCCGTTAATGTGTGCCAAGATGTTGTAATTAAATGCAACCCAACCAACTCTACAATGTGGTTATCCAGGGACGGATTAAGTTATTTGACGACAGGCCATAGTACGAATAAAACTAGTACTATATCTAGTTATTTACTTATAAAAAATAACATAGACTTTAACATAATTCCTGGTTTAATAAACAACAAAACATTTGTGGGAAACTATAATTTCTTTATACAAATATATTTTTAAAGACATTTACACCAGGAAGATTCGACCCCTTTTTATGTGAGTGATCCATACTTAATTAAGAACTAACCCACTTTCGACATATCTAATCAATCAATCAGTCAATCAAATGCCAAATCAAAAGTTAACTCCCCTCATTCTGCAATACACAGACCGTACGATAGCATGAATTAATTCAATTGGACTATTATTTGCCGTTGATATTATTATAATGATTATGAAGGGTAATAATAACTTCGGCAAACTATACTAATTTGGCCAAAAGTGTTTTTCGGCCAGTGGCCCTTGTAAAGTAAACATAAAGCCCAACATCTACCCCTCCCATCAGCTGGATTAATATTACTCAATTTGGCTGCCTTTCTCTCTCTGTATATAAATATACATATATTGATATGAATAAAGGATTCCAATCAGTTAACACGCACACACCCACACACACACATATATACATACACGCATAATAAAGTGCAATTTAATCAGTTTTATTAATAAGCTACAAAGTTGTCAGCTAGCTCAGAATCAGGATAAGTTAAGTCTATCAATTTGTCTGTCATTGTTTATCATTTGCATTCATAAGTATTCAATTGAAAGGTGTAAGCTTTGATTGCTGCAATATAGTAAAAAAAAATTACACAATTTAATTGATTTATTTATGATTATCAGAGGAAAGGACACACGGAGGTTAATCGGTTAAAAGTTGCGTGTCAGGACAAAAGGTCGCAAAGGACTTATAATGGTTTCGTTTTTCGCGGCTATTTCTTATTTCGAACAGAGTAAGAGTTAGATTTATCTAAATTAATTGTTATTACCCTTATTTGTCACAATTTCCACGGGTTGCCATTTTAACTCGCACACACACACACACCTTGCCACTGCGAGTGGGTTTAATTGTAATGAATAGGGCCATAGGTGAAATTCGCCGCATGGAAATTCCTTTTTGCATATTAAGCGAGATAGACGCCTGTGTATATATACATATGAGTATGGGTGGGGGGTATGTACATATGTATATTATATGTAAGTGTGTGTTTATGTGTGTTTGTGTGTATGGGATTAGCGTGTCTTTGACACGGAATATTTCCTAGTTTCATTTTTATTTTTCTGGCAAAGAGAGTTGGTCTTTAAGTTTGTATTTGCGTAATCTGGATTTTGAGTAATCAAAGTGGTTATGTTTGTTTGTGAGTTGTTAAAGTTCGTAAAACTAAATAAAACTTTGACCTAAAACAGAAATTTGACACTTATTGACTAGGCAAAAGAAAGCTGGATAGCCTCAAGTGGCTACTTGACTGGAATATGAATTTATATACCCAGAGGAATGAAGAGAAAACACGACAGTTAAGAGTTTGCCTCTTAGGCCTGCACTCAGACAAATAAGAAAAAAAAATTACAATACAAAAGTACAATACAATAAATCAAGGAGCTAAGGCGGCGGCTCTTGTTGATGTTACATACAAATAAGTGCATGAAGGTTGAAATCAGAATGGGATTCGAAATCGGTAGAAGAGAGACGCGGGCGAAGGTATTGGTGTCGAGAACACGTTGCCATTGTAGAAATGGTTCCATTCCATTTCCCTTTCAATTCAATGAGCCATGAAAATATGAAATATGTGAATAACAGAAACTGTCATTTATTGTCTAGCGAGAAGTAGATGAGAGATGAGGAGTGGGAGTGGCTGTATCTATAAGTATGTGTTTACATATAAAGGTTTTAAGCCAATTTATAGAACAATTTTTATATTCCTTGAATTATTTTAGCTCATCATACTTGTAGTGTCCTTAAGATAGGTCAATTCACAGATAAAATAAATATAAATAAATATATTTATTAATAAATATGATAACTATTAAGGCCTTTATTAACTTATGAGTTATATGTACCAACTGATGCCATTTAGATAGCTAGAAAAAATTAATGGGGACGTTATTAAATAAGCGTTGGATTAAGGGATATACTAAATTTAAAACAGAGCATCGGTATTTATGTAGTTAGAATTTGAACTCATCTCTCCAATAAGTATAATGTTTGTTATAAATATATTTTATACTTTTTAAAATTTTATTTTATAGAAAAATTCTTTAATATTGCTTAAAGTAGATGGAATTGTATCTATATAAATATGTAGATGTTATATTTATTTATTTAAAAGATGCTTGATATAGATAATGCATACGCACTGTTGCCTAAAAAAGCTTCTCGAGTTTCTAACTAATGCACACTCATACACAACGCACACACACATACACCCATCCATTTATTCGCATAAAAATGGTTGTTGCCCCACATAGGACACCCAAAGTTGGGGCAAGGCGACCAAAGCTTATGAAATAATAACAACACGCATCGATTTAACCTAACAAAGGCTGAAGAGAAATCTGTTGAATATCAAATAACAATCACTTGGCAAGCTAAATATATCATTATGCTTAAGTAGGTGAAGGCGTGGTCTGGGTAAGGACATTCAAAAGGTTCTCCCAAAGCAAGGCAGGAGCCAAGCACATATGAGAGGTGGCGGCAACTTCCCTTTGGAGAGATGTAAACGTTTTTGCGCGTTTCGCTTTTGTTGTACGAGTGTTTTCGTGTTGCTGTTGTTGTTTGGGGCGGGTTTGGCTTTTTTCCATTCTTCCTGCCTTCTTTTTCTTTTCTACCTCTCTTCGTTCTTGTTTTTTTTTTATTTTCTATGTGTTTATGATTGTTGTTGTTGGGTACCCAGTACAGCTTATAATCCTCACGGCTTGCATGTTTGCTTAGCACCTTGTAAGACGAGCGTTGGTGGCAAGAGGTTTATATACATACATACATACAAATATATAGCAGGTATATGTAATAAATTTGAAAATTTACAAATCATCGTGCATATTTGATTTGCATAGAATTTTGTTCATCTTTATGATATCGTTTGTATGTATCTGGCAATACCTTTTTCTCTTTTTGTATACGCTTCTGTCTCTGCGTCTGTTGCTGTCCTTGAGCTCGTTTGTATTTGGCAAGAATTGCACAAGAGACTCACAAATTGCTTTCATTGATTGCCGACAAAGAAACAGCGTGGGTGGGTAGCGGAAACAGGGTGCGACCCTATAGGGTAGAGGAAGGGGAAGGAGTAGCAAGACAGTTGTATGAAACTGTCTGTTTGAATAGAAGCTAAAAGCAGAGGACTCCCCGATTGGGAATTTTCTTAAATTTCCTTGACACACGGTCCCACATAAGAGTATGTATGTATGTGGTTGTACATGGCGTATGAGTAATGTCACTTTTCCAAACACTTGGATATTTCAGGCATTTTATAACTGACCAGAAACGTTAAGAGTCATACAGTGACCCGCATTCGCAATTTATACTGGCCTTTACGCTGTTGCTGTTGTGTGTGGCTCCGACATATACGTGAAATTATTACGCTGCAATGCATCATCAAAAGTAAACAGGAGCTGGAACAAGAGCAGTACCATGAAAAGAGGGTGGAGCTTAAGCATAGTGTGCGTCTGACATGTTGAAGAGCAACAGCGGCAGCAGCAGCAATAAATTTAGCCCGGCACACGAATTTCGAAGCGGAATGAAACGCAAAATAACTAAAAAAAAAAAACGAAAAAAAAATAAATATTTCTTATTTAAACAGGCGTTCAAAGTATTTAAGCGCTAAACAATTGAAAATAAATATAAAGAGGAGAAAACACAACAAACAGCAACAGCAGAATAGATGAGACAGCAGCAGCGGCATGCCGGACATGCTACTAGAATAATTGTTATCCTTGTTGGCAGTGCACAGGCACGTAGAACTCTCGAAAACGTGGAGTAGAATGGAGTAGAGTGGTGTGGAGAACAGTGGAGTGGAGTGGTGGAACAGACTAAGCCAATGCCACTTCATGGCACGAGCGAAACAACAGAGAAGCAACAGCAACAACACCCTGTAAGAAGCACTCAGCAACACGCACTTGAATCCTGGATGAGGAGTAGCAGCAGCAGCAGCATCAGCACCATTTACAGGACCAACATCAGGCTGAAGGCTGCTAAAACTGCAATCGCAGCTGAGCGTTAGATGTGGCCCTCAGATGTTGCCATCTCCATTGCCGTTTTTCGTTGTGTCTATCTGTCTGTTTTGTATGTTTGCCTTTCGTATGGCCATGACGCAGCTGGTAGCTCAAATTTTTCGTTGCTTTGCTTATTTATTTTTAATATTTTTATTTGCCGCATGCAAATAGGCATTTGCTGTCTTCTCTGCTGCTACCCCACTTGCCTTCTATGCCCTCCATGCTTTGTTTGCTTTTATTCTTCCCATTGCTTTATTTATTCGCCTGCGGTTTTGGCCAAGCAAATCTTTACATTTCAATGCGTTTCAATTAAGTTGCGCAGCGTAACGAAACAGCACGAAACTTGAGCCAACTTTTATTAGGTTTGTGGCAAAAAATAAATCAAATGGCCTACGATTGCATGTTGCATGTTGCGGATACGCATCCTAATTGAAATACAAAGCCAATTTATACACAAAAACAGCGATAAAATGCCATAAGCAATGAATTACACTGAACAAAATTCACACGAAATGCACAAAGACAACGAATTTGCATTTTAAATTTTAATTACTTTAAAAACCGAATTTTACTTTATCTGTTCGAAAATGCAATACAAATAAATTGCTCGTTGATGATTTTCAGACAATACAATTCATTTGCGTAATTATTTGGACAAAATTGTTTTTAAAAATATTTTTTTTTAAGTGTTAAATGGCAACGAACAATGGTTGACGACGCCGAACCTATAACGGGAAGATGAAATAAGGCAGCAAAGTGGCAATCACGCCAATCACGCGTAATAAATCATTGCGTGAACGAATCCCCATGTGTATGTATGTATGTGTGTGGGGTGTGGCACTTTGGGAGTGTGTGTGTTTAATGCTTGGCATGTCAAATATGATGGAGCTGGGGTTCCGTATACAAAGCGAGGATTTTGCTGCCCTTACTAACTGTGTCCTGGTCACGTGTTGTCAGCACACACGCAACGAAACCGGCTTAATATATACATAAACTTACAATTGTTTGTTTTTATCCATATTTATTGGCCAGAAACATAACGGAAGTTGTCGATCGCAAGTAGCGGGTGAAAAACAAATAAAAAATGAAATGCAAAAGTCGACAAGTGTCACAACATGCTGCTGTTGGTGCTGCTGTTGCTGCCAACAGTCACCCCATTGTGGCAAATAAAAAAGGCAACTGCTTTGATTAACTCTTGACATTTACTGAAGCTTCACTTGTACACTCGACCTAAATACTTGCTTACCTTCTGCTTACCGTCGAATCATGCCACTAGCATATTCCCCTACTCAATGCCATTATCTTGAGCAAGCAGCCCGTGTAATTTCCACCTGTAATTGGTGTAATTGAGTGCAAGTGCGGAGAAAATATTCAACATGCCAGCAATTAACATAAATTTTCAGTGAGAGCCAAATGATAATGAAAGTACAACCCCAAACCCCCAGCAAAACCATTCCCATTCGCAATTTTTGTTTCCCCCCTTCTTTTATATATGTATATGTATGTATATGTATATATATATGTTGTCTGGCAAGATAAGCAAATGGCGGCCATGCTGCGCGAAGCGTTCATAATTGCCAACATTCTGGGAGAGCGTGACAAATGCAAGGAGAGATATTAAAAAAAGTATAGCGTTCTTACATGCGCAGGCGGAAGTAGTTTATGATAACGACAACATCCACTCCACTCACACACACACACAAACTAGATAAATGTGTCCCCTCCACAAAATAAAAGTATTTCGACTCTTTTCTTAAACATATTTCTTTTGGGAATTTGCTTAACTTTTTCTCTTTGTTTTCTTTTTGCAGGAATTGAAGGTTATCAGCGATTTTCGGAACAACCCAAATACACGGAAGTCAATCCTGGTCAGGATACGTTGCTCACATGCAAAGTAATCGATAAACGTGGCACATGCTCTTGGCAAAAGGATAACAAGGTAATTATATCAGCTCACAATGCATATCGACGATAACTTTCGTCTCTCTATAGTTTATAAATATTTTGATTAAAGTTATAACTTAGGGAAAAACTCTGGCACATACGTGCTCTAGCTCTCTTACCGATTGCTTTGGCAAGTCATTTCGTATGCTAGGCGCATCCTGCGGTTCAATTAAGTGTTGTTTTGCCAGCCCAACATTCAACATGCCATGCGTGTGTCTATGTGTGAGTGTGCAAAAAGTAATTTACACCCTGGCCAGAACGAACCCAATAATGAAAGTTGTGGAGTTAAGGGAGTCCTTTTGTCGTAAAAGAGAGCCGCCTGGCCTTTGATTAGGTGAAGTTTTAATCGAAACTCCGTGACCAAGGTCCAAAGACAAACAAACTAAATTAGATTTCCAAAAAATAAACGCAATATTTTGAAAACTGCATAAACTAATAATAGCAATTTTATTCTAATTGAAAAAAATATGCTTAAATTACATTAAAGTTGTCAATGCTTTTCAATTTGTGTAACATATGGAAAAGATAAATTTTATAAGGTAGAAAAGCAACCACTTATATGTACTTCAATTGCATTTTTAATAGAGAAACGAAAGGAATTCAACTCAATTGTACACTCTCGAAATTAAAGAGAACATGGAGCTATGCCTTTTTATTTAACTAGAGTGTCCGAACACTTAACTTATTTCTTTTACCTGGCACAAAAACCAGATATATATATTTTTTAAAATACATTTTTCTCATTTTACCTTTCAAATTTAGAAAGAATATGTAGAAACTTCTTCTGTTAGCCACAATGTTTTTTCGTCTCATGTGTTGTTGTTATTATTTTTATTATTATTGCCAGGACGAAAACATAACAGTGTTAATTTGCATATTGCTATGTATATATACACAAACATATACATAAATATTTTTATATATGTATAAAGATATGAGAATATGACTGTGGGTAGATTTTTGTATATTTCACCCCATAGAGGCAAGACCTCATTATGCAGATAAATTTTTGGCTCATCTTTGGGATAGTTTAGATTGTCGGAGATGCTGTTTTTTATTCATGGCAATTGTATGCGTATGAAGCATAACTTTTATTTTCTGACTCCCGACTCCTTTCAAATGGTTTTGTATAGTGGTTGCTCGCAGGACACAACAAAAATCACAAAAGCATTTCAAATGTAGTTTTTCATATGCTGCGCATCGCCTCTTCGTCTCCATCATCGTTTTCGATATGCTTTTTGCATACTATACTTAAATGTTTACATGCTTTGTGTCTCCAACAGCATTTGCATGCATCGTGTGTCCTTTTTTCATAAGCACACACATACACACACTGATAGACTGGCACAACTGTTTGGCTTTCATTTAAAATTCTCCTTATATTCTCTTGCATATTTATCCCATTTTTTGTGTGTGTTTCCTTTCATTTCCATTTTTGCATGCCGTTTGTGTAGTTTTCCATGTATTTTACATATAGTTATCATAAGTAGACAATTTGGATATCTGAAAGGTAGTGGACATGGAAGAGGGAAGATGTATGAAGAATGTTGGATGGTCGGACACTCACCTAAATATGCCAAAATTTAAATGAAAGGAGACCAATTGGAAATTTTATGAGTTTGAGTCTCACCCCATCAGTGTATACCTGGGACTGCATTTCCTAACATTAGTTAAAAGAATAATTTTCAAGATGGAAAATTCAAACATCGATTTGTTGCCCATTTGTGTAAATGTAATTTTTGGGTTTGAATATACATATATACCAACAAACACAACGAGCTTCCAACTCTTCTCCCCTTTCTCATATGCACTTCCGTTGGCAAAAATGGAAAATATAGAAAATTATATCTATATGAATATCGATTTAGAAATGGTTTGGCTTTTGCCTTGATGGCAAACAGCAACAACAATTGAGAGGCAAATATTTGCTGGGGTTTTTTTCACCCAAATTGTTATTCTGGCAGTTTGACAGAGTTTCTGCCGTCTCTCACATACATAAACACACACAGGCCAAATAGACACACACACACACACACATACGTGTTTGACAGTCGCTTAACCCTTGGTCACACGATGGCCAGACGATGCCTTGCCATAGATAGGATACAAAAATGTTTGAAATAGAAAACTATTGTTATCAAAAAGAAAAAAGAAAACGGAAAATAAATAAATAAAATGAATGACAAGATAGAGGCTGCACAATTTTTAGTCATATGAAATCATATTTACCTATATACATATATGTATATATTTGTATCTTTTTGTATATTTACACATTCAACTGCATGCGCGTTTTTTTAAAGCAACTAGCCAGAACATATATACATATAGATGTAATAGATCCATAGAAAGATACAACAGAAATGGTGAAGGATATCAGTGCCTTGGCCAAAAGGAATTTGTGATATTTTCTTAATTTATATTGAATAAGAAAAATGATACTTTTTGCTATAAAAGGAGATCCTTTAAAAGTATTCATTTGATGTCACAAATTGTATTGTGAAATTAGAGAACTATTTTATACATGTCAAATAATATTTATGACTAAATTTCATTTCACATTTATTAACAAAAATGCATTTCTAACAATTTCCGAATTGAGAAATTAAATTGAAAAATAAATTAAATGACTTGAATGACAAAAGTTAAAGTGTTATCAGATGAGTTCATCTGCGACGAGGCATCGACTTTTGTACCATTAGAAAAGATTCAGTATCATAATTAATTTAACCCATTCAACAGAGTAAAGTACCAAACCTAAATGCAATTAGACAGCATACAAAAAGCGACAGGGACATAAATACTTAAATACGAACCGGGCCACGCTCAAAGATCACTAATTGTAATTTAATTTCCAATTAGCAAACAAACTAATGCCAATTTAGAGACAGAAACAACAACCGGACAAAGACGACGACTGATACTGATGCTGATGATGAGGATGAGGATGATGATGATGAGGATGACGACACTGCCAACTGTAAATGTAGTTAAGGGGGGACACGTAGTTAATAGCAGCGGGTGTGTTAGTGAGAGTGTGGGCGTATCCAGGACTTGCATGTCTTTGCAAAATCGTAGATGAAATTACACGCCTGACTACATCGAAAAGTTAAACATGCTAAACATGTCCAATCCGCCCAGACTATTGGCCTCATCTCATCCTGCCTGAACAATTTTCCTAGCTGTTGTACTAATGCAATACCCTTTTTCCTTTCCCGCTCTCTCGCTCTCGCCTTTTTAGCCCGTTGGCATTTATACAAAGAAATACGAATGGGCCTCACGTCTGCCAACGAATGACAATGGCAATGTCTTACATTTGGATCTTCATCCGCCGCCCATGCAAATCGGTGGCGATTGCTCTCTGTGGATACGCTCAGCCACACTCGACTTTGATGATGGGGCGTGGGAGTGCCAAGTAACGGCAAGTGATTTTACCACACAGGATGCATTGACCAGTCAACCAGTTCGTCTGGTTGTGCGTGGTAAGTAAAGCTTTTAATTAAATTGCCCGAACACATGAACAAATTTAAGTAACGCTTACTAATCCGAGTGCATTTTACATTCACTATTTATTTACAGTGGCGCCACAAAGACCACGTCTCGAATATGAAGGCGTACACGTGCCGCCAGGACATAATATTACAGCGGATGCTGGCTCCGTGGCGACAGTGAAATGTGTCTCACATTATGGTAATCCACCAGCCACACTTAAATGGTATTTGGGTAAGTGTTCACCATATTCATGCTGTCGCTGTTTCTGTTCCTGTTAATGAATTTCTCTATTTACACACACACACATTGCAGGCGACCAGGAAATCCCTGCCATACACTCGCAAACGAATGTAACCGAACCGGATAATCCACGCACCTGGTCGGCCACCTCAGAGGTGCAAGTGTCGGCAATGCGCGAACGTCATGGCGATATGTTGCGATGTTTGGCCTTTCATGAGTCCTACTCAGCCAAATCTGTACCCGTGGAGGCGCGCATGGATGTGAGATGTGAGTAGCAAGCAAACCCTGACATATTTCACACACACACAGCTCTAACACACTTTCAATTCCCTAATCCTGTACCGTCTGGGACTTTGGGACTAAGTGCCGTCATTTGATTTAGAGTGAAAGTCAAAAACTAAACAGACAACTGTAACAATTAAATTAACAACAATTTGCTGCAATTTCCTGTTTTGTTGAGCAATTCAAGAGTTCAGACTCTGTCTAACCAAGCAACAGAAACATTTTACAACTAGCCCTGACCAAAGGACTAGGACTTGGTCGTTGTTGACTTGTTGTTGTTTGCTCTGCTTATTTTGCTTACCCAACTTCTGGTTCTCTTTTCTCTGTTTACTTGCAGACGCGCCAACCATTCGTCTAATTGGCTCACCGGAAATCGACTTGGAAGAGGATAAGGATGCGCTTGTACTGCGCTGCGTAGCTGATGCCAATCCACCGGCCAGCATCGTTTGGCGTAGGGCCGGACGCTCTGAGATAGCCAGCTTGCAGGTAAGTTTCACTCTCTATCTTTAACTCTATATCTATTCCTTGTTTATGCTGTTGTTGGTACTCTTCATCCAACTGCTGTGTATTTATCTTAAGTGTACCAGAAATTTGTAATTGTATTAAATTGCCAACTTCGTCTGCCTCACTCTCTCTCTCTCTCACACTGTCTATTCAGGAAACGTTGCAATTGCGTCCCGTTGGACGCCGCGACATCGGCTTGTATACCTGCCAGGCGCAGAATTCAGTGGGGACCTCAGAGCAGCTGTCGGTGCAGTTGGACGTGAAATGTGAGTACACTTGGAATATTTATCTTTAAGTTTTTCTCGCTCTCTCTTTCTCTCTCTCTCTCTCTGCTTGGTTAACTTGCCAACTTGCTAATGCTGTATTTATTCTTGTCCTTGCTCCATTTTAGATCCACCAAAAATTGTTTCAGCTGGCCCAGATCGTCTCACCACTGCGCCACTTTTTAGTCCTGCTGCCTTCGAATGCGTTGCCGATGGCAATCCACTTCCATCCTACAAATGGGTACAAAGGTAAGTGAAATCAAACTGTGAAAACAGGATAGAAAATCGATGGAAAAATCGGATTGCGACTTATATTTTTTATTGCTTGTACAAAAAACAAAAGGCTCTTATTTTCAATACGGATTTATCATCAGATATTACTAAAAAAAATGATTCACAAAGTTAATAAATCGCAAAGTTTTATTTAGAAATTTTAACTTTAGTTAAATAAATAATAAATATAAAATTGCTTTGCGAATCAAAACACACAAAATCGACTTGATCAATTATCGTAGCATACTTTTTCGGGGTACAAGAAGTCGTATATAACCATTTACAGGGCAGTTTTCCCTCAAATAGTTAACAAATAGTTTTTAGTTAGCTGATTTTAGACTTGCTTCGTTAATTAGGCGCAAGCAAAATGATTGAAGAGGATGCTACAGCTTTTGTATGGTTTCGGGCGTATACTTGATATTTAATCCTTTATGAGAAACTTTTGCTCTAATGAACTGCAGCCACACTTTTATCATTCGAAACCGGTGTGTATGTACATGTATATATGTGTGGTTGATGTGGAGGGGGGAGCGTTGTATTTGTACATATCAAAACATTTCCCGTATGTGAGAGCGTTTCCTGTTGCTCCTTGCGGCTCATCAGCCACGCCCACCACATCCACAATTTCTGATGTTTTGCGTCATTTTAATTAGCTGCACAGCGGAAATTGTGTGCAAGCACCAATAACGACAAAAAAAAATAACAAAATAAAAATAACAAAAACAGCAAGAAAACTGTGTTTTGCTTTAGGCAATGCCCCAGCTTCCTTCTCTTAGTCTTTTTTCAAAGCAAAATTAGTATGCAAAGCAGGAATAATGCAAAGCTAAAGGCAAAAAAAAAGGAAGAAAGAAAGAAATTCGAAACACTCTCGTGCACGTCGCCTGCTCTCGCTTCTCTCTACCTCTGCCTAGATCGGACGTGATTTTTGTGATTTCATTTGTTTGCACTTACCCACAAACGAAATCATACATTCATACAAATATATACATATACATATGTATCTGTCTATTTATTAATACATATGTATTTATCTACATACATTAGAGTGGTTTTCGTTATATAAAAACTTCAGTTTTCGATAAATTGCCTCGAAATTTAAAAAAAATACTTTAAACACACAAAATATCACTCATACGACATGTTTTCAAACATATTATTTGTTAAACTAAAAGAGTATTTCTTTCATTATTGATTTTTCAACCGTTTAATATTAAGTTTATTCTATAATGCATTATAGTAATCAAACGCGAAACAAGATTCACCTGCCTGTCTTCTAGATATAATCTTAAAATTAAAACAATTTGTATGTTTAAAAAATATCCAGTCTAATGCAAATTCAAACATATCTGTGGTATAAAAACGTGATTCAGGCTTCTAATAACAAATACCACATACCAATGTATTGACGTATTGACTTAATGAAGTGAACGAGAAAGCGCGCGTGTTTATCAGGAATTAAACGTCAATTGTTGAAAACTAATTTTAACGCATGTCGTCGTTTCGCTCCCTGGCACATTAAATGGCGCATGTCGTGCCAAAATCAACAGAAGAGGACTACTTGTACTTACAATTTCGATTGTTTGAGGTAGATTTTAAAGCAATAAATCAATGGCCTACCACGGCAACAACAGTGTCGACAGGTCCAATGCTGTACGATGTATGCCCTGGATTTTTCTTCTTTATTTTTTGGCCAGCTAACGTTCAGTCCTACTTTAAATGCAAATGCATTAAGCTGCCCTGCAAATAAACTAGCCCTTAGATGTCACATTGATTTACGTGATTTTATTTTCTTCCTTTGTTAAACTTTTTGGGGCTTCGTGGGCACTAAGGTCGTTTCTTGGATTTGCAGTCAAATGGCTTTTTAATTTATTACTATTAATTGCTATTGCAGTTTGATGGTATCTTTAAACAAAATCAAATTTTCACTTAAAGTTCAATAGAAATGTATTGAACAGCTGAGTCCTTCGCATCAAAAGAATTTTGTGTAAGCGCCGGTTGGAGGATGTGCCAAAGCATTTTGCTGTATAAAAGGCATTTCTCATATTAAAAAATGTATCAAATATTTTTTCTGTAAGCTCTTTCACAAAAATAACTCATACGCAACGTTCAATATTGCCAGGCAGGAATGAATATGTAGACTGGTATGGGAGTATGGGAGTTGGCAGAAGGTTACGAATATTTCGATAGGGCCCAAAGCTTCTCTCTTTTACTTCTTTTTGTGTTTCATGCACTCGCTTGCATACAAAGTCAATGCAATCATGGCCAGCACCAAAAACAAAAAAAAGAAGAAAATCAGAAGAACAACGAGAGATTGCGCCAAAAAAAAAAGTATGCTTGAATAGTGAATGCTGGTTTTTGATTTCAACTTTGTGGCACGAGAACAAGCATTTATTTATATATCTTACATGTATATATATATACATTCTTATCTGTTTTTTTTTTTGTTTCTTGTACCACCTTTCAGAATGTCACATGGATCCAAGTATGTGGAACGCGGCAATGAGCCAAGATTGGTCATAGACAATGTCACATATGAATACCAGGGAGATTATGAGTGCAGAGCCACCAGTTATATAAATGGACAGGAGCGTGTGGCCATTTCTGATTCCGTATCACTGCAAGTTGTTGGTAAGTAAAAAGAGATACAAAGAGAAATATATATACATACATATATAGAGGGAAAGAGAGAAACTTACTGTGGCAGAGGACATATCTCTTTTTTGTGGTCATTGTAAAACCGCAAACCCGTAAATAACAATGGCAACTGTTGCTGATGGCAGACAGCAAAGAAACAATACACAATATTAATAATATATCCATATACTCTTTTATTCCACACAACATACATACATATTTATTTAATTAAACTTTTGTTTCAATTAATTCCAATTCACGCTGGAAATATATATAACTTTTAAAAGTAACGTTACGCTTTCTATATTAAATTTAAAATAAAGCCTTTTGAGCTATTTTGCATTGCAAGCCGCCAATCAATTTATTGTCGAGAAATGCCATTTTCTCGATACTCCCAATAAGAGGTGACAACAGGACTTATCATGTATTTATGTCCCACTGATTGAAACACTCCAAGTGCTGCCCGCAACGGGCAACTCATTTTAGTTACCATCTCTCTATGCAACTAATGCACACTTAAAACAAAACACGAAACTCCATTAAACAAAGGAAGAACAAAAGAAAAAATGACCACTGAAACACTGAAAAGAGCCGGCAAAACATTTTAAGCGCTTGCGATTTCGCCTCATGCTCCCCACACAATTTCGCGGTGGCTGCGATGCGAAGTTGCAACACACAGAAACTAAAACCGAAACGTAACACAAAATCAAAATGAACTTATGACCGCAGCGCACAAAGGCGAAAAAAAAACAAATGTAAAAAAAAGGAAACACGGAAAAAAAACTACCATTGCCACTGCCCATGGGCACAGAGCGTCGAGGAGACGACGAAAACAAAAAAAAAAAAAAGAAATATTTAAATTTAGTGCTGAATACCACAGCACGTACATAATTTATGACCGACCAAGGACACGAGCAATTTAGCAGAGCCAGCAAAAGAATGAAATGAAAAAAAAATGCCACGGCTATTATATATGGTGCAAAAAATGCATACCACAGCCTGCAGTTGTGTGTATATGTGTGCCAATGTCTATGTGAGTGTGTAAAGTGACTAACGAACTAACTACGAATAACAGCAATAACAACATCCACAGTAATACAACAAAACAAAAAAATTATACATAAGAGTTGCTCATTATATGCTGCTGCAGCTGCAACGACAACAGCAACAATTGTAACAACTACCGCAACAGCAACAGCGTTCGTCGTACATAATACTCTTCATCTAAATCAGTAAAGCAGAAAGAGGGGAAAAATGGATACGAAAAAAAATTGGTCAACATTTTTTGTCACCATGGATAACAAACCGCATCCTCCTGGGCCTTTTCCCATATTGAAGTTGTTAAACAACGCCATTTTGCAGCTAAAAATTGCAAACAAAACGAAAATACGTATATAAAATTTTCTTCTGGCCATTTCGTTTTATGTTTACTAATATAATACAATACAAATTACCTTTGATCTTAGCAATTTTAATCCATCCCAAAAATAATAAAATTCAATTAAATATTACAGCAAAGTAAATGCAACAAAACAAGAATAAGAAAAAGACTAAATTGCAATTTTATTATTAAATTATATTGTTTTTTGGTATTAGTCCAGAACATTTTTGGCTTCTGATGAAAGTCTTGCTGCAACATTTTATTTAAATTAATTACCACACAATGGTTTTTTGGGAGTGGCCTTTAAAACAATCCCAAACTAAACCTTAACTACCAAAGGAAAATTATTAATTGCACGAACTGTGAACAGAAAATATTCAATATAGAAAAGAAGTCATAAAGTTGCCATTGTGAGTCAATAGTTAACAGGGCAAACAGGTGAAAACCCCAAAGAAAAAGCCTTTAAATTTTTAAAATAAATCAAGTAAAAGTGAAGTCTTCAGATGTTTACTTTTGCATCTGCCTCGGCCACACCAACTCAATTAACTATGCAGTCTCCGCTCTTTCTCTTTCTCTCTGCCTCTCTCTCTTCCTTTGGTTCTATCTGAGCATAAAAACCTTCTGGCTAAATATTCTTTCATTTTCATTTTCTTTACTTTTTTTCCAGGTGCCCCACAAGTGCTGCGTCTGCATCCCTCAATGCACACCATTTCTGTGAAACGGGGCGAGTCAGCCAGTCTAACGATGGTCGTTTGCGCCGATCCGCGACCACAGCGTGTCGCCTGGGAATGGGGTTCGCTACGCCTGGAGGCCGGCTCGGGTATAGGTGCGTATACACATACACACACATTTATGTACACTCACCATTTACCCTTCATAGTGCGCTTCATTGGGCAGCTAATGAAAATGCAATTAGGTGCTTAGTTCTCGTTTTTTTTTTTTTTCTCTTTCTTTTTTTTTTTCTATATCAATAAGCCGCAACTCAATTAGAACTATTGTGAGAAGGGGTTAACTGGGGGATGGCTAACTGAATAGAGTAGAACAACGCATCAAACATATTACACGTCACGCACAGCTCCCAGATCTCCTCTCTTAACCTTATATCAGTCTACTATCGTCCTGTTCCCTGCACGGTTGAGTGCTCATTAACAAACCTTTTACACAAATTTGGCATTGAATAAGGCGTTAAGGAGCAGCTAAAGGGCATTTCATGGTACGTGCGGCTGTTTGCTGGTCGAAAGCAAATCAAGACAAATTACATGGCCAACGTAACCATCGAAAAATCAGTAGAAAGAAAATGCCGCTGTCATGTCCGCGTCTGGCGTTGTCAGGCAACTCCACCAGCAGCACCAACACCAATACTAAAAGCAGTAGCAGGAGCTGGAGCAGCATCAGCTCCAGCTGGCTTCAGTCGCGCAGATCCCGTGACAATGCTACGCGTCGTCCTACTAGTGGCTGCTCCTTCATTCTCATGCCTGTCAGCTACCGGTAATCCCTGTTACAACAGACAGACAGCAGCCACACACCGCTCTGCACATGGTTCAGCGCTCGTTTTTCACTTTAAACTGCATCGAATCTGGTTTTGGTTTTTGGCTCTGGCTCCTCCTCGTATTACTCTTCATTTTCAGCTTGTCTGCGTGTATCCCTCTGTCCGTCTTGCCCTCGTGCGTGTAATCCGGCATCCTTGCCACTGACAGAAATCAAACGATGCGAATTGCATTCCAATGGCCCTCGCAGCCACATTCATTCTAATGGTTCAAGTGGAATTGGAGTCACACAATCTACCGACAAATTATTTGTGTAATTTTAGAGCAATTAAACTGGACAACTGGACACCAAGGACGACATCATTTTATTTATACACATTTCTACATATATTATACGGATAATTTATTTGTTCATTTAAAATGTTGATGAATTTTATGGTTATTAATGTACATTTTCCAGATCGTTTCCGTGCCGATGACATGCTACAGGATTCGCGAGAAGATTGCTATCTATCCACACTGCATATCCATCAAACCGATGAGCATGATTCGCGTCCATATTACCTTGTTGTGGAGAATGAACGAGGCACCGATCGACATGCCATACATTTGGTTGTGGAGGGTACGTTTGCAGGTGCATAGAAATTTTTTTATTATTTTTTCAACATCAATTCCAAGAAATACTAATTCAATCACAAATTTGCGTTTAATGAATGTACTTAGAAAGGAAACACTGCAAAAATTTATAAAAATCATTTTAAAACGATTTAAAAACACATTTTTTTATACTTCAACTTATTGCCCGATTTAAAAAAATTATACCTCTTTCAACTTTTTAAATTGATTTAAAATCCTGTTTAATTATGGTAAACTAAATCTTAGCAAAATTTTTTTTAAACTCTTCTTAAGTCTATAGATATTCCCTAACCAGTAAAAATATATAAACAGAACAAAGTAACAGCATATTATCTCATAAGCTGATCACCAAACTTATATAATCAGATAAGTTTAAAGGGCATAAACTTTTTTACACAGTTTAGTTAATAAAAATATCAAGTTTAATTTTTTGAGTGCATTTATTGAATACATTTAACATTTATTCATCAATACAGACATAAAAATACAAAAAAAAATCGGTAAAATAACGTATTAATAACTCATTGAATATCAACATACTCCACGCATACCCCCAATAATTTTAATTAATTTCAATTCCAAGCATTTACATCCATATGAAAATTAAATTCCTTTTATGATTGCATAACCAACATCCGCCACAACAACAAAAACCTCAACATGGACCATTCCATTTCAACATTCACATATATACATACATATATATGTATATCTATATATCTATATATTGCATTCATTACGTTTTTGTGGACTGTTTTTGCTACTGGAATGATCAGAACCTTATGAGATGAGCTATCTACTTGGCGTCGCTGGTGGCTGTATGGCGGCCATCCTCTTACTTGTGTGCCTCTGCATATATGCCATCAAGAGCAAAAAGTGCTGTTTCAAGAGTAAGTATATCATCATATTGGTAGTATCATTATCATCATCAATCCGCAAACGCTGCTCATTAAAGCTGATGAAGCAGCTCACACAATGATGGGGCAGACAATTACCAACTTAAACACTGCGCTGCATATTAATTACAGACGCCTTGTCAAGGCCGCCACAATTAAAACATTTTTTCATTATTTTTGTAAGCACCCCATTCCAGCATCACCAAATGCTGGCAAAGGGTGGATGTGGATTGGTGGTCAACAGGAACAACAGCTACTTTTTCCCGCCGCTGTCACACTAATTGCAAAAAAACACAGAAAAACTTACTGCAAAAAAATTTTTACACACAAAGCAAATGCCAACAAAGCATAGAAATATGAGTGGAGGGTGAAACAAAAAATGGCTGGCCAGGATATGGCGCCATTCTCTTTTTCTTCTTTTTTTTATTTTTGCTTTCTTTATTTTTCTATTTTCATACTTGAAACTCGAAACTCAAATAAATCTCATAAAATATTCATTAGCGCGTTTTACGCCACCGCCAGTGCCTGCGGTCAGTCAGTCTGTCAGTCAGTCAGTTAGTCTCTGTCTCTGTTTCTATATCTAACTCTCTCTGTCTCTCCTTCAAGTGAAACAGAAGCCCCAACAACACAAAAGGGTTAAAGTCTTCCAAGTAACGCAATGGCTATGCAAAAGGCATAGCCAGCAGTGCCAGTTTTTTTTCCCACCATTTGCCAACATTTTTTTTCATACCCCACAGTGGATAATTCCATTCTATTTTTCTTCTATTCATACCGTGTAACTAAAAAGCAAGGTCCATAGATTGTATGACTAGACTTACATATTTAGAATTATCTATAATTAATAATTACAGAAAATTTCGATTGTAAATATATCTTAAAATTTTCTTTTTATCTGATTTTCTGTATCGTTAAAATAAATTTAACTGATGGCGATGTATTTTAGACCGAGGTATTTCACTGTCGATGTGCCATTAAAACATATACTAACTAATTTTTTGAAAGTTCGGCACCAACAGCTTTAAGCTGGCCAAATGTTTGAAACTTAAACCAACTTTTGCCTTTTGCCTAATTAGAAATCAAAATCCAGCCGCAAAGCGGAAAACTTTTGCCTGGCACGCAATTAAAATGCGCAATTGTAAAACAATTTACAAAAAAAAATCAGAAATAGGAAAAAAAGAAATAAAAAGGGCCACATTAAAACAATTTGAAGGAATGAAACTTTTGTGTATTTTTTCTTCAGATGTTTGCTGTTTGCCCCCAAGACATTTGCTGTAAAATTCTATTCTTACCATATTCTGTTTCCCTTTTTTTTTTTTTGTAAGAATTTTATACAAAGGCAGAGTTTTCTCGCTTGGCAATTACTCAATTGTCAATCAAGTTGTCAATATTCGACCTTGCTTTTGGGTTGCAGCTGCCACCAAGCTGTCAAATACCATTTGACAGATCTTGCGACAAAACATGAAATTTTAACCATCTGATGATATCCATCAACATTACTAGAGCTATCTATTAAGATAGAAATATATAGTATATACAATTCTTTGTTTGCTGCAAGAGTTATCAACTAGTCGAAGATTGTATACACTGCCAAATGAGGCTATAAAAAGGAGCAACTGTTTTATTTTTAACAATATAAATAGATAAATATTTCTTAATAGGTTTTATTAACCTTGGTGAAATTAACTTTTCTATAACCATTGACTATTTGTGAGAATTAGAATTGGCTTATATTGATATCTTAGTTCTGCTTATTAATACAATTATTAAGTATTTTTAAATAAACCCTTTTAAAGAGACATTTCCTTTTTTAAGAACCTGGATTAAATTTTGTTATACCCAGAAAAATGTAAAGCAAAAACTGAGTTTCTAATATGTATAAATTTTCTTTTTCATTTCTTTATGTGTTCTAGGTTCCACGGGTTATAAATCATCGGATAAAGACAGGTAAGTTGAAGTATACTAGTTCCCACACATTTACACACACACACATACATAGAGATAAATGGCCATTTTGATACAAATTTTTATGCAGGAGAACAGCCAACAGGTGGTGCTGGCGTGCCAATTTATGTTGCCCTACTGGCCAGACACACACCCATACACACACACACACAAACACAGAAATCCACGCATACATCATGAAAAATGCTACTCCTTGCTGTGCGTTTGTGTGTGTGTGTGTGTATGTATTGTAGAAAATATTTTACATATTTCATATATTCAATATTGCCGAGTTTCGCCTTTTTGCCAAGAGAAATTTGTTTGAAAAATATTTCATATGAATACAACATCAACGGAAAATTGATGAAGGGGGATGAGGTTGGTGCGGGGAGACTTACGCCTATGAACAATCGGTCATTGTTGCCTTTACTTTGTTGTACCGCCCAACCTCCAACATGAGTTATGAGTGGCATTGGCGGTAGTTTTTCCCTTACCTCTTTGTTTTATTTCATATTTGGAAATTACCATATTTTGCATGGCACAATGTGCGGTGAAAATTTCATTGCATACTTTCGAGGTTGCGGAAATGGATTTTGAATTTCCGCCATATTCAACAACATTTCTGCACAAACATATACATATATGTACATACATACATATACCTATAACTATGAGTAAATATATTTGTATATATTGATATACCACAAATCAACATTGCCGCAAAACTTTGATATCAATCAAAGCAGTTAAAGACCACCAAAAAAGAGAGGGAAAGAGAGGTGGGTGAGAGGAATGATGGTTAGATTTGGGATAGAAGACAATTTCCGAAAACCCCAAGTAAACAATTGCCCTGGGGGTTTTGGCGAGAAAAACTAAATAGATATTCAGATATGCGTCAGGCATAAAATTTGCCAATCAAAGATAACGAATTATGTAGACCACCCAAGCTTTTAGCGATTTTTGCCTCTAACCGTACACAATTGTCACTTTAGCCAAACAACAATTTTTGATAACAATTTTCTCATTTATTTCCCTACAGCGAGAAAGCCGATTTGAAATCACGCTCCGATAGCACAAGTGGCCCTCAAGGTGATTCAATTTATACAACGCCTGCCGGCTTCCATCATCACCAGCAACAACAGCAGCAACAACAACAACAGCAGCAACATCAACAGCAGCAACAACAGCAGCAGCAAGCAACGGCAGCAGCAGCAGCAGCTCTACATGCCGCATCACAGCATCCGCAACAGCAGTATCCGGGCCATGGATCGCCGGAGGCAATGAAGGTACGCATGGCTGCAATGATATTACAACCGCCCACTAGAGTCTAGCAGGCAATTGATAATAGTAACGAAAGTACGGAACATGAACACCAAGACCATCATGTTGATAGCAATGTCAGCAGCACTCCTACTACTACAACCACTACTACTACCACCACCACCACCAACAACAACAACAACAACAACAACAATACAACTAACACCAATACTAACACTAAAAAGAACAACAACGACAGTAAAGACAATACAGCTACAACAACGACCAATACCAATAGCAATAATAACAATACCATTGATGTAGCAAAGACAAGTAATAACAGCAAAAGCAACACCAACAGTAACAGCAGCAGCAACAGTAGTAATACTACAACTAGCAGCAGCAGCAGCAGCGAGGGTAACAGTTCCTCAACAGAAAGTTCCCTAAACAGTCACAAGAGTAGTAGGCCAACACCTTCCAGTCCCAGTGAGGTGGAGAACAATATGAATAGTGATTTAAAGCCAGAGGCCACAGGCAAGTTGCTTAACTTGAATGTGACCAAAGAAGAAGTTGAAGAGCATCATCAGCAGGTGCAAGAGCATTGTAATGACATTAAGTTAGATGAAATGCAGCTAAGTACCGAGGAGACAGAATTACTTCTCCAGAAATTAAGTATCAATAATCCGTTCTATCGCTTTCGTAAGCAAAGCAACTCGCTAAAGGAACTGCGACGTTTGCGTCGTCAGGCGCGTCGTATTCGTTGCAGATCTGAAGCGGATCTGGTTAGGAAATGCAAACCGAACCAACATCATGAAGCCAAAGTTGTAGTTGTATTAGATAGTAGAGAACAGCAGCAACAAGAAGCCGTAGCCATAAGTAAGCCTAGATATAATGCACATAATGTTAAGACTAGATCTGTAAGCAATTTGACACCCCCATTAACCACCGGTGGAGGCGACAATTCCACGGTGATCACAAATCCGTTCTCTATCTTTCATGACGATGAGATACTTACACTTAGTGTAAACACACGGTTACGTTCGGCCACTAGCGCAACGGCTGCTTTGCGAAGTGCCGGACGCTCAACCAGTGGTGTTCAGGTCCAACGCGGTGGTCGAGGTCTTCGACGGCTCTTTGAGCCAACAAGACCAACAGCCGCTGCTCCATCGGCAACTGATCATCATTATCTTCATGGTGTTCCAGTATGCCGCTTTGAGCGTCAAGATTTTGATTCGGTCGTCCCTAATGAAACATCCACCGGTAAGGGAAAACGATCCAAGGCCATCTTTAAGCAGTTGTCCCTTCGCAAGCTGCATCAGCGTTCCGAAGAGCCACCATCGTTGCCCAAGCTTAAGCTTAGCTATCCCAATCGCACACAGAGCATACAAAGTATGCGAGCATCCGGCAGCGGTGGCTACGATATTCAACATACATCCTACCATCCCACAGCCACGCCCAAATCCAACTACTTTGAGCGACTGCAAGCCAAGACACGACAAGGCATTCAAAAGATACGTGAAAAATGTCGCAATTTTAAATCGGGTCACGATACAAACTGTTCTGGGGGTAGTGAATTTAGTGGCTTCCATACCCTGGCCAAGGATGAGAGTTTTCGTTTTATTAGCGATCGAACACATATTTCCAATTATGAATCCCGCTGCAAACAGGCCACCATATATAAGAGTTATAAATCGGAAATTGATCTCAGCAAAAATCTGCACTATTTGGATGCCTATTTAGAACAGAATTTCGAGCAACAGATGAGCACTAGCAAACAATCGGCTCACTCTGTGGGCCGTGTCAGTGGATCTCAGCGACGATCCTTTGCCAAGCAGCAGCAGCAGCAGCAGGAACTAGCAAGTGGGACACCGCGGCGTCGTCATAAACGTAGTCAATCCCATGCTCAAAATGGTTTGCCTCCCAACTATGAAAATCTTGGCACATTACCAATGGTTTCTAGGACAACTGCAGCAGCTGCAGCAGTAACAACAACAAGTAAAAGAAATACACTTCATTCTGATTCAATGAGCAGCTCGGACTATGCCTCAGTTTTCAGTGGACCAACAACAACAGTAAAGCGGGATGTTGAGATTCCAATAACCGCTACAGTTGATTTGCCACAGAACAATGAATCTGAATATAAATTGCGTTACGAGCATCCAGATAAAATGTGTGAATACTATTTTGATAACCTAACAAGCTATGGACTACCCTTAGAGGAGAGTGAGGATTTGCTTCTGGCGGAAAGTGCTAAATCAGCGAGATTTTTCTATGATGATGATGATGATGACGATGATGAAGATGCGGCAGTGGATGATGCGGAGGAGATAAAACAAGAAGATGGTCTACTACAGCCTGATTATATGGCTCGCGACATCCGCATTCGCGTCAAAGTCAATGAATGCGAGGAGACAACTGATTGGTACCAACGCCAGCAGCGACTGTCGGGAACAACAACTGCCACAACGACGGCAACATCCTATAATGAGAATCTTGCCGAGAGCACATTCTATCAATCGCTCAATCAGCATTTGCAGAGACAGGCCAGTGGCGCAGCCCGTGACACTGATGAGGATGCAGATGTCGATGTGGATGCCAGTGCTGAACAGTTTCTGCTGGCCAGTGGTGAAAATTACCTGGCACATTTTCAACGTCAACGCAGTCGCAATGAATTTGAACGTTCATCGACGCCCTCGACTCTATGCAATCGGACTGAGTATTATGGTTTTGGTGGTGCTGTCGATGATGAGGTTCAGGAATTGTATGACACAAAACATCGTCAAACGGATCTAATTGATGCACACTATGCACGTAGTTCGAACAAGACGGCAGCAATGCCACGCTATTTTGTGACAGGCAGCTGCGATGGAGGACAGGAGCAACGTGGACACGAGGAACGAAGAGCACCACCAACAGCAGCAACAGCAGCAACATCAGTAACACCAACAGCCACCGGCAGTGTCATTAATTTAACTCTGCCCACTAGCACAACCACCGATGTAGTATATGCAACCAGTAGCAAACAGATGCAACCACCGCTGACAGTAGGAGGTAATGCAGCTACTTCCTCTTCCTCCGCTGCCACAAGTACAAATCGATATATGTTGGACAATATACGTAAATACTATGCCACCCAGCAGCAACATCCGCCCGCTCATTCGGTCAACTCCTCCTCGTTGTCCAATTCCTCCTCATCGAACTCATCAATGTCGCAACAGCTAAAACTAAATCTACCCACCGTTCCAAAACATCAGCCGCAACAGCACCAACAGCATTTAGGACCCCGTCGGAACTCGAGTACTTCGAATGCCTCCTCAACGAATGACAACTTCGACACCTTTATAGCACTGCGCAATGCCACGCAACCGGCAACGGATTACATGGCCAAACAGAAACAGCAACGTCGTGCCGGACCGCTCACCTCGGCCCTTAACTATTATGGCCATGGCCCGCCCGTCCCAGTAACGCCCACACCAACGCCTGCTCTTACATACAATGGGAAATTATCGGCAACCGCAATGTTGTCACAAGTAAATTTAGGCAGAGCAATGCCATCTACAACATCGTCCTCACTGCATCATCAGCAGCAGCAACAGCAACAGCATCAGCAACATCCACGCCATCAACAGCCTCAGCATCAGCAGGCAACATTAGGGGGAGTAGGCGGAGGAGGAGCAAGCGAAAGCGAATCCTTTATATTGGAATATGAATGTTAGCGCCTGATTAAATTGTTATCGATCGATTGGAGAATGGGCAAAGGAGGAGAAGAGACGGCCCGCAGTTTACCTGCGAATTGTTTGTTATTGCCCAATCTATTCGTTTGGCCAGAATTACAATTACAAATTGTTGGCATAGCCTGCTGATTGGATTAACGAATAGAGAAGGGAATATTGAGGGGGAAGAGGCAAAGGAGGCAGAGATGTGTGGAGCAGGTCTGAAATAGGCAATTACTCGCATCCATATCAAAGGTTAGGCTAGCAAATGGAATACATACACATTAATATACATATAGTTATATACATAGATATATATACATATATATATATATGTCATGCATCGTTCAATGTTGTATATAAGATTATGAATTAGATCGTAAACGTCTGACAATAAATGCAATTCAATTACCGTTGATTGATACAATGCATAAATATTAATCAATAAGTCACACTATTAGCAATTGAAACAAAGATAATTACAATGAGAAGAACTCTGAAATAAATCAAATTTATATATATATATACATAGTTCAATTGATGAATTCACAGTGCATACCTACTACTAACTCGTATTATCCATATAAAGATCTATGTAAATTTATTAAATTAACAAACAAAAACGAATTTTCCGATACATTATCACTATGTATAACAATCTTAAAAGCGTTTAAATATCAATATTAAGTTTATCCAGTTTGGAGACTTTGTTGCTGCTCAGAAAAGGAGAAAAATTTTTTTCATAAATGTCTTGCCAATAAAATTAAAATCTAGCAACAATGATGAATTGTAAAGCAAATTAATATCTATACATTTAGAACTGCCAATTGTTATTGGAAAGTTTAGATATAAATTGGCGTTCCTTCCCTTTTCGAAACATGAAGCTTACCTATATACGATAAACAAAACTGTTGTTAATGTGAATTACATAAATACATATAAAAAATTATATAAATTAAAAACCACCAGAAATCAGAAAATTTGTAAATACAACTACAACTACAACCTAAGAAAACAAAAAGAGGTCAAAACCAAGAAAGTCATATAGAAAATTTACAGTCACAACGAGTCACAATTTCTGCCACATATCCTGGCTCCATGCAATTATCTGTATGCGAGCAATTTATCTCATTTGCGGTTGAGTTATTTCCGACTGCAAGCAAATAATACAGACCCAAAGCATCTTTGGAGAGGGCCAGGACCTGTTTGATGGCACATGGAATTGCTGTTGTTTGTTGGTCGGTCGGTCGGGCGGTCGGTTGGTCAGTTGGTTGGTTGGTTGGACAAATGGACGTTCAGGCAACACACTTTTCCGCTTAATTTACTGTCGGACAGATGCTACTTCTGCATCTCTTGCTCCCCCCCCCCCTTGCATATGAAAAGACGAGACTCTGTTGCAACATCAGTTGACAACAGCAATTGCTGTATAATGCATGCCACCGACGGCTAGGCTGTCGTCAACATGCAGATATTTGTATGTATGTATGTATACAGCCAGTCAGCCGCCAACCACCAACAACAATAATTCATTGCCTACTTTATGGCTGACCATCAACTTATCGGCAAGCTGGAGAGCATATACATAAATTAATATAAAAAAAAAGAAATGAGAGAACACACTCAAATGAGAATGGAAATGCAAATGAGAAATGGGGATATTGCATTTTCCATTTCAATCTAACTAGAAGTATTGAAGAAGCAGACTGATGACAGCCACACTTTATACCTACTAATATCTGATACCAAAACAAACACGGACACTCTCACACATCAACATGACCATTGACTCGCCTTTCCCACTAAAAAAACAAAAGAAAAAAAAAAAACAAAAAGAAAATCAAAATCTTAACCACTTTTTACTCGCATCTAAAATCTCTACATCCCAATACTAATCAACGTTCCAATTGAAACTGCCGCCAAGCGTGCAATTTGCATTGATATTAATCAATTTCCAAGTTGTTCTTTTTTGTTTATCAACCACTTTCTATAACTAATTTATAAATTGCCCTAAGCCTATGTTCGTGTGTTAACGTTTGGTTTAAGTATGACAACAACAAAAGCATAAAAAATCATAAGAAAAAACAACAAAATAGCAACATAAAATGGCAACCAAATATGAGCGGCTAAAGCTGCACAAAACCACATTTATTTAAGTAACTACGACTTTAGCATATTTCTTTTACGTACATAAATACCAATAATAATAATTACAAATAATTATTGTAGGTCATCTTTATCGCATACATCTCTATCTGTCTCTCTCTATATCCTATCTATCTCTCTCATTTACTTATTTGCTAATGCTCCGATTTAGTTTTTTTTTATATTGTATATGTTAATGTTACTGACGAACTTTTTTCTTCATCATTTCCATTTTAAATTGGATTAGTATTTTATTTATTTCCAATGAGATTTGCTGAGATTTTACCCAAAAAAAAAAAAAAAAATACAACCAAAAAATATTGAAAAATTGTAATAATACTCTATATGAAAAACAAAAGCAACAAAGGAATGTGTATCCCCTCTCTTTTCCACCCTTGTAAACCATGTAAAAAACATTGAATCAAAGCAAATAACCAAACAACAAAAAAAAAACCAAGTAATCAGTAAACCAGTAACCATATATGTGCTCTCTCTCCAATTAAGCATTTTGTGCATTTCTTCGAATCGAATCGAAAGTTAACTAAACTTTATAACAAAGCAAAATTAATAATTTATTTTCCCTTGTCCTATTTGTTTTATTGCCTGTTGTGATCGTTTGTACACTTAATTATTTTTCATTTTAATTCAAATACACTTGCAGAGGATAATTCTACTTTTACTCAGGAGAATTATGTAAATGGTTTTAAAAGAAAAATTATATTTTATTGATTCATTTCAATAGATAGAATAGAAACGTTGAATTTTATACGATTTATCTGAAAAATTAAGCTTTACAGGTCCTTGTACAGGTGAAGTCTCATCCACGACTAAATCAAACTCAAAGTTTGTCTGTCTGTTCTGATGTTAAGAGTGTCAACAAAATACTTTAATAAAAATTATATTTTTAAGGTTATCTGAAACAAATTGTCCATCAACGATTTTAACTTGCTTGTACTATTTCACTTAATTTCTTTCAGTTTAGAAGATCTAACCGCAATAGAGATAGAGATATAAATTTTGATTTCAAAAAGTAATCATTTTTTATTTACGTCAGCCTTTTCTTTATTTTTTTTGTTAAAACTGCAAGGGTATATGAACTTCGGCGTGCCGGAAATAACTTTTGGTATATTTATTTTCTTCTTTTCGTATCACCTGCAACGTGTTTGTTGTCTTTGCTTGTTTGTTTAACAAAGACTAACAATCTGTTATTTAACTTTTTTTTGCCGTTTTCCGTTGAGATATTACATTTTTGTGTTTGTGTGTGTCTCTCTAAAAAGTTTGTGTCCCATGTGGTGAATTGAGGCATGTTTTATGAGCCAAGCAAGAGGAAAGCAACTTAACTAAAAACAGACAGCAACAACATCAACATCAAACACCATTTACACCTTGACTTAGTTATTGCATTGAGCCCCGAAAAAGAAATATGTTTCCTTATTAAATGATCTTATTCTATATTGTTCCAAAAGAAAAGCAGGCGTCAAAGGTTTTTTCTTTTTTTTCTTTTGCATATGTGCATTTGTTTTTGTAAATGTTTTTTAATTTTATATTATTTTTCTTTCGGTTTTTCAGCATGTTGTATTTGTGCGTGTGTCTCAGTTTTAGTTTAATTTGATTATTTCACATAGGAAACGCAGTTAGTTTTAATTAAACATTACAAAAGTAGCTGCATTAAAGCGTTAAAGGCAACAGGATAAACAATCGTTACATCAGTTATATTATTGTGGTGTACTGTATTTGTTTAACTTAACATACAAATAAAACAAACAAAAAAATGAGGAAAAACTCATAAATAATAAAGGCCAAGACACGCACCACAAAACTGCCAGTGCATAAATCAAAAGTTTCTCCAAGTTCTTCAAGCTGACAGACAGAATGGAAATGAAATGAATGGCCCTAAAGATGCCAAAAGTTTTCCCTTACATAGTCTAAACATTTTTGTTTCATGCAATAATCTCCATGAATCAACATAATTCAACAATTCGTTTTAATTGTGAAAAGAAATCGAAAAATTCTCGTAGCTGTCAAAACAATGCATTTCCATTCATAATATTTTCTATTGTAATGACAAAATTATAATTTGTTTGTATAATTATTTGGTAATTTCCTAAAAATTATAAACAATGGAGATTTTTATTTTATTTTACCCCTTTATGCAAGATTTAAGCAACGTCCATGTAGTCCTTGAATGCAATGAAACTTCCACAGTTTCGCCTCCTGTTTCTTGATCACTCGAAACAATATACAATCCTTTGAGTAGAATGCTAATCACATAATCCAATTAGTTGGCAGCCGAGGTCGAAAAGTTAGTGCTCAACCACAAAATCCTAAGCAACAAATTTGTTTAACTTTCTGCGAGAAACAAAAATATTTAAATATATAAAATATTTGACTAGAGGTAGCTGCAAATTATTGAGCAATTGCTTAAAAGTTTGCAATAGAATTCAGGAAGCGAAGGTCCAACTTCAAATTGAACCTTGAACTGGATGCATATTATGGCCATCAACACATACACACACACACTTGAATATGCACACCACCCACAAAAGTCACAAAGCATGCTCTTCTCAACACATTCACAGAACTCACTCAAACACACACACACATTCACCTTAGCAATTTATTGTTATTTATTACAAAAACAAATTTTAATGTCTTTGCTAATTTTAAGAACTTTTTCAAATTCAATTCCCAGAAATGGTACATGAAAATGTACTCTCATATATATTTTATATATATATGTGTATAGGGACTTCCATTTATTCAAATTGCTTATTTCATGCACTGTCAATTCAAAAAGCGAATATAAATAAAACAAGTCCGCTGGCAATTATAACTCTTAATTACAACCAATTAAAGCCCAAAGCGGATAACTCGGAAATATAACATATTAAAGTGAAAAAATTGACAGGAAAATGTAATCCACACATACAAATGCAAACAATGAAATCAAGTGCAACAACAACAACAAGATAACAATCAACATAAAGCGCCATTAAAATAATTTAATTTTACTCTCAGTTATAAAAAAAATTGGTTTAAAACAATGAAAATTATTTTAAAAAGCTAGAGAACTGGTCTTAACTCGACCTTACCGAATTTTTCATACCCTTGCAAATTCTAATTAGATTCGGGTATTAAATAAAATTTGATTCATAAAAGTTTTTATTTATTAGAAAGAGAAACATTTCCTCTCTTCCATAAAGTTTCCTTCATATTTTGCTGATCAAGGTTATTTTGTTTTAATTATAGTTTTCATTGGCTTAATTACTGCAAAACAAAAGTACTTTACTCCATTATCAGTGTATAAAGCAGAATATTTAAATTGTACTTAAAAAAGCTGGAAAGTTAAAAATCGAACAAAATTAATTAATATAAACGAAAAAAAAGACGTTCAACACAGGACAAAAAAATACAAAATTAAAGAGGCAGTCTGTTGTTTATTGAATTAATAAAATTAATAATTATTAGCCAGTGAACTTGATTGCAATTTTTGCGATACAATTTCATAGCACGTATATTTGTTTATTTTTTTTTTTTTTTTAGTTTTGTTTTTTGTTATTCAGTATTCTTGTTAATGTTATGTCCAATAATCGTTTGTGACTGTGCGTGTATGTGCGTGTGTGTATATGTGTTTTTGGTAACAAATTGTTTATAAAATTAATTGCATTTGATGATCTACGGCTTTTACAGTAAAAACAACAATTATTTGTCCCATTTTTATATATGTATATATAGCTATATATATATATATATCTATTTGTTCATTTAAATGATAAATTTCTTTGTTTGGTTTAGTGGCGCTCTGCTTGGTTATTTGTTTCGATTTATGTTTCTTATTATTTGTTCAAGCGATTCCATCACCGATTAATTAATTGATTCTAAGTAACACATATTTATACCTTTTAGTTAAAAGTAAAAATATATGAAACGCCGCGTTTGCAAAAGCCCATTAGAATTGATATTCCAAAGCCTCCAGACCAGTAATCCTCTAGACCAGTCCACCTCAATGAATGTGGGGAAAGTGGCACTTTTGAATGAAATGGCGTGGCGATGAATCTCACAAGTATTAAGAATTACGAAATTTGAAATGAAAACGAAAATGCAATGTAAATGTATGCACCTTGTATTTAATTATTTTTATTTTAAGTGTATAATAAACAAATCATTAATATGCCTAATTTATTTTTGCAACCAATAAATGAATTTAATATATATATACATACGTAATATATAGTTATCATTTGTCAACTTATTTGTTTCATTAAATCAATCGTAAAGAACATAACAAGCAAAGGTTAAAAACCAAAATGGTTTCTGAACAATTATGGCAAATCATTCCTTAATCAAGATCTGCAAACGGAATTAAGAGCTTGTGAGCTTACCCATTAATTTTTGTGTTCAGTTGGCAATTAATATTAATATTTATTTAGTTCTTTAAAGAATTTCTTTTAGAATATAAAGTTAAGAAGATTTTTATATTATAATTTAAATATTATTATAATTCTGCAACAATAATTTAACTCTAGTTTTATTTGACTTTTATTTATAAGACAAAAAGGGTTAAGTGCACCCACAAACTCTTTTCAATCACTCATTTATTGCATTACCATATATAAGTTTCTTTTATGAGAAACATCATAAAACATATTTTAATATAATCAAAGTCAACTTTCACAACTGATTTAAGATTGTTGTGAGTACTTAAGCAATCGCATTCAAAATTTAATATCATTTTGTAGCAAGAGTTTAAGATTTCAAAATGATGAAAGTTGGCTCTGATTTATTTGAATCTCTTTCTTAAAATAGTGTAGGAAAGATGACATGCGTTTAACTATATTTATTTTCATAGGAATACGATATCTTCTCCGAATCAAAATATATTTTAAAATTTAACCTCTTACCAGATATTTATATTTAGCATTTATTCAGAAGATAGCTGGCCAAAAACTTAGCTCAATCCATACTAGTAAATGAAATGTTTAAAGGCAAACGTTTTAATTATTTGTTATTAGTTATTTTTCACTATATTATTGCATTGTAAATATAATTTATTTTTTTTTTAATCAAACACTTTTCCACACTTTGATCCTCTCATGTTTGTGGCATTATCCTGCTTATTTTCATTCTCTTGTTAATGAAAATGGAATTGTTAAGGCGCCGCAATAACAATAACATAGAAAAAAAAACAAAAGAAAATAAGTTATATAAATATTTATATAATTAATATTAACCATGCAAAGCAAAGTAATTTATATAAAAAAAAGAAGGAAAAACAACAACAAAATCTGAAATAAGAAATGGGAAGTGGAAATGAAATCAGATAATGATATCGATAACGATGATGGGTAAAACAATGATAATTATGATGATAATGATGATGAGAAACAGAAACAAAATACATTAATGCCATGAACAACAAATTTATAACGAATAATAAAACAACAAACAATTTAATTGCGAATGCGTGTGTGTGTCTGTTAATATTTATATTCATATTCAGTTTTGTGTGCCTTAAAAACATTTCAGTTGAGTTTCCATTAATATTGCATTGAGCATTATTATTAATATTGATTTTGTTTATTGTATTCCACTTTGCCGCTGTGTGCCTTGTGCAAACGTTTGGACAATTTTCTCTTTGTATGATGCGAACAATGCGTTCAACAATATACACACATGCATATCCATATACATACATACATATATACAGATATCCATAATTGCATATATATATACATACATACGTAAAGTCAAATATTTTTTGCTTTCAATTCTGATTTATTCATGAATGAGCATTATGCTCATCTCTTACCCACCCTCTTCCTCCTCCGGTTTGTTATGAATTTTTTAATGAACTCTGCTCCGCTCACAGTTAATAGAACAAATATTTTTCCACAAAAAACAAAATAACAGATCTAAACCAAATTCACATTGTAAAAATCAGTATTGAATTTTCTACATCGCAAGTTACACACACACACACACAGATACATATTTAAACTGGCAGACACATACACAATTACATGTACTCAGCAACACCTTGGCAAATGTCTTAACTTGCATATGCTTCTTCTACTTATTGAAATTCATAAGAAAAATTCCAGCAAGAAATCTTAGTGTGTATAATTTAAACATTTCTTCTCCTTACTTAGCTCCTTAGACTCCATCACGTAAAATAAGATTCCATTTCACCTGTTTGAGAGGATGTGTATAAAAGTTCTTGCAAGCAATTTTGAAGTTAATTACACTTAAAGCAATGACCAACCCAAACAGATTCGAAAAACACAACCAAAAATTTAAAAAAACCACAACAAAAAAATAAAAGATGAAATGAAACTGAGAAAAGGAAGAAAGTTGAGTTGAATATAAAATATATCTAGTGAAAAAAACAGTGTTTAGTTTTCATCTTGAAATAGAATTTTTAAAATATAGTAATCCTATTATCTATCAGTATACATTTTCAAAAGAAAAAAATACATAAATATTTTTAGACCATGTTTAATGGTTGAAAATTGGTGCAGAAATGGTAGGAAATTTTATTTTGTATGTCTGTCATATGCTATCTTTGAAAAGTTATATATTTTATAACTGACAGAACGCTTTCATGCAATTGTAGACTAACAATTATTTACTCAAGATACAAAAAATTCAAATTCTGAAAATTAAAATTTAGCTAATCAAATTCATATTTTTATAGCGGCGTCCGTTTTAGATAAAATGTTGAGCTGATTGAATGAATAAGTGGATTACGTTAGATAATATATACTCAATATATAACAGTTTTAGCTTAAGTTATCATTTCTGAAAAGAGAACAATGCATATTAAAAAAGACTAATATGGAATAATTAAATTTGTAGGAGAAAATATGAGAAAAGAGATAGGATAATTCCTTTGGGAATATGTATCTGTATTTTCTTTTAATATATTTGAATTATTATTTGCATTACGTGAACTTGGTGAGCGCCCGAACCCCTTATTGTTCCTAATTATCTCTCTATATATATATCTCTCTCTCTCTCTAACTATTGTCTCTTGTCTCTCTCTATATATATATATATACGCATACATGTAAATTGTTTAATTGATATGGATTGATTGATTGATGAATTGACCTACATACATATATACCACCCCTAATATACATATATATATTCTAAATATATATATATATATTTATAAAATATATATAATATAATATTTATATGTAACAGATCGATTATTTTCTTACTTTTGATGACCTTTGATGATGTATACTAATAATAATACTAAGCGAATGGACTGAATTGATTGAATTTTTACTTTGATATGTACCTGAATATGACATTTATTATATAAATAATATATATAAATATATAAACATATACATATATTCATATTTATAATCAAGCATATATATATATATACACACACACATACATACACAAAATACATCTCCGGAAGTTGCTGCCATTCGTTCCTCGTTCGTTCTGCTGTGATGATGTGATGATCGTGATTTGCCAATTACTAACTGATTTGTTTTGAAATGTGGTGCAAGCGGAATAAGAACGTTTTTATCTAATATATTTGTATACCTATACCGCTATATATATATATATACATATATACAATAATATCTTATATATATATATTTATATATATATATTCATATCTTTAATATATTGCCTTTAATAATTAATACCCACAACAATTTACAAACACACCCACACACACACACACATATCACTATCACATAAACATAGATACATACATATGTACTTATAGTGTAAAAGCATCATTCAATGCATATTGTATTGTAATTTTATACTGAATGTTCTTGTGATAACCATGATGAGAAAAGATTCCTAACAAAATATTAAACCACTCACACATACACACGCGCACACTAACAACCATTATTACCATTGCCCCAATATGTAGGCTACGCCTAAACACAAACAATAATGCGCACCACACGCAAAACTCGAAAACCAAACAAAAAAAACTTAACTAAACTGAACTCAACTCAACTTTCTATGTATTAGTCATTTTGATATACATATATAATGGTCAGCACGTATGTTGAGAATTTTTTTCCATTATCTGATCATTTATCATTATGTACGCAATGTAACGTACTGCACCGCACCGCAACGCACCGCATTACACTGCACCGCTCTGCACCATCATATTTGCTGCAAACCAGCAATATTTGCCGCTCTTTCTTTCACACTATCGCGACCGCGTTCTGACATGGCACAGCTGCCGCTTCAAACTCATTATAAATTAATTAAGCCCCAGCAATTAATAATTTCACGTTCAATTTAAGTTTGCAAATGAATGAAATGTGTCCCTAAAGAGAGAGCATACGCCTCCAACAGTTTATTTTTTCTTGTTTTTTAATTTATATATATATATATATATTTAGCTTGTTAGATATAGCACCAAGTATATAGTCACATCCAATCTATATTTCCCATATATACATAAGTTTTATATTTTTTTTTCCTTTTTGGTGTTGTCTCTGAGCCATTATAAACACCCGTGAAATGTAACACCCCTAACGTTGTTTCTAATGTGCACCACCCCCTAGCAGCACCTACATATCCCCATCAACGTTGCTCAAAAACCCACAAGTAATTTGCATACGACAACAACAAAGTTGAGTTTCGTTTGTTCGTTAACTCGTCTCGTTTTTTTTATGTTCATTTTTTTTTTCGTTAATTTTATTTTTTAACTAGTTTTGAGAGAACTTTTTTACCCCCCCAAACTGGCGAAAAAAAAAATTTAATTAAGCATTTCACCTGCAGCAAAAAAAATATAAAATTTTATATATAAATTATTATATATTCTTACTTGCTCATTCTCTTTACCTCTTTGTCTCTCCTGCTACTCATCGCTACACATTACTTTCGGCCTGCCTGTGTCTGTGTTGCTCACGGAAAACTAATTTGAAAAGCTTGCCTTTGTGTTAGTTAAGCTTTCCTCCTTTTTTTACTGGCACTAATTATAAGTTCCCCTCGTTAAATTATAAATAATTTCCACGCACAATGAATTTCGCACTAAAACTATAAGAATCTACACAAAATTATTGCAATTATAAATTTACCTTGTGAGCTAACCGAATTTACTAATTTAAATGAAATGATGTAAAACTCTTTCAATGCAGATCGAAATATAAACAAGCGTAAGTATACATACATATACGAGTATGTTCCATAAATATTGATATGATTTTTCCATATCCTTGTCTCTCTCAATACTCAATTCTCATGTCAGCGGGGTCTTTTAATGCCCCATTGCACACTGAGCAAATAATGCAGGGGCATTAATTTTATTACATCTTGAGGTCCAGGGTCTTTTTCTTATTTCTGCATACACATTTCACAGTGGCGGACTTATAGGGATCTATTGGGGCATAGACATCCCTTAGATGGCTTCAAAAATTTAAGTATCATTTGTATAAAAAGAAAAATATTCATTCTAGTTTTGGGTAACAATTGCAAGTAATAGATCTAATAGACTTATAATTATTTGATGGGATTGCTAAGTTCAATTAAATTTGGGCCCCCTTTCGAGTTTGATATTATTGATCCTGCTTTACATTTATAGAGATTCATATAGGACGTTTGTATGCCAGCGAAATGTAAAAATTGTTCAACGTTAATAAATTGTGTTATTGTTATGTGCTTTTTGTTTCCATCGTCTCTGTCTCTGGTGTGGTCTGATGCCGTTTGCGTCTCTTGCTCTCAGTTTCAGTCGGTAGATTTTATTGTATTTTCATTTTAAGTTCAACGTACCATAAATTTTGAAAAAGGATTTATATTGCAGTAGCAACGACTGCAACAACGCATCTTTCCTTCGGCATACGCCATAATTTATGACTCGAGCATTTCCGCTTCGAGTTCATTGAGCGGCTCCAGTTCGGCAACTCAATGAGACTTTAACGTCTTTAAATTGTCTTTGTATTGCAACAACAGGAACAACAACCACAACTTTCTGGTCGTCAAAAAACAATTTCAATGCAACACGAAAAAGTTTTACCCCAAAATGAACTTGTGGCAGGAAAGTTTTACATTTTGGCTAGTCAAAAGTAAAAAATAAAACAACACAGAAAATTGCCCATAAATTCATACAGCTGCTGTTGCTGCTTGTTGCAGGCGTACCCCACAGAGTAACCTGCACCGTCTGTGCCTCCACGGCCGCCTAATGACAAGCGGCACAAAATGAAGAAACAATGCGCGCATAAATTACGACAACAAAAAGGCGAAGCCCAAAAAAAAAAATATGAAATGAAAGAAAGATTGCATAGAAATGGCGAGAAAAACGCCTGCACAAATCTCAACTGACACTAAAATTAAGTAGATATAGATGCAGATGTAGGAAAGATGTGGAAATGCAAGCGAAAAGGAAGAGGCCAAACAATGCTGCATCAAATTACAGTACAAAGCAAAACCAAACAAGCAAACAAACAAATAATCTAAAATAAAACAAAAAGTAATAGCAACAAGAACAACAAAAACAACAGCAGCTACATCATCAGCAACTGCTTGCCACGCCCACACGCAACATTTTGCATTGTTTTTCTGTGGCTTTTGTTTCAAAGTGCCATGGCGTATACGCAATTTGTTATCATACAAATACATATATATGTATATATATACATACTATGTATATATGTATGTATGTGTAAGTCAGTGTCTATTGTAATACGGCGCTATTATTAAAAATCCTTTATGACACGCCAGCCCGCTCTCAAATTTCCAGTAAACGCATTCTGTGTGCTCTAATTGCGCCATTAAAAGATGACAAACAAAAACGAAAGAAAACAAAAAAAAAAAACGGCGAACCACCGTCGCAGCCTCAGAGACAAAATGACACCAGCAAGAACAACAACAACAACAGCAAGAACAAAGAGTAAGAGTAAGAATAAGAAGTAGAAGTAAAAGTAGCATAAGAAGCGGCAAAGGCATTTAATATGCTTTTTATGCCTTGCCATATCTTCTGCTCTCTTTTTCTTTTTTTTCTGCCTTCTATTCTTACTTGCACACTTTTTCTCTCCTTTCTTTTCGGCATGGCGCGGATGTCATAAATGGCATACTTCATGTGAATGTATAGTAGGTGTATGTAGAATATCGGTCTGTGTGTGTGTATGTGTGTGTGTACACGCTGAAAGTTTCAGCTGCCATTGCCACTATAAATGTAAATTATATAACCGTGTGTGTGAGTGTGTCTGTGTGTGTGTGTGTCTGTGTATGCAGGTGCATTTTATTTTGTAATATGCTTAAAGAAAACACAGCAAAAATAGGAATTTTATATGCCATACAGATTTAGTCACTAGTTATTCAGTTAAGGATCAGAATGTTGTTATTAGTATATTCATATTTTATCATCTCTATATCTCTTATTTATTAAAGACATGTCTCAATTGCCTTAGATATTGATTTATATTCTAATTAACTTCATAATAGAAGAATACTTTCTTCCATATATAGCTCACGATTAAGTAATATTATCGTATGATTTACTTTCCACAATGCGCCACATACATTTAGTATTCAAATTTATGGCACATTTAAGAATATAAACCTAATGGCATATACGTGATAATTGCCTACATTTCTGTGCTTCATTTCAAATTTCATGAAATTTTCTATGTAACAATCACTCTATAAAAGAGTTTGATTTACCTTTGGCAATTAAAGAGAAAAATTTAATTCCTTAAGTAAGCTCAGTTAATGTGATTATAATGTAAGAATTACTATACTTGCCTTGTGCACAATTTAAGGATACTAAGCCGTACCCGGCGTATACTTAATATTTTATTTTTGGTCAATTTATACAGATTAATTTCTTGCTTATTAAATTTACTGAAAATGGCAATCGCATTAAATAGAGCTTTCTTGCAAGTCAACACTTTTCGTCAGTAATTCTATATCAAATAATATTTAAGGGCCATACCGGCGTATACTTAATATTGTAGTAAACGTTTGTTGCTGACGAATTTCCAGCTTGTTTAATTTGCTCAAATGCGACTAAATTGAAGGTCATTACACCTTTTTGGCTGTTGCCTTATTGAAAAATTAAACTTGTAATAAAATTTAATGACTAGGCGGTTTTTTCGTTAATATAAAAATGTGGCCACAAAAAACTAAGTAAACGCCCACAATTTAAGCGCAAATTTGTGTTCATAATCACAATTTTCGTACCTTTTTTCTTTCCGTTTTTCCTCTTCTTATACAATTTTTTTCTTTTTGGTTGGTAATGTCCGTACGGAATATTCCTTTTTTGGTGTTTCTTTTTTTTTTTTTTTTGATTTTTTTTCCTTTGGCATTGCTGTGCGTGCCATAAAAAGTAACGAGGCTGTTAACATTAAGGCAAACGTTTGCCTTTCGCTTCGTGTTGGTCAAGAAGTCAGGCAGCGGCTGAAACAAAAGCTACAGACTCATCGTCAATGAAAGCGAAGCGCGTTAATATTTAAATTTATATTGTGGCCAGACCAGACAGCCATTCGAGCAGCCACCAAGCCAAGCGATGAGCCGTAAGTAGAAGAGAGGAGAAGTCCCATCAATTCTGAGTTTAATGCCTGCGCAAATATTTGCGCAATCAGCAAACAAAACAAGCGTCATGCCCAGTCGTCTGTTTAAGCAAAGCAATTGACCGTTGTCCAGGACACAAGAGCACTATGCCGGCACCTGAAAGCAAGACACAGGACACGACCACAAACTGTACACTTTTCGTATACGTGTATGCCAATGTACGGTTTACAGTATTCTGGTTACTTTTCGCTGTTTCCATTAAAGGAAAACTTACTCAGGTGTGTGTGTGTGTGTATGAAACATCGACCCACTGCAGTATGGCGGTCAGTTTGCTGGTTGTCCATGTTGTAAATATCTGTGTTAATCATTTAATTTAAGCACGCAATGGCATTACGCGCCAATTTTACATTCTGGCGCCCAACGTAAGGCACATACGCACACATGAAATTAAAATACTGTTATTTATGATGCGATTTGCTTGTGGCAATTATTTCTTCTATGTATGTATATGGCAGCCATTAGAGGTTGGCCCATTTAGGGTGAGCACTCCATTTCATTTACTCTATAAATTTTAAAAGTAAAATAAGAACACGTAAAAAAAAAGAAAACAGAAAAGAAAAGCGAAACAACCATAAACATTCTTTGTAGTGAAAGTTTTCAGTAAACGCATTTCAAACACTCGCTGAGATAGTTATTACAATTGTACACAAAGCAAAATCACTTCAAGGATGTTCCATGGGTAGTTTAGGCGTGTAAGTGTTGGAGCAGCGAGGGATTGGGAGCTGAGGAGTGGGTGATAACAAAACTTGTAACAGTTTCTTCAAATGAAATGCAAAGGGAGCAAGCAAACAACTTCTCCACCCCTCCTGCTGCTTCGTCTCATCACTGAGAAGTATTTACGAAAGCATTTTCTTTTGCTTTTTTTTCTCATATCTTTTTATTTTATTTTGTTTTGCTTTTTTTTTTGTATTATATTCAAGATAGAAGCTATTTTTGAAGTGCAGTTAGCTTTGATCTGGGTGTAGGAGAAAATGAGAATAGGGGGCGAGGGTTTTTAGTCGAACTAACGCTCTGCCGGATGTAGCATGGGGCGGAAGCTGTGTTTATGCTTGTGTTAGTGTAGCGGCTGTCGTGCCAAAAGCTGAGCCAAACATCCGCTGGACAATTGATGAAAGCTTTTGTTGTTGTATGCAAAGTGGAGACGAAGTTTCACCCTTCCGCCTGCAGCCATCTCTCCCTTATTTGGCCAAGTTTAGCGTAAGTTCAGGCTACCATTTGCCGTGTGGAAAACTTTATGCCGTTGACAGGCAGAGGGCTTTGGTATTCTCTTCTGCCATTTTTCTTTCTTTTTTTTTTCTTATTATTGCTGAAGGTCCTGATGTTTTTCGTTTTTCGCGCCCCAACAGCAAAGTGCACCACGACTAGCTGAGAAAGTTTTGTTTACAAAGTTTTCAAATTTTTGTGGCACTGAGTTGAACTTCCCGTTGTGGCCTCCAGTAGTCAGTACTTCCGGCTGTTGATGATGTTGCCCCATTCTTATGATATTTGTCCATTAAGTGCAACCAACTATTTCTCCATCTATCCATCCATCCATCTGTCCATCCTTCGATCTATCCGTCCGTTCATTCATATCCATCATTAGCAAATGTATACAACCACAATTATGTGGCAAGTCTATTAAATTTCCATCAAATGTGCATAAGTAAATGATGCAGAAAATGTTGCTTACTTTTACTGGCAAAGGAGGATGGATCTGTTGAAGACGCAGGCAAAGTCGGTAGTTGGATAGCACTTACTTACTCGCTTATTTGCCTGCACTTCAACATGGCAATGGCACATCCTGCGGCTCCTTCAACTTGTCATTGCGCGTAAAATTATGTCAACGCTTGTCAACTTTTATGTTGAAAGAAAAAGCAGAAAAAGAAGACAAGTTCTTCGTCAAGTACACCCTGTAGTGTCTTTTGAGAGTGCATTGAGTGAATGAATGGAAACTTTGTATTCTCCCCCACTCGTACACGCAAATAAATGCACACACATATGAGTGGGTGTGTGTAAGAGGGATGTCTAGCAACAAAAAAAAAAAGGAAAAAGAAAAGAAGAAAAAAAAATACAGTAGATGAAACTTTTTTAATTTAATGTAAAAATTACCAAGCCTCAAACACAACATATGCCCCACGAAGACCCCCAAAGTCATTTAGATCCCTCCGCCACTCTGTCCCAACTGAACGCTGACTGTTCATTAAACCACCGCCCAACCGATCCACCTCCCCCCGCATTACCGACCAACACTGCTTGTGCAACTTAAATGCGACAACTTCTTGGCCCCACCCATCTTATGCTCACTTCTCTATTTTTTCTTCTCTTTTTTTATTTCAAATTACCCTAGCTAATTAGCTTTTCTGGGTAGTGGGAGGAAGTCATTCTTCATTTCTTCATGTTTTTTTATTCCTTTTGTGACTTGCCTGCATCCATGCATGAAATTTCCACTCCCACTGAGATGAAGAAACTTTAAAATGCTCACAAGGCTTTAACTACATGTCTGTATGAGTGTTCTGTATGTATATATATGTGTGCGTGTCTGTGTGTTTAAAAAGTGATTGTACATATAAAACAAAAATTAATTTATAATTATAATTTGGTAGTTTTTGGACTTAAGTTAACTTTATTGCTTATATTTATTTTTTTATTTATGTATGCCAATATTAAATATTTATATATGTATCAAGCACTTGTAACTCATTGAAAATGTAGACTTTTCAATAAATGTGATATAGAAAATATGGCGAGTCCCACAGCCGACGCACCACCTAATCCTTGAGAAAAAAAAGACATATACAAAATCATATACAAACATACATACATACATATACAAAATGACTCCTAAGTATACTCTTTTTGAAGCAATATTTATATACCTATATCATACACAACTTATATGATAAGTGTCTACTCTTTTTTCCTTTTTTTCGTCTCTTTTTACGCTCTGACATTTCATTTTCCGAAAACAAACCAAACAAAAAAAATGCGCATATTAACCATCACCAACACAACCACCACTTCTACCAACTACAACAACAATAATACGCACAACACACAACCACTTCAATTACAAAAACAACAACAACAACCACCATCAATGAAATTTGTTATCGTTGATACCGTTTCCACACCACCCAAAATATAACAATCACAAAAATCAGAGCGTGCCAGTTCTGCGAACATTTGGCGGTCATCACATAGCGTAGCGGGAGCGGGAAAGGGACTTTGCCGTGGCCAGCACCATTGCAACAGTACCACCACCACCATCTCAACAACAACAACTACAACAACAGCCAACAACAACCACCACCACTTGTTCTTCAACCACTACACCAACAGGCACTCCACCTTTGCCACCGCTGCCCAATGCATTTATAGCCATCAAAACGAAATCTGACGGCAGCACAGGCAACAACAATATCAGCAGCAACAGCAACAGTCACAGCCTGCACAGCGGCAACAACAGTTTTAAGTCGAATGGCAACAACAGCAACACAAATAGAAAATCGCCCCAACAACAACCGCCACCATTGCCAATGAAAAATGGTGCCAAGCACCATACTGAATCGCATTACCAACATCTCAACTACAACACAACACATCTGCAACACTTCAACTCACTCGAACATCACCATCAGCAACAACATTCCACACGCAACACTCTCGATCGCAAACATACAAACGGCGATTATTGCACTCAAATCAATCCACACTATTTACAGACATTTGATAGCCTCGATCATTATAGTGTGGCAAATCAGCAGCCTCATCGTAGTCAGTCAAAGTCACAGATCTATAGCTATGGCAGCAGTGGCACTGCCAGCGATAATTCCAATCAGCAGACACTTCCCCAATACCATAGCAGCAGTAATATTGCCCACATTGAGCATCACTATCATGCCCAGCATAACAGCGCCAATAATGACCGTTACAGTCATCCCCATGTACAGCAGCAACAGCAGCCAGTACACCAGCAACATCATAGTCTAAAGCATACCAAACATGGCAAGGGTCACAAATCCAAGCATAGCTCAAAGAATAGTAAATCTCAAGATGATTTTAAGGCAATGCAGAAGCAGCAATCCCAGCAACAACAACAGCAGCAGCAACAAAAATCTAATGCTAGTCACAAGCAACAAATGAAACGTAATAGCAGCAGCAACAATCAAGTGTTGCCACAGCCCCAGCAACAATACACCAGTTCCAGTGATAGTCTGCCATTTGATAATAACTACTATTAGACTGGCACACCCACTCACACACGCACACACACACACACATCATTTACAGTAACACCCACACACTTTTGTTGCTGACTACATTGGTGTATGTAATGACATCTTGTAACCCAATAATCAATAAATATGCATACACTTACACTCAATCACACAGATGCACTAACACTTGAACACAAATTGGTATGCTAAATTATTTATTTAACTTTAAATTTTATATTTTAGTTTACTCTTTCAATTGATAATATGCCCTATGGGATTAAAGAATTAAAATCGTTAAAATCTATTACCTGATACTTAAACAAGTATCTGCAGAATTTTAAGTTACTGTAAACTATCTGTGCCAAAAAAAATTGAATATGTAGAAATATATTTATTATCGAATTGAGAGAAAGAATATTTGTTAGGTTTAAATATCATTTGTTTAAATCAAATGAAATTTATAGAAAACATTGATATACAATAGGGAAGAGATTAAACTTTAATGTCAAGGTTATATTTGAGTTTCAACTGTTTTTGTGGACTGTCTGTCGACAGTTTTTGACTTTTTGTCAACTTCATTGAATCAAAACTATTTCGAAAACCTAAAACAAACATTATTACACATCACACACATATACACTTTATATTATATAAAGGAGATCGTATTTCTGTCTCTATATCTTTTTCTCATCGTATCTCTCGTCTATTGGCAGCTATTTGTGTTGTTGTTGTTTCATTGATTGATATAAAATAATATTTACAACTAGTCTAAATAGTTTAAAATATAAAAGAAAATACAATATTTAACTTAGTTCAAGCAGAACCTATAAAAACCAAAAAAAAACAAAGAGGTAAACTTATTGTACATATTTATAAGAACGACTAAGCTTATAATATAAATATACATATATACATTTACATATATATATATTTATAAGTATAGATAAATTTATGGTAGATCTTAAGAATTGCCCTTGTCACTTGACCCAGTTCCCAGTCCACCAACACCTTCACCCTTCGGCTAAGCTCACCAGTCACCAAGTTGCCCCTCAGCTAATCAGCTTTTATTTATTTTGTTTCATTAAACAAATTTGCTTGAACATTTCTGCCAACAACTCAAACACACCACCACCAACAACAACAACTACTACAATACATACAACACACGAACCATCCAGTCGACAACACATGCCAGCTCCAGTGGCCATGACGAGCTAGGCAATCTACTATGGCAGCAGGAGGCAGCCGAATTTGTCGAACAATTCCCCACAGATTCACTGCAGCAAAGGCGCTGTCCAGTGCCCCCCCTTAGGACATGTGCAGCGCATGCCCATTCCACGTTAAGCAAACGTAACGCCGACCTATTTAGCGGGGATTTGGGTATACCAGAAATCAACACGCATGTGGGCAGTGTAGTTCATACCTTTGAAACATTGGCCCTTCAGCGTCGCCTGGCCGAAGCCGAACAGGATCGTGAGTTGAGTAAGTACGACCCAACCGGCAGCAGTATCACTAATACAGGCACCAGTCAAAGCAAATACAATCAGCTAAAGCGCAAATCGCAGGAGATGCGCCAGCGTCTAATGCAGCAAATGCACCGACAAAAGCTAATCCAGCAGCAGCAGCAGCAACATCACCATCAGCTACAGGCACGAACCCGGGCACAATCACAGCCGCACAGCAAACTAACAAACAGCAGCAGCACCCAAACGTTTAAGTCCATGGAGATGCCGCGTATGGCTCGCTCCACCGAACAGCTGCCCGAATCCACTTTTGAGGATTACCGCAAAAATCTATTTGGTGGCACACTTACGAGACGCTGCAGCGAGGAAGAGCTGGAGGATGAGAGTTTTATTGTTAATGCTGCATTTGATGAGATCTTTGCTCGCTATGACGACGATGAGGGTAACTCGTCGCAGGATCAACCAACGAACACACTTACCAATACTGATGATCTCTTCGAGGATGAACACATGCTGGTCAGTCTAAGTGAACTGGATGATGATGTATTTGCCACAAAGTCACAGACAGCATCGACCACTCCAACAACAATGGCTGCAGGACGCACACCCAAGCATAGTACTCCACAGTTGAATCTTAATAAATATCCAGCTCCAGCACCACCTCGCTCTCGCACCCTTACTAATCTGTTTGAACGGCTAAAGCCGGAGCAAAAGCTTCAAAAGTATCCCGCAGAGGCGCAACTGAATCAGGCTGACTTTAATCGCGGGTCAACAATAAGCAAGTCATTTGTACAACAACTAAAGCGACCCTCGCACAAACAAAAGCGGGCACCAAAACCACCACCCAAACCACAAGCACGTTCTCATGTGGCCATAGCCCATGTCACTCCACTGCGCAATGCTTTGATCTTCTCCAAGCGGTCAAAATCTTCGAATGAACTGCTCCTCGATGATCTCAATGTTCAGGCACGTAAGTATTATCGCAAATCGGAGCAGAGTGTGGCCTTGTAAAGGATTAAAGCACTAGCAGGCAAATATGGAACAGGCACCAGTGTTATGATGCACCATTTCGCTCACCATTTTGCTGTCCGTCACTAATCTAAAGTCAAAGAATTATCCAATTTACTGATTAATTATTGTGTGCAGAAGCAACGCTTTTATAGGCTAAGTGAAACAGAGTCCCCTCTCCCGCGAGCCCAACCCCCACATCCTACCCTGATTATGAATCTAGATCACATATTGAAACCTGGCATGGAACGAGCCTAGTTAACCCGCCGCCATATAACGGAAGACAGAAACAGAGTAGCTCGAGATGTATACCCAAAGATGATAACCGAAAGAGAATTGAGCCATACTATAATTGGGATAGAAAGCAGTTTTGCCAGCACTCGTAATACCAAATCTAATTATAATTACTTAATTATTGTATGTAAATTATATTAAGTGGAATACTTATTGCATGAAAATCAAAATCAAATAAAAAAAGAAATAAAATTACTAAACTATGTTGAGATTGTTGATATTAATTCCAAATTCTGTATCCCTTTCATAATTCACCAAAAAAAACATAATTGCAATTAAGAATTGAATTTTACAAATGTTTAATATATCAACAATCTCGATTTATTTATGGATATACATACATAGCTACATTCATATAAATGTATATGCGTACATTTATAAATATAAATGTTAATGTACAAATCAAGTTCTCGCAGAGATCCATTCAAGAAATCAAATTAAAAATTGTGCTCTCAAAAAACTAGCTGCATGTTTATACATATATATAATTGTGTGTGTAACTTTTCATTTCGATGGATACAAATATACACCCGATATAAATTATATGGATATATAACAAGCATATATAACTACGTAATTTGTTGTAACTTGTAGGCTAATCAGAAAACCAAACAAGAGAAACTGGAAACCACAAAGAAAAACCAAAAGTAAAAACAAAAATGAAATCAAATGTAAACCAATTACCAGAAAGAAAACATTACTAAATCTTTACGTGCATGCAATAAACAATTTCAAAAATGAAAACTTCCATTTCAATTGCTTTATTTTAATTAAGGGGATACAGTCCAATATGCATTAGCTGGGCGCACCAGAAGCTTAAACAGTCTGATGGGCATACGTGGAGCCAATGGATTGTAGATCTCCTGCCCAAAATTCCATTTCAATAGGAATACCAAACTTAAATAAAAAAAAAAGTTAAAAATCTCTCTTATTTTAAAACCTGTATATACTTACAATCGCTCCAAGCCGCATATAGTTTCACCAGGTTGACACCTTTCATAACTTGACCAGGATTGTTCAGACAATAAATTTGCTGCATCCTGTTGCCACTGTTGCCAGCTCAAGCGACTTGTGTCGTGCTCTTGTGCCCAAACTGCATATGCTTCGGGATTCTGCAAAACAAACCGTGGCGCTTGGAATGTGGTCGTTGTTAAATTATGAAACTCCATGACGAAGATCAATTCATGCAGCCGCGAATTAGTTAAGGCATAAAGTTTATCCGTCCCCAGGAAATATTCACCGGCCTGAATACTGTTATAGCCATTTCGATACTCTTGTGCAGTCCGCGATGTTCCATTGAATCGTTGCAGTACCAATGTCCAGCCACCTTCGTTAATGGCCTGCTCACAGAATACATCAAATGCCTTGCTTGACGCCTCCAACTGAATACGCGTATAACCGTATTTTTCCGTTGATATACAATTTGGCAAAATGCCGGATTTGACCGCCAATTGCTCAGTAGCATTAGCCAGACGATTTAAGGCCTCGTTTTGTTTATCCATCTTGCTGTTCAAATTCCGTACAGCGGTTGCAACGGCTGCCGAGTTGCCAATGCTACAAGCATAAAAAAAAAGGTAGAATATATGAAAAATATGTTGTATAAAGATTTCTTTATAGAATGATTAAATCTATAAAAGTTAAAACTATTGTGAAAGAATTGTAAGTACAAAATTTTCTACTAACAAAATTAAGGGCTTTAAAAAGTATTCAACTTCGAAATCAAATAATAGTAAGTCAACATTTCTAAAATGAAAGCTATCTATGCCGATATGTCACGCAATCCTCTGCAGCTTACCCCTTAGGGACGGTGACATGAACTCCACGTTTCTCTCGAGCAGAAGTAGCACAGCAATCCATCAGCAAAAGGCAAAGGATACTGGTGATTACTTTGAAAAATTGCATGATTACACTTTGACGGCCTCATTCCATGTGAGTTGCAGTAACTAAATGCGTCCAGACGAAACCTAATAAATGTAAGCAAAATATAAATAAAACGGACAAATATTGCCAAAATAACTGATAATACTAATTACCTTGACCTAATGATTGATGCACATTCAATGCTTATCATGGTCCAATAAACTGATATGGCTAAGTTCGTGCTTCTTGAGCTGACCTGATCGGCTAAATGTTTTTGGACATAGCCCACAGCGATGAGGCTTTTGCTCCGAGTGAGTACTTTCGTGATTTCGCAACACTCCTAATTGTGCAAACCGTCGATCGCAGAGGGAACAGGAATAGGGGCGTTCGCCGGTGTGAGTTCGGCTATGCAACTCAAGCAGATACACTCTGGAGAATTTTCTTTGGCAAATGGTGCATGTATGAGGACGGTCATCCGTGTGTAGAGATTGTATGTGTCGACGTAGATTGCTAGACTCCACAAAGCCTTTACCGCAATGGGGACATTCATGTTGTAGTAATTGCTGATGACGCTTTTGGTGGCTAACCAAAGCTCCGTTAGTCTTAAAGCTTTTGGGACAGACATCACATGGAAATGGCCGCTCTCCATTATGCAGTCTAAGATGCATGGCCAGACTAGATGCTGATTGTAGATTCTTGCCACAATGTAGGCATCGATGACGCTGAAGAGAAACTGGATTTTCAATTAAATTTGTACAGGAATGATTCTGAAAATTCGTATTATCCGTATAAGCTCGGCCACATTTTCGGCATTCATAGAGAATGGTTTCAGCATGAGCTTTTTCCAAATGTCTCCGCAAAGTTAAGATCATTTGGAAAACAGCGCCACATTTATCACAGTTGTAAAGAGGTTTAGAGCCAATGGCTGGCTGTGGTGCGTCTTTCTTATACTCTTCAATGCTTTCCTTGTAGTCAATGGGATCAAACTCTATTATTTCCTCCAAAAGTTCTTCCTTTTTCTCCATATAAACTGGCACTTCGCTTTGGTTTTGGAAATGATCCCTAAGCAGTTTTTCTGTCTCTGCACATTTCTTATGAAATCTGGCCGAGATGAGCAGCTCGTTGGTACATTCCTGACACAAGTATTTGGGATAGGCCTCTGCTGGATCAACCTTCAAATAAAATTTGAAATGACTTAAATTTATTCCAGCTAAACAGAATATAATCTTACTTTTATGTCAATGTTTCCAATCTTGTCTAGCAAAGAACACAAGTCCATCTGGAGTTCTTCTACCTTCTCGTAAATGTCCACCATTATCTCATCTTGCTGCAGGCAAACGCGACAAAGTAATTCGTTTAATTGAAGTGCTGTCATTTCAGTTTACTTTTTTTTATCGTAAACATTCGCACAAGTATTCGATATTCTACTTGATTAAATAGTGTGACCCTTTTCGATTGCAAAACACCAAATTTGAAAGTGAAGCATTTATTATCGAAATTTTAAAACGGATTATATACTCTCCAGGAACTTGTCTACTTTAAGAAGCATCTCTTGCTGCTTTTCTACGCTGGCAAATGAATGATGCACTGCCTCTTTGGTTAACTCAATGCATTGGCTTTGGGTTAAGTTAAATGTTTGGCTGGCCAAATGAAACTCAGTCGTCAGTGTGGTATCGAAAACTCCGCTGTCATCTGTACACAAGACTTTCGGGGCCTCTGCTTCCATGAGTCGCTTAAGATGGTGCTCCTTGTAGCTGGAGACTGTGCCGGATTTTACGTTGCTGGTCAAACAACATTCAATAGGAATATTGTGGCGTTTCATGTGAGACAAATCTGCCGGAGAAAGATATGTTCCATGACCACAGCGTGACATACCAAATGCAAGCATTTCCTTGATTTCCGAGGGATTTTCAATCTCAGCACAATGAATGGCCAGCTTCAGACCTTGCTCCTTAGCCAATCTCAACACTGGAATAAAGTCTTTAAACTCTCCCCGATAAGGATTGCCACTTAGATCGATCCCCACTATAATATCCGTATAAGTCTTGGCAAATTCCAATGCCAGGGATACAGTTTCTGCGGCCACAGACACCGGCTCCGCCCGGTTAATGGAGGCTATAAGCTTCACTACGATGCTGGGATACTTTGCTCGTGCGTTTTTAATAGATTCCACCACATAGTTGAGGTAATCCCTTCGATTATAATTGGTATTTTCCTTGGGTGTCGTTCTCAACTCGACGTATTGTACATTGTCGCGTGCAAAGTCACGCACAACCAATTCTGTAGCATATTTTAATCCTGCTTCCGTAGAGGTTAACTCGTGTACAAAAGCGAATTTTTGGAAGCACTCGTCAAGATTTGAATTTTCATCAAATTTAATGAAACGCGCACAAAGTTCCAAAAACTCATTTGTATTCTTGCCGTACACCTTTTCGCCAAGATCTCGTAAACTAGAAATGCTTAGCGATCCGTTGAGATGAGCATGGAGTTCAACTTTGGGCAATCCTCTCAAGAAGTCCAGCATTTTGCGGTCTTTGCCCACTTGCGCCATCTACAACTTTGTAGTGTTGACTAACGAAAAACTAAGACAGATGTGGGTCGTAAATATGTAATTAGTGTGGGGAGTATTTATTCTGCATGTAAGTTTTTTGTTTTGGTTTTTGAGAAACCAAAAAAAGGTTTTTCCCATGTCCGACGCCCACTTAGAAGCGCCAGCATCGGTGCGGCTCACAAATGATGATTTCCGTAAACTTTTGGCCACACCACGTGCCCCGCCAGCTAGTAGCGGTGGTAGCACATCCACCGCGGGAGCAGGAGCATCCGGATCTCTGGCCACAGCCCAGTTCGCAACTCCCGCAGCCGTAGGAGAAAAAAAGAAAAGCAGTAGCAGCAGCGAGAGGAACGATTTAAGGCGAAAGAAAAAGAATTTCTATGCAGCGCTCAAGAAGCAAGAAGATGTCAAGTTACAGGAATTATCCGAGAAGTACAGAGATCGAGCACGTGAACGTCGTGACGGGGCTAATCCCGATTATGTGAACGTTAGCACACCCGGACATGGTAGCAGCACGAATGCATATCGAGCCGTGGCCCCCGACATGAAGTCGGGCATTGATGCAGCGGAGCGGAGGAGACGTATTATTCAGGAATCGAAGTTTTTGGGTGGTGACATGGAGCACACTCACTTGGTGAAAGGTCTTGATTACGCCCTGCTGCAGAAGGTACGATCTGAATTGCACTCCAAGGAGGCTGAGGAAGAGGAAATTGCCGCTGCTGTGGCCCGTGAAAAATTGGCAGAGGCAGCCGCTGCTGCGGAGCAATTGGAAGCGGAACGCCGCGAATCCGAAGACATTAATGCCATCAATAGTTCAATGGCACGCAGCATTTATAATCTAATACAGGCCCGTCGCTCCAAGGAGGTGCCGCGAAATGAACTCTTTGCACCCGGACGGATGGCATATGTTATCGATCTGGATGACGAACTAGGCGAATCTGATATACCCACAACGATGAAGCGTTCCAAGTTCGAGGTGCCAGTGGCTCGAGAGGATATTGCCACTTTGACTACCAATGACATTGTCATTAACAAGCTTTCACAAATCTTGAGTTACTTGCGCGCCGGCGGACGTAACAAGAAAAACAAAAAGCGAGACAAGGACAAACCACTGTTCTATGAGAAAGAAATTGAGAATATCCGTGGACGCCATCACTCCAGTAGCGGTGCTGCCAGCAAACAGGCACCCAGCAAGCCAGTACCATTGGGTGACAATATCTACGACGATGTGGGTGATTACCAGCCAACGGCATCGCGACGGGATCGGAACAACGATCAAACATCCAAAACAGCTCCTCCTCAATCTTACTTTGGTGACGCGCCACCAGAAACCAGCGAACCGGTCATCACGAATATACCACCACCTCCAAAGATATCGAAGGCCATGGCATCAAGATTTGCCAATGAACCAGAAGGCTATGCCGAATGCTATCCGGGATTGGAAGAAATGAACGATGCCATTGATGATTCAGACGATGAGGTTGATTACACTAAAATGGATTTGGGCAACAAAAAGGGTCCCATTGGTCGCTGGGATTTCGATACCCAGGAGGAGTACTCGGACTATATGAGTACCAAAGAGGCACTGCCAAAAGCAGCCTTTCAATATGGTGTCAAAATGCAGGATGGACGCAAAACGCGTAAAAACAAAACCGAAAAGAATGAAAAGGCCGAACTGGATCGCGAATGGCAAAAGATTCAGGTAGACAACTCATTGTCAGATTCCATTTCATCCTATTCGTTAATAAAATACCAATTTCTATTCCCTTTCAGACGATTATACAAAAGCGTAAGATGCCTAAGGATGGTGGAGGCGGCGGTGGTGGTAATGATGAGCCTGAATATAAATCTGCAAAATATTAGAAATCTTGAAACATTATATTATAATTTTATTGTAATGCTGTAAAACTCTAAATATAAGTATGCCATGTACTTGTATACATAATAATTCTTAATTCGCTTTATCACTATAATTTCTAATATTTAAATCTGATTTTAACTTGGTGTCAATTCAGGGAGGGACAGAGATAAAGAAAGGACAGGGCTAGACAGGGGCAGTGGCCTTAGGATTCCGAAGCGGGCTCTGTGTGAACTTAAAAAGTGACGGATCTTGAGTAAATAGGATTGTTGATATTCACAAACTAATATATATATACTATATATATATATATATATATATTATCCTAACACTTCTATATAGTCTTATCTGATATCTACTAAAATCAAATTGTTCGTCTCCAAAAGTAATGTAAAAATTGCAAACATTTTCCAAAAGTGAAACTTATTTCTCACTTGTTTTATCACATAATGTAGGCCAAAATTCTTCGGATAAATATTAAAAAAACAATGATTAAAATAACATTAAAAGTCATAAATTACACATTGTCCCAGATTTTGTTTAGTTTTTCATATCATTCATTATTGCTGTTCGCCAATTAAATTTGTTATGACGAATAAATGACAAGGTTTGAATATCAACAATCCTAAAACACAGATCGATGGTTATATAGTGCTAAAGCGCCATTGTCTTTGTTCTATGCTAAGCTAGATCCGTATCCGTGTATGCTAAAACTCTTTCCATTACTGTGGTGTACGTACGTATTATATATATGACACTGATCAATTAAAATGTTGTGCATAAATTTACCCTTGGGAATGCTTATATATTTATATATTCCTAACCTGGCAATAACACTACGTAGATGTAAAAGTAAAATAAAAAAAAATTAAAAGACTTTTTCACTTTAATACCGACTCAAAGCCGACATTTTTTTAAAATGCCCTTCACAATAAATGAGGAAAAGTGGTGGTTAACGAGAACACAATGGAGATTGGTAAATTGCTGGCTGGTCAAATAGTTTATATATTTCGGATGTTGCCAAACATCCTCTTCAGTGACCTTTGAAGTAGAATTGGACAAACAAAAATATATTCCAGGCGGTCAAATTCTTAAGCAGACAAAAATTCTATCTAGAAAGTTGTAAAAAAAAAAAGGATACCCCGTTCAATCTTTATCTTTGACTAGAGCTTGCAAAGGGCTATTCTCTTTGGTTGCATTGCGGAGAAGGTGGGTAAGTTGTGGTTGGAGCAGGCTGAGGAGACAGGGAACAGGGGAGTGCTACTGATAAATACTAACAATAAATTGGCTTTGCTGCATATCCACTTAAAACTAAAAAAGAGAAACTTTCGCTTCACTTCATTCTCCGCCATGGCTGTTAAGAGCTTGACGGTACCATATTCTTCAGTCATGCCAATTACGAAGTGTTGTCGTTGTGGTCGACAGTTGCCGCCTCTCCACCAGCTTGATGTCCTTCACACACAAATCGTGCTTGGAGTTGCTCGCAAAGCGTATCACCGATTGTGTGCTGACCTGCGGCACATGTCGTAGATCCAACCATACGAGGCTCTCACATTTGGATAGATGGTCCAGTGAGTTCTCCGACACCAAACGGCAGGCACTCAAATTTAATTCCGCCAGTCGAGCAATTGCCGTATTGGAGGTACCGATCTGTGCGACACCCGCATCCGTAATACGCTGACATGATGAGAGATCCAGATGCTTGAGATTAGGAAGTGACTGTGTTATATAACGCACAGCCACATCTGAGATATCCGTGCCGGCCAGTTTGAGAATTTTAAGATCGCGTAAACGCGTTTTCGAGTCGCTTAGTCCAGGCCGCGAGTCCTTTGGCGGTGATAGAATATCCCGTATGGCCGCATCGTTTAGGCCCCTTACAAAACTTAAGTCGAGAATCTGCAACGGTGGACAGAGACAGGTGTGCAATGCCAACACCGCCTGGATGGGACAATTTTGTAGCGAGAGATTTTTTAGGGCCGGGAGACGGGCCACCAACCAAGCTAGCTGCCGTTTTGCAATTTGCGTCCAATCCATTATTAGATGTTCCGGCTGGCGACGCACAATAGCCGTTAGCAGAGAAGCGGACATTTTGAGTTCAGAACAATTCATGCGCTTCCAGAGATCAGGATCAACGGCAGCTGTTGACCAAACTTTACACACTGAGCAACATGTGACCAGTGTTTCGTGTGGCAGATAACGAAAGATTATCTTCAGTACAGTGGGATCTATGGCGAGGTTTTGTGTGCTATGATGTAGATGGTTGATTCCGTTGGTACCACTGCTGGATCCACTGTTCCCGTTGGCTCCCTTTTCCACGTTATGCGATCCATTGTTGCCAGATGCTGATGACGAACTGTTGCCATTGCTGATACCATTAATTGTGGCCCCAGATCCGCTGCCACCACCACTTGATGATGACGGCCCCGTCGCTGGTCGTACTACATATTGCGGTTTCTTCAGCACCCGCGACGACGAGTTGAGCAACTGCTGGGCCAATTGTGTGCGTATTGAGTTCTTTTTGCGTGTACCTCCGCCACCGCTTGCATGACTCCCACCACTGCCACCTCCAGTGGCTGTACTGCCTCCACCTCCACCAGTCACCCCGTCCATTGAATTGCTGCATAGAGCATCGTTACTCTCCTGCATGCTGCTGCTGACACTGATGCCATCGTCACTCTTCCTCCTTTTTATTTTCTCCCCGGCATTGGGGGAGACAATCGGCGAGGGAGTATCGCAGCTGTTATTGCGTTCAGTTTTAATCTCCAGTTGATGGTGACGTTTCAATCCATGCTTCCAGTGAGTCATTGGCCCGCTCGCTGATCCCGAACCTTCCATCTCCGACTCGCTGGTAAAGACAAAATCATTATACTGCCCGACTGGAGCTGGTAGGAGATTGTTCGTCTCATGACTTTCTCCTGCAGGACCATGAGAAACGGAAACACGACGGACTTCCGATGACTTCTGACGAGCTCGAAAATGACGCGGCTTGTAGTCATAATTCTTTCCTGAACGGCAGCAGCTGGGACACTCCCAACTATTGGGCAAATCCTCATTAACAATGCCTTTGGCATCTGCTGCATCTTCGGTGCCATCGAGCTGCGATAAAGCACAATCCGGATGGGCAATCTCATAACACACTGAGCACTCCATCAAGGCGGAGGGGCCATCCAAAGTGGCCAATTGCTTGGTCTGCGGTGACACTGGAGTCTGTCGCCACCCATCCAAATGGCAGTAGACACACTGCGCCGTCACCGGCAACATGGGTGACAGACACTGGCGCATCATGCACGTCTGCTTGGCCCTTCCCGGTCCTCCAAACTTAACCATATCCATACAGAATGGGCATGTGCCGCAATCAGATCGCTGGCATGCGGCACAATTCTTGCAGCGAGTGCGCCGACGTCTTGGTTGTCCCGTGCCAGTCAGATGGGGTGAAAGTTTAGCTCCATCTTCCGGCGAGGGACAGTTATCCAACGAAGCTGAGCCCACATCCATACTGTTGGTATTATAGCTGGAACATGTGGCAATCACACTTATGGGATTGCCGGCTGTGCCACTTGTGGGACTATTGCTGCTATTGGAACTGCTGCCGCCTCCTGTTCCACTGTTGTTTGTGCTACTGATGATGCTGCTACTGCTGCTGCTGCTATTGGTGCTGCTAGCGGCTGCTGCTACGGCATTGGCTAAATGCATCTTTTTTGGTGGTCGATATTTTAGAGTATCCGTAGGCAGCACAAAGGTGGCTTCTGAAAATAAAAATGTGGAATGAAAATTGCAATTATTCCTTTTTTTTCAATTGGTTACTCACCTGGTTGTGGTCCTTGAGTTGTTGTTACTGCTGAACCATTCTCCACTTGCTCCTTCTTCATTACACCGTTGCTGTACTCGATGCCAGCGACTGCTGCATTGCCAAAGGAATTGCTGTTACTTAAACCAACTCCTGGTGTTACCGCCGACTCCGACTCAGCCTCCCGGGCCCTGCCAGCCTCCAATTGTTGTTGTTCACGTATCACTTCAGCATTTTTACGGGCAATCTCTTGTTTGATCTCCTGCTTAACACGCGTCCGATCATATAGCTGGAATTGTGATGCGGGCTCAGATGATGGCATTAATACAGATACACCGGTTACGGCCATATCCTGTTGATCTTTGCAATGGCGCTCCACCAATGTGCGCACATCTTTGATAAGAGCCACAGGGTCAAGAACCAAACTGGGCACATTCTTCTTTTGCGGTGGTAAATCATACAAATACATGACAATCTCCTTGAGCCCAAACAATTCGTAATGGGTTAGATGGGTATGAGGACGTGCTGCCATTTCCGTCTCACTGGCCGATGTCTCGCCATTGAGATGTGAGTGACCCAATAGCGTGTACACATAACGCGCCAAAACGTACCAAAGCATCTCGGTGAAAAATGGATAGCGAAACTTTTGGGGAACCTTTGTATTATCCTCAACGGTGGCAGTCTTAAGCTGCTTTACAATGCCAAAAGAATGAAGAAAATTGCCGCCAAAGACTAAAGATTGAGCGGGTGTGTAAACGGCATGTATCCAGCCGGTGGGTATAAAGAAGGTATTACCAGCTGTCAAATAGACTCGGGCACATTTCTCAACCGTGTCACCAAAAAAGATATCCGCCTGCTTGCCGGAGAGCACCCACTTCTCGTACAATTGTAGATTACGATCGGTGGGCGGTATAAGCCAAAACACTTTACTTCCTTTCAATATGTGATACCACACTGAAGTGCCACCAAAATCAATGTGAAAATCTGTATAACAATTCTTCACCGACATAAGACAGTACTTCTGTACTTTGGGGTACATCATGCCGCCCAATAAATTAGTGCCCTCCCTTTGGGCGTCCTTTAATTGTTTTGGCCAAACAACATCGACCCAATCAATTTGTCGTACAATCTCTGGACTCTGTACAAAGTGATCCAGACGTGTGTGTGAAAATTCCAAAGAGATCACATTCAACAGTCGATCCTTTTGGGGACTATCGTAGTACTGTTGCCACTCCTTCATTGTCATCTGAAGATTCTTTTGTGTATTAACATCCATAACGTCAAGCAGACGACGTGATCCGACGCATAGACGAACGTCATTTACAGTGAATTCCTGTGGATCGGGCATGCGGAGACCCAAGCCACTTTTATCTCTAAATAGTAACGGTATATTGAAGCCATGCTGCTGTAGAAATCTGTAATAAAAGTTTAAAAATTATTAAAGAAAAGCAATCAACAGATTTTCAATAATTGAATTAAAATTTAAAATTCATTCATATGTACATATGTACATACATATGTAGTTAATTTTTATTGTTTTTAATTTAAAACAACATCGTTTTAAAAAGATTTAAAAAAATCCATCAAACAATAATCAATTCTGGCTCCCATTGAAATTCCACTTTATATTGCCGCGATCATAATTAAACGCTTAATTATTGCATGTTAATGAATTATTTTTTACTTACGCCACGGTAAGATCGCCACCGCGCATCTCTCGCACCATGCCGGCCTGTGCGAATTTTGACGACTCGAGCTTTTCGGCAACACTAAAGCCTCGAGCACCCTCCGCATCGTCATCACCCAGCGACCATTCCTCCAGATAGAGTTTGCGCTGTTTGCGTTCGCGCTATAAATGAGCAGGAAGACAAGAGGAAAGAAAAATATAAAAAAAAAGCCAAATGAATTCAACCATATTTTTAAGTGAAATGAGAGAGAGAGGTAAAGCCGGAAAGCCTAAAAATACACAGAACCGAAACGAGACGAACCGAACTGAACCAAACTAGAGGGCGGCAACACTGCTGACGCCATCAACTGAATGATTCACATGAAGAAGGCGCACTCTTTTCACCACACACACAAACTACAACCCGGTTTTGCTCTCTCACACAATCAGCCACGAAGCCCAAACGGGCCTCTTCTCTTCTGTATAAAATTGTGGTCATAACGATTTCGTTTTCATTAGCTGGCTGGCAGTTGTCGAGTAGCAACGTCTCCAATCCGGCGCATATGGCAATATGGATGGTGAATGGTGGAGAGCCTTGGATTTCGTGGTTTCTGGCAATTTCCGCGCGCTTGGCTTTTGTCGTGTTAAGGGCAATGGAAATTGTGTTGTGGACAGCAATAGCTAGGCTAGGCTAGCTCCTGTTGCTGTCTCCTTTCTATGCGCATGCACTTATTTGCATCGCCGGCAACAAAAAAAAAAAAAATATAAAAAAGAACCGAAACGGCTGTTGCTCCAACTAAAAACCATAGAATACATACACTTAGAAAAAGAAAGTGACGTAATATTACAAGAAATGGTTTGAATGGGACAACATTCCTTAGAGATAAATTAAATTGATATTTGATATATGAAGGTGTCTATTATATTATAGATTTCAAGTATAAATCAATTTAAGCGCAAAGCATTGATCTATTTAATCTCTTTATTATTATTAGATAAGCTTAAGTATTTCCTAAACATCTGGTGTTTACTTTCTGATGAATACCGTCTAAAGGTTAAGTTTATTGATTTCATTTTCGTATGGGCAATTACCTTGGTGGTAAGGGAAATTGCTTGACTTAATGAACTATAATAACCTAAATAAATTTTGGTTCAGTAATTTCCGTTTTGAGGTCCCCTAGCAAGGTTTATGTGATAAAAGTGACGAAGATTTCATCCCTTGGAATAATTAATACATACATACATATATGTATGTATATTTTAGATAAATCAATGTGAATTTTATTCTCTCAGTGCAATCAGTTCATGGTCTCCTGCATTGTGTTATTTTGGACCGAAAAAAAATCTATAAACTGCAACTGCCCTCGTTTATACATACATATGAACAAACATATGTACATATGTATGTATGTATGTATATATGTATATGTATAGGTATAAGTATAGGTGAGGTATATCCTTTTTTGAGCAACGTCTCCACAAAAATGTTGGAAACTTGTTTGGCGTGTTCTTAAAGCTTGTTTTGGTGTCTGGGCAGGTAGAAGTAATAATATTAACAACAACAACAATAACGCCAAAAGCATAAAAAGTGCGTGTGTCTGTCTGTCTATCCATTTGTCTGTCTGCTTGTTCGTATGTTACCAACAAAAAAATACAAAAATTCAGTCAAGTGGTTCTGTGGCGTCACCCCACTCGGCTATCAATTGCCCACCTGGGTGTCTTAATGTATTCTATTAAGGTGCTAATTGCCTGCCGGGAGAAGGAGGAGTAATCATTCTTTCTCGCTTACCTCCTGTATTTAGTCATACATTTTCCATAAGGTCAAACTAAAATATTCATAGCATAAAGGGAGACAGGTAATTGGAAGATGTGTACATATGTGTACATGTATATGTGCATATAAGGTTGGATCACTGCAACAGCTGCTGATCCCATTAACTAGAGAGAGTTAGTGGAAATGTTTCTCCATCCCTTTCATTTGATTCGCTACGCACTCCCCCTTCACACTATTACTCTTCCTCTTTTACTCTCTTTTATTTATTCTCATCAATGTGTTGTCAACGTCAGCATTTAGTTCTCGACGGCCTGTATAATATGTAAATATGTTGGGGCAACAACAGCAACCATACGCGGCGCTGGTGCGCTGGTTTTGTTATCTACGATACGAAAACAGAGACCGAACCCACCAACTGAATGCAAAACCCACCACATAGGCCCAACCGAACGCCGAACAGAAAAACATACCAAGGAAAAAATAACAAAATAAAACGAAATATGGCAAATAAAGCTCATAGCTTTTGGTCATGCGGCATCAGTTGGGCTCGAATGCTCAACGTGTTCAGGTGTTGGTTAAACTTATGTACATACGTATTATGTATGTGTACAGGTAAATGAACGAATGAAAGAATTTGACGACGTCGCAACAATCTATGCATTTCTACATTAATAAAGATTAATGATGATTTGAACGTTCTTCAAATAAATAATGACAATAACTTCTATTTGGATGGCTTATCAATGATATATGTATATATGTATATAAATATTTTATACACACATACATACATACATATATACAATAATTTGAACTATTCCCATATCAGTTAATGTGATACTCACCAATTGACGTCGCTGCACACCTTTCGGATTGGTAGTGGGATTACTACCATTGTTATTGCTGTTGCTTTTGCCAGGCGACGACCCCGTTTCAGCGGCGGTGGACATCGCCGGAGTAAAAAAAAAAAAACAAACACAAAAATGAACTGATTTCAAACCGTTTACCGAGAGAGACTTCACTTGCACTTGGTTCACAATTGTCTAAAGTTTTTTTTATGGGGGCGGTTAGGCGTATGAAGCCTTCACACCACAAAACACGGATTGAATTTGATTTGAATATGTATTGTTTTTTTGTCTTGACACTGCACTTTGTGCGTTTTCAGTTAGCTGTAAAAATATAATCAAAAGATGCGTCAGATTTTTGTCTAAACATCGAACAAACTAATTACGTTTATTACTTCATACAAATTGAATGGCCAGCACACACACACACCCAATCACACACGCATATATATATATATATATACAAATAGAAGACGTTTTGTGTAAATTACGGAACTTGACGCTCGAACAAAGATATTCGGTCCGCTTACTTGCTGACTCCCACACACCACAATGAAGACTGAAATTCAACACACTTCACACACAACAAATTGGTCTCGCTCTGGGCCGTCGGGCCTAAAATTGGAGATGCTCATTGAGTGGAAATGAAAGTCAATCATAGAAAACTGCGCGTCAAAGTTTAAAATTTCCTGTACGATTACAGCTAACACATGATGTGATAATTAAAATTTGTATTTTCTTTTAATTTATTTTAATAGATAAAAATGTTATTTAAGACATAAATTCATTTTATTTCTGTTACAAATTAATGATGGCCATTTTTCGGCTATATCTAGCAGCACAGTCTCTGGGCCACAACCGGGTGAGGGCAACTTTAGTCGTTGTAGGCGAGAGAGAGTAAAAGACATAGAAAGAGAGAGAGAGAGAGAGAGATTGTATGTGTGTGTGTGCTCATATACCCGTCTACTAAATTCACCACGAGTCAAGTTCTGCCTCGGCCAGTGGCTTTGGGGCTTCAATGGGGGGTTTCGGTTTTGAATAGCCATGCCCCATGCCCACGTGTGCCTCTGCCGTCTTCCAACTATGTTTTCGTCTCAGTTCATTTGAAATATACTTAAACAACAACAACAGCAACAAATACAATGAAAGTATGGCTATGAGACCATGGCGATGAATGATTCTCTGGGATTGTACCTGCGTCCCGGGATGTGTGACGCTTCTTCAGATTGTGCCTGCCTGCCTGCCTGTCTGTCTGCCTGATTGTTTGTTGTGGGGTGTGTTGTGTGCTGCGCTGTTTCTGCCTTGCATTTGGCGTGATGTTTTGTCATTTGAATTTGAAACAACAACAGCAGTTCACTTATCACATTGCCACAGTTTTGTTTGGCTCCACCTGATGTGTTTTGTCATAGCCAAGCTATTTCCCCCCATGAACTTGCACTAAGTAAATACTCTACATTTGCACTTGACTATAAAGCATAGATGTGGCGTATCTAGTTTTTGCCAGATTTCAGATTGTTTTTCCCTAGGCTTTGTCTTTGTGTTGGTATTCGTAAGTGGTACGCAAAGTAGCCGCTGTCGTTGCCCCGTTATGCCGTTTTATTCCAAATTACAATTTTTTCGCTTGCGCCATGAAATAAATTTTAATTATAATTAATACGTATGTACACACACACATACAGTTCCACCTCATACACACATACACACACTCATCGAAGCACACACACACGTCCGCAATTAATAAAACTTAAATTTATACAAATAATCGCTTAGTTCGTTTGCAAATGGTTAGCCAATATTTTATCACAAAACCAACATTAGGAACACGTCCATAGAAGTATCTGGCTATTTAATATACTTTTTTTTCGCAACGCTTCTGGTATTTCTTCCGACGCCGTCCGCAACACGACCGCTCGCAAGAACAACAAAAACAACACTGACAGAGAAAAACATAACCCAACAATCATTTTAAGCTAATCATAAAATCATAACCCAGCACACAATTAAATCAGCGAAACGCTCTTCACAGGTAAAACGAAAATTAATTGCGAACATTGAGCAACATAATTATTGTTTTCTGTTTCTTTTTTGTATTTAAGGCTCTGGAATAACATAGTATAGACAACACTAGTGTCAGAATGCACGACATTTAAAATTTTACATTTTTCTCTTTCCGGAGTGAATTCGCCATTCCAAAGCAAATTCGCCGTGTCAATAAATCTTTTACGTGTTGATACCATTCTTCAAATAGGGGTTTTGCCATGGAACACTATTTCCGCACACTTGTTGCCATTATTCATCCGCCCCTATTTTGGGCTTGTATTGGCCTGGTTTGGTTTCTTATTTTTTTGTTTACTTTCTTGTTGTAGTGCGCGTTTTAGCCTTAAATACAGAGGTAGTTTAACGGGAATATAAAATGAGTGGTACTAGCAAATTCGTAGTAGAGTTCTGTGATATTATTGACTCTTATGGCGGTCGTGATAAGGTGAGCAAATTTTCCTCTCAATTTAACAATGATGATATTAATTGCAAATTTCTTTAAAATGATTTATTAAGTGTAATATAACAAACATTCAAATCTGCAGCGTGGCATTCAAATTGGGGGGCTCGGTTTGGCTAAACTAACTGGTTTTAATTGTTGTTGACATTGGCTTGGCTAGGAAATGTTTTTGAAATGATTGAAATGAACCTTGCCTTACTTTTGGCCAATCTTTCAATGGCTTATCAGCTCGCACTAGGTTTTTCTTACCAGTCAATCGTCTATGTCTAGCAATTGAGTTAAGATTATGTTTCAAATAACAACCGGCAACCGCTTAAACCGCTGCCAGATAAAGCAAATTATCCGTTGCGAGAGAAAGGTTGGTCAACAAACTAGACAGGAAAAGTTATGGCAGTTCTAACGACTCAAACGAACCTCCCCCGTGTTGGTTTAATAATTCATTACATTTATGGTTATTATTGATTGGAAAAAAAAACATATATTTCAAAATTTCCTAATGGTGATTTTTTCATACCCTTTATAACTAAATTGTAAGTCTGCTTTGGCTAATAAGTTGACATACGTTTAAAAAAAGATAAAACTTCGAATCCTTTGCAAACATCACCACTTATGGAATCCCTTGTTCGGGTATTAAGTGCTGGCCATTAAAAGAATTCCCCAGGTTAAGGTTAACTGCAACTTAAGTAGCAAAATATCTGGGGGCCTTTATTGTATTACTTTTATCGTTTGCATTACTTTTAATCTTCTTGTGTCAACAAGGCAATTTCATAAATTGCCATAAAGTGTAAGACAAAAAACTGATAAAAAAAAATTAAGATTCATTTGACGAGTCTAGACTTGTGCATTTTAAGTAACTTTATACTTTCTGATCTTTCAGGTAATGAAGGCATTATGTTATAGTGCAAAACTTGTTGCCGGTTATCATGCCAAAAGGAATCCGGAGTTGGCTAAACGATATGCCATAGCCAGCTCAAAAATATCCGGAGCAAGAGCCACTCTACGTCTCATCGATGATATACCCATGATACAATATGCTTTGGAGTATGGATTGGGTGAGAATGAGCCGGATAAGGTTATGGCCATATTGGGTGTAACGGCCAATATTGTCGATCTACTCTACTATCCCATTGAAAAGATTTGTTGGCTATCGGAGCATAAAATTGTTGATGTCAAGCATGCGGATAGTTGGGACAATTTGAACTCTATATTTTGGGTGCTATCGGTTTATTTGAATCTAATGCGGTTGGTTTAAAAGGTTAATTCAAAAAAGGAACCAAACATTTAAATTATTTTAACTTTATCATTCCAGAACAATGCGAAATTTTTCATTAAATCAGGAGAAGCTCAATCGTAGCCACAAACTATGCGAGTGAGTGAGAATGTTAATTCTTTTATTTGTATTCCGAAATGAACTAATATTTCGTGTATAGTCCCAACAGCATTGATACAAAATCTCTGGCCAAACATCGCCTGGAATTGATGTCCATTGTGCGTATCTCTTTGGATTTTGTGCATGCCGTTAGCACATTGCCTAAGGGCTATCTTTGGGGAGGCAAACTGACCACATTCCAAGTGGGAGCAATTGGCACTCTGTCCGCTGGTTTGGGAATATATCAAATTTTTGCCAAGCGAAGACTAAACAAATAGCCACTATCAGAGAATGGGCACCTTTAAATGCAATTTAAAACCTTTTGTATATGCAATATTTGTTGAACAGAAATCGAAAGCTAGTCTATAAATTGTTTGTGGAGTTCTTTTCGGTTTGTACCGGTTTTCCCAATACTTGTGCTTAACTAATGCGGTAACGTTTTCAATTTCAACTGAAAAAAATTACAAAGTATGAATATTTTTCTACATCGTTATATAATTCCAATTTGGAATAAAATTCCTTAATTGCTTTCCAGGAGAAAGCATCTAGATCATTTTCGAAAAAATTAAAAAAGAAAATTAATGTTTTCGTATTGTTTTTTACAAGTTTGCTGAAAATGTGTACAAACGAAAGGCTCTAAGTTTTTGTGATGCAAATCTGGCACTCAGCAGATAAAATATCTATTTTTTCGTATTGTAACTAGGTTAAGTTCACAGTTGACGGGCACAAAAATATATACATACATATAAACCATTTAATTCATACAACTGATTATTGCTTTTAACATGGATGTAACTGAAACACATATTTCGACCTTAGTGTAATGTAAAAAATAAAAACTTGTGGCTGCTAAATTTGGGTAAGATAGTTGCGAAAAGAGAAAAGTTATTCAAATATTGGTTTGGGGATCCCAAAGATTTACAAAAAGGGATAATTTTTGGTCTCAGTGTCCTTTATTATCTGTTATTTCTTTTTATTGAGTTGTGTTTATTGTGTATGGCAATACATTTAATTTTTGCATATTGAAATGTACAGGCAATTTCTTATATTGTCGTTTCATGTGTGTGTTTTCATGTTGTTTTGTCGGGAATTTTAATTTTATGCCTATATTTCTATATTCAGATTATACGATTTGTCAATTTAGCCAGTCCCTTATTCATATTTAAAATACTCATATGTATGATATTATACGATTATAATTTGGGATTATCGAGTGTCCCATGCATTGTCCGTTTATTAGTTGAGATTATGAGTGGCGTTTTTCGCTTTTATTTAAAAAATTCAATTAAATATCGTTTTTAGGTAAATAAATTTGTTTTTCCCATTTTACACATAAGCATGTAAATATTATTAACAATTATTGGATTTGGATCCAACTGCTTTTATTGTAAGCTCATTACATGTATGAATGAAATTAATTAGCTATATTATTATTAGCTTGCAATTTTCATATAGCGCATAAATTTGTTGTTTCCTTCTGCCATTGTTGTTCATTCATTAAAATTCTCTTTAGTTTGATATATGCATGTATATAAATAGATATTGGGTTTTAGTTTTCTTATTTTTGTTTTGGTTTAATTAGTCAATAATAATAAATATGCCTAACTACATTTTCACTTTTCTTTTCGTTATGTATGTATGTTAATCTGTTACATGAATAATTCATAATTTATTATGTATATATGTGTAATGAGTATATTGCATGTGTGTATGTATGCGTGGCAAGTTCATTAACTTTCCAAAAACAAACCACTTAAAATACAACTGACATTTTCCAAATGTCGTACCAAAAACAAAAAGCATCAAAAAGTTCACAAAATGTTGTGCACTCAAAATATGTTCAACTTTGTTCCATTTGCTTTGTCTTTTGTTTTTCATTTGTTTTTTTTTTTTTTTTTTGTAACCGTAATGCAATTTGAACTTTGCTCATAACAATATTTATTAATAAATACATAAATAGTTATAGATGTATTGTGTGTATGTATGCATATACTATATATGTATGTACGTATTGTTTGTCTGTCCCATGTGGCTGATATGACATAAAGATCAGAGCACACAATTTTTTAATTAATTTAAGAGTTTATTATTATTTAAAGTATAAATATACTTTAAAACTTAATCAAATTTACCTCAATTATTTAAAACAGATTTATTAAAAAAAGGTTTCGAATTATTAAATTATAATTCTAATATATTCAAAGTTTGGAATTTCTTATTCCATGTCATGTAAATTTCTGGACAAAATTAAAAAGAATTCTTTAGGTCTAAATAAAATGATTGGTATATTAATCAGTGTGCATTAAAATTATATTAGAGGTGGTGAATGCGATAGATCTTTATGTCCTTACGCTCACATCATCAATCATTGTATGCATTTGTGTGTGTGTGTATGTATGTATATATATATATATTGTATTTACTTATCGGAAGCTATTTAAAATGGCACTGCAGTAATTTGTTGTTGTTCTTCTTGTTTATATTCCTATATAAGGTGGGAAAATCAATTTGCTAGGGTGCAAATGCTTTGTCTAACAGTCGATCCATTTCAAAAATTGGATTCCATCGTCAAACAAAGCTGTAAAAGTACCCAAAAATTCCTTTTCTAATTTTATGTATACCATTGCTATAACAGTATTTCCAATTATTATATATATTCCATCAGTTTTCCTTTCAATGAGTTAATAAAATATATATGTGTATGTATGAGTATACTCGTATGTGTGGTATTTGATTATTTCATTAAAAGCTTAGTTCATATTCATGTTGATATTAATTATTATTATTTATATTCCTTAATCATTTTTTATGTTGTATAATAGTCTTTTTAAAAACCGTTTCTTATTGCATTATTTTAAACACTTTTGCCGTGCAAATGGTGTTGTATTTAGTTGTAGTCATAGTTTAAAATTCAATTTGCAAATGTCGTTTGCTAATGTTCCCCCAAAATGTGTCTCACATGTCGCTTGTGTTAGATGTTTGACTAATAGATACTTCCAGTACAATGTTTATATTAAAAATATTCATTATAATAGTGTAAGTAGCGTATTAGAGTTAGTTAGTAGTTAGTATTAGGTTAATCAGTTAATGCGTTATTTTTGAGAGATATCGGCCAATACGAGTATAAGTTATTTGATGTTTTTCTTTTTTTGTCTTTTGAATAGGCAACTTTCTTTCTGTAGAACTTGATTTTCGTTTCACCTTAGCTGAGTTAAAAATACAATTATTTCTTTTGTTTCATTAATTTAAGTGTATAGATAAACATGTTACTTTCTATAATCTATTGTAAAATATATTGTATATATATATATATTTATTTATATAGATGTATATAAGTAATACTTAGTTTTAATTTTAGTGTGCTGATTCTGTTTTTTTTTTTTTTGTGAAGATGTTTAATATATTCTTTTTTCTTCTTTTGTTTGGCTAAAATTTAATATTATCGGTTTTGCGTGGGAAGCGTTCGATTTTGGTTCCTTTACATTTCGTTTTTTTTTTTTCAATATTTCTGTTTCAATTTTTTTGTTTTAGTTTTGTAAATTTATCATTAATATATTCTTATACATGTTGTTCATAATTCATAATCATTTTCTGCTAGCTGCTCTTAAAAAATTAAATAAAATCAAAATTGTAATATGAAAAGCTTTTCAGTGAAAAATGTTTAAAACTGCTGTTGGTATTTACTTAGACTTTTTTCATTATGAAATTTAAAAACGCCATTCGGTTTAGCTTGTAAAAGCGTTAAAAACGTTAAAGTAAAAATTGTGTAAGATAATACATACATATCTATTCATTTACATATGTATGCATGTTGTGAGATTGAACGCCAATTCTTAAAATGTTCATTTAAAATTTGTATTTGCCATTAAATTTAGTTAGGTAAAAAATATATTTTAAGTAATAATTATTTAAAATTTTCATGAAGTGATAGTTTAATTAGAGGGTATATTTGTGTGTGTTAAGTGTTAGTATTAGTGTACGAAATGGTTTTGTTAGAGTAAAAACGTTTTTCAGATCCAATATTTATAAAAAAGAGTAATCGCTTTGTGTCATTGTTAGATTTGCAATTTCTAAGTTTTCAAAAGGAAAAAGAATTTGAATCGGTGAAGAACAAGTTGAAAGTGAGTTGCCTTGCAGTTGGTTAGATATATGTATAATGCACATATATAGGAGATATACTTCTTCTATATATGTATGTTGGTAAGTCTTACAATTTATAATAATTCAGCTAAAGCACCATTTTATGTGTCTCCTTATGTATATACACTTTGTTATCTACCATAATATATATTCTTGTCTATACTTAATTCCTTCCATTTCTATTTAGGGTATTCAATTTTTGCTTTTAAAATATATACACATGCATTTTTCCCAACATCGATCCATATGTATCTATATAGTAAGTAGGTTGAATATTCCAGGTTACCTTTGATATCCATTCACATTATTCTAATATTCAATGTATACATCAGTTTTTATATATCTATGTATATATATATATATATATACTATATATAAATGTATATATGTAGGTAGGTAGTACTAAAAGTAGTTAATAAGCTTTTTGATTTGTGGTTTGCTGTAAAGCGTCATTTTGTTTTTAAATCTTAAGCGGGGTATTTTCAATATTGAAGGCATTAATTTATATGTGTGTTAGGTATTGGTATAGGTATACATAGGTATTGGTATAGTAAGGTAAGCATTAGTTGTGTACGTGTCTTTGCTATAACTATGCATATTTATCTAGCGTTTTTGTAGGTTTTATTGCTACTTATACACTGTCGTTAATTTTGAATGATTCAACACATAGGATATATGTATTTATATATTGTATATATAATGCAGGCGCCAGAGATTGTTGTTATCATAAGACTCCAAATGGATTATAAATAATACCAATAATCTCTGATCTGTATAGGCAAAGAAACTAGGCAATGCGCTACATCATACATAATAAGTATTCGACTCATTTAACAGAAACCATTACACTAAGAGGCATCCTTGTTTACCCTAAAACCCGCGTTCATTCTAGTTTTGTAATTAAAAATTGCTTATTATTTTTGGTATTCCTTTGTTTCTTTTGCAAAATTTCATATTGTATAAAAATTAAACCAATTCAACTAGTTGCAGCTAATCTAACAATTGGTATTTGGTTTTTTTTTTTGTGTTTTATTTTTTATATATTTTTTTTGTTTCGTTTCAAAGACTACCATAAAATCCCTGTAGGTTCTCTTATAGATGCATGTATTCGTATGTCTTTGTATCTGTGTGTATGTGTATGTATGTGTATGATAAAGATAAAAATAATCAATGCCCCCGAATAGCAGCACAGCTTTGTGTTTGTTTGTTTTTAAAAAATGACTATAACATTTCCGAATCATCGATCATTCATTTTAGATTTATGCACATTCATATGTTTTAGATTAGTTGCTGGTATTTGGAGTATTTCAGTTGCCCGGTAAAGTAATTTGATTGTTTTTATGCTTAAATTCGTTTGAATTTAACATTTGATATATGACTAGACTAAAATACAAAGTATAAGCATAGGAAGCGCAAGGTTAATTGGTTGATTAAGCATAGAATAGTTCATACAGTTTCGATTCAATTTTAGTTTAGTTTAATTTAATTAGTGGGCTAGTGGGAAGAAAGAAACGAAAAATGAGGATCAAAAGAACGATATCTGTATATTTTCGTATAGTTTTGTGGTTAGATTGGTTTTTTTTCTTAGTTTGTTTTTTTTATACAAAATTAATAACTATTAAATTAAAGCGTGTTTAGTTGAGTACAGTATATATGTAATGAATTATGGCTACATACTTTTTTTTTATATAAAGCTAAGAGATCCTTTCTCAAAATACATGAAATATAATGTAAGACAGAAATAATAAACCCTAAAACTCAAAACAGCCAATAAAGCCAAATGGGGAAAGTTAGCTTAAAACAAGGTTTAACAATCAGGCATTGAGTAGATGTGTTCAACAAAATTAACTAAACAAAAATAGTTAAACTAATTATATATACGAGTATATAGCATATAACTAAAGTTTTTAACAATTCATTGTATGACAAAAAAGGAAACAAAACCAATAATATAATCCTATAAATGAATTTACAATTTTTAAAATTAGCTCTTAAAAATTGAAATTCCCTAAGAAACGCTTGACAGACAAATCCAAATGGTATATATATATATATATGGGCTCATGGCTAAATAAAAAGAAACTATAAAATTCCTCATTAATAGCGCAAAACAAAATATAAAGAGTATATATAACAAAACGAATACTGTCTCCTATGGTGACAGTTATTCGATATTGATTTACTTAAAATTACACAAATTACGAAAAGAAAAAGGAAAAATTTTAAATAGCTTTCTTAGCCAATAAGGGGAGGGGTAATGAATTAACTAAATGAAATCGCTCATTTCGTGGATGACCCTTTCGTTCATTCCTTCGTTTAGCATTCGAATGCCAGCTTCAAATGCTGATATGTAAGCATGATTATCAAAAAATATTTTATGTGAGTGTAAGTTTGTGTCTGGGTTAGTTTGTGTGTGTGTGTATATATGTGGGGGTGTCTCTTCTATCTAACCTAAAAGAATAATTCAACACACGTATACTTAATATCGTACCGTAACTGTATACACACATTAATATAAAACTATGTGATTTACAATAATTCAGAATCAGAACCAATTATGATGATGATAATATTTGTGAATGCGCCATCAACTATTTTTCAAAAGAATGTTCTCCTTCTGGAGCATGAAATTTTCCTAAAAAGTGTCAACTGATTTCTCAGCACTCTAGATATTGAAAAATTTCTTTCGATCCATTATGCTGGTCTTGCAATTAAATTAAAGCGGTACGTTAAAAAAAAAAATGTATATATACGCAGCTCTTATTGCATGACAGTCTTAGATAGCCTGACGCTGATGCTGCTGGTGTTTCTGTTGCTGTTGATAATTGTATAAGGACGTGGCGGTGGCATTGGCAGCTCCAGATTTGTTCAGAAGGCACAAGTTGCTCGACTGTTGAAATTGATGATGCTGCTGCTGTTGCTGCTGCTTTTGTTGCTGTTGCAGCTGAGTTTGTTGCTGCTGCAGTTGATTTTGTTGCTGCTGCTGATGTATCTGCTGTTGCTGTTGCAATTGCAGCTGCTGTTGCTGTTGCAGCTGATGTTGCTGATGCTGCTGCTGTTGCTGCTGTTGCAGATTCTGCTCAGCAGCCATTCTACTGTTCGATGGCGCTAGCGATACCGTTGAAGAGGATGGCCCAATGCCCACCAAAGTCTGCGACTTGGAGTTGCGAGTCAAAGGCTTGTGGTGCTTGACAATATCGCAACTGTGCTGCCATTGCCAACAGCTCCGACAAAAGTAGCTGAAGTAAAATGAAAAAAATTAACATAGAAATTTATAATTTTGGAAAGAATTAACTTACCGGAAACACGACAATTCTCGGCAATAGTAAGGACCATGTTGTACTCCACAAACAGAACACAAGGCATCTTCCAAATATGGATCGACCTGCACTTTCTTGGTAAACTTTGTTGTGCGTATTTCAATGAAGGCAGCCGAAACAGCTTTCATATAAGATCGAAAATTGCTAAATGTCACACGTCCAGATCCAATGGGATATTTATATTTGTCTGTATCGATTCCAGCATAGAGAACACCATCAAATAAATCATCCATAATTTTGCCCAATCCTTCGGCAGTCAATTTGCCGTGCAAGGCGCCTACGAACACGGTTTTAGTTGGGTCCAATTTTTGTGAGCTGGATCGCACAAAATTTGAATCAGCTATGATCCAAGGTATGACCTCAACCTAAATACAATTTAGAAAATGATTAAAACCGGATTAATGACTGCCCATATCTCTGTGACTTACGTCCTTAGACTTAATACGACGAGATGAGATTTTAAAGAAGTAATTGTTACCACTATGCAAATCATCAACCTGAACCACACAAGCCGACAGCAGGGCCTTCACCTGTTTATCTGATTCGAATATGATGTAGACATAGCCCTTGGGCTGTGCAGCTTGCTGCTCCTTACCAGGCCATTCAACCCTGTAAATAAGAGGTTATTAATTGATGTTAAATTGCACTATATCAGATACTTACTTGATAGAACCAAATGGTTTAAATATCTGTATCAGCGATTGCTCACTTATATCCCAGGGAATTCCTCCAAGAAATACTTTTGGTGAATAATTCAGCATCCGATGCGAACGCGGCGGCAATTGACCGCTCCAGGTGCATGTAGCATCACACAGAGCTGCGGAACTCCTATGGAATTTGGCAACACGATCCAAATGGTTACCATCATTAGAACTGTCGTTTACCACACTGGCATTTGATGAAATGGCCATATTGCTGGGTGATCCGCCAACGCCTACCAAATTGGTTAAACTATTTGCTCCAATATTATTGGCTATATTGTTAACATTCACAACACTTGACCCAGAAGCCGGTAAATTTCCGGCATAACTCTGAAGCAAATGATTTAAAAGTGGCATTTGCTGAGACTGAGCTTGTAGCAATTTAAGCGTATTAAGGCGCTGTAGATTCTGCAGTTTGGCTAGCTCCATATCAACACTGGCAAAGTTTTCCAAACCGCATTGATTGATACAAGAAGTATCGTTACTAGAATTACCAGTAAGATCGAAACTATGCTGTGTTCCATTCCCAGCCAGTTGTTGCTCAAAGTTACGATTTAGATTGACATATTGCTGCTGCAGTTGCTGTTGTACTTGATGCTGCTGATAATGCTGCTGTTGCTGTTGCATAGAGGCCAGCTTGTTACTGTTGACTGACAGCAAATTCTGAAATAAATTTCGATAAATTTTATTGTGTTTCATTATTATTAATTTTTAACGCTTACAATCATGTCCAACAAATTTGTCTCATTGATCGATTGATTGCTGTTCTGGCTCTCCGGTGAATTGGAACGTGTTGAGGCATTCTGAAGATTTAGACCTAGACTTCCGCTGCCAACAGCGTTGTTCAAATTAGCATATCCCTGCTGTTGCTGGTGTCGCTGTTGTTGTTGCTGTTGTTGTTGCTGCTGCCGTTGTTGCTGGTGATAGAGCATATTAATCGAATCCAGGGATAGGCTATTACCGCTTGATGAATTGCTACTGTCACTGCAAGTGGCATATATAATATATATGTATATACATATAAATGGATATTAGTGAAAAATAATTATAAATTGGGTGGACAAGTGCCGTATTAACGTTACCTGACTAAAGGTGAACTGTGAAAGGAGCGATTGTAAATAGATGTAGGCGTACTTGGCGATAAGGGTGCAGAGCAATCGAAGCTGATGTTTGTTCTTTGGAAAGCCTTAAGTGGGTTACTTTGTGCAACATTTTCAAACTAAGTTCGCCAATTTACCCAAAAAAGAAAGAAAGAAAAGGAAGAAAGAAAGGAAATCAAATATATTCATAAAAACCCAAGATAAATAAACATTCATTTTCGATTTTTCCGAAAGCGTTAATATCCTTGCACATTATTTCCCTTACACAAAGCAAAAAAAACCTTTAGCCTTTAGGTCTAGTCAATTAATTTTAATACTGAAGGCTTAACCAGATAAAATTGAAATATGTTTATCGGTTATTTTTACTTTTACGTTAAATTGATTATTTAAATCATTTTTTTTAGGATATTTGCAAGGATAAATCTTATAATCACACGAAGACACACGCACACACACATACACACACTGAGACAAAGACAGAAATAGAGAGAAAAATCATAAATAGTTTTACAGTCCACGAACGACAGATAGAGATACAAACGTTAAAAGTTTATAGGATATACAAGCAAAAAGTTAGAGAATTTTCGGTGCAAATTGAGTGCAATTAGAAGGAAGAGATGATATTCAGAATTGATCCCAAATAATGGGAACTTACCTGAAAATAATCGAAATTCGATTTATTGCCTGGTGATGCCGACGATTGCGTAGAACTGGGTGTGAGTGGGGCATAGACCGCCGCATTGGCGGACAATTGGACGCCGTCCCCAGCAGCGGCGGCGGCAGCGGCAGCTGCAGCCGCACTGGCGAGCAGCAAATTGTTGACGCCGCCGCTGCTGCTGCCGTTGCCGCTGACGCAGACGCTACTGTTGGCCATATTATTGCCTGTGCCCGTGCCCGCCTGGTTGTTGGTAACAGCATTATTTGCTTGCTGTATAGCCGTTACCGATGTTGCCTGGCTGCCTGCTGCTTGAGAAACATTACCGCCACCGGCCCCGCCGCCACATAGCCCAAGTAGATCGTTCAATGTGATTGGATCTACAATATGCATACAGAGAGAGAGAGAGAGAGAAAGAAAGGAATGAGAATATAATGTCAACAATTATCGTAAAGTTTGCGCAACCCTCAATAAATCAAAAGCTATTGCCCAAAAACAGGCCCCCCCCCTATTCAAGCATTTTGCAAATATTCAAAAACTGCTAATAAATTAAGCGTAAATATGTTCTCAATGGTCTCTATGGTCTACCCCAGACTCGGACTCCTTTTGGCATTGCCTGGCATCACATGCAGGACCCGAGTTTGGAAACTTACTGCAGTTTGTGCCATTTGTGTTGTTGCTGTTGCCATTGCACTGGCCATTGCTATTATTGCTAGCTTGTTGTTGTTGACTGTTGTCGTAGGCCAAGTTCTGAGCACCATCCCCGCCAGCTGCCATCATGCCAAGGCTTTCATTTTGTATGTTGTTGCCGTTACCAGCATTGCCATTGGCATTGGTAGTGCTTGTGCTATTGCTATTGCTGCCGCTGCTGCTATTGGTGACGGAGGAGTTGCCGCCGTTACCGAAACCACCATCTCCGCTACTGCGTTTGCCGTCGCCGCCATCACTGCCATTTATGCCAAATTCGTATGACTCCTGCGTGGGTGACATACTTGGCAGCACACTTGGCGGCTTTCTGATAAACAATTCCTCAATGCCCAACATTCTGATAGGAACTACTGCTACTCTCTGCTTCTTATACGCGAGAGCATGAGTTACCCTCGAGTATTTTGTGTACAAACGAATTTAGTGTTTATATTTAAAATTTGATTATCACTTGAAAATTTTCTTTCGCTTCCAAACTACACTCCGATTGTAATGCAATGGAAATTTTTTGTCAAGGACTTTTATCCTAGTTGAAACTACTTGAAAATAAATAAATAAATAATATTATATCTAGGAATTATGTATGTGTGCCGACTTTTAAAAGTAAAAAACGATTGAAAGGTGTGTGTGAAACTCGTAATGTGTTACGACGGACGGTTAGGCGATTTTGACAACAAAATCCAAAACCTCTTATATATACAAATAATACGATTTGAAATGCCTACTTTGATGTTCAAAATTTTCTTCAAATTCTGGATTGTTTATTTTCCTTTACTTAAAAAAAAAACAAAAATAAATAATTTAAGAACTTACCATTTATAAACGATATGGTTTCATCATCGTTACGTCTGCCCAGAAGATCATGATGTTGTTGTTGGTTCTGATACTGATGTTCTAGTAGAGAGTTAATTGAATGCTTCTGCAGTAAATCGCTGGGATTGGCGCCATTCAAGGAGCGCATATTGACGCCGCCACCGCCACCACCACCACCCCCACCAGCACCAGAACAGTCCGGTGTGTCATACTATAAAGAGAGAAAGAGTGAGAGATTTTAAATAGTAATAATAATAGTAATAGTAATAAAAACTAGAGCTTTTACTCAACTCCAAGGATGCATACAAGAAATGGCGGCAGCTGGTGAAACTTTTATTGTCTTACCATGTAGCAGGTACACTGACAGACATTGGGGCAAACGAACAGGCAGACATACATACATATATGTATATATACTCAACGATTGTTGCAACTAATGAATCGTTTATCTTTCACATTTCTTGCTGGCATGCAGCAACAACGTAGCAAGTTGCTGAGGCAACCGCACAAGGACAGCTACCACAAGATGATGGGGAGAAGCAACGACAATGAAGGAGGGGGCACCCACAATCGACCGAACCCACCGCCAACATCAGCTCCGTTTGGCTTCTGGCTCGACAGAAGCACACTCGAGCGCTTGGCGCAATTAAAAGCGCATCAAGTGTCAGTGGAGCACACTTAAAAATGCCAAATTAGTGCAAATATTGTTATCAGGCACTCACCAAACAATTTAGCGCAAAATGGCGTACAACTCATTACGCAGGATTAATGCCGGGACAAGCTTAAATGGTTGTCGAAGGATAAGAAAGGAAAGGAAAGCAAAGCAAAACAGAAACGTTGATGTCTGATGAATTGAAATCAAAGCAAGAATAGTATTAAATCAATGAATAGATTTCCCAATAAAACTAAAGGGAAAACTAAAAAAATTTCCATGTCTTTCATCACTATTCTCCATTGCTAATTATGTGAAATGTCTCTCTATTGATATACAATTCATAATTTAATGGAAAAATGAACTATTGAATTGTAGAAATTGAACAAAGTCAAAAGACTTTCAATAGAAGCATTATTATAGAATTCTTTGTAAACGTTGTTTTAGATCTATTTGGATGATACTCCAACAACATCTTAACATCTATTTTAGTAAAACTTATGTATACATATATGTATGTACGGGGACAAGTTTTGTATGCCGTCGCTTTCAGACCTCATTCAGGAGACAAGGAAAAAGGCGATGGGAGGGCATCCTTTACTTTTTGTCAACTTGTCACAACTATGTTAAGTACAAAACTTGCTATGGATTTAAAAATTGAATGACAACTTGATGAAGGTACGTGAAAAGTCGGAAATGGCACGAACATCTACACGTACGCACTCATATACCCTTCCTTCCCCCTTCGGCATCCGACACACTCACACAAACACACACAGACACCATCGCAGTCAATGTTACGTTAAATGTCTGTATATGTAGGCGGAGATGGCCGGAGCCGGACGACTCTACGGTCTACAATCTTGAAAGGGCGGCATTGTAGCCTGTTGACACATATATACATTCAAAATTATATTTTATACATATATGTATATATATATATAGACATATTTCTGTGTGTGTGTATGCGCCAGGAGATTTTAGACTTTGTTTCTAGCCACCAACGTCAAGTCACCCACATAGTGGCAGCAATAAAAAAAAAAAAAGGAAAAAAGACGAACGGCGTCAATGAATGCAAATTACAAATAGTCTTGGAAGCTATTTTGTAATGCCGAGGCCGCGTCCACATCCGCATCCGTATCCGTCTTACAAAAGACCAAATGCTAAAAGCTTTCGCTGACGGAAATAGCAAAAGTCACAAACGGTTTTCTTACGTCTCACACACGAATAGCCAATACTCTTTTAGTTTAGAGACACAAAATACTAAAATTAAGCAAGAGATTTCCTTTAAAAAAAAGAGAAAATTGTTTAATTAATGCAGTTTTCAATTAATAATTGAATTAAATGATATTTACGGAATGTTTCTAGGGAAAGCAGCTAAAGTGGAATTTGAAACGGTACCAAATCAGATTCCTTTTCTATAAATAACTTAATTATTATTTTTTTAGTTTAGAAAAGTTTTTATATTAGAAATTATACTCTAACAACAAATCCTATACATAAAAAACGAAAGCCATAAACAAAGAAATTGAATACGGCAAAATATCTTAACCACTCGTTGACGCATACAGAGAACTATCCCGTTCCATATCACCGCATTGCTATCAACTTCAAGAGTGGGTCTCCAGCTCATGCTAATGCTACTGCTACTGCTGATGCTTCTCCTGCTGCTTGTCTTTGTCGTTGTGGATTTTCAAAATTTGATTCAATGGCGTTGCTGTGCTGCTGGATTCCTTTCACCCCACACATACTTGGCTTCCTTTGGCTGATGCTGTTCTTTTACTTCTTCCTTCTGATTGCTACATGAAGATATTCGAAATCTCTTTTGGCGTTTAAGAAAGTGTACGCCAAGGCAGGCAACCCCAACTAGCCAACTAGACAGGCCACCCATAACTCAGTAGTTATTTATCCAATGTCCATTTGACTTGGCTTTTGTGCATTTGCTTGTCGACACATACACACTAACACACACACATATACAACCATAGATATATATATATATATATAGAGCTTCTTTGGCATTTTCTTCGCCTCTCCAGGCAGCCAGCAACATTCTTTGGTTTGCCATTTTGCCTTTTCTTCTTTTTGGCAAGCATTTGCCTCGGGATTTGGGATGTCCTGGCCTGCATTTAAGTGCACACACATATGCAGCAGGCACACAAATAGCCAGAGATGGTAACCAGGAGCCAGAGGGCTAGCGGCCTGGGGGCCTTCTGGAAAATTACAAGTTTCTGCTTTCAAAAGTCATACAAATTATTATGTTTGCATCGTTTACAACACTTATTAGATGTTGCTCCTTCTGTAGCGGCAAATAGCAACAAAAAAAAACAGTAGCAGCAGTCCTTATTCTCTCTCTCTCTATATATATATATATCATTCTTTCTCTTGCTCTCTCCACCCAAAAGGGTTCAAACATTAAAATTTGATGGCCATGTAGTGATAAGCATTCAATGACGTTGCTGTGTCCTTGTCGTCGCCATTACGATTCGATTTTCCTCCATTCGATTTTCCCCCCAATGACCGCAAAAGGTTAATGCACAGTTGTAATTTTTTATGGGCGATTACATGTTGCCAACTTCAACTCTATACTAAACTGGGCATAAAGATTGGATGGTAGTGGAGTACTGGTAGCTTAGCTCCTAGCTGCTACTGGAATTGTTCATAAAGGATAAGAGTTATTGGCCAAATGCATTTGAATTTTCTTTCGTAAATTGAGTGTTTCCACGTTTTTAAATTTTCATCAACAAACATTTCTTTTTTTTTTTTTTTTTGCATTTGACAGAAGTAGTAAAGAAATGATTGAATTTTTTTATTAAATTTGAAATAAAGCAAGCCAAAATGAAATAAATAAAAAATTAGAACTTTTGGTGAAGAAGAATTTAAATTTGGCTTTAACATTATTACTTATTCAGTCACATGCAATTGGATTCATTTAATTTATTGTGTATTCGGTGCATTATGCCGCTGCAGGCAAATTATAGTTGATTTTTCTTTTGGGTGGCGAATATATGTACCAGACTCAGACCAGACCCAAGCCCAAGCCGAACCGAAACCCATCTAAATTCATGGGCAATGTTCGATAAGATGCAAATGCCTTCAGGACATGATGGTGTTGTTGGGTGTCGGTGTTGGGTCTAATGCAATGTCACGTAATTGCTGCGCCTACCAAATGACTGGGCGTTTGAAGTCACAGGGAAAGGTGACGATGGCTGCTTCTCCTCTCATCTACATGTGAGTGCATTTGCCTGTGTGTATGTGTGTGTGTGCGTTGTACATTTCATTAAATGCCAATACTCCTGACTCTGTACTGCGCTTCGGCAAATTAAATTGAGTTGCATGTTGAATGTCATTTCATTTCATCAACAACAGTTGATTTGAGCTTTGACACGATGTGTCGACGTATGAAAACAAGACATTAAATGCCTTTCTGGTTCAAAACTCAACTATCAAAGGGAGTAGTACATGCATGCAGCATGCAGTTGCTGTATAAAGCATGGAACAGCATCCTTCTTCAGACCAAGCCCTATCCCTATTCCCCATTCCCATCTCCATCCATTTAATAATAACAACAATATCGTAATTCAAGCAAGTCACTGACAGGGCCAACTCCCTATCTTTCACTCTCTTTCTCCATGCATGGGCGTAGACCCAGCTAGCTACAACTACCACCACTAGGAGGAGGAGGAGGATGAGGAGGACGACGACAAACAAACAAGAAGCGTAGCGACATTTCAGTTTCAACGGCAACATTTCCGATTCTATGTGCTTTGTTGTCGTTGTGTTATTGTTTCTCCAAGGGAGGAGAAAAAAAGGTCCATAGCATGGATGCATGGCACCCATTTCTATTTCTTTTTTTTTTCTCTTTTTTGTTCTCTCCCTTTAAACAGCCGTCAACAGGCATTCAATATATACATATATATATATGTGGGTGAGTGTATGTGTGTGTGAGTGCTAAGTGGAAATAAAACACGCGCTTTTTCCGCACTGTGTATTATCTCGCTGAATCTCTGAAACTGGTAAAGCACAACGGGGCGTATGATGCATATTTTTTAGGCGGATAAAACTTTTTCTCCATCATGTCTATGTTGGGGCAAAAAAATAACTATACAACTAAGAGTACAATTTAACAGTTGAAACGAATATTAAATACCTGTTTATATAGTAAATATATAAAGCATTTTCATATACTTATAATTTATAGAATCAATTAAGATTTAAAAATTTAAAGAAATTATATTTTAATTAAATATATCTTAGATTGAAGACCCACCCAGAAAAGTATTTCACAATGTTTTCTACTTTTCTACGGAATATTTTGTTTTTAAAAATGTGTAAAATAACTATGGCGCTATGACCCTTTAACTGGACTCTAGGGTGTATAAGTATATAAGTATTAGTATGTACATACACATACATATATAACAAACTCCGACTCGTTGGTGGCCTTTTGTGGTTGTCTTATTGTTGTTGCTCATTTCAATTGTTGATGTTGTTGTTGACTGGCTGTTGGTGATGCTGCTGTTGCTTCTATTTTCTTTTGCCGCATTTTTGTTTGGTTTTAATGATAACGCAACAGACTTACATGTGCAAGTGTATGTGTGTGTGTCTGTGGGTGAGAGTGGGTGGTATATGGCCCAGATGAACTTCAAACCAACGCATTAAATGCTAGTTCAATGTGCGACCATCTCTGAGCAACGTTAATTCAATTGAATTCTGTTGTCTTTTTATTTTTATTATTTATATCTTTTATTTTGTTCTCTTCCACTTGTGTTTTTTTTTTTGCTTTTGTATATACATATTTTGTTAAATGCCATCGGCTCATATTGCACTGGGCGACGCCCTTATGCAGCATGCCCATCCACCCAACTGAACCAACCATTCTCCGACTCCGACACCGCAAAGCGCGTCGCATTATTTTTTTTTTTTATCCTTCTGGCTGGCGGCGGGCGTGTGATTTGCTTGGTATCGACATTTTAATGATGTGCCTCGGGGCGCTTACGCCGCGCTCCATTGTGAGGAGACGACTCCCGACTCTCAAGTCCCAAGTTCCAAGTACGCTGCCCAACGTCTGTCGCCTGTCGTCCGCCGCCTTGTACTTTTGGCATTTGCGCGATGTCGAGACATTCCAAGAGGCCGATGGTGGCCATCCATCGCCGCGCTTCTTTGTCCTTCTTGTTGTTGGGACCGTCTGTTGTCGCTAAGCTGGCTGGCAGGCAGGCAGACTGCTTGCACGCCTGCGGTGTGGCATATACTTAAGTATACATAACTAACTGTAAATGCCCCAACAGCAGAATGATTTGCATTTGCATCAAACGATTCCCTATTTTCTCATTCACTTATTCATCTCATTTCTGTTTGAATAATGCCAATGATTTGGCGCTTGATGGCTAATAACTGGCAATTGCAGACAAAATCTAAAATCATTTTAATTGGGGGCTTTAAGCAATATATATCTACGTATATATCATGCATTTATATAGAAATAAAATCGTGTCACAGCTGGTTAGAATTAAAAGGATATGTTGAACATTTCCCATCTTGGATGCTAGCAATTTATATTATTTATGGGAAGATTTAAAACAGCGGGCGCAGTGAAATACAACTGAATGCTTTATATATATATATACATATATATATATATATAATAAAAGATATATAATAAATATATATTCACATAAAGTATACGCCACATTGTCATTTGAAAGCATAAAGTAGTCTCATCGTCGTGTAGTTGTAGACGCATTTTAGACATTACCAGTAAATATATAAATATGAATATAACTGCCTACAGAATCTGGCTCGACTGTGCTTACGGCACAAAATTGACATTTTGCATTTACTTTATTTTGTCTATTTTGAATTTCTTTCTTTCTGTTTTTTTTTCCATCCTTCACAATAAAATGAGTAGAAAAATTGCATAATAACCCCTTTGAAATCGTCGGATTATCCTTAAATATTTGTGTAAACATTGTAACAAATGCGCATCTCCATTGTCAGGACATGCAGGCACAGAACCATTGACGTAGTCTGTGACTTTGCCTTACCATCCATCTTGCCTCCATCCCCCCCTTTAACAATCCCATTCCCATTCTCATCATCATCATCGTCGTCGAATGCTTGAATGATGAGCAATAGACGGGAGAACATCACAGTTGACAATGAGCAACTTTTTAGCTTTGGCTCTTCCATGGCATCCACGAGTAGCAGCCGCAACAGCAGGAGTAGAAAGGATATACAGATGGAGGATGCCTAACAAACGCATGCAACAATGGCAAATGCTTTCGTCTTAAAACGCAAAATAAAAAGAGCCAGCGACAACAACAAAAGTGTCACACATATTGACAGCAGCTTTAGGAGCGTTTAAATCTAGACCCGAGGGCGTCAGCTGCCACGAGACAACATACACAAAAGGCAATGCGTTGGCTAAGCCAGTGGCATATAATAATGATTACATATGTGTCACTTGACTAAACTGAATCCTAGAAATATCGCCGCCCCCCGGCCCCAGACACTTCCTTACTTCTCAACACACATGCTGGGCAATTGAATGAGCCATTGCAATGTATTTATTATTATTTATGTCACACGCTACGCTCACAATTATGGCTTAAAGTGAACAACTTTGAATTGAAGTTAGCCGATTGAAACTCTGCAACATCAATTGACAGGTTTATGAATGATTAATGTGCCTTTATCATACATTTATTAAAGGAGGCAGAACAAACTGTTCAATTTAAGTAGGATTAGACATGGATAAAGTAGCATTGCCTTCTAGTCAATCTATAAGAAACATTTCCTGTAGAATGGTTCCATGATATTCCGGATCAATTTATTTTTTGCCTTTTCAAGTTATTCTTTCGAATGTTTGAGAATAACATATAATATAATAAGGAAAAATTATAAATTAATTGAATGAGTTTAAACTAAGATTTTAAAGCATTGATTAAAGATTAGAATTAGATGAAACATAAACTTTGCTTTATTAATTTATTATTTATATCTGTGATGAAAGTTATGCCAACTAAATTTTGTTTTATAACAATATCCAAGTTGCTCTGTTGCTCTCTTTTGTTCTAGGACCCTAATCGAATTATCCTCATTTAAATGAATTAAAAATATATAAAAGCCCAGGAAATTAAATCACGCAACTATTTTGCGCAACAAAGAGTACAATTACACGCCCATACCCATACCCACACCCACACACATCCACATACATAGAGACACCCACACAAGGACGAAAGCCATGCAGTGTGTCTAGCGAACAAACGCCACAAGTTTAATCGAATTTAACTACTCATAATGTGCAACAGACAACAAGAGTTGGAATCGAGTCGAGTCGAGCCGTGTCGAGTCAAGCCGCGTCGAGTAGCAGGACTCTTTCGAACCCCCCTCCACACACACACACATACACACATAGGAATCATGTGTTGGCTGGGGGCGCAATATAAAGTTAGGCAGTAATCTTATTAGGATCAGCCAACAGGCTGGCAGTCAGGCGAGCGGCAACCGGCATCTGGTATCAGGCATCAGGCTGTGCCCGCTACCGCACACAATCAAAATTTAGCTAAGAGGTTGGTTAAGAACCTCTCTATGTATACACCAGCTGATGACACCGTTGCCGGTGCCGGCTCTCTCTCTCTTTTTATTTTTTTCTCTAGCTGCAATTTTGCTAGTTACTCCAATTCGGATTTTAATGGCAATGGCGAATGGCCTTATGCCATTTCCGACTACGATTCGTAGTCATAGTCGAATCCTCTATATATGTATGTATATATGTATGTGAGCATTTCAATTACCGCCCTTGGCGTGCGAATGGGTTTTGGTTTTTATTATTATTTACATACCTGTTGCAGCAGGGGCATTGTTTTGAATAAAAATTCCAATTTCCACGCTTGTGTGTCCACGTTGCTGTTGGTGTTGTTGGTGTTAGTGTTGTTGCTTCTGTTGTCGTCGTGCTGTTTGGTCGTCTTTGGGTTCGGCTTGCTATCGGTTTTGACTCTGACAACAGCGGGAAAACAGATGTCACCACTTCCGTGTACTCTCCACCGGCTACGTCAACGTCTCTTATTATCGCAACCGTTGCTCTCCTCTTGGTGAATCCTTGTAGTAGTACGAGTCAACGGCGTGGCCAAATATATATATATATATATATACAAACGCGCACTTTTCTCTCTCGTAACTTATATATATCTCTCTCTATTTTAATGCACTCTCAATAGTTGAAGCTGCGCAACGTCTCCTGTTTAACGGATTGGTTTGGTTTTGGTTTCGGTGTGGTTGCCTCAGGCAAACATGTTTGCTGGTTTTGTAATGTTTATTGTTGTTGGTGTTGCCGTTGGAATTTGGATGGCACTTGACTGGACAGACAACAGCTGGCAGATGATGCGGCAGCAAATAGTCATCTCCACATCCATGCAATATTCCCCATCAATGATGCAAATTGTTGTCGTTTGGCCCAGGCTCACACTAAGGATAAAGTTGGTAGAAATGAAAAACCGATAAACAATTTATATTACAATATTTTACATAATCTGATATTGGTAAAATATAAATAAAGGGTTAAAGGGACCCACAACATATAAAAAAAAAAGAATTTGAGATTTGCAATTGATATTATGTACATATATCGAATTTCTAGCACTGGATTTTAGTATCCTTAAGGATGCTTACTTTTGGAAACTATTTCACAAGGCCATGTAATTTATTTTATTACATATAGGAAAAGTATTTCTTGATTATTTAAAATTAAATAAATAATTTAAAATAATTTGGAAAACTTGTGACTCTTTTAACTTTATAATACAAATGATTTTCCTAACACTTTAATCCTGTTTACTAATACTAATACCCCTCTAAATTACAAGACGAGTATTCACTTGAATTAATTTCTTTTGATCAAAATTATTTATAAATTTCATTATTGATCTAAATATACAAAACTCTCGGGCCACTGTCTCGACCCTTTTCCAATTAAACGTTTAACTAATACAAATCAAATGAAAAATCTAACCCGTTGAGCCATCTAAATCGGTTTACTTAAGCGTTAAATACTCAACCCTTGGGCAACTCTCAACCCTTCATCATATACATGACTGTAATTAACCAATTTATGACATCCCCACCTACCATCCAAATCGTTCAAAGAGTAGGTACTTAATAATTTTGTCGTTGCCTGTCATTATTTTAAATTCTTTTTATGGCACAAACTATTAAGTATAGCCCCTCCTGCCTATTGGAGGCAGTTCCTTGTCTCCTTCTGGCCAAAAGATGTTGGTACTTGCTCGGTGGGCGTGTGTCCTGCGCGAGTGCGAACGAGTGTAATCCTTTTACAGAAACAGGAAGTTGTGTGTTGAGCGAAACTATTATTAGAACCATAAATCAGCATGAAATGAGCAGAACGCCGCAGAACCAACAACTGCAACAACTACAACAATGGAGATATGGAGCTGCCTATTGCCTTGTCTACTCTCTCTCTACTCTTTCTCTCTCTGTGCGTGTTCATCGCAGGATTGGCGGCCACAAAGGCGTAGCCAGGGTTCCATTTGGGAGAAAGTGAGGAAACTAAAGTCCTTATTATATTATCAACAATTTCATTACAACTATACAATCTGATCCATTCATATTAGTTAATTATTTTAAATTTATCCCGCCTATGAACTTACATAATAACGATTAACAGGTTGCTTAAATACTCTGTATTAAAGGTTTCGGACCCGTTACATTTACAGTAGAAAACATTTTATTTACAACTATTTTTAAATATTTTTAAACCGCGAGATTACACCATTTGTTCCACTTTCATTACGGTAACTTAAAAACCAAATTCACAATTTCATTAAACACATTTCATACACATACATACATACATATTTAAAATTAACATCTATTCTTTTATTGGTTTCTTATTGTTTTCATCTCCTTTTTGCTACGCCTATGTTAGCTTCTAGAATGGAGTTAGAGATGCCTTTTGCCTTGTCTACTCTCTGCGTGCGTATTTGTTCTATGGTGAGGAAGGCTCGGGCGGGGCGGGCTATGGATGGTCCGTAGTAGTAGTAGTAGTAGTGGAAGAAGAGGAGGCGATAGCAACAGTAGTATTTGTTGTTGGTGCTGCTGCTGAGATGACGTGAGCGACGTAAACCGTTCAAGGGAAACAAGACTGAGACAGAGACTTAAGTAGGAGACGGAAGCGAAGATTCTCCTTCTCAGGTTCGAGCTTTTTTTTTTTGCACTACATTTAGACACATTCATTTGCCGTTTGGCGTTTTTCCTACAAATTTCGAATTTGTTCATGTTGTGCCGGCTGCATTTGCTGCTGGCACGGCCTTTTTCCCCCATTTCCACAATTCACTAATACATACCCAAAATACACAGAACTTCCTTGAATTTGTTGCTGTTGGTCTTTTATACGCCACGCGCCTTTCGCATAAATTTTTTGTACCGAATTTTAATTTTAATTTTGCATTGAGTTGCTGTTGCCGTTTCTGTTTCGGTCGTTCTCCTCCTTCAAGCATGCCAAGCACATTTCTGCCTACGCTATAACCGTTATTTCTAAATTCCGTTTGTTGTTGCTGCTCTTGGCGTACTTTCTTTCCTCTTTGCAGTTTCTTTCATTACACTGGCATAAATTGATTACTGAATTGGCAATTACATTCGTATGTATATGTTTATTAAAGCAAATTTTTTATTTTATTTTAAATTTTATTTCATTTGATTTTTCTTATTGCGGTGGTTTGCTTCGCCGTCCGCAACTCTAAACAGCGAACCTCACCTAACGAGCAATTGTAACAGACTAAATTTTTTTCCGCAAATTGTAGTTGCAACTGAAAGATTCTAAAAATTGTAAAGCTTTTCAAAAGAAGGGTATCATTCTAACCTTACAGTCGAAAATCTCAATTTAATACTGTTAACAGAGTAGTTACAGTAAACAAAAGTGTGCCCGTTTTGCTTGCCCTTAGATCCTTTGAAAAAGTAGTTAAAATATATTGAATTTAATTTAATCAATTTAAATTCGGGCTGGATGTTTTCCAGTATATAAAGGTACTTTTTGGTTAAAGCATCCAAATTAAAATCATTTCTTATCATCAACATATCCACGGCATTTCAAAAATACACTTTTATGCAAGTGGAAAAGCAAAAATTTGATTGATTTTGTACATTTGTTCATTTCTACTTCTCCATTACTATCTGTACTTTGTTTATTTTGGTATGTTACTTTGGTTACTTTAACTTTAATTATTTGAATTTGTAGCCTTTAGATGTTTCCGATAACGTTGAAGTTTATCGATTGTAATATTGTGGTTGCCAGATCAGTACTCCAGACGATTGCAGTATTTTTAATTGACTCAAGAAAGTAGGTAATGTTAGTTAGAAATTATTGATCGTGTAGTAGCTGTGTTTTAATTTATTCAAAATTATTTTACTCTTATATATGTTTTTTAAGATTCGCAATAAGCCGAAATCTAGAGATCAACCGGCTTTACAGTATTTTCGACAGTATTTTTTAGTGTTGGCGTACTTTTCATTGCGGTATCTTGCCGACAGTGTTGGTAAACTTCTGTGGCAGGATTATTATAATTAAAATATTCAGAGATTGATGTTCAAATTATTAATCTAGGTTCTAGAATGGCTGGAGAAAATGAAAACAGCAGTTCGGAAACTACAAATGAGCAAATAGACTTGGCGGTTTATAGAAAACTGGTGAAGCAATTCATCGAAATGGTAAGTACATGGTACATCAATAGCGGTAAAAAATGCGCAAGAAATTAAATTTAATTTCCAATTGGACAATTTTTTCTTATAGCGTCGCTATGGAACAGCCTTGTTTTGGGCTGAAAAAGTGGCAGTACTAAGTGGTCAGGAGCCACGCGATGTTTACTATCAGGCCCAGTGCATGTTCCTTTTGGGGGAATTTCATCGGGCGGCCCACACTATACAACACTATAAGCTGGAGAAGAGTTCCTTGCCCTGCTTCAATCTGCTGCTGGAGAGTCTATACGCTGCCAAAGAGTTCAATGAGGCCGTCAATGTGATTCAAACTGTGGAGGTGGAACTTATGACCATCTCTCTGATTAATCAGCCAGTAGATGCAGGAAGTGGTTATTATTTGGAGAGTAACAGTGTCTTTGGTGGTGAGGAGAATTATCGCAACGAGCTGCTGGCTTCTATATATCTCATGAAGGGCAAAGTCTTTGAGGCTATGGATAATCGTGGCATGGCCATGGATTTCTATATTCAGGCTTTGCACAAATCCGTTTATTGTTTTGAGGCCATTGAAGCACTAGTCCAGCATGAAATGTTAATGTCTTGGGAGGGTGAGTCTCTGCTACATTAAATGTACTCATGTCATTATATTCCCAGCATTAAATTTCAGAGTACGAGTTAATGCATCATTTGCCATTGGCACAACAATCTAGTGAAACCGATGCCAAGCTTATTCTTAAACTATATGAATCCAAACTTAAGAAATATTATGAACTGATAACACAACGGAATTCGGAAGACATCTCGCCCATTGTTAATCCCGACATACTCAAATTCATAAAGGAGTTTACAGTGCGAGAGCAGCAGAAAACTTCCAAGGACTTACCAGTGCCAAAGGCTACTGCTTTGAAGGTCCAACTAACGCCAAATCAATTCATGTCACCAGCCCAAAAGTGGGTAATCACTTGGTTTAGTAGCTAGCATAAAACATTTGATTTAATTTCGCTTGTTTTCCTTTTAGAGTGCTCGAAGATTTGAAGGCACCATCTTTCTCGCTGCAAACTAGTTTATCCCGCGCATCGTCCATGATTGATGCCTCACACCGTTCACTCTTTGACTTGTCAAGCCGCCGCCGTTCGCGAGATCAAGAAAATTCTACACTTATGTCACTGTCAGATTGCTTGACGAAGGTTCAACGTAGCACTGATCTTATGGCCGCTGAAGCTGAGAAATCTTTTTATGACTGCGATTACAAACAATGTCTCAAAATCTTAAATGAGTATGTTATTTTAATTCCTTCAACTCCTGGTTAATGTTTTTAATTTTAATCAGTCTGCTTAAAACGGATCCATTTCACAATAATGCGTTGACCATACAAATCGCTTGCCTGGTGGAACACGGTGATTACAATCGTCTTTTTTATGTCGCCCACAAGCTTGTGGATCGGTATCCGGATAAGGCAATTGCTTGGTATGCTGTAGGCTGCTATTACGATATGATTGGTAAGAGTGATCCGGCTAGACGATATCTGTCGAAAGCCACTGCCCTAGATCGGCTCTATGGACCAGCGTGGCTGGCCTATGGGCATTCCTTTGCCAACGAAAATGAACACGAACAAGCCATGGCGGCATATTTCAAGGCTACCCAACTAATGCGCGGCTGTCATCTGCCTCTATTGTATATAGGAGTGGAATGCGGATTGACAAAGAATTTAGAATTGGCCGAAAAGTTCTTTCTGCAGGCAATGACAATTGCTCCTCTGGATGTTTGTGTTCTCCATGAGCTGGGGGTTATAAAATATGAATATGAATATTATGATGGGGCGGAAACAATCTTTCAGTGTACAGTGGACATTGTAAAGCAGCGCGCCAAGGCCAATAAGGAAGAGATTTCATCAAGGTGGGAGCCACTTTTTATAAATCTTGGTCATGCCTGCAGAAAAGTGCAGAAATATGAAGAGGCATTGGTTAATTTTAAATTTGTAAGTATAATAATAGTAATATTTCCTAATTTTAGTTGCTCATATCGTTTATCTTTTGTCTAGGCTCTCCTGCTAAAACCCCAGACTGCCACCACATATACCTCCATTGGATTTATACATGCCCTTTTAGGGTATTTAGATCCTGCCATTGAATATTTTCATAAGAGCTTGTCGCTAAATCGAGATTGCATTGTCACTTCGACAATACTGAAGACCTGCATTGAGGATTTAATGGATGATCCGACCACTATTGATGAGATTTGTGGTGCAGCATTGGCTGATGTAACCAAATCTATAACTGATAGTAGTCGACGAGTTCTCAATTCGGATAAGTTCAACGGCATGAAACTGAAGTTTGATGAAGATGATGAATACACCAATAATGATTCAAATATGGCTGTTGACATGAGCTTCGATACTTAAATAGGCATCTCACCTTTCTGTGCTATGTATGTATGTATGTTTATACATATAAAAGCTGAGTGCACTTGAACTTAATTCCATATGATCACAGCATACACAGCTGTTTTAGCTAATGAGCCAAGTCTTTGGGATTTTCGTCGTATGTTTTTCCCATCCATGTATATTTGAACTTGCCGGCTTTGATGTATTTTGAAGGGAATACTATTAAGTATTTAAGCGTATGAGTTATTCTTATTTCGATCATATTAGTTATAGTTGTGTTAGAATTAAAAGTTCTGTCTAAAGCGATTGAAAACGTATTACCAGATCCTTTAGTAAAACTAAAAGTGCATTCAACGTGAAAGTGATTATACCCATGAATCTAAACTAAACTTATTATAAAGTTAGATATACATATTTGCAAATTAAACCACTCCAATGGATTTTTCATAGTTTTCTCGCATTATCATTATCATTGCTTACTATAATCGGAAAATATTCGTTTACAAGGTAAAGTTGAAACAGAAAGAACATATTAGCTAGTTTTTAACATAAATTCAATTCGGGGTTTAAATAAAATTAGTTTAGTTCTTTCCACAATTTCTATATTTAGACGAAAGTTTTAGATTTATGTAACAATTGTTTTATAAACTTGTTTATGTCAGTGTCTTGTTTTGAGTTTTTTTTTTGTTTATTTTAATTATTCTTCCGACATTTAATTGCGGCTCCTTGAGAATTAAATATTTATGTATACCAACCTAAGTAGCTTGTGATATTTCCACTCTAAATCACAGACAATTATCGCCTACTTCTACTCCATATATAAGAATCCATAAAGCGAAAAAGGTTGCTCAGATAAATTCTTATCGGTTATCGTTTGGGGGCAGCGGCAAAAATAAGAAAATGTCATTAAACTTTGAATATGCAAACAAACTACTGATACAGTTTATGGTAATAACTACATTTTAACATTGCCCAAATATTTGCCAAGCAACAGAAAGCGTGTGAGAGTCCAAGACGATGACGATGATGACGACAACTCGGATGTCCCAGTCGAAGGTTGGCAGGGAAATCATGTTTATGTACATAAGTATAACCGGCGTGTGATAAAAACAGTCACGTCAACACCAACTGGCCAAAATTGGATATATAAGTTGACTGAATCAAAATCTGCACCACAGTCCAACATTGGAAGCCACAACAATTAAACAATTTTTACCATGAATCGCTTACTCTTTCTATTTGCTTTGGGTGTGACCCTTAGTCAGGCTGTGCCTTTGGTCTCCTATGATGACATAGACGACAATGACACGGAGGTCATTGAGTTGCCCGAAAATGGTATTGATGGACCACCAGGTGCTAACAAGGACATCATTGATCTAAGCTCATATGGAAGTTCTCTGTTTGGTAAGCCAGATCAGGAACTGACCGCAGACTTGGTAGGCAATTATAGTGCTGAAACAGATGAAATTAATCCTGAGGAGTTGGGCAGCTACTTGGAAGGTGATATTCTAGTACCCCAAACGGACATTACCATGAAGAATGGTTTGACCACATTGTCGTCGCGTTGGCCCAAAGGTGTCGTACCTTATGAGATCCGAGGCAATTTCGATTCCCGCGATATGTCCACCATTCAGGGGGCCATTGCCGAGTACCACAAGCGCACATGCATCCGATTTGTCCCACGTAGCAGTGAACGTGACTACATCTCCATTGTAAGTGGCAATTCAGGATGTTGGTCATCGGTGGGACGTGTGGGTGGCAAACAGGAGGTGAATTTGCAGTCGCCGGGCTGTCTTAGTCGTCCTGGCACAGCCATGCATGAGCTAATGCATGCCTTGGGCTTTTTGCACGAACAGAATCGCATGGAACGGGATGGATTTGTGGCCATTCAGTATAGAAACATTCAATCATCCGCTATGAACAACTTTGAGAAAGCAGCCAAGACGGAGGCTTTCGGTGTACCCTACGATTATGGCAGTGTCATGCACTACTCGAAGAATGCTTTCTCCACTAATGGTCAGCCCACTATTGTGGCCACGGTAAGTTTAATTAAATCAAATTATAAATGCCATTACAATTGTATTATTTCCTTATGACCACAGCAATCTAATGGCGCTGATAAAATGGGCCAACGTAATGGTTTCTCCGACTTTGATGTTGAAAAGTTGAACCGAATGTATGATTGCGGTTATGTGGGTGGTGGAAACTCAGCTTCTGTTCCTGCTCCCGCACCAGCTCCAGGTGCTGCTCCAGTGCCTGCTGCTCCGGTTCCCGGTCCTGCTGGCAGTGGCAATCCCATTGTTGATAGTTTCCTGGGTGGTCTCATTAGCGGACTGGGTCTTGGTGAAGAGGAACAAAAGAGTAATACCGAAACAAGTTCTTAAACCAAAAATTACCTATCTTGGATCTATCTACCTCACACGAATATGTCAATTTATTTAATTCATTATCCATCATATTTCTATTGTATTAAGTTTAGAATCAATTGCCGAGAATGCCTAATAGATTTAAGTTTAAAATGAATAAACTAGCAAGAAATTTAATTGGATTGTGTATTAGATCGATTTAGTAACAGGAAATGTAATCGTTAGTAATGTGAATAATTGTTTCTGATCATTCTATTCAGAATATTATTCTTCCAAATATTTCCAAGTGTATAAAACATAAAACCAAGAATAATTGTATATATATATAATTATAAATTTCAAAAAAAAGAAGATTTATCCTTTTTCAGATATCTCTATACTCTACTGTTGAGAAATGCCGGAGCTTTCCAGGGCACGAAAAATCTTAGAAACCGACCAAATATATGTAGCAGTGCGTAAATCATTGCACAATGCAAATTTATTGGCTGTGATCTTGATTCCCTCGGCAGCGGCTTCCATGACTGTTTGTAGAGCTGCATCTACAATATCGGCCTCTCTGGTGCAATCACGAATTAGTTTGAGCCGTTTATTGGCCTCTATTTCTGGCTATAACAGGATAAAGATTAATAAAAGTTGAATTTATTTAAGACTAGTTAAACGAAACTTACCACCAGAGATTCCCCACAACGATTGAGGGACTCATTGATTGAATTAATCACCTCATGTATAAGCTGTGATGTGGTCTTTGAATTCATTTTTCCATATGACACATGATTAATATTTTTAAGATACTCAAAGTAAGATACTGTAACACCACCTGCATTGCAGTAGAGATCGGGAACAATAAGTACTCCCTTTTGAAGAAGAATTTTTTCAGCCGCCGGTGTCGTTGGTCCATTGGCTCCCTCTAAAATCATTTTGGCCTTGATAGAATCGGCGTTTTCACTGGTTATTACCTTTTGGGTGGCACAGGGCATTAAAATATCACAATCAGCTGTTAAGAGATCATCTGTGGTTTCTGTGGCTTTATTGTAGCCCTTTATACTCTTGCTTTTCTCGCTAAAACTCATAAGATCCTATAGGGCACAGGCATCAGGTCTAAGGATGGATGAGAAATGTGAATTTCCGACTTACATTGATGTCGATACCATCGTTATTGAATAAAGAAACATCATATTCCTTTATGCCAATTACTTTGGCGCCCGCATCCTTGACAAATTTGGCTGCAAATGAACCGACGTTACCGAAGCCTTGTACAATAACCTTTTTATCCTTCCAGCCCGTCTCCCATTTGAGCATATCCATCCAATCTTTGTCTTGAAGAAACATATCGCCTGCCTTCCACACTCCTCGCCCAGTGGCCGAATGACGTCCGTTGATGCCGCCAATGTGAACAGGTTTGCCCGTACAAATGGCCGCCGCATTGATATCTTTATACCCAAAAGTTTTTTGATACTGATCCACAATCCAGCTCATTTCACGTGGACCTGTATTTACATCTGGAGCAGGCACATCAATGCCTGGCCCAATCATGTTTCTCTTCAGCAATTCCATGGTATAGCGACGGGTTATAGTCTGAAGTTCGCCTGCAGTATAATTTTTGGGATCAATCCGAATGCCGCCCTTGGAACCACCGTAGGGTAGATTAACACTCGCACACTTAAAGGTCATAATGGTGGCCAAAGCCTTGACTTCAGAACTATCGACATCCATGGCATAGCGTATGCCTTGAGATAAAAATAAAATTGGATATACTGATAGGGATGCCCACATTTACTTCATCCACCACTTACCCCCTTTCAACGGTAGTCGATTCCTTATATGATGCGAACGATAACCCGAGATTATCTCATAGGTTCCATTATTTCTTATAATTGGAAAATTCACCTCAACCGATGTGGTCACACTACCAATTAGGTTTAAAATTGCACTCACTCTAGCTTCCTTCTGATCTGAATTCATATGGGTATGTACATCCATATCTTTAATTAATTCCTTTTCCATTAATTGTGCTGCCTTGTGATAGTAAAACAAGACCATTGACGAAAATTCCGGATCTTTGTCCGACTCTACACTTTTTAAATTCTCGGGTATTTTATGTTGCAAACATTTTTGCTGACGCAATAGCCTAAAGTTATTCCTAAATAAAGCATTTCCTAAATTTCGGAACATATTTGCAAATTCCAAAATATAATTTTAATATAAAGTAAAAATTTTGACAAAATATGTTATTAGATGGACTAAGAGAATTTAGTCAATGCCAGCATATGAAGGGATTACTACGTTAAAAAATGTTTTTATAATATTTTTCCATATTTTTTATTATTAGCATTATTATTATTTTTAACATTAATTGTATAATATTTTATATATATATATATATATATATATATATATATATTTATAGTATATATATATAAATACAATATTTTAGAATTGCTCTACATAATATTTCTTTTATGTAATACGATCGTAGACTTAGTGGCTAAACGTAAATAACTAACTATACACAAACATGATTAAAAATTGTCAAAATTCTATTCAAAACGAACGCATGGAAAACTCTAAGCAGCCGACTCTAATTAACATAAGTAGTCAAACTAAAAGTATTTAAATAAACTAAATGTTTTGTAGTTTCAATATCTATACGTATGTATGTTTATAAAAATAGCGTTTATAACTTTTGGGATCGCACGGAAGCGCTCAAAATGTATTCATAATCATAAGATAGATCAATATATAGATAGATAGTTAAAAGGAGTATAGAGTACAAAAATTTTATGTATGGGGGATGGTGTAAAACTTAGTTGTACCAGTAGCACAGATTATAGATCATTACATATGTATACATAGATAAATACTAGAGACCTACTTAGCAATTACACAAACATATATGCCTATATATATATATATATATATATATGTATCTTCTCTGTTATATACATTACGAAATTGTATCCTTTTTCTTTATAACAACAAATTGTGGCTCTTAATATCACTTTTTTTTGTTTAGGTAAAGGGTGGTTTTAATGGGGCGGGAGGGGAGTCACGTATAGTTTTTTATGGCCTCTTTAAATAATGCTTTTTGATATAATTTGATTGACACTCTTTTGAAATTAAATAAAAACAAAAAACTAAAATCGAACAAAACTATTGCATTGCACACAAAAAATTTCAAATTTCATTCGTGATTTATCAGTTTATATAGTCTTGAAATTTTTAACTTTAACTGGTTTACTCTTGATGATGGTTTGTATTTAAAATTGTTTTTTAGATTTTCGTTGCTAGAAGACTACTTAGAGGCTAAACTAAAAAGTAATTTGTATTTTTAAATTAATTTCAAATTAATTTAAAAAGTCTAAATTTTATACAATAATTACAAGCGAATATTATTGGGAAGGGGATAGGCGGTAGGTTCATCTATAGGGACTAACACTTTAATCTCGTATCAAGATTGCAGTTGAATGCTGCTGCTTAAAATTTAACATCACGCTGTGGGGAAACAATAACTATCGAAAGCATTTTATTTTTTTATTTGTGGCCATTGCTGGATGGGTAAGTGTAGGCACCTGGATACCCTAACACCGTGTGGCACCGTGGCACCTTGACTCTCCGCCTAGTTTAGGCAGCTTCGGTGCTTTTGTTTCTCTGCTAGTCCACATCCTTTTTTTCAATTTTCAAATCAAATTTTGCCACCAATTCCTCGGGTGTGTGTCTGTAATATACATTAATATAAAAGATTAGTTTAAATTTTAAAATTATATATAATTTTGAATAAACTAAACAGAAAGTTACAAAAAAAAATTAAAGTTTGACATAAACTTGTTAAAATTGTTAAAAGGAATAAAGTATTAACGAAAGCTAATCTGATAAAATCTTCATCTTAATATATCCTTCTGTTCTCAATTGACATCAACTTACCCAACTAGATTCTGCAGATCACAGACGAAACGATAGACATAGCGTTTGCCCGCCGTTTTATGAATAATATTTTTGTCATAATAGTATCTCAGGCCTCGACTCAGTTTCTCATAGTTCATTTTGGGTTTATTTTTCCGTATGCCCCAGCGACGAGCAACCTATTGAAATAATATATTATTAATAATTATTTAAGGACAAAATTAGATTTTATTTTTTTTTTATTAGCTTACCTCATCGGGATCGGTGAGTTTAAATTCCCAGCCATCACCCGTCCATGATATGAAACTTTGGCACGTCTTATCTAGTAATAATTCAAGTAGAAATTGCCACAATTGTATGGGTCCAGAGCCGGTGAAACAGGGCACTCCTCCTTGGGTGGTATAGCCACCTAGTAGGGATTTATCTAGACCCAGGCTACTCATATAGGCAGCCGGATGTTGATGTGAATGGGCACCCCATTGATCCATGGCAGTAGCTTGGGCGCTCATAGATTGAAATTGTGGAGCATCGTATGGCGTAAATTCGGATGGATAGCTATCCAGGAATCGATTCCGTCCATAGGAGTTATAGAAATCGGGACTACCATCCATATAACCGTTGCTATTGGCACTTCCGCTACCATTTCCCGCACTCGATGCCTGACTCTGATGCTCTTGGGCTGACATTGTGCTATGATAATCGCTATCATCGTTGGCACTAACACTGCTTGGATTGCCGCCGCCACCTCCAGCACCGCCACCTCCTCCGCCACCGCCTCCGCTGTAGTGTCCGGCTGCTGCTGCCGCCAAATGTGAGGGCAGGCCATAACTGCTGAGATCGGTGGGATCGTTTTGGTTGTAGGTACCATTCCCATTGCCAGTATTTTGTGTTCCAGTGCCTGGCTCTTCTTTAAGCTGATGATTGTATATTGCTGCCATGGCGGCCATATAGTTAATGTTATTGTTGTTGTTGTTATTATTATTATTGTTGTTATTATTATTGTTGTTATTGCTGCCCGCATTGTTGTTGTTGCTGTTGGCATTATTGCTATTATTGCCACTGTTGTTGCTGTTGTTGCTGCTGCTGCTGCTGCTGGTGTTGTTGTTATCGCCTGCTGTTGTTGTTATTGACTGCTGTTGGACAACTGGCGGCAACATGGAGTTATTGTTGCTACTTCCATTAACATTTTGCTGCGGTGGCGGGCTGTGATTGCTGCGATCATGTGTACTGTTGCTATAGCCTAAAGCGAAACAAAATTATATATATAAATTAGATATACATAAGTCGCATATTAAGTGAAATCTGAATTTAGATTTGGTTTTTGGGAAAAAGTTTCTTAAAATAAAATTCAAAATTAAACCTTTACAAAGACATTTTGATCTAAATGTTAAAATCTTGAATTTTCAAAGAACCTTTAAAAGTAAGAAATCTTTGATTAATGTTGATTTACTTTTCAAATTTCCAAAAAAATAATAATGAAATAAATCAATTTTGCATATTGAAAAAAATTACTTGAAAATAAAAAGATTAATTTAATTTCCTATTGAACTGTTTAATAAATTTTCTCTTTCCAATAAATTTATATTAATTTAGTTTATTTAATTATAGATTTTTAATTAACTTATTTTATCAGTATAAAAGTTTTGACAGTTTGGCAATGAAAATTTTATCAATCGAATTCAATAATTTGCTGTGTAGTCTCCCCCCCAATGATTGGGGCGTTTCTCTCACACTCTCTCATTCAAACACACACGCGCACACACACACACACACCCATAAGCAATGGTGTGAAGTACTTCGAAAACCAATCAAAATCACAGCTCATACCAATACGAAAAAACGAAAGACATGCACGGGTTTACAGATACAAAATTCACAGATACAAACGCATACACTCGCATACGTCTTTGTGTGTGTGTGTGTGTGTGTGTATATAACCTCCCCAATCTAATGGTCTGCGGCCACATTAATAGCAAATACAATGAAATTTTCACACATTTCAAGTAGTATCTGTGGGATACAAAACCTGTTGAAATACTCATACACACACACGCACACACACACACATGCGCAGTTGCATTTGTGTGTGCCGACTGGTTTGCTCTCATCACATGCACAAACACATACAAACATATGTATGTATGGCAATCATTTTCGTTCGCTGAAAAAGCTTTAAGCGCTTCCCATTCGCTCATCAACTACAGACGGTATTGCGCAGATACAGATACAAAGATATAGAGATACATATTCGTTGTACAGTTGGCTGGCAAAGAGTTGAACCGATTTTACTATTGCTTTTGTGGTGCCTCCCACAGTGGCAGAAAGATGCAATCTGTATCTGCAGATACATTCAAATTTATCTGACAGTTAGCACAAGTAGAAAATAAAGTATTTAATTGTCAAGCATGGCACACAAGCAGCACTTATCACCCGGGTCAATCTTTTGCCCTTTACCTCCCCCTCTAACTATCTTATCCATACCATAGACCATCCCCCTTGCCAACCGTGTCAACTTGTTGCGTGTTTGCCTGTTTGCTGTTTGCCTGTTTGCCGTTTGCCTGTCGCCCAAACACTTAAAAACGAATTACAATTTAATTAAGCCACCGCATCTTTTTCTGAGCTGCTTTTCACACTTCAGCAATTGTAATTAAAATTTCTATTGCTTGATGTTGGTAAATATTTGCTGACCTGTAGCTGTACCTGAACTAAAGAAGTTGACATCCGAATCCGTGTAATAGGCATTTGCGGTTGTGTGGTTAGATGATGGTGTTGCTGATGTTGCTGATGTTACTGCTGCTGCTGCTACAGTTGATGCTGCTACAGTTGATGCTCCAGATGATGAATTTGGGGATGTTGAAAAATCAGCACCAGCATAAGGAACCATATCATTACAATAGCCCAGACCCAAGGATGCAGCCATTGTAGTATTAAGAGCACCAGCTAAATTCATGCTGCCAAAACTTTGCGATGAATTGCTCGATGATGAGGTACTAGAACTAGATCCAGATGAGGCTGTATTACTGCCAGTACTGCCGCCGGAAAGACGATGATGTTGCTGTTGATTGGTTGAGCCATAGTGTTGCTGTTGCTGTTGATGATGTTGCTGTTGCTGCTGTTGCTGTTGTTGCTGATGGTGCTGCAGATGCAAATGTTGCTGTTGCTGTTGATGGTGATGCTGATGTTGTTGCTGTTGTTGCTGATGATGAAGATGTTGATGATGATGATGATGCTGATGATGCTGAGCTAAATGGTAGCTAGGATAATTCTCATAGCTTTGGAGTACCATATTTGTGGACTCTTTATAATTATAATTTGTTGCCCCTTGACAATTGTTGTTAACAAAATGTTGATTTTGTTGTTGATGCTGTTGTTGCTGTTGTATTAGTTTATTATTCACTGACACTTCTTTGTCACTATCCAAATTATTTGCTGCACTGATTATGGTGGCATTTACTAAGAACGCAGAGGGCGGCATTTCTTCGAGTTTTCAAATTGATCAATACTCAAAAACAACGGAAATTGTAAAATAAAAATGCACGTCATTGACTTATATTTTGATCATTCATTTCAATCTCATATAATTGTGCGGGATACAAACTGTCAAAACCAATGACAATCTAGTTGGCAGTTGTGAGTTTAGATTTTGGTTATTGTTAGAAGATCTTTTACATATATGTATATTATGCTGGTGGTACTTGCATTTGTATTAAAATTGATTTTCTTCTTATTTCTTTTCTCTGTGTTGTTTTTTTTTTTTTCTTTTTGTGGGGAGGATTTAATTTTTGCACTTAATTTGGTTGTGGGTTTTGTGGTCTGTGGAGTGGTCAAGGGAATGCGGGTACGGCTTGCAATTGTTGTTGGTACAGTATATACATATATATATGGTATATTTGATAAGTTTATGTGGGTGTTGAGCACTTGAAGAATTTATTAAGTTGATTTCATTTTTTATTTCATTTATCTGTAATTGTGAGTCAAAGAAATTTTGGCAGAATTTTATAAAAATAACTCAAAATTCTTATCACATAACTTTTTTACGCTGAATTGTGGCCGTTGATTTAAAAATTTTTCAAATAATTTGCTACAAATTTTCACACTTAATTTGATTGAAATTTTTTTTATTTTCGCTTTTTTTTTTTTTGCTTTGAAACTAGAACAAAAAGTGTATTAATTCAGTCAACACAGAACACACACAATTTGCAATTCAATTATTCAATGAGTATTCGATATCACTTGTTTTAATTCATTTATTTCTAGTTGCACTGCTTCAATGCCAATTGTTTAATCTTTGTGGACCGTTTATCTCACTTTTGGGTTTCTTTATATTTATATTCTCATTCCGTGTTATTTTAAACGAACGACTGAACTCCTTCCTTCCTAATGCTACGCGGCGTATCAGTAATATTTTATAATTATGTTTTGTACATTTCCCACTGATCGAGCGAGCGAATGAATCAGCGAGCGTGTGCGAGCGTCAGTTCTGCTACCTTCGACATCCGTTCAAGAACTGAAGTTGCCCTGAAGTTGCGCCTCGTGTTGTTGGCTGTATCTCAAAGTCGGCATTTCATTCGTACCGCTCGCTCGCTCGCTTGTTCGCTTATTCTCTCACTCACTCACTTACTCATTTGACATGCCTCTGTATTTCTGTGTGTGTGTGCCTGCTTGTGTGGGAGCAATTCGTTTGGCTTGTTCGTTCGTATGTGTTCGTATTTTGGTTCACTCGGCTGATAAATTGTAAATACACATACTAATGTGCCAATGGCAATAATAATAATCAAGCAAGAATCGTATACGAAATACTTTCACAGGGTGTTCACATTAAAAAAATTATACACATTTGTACACACATATACATTTTTATATACATATATACATATATTCATATTATAATATATGTATGTATGTATGTTTGTATATTTATATATTTATCTTGAGTTTTAGTTTTAGCATGTTTTTCTAGCCACTTGTTGATTGTTATTTAATTTAAATGCTTTTTGGTACAGTTGCCTTTCAAATTAGCTTTTCGAGATCATTAACAACCCCACACAAATATACACACACACACATCTCCCCCGCACATACAGGCATAGATATGTACATATGCCCCCCTTTAGCAGTGTCCAATCCCCACTTAAATCTCAAAATGGTCTCTAGCATGTGGGCAGCGGCAGCAGCAGTCATCAACATTTTCCCATTTGATGGCCAACAGAAATATCACTTATACATAGAGAATGAGACAAAGTGGGATTGGTTGGCGTCTTTATACATTATACATACATATATACATTATACATATATACATTATACATATATACATATGTATATGTACATACATATATATAAACATATATGGCGGATGAGATCATGCCAAAAACTGAAAACCAACAATAACAACAACAATAAAATCAACTAACTTAACTATTCCACAAAAATTAAAACTGAAGAACTGAAGGCGTACGTGTCTTCAAGATTTTGTGAATCTGCCATTTTTTTTTATACAATTAATTTTTGTATATTTTTTTTTATATTATTGCTATTGTTTTTGTTTTATTTGATTTGTTTAGAAAAAAAAATGGTGGCCAAACGTGTTGTATAGCACCAATGGATTTGTGGCAAGAGTCTCTATACGTGGCCGGGGGCAAAGACACGTTTCGCTGATTTGGTTAATAAACATTACTGGTAATGGATTATCATTATCACCTACACACAGACACACACACACACATGTATGTATATACATACATAGATGTATGTATATATGCATACTGGACTACCAATTGACCAGCTGTTATCATTTTTTAATAATGCTTATTGATTCAATTTATTTGATAAGTTGACAACAACAGTAAGAACCAATGCAAAATCCAATGGCCTTAACTAAACAATAAATTCCAAGAAAACACAAGTATTTCCTGGAAAATTCACCTCGTACTTACTTTGTACATAATCTGTACAGGTATACATATGTATATGTATATATGTATGTATCTGTATCTATATCTGTGTCTGTGTCTCTGGGTTGCTGATAAGGCATAAAAAACCTTTTGCCAATTTAACGGAACAAATGCATACATATGTATGTACATATGTACATTTATTTATTTATATATATATATTTTTTATATACAAAATGTTGACAAAATGTTAACAATTATTTATGCTATGCTGGTTAAGCATATTTAACAGCTGTTGACCAATTTTGGTTATGCCAAATGAACTTTAACCATAAAAAGGATTGCGGGATTTATTTTTTTTGGCCACTTTAAAATTCAGGTAGCACACGCCAGAGATAGACCCCCACACTCTGATACCCCTACTCTTCCTCCTCCAACAACAACAACAAACTAGTAACTTAAATAAAAAATATATATTTTTGACAAAGAACAATAGAAGGCCCAAACGGAAATACGAAAAAACAAAAAATAAAAAAAGTGAAGAGAGGAGAACAACAGCAGCAACAACAAGAAGCAGGCAATGACAGCAGCTGGGCCCTGGGGCAACACCAACAAAAAAAAAAATATAAGACAGAAAAAAAAACATAATATATAAAGGTAAGAGCGAGAGAGATGATGCGCCTCATCGCTTACGACCATTTCCGGTTGAAGCACGTGCGCGTATTGAAGAGGAGCCATTGCCAGAGAGATTCGGAGCCACCACCGAAAATTATTGAAAGCCCCGAGAACCAATCACAAGACCATAAAACTGGTGACACAACACCAACAGCAGCAACAACAACTTGCCGATTTCTTGAAAGGAAAAACTCGCAGGCAAAGATTGAGATCCTCTAACTACTTGCCCAAAACGCACACGTAACCGGGTGGAGAAGAACGAGGTGGGGTGTGGTATACTGTAAAGGAGGGTTAACATAATAATTATCTTGCCTCAGATGAATACTAAATGACAGAAGGGGTGAAAGAGGAGGGGCCATGCCATACCATATATAATGGTAATGGTGTGTGCCAACGATTTTCGGTTGAATTTCAATTAAAACTTGTTTAACAGACAAAAGGATTACAGGATTCATAAGGCCATAATGCCTAGAAGAGCAGGGGAGTTGCAGGAAGCGCCTACAGGAGATGAAACAGCTGTTGAGAGTTGAATATAGGTAAGAAAAAAAAGGTAGAAATGGAGGTAGAATGGAGAAAAAGGAAGGGCACTCGCTGACACTTGAGCCGAGAGCATTGAATTGATATCAAATTGTGTAGAAGCGCAGGATTTCTTGCACGTGTGCGAAATGCACACACAAATCGGAGAGAAATCATACAGAGAATCAACAAAATAAAAATAAAAACGAAGCAAATGAAGAGTCCAATCTATAGATCGTCTTGAATATATATATATATATATATAAATGTATGTCTGTCAGTGTGTGTGTGTGCAGTGAGAAGAAGCATTTCCGCTCTGGAACTATGTGCATGCACTCGGGGAAAAAAAGTTAAAGTCAATGAAACTGGATTCAAATTCCTATATATGTATATATAATGTTTTCAAATCATTAAACACGAAATTGGTAGAAAGGACTTTGCCACATTATTAAACAGAATTAATATACATTCTTGATTTAACAAGAGAAACTCTGAATTTAGGTAAAATTGCTCATAAAATATTTACATTTTTCGTTTATTTATGTATATATTCTTGATTTTATAAACTAAATCCTGAATTTAACAAAAGATTGTACACAAAATGTTTCCATTTTTCTTCGAGTGTATTTTAGCTTATAGCTATCTCTTTCTTTTGGGTTCTTCACTAATGTAAATCGGATGTCAATGCAGCGCGTGAGGCATATAAATTATGATGGAGCGAATGCAAGTACAAGAGTGAGATAGATAAAGGAAAAAGAAAGAAAGAGATAGAGGAAGATAGATAGAGAAAGAGAGAGAGTGAGAGAGATGGAAGCGAACCTGTTAAAAGAAGTCAAAGCTAAATAAATAAATAAACTGTTAGTCTGCAAAACGGAAGGAAATCGTAAACACAAGCCAGTAGTAGTTGAGATGTTTTGACACGCATACTATCATAATTACAGTTGCAGCTAACCACCCCACCCCACCCCACCCCACCCCACCACACAACCCACCACACCACACCACTCTAACCCACCTATTCCCCATACCCCTGCCCATAGGCACTAACTACATACTCCCATTCCCATAGACACCTGTTGAAGCTGCTGTTTCCGTGCAATAGAATAATATCAATTTTCTATGTAAACCAACGTTGGGATGAGATTCAGACAGGATTCAGTACCTGCAGCATTTCATTTCACTTCATTTGCTCCATATCATTTTTTTTCTTCTTTTTTTTTTATTTAATAACAAAATAAACAGATGCATCAGCAACTAAAGATATGCTTTGATTGTGTGTTAGACTTGTAAACAACAAACAACAAGAACAACAACACACCACTCACACACACACACACACAAACATAGACTCACTGTGGATGCGTTTCACAGCTCCTTTTTCTGGAGCGGAAATGAAACCAGATACTTTGATAGCAAACGCAATGTATATGGTGTAGTGCAGTGGCAAAGACTAAGATCCGAGGTGCTCTGATGAGGCAAGAGAAAACAAAAAAAAAAAAAAAAACAAAATAAGGAAAATATGGTAGCTGCTAAATGAGTAGAAGAAATATTGTTCTATGATCTTCAGATTGCCGATTACTTGCTGATCTTGATTAAAATGTTGGCTAAGTGATATTGATCTTGTTATTCGAAGAGGCCACTACAGGTGGCATTGATCCTTAGATGAGAGATCATCTTGTTCGACAATCAACTAGAAAAACTGCAAAAAGATATTTCTAAAGTAGATATTTAGTTTGGAATTGCAACAGTTTCTGATCTTGTCTATATATTATCAAGAATTGAGAAGCCAATCTTTAATATATTCTTAGACTCCCTAACGGAAATGAAAAGAAAAAAAATCAAGATTGTGATAGATAAGAATTAATCGATTCTCAATCTGAAATATATATATAGATACATTGATCGATTCGCCTCCCTCACTGTCTGGCTTTCTTCCTTTTTATATATTTTTTCTTCTCTTTTTTTTTTTTTGTTGTGCCAGTTGTTTTGACCCAGACAGTTGGTCAAATTTTCAGTGAGTGACTCGCTAAATGGCTCATTTATAGCTCTTTCCCACCAAGAGAAAGAAAAAAACACACAGAGCTAGTAAGAGAGAGGGGAATAGCATAATGTGGCATGCGGTCACCAGCAACACAGCAACCCAACAACAACAACAACAACAGCAACTACAACTACAACAGTAAGAGCAACTACCGCAAAGCACAAACGAATGAACATGAACCCTGGAAACGCTGAGGCAAGGCTGTCAGAGAATTGTGCACCTGTCCAACTATCACCATGACTACATTTACAAAAACAAAAAAAACTGTGTGCGTCGACGGTTTGAAACATGTGTGCCCTGGCCCAGAGACAGCGACAGCAACAGTGAGTGAGAGGGAGAAAGAGAAAGAGACAGAGTCAAAGAGAGGGCTACCCCATGGACAACTGTTGTGCTGGGTTGCCTGAGTTTGCGCTTTTTTTTTCCACTATAATTCATTGCCAGATTGTGTGCCGCATACACACACACACACACACACATATACACATAGATGCTTGCATCGCCCACATATTTCCGAGTTCTGGAGTTCCGAGTGTGAGAAACTGCAGGCAGTCCGTCATTCTTTCCTTCTTCCTTATTCCTTGTTCTCCTTCTTGATGTTGCTATGTTACCCCCTGCAACAATAACAGCAACAACAACAAGAACAAGAGCAACATCAGCAAATATACAAGATGCAGTCAGGCGATATGGGAATAGAGTGGAATATTAGAACTGGCTAAGGCCAACGGCTACCTGCCAGGCCACTTTCGGTTTGCCTAATTTACTTGCGCCGACGCATTGTCCTCTATCCTTCAAGTTGTTGTTGTTATTGCTGGTGTTCATTCATAAATCTGAAATCTCAACCACTTGCAAGGAGCAGCACACACACACACACACACAAAAGGCATTGAACTGAAATATTCTTAAAAGGTCTCTTGGGTCTTGTTCTTTAGATTTCAAGGTGCATCGGTACGGAACTAAAGGAAGTAAATTACCGGATGTTGTTTTCTCATTTGCTTGTTGTTCTTTTCATTCTTATTCTCATTTTTTTTTTTTTTTGATTTACCGAAATGTCCTGCGGCTCTTGTGTATTTTTGTGTTTTTAACCTTGCTCATTGCTCATTTTTGCTCAGTTTCGCCTGAAATGCCTCAACCTTTTTCTTCCTTTTTTGTTTGTACCTTTACCTATGTATATGCTAACCTTATCGTATTCTATAGTTAAACCTTAACCAGCAATAATTGCATTTGGTAACTCATTAATTGTCCTATATGCAATGACTTTTTAATAGCCAACAACAATAAGAACAACTTGTATAAACTTTTCCCACGCCTGCCGCCAGAGTAGATACAAACGGAGAGATAGATCGACAATAAAAACAGAGGGGACAAGGGTGAGTGTGATCTGATCATATTTGTTTATATAGTTTTTTCTTTTTTTGATAAATTACACGACAAATGTCCAACAACAGAAACAAAATACAAGGGCCAACTCAAGGTTCCGGCTCATTGCACACCAATGTTGCGTCTGTATCTCAAAGGACAATTTAACAATTCGTTTTCTAGCGTGGGAGAAGCAGTCCTGCAAGGGATAGCATATTACCTTTATGGTTTTTTAAGTTATTATTTAATAATTTGATAAAAAAAAAAATGCTAGGGTAATTACATTAAATGTACATTTGAGTCTATTATTTTAATTTTAATTTAACCAAAGAAGGCTTTTCAATTTGTGTTTTCCCTAATTGTCACGCTAATTACAATAGAAACAATTAAAAGAATATAATGACGAAAATTATAGAAGTAAAATAAATATTTCAAGTAAATTACGTATGAGTAATATTGGTTAAAATATTTATAAAAATACATATATTCAATAAAAAGAAGGTAAAAGGTTTCTATAGTTCAGTACAGTCAACTAAACAAATCAGTAGATGACAACATTTTAGTACACTTTTTCAGATACTTTTGTATCTTCGCAGCTTGCAGGTCATTTACAAGCCCTAAATGAAAGGGAGTCATGGGGGGAATTACTTTTAGTTACATCCTGGCGCTATATAAACAAAATAAAACATGGCAATGGGCCAAAGGCAAATATCAACAATAGCAGTGAATGAAACAATAAGAAAACCAACAATAACAACAACAAGTAAAACACAGAATACAAAATATATCAACAAATCAGCTGCGCAAGCGCACAGATCAAAAGACAAAATGCCGACAACTCAAAACTAAAAACAAAAAAAAAAAAAGAGAGAGAGCAAGCCCAAGACGGGAGAGAGGAAGGCACAATAACTTGGAGACGGCCACTTAAAAGCAAGAGGAAGAAGAAGAAGATGGCGAAGTAGACAAAAAAAAATGGCAAAGGTAAAAACACAAAAAATTAAACCTAAAACAAGCTGAAAATTCAAATTTATTTACACTTTGACGCATTTAAAACAAAAAGAGCGAGAGAAAAAAAAGCCACCAAAAAGTAGACAAAAAAAAATAAAACAAGGCAACAACAACAACAACAAGTAGACAAATAAATGACACAAAAGCCAAAGCTAAAACCAGCAACGATGTGAAAATTAAATGAAAATGAATGAGAGACAGAGACAATAAGACAGACAGAGAGAGAGAGAGAGAGAGAGAGCGAGAGAGAAAGGGATCGAGAGAGTTGGAGATGGGGAGAGAAATAAAAATAGGTAACTAGCAAGGGCGGCCCAACTGATAAAAATCAGGCAAAAGACAGAAAAAAAAGAAAGAAACAAGAGAAAAAATAAAAACAAAAACCTTAACCGACAGACTTTTGCACAGAATTTACGAGGCAGCAACCCAAATTGCATTAGCTTTCGAAATGAGAATTTTCCCACGTTCCCACACACACCAGCAGCTAGACAGAGAGTTACAGAGGGGGGGAGGGTAGAGAGTGCTGCTCAGGTGGTTAACTACAAATTATAACATTTTATTGACGCACTGACGCAATTTCGCGCAGGACCAAATGCCGGTGCAGGTCCTTTTAACGTATGTTACTGCTGCTGGTGGTGGTGGTTGGTTTCCTTACCAAACATTTGATAGCAATCAAATGTTGCACTTGCCACTTGCCCCGTATACCCTAGTTTGTTGGAATTCATGTAGTCACCCTCATATAATACACATTGCTCTCACAGAAACATGGACGTAGTTGGGGGATATATTTATATAAATTTTGTAAAAGATCAAAACCAAAACTCAAGAAATTTTAACAGTTTATATAAAATAATTTATAATATAACTTTTAACTCATTTAAAATATGTATATAAACTATTTAATTATTAAACCCTTAGCATTTATTGGAATTACGCCCCTGTTGACACCCTCACCATCATGTTCACCTTCACCCTCATTTGACCTTAAAAATTTCCCTATTTGTTGCATTCCCCTCTCAACAACAATTACAATTGCATTTCTTTATAATTTTATTATTTGTCTGACGACAAGTGTCCTTTTTTCACAGTTCCCAAGGTTTTTCTTTTAGGAAAGTTGATTTTATTGTTTTTTTTTCACTGTTTTTCTATTGCTTTTCTTTAAATATCTACATTTGATGTTTCATTGCATTTTGAAAAAAACAAATTTACACAATTCAATTAACACGCGAAACCACAAAATTGAAAACTGTTGCCCAACCTCCTCCGCCCCGATTGTCTCATCCCCTTAAGTAAATAAACATAAATGCATTTATGGCAAATTGTGGCAACGGAAATATGCAAGGAAATTGCAAATGGCTTGAAGACAGACACAGGGTGTACATTTTGGCCATTTCTATAGGATTTATCTCATAATTTATCCATGAGTTTAATGTGAAGACGTTGATCGAAGTGTTGATGAGTATTTTGTGAGGGAGTTGCAACGGAAATTGCGGCTTGTTCATGCTTTGGATAAAGGTAAAGTTGCAGGGTTTCCCCCTTCCCCCAACTAAGCAAACTAATTTGTCGCCACAGATAAGAGAGAGAGAGAGATAGAGAAAAAAAAGCCAGTAGAGTAAAAAAAAAACGAAATTGTAATTTCATCAGAGTTATTAATTTTTCACTTTAGACATGAATTTCGCATTAATAATATAATTACGGTTGGTTGGCCAGACTGAAAGAGAAGCAGAGAGAGAGAGAGAGATGGCGAGATACATGTACATACATATATGTATATAGAGCTGGCCTAAAGGAGCTGTGGCATAAAGAAAGAAAAAACGCAGCCTCACATCCGGTCAATATTTTGTCGCCATTGCTCTATCTCTCTCACATGTGAACTCTTACAACAAACAAACAAAAAATATATAAGACCTGAGACAGAAAGAGACCGAGAGGCTGTATGAGAGAGAGAGAGATAGTTGGAGGTAAACCAAATTACACAAAGTCAAACATATGGGAGACCCAAAGATCGGACTTTAGGCAGATTGTTCGTAGTTAAGTTAAGCGCAAAATCTAAAACAAGTTACAGTTCATTCATTTCCATTCATTCATTCACTCACCCATTCATTCATTCACTCAGTCAATTAAGTTAGAGCACTGAACCGGCTTTTTTTTTTTTAGGGGGGAGGGAAGACAGAGAGAAAGAGATAGATAGAAAGAGACTTCATCTCCACCAACTCGAACTCTTAGCCATCGCCATCTCCATCTCCATTCATCGAATGTTGCGAACGGATGTTAGTTTAGTTCTTTGGAGGCAACATTACCGCCTTCTCTCTCCTCCATCAACTTCCAGCCACCACCTCCCACTCTTCAATCTACCCCTCCCCTCCCTAGTCTATCATTCAAGACGTTTTCCACACGAAACACAATTTGATTTTATTTATTTGTTCGTTTGTTTGCCGTTTGTTGGAGTTAATAATTATAAATTGGCGTATGTTGGGCAACGGCCACATCTGTCCGAGATCGACATAGACTTGGACTCGGACACAAACTCAGACTTCAAATCCAACTGGCCAGCCAGCGGATACTTTTGTTGTATTTGTCTATTTCTCCATTTTGTCGTTTTGGTTTCTGTTTTTCTATTTTTATTTTTATTTTTTTTTTTTTTTTTTTGTATTTGTTTGCCTAATTCTTAATGATGCATAAAGTGCTTTGCCAGTTTTTTTGTTTCTTGTTGCCGTTTTGAAGTTTTGAAAGTTGATTGCAAATTAATTGTCAACCTGCTGCTTAAGAACCACGCAATATTATATAAGAAATCCAAAAGTAATCATTGTTTAACCTAATTACAGCAAAATATGTTATAATTTTCAAATATTATGTTTAAATAAAATCTGAATTTTATTCTATAATTTATAGACTCAAAAGAAGTTCATTCTCAGAACCAAAAAATATCTTCTTTTATATAAAAAAAAGATATAACCATGAAATACTTACTTTAAGCCGAAAATTTTTATAGAAAATGTTTTCACTGTTAAATTAAAAAAATAATATAAATTATAATTACATATAACAATATAAATATTTGTATATATAATTTATAATTCATTCGTATTATAACTTGCAAAATTTGATTAAAATTACATTTAGTTGCTAAGATTTAAATATATCTCATTTAAATGAATAAGTAAAAGCCGTCCCCATATCTAAATATCAGAAATTTAAATTTCTCATTAAATTTATCTACATTCCAACAAAATGCAATCAAATGCAATTCGTATCTTTCATTTTTACGTTTCGTTCATTGCCTTTTGGCTCTCTATCTCTCCCTCTGCCTCTCACTAAATCTCCCATTCCCTTTGCCTATCTATCACTCTTGCATTTGGTCCGCCACTATTAGCTGCTTTCGCATTATACAATTTAATGTTTAACAAAAAAACAAAACAAAAAAAAAACAAAAAACAGAAAAAAGCAAAAAAGAGTTCAACTCACATTTGCCGCTGATGTTGTTCTTTGGATTGTTCTTTGTTTAAAAATGAACTCGACCGTAACGCTTTTCTATGGCGTAAATTTACATCTACTACGTACGTAACGAAATAAAACAAAAAACAAAAAAAAAAGAAAACAGAGAACCAAATTAAAGTTCGAGGAGACGTCGTCGTCATCATCATCGTCGACAGCAACAATAGCATTGTTGATGTGGCTGGATCTGAGTCTAACTTAAAACCCATTTGAATTTACTAAAAATTCTATAATCTAAGCTAAAGAAACAACGACACTGGAATACCCTATACTGCTGCCAGAAATTTATTGCCAAGAAGTGAAAGCCTAATTGAGATCTAATCTAATTTAATGTAATTGCTATGGCAAGGTCTTATAAAAGTTAATTCAAAAATAGCGAAAGAATTTTGCTTAATGTTCGGTAGTTAAATGTAATTGCAGATATAATATATAAATTTTGGGATATATATTTATATATAGATTTATTTCCTGACTTTCGTACTAGATGAATCATATTAGTCAAGTAAACTTTATTATATTTTCCCAGATGAATCTTATTTATGAAGTAAATTTAAAGCCTTTTATATTATAGATCTTTTCGAGCGAAATTTAAGATTTTGTAAAATTAAATACCTTTATATATATAGGAATGTAATTTTAATAACTATAATATACCCATTTAATCGTATAATATACTGAGTTTACATATATATATATATATATATATATATATATATATATATATATATATATATATATATATACATACATATATAGGGGGTGCACTTCGCTTCGCACAGTATTAGAATCCAATGTCGGTGTTGTATATAGTTATACCTGGAGGTGGAGTTTGGATTTGGTGTTGCCGTTGGCGCGCGTCAGATTCAACTGAATATGGTAATAAATTAAATGAAATCCCCCTCTCATATGAGCGAGAGAGAGAGAGGGAGAGAAATAGAGATAGATAATAGTTGCGTCTATGTATTATGCAAGTTTCAACTCAATACCAACTGCAACTTGGTTGCATACAAAAAAAAAGGGAAAACCACAAGCAGTAGCAGTATAAATTCTAGGTTGTGCAGCTTTTGAACCATGATAAAAAAAAAACTGAAAAACTACCATAAAACTGAACTGTTGACTTGACTTTTCACAGCTCTCTGCGCTCTGGCACCCACCTACATACATACTATCCATTGTAGCTTGTGTTGCTGCTACTACTACCATTGGTTTCTTTAGCTGTTTTAATTCCATCTCCAACTCCATACCCAATCTCCATCATCATAGTCATCGTCATCATTGTTGACCAACGAAGCGCGCAGGCGCGTAGTTAAACTCCCAGCCAACGATGTCGATGTCGACTATGTTAATTAGCAACAATGTGATTTCTGTTTCTTGCCTAAAGGCCTCCCATTACCTCCTACTCCACCTGCAGCACCTCTTCAATTCTCCACCTTCAACTCCATCATTGCCAACTCCTTCTTCATCTATTCTTATTTCAGTTATCTCGCTTTGCCTCTTATTCGTTCTATGAGAATGATTTATTTGCTGGCACCAAAATCAACTCTTCAGCCTGAAGTGGGAGCATTAAATTCCGCTAAATGCTATAATAATATGGCTAAGGCAGTTAGTTTTTCTTGTTTTTCCTTCATCATTTTCTTAGTACAGTAACTGTGTATGTGTGTGTGCCTCTGTCTATGTATGATCCGCACAAAACAATGGCGTTAAAATTAAAAATGAAATTTAATTTTATGACCTTAACAAATTTGCAATCAACATAATTTTACATGTTATGACTTTTTGGGCTTTATGTTCCGTGGAATGAATTGGACCCTTTTACTAACCAAAATCTCTGCATTCTTAAATTCTTCTCTCGTTTAATTTGACTTGGTTCTGCTCGGTTGCCACAATAATTTGTGGGAGGTGAAAAGTATCTTGCGTTAATGGTTGAATTTAGTGTAATTAATATTTGTAGAAGCGGTGGTCAAGACAATGGAACAACACTGTGTCCATGAATAGGCCTGTCTCTAATTCTGACCAATTCATTTTATTTGCCTTACATTGTATGATAATGGCATTGTTAAGGGCTCTTAATTGTAATTATTGTTCTCGAACTAAGCAATTTTGTAATAGAACTAACAAGTGTATGAAGAATTTCTATAAATTGATAGTAGAAATTCCATTCAATTATAAATTATACTCAAAAAATCGTTGTAAATATAGAACTGTTATGGGTTTATTTTAAAAGTCAATTTTTAAACGATTCTCTGTATTATAATTTTTAGTTCTTAATGTCTGAAATAGAATATGATAACGATATCGAAAGTTTTACAAGTATTTACATGTATAGATATATAAAAGACAGTCTAAAAATGCGCCATGTAAATTGCAAATTTCCTCAAAAACTTTCTATTTGCGAAACTATATATTTCGATTTCAGCAACTAATCCAATATATATTCGTAATTAAAGCAAGTGAAAGTAAATCCATTGTTTTGTTTAGATACTATCCCACTCACCTGAATAATTTACTGGCATCATCTTATGTGGGTTAAAAGAACTTAAAATGAATTCTATTGTCGTTTTCAGAATCAACAAACTGTAACTAAACTGAAATGCTTGACACACACACTCAAGAGTGTACAAAATGTCATCTACCTAGAGACATAAACACTCATACTCACACAATCACACTCTTACTTATTCATATTCATATACATATACAGAGAGTTTATATGGTTGTGTAGGTATGTTCGCACTAAAAGTAATCACCGCGAAAGTTTCATGATTGAAGCCATGTGAGTGGAATTGTCGCCAAGTGGAGGAGTGGAGAAGTCTCTGTTCTCAAGAGGGAGAGACAGAGAGAGGGAGGGAGAGAAAAGATATAGCAGACGTCTGCTAGATGTTGCTGCTCGGTGGCTGCTCAGTCAGATGTATCTACAAGTCAAATGTGCATTAAATGTGTCATTTTGTGAGGCAACAACCTATAAGAGGCACGAGCACGACGACACGGCCAAACGATATAAAAAGCGAATGGAGGAGTAGCCATAGGACCGAGCTATAGTCGGTATAAAGCTGCTATAGAACTGAAGCTCGATCGGTTGGATGGATGGATGGCTGGCTGGGCTGAGGTTATATGCCGACATCATCATGACGACGATGATGAACATGAATCAACAACAGGCGGCAACAATGGCAACTCTTCAAGCTTGGACAAACATTTCACGCATCAGGCATTTTATTATGTAGAAACTGAACTGAAAAATTAAGGCAAACTCAAACATGATGATGAATGGCACTAACAAAATCACACATAAAAACTCAAAATAGAACAAAAAACAAACTAACAAATTGTGTGCGTATTTCACTATTTTTTTTTTTTTGTTATTTAACAATGGAGGTTATATGTATATGAAATGGATTTTTGCAGCCAGTGCTGAAAGGTAAATGGCCTTTGTCTCACTTAGTTGGAGTTGAATTTAAACTTAACTACGATTAACCGAAAAAAAATCAAATCAAATTTGTTGACCATATTCCAAAGAAATAAAAAAAGAAGGCAAAAGAACAATGCCAATGAAGAGAGTTAAAAGATATGTAGGAGAAGAATAAGAAGGAGAAGGAGAAGAAGCAGCAGCGTTAATAAAAAACAATTTTGCGTGCAAATATCTAAGATACACTAGCCCAGATATGCTCTCAACCAAAACATTCAAAGACCCTGGTCATGGGTGTATGGCAATCATTATACAAGCTACAACAACAACAACAACAGACAACTAAACATATGTGAGCTATTGTATCTATATCTATATAAATGTATATATCTACCTCTATCTCTCTCTCATCTGTTGCAAAAAAGAAATATAAAGTGATGACTAAGCGTTAGATATAAAAATTGATTGAATGTGGAAAACACATAGGAGAAATGACTGAATGAATGAATGAATGGCAAAAAAAAAAAAACAAAAACAAAAAAAAATACTTTTTCAGTATGAATGGAAAAACTAAGTGTGTGAAGACAAATTGTTTCAATATGCACAACTCTCAAATGAGATGCCTTTTTAAGTGCAACATTGTAAATCATTCGACTTTAACTTCACCTCCCTCACCTTAGCACAACATCCCCCATCCCATCCCCTTTCTCCACTAACTCTTTAACCCTTTGCTCTTCTCCCTTCATCTTTGTACATATTTACATACAGAAATCGTTGTCCGATGACGAAACTTGAAGCATTTTCAGCTTTTTTGCGCTTCGTTGACTTTTGTTGTAGGTGTTGGACTTGGGCGGTCCAAGGGGGGGAATGGAGGCTTATTTGAAGAGTCATTTTTAAATTAAAAGCCAAACGAAATAGAAGAAGAAGAAACATCGAAATAAATTAAGTCTTAGAAGTAACAGCAACTAAATAAAAAGAAAAAAAAAATCCAAATCGTGTTCATGACACTGTTTTTTTTTTTTGGAAACTTTAGCAAGGCATGAACTCAATTTTAATGTCTATAATTAATCATAATTTGTTTTAGTTTTAATGAATGATTTTTAAGGTCTGAGTCGGAGTTGCGAATGGAGGTTAAAATAGATTCCATATACATATGTATAGATGTATGTATATAGATAAATCGTTGCAACTCTAAAGGCACACCTGGTTACAATAAACAAGACTCTAACTGAAGGCTAATTTACATAATTACATTTGCACTTAAGGACTCCTTGAAAATTCCTGGAAAATATTGTCAAAGTGGCAAACAAAGAGTCACGCACTTAAGCTATCCCCTTATTGGTCATTATGAGGAGTAGGGATTAGCTATATCAATAGTAAAATTAAACCATTTCATGCCGGACTATTCTGTTTTCACACATGCGAGGAAGCGAATAAACAAAAGCCTCCACTTGTATGCAAATGATGCGAAGAGAAATATCAATAATATGTAAATGCAGTCAAATTAATGACTGACAAAAAGACAATCGAAACGAATTAAGAAACAACCCACAAAACCAGCAGGAGGGAACGGGAACGGGAGTCGCCACCAGAGTCAGAGTTTTATATGGAGTCGAAGTTCGAGTCGCATAATTTTTTTTTTCATTTTATATGCGGGCAGCGGCTTATCCACAAGTTTATGTTGATGGCAACAAGAGGGCTAAGAGGGGCACAGAAATTATTGAATCAAATTAAAGACCAAGACCCAACCAAGTTTAAGTATTAATGTTGATTTTAGTTAAATTATTTTCTTGTTTCTTGTCTCCTATTGAATACTCTTTAGTCTCTTGATAAAAAAGTTTAATCAGTTCTTTGTGATTGCAAATAATTTTGTGTATTCAATTTCTATTTTCGGTTATCAATAATAAAAAAAGTTGTTTATCAACATTTTGCAGTTAATCTAAATAAGCTACAATAGACCTATGCTAACAAAGGAATATCAAACTGAATATTAAGAGTCTATATACAATTTTAACCAATTTCTCAATTTAGATTTGTAATAAGTAAATATCGAAATATTTAACGTTTTTTATCTTGTTAATAGTGTATCTAATTTATGCAATGATCTCAAAAGTTTATCATATATTATAATTACTTGATTATTTCATAAATATATTAGTGTGTCTGTGTTTTGAATATTTAAATGCTTAAACATTTATGGCCATAATGTGTCAAAGATCATAAATTCGATTAATTTATTATAATGTCAACACACAGCAGCCGTAACGGCCAAGCTCTCTTTAAATTGTTTCACAAAATTAAATTTCATTGGATCTAACTGTATATATGTATACCTATATCTATACAACAAACGGAGAGTGGCAGAGGGAGGGGTTTTAAGCTGGGTTTATGTCTGTGCTGTTGGCAATTTGATTAATAATAATAAATTTATAGCTCATGCTACATCATGTTAACACTGACTTTGACTGTGACTTCGACTGTTACTGTGAGGATCGCATCCACGAGGGCTTACAATGCATCTGAAATGATGCACCGCTGTTGATGTTGTTGCTGCCGTACCAATTTGTATAGCAAACACGCATTTAATAAATGTATCTCAATCTCAAGCTGTGCTGTTGGCGTCGTCATCGTCGTCTGCCCTAATATGTAAACAATTTAAATAGATATTTAGATATGCTGTCGGCATGCGTCCGTGTCCGCGTCCTACGCTGGCGCCACCAAACAAAAAAACCACGGCAAGGCGTACCACCATCAGCAGCAACAACAACAACAACAACTGCACACAGTTTAGCTATTTGTTTTAAAATTTAATTTCCGTTTCAATTTCACATAAATAAATTAAATCAAGCAACAATCCAAATATAAATCAGAGTAAAAATAAAGGGGATAATGCATTGGCAATTATTTTTGTTGTTTTTTTTTTGCCTTGCAAACAATTAATATATAGAGAGAATCATTTCTAGACAGATATCTCGGCCATATATAATCGTAATCGCATCGTAACGTAATCGTAATCTAGTAAATGATTGTTTAAATAACATTCCTGCCGGATGCCCACTCAATACATATGCCAAACCATCGACCATATCAATGTCCAAATATATAAATTTGATTTGATTTTTTGAGAATGTGCAATAAACAAAAGTTTGACTGCTTAATGAGACCAAGAGAGTGAAAGGGAGAGAGAGAGAGAGAGAGAGAGAGGGCAAGAGCGGAGGGGGCAAGAACTATAACCATGCAAAATTTATTGCTAAAACTTATCGGAAATGCCCCAAGGGGAAAAATTAAGTGAATTTAATCTTTAAGAGTAGCCGGGGAATTAAATATGAAAAAAATATAGAAACTTTTCTCGTACAACAAACTCAAAACAGCTAATCATTTGAAATTTATTTACAATAATTAAATAATTTTATCAAGTCGAGAAAAAAGAGAAATAGATAGTAAAACTAGAACCTGATCTTGCAAACAGGATTTTGTAAAATTGATATTAAATAGTCACTCTTTATGGCTTACAAAATCAACTGGCTATATAATTTAATCTTATCTACAGAATGATAACCCAAGATTGGGTAGTCATTTTGCTACCTTTGTAACTAGGTTAACATTTTGCTTTTCAGATTAAATGTCTTTGTTAAAATATAAAAATTCAGAATCAAATATATAAATTATCCTTACGAGAGGATTCATCACTTACCGTTATGTGACATGGCGGGTGCTGATGGGTGGAAATTGTTCTTATCACTGTTGCCTGTTGCTGCCGCTGCTGCTGCTGCTGCCCCATAATCCATGGACAGGCGACTGGCAATGCTATTATTGTTATTGTTATTGCTGCTGTTTGGCGTTGATGCTCCCCCTGTCGCATGTTGGTAATTGGCTACCTGATGGTCCGATCCACAGACCGAGGCTGTTGTAGCCGATTCAAAGGAATTTCCATGCACAATATCCTCATTTGGCTTCTCACAATCTACACAAGGGAAGAAAAAAAGTCATACATGTTTGTTTTGGTAGGTTGGAGGATGAACAATAATTAAATTAGTTTTATACAATAAAAACAAACTCATAATATAATGAACCCAAACTAAAAGGGTTGCAAAATTTAATACATTTTAAATAAAAAAAAGGGGTAAACTTGTGTAGCGTTTTTCTTTCACTGATTTGACTTCCGTTTCTGGTCACGGAAAAATCAAATTGCAAGGCAAAAAAAATGAAGTCAAATTTGAAAGTTGGACAGGAAGCAAGGAGAGGGAGAGAGAGAGGGAGGCAACAGGTCGAAACCACCAGAAACAACCACCTGAAAGTTCTTTGCCGTCACCTAAATCTCATTCACCAGTTTACGCTGCTACCATGATTTGATTAGAGCCTGGGGCCAGGTTGAAGGACTTCCGTTGTCGCTCTATTTATTGCCTCAACTTTTTTTTTCTCTTCTCTCTTTTCACGTTTACAGGTAAATTGGTTATGACTGGCGCCAGTGGCTGTTGGCCTACAAGCTGATACTTCTGTCATTCCCCTCACGTATGTTTATGCTTATATTTATGTATGTATGTATATAGTTAGAGCACTTACCTTTTTGTAAAATATCCAAATGCTCCCATAGTATATCACCCGTAAATGCTGGCGTTATGGCCAGAAATTTCTCTTTACCCATTTCGACCATTTCGCTGCCTTTCATTTTAAAGAATGGCTCCAAATTCATTGTGAGCAGCGAGAATTCATTTTTGGCCCAATTTAGCCAATAGATGACATGCTCCTCCGTCCATTCGCGGGGATCTACATTTAAATAAAAATGCAAATAAATACATTCATATAGCAATAACACTATGAATATCATTTAAAACTATTGAATTAATTGCTTTCTAATGCCATGTGAGAGGGCTACTTAATTAGTTTTATTTGAATGTTGTTGGGTCGCAAGAGCGTGGGAGCGTTATATCCAAACAAATTGTTATGATTGGGCTATGGGAAACTATTAATATTCATTTAACATATGCATGAACATTGACTTTTTGAATGAGAATTAATATTTTATACAGGGAATGCAATCTATAAGCATAAGACTATGTTTCTTTCGTAAAACAAGTTATAGATCAATTTAAGTATATTTTTATATCGCTTATCAAAAAGTGTTTATTTATTATTATTTTATCTACAATGAATCACCATAGTAAATATTTGTTATCAATATAATATTTAAGTTTTCTTGTATTTTCAATTTTAAAAAACATATTAAATACCTTTGGTAATGTTGCAGTCCTGCACCTCCTTTTCCCAGGAGGCAAATGATGCTTTAAGCACCTCGTTGACTTTCCGATTAGTGCCCGGTGTGAGGGGTGGCAGGGCGGTAGGTACATCTGAAAATAAAGAATAACAAAATAATGATTAATAAGGGTCCAAAATAATTTTTATTTTTTAATTTGAACCAAAAAGGTAAATTGAGGTTTTAAAGAATTTGTCACCTTTCAATTTGCCATGGCTGGCAGGCAATTGCTGCAATTTGTGTGCCTTCAAATGAAATTTACTCGAAAAGCATGGATAATTATTATTGAGGAGTGTTTGATTGCTTTGATGATAGTTGGCCGAACGAAGGGGTGGCAACATGCGGCTATCATTCCAATCAATCCATTCATTTGTCATGATATCGTTTCGGTTTTGCTTTCCGTTAAAGCCAATCGCAAGAGGGCGGCGTTATTAAGTGTTGGTAGTTTTCTTGTTATTATTGTTGTTGTTGTGGGTGTCAAATGTCAAAGCAATTGAAGATACTCGGTAATACATACAGATACAAATGTAGTTACACAAGATTGAAGACGTTGTTCAATTGATTTTAATTGATTGGCTTGAAAATCAAAGCATCAACACATTTGACCCGAAATGTCAGTGAAAGTCGCGACCCTTTCACAACGCAAAGATTGAGATACAAATGTATCTATCAATAAACATATGTCTAAGGAGATTGATTTAATTATAGTTTCGCTTGGACGGGGTATGACGGACAATTAAATGTTAATTATACAAATCACAGCACAAATTGCACACTTCAAGCTAGTTTTTAACACACAGAAACAAGCACATTTGAAGATTTGTATCTATGTATTTGTAGTTTGAAAGAAAAATTGTATTTTAATTTATTTAACCAAACAGAAAATAACACACACTGAACACGAATAAATTGTATATATATATATTTTTTTTTTTGTTTAGTACGTCTCTTGTTCTCTGTGTATCTATTGGATTGCTGGATTTGTGAAGCCGAACTGAAATGAAACGATCATGTCCGTTGTGGAAATATCCTAAACAACGAGACGAAACGGGAGATAGAGAGAGAGCGAGAGCCGGAGAGTGCATGTGCAACATGTGGAATTGAAATGGGCAACTCGTAAATCTCAGAGAGCGAAACGATATGGAATTCATTCACAAACGAAACGAAATGTGAGAGCCCGACAAAACTGTGTGTGTGTGAGTGTGTATAAAAGAGAGTGCAAGTGTATGCTTATTAGTATCTCTGAGCGTGTGCGTGTTTGTATCTGTGTGTCTGTTTGGAACGGAAACGGCCATCATCAGAGCGGCAACAACAGCAACTACTACGAGAGCAAGTATACCTAGTAAAACAACAGAACAACAACATTTTATGGCTTGTTTGCTTAGCCCAAAGCAGAAAGCTAAAAAAAAAAACATCACCAAAGTAAATATATGGTAATGGAACGAACAACTGGCAACAGGTGACAACACACACACACACTCATACACAAATACAAGGTACAACAGGTGAAGATAGCGAAAAAAAAACTCTGTTTTATTCAAAGTACTAGAATTTCAGTTCCTACTACAAATTTACCAGATTCTTGTATACACACACTTATGGCAAATCTACTCAAGTTTCCTTCACAGACACACACTCACGTTCTCACACACTATTGTATGTATACCTCTTCCACCCTCTCTTCTTGGTCTATCTCTCTGTTGTTTTGAACAACCAATTTATGAATGAATTTCTTGTGTTGCCTCACACGAGCATTCGCCAGAAAGAAGGAAGAAAAAAAAAAACAACAGCAACAACTTCAGGCAAACCAGACAATTGACAATGTGTAGAGACGTCGGGTCTAAGGGGCATGAATACGAAGACAGAGATGGAGATGGGTCTCTCTGGGCTCGTTTTCTTCAGCGTCAAAAATATATACAACACCAACAACAACAGCAACAGCAGCAGCAACAATGATCGCTGTCGACGCTGACTGCTTCCGCTGCTTCCGTTCGATGTATCGAATGGTGATAAAGCAGAGTAGAAGGAGAAGAAAGAAAAATACACGCAAAAGGCCATAAGATAAAGCTATTATGATGACTACTACGACGCGACCAGGTAAATTTATGAATGAAACGTACGTAGCAGCAGCAGCAACAACAACAACAACAACAGCAGGAGCGTCAATGTGTGTGTATGTGTATAGGTATGAATGAATTGAAATTACGTGCGGCGACTGCGGAGTGGTGGACAGAGACATGGCTAGAGACGGCGGAGACGAGCTAAAATCATTTTGGTCATTATCACGATAAAAAAAAAAACCGCATAATTGGCGACAAATTTTAGAGAAGGAATAACCCCACATATATACATATGTACATACATACATACATAAACATTTATGTATCTAATAGATACAATGCAACAGCAAATTTTACAGTGGGCGGTCGACATCTGCGTGTTGAACAAATTACCTTACATACATACATACCTATGTATGTATGTATTTATTTATGTTCTCTTGCTAGCTTGTGCATATTTGGCATTGCATATAGAAATTAAGAAAAAATATATACATACATACATATATAAAAAAGCACTTGAAACTACTCGCATAGCAGTTACAAGTTGAAATTACAAAACGTCTGTGCGTGTTCAAAATTCATTATGAGTGTTTTTCAAGCTTCTTTAGTTCAGGCCACACACGATCCAAACTACCACCCCAAAACACTTGGGTGGTAATACACCAAGGGCCAGCCACTCTACTAATATAATGAGAGAGAGAGATAGAGAGAGAGAGAGAGGGATAGGTAAAGAGATCTTCCGATTTGCAGATAATGACCGATGCGGTTTGTAATCATATGAGGTGTTCATTGTTCACTCCTTCTTGATCTTAAATAGGTCAATCATGTGCCTGCCCATCACATCAAGGGGAAAGCTTGACTGCCGCCACTGCCTCTCATGTCTCCCCTCTCTCATCTGATTAAAGATTAGTGCACGAGATGGTTGAAAGTCACGGACAGTTGAGCTGGCTCCTTCTTCTAAATTCTTTGAATTGCCATCACTTTGGCAATAATTTTTATTTCAATTATTAAATGGAAAACAGAAACCAACACGAAACTCTTGTCAATAATATCCTATATAATAGATGTATAAAATATGTATATACATATGTATGTATGTATATACTAACTGGAATTGTATTACTTAACTTGATATCACATTGAACTAAAATGTGTTGACCAACATTATCTTGAAACACACATCACGTGAAGACGTATTAACTTGTTAAACGAAAAACAAAAATAATTCCCTGAAATCTATTTTGGCCAAAAAAATTATTATGATGCTGATATGAAATGTCTGGTAATTTTAAAATCGGAAATGTTGTCGCATGGCAAAGGTTATACTTAATTATGCCTTTCTCATGTTTTACTATAATAAATGGAAAAAAACAAAATAATGGAAATAACGTCTCACATTGTACAGTATCAATAAATAGCTTTATGTTTCTTGGAATAGTTATGTGTATGTATATTTATTACCAATTGAGATATGCCATTTCGAATAGTTTTCTAAGCGACATTCTTCCTTAATCTGTTATTGACTACAATACAAAAGTCACGTACTCCAAAGTTTCTAACATATTCAAATGATTAAACTATAACATAGTTAATAGAAAAGCTTATTGGGATGCTGATTTTCCATTCCCTTTTTGTTTTTTTTTTTTTTTTATAAAACTACCCCACCCTTTCCATGTCTACTAATCAGTACTGTTGGCTGACGCAATTAGCTTGATGTTGGATACGAATATTTTTCTAATCTTTCTAAACATTTATGAGTCAAATTTAAGTGCATGTGTGAATGTGTGTTTTTTTTTAATGTTACTATAATCATATGCATTATGTCTTATCACAATTCTAGGAAATCATTCAAATGGCCATCAAGGAAATGAAGCACTCGCAAAAATTTATTAGTGCAGGTTATTTTTGGTTTTGGTTGTGACGAGATTGCTTATCAGTTAGAAGTAAGGCAAAAAACAAGGTGGAAGCCGATAAGACTCGGCCATCTTCAATTAACTTATAACTGAGTGCGTTATAAAATTGTATTATTTTACTATTGCGAAACTACGTCAATTTCATTCATAAATTTGAAAATTTGATAAAGCAGCTCAATACGTTTCCTTCCTTTTTCAATTTAGCTTCCTTCCGTTTCCCGTCAAGATAACCAAAATTTGATTGTTATCAAATGACTTTTGAGGAAATTAAATTCATAAAGAATTTATTGAAGATCGGAATGTTATCAAAAAATGGTATTTTTTCTTCTTTTAAACATTTCTTTTCTTATTGAATTTGCAAAACCTTTTCTTGCACTTGACTAATTGGTTAAACGTCCTACTGAGCCATTTTGTGTTGCAATGCATCAGAGTTTTCCGATAAGTCGGAACGTGTAACTAACTACACGCAATTTTCCATGTGGCAGCCAGAGAAATTAGCAACAGCAAATGGAAGCCAAAGGCAAATAACCAAACAAACCGAACAGTCGAACAACTCAGAAGCCACAACCACAAAGCAAAAGTCAACCAGGGGAAGAGGCAATACTATGGCCCCAGCCAACAACATTATTAAGTATTTGCTATTGACTTCCGGTCGTTAGATATTTCATTACCAACTTCATTCGAGTCGAGTTGAGTTAAGTTGAAGTTTCACTCGCTCTCTCACAAAGATGATGTTGGACGACGACGATTCTATTAAATTTTATATAATATTCCGCCTGTCTGGGCGGTCTCACATTGGCCAAAGGTGTGCAATTGAGAAGATGAGTTCGACAAGCTAATGACTGCGACTGGCAATTATGGCCAATAAATATAGTGCAATCAATAACTGTATTATAATAGATATGGAAATGGAGATGCATATAGATTTACAACCAACCTATAGGTATATATCTATATATTAAGGTATATGTATATAACAATATATAAAGTTAAATCCTCTTTGATTGCCTTCTGTCTATCTAGTTGCTTGTCCCATGAATTTGTAGCTATCAATCCACAGATTCGTTTGTCCTTTGATTTTCATTGCGTATCATCCTCGGGCCATACAAGGCATCTTTGTGAACTAATTTGATTGAGTTCATTGCAGACTTTAGAAAGACATTTGAATGTTGGCATTTGGTGGCCCCATCGACTTCTGACTTCTTTAAATTCTTAACTCGTAAATTAAGTCAATAAAAAGGGGCGTTATAAGGGAATTAAACAAATACAATTTCAAACAGAGGGAAAAAAGTGACAAGTTCTTGGAAAAGTTGTCAACAAAAATAAAAAAAAAAAAGACAAAAAAAAAAACGAAGTAAATATATAAGCATAAAAAACAGATGCAAAAGATAAAACAGCAGACTTGATATACTCTTTCCTAGGAATTACTTAGAGAAAAAAATGCTGAAATCAAAAATGGAGTTTTCATTTCCAGCCCTTTTTAAGATTGTTAAAAATTGCAATTTTATATTAAAGAATTATATATCAAAAATATAACTTCTTTTAATTATTAACAGAGTTCTAGAAATCATAAAAAGCGCATTTAAATTTCGACTAATTTAATATTTATATTTTTGTTTGTCATTTTGTTTTTTTTTTTTTTTGGTTCTTGAGATTTCTTCGAAAATCGTATATGCAATTTAATTTCCTTAATAACACTAAACTTGAAAAAGAAAAAAAATTAAATGAAAATGGTAAAAAAAAACTACTGCACAATTCTTGAATTCTGGCTAAAAGAAATGAAAGGCAGAAGACAGACGAAGACTGGAAATTATATTGAAAGCAAATAAATCAAAAAATGTGCATCCAAATTACGACAAAACACACAGTGGGCGCATATAAATAAATATGTATGCATGACAGGCTGCCGGAAAGTGGGAACGGATCGGGAATGGTATCGGGATCGGGATTGGGATTGGGCATTGGGTATTGGTAGACCCTGAGAGTTGATAGTAGTGCAGTGGGGAGTTTTCGATATAAAAATAATTGCAGGAATTGTGTGAGTTGTTGTCGGCGCTGACGAAGCTGACGTCCACCAAAAAAAAAAAAAAAACAAAAATAAAATAAAGAAAAAATAAAAGAAACCATTGGAATCGGAGGCTCTTGGTTGTGGTTGTTGTTGTTGCACTTTTGCAGCTGAACCAGCAAAAGCAGCGGGCAAGTGTAAAAGTATAGATGTAGTAGTGCAACAAGAAGTTAAAGGAGAGAGGAAAACATATACATACATATATATATGTATAATACATATAGTAGGTACATATGTATATAGTAAACCAGGGAAAGATGTGGCCATGGCAACGACGGGGCTGAGTTGTCGTACGAAACTTACTACACCGGAAATATAAAATTACACACTCAACACTTAAATTGTGTGTACCCCAATGTATCTTTCTCTCTCTTTCTCTCTGTATGTGTGTGCGTGCGGCTGTCTATGGGTGTATGCGAGTTCTGTTGCATGCTGCAAACAGTGATTCTAGTGTTATGCACTGCGTGTGCATCAAATGATGGAGAAGGGTGCAAAACGATCGAACCCAATTTGAGTGACTCTATTCGAATTGGTAGGAGTCGAAAATGAGAATTAAATTAATTGCCATTTTGATGTAGGTAGCCCGACAATAAATTGACATGAAATGTGTTGCACCTGAGGTGTGTAAATTTTTATGTGCGTGTGTGTGTGCATGTGCTATAATTGCAACATATATAATAAAAAGAATGAAAGAGAATTTCTTCATTTTTTTTTCCATGCCAAAACTTAATGATTATTGATAGGCTTTTACTTTCTTAAATTATTCTGACTGGGTCTGGGTTAAAATTAAATTATCAGAAAAACCGTCACGGTTTGCAATAATATTTAAATTTAGTTGTAATCCCATGTCTTTATATAATAATATTGGAAATTGTATTTAAACAAACTATAATTTAATCGTATATTTCTATATTTTAGCTCTATTATTCTTTCATTTTTTCTTGTTTGTTTCTTAATGATCGATAGCAAATTTATTCTCTGGTCAGCAAATGATATTCCTTTGTATGTTCCAGTATAGATTTACTGCCCCTGAATCGATGTCACTTAATTCGCAGAAAATATAATTCCCACGCACTTGAACTTGAATTGAATGATCCATGTGTTTTATTTTGACATACTTAGTATATACGTACATATGTACATACATTATATACAAGTATTTCATAAAGAATAATTTCAATGCGAAAAATATTCGACTCAAATTACACAAAACTCACACATATAGGAGAACAATGAGTCTCTTTGCCAGCTTTTGGCTACCTGCTAATGATCCTTATTGCGATAATAAAATAAAATTAAGGATCTTTTTTTTTATTTTTGACAAACGCGAAATACTCTTGCTTATGCCAGGTATTCACGACTTGCCAGACATTTTATTTTATCATAAATTGTGTGCTACCAACTATGCATGGCCAGTGACGGCTTTTGACCCCGATTTTGTTCATGACCCTTTCCGTCCAACTGAAGCCGCTGAATGAGTTTTTCAATGATGCCCCCTCGATCAAGGACTCGCTTGGTTTGGTTTGTTTTCGTTTAGCATCTTTGCTTGGCGTCTGGCTCCAAGAGTCGTGGGAAAACGAAATATTTTGGCAAAAGTTTCTCAAGACGCTTTCGTTGGCTCTTGTCTCCCCTTCTCAATCTTCAAGTTTTTTCCCCTTTATATTGTATATATGTATATATATATATATTTTTTTCATTTTTATTTGGTTGTGGTTTTGCTTTTTATTATTCGGCGACTACTCCCACTAAAAAAAAATCGAGCATGGAAAGGAACTGGAGCCGCTGCTTAGTCATATCCTACAGGTAGCCAAATAATTGGTCCCTCTGTCAGGGTACTTTAGGCCGATAACAATGGTAGGTCGCTGTCTCCCACAGTGTCTGGTTGACCAACAGACTGATACGTAAGTACATATCTATAACAAATTCAAATACCTATTTAGCCTATGTATGACTCAATTGGAAATTTCAACTTTGCAAATAGATAAGACAACTCCTAGGAATGTTATTATATTTTCTTGGAAAACCTCTTCTGCGTCATGTTTGACTGGAAAAGCGTTCTCTCTGTTCTGTTCATTGCTGCAAATAAATGGATATTAAAGGGGTAAATACACATTTTTTTACTTGTCCCCAGAGCAGGGTAAAATTGACTACTTTAATTTCTTTTTCATTTCGGTTTTTTTTTTTTTCATTCTTTCTTAATTTTAATTTCATTCAATTAGCCCATGGAAATCTGACAAACAAACGACAACAGAAAAAACATTCACAATGCGTTATACGCGTGCGCAAAAGCGCTCAACTTAATTGTGCGTACGATTAGGGGAGATCCAGCAGAGGGGAGGTGGACACACTGGAGGAGGTTGAGGGAGGTCTTTCTTTAATTGTCAGTGGGCGGTGCCGCGAACACTTTGTCTAATTGCATTTATTCATAACTATAAAGCTTTGTTGACTATTTAATTGTATGTTGAACTTTGATGACATGAAAAACGCTGATGGAATTGTGATTACCGATGGGGAACGGCAACGACTGCATCATTTGAGAATATTGGTTGACTTTCAATATAACAAATCCGAATTGCTTAAACTGGATTTAATTATTTCACTAACCATAGCATTAATTCTATTAACACTTTATTTAATGCTTTATACAAATTTTAAAAAATAATACATTTGGAAATGGAAATGATTAAATGATTTTTAATAATTTAAATTGGAAAAGAAAAGGATTATAACCTTTATAAATGGGGTATGAACCCAATAGTTTTCTTTAAGAAATAGTTTTATTTGTTCTTCTTGATAATAAACCCAAATTTAATCTTTAAAAGTGACAATAAAAAAAAAAAAAAAAAGAAGATCTTAAAGCCTTTGCCTCTTATATATACTTTGACACGTTTAAATGATATTCAAGTAATTCAAATTTCAGATTTATAAAGAAATCTAAGTAAATGATACCTGATGTAATGCAATTCAAATTTTATTCTAAATTACAAATTTCTACGAAATTTTGTATGGTAAGAAAACTGAAAAAACAAGTCATTAAAATTCACATTGTCGTAAAACCTGTGCGCCATTGCAATTTCAGCATTTTCCAATTAATTCTAAAGAAAATAAAATTTCATCGCATAACAAATTTTTTACGAAATATATATCCGACATAACTTTTTTTTCAACACAACTGCAAACACAATTATTTTATTGGACTGAAAAGTGTGAAGAGTTTTTAGCATTTTATAGTATCGATATTTACATACATATATGTACAAAAAAACACAAAAATTGTATAGAAAGAGAGAAACAAAAGTAAAAGAAAAAGAGATAAGAAAAAAACAATGGAAAATGTTTATTTAGCAAACGATCAACACAAAATACAATTTATATAGACAGGCCAAAGTCAATCGTTGGCTATATACAGATGTATCTACATACATATATTGAAGGTGTGGACTGGACTGGAAATCCCCCAACAACAACAACAACAACAACAATAGCAATAGCAACAACAAATGCCTTCATGTAATAAAATTGATGATCAAACGAAAACTCTCACATATTGATGTGAATGCACAATGGGGGCTGGAAAAGCTAGAGTAAAATATAGACAATGGGAAGGTAAGAGGGGATAAGAGGTATATCGGTGGCAATAGTGGAAGGGGTTAAGAGGATAAGTAAATGCCAAACGGAACTGAGATCAATCGTACATCGATAACCGATGTATGAACGTCCCATTTCCAAAACAAATTCACAAATAATTTCATTTTTAATACTCGGAATTGAAATAATAAAGTTTTTAAAAAACATTAATGTTACTTTTATACCCTTGCTAAAATATATACTCTTCAATTTTAGTCGGATGTTTTAAGCAAACAAGAGGAATAGAGAAAGTATATTCATATTCTAAATCAGCAGAGCTGTCATAGTTTTAGTTTAGTTTTATTTTGAATTAGCAAATGAATAAACGAATTTTAAACAAAATCAGTCAACTATATTTGTTAACTATTATTAAGTCGATTTTTCTTTTTCAGAAAGTTTGTCTTTAGATTTTCTAAGAATTTATTTCTAACTTTAACTCTGCGATATTTGCCTTTATCATAAAGTTCTTTCATATAAAGGAGTTAAGCCCATTCTATTAATCCAAACTGATTTACTTAAATCGATTATCTATATAGTACATTTATATTAGTATTCAAATTTGAATGCACTTTAAAAAGAGTATAGAAACTATAGCATAAACGATGTTAGTCTGGCCCCTTAGGCCACATTGTTTTTCTTAGTCATATTTGTCTAACACATTTTAATGGGTATTTTGTTTCAACAAGACCAACAGAAACGTGGCCAAGACATTAAAGAACACAAACAGACACAGACAGCGCGGTTTCAATGAAATTGTTCTGCAATCTTTACGGATCTTCTCCATGGTGGCGGATCTTCAGCGGAACTTGTCATGTTTACAAACAAATAACAAAAAACACGAAGAACAAACTAAGAAGAAAATTGCGTTAAACATAATGTTAAAATTGTTGTTGGTTAAAAAAAAAATACTACCGAAATGTATGTATATTTTTGGCACAATAAATTGATCGACTAAAGTCGCGTATCCGACCGAAAAAAATAAAAAATAAAAAAAAAACGCATTGTTTATTTTCAACGATTTTCCAACAGTTGAAAAAACATCAAACGACAAAAAAAAAATAGACACACACAAATATAGAGCCAACAAAAACGCATTTTTATGATTTTCGAAACGATTTGTTATATGTTTTCAATAGTTCTTCCTGTATCTAGAAAATCATCCCCACATCTGACCCAACTGAGTTGGTGCCCCAACTCTTTGCGTGTAATTAAAAGCTAAAATCATACCAAAAATTATGAGTTGTTTGTGGATTGGCGGGAGGAGTCAATAAATTTGTAGATATATATGCATATATATGTATGTATATCTACTTGATAGATCAAAGCATTTGCTTTTTCATGTTTGTTGCCATTGCACTTGTTTGTGGTGCATAGGAGGGAACTGAAGGAGGGGATCTATTCAAAAAAATAGAAAAAAAAAATGGTGTGAAAAATGCAATAACAACAACAACAGAACAACATGAACAAGATGAAAATGCAACGGAAAACCCCAGAATGTCTGATATCAAACAGACACTTTGGCAACTGTTTGAAGTGCGATCATACAATAATGATGACTATGATTACATATAGAACATATGTATATATAGTACCTAGAATTTAGATAAGGCACTTTAAAGGGTCAGCGTAAAAAAACATTAAATGAAATAATTAGAAATTGGTTCGATTTCTATTATATTTATTGATTAATAGAGCACACGGGGAAACACTTTGAGAATAAGTGTGATTGATAGGGCAACAATTTGTCTATATATACATATATATATATAAATATATATATGCAATCCATATAAATTCATTGACTATCAATCGTAAGATTTATAAGTACTTTAGGTGTATTGTCAAGTCCAAGAGTCACCTAAACGGAAATAGGTGAATTTTTAACTTTCATCTAATTTTAGCTAAGTTTTTCTTTAAGCAAAAGTTACAAACGAAAGAAAGTTACCAAAAATTAATTATATAAAATAAATAAATTGGTTTTCAATAAATATCTGCAACTAAATTGAATTCAGATAAATATTTCAATTTACTCAAAAATTAATTTATCTTTATAACCTTTGTCTGATTATGCTTCCTCTTCTTGCCGCAACCTTGGTAAATCAATCAAAATCTTTAAACTTCCAAAAACTCAACACTAACACATAATAAAATATAAATGAAAATATCTGAAGATTGACAAGTTTAAATGAAAATTGATGCTAATTAATTGCCGGGAAAATGAGTAAATTTTTCATCGTTTTGTTCTTTGACAGAGAAGGAAATGGCATATAAATATTATATAGACTTAGATTCATGTGTTAAACTATAAAACCGATGAACAACAAAATTTTTTTTTAATCCACACTCATTAGTTTTACAAGATCGTGGGCAATATAATTAAGAGCAATAATGTTATCATTGTCGGAACATGGACGCGTTTTTTGACGATGATGGGGACCTGTTGGATCCAATGAATAGAGATAGCGATAAAGATAGAGATGGATATAGAGATTGAAAGACTGAGAAACGACGATGATGATGATGATGACGATGGTGATGGAGATGGAGACCAGGCACACTTGCCACAGCAGTGTTTGTTGGTTTATTGAGATTTGTTGTTGTTTAACAATTTTGCAATTCAGCTGTCGATCAATTCATTCATAAGAGTAGAGCTATACATATATATATATATACCCATTCAATAAGACAAGTCGATCTGGAAAACTTGCACACACACACACACACACAGAGGGAGAGAGACATCCGCACATGCTGGTTTTAGTGGCAACCACCCGCCTGTTGGATCAGTTCGGTTCGGTCCACTACAAACGAAGTGATTAATTCATGTAGTGGCCCCCACAGTCACCTCCCCTGTTTTTGGGGCCGATTCCTCTATAGTTTTTCTGTTTTCTCAATGAAGAACTGGTTTCGTCAGTGTTCGATCGATTGTTCAGTGGCGGTTGCCACTGCTGCTGCTTGTTGCTGTTGCTGATGTTGCTTGTTGCTGTTGCTGTTGCTGTTGATATTGGGGTTTATGTTATTATATTCATCCTCACCTGATCCCCAGCAGCTGCTCATCCGGTCAATGTGAGAAAACCAAAAAACAACACACAAACTCATTGCAAAAATAGACGCATGCAACTTTTTCTTTTTGTTTTTTTTTTTCTTTTTTGTCAGAGTTGCCCCGAGAAAGGGGAAACTGCGAGCTGAGAGTTGGATGCTGAGGCAGAGCTGATCAACTGGCCAGATATTGAGCAAGTGAATGATGTGGGGTGCTCAATGAAATGCGAAAGTTGCACACACACACACACACACACATACATTTATATATATATCTGACATTCAAATCAGCTTAGAAAACTGCAACAAGTGGCCATGGCCAGGCCCAAGTCAGCCTATTTTAGCATCCGTAGCAGCAGCAGCAAAGGAAGCAGCAGCAACACTAGCAAGTTTAATGAAAAAAGAAAAATCAAATCAAACTGGAAAAGCATTTGTTGATGTTTGCCAAGTTTTTCCCTTGCTGTTTTTTATTCTATTTTCTTTTTTTTTTGTTTTCCTCTTCTTCCTCGGCACGGAAGTTTGCCAAGCATGTAAAACAGTTAATGCACACAGGATATGTTTCCGGGCCAAACGAGTTTCTGGTTTCTACTCCGATTCTCGTTTTTCTTTTCTCACTTATTGCCTCGGCGTTTGCCTGTGTAACCTGTCTGCACCCATCGAAGTTATTAATTATCAATTTGTTTTAATCAATGAATACGAAAACAGAAAACTAGTTATATATAGACAGATATATACATATATACGATAGATCTATCTGTGTGTCTTTTGGTTGAAGATGAGACTTTTGACTTAATTTGAATTTAATTGGCTTGGGGGAAGTTCGCTTTAATATTTTTCACAAGTTTCAGCTTCTTTATTGTTTTTTGCTAATCAATTCAATATTTTATTTAAAAATATGTAGATTTCAATGGGAAATAGTTAAGCCAACATTGAGTTGGTCAATTCGGTCAATCACCCAAAAAAAAAAATAAGAGAACGGTTTATTGTCGACTATGCCGGATGCATATTGGCAAAATAAAACAGTTATGTTTAAAGATTTAAGTCTTTAAACGTTCACAGATTTCGATTCATTATAGACAAAAAAAACTGCTATACATTATATATGTGTAATTATTTATATCGTTACAATTTGCAATACAGCTCTGATTAAAATTAATAAAAGAACATAAAAAGAACCTTTTAATTTCAATCATTCGAAACAACTTTCAAATGGTTTGATTACCTACTATATAAATTATTGTAAAAAACCAGCGACAACTAACTAAAACTATAAACGAAAAAAATTTAATAAAGCTGATTGCCAAACAAAAATTTTTAATTTGTTTGCAATTAGTTTTCATATTAATTTATCTTAATCCGAACTATTTATGGTAATGGTATCTTAGCGAATTAAAGCTCCACTAATTAATATTAAAGTTTGAAAAACTGCTGAATAATTCTAAATATTTTGCAGATTCAATCTTTATTAAAATAGTTAACGAAGTAAGGCTTATCCGCTTTTAGAATCGAAGTATATTGGATCTAAATTATTTGTCTTGAAGTAACTTTATTTATTATACTGGTAGGATTAATTCAAATAGCACATTTATATTATAAAAAATTTTATTAGTTATAGCAGATTAAGTCTTTCAAGACAAAAAGGTTTTGTTTTAATACATTCGAATTTCACTTAGAGAAACAAAATATAATAAAGGACTTTTCAAGCGTCTAATTAGACCAAAATCCATTTAAGTTGGTGTAAAATTTGATATTCATCTGGAAAAAATATAAATTTCTTTCTTAAGTTTGCAAATTAAATAAAATGCAAAACCAAATAATTGTTTAAAGAAGGGAAACTGATGTGCAAAATAATTGAAGAAATCCCAAGATAAATATGATAATGTTCGCCCTCTCTCACTCTTTCTCACATTCTCTGATGGCATCAGTTGTTCTTGCCGTTGTCGCGGCTACAACAAACAACACCAAAAACAACTCCAACGATCGTGTGGAGATCTGTAGCGAGAGTCCAAGGGAAATACAGTAGCCAGCAGTAGCCAGCAAACAAATTACACACAATTCAAACTCCAAACAGAAACTTCACAGCATCCAAAGCCGAATACAACAACACATGAAGACAACAACATTATTATCTGTTTTATGTCCAACGTTAAAAGTTGAAACGAGACAGAGAGAGAGAAAGAGAGAGAGAGAGGCAGAGACCCTGGCGCTTCACTAGCCACTAGCCAACAGTCACCGTCACCCCACTACCAGAAGCTTCACCAGCAGCACCATTGATCTTCATAATGATGATAATAATGATGATCACGGGGTACGACAACGCATCGTAGACATAAGAACCGAATCAACTTGAATGGGGCAATACACACAAACCGACATATACGAGTGTCGTCGCCGTAGCTACTGTTCAATGGGCTGGGGTTCGGGATTGGAGATGTGAGATGAGATGCCAAGAGAATGAGATGGGATGGGATGGGGGGAATAGATTCTCTGATGGTGATGCTGCCTGCTTTGGTCATTCGTACGTTGATCGTAGTCGTTCGTTTGGTTTTTCGGTTAGTAAACCGGATGTTCCTAATCATTGCTAGTTTGCCTCAAATTAAATATGCTTCGCTCATATATACACACATACATATATACACTCATATCTATCTGTAAGTATATATCTTTTGTTTGTGAGAGCCTCACATGTAGATAGATTATATATATATAATATATATCTATACGATACTTTACTACGTAGTAGGCTGCCTCTGGCATTAACAGTAACCGCAACCAGCATTATGAATGAAGTTTTGTGAATTCTTTTTGTATTTTTTCTTCTTTTATTTTAATCTGTTAATTTTTAATCTAGTCGTGTATATATATACATAGTTGAAGTTTTAGATAAACAGATAACCAAAGTAAGTTAACTCTAACATAGCTTCCGCTTGGGTTTGTCAATCAAACTGAAAGCCACTAATTTATGTATTCATTCATGCTAACTGGCAAGCCAAGGCAGACCAATTTAATTGATAGAACAACTGCAAACACACACACATAGAGACATTCACACACACTCACACACAATTACACATATTCATAAATTCATTTTTATCAACATCAATTAGCAATAATTATTCATTACAACAAGAACCATTCCGAATTACTGATGAGCTGATCAAGCCTTACTCTAAACGATATATATGGCATATATAAGCATATTTTGATCAGGAAGTATCTGTCTTTAATCTACCACAAAATTTATTAAAAGTTTTCTATCTTCTCTGTTACATATTAAATATATCTTTAGGAACGGAAAATATTTGAGATACTTTCAGGAAAAATAATAAAATGTATTCAACAAATAGAAATAAATTTAACTTCTTGATCATAGGACAAATTTATTGTTTTAGTTACTTGAATTAACTTTTATCACCTATCCAATTTAATTAAATCATTTTCTACCCTTATATTAGGTAACATATGATCCGTTTTGTTGTTTTTCCTTGTTTATATTTTACCACCCACTTGACCTAAACTTAGCAGGTTAAGAACTTTATTTATTGACTATTTCAAAAACCTATTTTAGATTCATTATTTTTTTTTTTAAATACTCTAAAACGTTTAAAATAAAATCTGATCCATTTTTAAAGAGTTTGCCACTTGTTCATTCATTCATTCCCATCCGATATATAATGTCTAATGTATTAATGTATTTAATAGCTTTCACACACTCCGGGAAAGAAAACAGAAATTAAATTAAAACAAAACAATACAAAAAAAAAAGAAGAAGAACCCATAAGCCATTATAAACTCAGTTGGTAGCTTTTAAGAGCCATTTGGAAACGGTATTGCATAAATTAAGACACAAAATGGAAATAATGTACATAAACTATACTCGTATCTTAAACTGTAAAAATAAAACAACAACATTTCGTTTTGTCATGTTTATGGCGCCGAAACGTTTTCCAGTTTAGTAATTTATTTAAATAAATACGTCTCTATATAGTATATGGTCATTAATTGATAACAATTTGATTTGAAATGCATCAACACAGACAGAGAGACTGAAATGTGTGACGGAAGGCATTTAAAGATCGAATATTAATTGTTTTTTATTCTTTTATTTTTTTTCTGTTAAATAAGATTTCAAAAACGACTGGCGCCGTAATCAAACCCACTCCATGATAATACGACCGAGTATTAACTTAATTTCCATATAACAAATTGACAATGGGGGGGCGTGTTAAGAAAATAAATAAAACTCTGCACGCGAAAAGAATAGATCGTATTTTTAAGTATGATTGTTTTTTAAAACTAGAGCATTTTAATGGTACTATATAGCATTTGAAATAAAATTTGTAATACATTAAAAAGCAATACTTTCCTTTATGCAATTAACTTTTATCCCATTAATATTTATGATTGTGTACAGATTTATTTTTCTTGTGTGTATCTTGATAACTTATTTCTACAGATCATAAAGAGGATACAATTGGAGTTGCGTAATAAGCCCACGCGAATGGACTAACTAGAAGTGGAACCAGGAGCTCAGTCTTGGAGCTTGGTCTATTAACTGGAACCCAAACTGTTTCTGTTTGAGTGTTGTGGAGCATAGCACCTGGCGTTTGACTGCCCTAGGATGATGATGATGATGATCAAACTGGAAGCTATACTTAAATTGTGTGCGTGGTGTACCCCTTAGTGTCCATTCTCCCGCCCTCAGCCTCTTACCCAGCATTTGCATATAGTCAGTTCTAGAGGAAGAGACTGTGGCATTGATCATTAGACTATTTTTAATAGAGAGACCAGAGGTAACTAGGCGGTTGAGGAGACCAGTTTGTTGCTTGTTTTAATGCTGCCATAAAAGTGGTTTGGTCAGCTGTTCAACTGACCGATTCTCCATCTTACCATCCCCATCCCAACTCTTTTCGCATCCTCCTTCCCATTCTACTCCTGCTCCTCCTCCCACCTTCTCTCTCTTTAACATCTACCTATTGAAGCAACAGGCTTAAAAGTTTCACCTGCTCCTAGATGAAGTTTTGCAGCTTGCGTGCTCGAGTGTTCGTTTGTTGGTTTTCCAGTACAGGCTGCAATTGTTAGGAATTTCTCACTTAACTTTTGGTAGTCAGAGACTCATTTTTTTTTTTCTTTTTTTTATTTTTTTTTTATAATGCTACCTAAACAATACCTTTCAATAAAAGTGCTGAAACACTACACTAAATCCAATAGTGTTTCAACAGGCGCAATGACAAACTAATTTATGTACATAGCCACAAATCTTTGGCTCAAATAAACAAAAAAAAATAGAAAGAAACTAAATACAATTCGGTACTAGCATAAATTAACTTCCGATCGCGATGCGCCCCATTAAAATATACAGATACACAAATATATATACATTTATACATTTATGTATATATATAGAAATTTATAGCTCAGTCACAGAGAGGCTAGAGAGGATTCAAATATCGAATGGGTGTTATGGTCAGCATCAGGCGGCAACAATTAAAAATGCAAGCGAACAACAAAAACACTCAATAAAATTCGTTGATAAATTGCGCCAAGCATCAAAGGCAACCCACTGAGCAGAAGGCGCTCCACTGCCACCTTCATCAGCATCCACCGCGATCCGGCCCCCTCTCTTTATCCAAGCCTTTTAGCTTCATAGCAGCCACTTGCAATCTTCTATGAAAATTTATCGATTGTTTTTGTTTAGAGAATCGGATTGAAAGCGGCGGCGTTTGGCATAGACACAAAAGCGCCAGTGCCGACAATGCAATACAGTGAAAGAGCGATGAATAGATAAAAAGAAAGATTAGGACACAAAGTGTGAAGATCAACTGAAAGAAATAGTTAATCTTTGCTCTTATAGCCTCAAAGAATATTAAATGTTATTAAAGAAGAATCAATTAATTTCTATAGAGAATCGCTAAATGGTGAATCGAATAAGACAAATTATGGATTACCAATTTAATTAACCAGGCAAACAGAAAAGAGCTTTGTGTTTCCTTTATAAAAAACTAAATAATATATAAAAATCCAAGCATTATACAATATGCTTACTTTGACTTTAGTTGTTATAAAAATAATATTTTGCTCTTTGAATTCGGAATAATGCAAATTATATAATTTAATTCACTTGGCGCTAAAAAATGTTTAATCTAATTTCAATTGCATTTACGAGTATGAGTGTGGAAAGTGCCATGACCAAATGGCTTTTAATTCGAATGACAATGTGAGAATGACAGCATTAAAACAAAACCCATTAAAAGCGAAGAAAATTTAATTTCAATTTTTTTTTTTTATTTTAAATGTGCTACAAATTATGACTAGGCATAAATTGTTTAGTGAAGAGGAGACAGGCAGTAGATGGCATACAAGTGATGTTACCTTAATTTGTTGTTGTTGTTGTTTTAAGCCAATTGAAGCGTTAAATTATCAATTGGTCTTAAACAACGAATTGAGCAAAATAGTTGGGCAAGGGTTAACAGGGCAGCAGCGTTAAATTGGCCAAAAGGCATACTCATATAGTCATATACAATACGGCAGGCGGACACGCTTCACTTGATGTTAATGGTTAAAACTCCTGGAAAACTAAGGCCAAAGCAGCGTGCAGGCAACTGGAAAATTGTATAGACAGTATCAATAGTAATAATAAAAAAGAAAAAAAAAACAAAAAAAAAAGAAAAGAAACTCAAAAAATGCAATATTATGGATGAGGCAGGTGTTCGTTCCATATTTTTTGTTAACCATATTTGTTACCATATGCCAATTTGATTACTATGTCTATGTACATATAAGTATCTCTATATGGATCCAATATCTTTGAGCGATTTATTTATCAATCAGCTTCGCTGCACTGAACTGCATTCAATTCAACTGCTTTGATCTGAGGTGAGTTTTCGTAATTATGATCATAAATGCAATTGAAGTTTTCCCAAGAACGGGTTTCCATTTGCAATTTGTTGGCACATCCCGAGAGGAGTGTGTCTATCTATCTCTCTCTCTCTCGATGTGAGTGTGTGTTTGTGTATGGACAGGTTGCCTTTTGTTGCACTAATTGATTCATATTTCAGCATTTTGTTAATAGCATTTCAGCATTTCCTTTTTGTCCCCTATTTGGCTTTTATGATTAATTGGATTAGCCTAAAAATGGATAACATTTAATTTTTTTTTTTGCGTATTTGAAATGAATTGAAAAATTAGAAACTAATGATGACACAAGTATTGTTTTTTTGGGCTTTAATCAGTTAGCCGCTTATGGCTATAATTATGCATCTACATAAACTTGAACCAAAACTTTAATTAATTATCAATTTTATACGCTTAACTTGTGCTGGGTTAAGATGTTGATTACTTTATAGATCAGGTTTATAAAGTGATACTGAAGCTTTAAGCAAAGTAAGCGAAAATCCACAGTTTTATTCTTTATCTTTATCTTATGGTTGAATTCAAAATTTAATTTACTTGCAAATGTAAATTTAACAATTAAAACATATTGAATATAAATAATAATAATAATAAAATAATACTAAAGTTATGGAGCAGATGCTTTTCAATACGTTTGATCGGTAACGCTACTAATATTAGGCTAAAATGATATTTGTTATTTATAGGTAAAGGATAGGACCAGAAAATGTTTTTTTCTATAGTTATATTGTGTATTTAACCTAAGTGGGAAATTTAATAAAATATTCCAAAAAAAAGTTGAATATGTCTCGAGTTCAAATTTGAATTTAAATCAATCGTTTTCTTTATCCTACAGTTATGGACTCCTTAAAAAAGAGTATTTGAAGCTAAATTTGAAGACAAACCTAATACAAAAGCAGATCAAATATAGCTAAATAAATACGATTGTTCGTGCTGTTAGAATATATAAAGTAAATGTGCAGACAGCAATGCAAACGAATTCAGCAACAATTTAAAAATTATATTTGCGATAACAGCTTGTAAGTATGCAACACTTTTTAAAGAATTTCCACTGGCTACTGTCATCTAAATAGTAGGCAATATTTTTTTCCAACCGCTAGAGGCCGCTGTTAAAGTATCAGACAATATTTAAGCGGTAAATTTAATTTAAAACAGGTAAACAAACTTTTAAAAAATTAATAACATTATTTAGCATAATAAAATAAAACAAATACAGAAAAGCATCCTCAAGCCAAGAATCATTTGTTTATCAATATTTAAATCCTTTTGACGAGTTTGATTTAAAATGTATACATTTACAGATTTCTAATTGCAGCTAAACAATTAAAAAGAAAATTTAAATTAATAGTTTATTAATTTCATTCTACTTGCCAATATTGTCAAAGAAAAAACTTTCCATTTTATGTGGCAAACGAAATTTCAAGGTAGAGAGTACTACGAGCAGCATTATAATAATATTGAAGTGCTGATAAGAGAAGCGCTTATCTGACAGTCACAAATATTTGTTCGTTTTTGTGTTTTGGCAGGCAGCACACAAAAAAGCAATAGGCAAAATGGTTTTTGTTTAAGTTCAAATGTCTGAAGGTCATGGCAGTGCTTGCACGTGTATAAAGGTTCGTTCTTTTGATAATTTGCCATAGTTTAAATAGTTTTCACCTCGACTCAGTTAGCCATTGTGTTGGGTCAGTAAAAAATACATAGATCTACATATATTCTATTGCCCCCTCACTCTCTGCGTGCCTATTAGCTATGCACGGGCATTTTTTCAATTTAGACACATCCGTTTCAACCATCAAAAACAAAAAAAAAAAAGTAAAATGAAAACGTTTTCGATTGGGGTTTTTTTTTATGAATGAAATTTGTTGGGTACTCAAGATCATCAGACTTTGTGATTAGATAAAACCTTATTTATTCCATTCGCGATTTACATACGGAAACATTTGAGGAGCTAGGGAATAAACTGGCTACTGATTGGGTATAAATCATGAATTCTAAAAACAAAACAAAAAATCTGCCCATTTTGAACCATAACAAAATCTTTCATTGCAATTAATCAACAACAAAAATTTTAAACCAACAACAACTCAGGCTGTAAAAATTTATGAATGAATAAGAAGTAAAGACAAACAAAAAGGCAGACAAAAAAAAAACTACAAAGAAATAAAGAAAAAGTTATCTATATTAAATCGAGGCACCAACTGCTAGATACTCTATAAAAAGACGTTGAATTTGTAGATTTTAAATATAGAAAATTAGAATATTACAAAGGGAACAGACTTAGCCATATATTTAATGGACTTACCCATATATTTAATGGACATTACTATAAAATAAAGTTCACCAAATATTGTATAAATAGTGAACGATTGAATTTTGCACAATACTAACAAATCTAAAGAAGACGAAAAGACAGGAACTTGAGCTGACAAACGGTGTCATATAATTTGACGACTTTAATATACCCTGCTTGAGCTAGCCTGTGCCCATGGTATAAGAAGCAGACAAAACGCAAACGCATGAATATCCATATCCACAAGTAGTAAGTGGGCCTGGAATACAAACATACATACATACATATGTACATGAATACATACACTTACAAACATACAAATCTACATACATACATACATATGAAATATAAAACAGGCGAGCCCGAGTCAACTACAAAGATACATTTGTATCTATGTGTGCGTGCTCTGTGTGTGAATGATCGTATGAATGAAAAATTGTAGAAGAACAAAAACAAAAACAAAAAAAACAAACCGAAAAAAGTTGTTAACGCAGCAGTTCCACGAAAAAAAAAAAGAGGAAAAAAATCTGTGAACATGAATTTGAAAAGTCAAAAACTTAAATTAAAACAGAGAAAAAGAAGAGATAGGAACAAGTGAGCAACTCGTACGGTTCCCAGCAGCAGCAACAGCAACGGCAAAAGCGGCAACAGCCGCGGCAGCAGCTGTCCACAAATGTGCGTTGAAATTATGAATAAATAAATCCAAAAAAGAAAGAATAAAAAAATGAAAATAAATACAGATTGCAATGAAAAAGAAAACCAAAGTTGAGATACAACAGACAAGACGCGCCCACGGCTGGAGCAGAGCAGAGCAGGGACAGAAGCAGCAGCAGCAGCAACAGCACCAGCACCAACAAAGCCAAAAGGGGGACCCAAGCCGGTTTAAAGGAACAGGCAAAAAGGAAGGAAACAAACATCAAGTATCCATTGACAAGAGAGATACATAGTGGGAAAGAGATAGATAGAGAGAAACCGATTGAGACAGAGAGAGAAGGAGAAGAGAAAAGAAATGAGAGCCCCCCAAAGCAAACCAAAAACAACAAACAAATCAAAGTTCTCCCCTTTCTCTTACACCCCGCCAAGTTGGGCCATTCATCAAACTGCATTTCAACGCCGCGAGCAGTTTTATTTTGTTGTTTTTTCTGTGTGTGTTGGCCGCAGAACCAGAAAGTAGTTTTTGTTTTTCTTTTTTTTTGTATTAGTGTATGAATGAAAACGAACGTGTTTTGTATGCAAGAGATAGAAAGAGAGACACAGCAAGAGCAGAGAGCCTGCCTGGTCAGCCAAACGTCGACTGCGCCGTTGACTGCAACGCCGACGCCAATTGTAGATGAATGAAATGAGCGCCAGCTACTAAGCCCCCAAAATGAATGAAACATTGTAGTTGTTGTATGGACGCTCTTTTGCTGTTGCTCTGCTGTCTCCATTCACTCTCATGCCGCTCTCTGTCACCAGCTCTCTTTGTCTTTTAACATTTTCATATTTTGAATAATAAAAAATAGAGGAAATTTGAATTTGATTTGCTTTAGTTTATGATTAATAAGTATATACATATATAAGGTATACCCACACACACGTGCACAATATTGTTTATATGTATAATTAAAATAAGGGCAAAATGCCTCTTGGTTTCTATCCCTCTAGTGTTTATGTATATGTCTGTGTATGTGTGTGTGTGTGTGTGTGTGTGCGTATACATAATGTAAACTAAATTTACGTTTCTTGTTGTTGTCGCTCGAGATCCCCCTCCCCATTTCCATACTCTTGCTAAATGGGTATGAGAGTTTTCGCACCACAGATAAGAAATGAAATCCGATAAGTAAATAAAAATATATATAGCCATTCCTTTTTGTTTTTAGAGATATGTCTTTATATTTATAATATGTAGAAAGTGCTTTGATAGAAAGGTAAATAAGCTATTTTATTTCGGTAAAAAAGACAACTTTAATTTGCTTCAATTTTTTATTTTCCTATTTGCTAAGAGTTTCCAAATGAGTTACTAGTTTTATTTTCTCAAAGGCAACTAACCAAATTGGATTGCTAAAACTGCTTGAATTTGCTAGAGTATAAAAAATGTGTCATAGTCAATGTTGGTTCGTCCCCTTTTGGTTTTTATATGCTCATTGAGGGGGCCCCCAGCTTCTGCGCAGTTGTCGCCGTTTTGCATGTTTTTGTTTTTTGCCATTTTTATGGCCCGATCTTCTCCTAGCAATAAGCGAAAAGTTCATGCTGGCGGCCGTTTGCTTGCTTCAGATACATTTTCGTAAGGGACTCTGGGACAAAACTGATACATACCCCATATGCATGACTATACATTCCCACATATATATAAACATATATACAATATAGTATATAGATATACATTTATATATACATACATACATATATATATAACATATAGTTGGGCACTGACTTTTGTTTGTTTGTGCGACTGCGTTGACATTGAAATTGTTTGCGCTTTGTTGATTTTTACCCAGAGATAAGGCATAAATACTTCTCTTTTTTTGTGTGTTTTTGGGGGGAATACTACAGTAATTTATACATATAGAAAGACATATATATACATATATATAAATACTGTACATAATGTATATATATCCCAGTTTATTTTATGATTTGTTTTTATAAACAGCATTAAATCTTTGTTCTTTTCTTTCACGCCAATAAATGATATATTTTTTGTATAATCTATAAAAAGCCTTCGAATTGTATCTGGAGCAATTGGAAAACCCAAGCGAAAATGTGAGAAAAGTCCCAAAAAGAATATTTTATAATTAATTTAAGAACCGGGTATATAAAATGGGGGGAAAAATGTGAAAAGTGATTATATTAAGTAATTGTAATCAATATGAGTCTGAAAATTATTCTTCTTACTCTTTTAATAAACATTAATTGAATTCCTTTTAATATATAATAAACTTAGAAATGATATTTTAAAAAACTATTTCGACAAGATAACAAGAAATAATTTAGTTAATACAATCTCAATTGAATTATTCTCTTTTTCTTTTATTTTTTGTTCTTATCATTAGAATTAAACAATTGTTTAGTAAAAACGTAGCTCAACAATTTTCATCAACATTTCAGTTCAGTATGAATAACAAATTACCATAAAGACATACAAAAGTACTTAGTTGTGACTGCAAAAGTGTGTAGGTAAGTATGTATCTTGTATCTTTCTGTCCAAATATGTGTAATAGATAAAAAAAAGTATGTATATATATGCATATATATTTATATATGTATATACTAAGCACACATCATCGTACAGGCGAACGCGCGACATTTTGTCACATTACGTATACGTACAGTTTTTGACTGAGTAAGTGAGTGACTGACGTATTGCCTGATTGACAGCAGCAACAGTTGTGTGATGTAGGGGAAGCGAGAAGGCAAGAGAGCAAAGTAGTCAGTAAGAGAGATAGAGAGAGAGAGTTAGGGGAATGGAAATGAAAAGACTGCACATATAAGATATTTATTTTGTGTATTTGAAATGCAAATGTGATTTTTGTTGTGCTTTTTTTTTTGTTTTTTGGGTCTCTTCACGCCTTCTACTTGAATCGAGGGAAGGGCAGAGACGCATTAAAAAGAATGAATGAAGGAATAGAAATGAATCGGAATCTGTATAAGTTTGTTTGGCACTCTGCCGGCCACTTGGGCACTCTCATCGAGTAATGGGATGGGCAAGGGGTGGGAGTGCGGGATGCGGGTTTGGGGGCACACCACTACCACCGGAAATAAACGACGTGACTTTTTATAAAAATATTAACCAACTATGAAAATGCAAGGGATTTTATTATATTCTACATACAAATTAAACAATCCCATCATCAACACCCTCACTCCCATAACAGAAATGCTGGCAAATTATCGTTTCTTCGTTTTGCTTCGTTTTTCGTACATGCTTTTGTTGCTTATCTTATCGCAAATGAACAAAAAAGAAAAAAAAAAGAAAAGAAACAATAACAAATCGTATTTGGTTCTCTTTTTTTTATCGCCCAGTTCAAAAGGCACATAACATTGCAAAATAGGAACTTTGGCCAAATCGAATCGTCGACTTTAAGATACGCTGCATATAAAACTATGTCGATTACCAATATCTAAATTTTTATTAATTAATGGGAAATTAATGCCTGTATTTATTTCTATTAGTTTAAATCATTTACAGATAAAATCATATATAAAAACTGTTAAATTCAAGTGTTTCTTGCGAAAACTAATTATATACATATCTAGATCGCCTTGACAGGGGTTCCTGTTCTGCCTGTTGCATACCCTATCATAGAGTTTAATAGATTTTTTTCTACCCTACTGGGTAAAGGGTACAAATTGAGCCTGAACATGACTGATGACACTTCTGTTTGCATTTGTTGTTGTTAGTTTTTGGTCCCATTGTGGAATATTTTTTGACATAAGTATTCTACAACCGCAATTCTATTTTTGCGGGGCGAAAAAGGCTCTCTTAAACTCATTCTACACTTCATACACATGTTCCTACACATATGTATATGTATGTACATAAATATATTTTATATAAATGACTGTGTACAAAGATAGTGGGAATAACAAGCCGACACAACATATTGCTCTTCAATTATACTTTCAATTCTTAGAAATCTTTTTGTTATCGGTCTTTCAAACCAACAAGAAAATGTATTTATAAACATTAAATTGGGTTAATAATATTTGCATTATATAAACGTAACTGTAAATTTGGTACACATAATAAAGTCACTTACCCAGCGATGCCTCATGGTCTGAAATATCCGATAAACTGCATATGGGCGGTGGCAGATCCTTGCATCCATTAACTGGCTCCTCCTTGATGAATATATTTTTGGACTGTGAAAGAAAGAGTTAATATATTAAAATATAAATTATAAATATAAATTAAGTAATTTATATATTTCTCAAACATTCTATGAACCAAAGTTTTAATGTAAACTTTTATAAATGTTAATAATATCGTAGAGCATCCTTAATGTAAGCCAATATAAAGTTATAATTTTAACCAATGTATTAAACAACATTCGATTAAGTTTAGTTGTAATTTAAGCTCAGTTAATAAATTTAAATAAACTGTTTCAAATCGGTTAATTTCAATTTTATGTCCATTTTTGTTTTTATCCTATATCATTTAATATCATTATCTCTATACAATTTCTATTATTAATTTGGGTAAACCAAAAACACAAAATAAAATATTTATTAAATGATTTAAATTAATCATTTTTTTGTTGCAGAATTGCAACTACATTTAAACTTAGCAAAAGCACCTATATTGTAATAAAATTTATATATAAACCAATGTTTTATACAAATATTTAATTATCAGCATTTTAATGTATTTTTAAATGAATGCATTTGCTTCTCATTTCCTATGGGGAAAATGTGGGAAACTGAGAGATAATAAAATGTCATGTTTAGGTTCTTCTTCAAAATAAGAAACTAATGGAATAACTAAATATGAACAGTTCCACTGTCATCCATCCATCCAACCAACCATTCATCCATTCATCTATCTGTCAATTTGTACTACAATCGGATGAGTCAAATGAGGCGGCATTCGTGTTGTTTGTGTACAATACACAGAACCACTTTTACCCAATTATAAACTGTTGTTTCCTCTATACCGCACACATACATTCCCCTCCTTGCTACCTAAATGAAACGTAAGACCCAAAACCATATTCATAGGCATAATCATAGCAACAAAAACATGAACATAGATTGCTCACAATTGACAGCAGAAGCTATAGTAGAGGCATCAACGGATTCTGAATTGTGTGGCAAGGGGACCGACCGACCCGATCATGTTGAACGCGTTCTAATAAATTGAATTGTACATTTGACTTCCCACATAGAGTACAAGCAGAATCAGAATCTGCATGAGTTGCCTTTGTGTTGTTGTTATAAATGATAATGGAGGTCAAAATAGTCAAACGAATTGTTTCATAAATATCATATAATCAATTGAACAATACTAAAAACAAACAAACGAACACAATTTGAATTATAATTGAATTTTGGGTTTTTTTTTTTTGCGTCACATCAAGAAAGAGAGGCAAAAGTTGTCCTTTCGTTTAGAATGATGTTTCAGCTTCAGTTACCTGAAACCCAAAACTTTTGACTTCTTAACTTGGTTTTTCTTTTCATTTTTACTTATTTATTCTCCAGACAATGTAGATTGAATTACACGTGAAGTGCATTTTCCAAACGAATGGACATGGCCATAGGTTCAATGCAGATCCTTTTTGGCCAGGCTGTTGGCCCCGATGACCGGATGAAAGTGGTCAGACTCAACGGATATATGTTTACCGCAAGTCATGCAAAGGTATATCTGTGTCAAATGCCTATACTCGATCGTCATTATCAGCTGAGAGAAAGAGAGAGAGAAAAATACAGAGCAGAGAAACAGAGAAAAAGTGAAAGAGGGAAAGAGCATGTCTCATTATCAGGAAGCCATATAAGCCATTATAGATTCTCATTCAGTTTTGTTTGCTGTTGTTGTTGGCCCCCTTTTTTGGTGGAAGTTATGTGAATTGTCTTTTTCGTTTTACCTTTCCTTTGTATAAGATTTGATCACCATTTTGATTATTCCTCCTTTTGTTTATCTCTCTTATTTTCTCTTTCTCGCGCGACTTTTGCAAATAATTTAAATGGCACGCTTATGACGTTTATAGCAAATAAACAAAAGATTGTAAGCAATTTATATAGGTAAGAAATTTAGTGAATTTCAACAACAACGCTTGCCTTATACCCTTTTTCTCTGTTTCTATTTCAACTGATATTAAATTACAACTTTTGGCAGGGTATTGTTGAATGCAAAGAAACAATAGCATAATACATAATAATTGCGTTTTGTTTGCTTAACCAAATTTAGAATCAAGTTATACTACGTGATGTGCATACCCTGGACAGATGGCAATGATGACGATGACGATGATTATAATGATGGCTTTAACAAGCTGTCATCGCTGCTTCACCTGGGATTGAGTATGCAAAACTGCAATGTCTGTCAGTATGGCATAGAAAACCAATGGACAGGCAGGCTATCGATCAGACTGGCCCAGACACAGACATTTAATGTATATTTTTAGATTTATGCAATAAATAAAACAGTCTGATAATCAAAAAAAAAGAACTTTTCTAAGAATTTTTCTACTTATGACCTAATCAAATATTACGATTTCATTAATTGTTGTCATAAAAAAATGTTATTTTTTTAATTTTTATACGTTCAAATTTAAATTTCAAATAAATTTGTTAGTATAAAGATATTGGATATTTAGATAAAGTATTAAATTTTAATAAATCCTTTTAATAGATCAACATTCTTTAGTGAACGGTTATAGATCTTTCCAATGTTCTCTTTACATTACAGATTTATATTATATGTATATGTAACATTTAATCTGTGTTCTTTTATCTATGATATCTATCTTTTTTTATGACTTTTATTGAAATCTTTCTTTAAAATTTTAATTTAATACAGTAAAATTCCAATTATTCAGATTCCAATTACCCGGATTTCCGATTATTAGAATTTCTTTTAAATATAAAAAGGAGAATTTTAATAAAAGATCGGCAAAAGGGGAGTTTCTTCACTAAGACGACATTAACGGAAATGTTATATTGCATTATTTATTTCAAATAAAGTTGCAAATTTAATCATACATACATAGTTGAATTTTTACGCTAATTTTTAAAATCTTTCTTAATGGTTTATTTCTTTGAAAATATATAATTTCTAATGTAAATTTTGATAACTCTGATTTCCGACTATGCGGATCGAGTCTGGATAATTGGAATTCTAATTAATCATGCAATTTCCGTTAATTTATCAACTATATCTTTAGAAAATTATATATCTTTGATAAAGCGCTTCAACAACATTAAAAAAAATTGGTTCAAATGCTATGGTTAATCGATTATATTTTACCTCAACTAGACTAGTCAAAAATGTCACTTTTCGATTCTTTTTTAGTCTCATGTTGTTGTTGTTGTTGCTGCTACTGCTGCTGCTGTTGTTATTGGTGCTGGGTGAGCTCAGGATTGAGGAGGTTATTGGTATAGAAATTGGATTATTGTGAAAGTTATTGCTACTATTGCTCTGATTTGTTTTAAACAAATGTCCAGCGTTCAAATTGAACAGTTCGTTCAACTGAGCGGCCTTATCGAGGAATGCAAACGAATGAGTTGTTGCCGTTGCTGCTGATGTGGCAGATGTTGTTGTTGCTATAGCCCCTGCAGCGGGCAATGCTGGTGGTAGCATAAATTTTGTTGAAGATAGATCCGTTTTACAAATCGCCAATTCCATATTGTGCAGGCATCTGAATAAAAAGCAAAAAGAAAATAAGAAGAAAAAGAAAACAAATTCATTAATGTAAACAAATAATTGGTGGAGAAAATTGCTTAGTAAATATCAACAATAATCAATCAACAATGTAATTGAACGGTTTGTCTTTATTCTCAATTATTGCCATAATTATCACTTAATTATGGACCTTTTAGCATCTTTCCCCTGCCACTTTTTAGCCATCTTGTTCACACCTTAAGACTAAAGACTCTGTTAGCACCTATTTGCTCAATTTTAAAGGCTGTCCAACGATGCTCTATTGATTTAAGAAATTATGACACTTTTCTGTAAGCCAAGCGGGGGATGGATGAAAATATTAGTAAATGGTAGAGGGATAAGAGGGAGGGGGTTCGGTTCATTTCAAAGTTGTACACGCCACGAGACATCAAAGCCTCCGCACCTATTGAGGAACGGCGACAAGGCACCACAACAAAAGGCACCGCCTGCCTTTAAGTTTGCATATATCAAAGACATTTTGTGTTTACACAGCATCCATCATATAGTATATAGTATGTACATACACACACACATACAAATAGAGTGTAGTTAGTTTTGTTAAGGGTTTTGATTCTCTAAATATATTTCTAATGGAGTTGTTCTTTCCGGACTATTTAAATATTTACTCTAACTCCAAGCAATTTGAGCATTTTCAAAGGCAAACCATCAGATCAAAATCAAAATTATTATATGTTCTAATGGTATCTTAATTCCTAAGTTTTCAAATGGAATTGTTACTTAGATATTTGAGAATTTAAATAAATTGGAATTAAGTTAATCAGTCGAATTTCGTTTTCTTTTGGGTTCTTTCTCTAACATATTTCGATTTATTACTTTGCTTTTTAAAAATGTGATATATAAGTATATCTAAAATAATACGCAGCTTAATTTTGTAATGTTTCTAGTATATGTATATACAAATATGTATTTATATTTCTTATCAAATTGAAATGTAAATGAAAAAACCCCAAAATAAAAAAAGAACAATAGCAAAGAAAACCCAAAAGAAAAAAACAGAATCACGACAAATTTTTTAGGAATTTTATCAACGGAAGTGACGGCATTATTATGAAAAGATAAACTCATAAAAGTCAAAGAACAAGAAATCTGTGAGAGGACCACAAAATGGATTATTATATGTACTAAAGCTAAGTCCAGTAGCCGTTGTTCTGATGTCATTATATATAATACCGAAATCAAAACAGAACTGCGAGATAACTAACATTGAGGCAATTACGCATTTTAAATTATTATTTACATTAACAAACGCGTTTGATAAAAGTAATAAGAGATAAAGGCCTGAAACTGTGGCATAAAATCAGAAATTTAAATAATATTTTCATAATGTATAACTGAAATCTAATTGATTTTTAATGCATAATAATAATTTTGAATTGCTTCATTCTTTTCAACAAATATTTGGCAAAATTAGTCTTTATACTAACGAGATGGATACTAGACATTTTTTTTGTATTCTAGCCGGTCTATTGTTATGGCTTATACCAGCTTATAGTAATCGCAGTGTAAGCCTTTAAAACGATATATATGTATATAATATTATTTTTTACTGTTTATTTCTATTTTTACATTCAGGATGCCATCTATGTAAAAATGACAAATGCCGTTTGCGAATCCTATAATAAATCCTGGATTCTAATTAATAATTGCCGATTAAAAGCAATCGATCGTCAAAAGACAGTATTGAATATCAATATAACTTTTCTCTATCCAGCAAATGATATTAAATTGCACCTACAACTTAAAAAAAAAGCAAATGGATATAAGCCATGGCTTGTTAACCATACTATAGATGCTTGCCAATTTATGCGTAAACGTAATCATCCAGTGGTCATAATATTCCACAATCTTATCAAGAATGTATCCACCATTAATCACACGTGCCCCTATGAGGTATAACAGAGAAGATTTGAAATGATATATCCTAAAATTAAATTTCTATTTTATGTATATATTTTAGGGGGTCCAGCTGGTCAAGGATTTCTATCGTGTTGATAATCTACCCCTTGCCATGCCAGGAGGTGAATATCTTTTGCTCTTAACTTGGATATTGAATAAAAATATACAATTCGTAACAAATATTTACTTTTCCTTTAAGGAATAAAAATTCTTTAAAATATCACATAATCATTTATAATATTTTATTGTTTATTCAAATGGTAATGGAACACTTTCAAATCATACATTAAAATTGGATTTATTTTAACCTTTACTAATTATGAATATAGACTATATTGTCTTTCTGCATTCGACTATTTTTTGACCTTTGTTCACAACGTAATTTGTCGTAATCAGGTAAAGGTAATAATAATCAAACATTTATTGTTAAAAATATTCGCTAATTAAAAAGAAAGAAAAAAATTAAATAAAACTCTCTATGGAAATCAAAGCTTTTTACGGGTTTCTAGTGCGGATTATAAAATATATTACATGATGTTGAATCATATATTACATTGTTTTACAATGCAAAAGAGTTCAACGAGCATTACAATGTCGTAAAGTTTTGCATCCAGCAATAAAAACTTTTAGTCTCAATTTGATACGATATGCAAATTTTTATATGTATATGTAAATTTATAGTCAACGCATAGAATTGGTGCCAAAAAGAGGCATCATTTGCGTTATCACTGATCTTGTATATACTATATGTAAATATTCTAGATAAATATATGCCACTGTATTCACACCAATTTAACTGAAAAGGCCAGCCAATATATATATAGAAAACAATATATATGTATATAAAACAATAGAGCACAACAACAAATTGTTGCATAAATTTCTGTGAGATTGCGAAATGTTTTTGGATTTGATTTGCTGATTTTATTTTATTTTCTTTTTCTTTTTTCTTGTTGTTGTTTGTGTTATTATAAGTGTTGGGGACATGGATACCCCATACCCCCAGGCAGACAGACCCAGTTACATACGCACATACATACATATGTATGTATGTATGTATTTATCAAGTGACTGAGTACTCGTACTCGAGTGCACTAAAAACGAATTTAAGTTAATCAACATTTAAATGGATAATAAAAATCATTGAATACAGTCGACATACAACGGCATAAAACTTGTATTTCTTTTTCAGTGCAATCAATGCAGAACTTGCCACACTATATATATATATGCATATATACATAACTACTACATAGTTGTATATAATATATTATGTACATACATATGTAGATGCCTTTAAGCACGAATACAGAAATTGCATTTACAATATTACACTTAATACAAAAATAAAAATCATTTATTGACGCGAAAGAAAGCACTAACAAAAATATATAAAAATATACATACAAACATAAATATTGGCGCAATGCTAAATACTGAGATTGATTTTTAATTTACGTATTTATATGCAATATAATTGGAATTTCTGACACAAATGTACGATTTTAGAACAGACAGAAATGACGGAAGTGCAACAAATTACCAAATCAAAAACTTGCAACATATAGAAAAATCCCTCAGTCTTACAAAAAGGGAATTACTATGAGAATTATTAAAACAAATAACCAAAAAACATAGAACATAATTATGTATTTTAAATATTTTCATTTCGATCCTTAATGACCAAGTTAACTAAAAATGTCAATTCTATTCGATTTGCAAAGTCATAATTCTTCAAAAAAAAAAAAATTGAACGCTTAAACTAAGGTATAATGCTTCTAGCCCACAATCTATCTTAACTATCATAATCCTAGACCTTATCTCATATTCAAGTAGATAAGAGCAACAGGCAGACATGGAACACAAAAAAAAAACACACCATTAAAACAAAAACAATACAAACAACAAAAATCGGAGCATATGTTTTCCCTGGAAAAGAGCAAGAATAGTTAAGTATGCCATGTTGGCATTTGAAGAGTTTTCAATTTTTGGGAAAGTAAAAGCAAAGATGAAAAAATGAAAATAAAAAAAATGAAAGATGGTCCAGCAGATGCTGCAGAGGAACAGATTGTAAACGAATATGATATTTCGATATGGTGAGGAGCCTACTCCTTGCCCAGGCCAAGAGAACACCAGACCAGACGAAGGATGTCTGCACAACAATAGGGGTGCGACTTTTCTCAGAGTCTCTTCCTTTCCCTCCCTCTCTCTCTCTCTCTCTTTCTGTATATGTACGTAACGGTAGAAGACACTTTTAGCTTGCTGTTGTTTCAAAAGGGATCTTTGGCAAACACGATGATGATGATGATGATCCTCCATGTCTGTGTCTGTGTCTGTGTGTGCGCCTGCGCCTGTGCACATGTGTTAACTGTCTGTCTGAGTTTGTGTATTTGTTTGTCGTGGGATCGAAAATTGCCTGATCTGAGCCTGTCTACAGCAGGTTGATGATTTTTAGTGTCTGTACGTGGCATGGGGCCAACGAACCAAACTTCAATATGCAGTGAACTGTAATTGTAGGGATATTTATGGAAAAAGAAAAGAAAAGGAAAAATTAAACTGAAATGACAGTGTCTCAATGGAAGAATATAGACAAACGATCTTTAATACAAATGAATGTAAAAAACATATTTATCATGATTTAAAATAATATTCAGACTTTTTTGCGACAGACTCTATGAATCAGATAAAAGAGATATGTATATCGATCAGAAAATTACACAATTCATAGAATTTTCAAAATTTTAAGACTCTGAAAACATATTCATATGAAAATATTCATATTTAAGTTCTAAAGAATTGAAGACCTTAGATATTAATTAATTTCATTCATATATGATTTACTGATCTCTCATCTCTGTGAGAATTTTAATTGAGTAAGTATTTTCAATATATCTCAAAAAGGATATATCTAAGCATTAAGAATTATTTCTTGTAATCTTTCTTCATTAAATGCCTTTTATTCGATTGAACCTTAATCGCTGTCTTAAAGCGTTCATTGATCTACATTCTAAGCTACCGAAAAAAAAAGAATACAACTAAAATTCAACCGCAAACATTAACACATTCTCCATTTAGAAACGTTGATACTCGCATTAAAAACACAATGGAAATCAAAACAACAAAAAAAAAGGGTTAGATAAAAGCAATCAAATGCATTTAAAGATTTGCTTTTATTGGTAAGACCGGAAACTGTAACAGGGAACAGTAGTAGTAATTTCAATTATGTGTGTATGTATGTCGATATGTTATAAAAGGAAGGCTTGTGGAAATGGTTAAGAAGCATCCAAAAAAGGCAACAAGTTTCTATGAGAAAGGGAGAGAGCAAGAGACCGGCCCATCATCAACATCTTGAATAACCTCAACATCATCCTGAATTGAGGCAATAGTTAAAGGCCGCGGTAGCTAAACCAGTTTTTTTCCCTAGATTCATTCAAGAAAACAGGCAACGAGCGAGATGGCATTAACGATTCAAAGAAAGAGATAGATAGCGAAAGGGTTTAATAGTTGGTAGCCAAAGTTGAAACAAAAATAAAAAAAACAAGAAAAAAAAGAAGAAAAAGAAATACTTCAACTACTGTTTTTCAACACTTCAACTCACCGGTGCGGGGTAATAAAATAGCGCCGCGTATCGCCGCGTATTGAGCGGGGATTACAACGCCCCGTAAATGGGGAGTAAGATTATAGAGAAGGAGATGATGAGTTTAGATGGGAAAAAGGGTAAACACCAAGACAGCTCTGTCTGGATATGTGTCTTCTCTTTCTTTGGTTTCTTGTATACTTTTTATTAGGGTATCCACAATTAATTACAGCTTCAAATTAGGCACATAATCTTGATCGTAGCAGGAGTTGTTATCGTTCACTCTCACACGCACGCATACACACACACACGCGCGCACTCTCTAATAACAGTTTGTTGCTGTAAATGTATTGGTATCTGTGTGTTGTATCTGATCGTAACCCTCCTGGATCAACGGCAGCAGGTTGTGATTATTATGGGTAGAAAGAAATAAGACGCGAAACAAGGAGAGAGATTACGTGCCTGAAACAAAAGCGAACGACACTGAAAAAGGAAACACAGAACTCTCGGGACTTAGTTCGGCTTATAAGAAGACCGTCTGGCAACGCGAAATGGCCGCCGACGCAGCAAATCGAACGGATCGGATCAGAGGAGCAACCCACACACGCACAAACGCATTTATATATGTATATGTATGTATGTGTTAGTCACACGCGCGCAAAGATCTTTGAAGCAATTTTGTGGTTTTGTAGAAAAAGATTTTGTTTTTTTATTTTTTGGTTTTAATTCTCATGCAGTTTTTACTCGACTTTAGTGAAACAAGCTGATCTTTGTATCTATAGATCTATTTTTAGATTGCTTGCTGTTTTTAAACACCAGATCTTTGAGATCTCCATATGATTAAATATTTAAATAAACTTTTTTCTTTTTCTGTTGAATTAATTGCACTCACTTTGTTATATCAAAAACAAGTATCGGTCAGCACTCGCGATCGTTTAGCCAATAACTACTATTGAATTTTTTGATATAATCTTTATTCTTGATTCTTGTTTCATATGTAGAATTAAAAACAAATCAACCGTTCAAAATCAGACCGTCCAAACGGAAAGAGAGTCGACAACAAACTAAACGCTGACGCCGACGCCGACGCGTTGCCGCAGCTACAAGTGACGTGAGCGCAAGAGCAAAAGACCAGCAGAGAGACAGAATGAGAGAACGAAAGAGAAAGGGCCTTATAACCGAAGAGAGTCACAGGGTGGGGGGGGACCCTGCGCCCAATACTTAGCACATTGATAACGCAGAAAAAAATTAAGAAGAACAACAACAAAAGCGAGAGTTATTTGTCACTGTATAGCCAATTTATGTACATATGTACATACAACATACACATACTCATTTGTATATTTGTGTGCATTTATTAGCAAATTAAATAATTTACAATTCTATTTCTCTCTTTTTGTATTTCTCGCTGATTAATTAACTTAATCAAAGAGTGTAATAAAGCGCGTGGGAGAAGCACAAGAGCTTTATTTTCCGCACAGCTCAAAAGAAAATCAAATTTATTAAAAAACACAAGAAAACAACAAAACGAAAATGTGTGGCTGCGACGAAAAGGAACAACAAACACTAAAACAAAACTGCGCTCCCAGATCAGAACCAACCAAATGTTCGTGTGTGTGCGTTTGTGCTTGTGTGTGCGTGGGCAATCATTTTTAGCAAGCATTGCACTGTGGTATGAATTGAACGTAAAACTGCCAAATATTTAATTCGATTTGTTATTTTCATAATTATTTTTTATATTAATTTTTTAAACAGCAATTTAACATATATAGATAAATAACTAAAAATATTTGTCATCCAATATTTAAACAAAAATTTTGTATCTCTGTTTAGGATATTTACTTACAAATATGAATCTACTGTGCAGAGAAAAGACTCTCTTTGCTCAGAACTGGGACGGACCAAACACTAAACAGGTTTATTGTATACGGCTGTTGCATGTGTTTCCATATTCTGGCAACGCATTTCGCATAAATTATGTATACACCAACATTGAAATTTGAAATGATCCCCCATTCAGTGCTTAAAGGAGCCGAGGTGGTGGCAGTGGGGCACCCTTGCATAACGAAACACGTGCAACAAATACATACAAAGGAATGTATACATATATTTATATATACATAAGTTCATATCCGTGGTAACTACGGACGGTTGCCTGACAACGAGAATGACAATCGGCGAGATTGTCAACTTGTAACCTGCAATTAAATTGCCCTTGCAACACAACAAAAGGGAGAAAGAGAAACAAAAGGGTTGACGGCAGTCAACAAGTGCCAACTAAGAGAGAGAGAACGAGAGTAGTCAAAAGAGAAACGAACTGTTGTTCGGAAAGAGCGCATGCGCATGCATTTTTTACTACGCGTGTAGGTGAGCCGGATTTATGAATGAATTTTGTTGGTATTTGTGGGCTTCACACAGACACAAAGACACCGATCGGTCGGGCTCCCCAATTGGAGTCGCTAACAAATATGGGAAAACATATGAATCTGTATACAAATGTATGTACATGAATGGATCTTCGTATGACTTGGAATCTTTAGATTCGTTTTTCTAAAAAAACACGTTCCATTTTGGAAAACTTGTTGCATTGAATTTATTATTTATGTATAATATATATATAATATTATATATAATTATATACATAATTTGTTTTTTTTTTTTGCAATAAAACAATTACCAAGTGTTTAAATGTTCAATAAATATCCAAATTGTTAATTAGAATATTAAATTTTTTACATTTCCATTTCTTTTGTGTGTGTTTATTTAACGCTGCAAATTTACAAATTATAATTGGATTAGAACAAATAAATATATATTGATTTACATTTATATTAGTTTTATATCGTTTACCTAAACTAAATTCAGTCATCACCAGATTATGAGTCTCAGGTACATTTGGTTTGAGTTGCACAAGACATGTGAAAATAATGTTAATTTAAATTTCACTGTTAAGTACGCACCTCTATTAACTTAACAGAACCGCGCTCTGTTAATTCTAATTTCACTGTTAAGATCAAGACTATGTTAACTTAACATAACCGCGCACTTAACAGCCCCCTATTTGCATTGATTTTTCCGGTATTTTTTCCAAGTTGCTTTTTAGTATTTTATTCATAAAAACTAGGTATTTTTCCGATAACTTTAATTGGTCCGCTGTTCGCTAGTAATTTTTGGCGGTTAAACGTAATGTTTATATTGTTAATTTATTTCTAATTAAATTACCAAAAATGTCAGAGGTAAACAGTAGAGGTAAAATTCTGCAGAATACAGGAAAATTTGTGAGTGAAACCCGCGCCGATGGGTACGTATAAAAAACCTAATATTGTGGAAAAATTAATGAAAATACACTTCCTTATTAGAGATGACTTCTTCAATGAAGCTGGCTACCGACAGTCCCGGGAGAATGATAAAATTGATTCTAAATATGGTTTTGAGAGGGTTAAGGATAGCCTGGAGCGGACTGGCTTCTTGATCAACATGCATGCGGTAGGTGAACATGTCTTAAAATCTCTGCCAATTATCTAAAATTGCCTTTCAGAACGAAGTACTAGATGAGGATCGCCGATTGACGGCTGCACTGGATCTATTTTTCATTCAAATGGATGGCTCCCGCTTCAAGTGCACAGTGGCATATAAGCCATATCTATTAATTCGGCCCGATGATAATATGCATTTGGAGGTGGCCCGTTTTTTGGGACGTAAATACTCTGGCCAAATAGCTAGCCTCGAGCACATAACAAAAGAGGACTTAGATTTGCCAAATCATTTAGCGGGACTGCAACAGCATTATTTAAAGCTTTCGTTCTTAAATCAAACCACAATGACCAAAGTGAGGCGGGAACTAATGGCTGCAGTGCGTCGGAATACGGAACGCCAAAAATCCAACACATTCTATATGCAAATGCTTGCGACATCGCTGGCCCAGTCAGCGGCAAGTGCAGATGATGGCCAAGGACAGAGCAAACGGCAGCAGGATTATATGGATTGCATTATGGACATACGAGAGCATGATGTGCCCTACCATGTGAGAGTGTCCATTGATTTGCGAATCTTTTGTGGTCAGTGGTATAATATACGCTGTCGTAGTGGTGTGGAGATGCCCGTGATCACATGTCGTCCAGATATATTGGATAGACCAGAGCCTGTAGTTCTGGCTTTTGATATTGAAACAACAAAGTTGCCATTGAAGTTTCCCGATGCACAGACCGATCAGATAATGATGATTTCGTACATGATAGATGGCCAGGGTTATCTTATAACCAATCGTGAGATAATCTCATCTGATGTGGATGATTTTGAGTACACTCCGAAACCGGAATTTGAGGGTCATTTTATAATCTACAATGAGGAGAACGAGATGCATTTGCTTCAGAAATTCTTTGATCATATCATGGAGGTGCGACCGCACATTATTGTCACCTACAATGGTGACTTCTTTGATTGGCCATTTGTTGAGACACGAGCGGCTGTCTATGATTTGGATATGAAGCAAGAGATTGGCTTTTCTAAGGTACGAGATGGAAACTATTTAAGCCGCCCGTCCATACATATGGATTGCTTTTGCTGGGTAAAACGAGATTCATATTTGCCAGTTGGATCACAGGGTCTGAAGGCGGTGGCAAAGGCAAAATTACGTTATGATCCTGTTGAACTGGATCCGGAGGATATGTGTCGGATGGCTGTTGAGCAGCCACAAGTTTTATCCAATTATTCAGTATCAGATGCAGTTGCCACATACTATCTCTATATGAAATATGTCCATCCATTTATCTTTGCCCTGAACACCATTATTCCCATGGAACCAGATGAAATATTAAGAAAAGGTTCGGGAACTCTATGCGAGACTCTCCTGATGGTAGAAGCATATCATGCAAATATTGTTTATCCAAATAAGCATTTAAGTGAACTGAACAAGCTCTCCAATGAGGGTCATGTACTTGATTCGGAAACTTATGTAGGCGGTCATGTTGAAGCATTGGAATCGGGTGTCTTTCGAGCAGATATACCTTGTAGATTTCGTCTGGATCCGAATATGGTGAAACAATTGATGGATCAAGTCGATGCTGTGCTACGTCATGCCATTGTGGTGGAAGAGGGTATTCCCCTAGAGAAAGTTACAAATTTGTCTGAAATAAAACAAGAGATTATTCAGGCATTGCAGGGACTTTACGATATACCCCAACGGTTGGAGCAGCCGGTAATCTATCATTTGGATGTCGGCGCCATGTATCCTAATATTATCTTAACAAATCGTCTGCAACCCTCTGCCATGGTCACCGATCTGGATTGTGCAGCATGTGATTTCAATAAGCCAGGCGTTCGGTGTAAGCGTTCAATGGATTGGTTATGGCGTGGCGAAATGTTGCCTGCATCGCGCAATGAATTCCAACGCATCCAACAGCAATTGGAGACGGAAAAGTTTCCATCATTGTTTCCGGGTGGCCCAACACGAGCCTTCCACGAACTCTCTAAGGAGGATCAGGCGGCCTACGAGAAGAAACGTCTATCGGACTATTGTCGCAAGGCCTACAAAAAGACGAAAATTACCAAATTGGAGACACGAAATTCCACAATTTGCCAAAAGGAGAACAGTTTCTATGTGGACACGGTTCGGGCTTTTCGTGATCGTCGCTATGAGTATAAAGGACTCACCAAGGTGGCCAAGGCTTCCGTCTCAGCGGCTGTGGCATCGGGTGATGCCTCAGAAATCAAGGCGGCCAAAGGACGTGAAGTTCTATACGATTCCCTGCAGTTGGCTCACAAATGTATTCTCAATTCCTTCTACGGATATGTGATGCGTCGAGGAGCTCGTTGGCATTCCATGCCCATGGCCGGTATAGTCTGTCTAACGGGCTCAAATATCATTACCAAAGCTAGGGAAATAATTGAGCGTGTTGGTCGCCCATTAGAATTGGATACCGATGGTATTTGGTGTATACTGCCCGGATCATTTCCCCAGGAATTCACAATACATACCAACCACGAGAAAAAGAAAAAGATTAATATATCATATCCAAATGCTGTACTTAATACCATGGTTAAGGATCACTTTACCAACGATCAGTACCATGAATTAAAAAAATCAACAGAAGGCGAACCACCATCCTATGAGGTGCGTGACGAGAATTCAATTTTCTTTGAAGTTGACGGACCATACCTGGCCATGGTCTTGCCAGCGGCCAAGGAGGAAGGCAAGAAACTAAAGAAACGCTACGCTGTATTCAATTTTGATGGATCATTGGCCGAGTTGAAGGGATTCGAGGTGAAGCGACGTGGTGAACTTCAATTGATTAAGAATTTTCAAAGTTCTGTTTTCGAGGCATTTCTGGGTGGCAGCACTCTAGAGGAATGCTATGCTTCGGTGGCCAAAGTGGCCGATTATTGGCTAGATGTCCTCTATAGTCGTGGCTCCAATCTGCCAGATTCTGAACTATTTGAATTGATTGCCGAAAACAAATCCATGTCCAAGAAATTGGAAGAATATGGTGCCCAGAAGAGTACCTCGATATCAACGGCCAAACGTTTGGCAGAATTTCTGGGAGAGCAAATGGTTAAAGATGCAGGATTGGCCTGCAAGTATATCATTTCAAAGAAGCCCGATGGTGCTCCAGTTACCGAAAGAGCCATACCGTTGGCCATCTTCCAATCGGAACCGAGTGTGCGACGACATCACTTGAGACGATGGCTCAAAGACAACACCATGGGTGATGCAGATATCCGAGATGTTCTCGATTGGAATTATTATATTGAACGTTTGGGTGGAACCATACAAAAGATTATTACCATACCGGCCGCACTGCAGGGCTTAGCCAATCCTGTGCCACGCGTTCAGCATCCCGATTGGCTGCACAAAAAAATGCTGGAGAAAAATGATGTACTAAAGCAGCGACGCATCAACGAGATGTTCACCACACGACCGAAACCAAAACCGGCTATGGAACGGCAAGAGGATAAGGATCTAGATATGGAGGATTTGGCTGGCAAAGATGGCCCCAGCGATGCAGGACGACCCTCAGTAACCAAACGTAAGAGAGTCCAGCTCGATGATGAGGAGGAGACAGCAACTGAAAAGCCCACCAGTTGGCGTCAGGCTTTGGGTCCACCACCTCCAATTGGTGAAACGCGTAAAACTATCGTCGAGTGGGTGAGTTTCCAAAAAAAGAAATGGGCGTGGCAGCAGCAACAACGACAAAGGTGCCGACAGGCACAAAAAAGACAACGGGCCGGTGGTGATGACAATCCTGTAGTTTCTATTGGAAGATCAGCTCCATCTGCTGCCACTTTGGGTGGATTTTTGCGTCGCGCTCAGCGCTCATTGTTGGATCAACCCTGGCAGATACTTCAACTAGTTCCTGTGGATGATCTTGGACACTTTACCGTATGGGCACTGATTGGAGAGGAATTGCATCGTATTAAACTAACAGTGCCAAGAATATTCTATGTTAATCAACGGAGTACCGCTCCACCAGAGGAGGGTCAACTGTGGCGAAAAGTCAATCGAGTTTTGCCCCGATCACGACCAGTCTATAATCTCTATCGATACAGTGTGCCGGAGCAAGTATTTCGGGACAACTCATTGGGAATGTTGGCCGATTTGGCCACTCCCGATATTGAGGGCATCTACGAGACACAAATGACTCTTGAATTTCGTGCTCTGATGGATATGGGCTGCATTTGTGGCGTGCAGCGGGAAGAGTCACGTCGCCTGGCCATGTTGCCGACAAAAGATCTGGAAAGTTTTAGCATTGAACAGCTGGAGCAACGACCACAATCCCATATCAAGTACCTGCAATACGCTAACTCGAGAATGCGTAAAATTTATCTCTATCAACATAATATACCCACAGCGAAAAAAGAAATCTGGGCCATGTTTGTAATGCCCAGCAAGAAGGCCTATATATTTGCTCTGGACACTGTGAGAACCAATCAGATGCCAAATATGGGTCAACTCTACACCGCCGAACGTCTGGCCCTGCTAAAGAATTTAGGCCAGGAGAACGAACAGGCAAAAATTCCTGCAGAGGATTATGCCTTTGAGGTTATCATTGAGGTAGATGTCAAACAGATTTACAGGCAAATCCAGCGAGTCCTTACTGCCTACAAGCAGGAGCATCAGGGTCCAACTATGTTGTGTTTGCAGACGGCTCTGGAAGCCCGCAAATTGAGTACATCTATGCCAATTCTGTTGGAATTCCCCCAATCTCAAATACATATCTCAGATGATGCCAGTTTGTTGTCTGGTCTGGATTGGCAGCGGCAAGGCTCACGTGCCGTCATTCGTCATTTTCTTAACCTAAACAATGTGTTGGATCTAATGTTGGATCAATGTCGTTATTTCCATGTACCGATTGGAAATATGCCCCCGGATACGGTTCTATTTGGTGCAGATTTATTCTTTGCCCGCCTATTGCAGCGTCATAACTTTGTCCTTTGGTGGTCGGCTAGTACACGTCCAGATCTTGGTGGCCGGGAAGCTGATGATAGTCGCCTGCTGGCCGAATTTGAAGAGACCATCAGTGTAGTTCAAAATCAGGCGGGTTTTTATGGCGATGTATGCGTTGAACTGGCCCTTGATAGTCTGGCGGTGAGTGCTCTCCTCCAGTCAAATAAAATCCAAGAGATGGAGGGTGCCTCCTCGGCGATTACCTTTGATGTGATGCCGCAGGCCTCGCTGGAGGAGATGATTGGCAATGTTCCAGCTGCCACGTTGCCCAGTTATGATGAGACTGCACTTTGTTCAGCTGCCTTTCGTGTTATGCGCTCCATGGTCAATGGTTGGCTACGTGAAGTTTCTATTAATCGGAATATATTTTCCGATTTTCAGATTGTTCATTTCTATCGATGGGTTCGCTCCAGTAATGCCCTGCTTTATGATCCGGCTCTGCGACGATCTCTTAACAATCTGATGAGGAAAATGTTCTTGAGGATTATAGCGGAATTTAAACGATTGGGTGCCCAAATAGTCTATGCGGACTTTAATCGTATTATATTAAGCTCGGGCAAGAAATCGGTGTCGGATGCCTTAGGCTATGTGGATTATATTGTACAAAGTTTGCGAAATAAGGAAATGTTCCATTCGATCCAATTAAGTTTTGAACAGTGTTGGAACTTTATGCTTTGGCTGGATCAATCGAATTTTTCCGGAATACGAGGAAAACTACCAAAGGGCATAGATGAGACTGTTTCCTCCATAGTATCTACAACAATGCGTACCACAATTGATGAAGATGGTCATAATGATAATGACGATTATGATGAGGATGATGACAATGCAGAAAATAGAGATCCGGAATTGCAAGTAGTGGAGGATGATGAGCAGGAGGAAGAGCTATCTCTAGAGTTAAATTGGACCATTGGAGAGCATTTACCAGAGGAGAATGATTGTCGAGAGAAATTTGAATCGTTACTCACGCTATTTATGCAATCTTTGGCCGAGAAAAAGTCCACCGAGCAAGCAATTAAGGATATTTCACATTGTGCTTTTGATTTTGTACTAAAATTGCATAAAAACTATGGCAAGGGTAAGCCCAGTCCTGGTTTGGAGCTTATCAGAACTATGGTCAAAGTACTCAGTGTGGACAAAACATTGGCGGAGCAGATCAATGAATTACGCAAGAATATGTTGCGACTGGTGGGCATTGGAGAGTTCTCCGATATGGCCGAGTGGACCGATCCCTGTGATAGTTATATCATCAATGAGGTCATCTGCAAAGCCTGCAATCACTGTCGCGATTTGGATTTGTGCAAGGACAAACATCGGGCCATGAAGGATGGCATGTGAGTAGTAGCTTTATCTTCATCCCCTTTTTCGCAGTGATTTATTTATTGATATGCTTCTTTCCAGACCCGTTTGGCTATGCGCCCAATGCTATGTGGCCTATGATAATGAGGAGATTGAAATGCGTATGATTGATGTGCTCCAGCGAAAATTAATGTCCTATGTTCTGCAGGATTTGCGCTGTGCCCGCTGCAATGAGATCAAGCGTGAGAATTTAGCCGAGTTTTGTACTTGTGCTGGCAATTTTCTGCCACTAATCAGTGGCAAAGATATTGAATCTTTGCTGAGCACTTTCAGCAAAGTGGCCAATAATCACAAGATGCAGTTGCTCCAGGAAACAGTACAGCAGGCACTGAAAACACCACGATAAATGTACCTAGTTTAATAAATATATTTTTATGATTAAGGCTTCAGTTAAACGGAACAATCGAATCCATTTTTGCTTGTTTTTAACGTTTTTTTTATTGTTGTTGTAATCCTCACTTGATGTAAACGCGAGATTGATTATGGTGCAAGCAATGGAACGGATAACTTAAAACAAAAAACGTAACCATACTTAGTTGGCGGATCCCTGGGAGATAGGATCGATCTTGACGTCGGGGAACTTGAATTCGGGGAATTTCAGCATATCGGTCTTGCCATCGCTGCCAAATTGCTTAGCCACACGATCCAGTTCGTTCTTCAGCTCACGCTCGATCTCTGGATTCGAATCGACCAATTTGCCGCCGCTGCAAAATGAAATACTTGAATTATATATTCTTTGCTTACATTAATTATATCATTCGCCTGATACTTACGCACTCTTCTGCTTGTAGTCGCGCACCTTGTCCAGAAACAGTTGCTGGATGGGATCGGAGGCCTTGTTTAAGACTGGTGCCACAATGGCAATGTTGCGACGTGCCTCAGTGCGCAGCACACGCACGCCATTTAGAATTGATTGAGACAGCATCTGCAATGTGTTTAATTATTAAATATATTCCATTTTTCTGCGGCATTTGCAAATATTTTGTAACCTTAAAAAGGTTATGTAATTGTCAGCTGTGGCTTCTGTTTTTGCCTGTGACTCCTAATCAGTCTAGCCAGCATGGGTTTCAATTTGGAGGCTTCAAAGCCCATTAATAATTTAGATTTTATGCGTTTTTATTTTCTTTTTTAGTTTTTACCTTATTTTCCTTCGCAAAAGCAAATCTTGTTGGTGGAAATTGTCAAATCAACTAACAGAGCGTTTACAGAATCGTTTTCAAACACTGACAAATCAAAATGAGTTAGTTAATCAAAAATTTGTTTCTGTAAAGTTAACATGTGGTAGCTGTTAACTTTGTTGCACGTCTTTAACGCTAACGGATTTTAAAAATAGTGAGCTGAAGAAAATTAAATATATCTGGAAGATATGGAGGTGTGTGAGGGTAATATTATTAATTTTTAGTGCAATGGTTACATCAGAATACTTTCAGGGAGTTCTGAACAAAGGAAATTGTGTTGTTTGCACCAAATCAGCGGTATTAGCCTGTCAGCGGTGCGGTGATTTTTATTGCTCTACCAATTGTCAGCGTAAAGATTGGCAAAGTCATCGTTATATATGCATCCCAATGCCAGCTCTGGTGCATCCGAAATCATTTTCGATCTATTCAGAAGAAATTAAGAGCGAAGTTATAGCAGCAGTAGTGGAGAATGTACCAGAAGCACAGCAATCGCAACGTTTAGAAAATGATGCCGATAAGGTTAAGGCAAATGTGGAGAGCATTCAAGCGACTCAGGTTACACCACCAAAATCAACGACCCCTCAGACCCCACGACCCCTATCCGTTAGCGATAAGATGGAGGACCTAAAGAGTGAAGCAAACACAAACAATAATAATGCCATCGTCTCCAGTAACATCGTAAAGAATATAAAATACAATGCACCGCCAAATGTGCCGATGCCGGCTAACGGAAGCGTCGTATACATCACCGGATTTCGTTCCCCGAATCGTTGTTTCATTCGTGATGCCAGCCCAAAAGCGGACGAAGCATATTCTAATATCATGGAATTGGTTTGTATATACAAATGCTACAAAATACAGAAGTCAGCAAAAAAAAAAAGCCCAAAAGTTTTCATTTATGCTTGGAACTTTAGGCAGTAGTTTGAAATGCCAAAAAACTTTTGTTTTGATAAACGTAAATCCTGATTTTTAATCTCTTGTTGCAGGTCGATAAACTGGGAAAACAGTTACCAAAGATTTTTAAACCAAGAAATCATCAATATGTACTATCCACCTATAATGGTAATCTACAGCGTGCCAAGGTTTTGTCAGCTAATTATGACAATTTACGCCTCTTGTTTGTGGATCAGGGTGTAATTAAAGTGCGGCATGCATCCTCAGTAGTTGAAATAAACGATGAGATAATGTCTCTGCCTTGCTTTACACTCCAAGTCCAACTTCAAGGTGTTGCAAATTATGCAATTAGCGATAAAATTATTAAATTTCTGACCCAATTTGAGAGTGAGAAATTTATTGCCCTTTATGGTAATAAAAACAATCCGAATAATATTCAGTTGGAGTTATTCCATGTTGATACTCAGATATGTTTAAATAAACAAATCAATGAATTTTGTGCCGATAAACAGCTTTTTGACCTAAATGATGCAAAGGCGCAGGGAAAGAATAATAAAATTGGAACTGTGTCACCCAGTACTGAAGTTGTGCAGAAGGATACTGAAGCTGTGCAGAAGGATACTGAAGTTGTACAGAAGGATACTAAAGTTGTGCAGAAGGATACAGATAATGTTGAAGCAAAAGATAATGATGATAAAGTGACTAAAACTGAAGCTATAACTAAAGAAATACTGCCACAACTGGAGGATTCAGAAAAGGATACTAAAAAATCTCAAGTGTCTAATGAATCTAAACTTGATCTGGAGCAGATCACAGAGCCTAAGGTGGCTGCAGTGCCCACAAACGAAGAAGTAACCAAAAAAGAAATTATAACCAAGATATCGGAAACAAAATTAGCTGAACCTCAGGTGATCCAGCAACCGATTCCTTTAAAGGAAACCCCATCATCATTAAATGGTAGTACCCAAAGAAATAGTGAACCAGTTTTAGTTGCGGTACGTAAAATTTTTGAAATAATTTAAAATTCCTTTTTTAATTGTAACTCATCCAATGTTTTTTTCCAATAGCCCTTTGAATCGGTTTCCTTTAAGGGCAATTCCAATAATGGCCTAGATATCTTTATTGTGGATAACTCAAATATAAGACGTGGCGTTTTCGGTGCTCTAGATAGTGACCATGCTAAAGAATTTTCCGAATTGCAGGCTTGGCTCTCCGAATTTATTGATCCGCAACCCTATGAACCTGTGTATGTATTCTTAACTCATATTTTTAATATTCAAACTAACGAATATTCATTCTAATTCAGCCTCAAGGAATATGTAATTGTGAAAAGTGATGGCGTTTGGAATCGTGCAAAGGTAACCCAAATTGATCCGCCTTATTACAAGGTCATGTACTTGGAATTTGTTAATTCAGAAAGGGTTACAATGTTGGATATACGTCGATATCCGATTGAATTAACCACACCTTGTTTTACCAATATGTGCTTTATCGAAGGTAAATTTGATCGGTTTTTATATTTGCAATTCTATATTGCTTTTTTTTTTTGATTTAGAAATTCCCAATCAGCTGAATGAGGCTCAAATTGACCATTTAATGAAGACGTTTAAAGTAAATGGCTTAGTGCACATCGATAGTGTCACCTATCTGCACAATATAGCTGGAGTACGATGCAAGAAGCTACTTGAAGAATTGGAACTATTGAAAACTAAATAAAAGTAAAAGTAAGTCTTTTATATCTGATTTTAAAAGTGCCATTAAACATTACAATAACACATTCTACTAGTTTTCCGATGTATCTAATTATTTCCTTTTCTGATATGTGTATCAAACCAAAGTAAAACTTGAATCTATTTTTGGTAAATTTTGAATAGAAACTACATATTATCTTAAAACTTGTTCCTATGACCTATTCCTATTTTGTGTGTGATTAAAATTTATCGATAAGAAATTTTGTTGAATCAAAGAATCTGATAATATCGAATCCATTTTAAAATTGTAAAGAAAGATCTCTTTCAATAATTGTTCTTTCTTAGGTCTCAAAGTTAACTAATATTTTTCCAAAAAGTTAATCATTCCACAGTCAATTTGTTTGTCAAAAAAATTGTGTTTTTCTTAAACTTTATAAACCCGATAAGTAAGGTTTCAAAACAAAATCGAATTTTTAGCTAGGTCTTCATTTAAATATACATACATATATATATATACATATGTACAACAATTTCCATTTAAAATTAACTAATTGATAATTATAGAAAACTCAAGTGCCTTCTTATTATTCCATATATGGATAGAAACATATATTTTTAAAAAGTCATATTAAAAACATTCGTATATAAATAAAAAGTTCAATTAAATAACAACATTAAAAGCTGTTAATACATATTTGATTTGTGTTTCTTAGCTGGATTAGTTTGCTATATCTGCAAAAATTTACCCACAACAATGTTACAAAAACAATGAGGGGCAGATTTGTGAGGGGGGAGATAAAGGCATTTTAGTATTAGACATTAGACAAAGGCACTGTATTTTGGTTTAAAATTGGCATGGAATGTCGAATTAGACATTCTTCTTCATGGTCATCTCGTGGGCAGTTCGCAAACGACGCCTCAATTCATTAGGAAAGCGTTCATAGCATTTCTTGCACACTGGCTTCTCATCATATTCATAGAATTTCGATTTTTGAGTCATCTTTGTATCACACACCGAACAAGCAAAGTGATGGACACACCAGGCTTTATTAAGGGCCGTGAAAACTAAGCGAATAAAAAATATATAATTAAATTGTTTTATAGTTTGGCGAAGCAAAGTTTTTTCTTACCATCTCCTCCAATCACCTGATTGCAAACAAAACACAAATTGCCAAACAATTGATGATAATGCGTCTCGCAGTAGGCCAAGCCACGTTTTTCGTAATGCCGATGACCCAGAAATGGTTTCTCGCATTTGGCACAAACAAAATGCTCCACATGCCAGTGTTTGCCCAAGGCAGTAACCACACGCTCCTCAATCGGTCGACGACAGGCACCACAAATGGGTATTCCCATTTTGTCATGACAACGCAAGCAATACAACTCATTCTATAAAGAAAAATATTTCTAATTATTAATAATTATTTATATATAACCCAAAACTAACCATATCATTGGCTGCCAGACCAGGACGGCTCTTAACCTCACGTGCCGTGGAATCCAATTCAGTGCCGCAGGCTGTACAATTAAAGTGATAACCATGATAGACTTCTCCCCGAAAACGCAAAGGTTCATCATCGATGAGGCCACTATAAATAGCATTAAAATTAATTGGAATATATCTTAAATTGATCATTATATATTAATAACTTACTGGCATTTCTGGCACATATATCTGCCGGTTATCTCTGCCTTAACCTTGGCGTTACATTCATGGCAAAGAGCACGATTCTGATTCTTGATGAAACCACAATCAGCCAACTCTTTGGCACACAATTGACAGCGGAAACATTGCGGATGCCAACTGGCTGACATGGCCTTAATAACACGTCCAATAACAAATTCACCACACTTGTTGCAACACGGGGCAAATAGGACATGGAAGTCACGTTCACAATATTTGCGACCCTCGAACTCGTAGAATATGCCATCTTCAAACGGACGGAAGCATTGGGCACAGCTAAAATAATTTTTAAAAAATTTGAAATTAATATAAATCAGGATATGTACATATATATATATATATATAACTCACACAAAACATTGTGTATGCCAGAGTTCTCCATTAGAGTTGACAATCTTCTCGGTGGGCTCGAAACCATCGGCACAACGCGTACAATGCATTGCACCCAGCGACATATTAACGGCCTGAACTCTGCAAGTAATCAAGATAAATATTATTATAGTAAATTAACTAATTTAGTTAAATAAATATATATCTCTTTTACACTTCTGCCTTGGAGTACATCATGGTTAAATCGTTATTGCAATTATTTAAATGCGTCCACAAAGCTAAGTAGATTATGAGCAACTGGAGAATGAAATTGTTTAAGAGCTTGGGCCTTATCAAAATTTTGTCGGTTTAGTGAATCATATTTCTGACGAATGCAAAGACGATACAAACGGGGAAAAAAAAGCTTTACATTCCTTTTGGGGAGTAATACGAGTTGAAGTTTTACAAAGAGTGAGAGAGCAGTTGTAGTGCAGGCGTTATGCAGTACGGAAGGGCGCTGGCGTTGGCAATGGGGATATTGGTAAAGTGAAAAAGTGTACAAATGTGCAATCAAGTGAAAAGATATTATAGATAAGAATTCATTTGAAAAACGGTCAATATAGATGACATTTTATGTGGAACATTTTAAGACGAACAGAGTCGAAAATTGAAAAAAAAAGTAATGCCTCGTGGTTTTCTTTAAGTTAATTTAAAAAAAAATGGCAATTCTGCTGTTACGGACTATTATTTCGGTTATTAGATATTCGGCATTTGTTTTTCATATAATAAAGCAGTTTAAATAGCTTTCGAAACTAAGGACAAATATTAGATTTTAACAACTTTTATCAATTTATTCTTATATTCAAAATTCGTGAATCTCATAACTTTCCCCCTAAAATGGCAAATTTTAAAATTTTATTTTATTTTGCCGCCAATAAGAAAATAAAAACTAAAACAACCCACACACACTAACACAATATACACAGACGCACACATACACATGGTTTGATAAACAAGAGGAACGGAGACGGCGGCGGCATCTATAAATAAATTGTTAAATTGATGACGACCACATGACGTCATCAATCGAAGTAAACATCTGGCGCATTAACACCCTGGTAAATGCATCTTCATCAGGCCTGAGAATTCCAGCAATGCCTCCAATGGATTGGATCCATCATCAATGAACGTACCCAAGAGATTTGCATATTTTATGGTGAATGTGAGGAAAGCATTTGAATTTGAATTAGTACAATGAACAAATGCAATTCAAGTGAACGAGACGAAGACGTGAGGGCACGGAATGAAAGACTTAGAGACAAGTGAATGAATGCAGCATCAAGTGGGTCAGTATGATATTGGGAAGGGGTAATGATGTAATGTGAAATTAGAAGAGTGGGCGGCGGAAAGGCTGCAGCTAAATTCCAAGGCCATTATTAGTTTTTATCTCATTCTTGCTTACTGCACGGGTGGCATGGTTTTGTTGTATTGCTGGGTAAATCGCTTTCACTTGTTGCACTTGTTTTCAATCGTTGGAAGTGGATTGGCCAACACCGTTTTTAGTTCACGACGACGACGAGATGGACACTGTAAAATCCAAATTGAAATCGTAAAGATTATATTTTCCAGTTGTTGGTGTTGTTGTACGTATTGGCAATGCCAATTTAGCTGGCTTTTAGCTAAATCCGGTTTGCGAATAAGCAGTTTCTGCCAAAAAGGGCCAAAATTGCCAACACAATTACTAGGAAAACAACAAAAGCAAATCCATAAATCTTGCTGATATAATGTAGTAAAAAATATAGAGAAACGTATGTTTCTTAAAAAGTTGTAACTTTTAATACTTTTTATTGAATAAAGAATAATGATATACCTACACCTAACACTTTATCTTTTGTATATTTGTTTATTGGAACTTGAAAAACTTTTTCTTCTAATTAACAGTCAGTGTGACCGTAGCTGGATAACAAAATATAGTTACTTAGCATATCGACAGGTAATTAATCGATAACTATGTTTTGTGTTGGCAGCACCACGAATCTGGGCGCCAAAACTTGAATCTGTTTTTTCTTCAAATGTAATAAAATGCTCGCAATGCCTAGATAAGGATTATTTAAGTTGCTAAAATGTTCTTATCAGCTTCATGTGTGTTCTTTTTACGAGTACAAAAACACAAAAGCGTTTCGTAATGACAGACTTATCAGTAGTTCTAACTAAATATAGTCAGGTATATAGAGAATAAGTCATAAACAAAGTTGAAATGTTAAATGGAAAGACATTGACTCTATAAAAATATTATTTTCAGTTTAATTACACTGTAATTTCTATTTCTCTCAATTTGTTGAAAACTTCCGCCTTGGCTAAATTGAGGGTCAAATTTCGCGATTTCCGCAATATGAAAATAGTTAATAATAAATGTTCAGTTGGCAACAATTGCTTTGTTGGCTCTTTATTCGTATCAGTACAATGTAAATGCATTGCCAACGTGAATAAAAGGGCTTTTGTTTTATCTTTATCCATATCATATCACTTTGTTTTGAAATACCCAATTCAAAGGGTATATTCATTTCGAACAGAAGTTTGGATCGCGTCTATTCAATGTTAACCATTAAAACCATATATACATTTGTATATATTCTTGATTAGTCTAATCAGAGGGTAATTGTTTACTCGTTTCTTATAAAAATATAAAAGAAAATAATTTTAATTATTATCAGACGTCGTTAAATAGGGTAACATAATTCCACTTGTTGATTCATTTATTAACGTAAGGGTATATAAAATATGTCCTAATTTTAGTAGGACCGGGACTATCGCCTTTTTGTTACATTTAAAAAAAAAATTATCGTATTTATAAATTGTTTTTGTTTAATTATGTTAACAAACAAAGCGTCCCAACAAGGCCGCGAGAGGTGTGACAGGGAGAGAGAGAGAGAGAGGGAGCAACAACTGTCACCAGACGTCTTCCGTCTTTGTCTGCGTTCCCACACGACAAGCGGCACGTAGCAACAGCATAGAAAAGTCTAGGGCGCCCCCCCTAATTAAATTACATTTTATTTTTATGTTGTTTACCAAAAACACAAGAAAAAAATAAATGAACTTTATTTCGGCAATTCAAGGCTTTCGATTAGTTTCAGCTAATCGGGTGGTCGAAATTGAAAAGAATACCCTAACTGAATATATTTGAATTGTTGGGCGTTTTGAAAGCGGATGCAGTGGGTGTTGGTTTCTATATTTAAATTCAATTATGCTACTTTATTATTGCAGCTGGCCAAAAGCCGGCAAACCAGATAAACAACAACTCTCGACTTTTGTAGTTGGAAATTTTGCTGAGGCACACACACACACACACATACACTTGCATGCATAAACATTTTTGCTACATATATGTATTTGTATATAAAAACATACACAAACGCAGATACCCAACGCCCATATAAAAAATGCATCTATATACAGTTTGTATGAAAAAAAAGTTATATGTACATATATATATGTATAAGGGTTAAATTACAGAAACTCAAAAATAAATATTACACTAGCAGCAGAGCTGTAGAGTTCATTTCCCCTTGCAGTTATTTGACTTGTTTTAGCATTAAAGATTAATGCAAGGCTTTCACTTAAAATTTAATGAATATGCTGAAATATTTACTTTTAGGTAACATTCTGAATTTCACTAAATTGAATTAAAAATAATTCTAAAATTAGATAAGACCGTCTGAAGATTTCTTTAAGTTACTATAATTGGTTGAAAGCTTTTAACTTTAAATTAGTAAGCCATTGATCGGACTTATTTTTTCTAAAGCTTTGCTTGAAAAATTCCAAAAATTCCAATTGCATAAAAAAGCAATTACCAGCCCACGACCACGGTTAACCACCATGGTGGCGATCAACGACGATGTCCGCGTTGCAATGGATTTCCATTTCGAGGTCTTATCGGTTATATTTCAGCGCTTATCGAGCTTAAAAAGACACCTTGCATGGCAAAATTTGTATCTGGTACTGTATATATACATACATATACATATATGTATATTTTATTGGCCGGCACGTGAATTTAATCAAAATGCTCTTGCCTTTTGGCTACAAATATGTATGTAAAAAGAGAAAAGAAATTTGTTTTCATTGGTGTGGGCGTTGCGTTAAAGAGTGAGAGAGATGAAAACCAGCCATCTAGACATGGTGATTGTATGAAGTTTGTGGAGGGGCGGGGGCTTTCCTAATGGGGTGTCGGGGGCTTAGGTTTCGTTTTCGTTTTGCAAACTGCAAGTCAAAGTCAAATGGCAAATCATTTCATTCATTTCATTAAGCGTTGACGTTTCCTTGGCAACAGCGAAAGACAAAGGCAAGAGAGACTATACCAACAAATATTCAACAATTAAACGTGAAAAGCAACAACAAAAGAAAAACCAGTCCATGGGTTAAGTCTTGGCATCGGCTCTTGGTTACCCTGTAACATATTTCAGTATTACCACTTGGTTACTTGATTTTAATCTACCCATTTACTATATGAACAAAGGGCATTGAAGTAAGTCTGTTTTTTATTTGCATTTACTTTGACGAATTGCCGATGCTAGTGCGAGTGTCACTTGTAAAGTACTCAAAATGCAAGGTTAATTATGTATATGTTTTGTAGATTTCGTAACTATTGTGTCACCCTTCTGCCATATGTGCAACTGCTGTGCGTATGTGTTTTTTTTTTTTTTTTGCTGTGGCAATGTCATTAGCACTCAACAAAAACCCAGATAACTTGTGGCTCAACAAAAACAACTACAAACAGACCTGCATACAACTCATAGATACATGTATATTTTGTTAAAAATAAACTATTTAACCTTAACGATGTCGTTGGCGTTGCCATAGTGACGTAAATTCAGCAAAAAATACGCAAAAACAGCACTAAAATGCAATCTATATAGATAACAGTTCTGCGAAAGAATGCGCAATAAGCAAATATACATAGATTAGAAAAGACATGGGCGTAGTCAGGATACTGCGTGGAATAATAAGAATACAAGTCAACGATTTGTCTGTACGTTAAACTACTTTACCATTCATAAATGTAATAGTTTGTTTTGAAAAAGTTTAAATAAATCACCAACAGAGTTGTGCTATGTTAGTTAATTGTAGCCGTTATATTTTTGATGCTAGTTGGCAATTGCAGTTCAGTAAGCCCCCTTTATAACGCCTATGTAAAAGAAATGGAAGGGAGAGTCGAAATGGGAGTGGGATTGAGAGCGCTCCCAGCTGTTACTGAGTGAGATCGTGAATACTAATTGATAATGACAACAACAAACGTTTAATATTATAAATTTACGTACCTTTGTATGTACATACATATATGTATGTATATAATGTATCATATTATATTGTATTCTTGTTTGCCTGAAAGTCAGGTGCAGCTTAATCAACTGTAAGAGCAACTCTGACATTTTATATTATACAATATTTAAATGCTTATAAATTTAAAAAAAAAGAAAAGGAAAACAAGGAAAATAAACAATAACAACCACTGATAACCGGCTTGAACAGGCAAAAATTGGTATAGATGTTACGATTCTGCGGTATAGGTCAGGATTAGCTAAAATGGGAATGGGTTTTAGCTAACATAAACCAGTAGCTTTCCATTAAAAGCTATGTATTTAGATAAAAATTTATTTTGTTAATTGAAATTAAAATGAAAACAGACAAAATAGCTTAGTTTAAGCCTTACAAAATAAATACTGGTAAAGCATGTAAGTCCAAGGCAATTGATTCAATGATAACTCAATGTTAATTGTAGAACAAAATCAAAATGTTGTTCAATTTCCTGGAGGGTGATAATCACATTACATACATTAATACAATTCATTCTATATATGTATGTATATATTTACGTACATCTCGTGATCTTCGGTTTTGGACCCACCCCTTCCACATGTGCTAGAAATCATGTACTATGTCAAAAGAAAGGCGATAATTTATATTCAATAATTTTGTTTTTCTATTAACAATGGGTTTTTATTAATTTGTTTTTGATTAATAACTAATTTGAATTTAAATTTCATGCAAAGGCAAAATAAATAAAAAACATAGCTCGCGAATTTTCCATTACAAATATCTAATACATTTACATACATATATATGTATATCTTTAGATTTAGTGTATATACCTTATATACAGTAAATAATTCGTTATGCTCTGACAGACTTTCATTTCGAAATATTCATTTAAAAACAATTCGTTATACATTTTCTCGTTAATTTTTGGTGACACACAGATCAAACAAAGGCAACTGTTACTTATAGTTTATAAGAGTCAATCTTATATCTAATATACATACATACATAAGCATGTACATATGTATTTAGTTACTACCTCTCCAATGTACTATGTTACCCTTTTTCTTCGTGTTTGTTTTTTTTTTTGTGTAATAAACTTTGTTATAAAATTGCTGATATCTATCGCATATTTAATACATACAAATGATTATTTCATAGGCACTTGAAGAACGAAACAAACAAAACCAGCTACAAATCTTATAAATATATATAGTATGTAGTTTATGCATATTTAGTATATAACTCACAGATGTATGTACATATATACATTTGTATATGTGTACCTATGCCATAAGTTTGTATGTATTGTATTATCTACTGTATTATTACTGCTGCTTTGAAAACCTAAACGTGACAAGAGCCCTCTACTTGATAAGTATAAAGTCACAACTTTTACTTATTTCTATATACTTACAAAAACTTATATAGAATTAGAGCCTAAAGTTTATGTATTTTATATACTCGGGACTTGTTCTGAAATTTATTCCATATTCTTAATCAGTGTATATATAAAATATTGTTTTCAGCAATTACTTTTTCTTTTTTTTTTTTTAACTGTTTTTGGGATATTATTTCAGTACAAGGTCCTATAAATAGTTCCTATAGTGGGAGAGAGAATGAAGATTAATAGCTCTGGTAGAGAATGGTGAGTAATCAGCCTTGACTCTGATAGATAACAGAACAGAAGTATTTCTTGTGTTATTTTTCCAGAAATATATATGTAGATACATGTAATTCCTTATTATACATTCTGATTCGTAATCTGGTATTACTTTTTTTATATGTTTTTAGTTTTAAAATGACACATTTAGAAATAAATAAATTTACCTTTCAAAATTAATCAGAATTTGAAATATAACGGAAACAGTACGACTAAAAAGTTTATAACTTGTTTAGTTTTGTTGAAAACTTAATGAATATTACGAATCAGAATTGAAAACAAATGCAATAATTCAAACAGTTGCTAACTGGGTATTTTTTTTTTTTGTTTTCGTCTTTTGGCCATCTTCCAGATTATTTAAGTATTTTGTGTTCCCTGTCTCTCCTCAGTCCTCCCACTATTTTTATATATACACACATACATATATACAATATCATAGCAGCCTATATACATAAATATATATATATCAATATATATCAATTTTGAACTAAACAGAAATGGCATATACAAGAAAGAAATCATAAATATTATTCAGTAAGTTTTACTCGTTGTCTCTCAATCTCTCTCTATTTCTCTCAATTGCTCATCTGGAGACCGCCACTGCTGCGACTGCCTGTGGATGAGGACCCAGTTAGACCAAATTGTGAGACCAACTTATCATAATCCTCCAGCGAAGTTTCAAATTGTTCCAATTGCCTCGACAAATCATCCATGGCATTAGGATCAGCTGCCATGGCTGATGAGGCTGAGGATCCGCATGCAACGCCCGTGGGATTAGAGCTGCTGCCCGTTGTTGTAGGCTGTGTAGCATTGGATGATGAGGTGACTTCTGGCTGCAATTCGCCGAGACCACGCAATGGTGGCGCATGGTAGCATTCCCGATAAAATTTGGCCAAATCGTTTACATGCGATGTGGGTGAGGCAAAGGGGAAATGCAATTCCTTAAGAAGGTTATCATCATCTGTGGCAGGCAAAGATGGATCTGAATGATATTGATTTTGTATATTGGTAGAGGGGGCGGGTATTAGTAGACTTTTAATGGGTGACATGGAGCTGTCTGATGGTTTCTCATAGCTTTTAAAGCCCGTTGAGTTGTTGTTGTTGTTGTGGTTATAAGTATTCGAGTTGTTGTTATTATTAATAACATTGTTGCTATTGAGATTGTCCAGGCGATTGAGCGATTCAATTGATCCACGTCCCTTTAGCAACCATTCAAACGGTGGCGTTTCGGGCAAAACAAAATCATCTTCCGTATATTGACGCAATTTACCCGTATCGGCAAAGGCACCTGGTCGCAATGGCTTCTCAATATCTATATAACGTCTATCATTAGCCGATCCCTGCAACGGTATTGGCTGTGTGGGGGAATAGTCTGTCGCATTTTGGGGTCGAAAATGATCCGATTTTAGCATTATAATTTGATTTTGTTCCTTTTGCTGAGCTTGAGCGGCTGTTGGTGAAATCGTTAGCTTGGTACGATATGCCACCGACATGGTTAAAGAACCCACTATTGTATTCAGTTGGCCAATTTTGACAGTCTTATGACCCTCGCCGAGGGTGTGAACCTGTGGCCTATCCACATAGATGCGATAGAATATACCATACGAATCGGGACACTGTCGACGAGACAGCTTATAAGCTGGCGTTGTTCTGGTCAAAGAAATCAATGATTTTAGCATTATACTCATGCGATTGTAAATGGCGTGAGCTGCCTTTAGTATCTGTCCCTCATTAACAGTTGGTTCACTTCCTGTTCCATTGGTTGCACCACCGCCAGCTTTACCATCCTCTCGTTCACGTGGCATATTCGATGCACTTGGTACCAAATCCAAGGACCACACCTCTAAAATCATCTGATCACCTTCGGTTGTTTTAAGCGAGATTTCCACGCATAAAGGCAATCGCTGGAGTATGCTATCGCCAGCTCCTTGTTTTAGGGCCAACGCCTTTTTCGTTTCGTCCATCACATCGGGATGATCAATCACCACAATGTTGAACCAATCGTTGCCAGCCAACGGATTACATTGCGTTTCCATTTTCTCGCCTAGACGAGATTGCACCACCACCTGGGTGGTCTTTAGAGCCAGAAATTTAATGAATTTCTCCAGATCCCTTTCGGTCGACATTTTTGCTAGTTTTTTTTTCTTTGTTTGGTTTTTGTTGTTGGTTGTTCTTGCACTTTTAGGGCGCACACACACACACAAACACACAGTGTAACGTACAAAGTTCACACTTCCGCCTTATTTTTCTTTATCGTTTTATTCTATCGAGTTTTATCTACGTGGCCTTGTTGCTAACACTTGTTTGAACATTTTGGCCAATACACTATAATTTCTCGCGAAAGGCTTTTTATTTTTATCATCAGCTTGTTTTAATCTGTCTTGGATCACTCCCACTTTTCTTTATTATGTTTTGCTTTACTTTGCGATGTCGTGTCCGCCATTGAACTAGTACGCGTTTTCAGTGTGACCCTAGACCACAAGCGTAAAAAATACCACTTGAAAATCTTAAAATATACCAACGTCAAGTAGTATTTCTCCCCCTCTAATTTTAGGTACATTTGCTGCTCTGACACACGTCACGTAGACAATGGCAAAGTGGGCGGGCGGGTGGTTAGCATTTAAAATTCCCTTAATAGCTGATTTAAATATGACTGATTGTGGAGAACCACAAAACAATTTGGATAGAAGCCAGAAGCTAAATACATAGTTTTTTTTTGCTAAGAATATTCTGTTCACTTTTCTAGAAAGTACCAGATTCTTTTCAATGGCACTCTGTTGGACAATTTTATAATATCCCAGGAAAAAGAAAAAAATGAAATTGCTTTCTACTAAAATGCATCGTTTAACTTTAAGATGAGCGAATTTGATACATAATAGATAAATTTATACAAACAGCGCTTACTTGATTTTTTCGCCAAAGCAACGGCCATGTGTCACCAGTTGCCACATCTACAACTGTCAGCTGTTCTGATTGGTCTGGCAGCGCCGCGTTTAATAATCTCAAAATGAGCTGTTGGCGCTTTTTCGAGCACTGTTTTTAACGGCTTTTCAAATTGAAAAAACCATTAATACAAATAAAGTTTATTTAATTGAATTTGAGATAGTTAACAATTATTAAGTTTCTTATTAAATTTGGCTTCGTACTTGGCACAGAATACAGTATCAAAGTTGTCGGCAATATTATCTTGATCGTTCTCATCGTAGATCTAAATGAAAAAATGATTAAATAATAATGGCCAAATGTTCGTCTAGATTTGTATTTTCACTTACATTATCCACTGCTATCGCTGGTACTCCTTTATGTGGCACCTTGTCAGTTTCATTGGCATATTTTGCCAAAATCTCATTTACACTTCGTTTCTGTTTGCATTCCCTCACGTCGCTAACATCGATGTCATAACGTTTGGAGCACACGTCCAGTTTATTCTTCCTACCACGCATCATGCAGGCAATAAGTTTCAATGATTCATTAATATTGTGATGTTCCAATATACAGGCATGCCATGCATTTAATTCACACTCATCAACCCCATGCTGGCACGTTACATTTCCATTCGTAGAGGTCTGCAATTAGAATTTTTAATTTTTTTGTTTAAATTAAACAAAAAGTTGACTAAAATTAAAATAAATTTCACCTTTGCATTGCCATAGGGTATCAGTGTAAGTTCAGTGAACGCTAACCGATCTTTACGGATCATTGAGGGGTTCAGTTGATTGGTCACAAATTCCATGCAATACGGACAAAGAGCCTCGTAGTACAGTGTAATCGGCAGTCTATTGACCACAGATCCTCGATTTTGATGATGCTGCATAAAAACAAAAACGTTGATGGCTTTTAAATAACTAACTTATCAAGATGATAATTTCACTCTTACTTTGGCATTGATCTCCAACGTAAGCCAAATGACTAGACATAGCCAGAAAAGCGATTTCATAGCGAATATGAAAACTTTATATATTTCGTTTACAAAAATGTTTAACCAAAGACCGGGTCTTTTTGAATGAAGACTTGACACTGAAATGAAGTCTGAATTTGAAATGCTGTCCAACGACTTTGACGGACGTCTCAGAATTAAGGCTTGACCACATGTACGCCGCAAAATTAAACTCAGTGGGGGCGGCTCAAAATAAATATTTAAAAAGAAAACTTTACTTAAAAAAGATAGTGTTTTCCTAAATATTTAAAATAAATTATTAGTAAAAGGTAATTATAATATAAACAGCAACTTTACTATAGATTGTAAATTGATGAAGATGTTAAATGGAAAAGTATTAAAAAAAGGATGATGTAGAAAAAATTGGCCAGAAAGATTGGAAACAAAAGTTTAAAAAGAAGAAGAAAATAATTCTAATTTCTTGCTGAAAGAGTGCACATCAAAGTCCCAAGGAAATGTCTTAATTCTCATTTATTATATTAATAATCCCCATTTTATTGCAATCGCCTATCCGCTGCCTCTGACTTTAATCTTAATCAGCTGCAGCTAGCATTTCCTCTACTTTTCCTGCGTCAAACCAAAAGAAAACAACTGATTACCCACCGCTGTTAAGAAAACACATAATTATAAGTATATACATTATATATATAATATATATGTATGTATATATAGTATTTCTACACATACTTATGTGTATTTGCTCGACAATTGAGATCCACAAACAAAAATAAAATATTAGCTAGACTACGCTAGGCTAGGCGTCTGGTCAGAGCTTCGTAATATTTAATTTTATATTCCATTTTTGAAAGACAGCTGTGCCTTATCGCTAGCAAGTAAATTCCTATTCTTTTATATATGATATGAGGTAAATGAAATTTCAAGATGAGTCAGAGATAAACCAAGAGTCTCTTTCATAAATATGTACATACATATATGTGTTTAAATAATATTTGTAGGAACAAGTGGGTAATTAAATATGGAATTTCCTAATATATTTGATGCAGAAATGTATACCGAAACTGTAAACTTTATTGCTTTGATCGTGCGGTTACAATTGCCAAGAAATAAAGGATATATCAACTTAATTATTGGAGTATTATCAACTATTAACTTACATTTCTAAAATTTATGAGATATCTAAAGCCGATGTCTTCTTTACCTAAGGTTGGAAGGTAGCTTACACTTCATGGCAGGATTGACATCCAAATGCAATTGTTGGCTACATTTATAAAATTTAATTGACCGTCGATATGAGTATACAATTAATAAGCCGATCGGAATTCCAAAGTTTCTATAATTCAAGCATGAAAAGAATTCAATTTCCATTCTTTGGATCCATGTTGATAAACCACTTGTTGTTGTAGAACTAAATTAAATTTGATATGGAAAGATAAATCTAATTTTCCGCAAAAGAAAATTAAAAAAAAACTCTCAAAGTTGTTATTTCTAAATTGCAAAAATTAAACTAAACCTTAAAAAGAATTTGCGCATTTTAATATTTATAATTTGAAGATATTGAAAATTAAAAAAAAAAGAATATAAAGATTATTTAAGGAAAATATTGTTATTTATAAATATTTTAACGGTTTTGATAGATTGGTTTTATAAGTTATTAGGATATATGTACATAGTTTCAATTTTGGGAATGGCCACCAATTGTTGTCCTCCAATGATTTATCTGGACATAGAGCTGCATAGCTATTAGAAGTGTACCCTTAAGTTCAATTATTGTAGGGTCATTTGTAGTCATTGTTGCTTCGCTTGTTAAATTTTGCTCTGCAACGGTAATTGGCTTTACAAACATCATGCAGATTATGGCGAATGCACAGTTGATTTCCCCTTTAATCAAATTCATTGTCAGACCTCGTTTAGGTGTTTTTTTTTCTTTTTTGCACTTTGCAGCTTCACAAACCAAACACAAGTGTTTTATATATACTTATATATATATACATATATATATATATATATATTTATCCATTATGCGATCGTCTCATTTCCATGCCCATGCTAACATCGTGTTGGTTAATATCTATATAGTTGTATAACATGCAGCTGAATGAAAAAACTTTTCTAATTTAGTATTATTTACAGATATCGTTTTATTATGAATTCTGATTCAGTATTTATAAATATACCTTTAATAAAAACACTACCATTTGAATGAAAATCTATATAGTTGTATAACATGCAGCTGAATGAAAAAACTTTTCTAATTTAGTATTATTTACAGATATCGTTTTATTATGAATTCTGATTCAGTATTTATAAATATACCTTTAATAAAAACACTACCATTTGAATGAAAATTATTTTTTTTTGGATTCGAAAGAATATTTTAATTAAAAACTAATTTAACTAAAACTAATATTTTAATATAGTTCATTTATAATTCATTTGATAATTAATAATTACTAAAATTAGGCATTTAGATTTATAAAATAAAGATACCATAAATATATTGGTTTTATGGAAATATGTATCGTAAATATGTCTTTTAGATTTTAATTTAAAAGAATGAAAAAAAAAAAAAATTATGAACAAGTGGGCAATTGAATGTGATATTTCTTTTCATATTCCTTGCAGAAATGTTCTTCAAAGTTGTAACGAATACTGCTTTGATCGTATGGTTGAAAACGCTAGAAGCAGAAATTTAAATTATTATAAAAAATATAAAACATTATTATGTATTAACTTACGTTTTCAAAAATAACTGTTGGCACATAGGAAAGACCTAACGGCAATGTCTGTCTGCCATATGGAAGAAGGATATCTGCCGTTTTTCTTGTACGTTTGCAATGAATGGCTGCTGTCACATCCAATTGAAATTGTTCGGCACATTTTTCTATTTGATTGCTAAAGGATCGAAGCATACAATTGATCACTTCAAAGGCCGGTTGTGCATCCAAAGTTTCTATAATGCAAGCATGGACAGCATTTAGTTCACATTCCTCGGTACCGTGTTGACAAAAGACTTCCGTCTCTCTAGTCTCCGTATTGTTGTAGAACTAGTTAAAATTAAAATGGAAATAATGTTTTAAGAATTTTATTCAATTAAAAGAATCCACAATCACATATTTTTTGAGTTTCCAAAACGCTTTAAAACTTCAAAAAAAATAGCTTGTAGATATTTATTTTATTCTTAATTATTTGAAGGAATTTGAGTAATTTTTAAACTGTTAAGAAGTTTTTTTTTTATACTTACACCAGCTTTGCCAAAAGGATATAGCTTCAATTCGGTGCGTGGCCACCAATTATTATTCTGCAAGGCATCATGGAGCCTTCGGCGTATAAAATACATACTATCTGGACATAAAGCCTCATAGTGTATGGCCAATAGAAGTCTGCCTCTAATTTTAGGTGTGGTTATAAATGTTGTTGATGGACTATCTGTTGTTAAATTCAGCTGTGCATCCGCAGTTGAGATAACAATCATTAGACTGATTATGGCGAATGCCCAGTTATTTTTCCCTTTAATCAAATTCATTTGTCAGATCTCGTTTACCGCGGTTTCACACTTTGCAGCTTCACAAGCCAAACAGAACTGTTCTATATAGATTTTTATGTATTGTCTGATTGCTTCAGATTGTCCATTCCACCATATATACACTATAAATAAATTTTCTCTCCCGGATTCTCCAAAGAGCGTGGATGTTTACTCTTCAAACATTGTGGCACATACTTGTTGCTATTATCTAAATATGTATATAGTTATGAGTTATGTATGTATGTACATGTGTATGTATGTATATAGCACAAGGGGCTTAGCCACAGCAGGTCATATTCATACATATGATTATAATACAAATCATTTAGACTTTGCTTTTATTATCTTTAGAAATTGTACGAACAAGTTCCATAATATTATCAATTGTAATAAAACTAAATAAATGAATAGTCTAGCTTATGTTGTGGGGTAAATTTGATTGTTTTGAGTCAATTAAATAAATTTGTTGTACTAGTTATCTATATTATTGTATAATAGATTTTTCTATTACTTTATAAAAATTGCAGTTTTACAAATGAGACGATGTAATTTCGTAATCCAGATAGATTACACAGTAGGGGTTTATTTGGAGACTGCACGATAAAGTTTAAGATATAATTTATCTGTAAGACTTATTTTACAACTGTTATTTGTTATCTTAATCCATTCTCTATAGTTTATCATATGATAGTATGAATTTATTAATAGGAATCCAAAGAAAATATAATTTTTAAAATATTTACGCTAAGCAAGTTTGAAAGATAATCTTTCCCATTCTTAGGAAAGTTTATGCTTTAAATTAAAATCAAACTCATTCTAGAATTAAAGCATTAGATTAATAGAATAGATTTTTCTATTAATTGGTCTATATATATATACATATATATGGCATATATTCAAACTCAATAAATAACTGACTAAATATCTATTGAGGGATATAATTATGCAATCAATTAATAATCATTTTTATTATTAATGTGTGATCAATTTTTGTAATAACTCTAAAAAGAATATACATATATGTTCATATATATCTATATAAAAATGTGTATCTATTTATAAATAGAGATACAAATACAATTTTAAATCGAAAAAACAAATCTGTTGGGCAAACACACAAGAGAAATGGTTAAATAAATAAATTTCTTATCAATAATCAACAGAAAAAAACCATTTATCAAATGGTGTTGAAAGATGCTTAAAGTCCACTTAAAATAAACATTAAATTTGATCTTTTTGAGAATATCTAAAATTATATATATATAGACATCTGTAAATCTTTCATCTACAAATAAATGGGTTAATGTGGCAATATTACAATTTGTTAAACTTTAAGAGGAATCGCCTCTATTATTATGCTTTGTATGTGTGTCAAATGAGCCAGCAAAAAGACATTAACAAAATCATAAACAATGAACTTATCAAACGTTTTATTGTAAGTGTAACAAGTTCAGTGCACTGTCAACTGTTTTGTTGTTGTTGTTGTTATTGTTGATGGTTGGCTAATTGACAGGTTCAGCCCCATTTTGGTTAACCGGCAAGTGACCAAAACGGTTTTTAGACAAAAAAAAAAAATAAAAAATTGGAGTTAAAGAAAGAAACCAGTTGAACAACAACCACTTGTATATAGAGTAGATGTAGATGTAACTGTCGCATAGTTTTACCTTTGGAGAGTGCCATTGACCATCAGTTTTTTACTTGAGCAGTTAGTTGAGCAATTTCAATTTCTAACTAATTCTCATATATGTTGGCTGTGGGGTTTTAATTGCCTTGTCGAATATTTTTAAAATAGTTGCAAGAAGCATATTATGGATGGATGCACAAGCCGTATTTCATGGTCAAGGCTTAATGCACACAAGAATGCGCTTTTAAGCCAACTAATTGTGTTGCAATCAACTTGCCAACTTCACATTCACTGGGGGATATACCATAGATAGGAAAAAAGTGACAGTGGTTTATGATGTGCTCTCTGCTCCTTACTGATTTCCGCTAATAGCCAACAAATACAAACACACACACACACATTAATTGGCAGTTGGCAGCATTTACAGCAAACGTGTTGCAGCTGCAGTTAACCCAAATTGCTTTGTTGTTGACCAATACAAATGGCGAATTAAGCTGCCCAGCATCTTTGAGATCATAGTAAAGCTTCTATAGCTCCCGGCTATCGCACGAATAACGTTTATTCTTTTAGTATTACTCTCAGTCTGTTCCAGTTTGCTTTTATTTATTTTTTTGCTTTTTTTCTATTTTGGATTTTTTGTAAAGTTTTCTAATTTGCATTTAAGTCGTTGTCGAGTTTTGTGGTTTGTCTTGATATCGCTTTGTTTCACCGCAATCTCTTCTGGTCTCTTTTTTTTTTTGCTTTGTTTGTATCTTGCGCTTTGGTTTATTGGCCTGGCTCTTGTTCTCATTGCAACATTTGTAACCGCAAGCCAAGTCAAGCAAACGATGCCACAAACATTTACATATATATATGAGTCTTTTGCTTGTCTTTGCCGAAAACGCATTTGGGGCCTAAAAATTTTAACCCTTGTGTAGCGTTAAAATAGAAATTCTACTTTAATCAGTTTGAATAATTAACTAGCTGAAAGAAATTCATAACTTTAGCTTAAAGTATTAACTATTTTTCTTTAGTTTGCTAACTATTTTTTTGATTTATCACTGATTCCATGTAACTATTAACGAATACTAGTTTTTACTTACAAAAAACATTTTTACTAGAGACAGACAAAAGTCGTAAAAAGTATTTCAAAAAACGTCAATGGGAAATATGAATAACAATTGCTTAGAAAAACAATTTGCATTTTCAGTTTACAAATGATAATTGGCTCATTTACGCTCATAGATGGCTCATTTTTTTTGGTACATTTGTTTTGTATAGTTTATTTTATTACAATTCTAATACATCCATTTGGCAGTTCGGAAAATTAGCCAATTACTCATTGCCATATGCACAAAATGTCAATGATCTAATGCCATTAATAATATAACACCCCCAAAAAAGTATTACTCCAATATTTATTATACTCTCTCTCTGTCTCTTTTTCTAAACTGTCTTAATAAAGCTCTTCCTGAATAATTAAATACATGATATATATAGGTGCATTTATACTATATATACTTAAAGTCAATTTTCTGACTCATTTGCATTCTTTTAGCTGTTGTAAACCTGTTGACTGGGCTTATATTAACAACTTGTATGTATTGCCAAACACAAGTGTTAAATTACAATTCCAAGAGAGTGTGTGCACGAGATGTTTTTGTTTTTGCTTTTTTTTTTTTTTTGTCTTTTTAGTTTTACTTTTTTATTAGTGGGTCACGGTGGACCAGTTTTGCCAATGCCAGGAAGAAATTTGTGCCGCTATGCATATGATTTGGTAAGCCAATAGTCTGTCCAACCTTTCTCTCAGTCACTGAAATCGTTCGTTGGTTTTCATAAACTGTTAAAATTATATACGCTATATGCACAAGATCTTCACTTCAATTTCTGTTCTCCCCTTCGTCTTTTATTCTTTTGTGTAAGTAAGCTCCATTGAATGCGTTTTTTATTCACATCTAGAGATCGAGGGGGACGTGCTTGGATATATAATGTGCGTCTCTAAAATGATTTCTTATGCAAATTAGAATAGACTTTGCCTTCTAATGCATAATATCCGCTTTAAGCATTGTCAATTTTTGATTTCGTTTTTGATGAGATAAAAGTAGTGAAGTCAAATAATACAATCTGCCATAACTTTGGTTTTAGTTTTGCCTTAGATTGCCTCATCGCTGGCATCGTTATACATTTTTCTTGCCTATTACATGATGATGATATTCATTGCTCTGTCTCGGTTTGGTTTGCGTGTAAATGTATTATAACTAGCTCTCGGTTAAGACTATATATACATACATATATGAGAATATAGGATACTCTAAAAAACAGATAATGTGGTAAATTTTAAAATTTTTATTGTTTCACATTTTAATCAAAGCAGTGTATTTTTTTAAGAAACGTTTTTAAGAAAACGTTTTCAGCAGCGACTTCAAAGTAAGTTAATTGATTTTATTATTCACAACCAGTTTTAGCATTCAAGGAGGCTATGTTTCCTTATTATTTTCATGTTAAATTCTAAACCAAAAAAACCAATCGATTATGCCCTTTAATCGTTATCTAATTTATAAAGAAATACAACACGTAAAAAAGTTTTTCCCTTATATATATATAAAGAAATCATTTTATAGCTTTAACGATCTCTTTATATATAAAGATAAGATTGTTATTTTCAGATTTCCAAACATTATGTCTTTTGCAATAGACCCCATCACTGCACTGCTGTTGCTTTGTAGGGTATGCCACACAACAAAGCTTTGCCGCACATGCAACCAACCATGAGCCAACTAAATGACGCCACAACTACAAAAAAAAAGAAAAAAGAGAAGCCAAACAGTATGAATAAAAAAAGAAATATCAAAAACTGAAAATGCATTTTCACATTGCAGCAGCTGCAGGGTAAAATGAGCAAAAATTTTCGGAAAATATCAACCAACTTTGACATTAGGCAAATATCGAGAATCAATTGAAGGCTCTGTTATGTATATATTTGTATGTATGTATTATGTATGTATGTATATAATATTAAATAAGAAGAATTTGTTGCGTTTTTATTTTTTTTTTCTAGAGCAAATGCCGACAGATGCCTTTGGAGGGCATAAACTGGTTCTCTCCTTTGGTTGTCTTGCGGAAAACGCTTGCGGTTAAATTCCATTTTCACACAATCGAACAGCACTTGTGTTATTGAGTGCAATAGCCGGAGAAGTGATCGGAATGGTAACAGTTAATTCCGATGGCAATAACCTGGCCTACCAAGATGACGCATTTGTACGTGCCTTGCACCTTCTCATAAATCTTTGTCCAGAGATAGTGTGAGCTCATATAAAAGTAAAAATAAAACCACACGGCATACTTATAATTGGGTTAACTGACGTTGTTAGAGACAGATAAAACGAGACCCAAAATAATAAGTATTATGTGTGATATTTATTTATAATTGCCACATAATTGCCACCGAAAATAGTAAGTGACACCAATTTGGGGACACATAGATAGATAGAGCGAAATAGACGGCATAGGGGTAAATAAAATAATCAAACAAATTACTTTGCCTACTTCTTTTGTTATTCATTCATGGTATATTTGGCTATGAAGTCGAGGCCAAAAACCGGAAACATTAAGCTTAACTAAAAATTTACGAGCCAGAATCTGCATCTACTTTTCGTTTGGTATTTCTCCTATTTTTTTTTTTTTTTTGGCTTAAGATTGGCAAGGCTGCTGTCGGCGTTGAAGCATTGAGCAAGAAACCATCTCTAATCACATTAACACACCGACCAGGCTAACAAAATTACCCCTAAGAATTAAGTTTCCATTCACGATTCAATCTGATCCGGCCAAGGGGCCCATAATTATGCGGTGCAAATAGCCATTGTTTGAATCTAACTCCGACTTTGACTCTGACTTAGTGACTGCTTGAGTGACTCTTTGATTCTCTAGTTAGAAGGTGTTCACAGTCCACAGACCATACCAATGAGGCATTACGCAAAAGATTTATGACGCCTCTAACTCAAAGGTAGGCAATTGGCTTCCGTTAACCATAGCTTAAGTGTCAAATGTGGGTCTAGGTCGTTAGAATACTCTCATTCATACTCGTTGGCGTTCTCGTTCTTATTCAGAGACAGCTGATGATTATTTTGCTAGCAATTCAGTGCGAGTGCTCAGTCAGCTAGAAATTCTTTGCCATCTATTTTTGTTTGCCTTTGGGCGGTTAGTGTGTCGCGCGAACACATATGTTCATCTATATGTAACTAAATACATCTGTATATACATGTCTAAATACATACAATATATATTTTTTTTGGGGACATCCGCTGAAAAAATAAAATTACTATTTCTACTAGCATCTGCCAAATTAAGAGGCGGTTACAATACTAGAGAACAACTGAATACCCTTATTTACAAGAAAGGTTAATTATGTGGTAAATTAAGAGAATATTTATATACATATAGTATATAAACAATAAATAAAGTTTAATTGAAGAAATATTCTGCAATTTTTTAAGTAGAATTATTTTATTTGTTTTTCTTTTTAAAAAACCTTTTTTCAATCCCAATTTATGTTCAATCATTAATTATGATTTTCAGAGTGCTTAAGTTATTCTTTCTGATTTCTACTCTGTAGATGAAATAGCGGAATCTGAGTTTAAAGATAAAATAATAAAGCGATAACTTAGTTATTCTCTAATTTAGTTTAAAATTAAACTCAATATTAATCTTACTGATTTGGGTTAGATTAAAAACAACTAAAGCATGTATTAATACGCCCTAAAATTATTTTAAATGTGTATATCCTGTGTACAGGATATTCGTTTAAAATTTGTGCATTTTAAGAGATATTTCTACCTTGTAAATTAAAGTAGTTTTCGAAAGATTCTTCTGTGATATGTGTGATATACATATAACACGGATTCGAATTACAGTCATTCCAAAAACATTAACTGAATATTCCTCATATCATCATATAGAAAACTTATTACAAAATCGCTACTAAACGCTCTTCAAAGATCATGAATACCCTTCATAAAATTGGTAAAAAATTGTGTCAGACACAAAAATAAATAAAAAAAAACACACAACTGCAATTTTTGGGGGCAAGTTATTTGCTTTATCTCTTTCTCTCTCTTTCGCTCCATCTGCATTTAGTACACTCCCTCTGAATGATTCCTACACTGAGTGCAACAGGGTCGCCCCCACATAGGAAACCTGTTTCCGTCCGTCTACCTTGGCTTTGTTTTAATTATTTGCTATATTCACGATTACAAAAAAACTATTATTTTCAATATTAAAGCGTTTCTAATAAGCGCTTGTGATTAATGCGCTCCGGTGAGAAGCGGCACAGTAAAAAATACAACAAAAAAAAAGTGAGAGCCTTCAAGAGCTTTTCATATTTGATTTCTCACGGGTCTGTTTACATTTTATACGTAATCAGCTGTTTCAGTTTAGTGAGAGCGCCTAAACAGATACCATGAGCACTATTAACTAGGAGAGAGTGTGAGCCAAAGCGAGAGAGAGAGAGAGCGAGACTGAGGTAGAGAGCATGTAACTGAAAGCGGGAGAGTAAACTAAATGTAAAAGCTAAGCTACATAGACGATGCTTTTTGTCAATTGATTGAGCACTAACTGCAGCAACAACTACAACAAGAACCACTGTGCATATGGTTTTCACGTAGAAACGGCACACTGTGTGTCTGTGAGAGCGAGCGCCGCTGCTGCTGCTGCTGCTGCTGCTGGTGCTGGTGCTGACTGACAAAACTGTGGGGCGCGCTGCTACGTCTCAGTCAGTTGTTATCGGAACTTGCCGCTGTCATGATGTTGGAGCTGTAAAAGAAGCCATCGTCTCTCGGATTTACGTTATTTCTTTATGGGTTGGTGTACCTCTTTTCTGTTGGTCTTCGTTTCACGCGCGCGCTCTCACCCACTCTCTCTTTAACTCTCTCTCACACGCTCGCTGGCTTTTTTGACATCATAAATTAAGAATAAATTTCTTGTAGTTTTTGCCAAATTGTATTAAAAAAAAAATTAAATAAACGAAAACCACAAAATTTTTATTAAATACATACCTATATATTTTAGTATATATAGTAAATTAGCTTTCGTGTGTATCAATAAATAGATATTTGTAAATCTCTATAAGCAAAAGCAAAGCTTTTTCTGTGTGCCCAAGTTCATGGTGTTTTGTTTGGTTGTCAAAACAACAACAACAACAAAAACAGTTTCCAAAAAAATAAAAAAACGCAAAAATAATAATAAATTTTCATATGTACTTGCGTAAAGTGAAATCTTGTGATATCTCTGCAATCTTCCCATACATACAGACGACATACGTTTCCCCCTGCCGCTTGTTATTTACCTACTTTGCCGCTTATCATTTTGTTGTTCTACAGAGCGTCAAACTCATAAGATACACAGATACATTTTGGGTGTTAAACAAGCTGTTGCTACAATCATAGTTACACATACAGATAGTTGGTGGGATATATCTATCTAAAGAGATATAGAAAAATTACAATGTTGTTCAATTTGTATGGTTTATACCCTGTAAGCAGAATGGTTAACGGGTATATCAAATTAAAAGGCACAGGAATGATCTATGTGGCCATCACAATATACAATCAAAAAGATTTTAAAGATTATCTAATCTAAATAAAATAATTTTTTTTATAAATTTCAGACAGCTATATACATATTTGTATACAGATTAAATAAATAAATAAAGACTTTGTAAGATCCATCCATCTTAAATGCTAAAACTAATAAATTCATTATATAGACTAAGAATATTTAGATACATTATTATTATTATTCAGTAGTAGTATTCTTAAAACAGTTTACGGTTATTTCAAGTGCTCAAGCTATATATTCACTTTATTTTTCATTAGAATAGATTATGGAATACAACATTGAGATTGAGTTAACGTTAAACACTAAAGTAGACGTTAATAGACCATTCCATTAAGTTATTTTATTAGCCTTTGGTACAGGGTGTCCTAACATATTCACTTCAAATAGATGTATTTCAATAGCCTACAGTCAGTTTCAATTAGTAGCCACAACGGCAGTCACTGATAAGCACTGATAAGCTAATTCCACCTAATAACAAAGGTCTATCATTTCTCACTCTCTCTCTCTGTCTCTCTCACTTTTTCACTTCCTCTCATTTTCTTTCTCTGTCTTTTTCTCACTCTCTGTCTCCTTCTGGTTAAAGGCCCTCACAGGCGTTTTAAATTTTCGCACAGCATTATCAGTCGCAGTTTCATTTTGTGTCTCCTACCGGCGACCTTAGAAATCAACCAAATTATTTTGTTTGTCTGCCTTTAGCCTTGAATTTCAAGCTTCGCCTACAATAACATACGAAAAAACGCTGTTTTCCTCTTCTCCAACTTGTTTTGTATATTGGGAAAATTGCCTTGTGAATGACTTTATCGTACAATAAAAAAAAAAAAATTAAATATGAATAAATTAAAAAGAAAAAATTTATAATAAATGCAAAACGGCGTAGTTAATAAAACGCGAGTGCATCAATAATTGCCATAATCTCTCCTCTATATATATATGTATATATATATATATATATATATATATATATATATATGTATGTATATATAAATATATATATATATATATATATATATGTATGTATATATAAATATTTATATATAATTGCATTTAATTTAAAGCGGAAACACTGGCAACAACAAAAACCACAACAGCAACAACTAAACAAAAATAAAATAAAAAGTATGGAAATTGTTGCAAATAGTCAATACAATTATTAAGGAGAAACCCAAATCAAACCACATAAAACAAATCAACTAATTAAACAATTATAACATACACAAGTACCTATTAATACTATTATCGTTGTTATAGTACATCCATCATTTTACCATTTTGGAAGAGGGTAAGTTGTGTGTCTTAATTAATTAATTAAGTGATTATCGGATTCCACTATCTATTTGCCTTGCTAGTTCCTAGAAATCGACCAAGAAATAAAAAAAAAAAAAGAAAAGTAAAATAAAACCCAAGCCTTAGTGGGGTTTGTGACATCCCCGTCAGAAAATCAATAAGAATTTGACTCTTGCTTTTCATTAGCAACAGCTGATTGCACAAGCTGCCAACAACCGAAACACTCTTGCCTCATCACCCATTGGCCTTTAGACTAACACACCTCGCGGCTTCAACAACCTCCTCCTTGCCATTCTACTATGTGCTAGCTTCATTCACCAAAACGGTTAACCTTGGCACGCCTTCATTTACAGTGAACACTCGTTCATGGTGATTATTTGACGCATTACAAATCCTCATTAAAAGCTTATCAAATTGAAAATAATAGAAATAACAGTAATTTAAGTTGTTAAAAACTAATTTCATCCAATTATTCTGTTACAATTATATAAAGTTTAGATATGTACATAGAATAAGGGCATTCCGTGATTATCATTAAAATAGAAAAAAAGAAAACCTTATTAAAAATATTTTAAAATTTACATGAGATGATTTATATTTTTATTTTTATTAAAGATAATTTAGACAGTGAGTAACAACGAAATGGTTGAAAGATTGTTATCAAAAAGAAATTAACTTTGACTTGAAAAATCCAAGAACTATAATTATTATTTTTCTTTATCAATTTTCACTGTAAGATACTTGCATTAGAAGGAGAAGGCAATCATGTGGAGGGAGAAGTAGAATATTGTCCGCTCTGTTGCATGTTGGGGAGTCGTTTAGTGCTGTTGTTGTTTTGGCTTGGCTTCCTGGCGCCTCATTAGTTTGTTCCCCGTCTGAGTGTTGTTTACCATCTACTAGGTGAATGTCACAATTGTCAGTTGGTGTTGACCACCGCACCCACATTTCTGATTACTGTTGAAGTGCATGGCATTTGGGTTTGCATATCGGCACAATCTTTCACGCAGAGGCGTCGCCATCATCTCTAATCGGACCAGCTACAGACCATAAACAAGATTCTCGTGGGGAATTTTTTTTTGAATATTTTGACATTTGAAGGACATGCGTATCCTTGAAGTTGCTCTCACTCTCCTGTCTTTGATACCGCTGTTCTCTGCTTTTATTTCTCCTGAAAGCTCTTACCACGTGATGTCCATAATCAGCTGGAATTCGACTTTTGTGTTTCCCTGGAGGCTTTAATATAATAAAAGCTCTTTAATAGCTTTGCGTTATCCTAAAGCTGCTTTTATAAATTTATATTGGTCAACCACTTGTTGATTTATTTCTTTTTTTTTTTCTCAATCATCATTAAAGCTTATCTAAAAATCTGGAGCGTTCAAGTTCTTTAAAAAATGGGAAATTCCATGTGTGGGTTTCGCCCACTGATAGAAAAAAAATTTAATTAATTTTCTGCCATGACTGCACTTTCACTTCAGTTACTTGATATACCCTTAAAATTGGGGTATATTCATTCAACTTAAAAATTAAGAATAACCTTTTTTTCTACATAAAGGAAAGAGCTTTCCCTACAATACATTAAAAATATGACAAAAAACATTCCCATAAATGTTTAAGTTCTATAGATTTTTTTATTAACAAACATATTGTTAACAAACCTAAACCAAATCCAAGAACTATAGTTTCATAATTTTTATAAAAGATCTCAGTCTAAAAATTTCTTTGATTCTTATTTTAAGGCAAACTTTTATACTTTTTGTATTTGGCAATGCCTAGTAGAATGTTAAACTTTTTGCAGATTCGTAAGGGTATAGAAAGTGTACTGTGATCTTAGTTATTTTTTTCATCATTTGGGCATTCTAAAGTGAAAGGAAGTCATGAAGATGATGCTGCTACTGCTGTTGGATGCTGCTTTCTAAAACTTACATATTAACTTCACATCAAGAGCTCCATTCACAAAGCCATTGCTCCACATGGTACTGAACTGACACCAGTTTTTTTTTTCTTTTTGCCTCAAAAAGTATGGGATTAAGCACCCATAAACATATGACATAAAAGATTATGATAAAAGTAAAACTGAGAGAATAAAAAGGCCATACACAAACTTCGAACTAACAACAACATTCTATTTCAATTAGTGTAACTGACCTATGGCATTTTGTAGTTTTTTCTCTGCTATTTTTATGAATGTTGAGCATTAATCAGCACGTTTTCAGTTTGGTCTGTGTGTGGGTTTTTATACCCTGTACCCATAGGGTAAAAGGGTATATTAAAGTCGCTAAAATGTATGTAACAGGCAGAAGGAGAATTTTCCGACCCCATAAAGTATATATATTCTTGATCAGTATCAATAGCCGAGTCGATTGAGCCATGTCCGTCTGTCCGTCTGTCCGTCTGTCCGTCTGTCCGTCTGTCCGTCCGTCCGTATGAACACCTAGATCTCAGAGACTATAAGAGCTAGAGCAACCAAATTTGGTGACAACATCCGTCTGTTGTGTAGACAGGTTAAGTTTGTTTCAAATTTTTGCCACGCCCACTTCCGCCCCCGCAATTTGGGAAAAACCTATAACTAGAGCAATATTAAACATATCGTATTCTTATTTGGCATGCACATTAATATGGCCAAAATGCACCAGCTGACCGAATTTGACCGAAATCGGACAATAAATATCGGAGATATACGTATTTCCGTTTTGCACTGACACGCCCCATGCAAAATGGGCTGTTAAGTGTGAGCGAGATAGCATGCGTTCGCTGTTGCTGCATGGCAAGCAGTGTAGTGTTGCTGCATGGCAAGCAGTGCATGCTAAGAGAATTTTTTTTGTAAATTGATAGCGATTTTGATTATTTTTGACTTTATGGGGTACTTTTACTTGGTACAGGGTATACTCAATGTCGGCAGGGACGACTTGCTTGCTTCATTTTTTGTGTTTTTGTTTTTGAATTCGATCGGATTGGCTTTTGTTTATATTGGTCAAACACTCGGGAATTCATGCACAACTTCAACGACTAATGATTTTTATTGGTCTTGTTGTTGCTATTGTACATACAATGACAACTTGGTCATTAAATAAAAATTTGAAACTACCGCAATATTTCCCATTTAACTCTATATCAGCCAATTTTCGCTTTCAATTTAAATCTTTGTGAATTATTTTCTTGGTTAATGATTTTTTAATACGTTTCCAGCCATAGGAAAGAGTTGCTGAGGGTCTCCCTTCTTATAGTGTTTATTGTACCAGAAACGTGGGTTTTGTCACGCCTTTTGATTTGTCTAGTGGAAATAAAAGATACACAACAATTGTTTTGAATATGCATATATTCAACATCCACGTAATTCATTTAATTTCTTCATTTGATATAAATTAAAAAAAAGTTTGGAAAGTTTATCCTAAACATTGATGTAAAACAAAGCTTTCATTTCAAAATTAGTTCTGTTGCCAATATAAATAGAAATTTATACATACTAAGTATATATTTAATTATATTTTATTATTTAAAATATAAAATAATATTTACTCCATCATACAAATTTTTGCAGCTAAATATAAAGTTTCATAAATTTATTTAAAGAGCCAAATAGAGTTAGTGTTATTTTTATACTTTTTGAATTATTATTTGTTCATTATTTTCCATTATTTTCTTTTTATTTCTTTGATCGTTCGACCTTTAATGTTATCTAACCTAATAAGATATACATACATATGTTTATACAAAAACATTGCTTGACTTTTGCCTTGATAACCTACTTGTATAATATAATTTTTTTTCTCTGTTTTTCTATGGGTTTTCTTTCTATTTTTTTATTGCAATTTAATTTTTCTTTCTCTCACTTATCTACATTTGAAGTCACGCAAAATACCCATATATAAACATGAATGTTTTTATATCTATCATAATTGATGTCGAAGTTTTTATTTGATCAATCAAAGTTGATGTTATTTACCATCATATTTAATTCCATTATATGTATGAACGAGCATGTTACTGTGTTATTTATCATTGCTATTTATACATATGTGATATATTGCTTGGAAATTTGTATAAAATATAAAAAAATGAGCCAAATGATTGGGAGATAAAAACGCAAAATTTAACTGAAAAGTGCGCATAGTTAACGGCATGCCATTTAATGTTTTTTTTTTTTATTAAATGCCGCCAAACAGGAGTCCAACCCATGCATCATGCGATTTATTAATATGCATATTTTATATTTTTATTGAAGGCTTTGACATTGCTTGCATGAAAGCCATTTAACCGTTAGTTTGACCCTCCCCAATACAAAAAACAAAAAAAAAAAAAAACAAACCAGTTTATTACCATATTTCATTGTCGTTGTTTTTTGTTTTTTTGGGAGTTCAGTTCTCTTTTAACTAAATGCGGTTTTTAACGGTAATTCATTATGTAAAATCCAAAAGAAACCAAAGCAAAAGAATTATACAATAAAATATTTATAAAAAGACAGAATATGCTTATCAAAAATAAAAAAAAAAGAACGTTGCCAACAAACTTTTTTTTCTTTATTCAGTTTCAATTGCATTTAATGACAGTTTTTTTTTTAATGTAAATTCTCATGATATTGCATTTTTATGCAAAACTGTTTTTTATTTTTTATAAATTATGAAAAAGGTAACTCATCTGTAATAGAGCTATAAAAAGGCAAAAAAATGTTAATTTTAATTGGTAAACAAAAAAGAAGAAGTGTAGAAATGATATCCATAGTAGTAAATATCTTTGATATAGTATTTGGATTCAACATGTCTTAAAAAATAAAAGCCCTCAATTTTATTTTAATCCATTGGTTATTTAATTTAGACAGTTAATCTTATTTACGATTCAATATAATTGCATGCATTTCTTTTTTTCCTGTGTTGCATTCCTCTTTTCAAAAGTAATGTACTCTTTCTGCAAGGACCTAAAGTTTTTGCTTGGTTTCCCTGAGCTTTAAATAGAGGGCGCTGTCAGATTTAAGCAGAGCTTTGACAGGCTTAGAACTTTACATCTTCACATAAGTGTAACTCCTTGAAAAGCTTCTCTTTCTCCCCTGAAACTTGTTGCACTGGTTGCAAACTTTTCCAACATAAAATATCTATCATCCACTTCTAAGTAATCTTATCATTGGGCAAAAACCACTTCAAGTACAATTGGGAAACTCCAAAGTGCTTCAAAATTTCGATTTATATTATTTAGATATAGATAGATATGAGTGCTCAATTCTAATGATTGACAATAAAACAAAAAAATTGTATTCATAATTATTCAATGTTTGACAGGAGAAGTGAAATCTGTGGGCGTATCGCGTGGGTTAAAACGTGACTGGCCCAGTCCTCCTAACAATGGCCAAAAGACACAGAGAGAGAGAGAAAAAACAAAAATAATGTACATATAATAGGAAACTGCAAGTTGCGCAAAATGTCACGTTTTATGTAATAACGCAGTTTGTTTTAGTTTTACTCAAACGTAAATGAATTCATCTTGTATTTTTATTAATATATAGCAAATCCGTCAGAGAAACAAACGACAAACAAAAAAAAATATAAAAAAGAAAAAAAAGCGTAATGAAAAAGTTAAAACGACAATTGCCAATTGTTGGCAAAGGAAATTAAATATTCCCAGCTCTATAACTATATTGTATACATACTTATATATACAATGTAGTATAAAAGTCAAATCAAAATAAATGGCGTGACATCAACAAAAAGAAGGAAAGAAAAACAGCAACTATAACAACAAATAATGCACATAAAATGTAAACCACATAGAAACGTGCCAACAGATATTTGCATTGAATTTTAATGCCAACCACAGAAGAGCAAAAGCTAAACCTAAAGTTAAAGCTTAAGCTTTCAGATCAGGCAATAGTTGGTTGAATATTCGATAATATGCAGAATTTAAACAAATTATGGTCTGTATCTGTTAGGTAAGAGAAATTAAATGATTTTTTTTACAAAAAATATGAAAAAGTAGTACAAAAAGTTTTGTAGTTAACTTTTTAAATCCAAAAGATAAAGAGAATTCTATCTTTACTAAAAGTGTCCTAAGAAACTATGTTGTCAAAAGCTTGAACCAAAATAATTTCCAACTTAAACTTGTCATTTTTTAAACCTATTTCGAGCCAGTGGCATAACTAACTAAATATAGTATAATAAACCGCGCAATAAATACAATCTTTAAAATAATTTAACCTGAACTCAACCTTAACTTATAATAGTTTACTGATTTCAACCACATTGCGTGATTTCAATCATCATATTCCAAAGGGGATTTCCCCCACACCACAATTGTACATACTAACCTGTTTTTTTCTTCTCTTTTCTTTTTTGGCAAACTAATTTGAATTATGCCAAAAAAAAATCTGACAAGTTTTTATCAACCTTAAACAACCTCAGAAAACTGTGTCAATGGAATATTTGTGTATAAAATTGCAATATTCCCAGTTGGATGGCTTAGAATATGTCTCCAATTTCATTTGTAGTACATTTAAATGATTCATTCAATTTTTAAGTGTTGGTCATAAACATGGTTAATAGTTTTTTTTGTATCTTTGTTGTTTTAGTAATAATTAGTTTTTAGATTCTGATGTTCATTTTAGTGCCGAAATTATGCTGAGATATTCGATCGTTTTAAAAACAAGTCAAACTTGTCGCTTCTGTCGTCATCATCGTCTGGCCAAGTTGATTGAGCTTATGTCTTACACGAACACACACACACACACACAAGCAGAAAAGAGCAGTTACTGACTGAATCTGAGACTGACTACTTCCCATTCTTTTCTTTTGGGCCATGTTTGTTGGTTTGGCTAGCGGTGTTAAATATTTGAAATATCTTTTAAGTCGATGTTGTTATTCCATCTATCTTCTATTAGTATGCAGAGCGGCGTAAAGCGTTTTATACAAAGCAGGAAGCACCCAGCACATGCCACACCACAAGCAACAGTATTTTGTATGCCTGCCTCGGTTGTTAGTTGGTTTACATTTATTGTATCATTTGGACATACAAACATACATTTATATATATGTCTATTCGTATGTATATTTGTATATACGAGTATACAGATGTCTATCTAGATAGCGAGCGTACTTCCACTTGTATATATGTATCTTGCGGATGGATTAATGTTTGTTGTGCATACAGAAAGAATAAATAAATTGAAATTATCACAAAACTTAGGAATTCCTGAGGAAATCTGCATTTTAATCGGTATTAACTGTATTACGTTTATATCATTGTCTTTTTTATACCAAATTGTTTTGTTTTGTTTTTAAACGTGAATATTTGAATGAGTTGCAGTTTAGTTATTGCTTATGAAATTTGATAAGTTTTTGTTGATTATTTTAACTTTATCATATAAAAAATAGTTATTTATTTATGAATATATGTTTGCTTTTGTGCAGACATTATAACTTTCTTGATATATGTATAAACAAATTATATTTAGTTGTAATTAAAATTGCAGAAGGATAGATTCCATTTGTTTCCTTTTATTTCATTTGAGAGTATACAACTTTCTCTCGTAATATGATTTAACATAATTATAGTTCATATAATTTTTTTTATTTATTAAAATTCACCAACTCTCTAGCAGTAAAACGCATTTAATGTCAATTTAAAATTTTCTATTTTAAAGATATTAAAGTAGAAAGCATTAGTATAATTATTTTTACCCTTGTAAGACATGGTATTAATTTGAAAAGTAACTTAACTTGTGAAGCAACTAAAGAAAATTAAAGATGAATTAAAATTTTCAACATATTTCTCAACTTGTTTAAATAGTTTTTAAACTAAAGTTCTCTATGTACCCAAATACAGTTTACATTAATTTAAGTGTCAGTTATTTTTAAACTTTAAAAGGTAAATAAAATACAATATATCTACTCAACTATAATGATGTCTACTATAATGAACACCTTTTCCAATTTGTTTAATGCTTCGTATTTAGGGTACATTTCTCTTGTTCCGCCCCGCTTTCAATTGCTCTTCCTCTCTCTCTTTCTTTCCTTCCAAATAAGCTTAGACTTACAGCTTTCCATTACTTGCATTATAACAAATATTTGTTGTTGTTATTATTATTATTATAGTACTTTGAATCGGTCATTGCTCTGAAAAATGTTAACTGCATAAAACTGTTAATAACAATACTACATAAATATATATATATGTTCATATACATATATAAACCTATATATAGCATAGAAGTATTTATGAGGAAAAGAATGAAAGTCTAATATTGTTAAGATTCCTTTCTCCTTCTTCTGGTTAAGAAAATTAAAAGCTTTTGTTGTCATTATTGTTGCTATCATTAAAGTGCATGATTAATCAGAAATATCATTTTAATAGCATCTCTCGTTTGTGATGGAAAATGAAGGAGAAAATAAAAAGTGAAAATCATTGTGATCTCTCGATGTGTGTGTGTTTGTGTGTAATGAAATTGCTTGTGTTCTGTCGTTTATTGAGTGTGTGTGTGTGTGTGTGATGTTTAAGCTAATGAAGCGCATTAAATAAAGCTCAAATGTGTTTGCCATATAGAGAGTGTGTGTGTGTGTGTATTTTTGTATTGTTAGATACATTTAACTAAACTCTCAACTTTTCTCTTCTCTTTGGTTGTCCCAGTGACACAGAACCGTGGTGAACCCAAGAAGAAACACACACAAAAAAAAAAAAAACAACACAGCTGCCTATTGTTTGTTCTGAAAGGTTAATGAGTTATAAAACTTATGCCACTTACTTTGTTTAGTGTAAACGATACGCATTATTAAAATGTGCCTTATATAGGTATGTATGTATGTAGGTGTGTGTATGCATTGGGGTGTGTTTGTGTGTGTATTTGTCTGTCAAATATATGTATATATAAAGATACAATTTTCCTTTATACCTTGTGCTTTGTGGCTTTTGTTACGCTTTCCAGAACATGACTTGGTATTTTTTTTTTTTTGGCATGGCTTTCATTCGGTCATAGAGTTTCACGCCAGCTTTCTTAGCTGAATAAAGACATCTAAATAGTGTAAGAACAAGAGGCAATCGCAGACGCAGCAACAGCAAAAGCAGCAGTAGCAAAAAGAAGAATAAAGCCAACTTAAATACCATTTAAAGAGCAGAGCGAAAAGTCAGAAAACTGTGTCAAACCTTTTAGAAAAGTGCAAAGCTCATGAACAGAATAGCAGAAACAGAATAATACCAAAAAATAAAAAAAAAAACAAAACAACAAATAAAAAAAATACAAAAAGAGGAAAGAAAAGAAAATGGGGGCCAAGAAACGGGCCAACATTTAGGCAGAGGCAGAAGGTTGAACTAAACAACAAAAGCTAAAGCAGAAGCGTAACTGTGCAAGTATTTTATTCTTCTTGTTGCTGTTGTTGTTATTTCATTTTGGCCAAAAACAGGTGAAAGGGGATGGCTGTACTGGGTACTGTAATTAAATCTTATAGAATATGCTTAGACCATAGGAGAATTGTTGCAACAACAAGAGCCAAAACAACTGCCAACATTCGCCATGCCTCAGTTGCTCTTACGGTTCTTTTCATTTACTTTTTCCCCCCATTTTTTTTTTTGTTATTTTTCTATTTTTGGGCAGCAGACGAACCGCAACTAACTGCTATTGCGGGCCAACCTTAAATTTAAATTACTAACTGCAGCTTCCAGCTGATGGGCGTGAATCAAACGTGCTTTAAGTTAACCTCTCTTCAATTTAAACTCCAACTCCAACACTATCTGCCCCCAACTGGCCCTTGCCCCTTTTAAGTGTGTGGCAATAATGGTTCCGGCAGTCCTCGAATTTGGTTTGGTCAGCTTCAGTTTGGTTACAATTTTATTTCAATTTTAACTACGGCTAACATTTCCACATATATGCATATACATATATAGTTTTTTGGTCCAAGAACCAATGTGGTTGTTCGGGTTGATTGATTTTAATTCTACTCTGCCTATTTTTATACCCTTTAAATAAGAGCATACACGAATACTTCATTCTGTATGTACATATATATAACTAATATTTTAGTTGCGATGTTGTCGCCTTTTGTTATTTGTGTTAAATTTAATTTTTTAAATCAGTTAACCAGGGTAGGGTATTCAAAATGTTTGATAGCAAAGCATTTGTTTTTATTTGCAAACGTTTTTTCCTTTACACTTTCGTATAATGGCTGCAAAGAATTTGCAATGAATTTTTATCCCTAAAAACCAAACCCTGAATTGAATACCAAATCCTACCCCTAACCCCAGCCACAGTTTTCCTCCTTCACCATCGTGCCAAATCCAAATGAACTCAAAATTTGTATCGCTTTTTGTTTTTTCTGTTTTCAGCTGATTTATTTTATTTTTTCTTTTTGGGCTCAATTTAATTGTTCATTGATGTCGCATATTGTTCAATCTCAAATGGTTTAAATATTTTGCGGGCTTTTGTTAAATTAAGATAGACAAGTGGTGTGGGTGAAAGCGGTGGAGATGTCTGAGAGAGAAATTAATGAAACATTTACATTTGATTTGATGCTATAAATAAAAATACACACACATATGTATGTATAACATTTATATATATTGTTGTTGTTTATGTATATCTGTTTGGGTACTATTCAATTTATGAGTATTTCATTTAAAATCAAATTTTATCAGAATTTTTAGAGCACAGTTTTAACTTAACCCAAATTGAAAACTTTTATCTAGACTTGAAATTTTCTTGTCACCATATTTTCTTGTGCTTCTATAGAAATTATTCCCAATACTTTAGTTATGTGAGAGAAACAAATTTAACCGTCATGGTTTTCTATTAAACTTCCATTTTCATTTTCTTATATCAGCTGCACATGTCCACCAAAAATATAAAATTTAATTGAATTTTTCAATTTAAGTTGAATTTTCAAATTTTAATCTACTTGCTCAATAAAATTTTATGTGGAAACTATACTGAAAATGTCTTTTACATATTTCCTCTGGCATCGATATACATATATATACAATACAGTATATATGTATATATTTATTGTACATAAATTTAGATACAAACAAATTCAGAAAAAAAGCAAATAAAAACAATAAGAAACATATTGTTTTTGCAGTGGTATTTCTGTTTAGATTTAGCCAGGCGGAACATTTCAAGCCAAAAAGTGCCCAGCAAGCTAAAATCAATGCACAAAATCAAAAATAAAAGAAAAAAAATATATGTTGAGTTTTTTTTCCCAATATTACAATTTGCTTCAGACTTCTTGGAATTTATTTGTCTTATTTTTAATTAAAGCAAATCGTTTTAGTTTCTGTTTTTTGCTGTATTTATATATTTTAGTAAAATTGCATTTGAAGCAAAATCAATAAATAGTTGAAATATTACAAAAATAATAAATTAAATGCATTTATCAAATAACTGTTAAGCAACAACAGCAACTATTTTAATATAAATAACAACTTTTACAGTAATGTATATGTATTTATATACATATGTATATCTATATAAATATAAAGTTGAGAGAGAAAACATGGTCATGAGTTTCACCAAAATTTGAGAGGCTTTAATATAAATAGTAATTTTAAAAATGTAAAACCAGGACTTCTTAGTTTAATTAACACATATTAAAAAATTATAACTGAACTTTGAGGTGGGCCTTATGATGCTTTTATAAGGGCACTAATCCATTCAAAATGTTGCAAGTAATTACCTTGAATAAACACTAACTACATCAACGAATGTATGTATATATTTTTTAATATTTTTTTAGTCATTTACGAGAAAAAAAGGTTAAAGTTTGCTTGTTTTATAATGCTAGTAAAGTCGTTAAACTGATGTCATACCAAATTACCAAATATTATAATTATTCATACAACAAAACTTTATCTCTCGTACTCTAAAAATCTATATTTGTGAACCTACCAACAATCATCATCATAGTACAAATTGTTAAATATAATTAAATCCGTTGGCAATCAGAGTTAGAAATAGTATTTCTTTTACACTAATTATTTCTAATCATATGCTCCAGTATATTCTGGCCTTTTCGGCATTCCTCTATTTGTGCGTCAAATTATTTTGACCTTTTGTATGTATATTTTTAAGCTAACAAACAAGTCTATTTCTACAGCTCTGAGTCAATAAGTACACATATTTGTTCATATTATTTTTTACAATTATCGTGTAGCGAATTCTAATACTTGGTATTCTTCTTGGTCTGTTCATTGTTATGATTGCAAATTAAATTTAAGAGCTTTGCCCATCATTAATATTATGTGTAGGTATTTCGGTTGTTGCTTGGGCTCATTTTTATTTATTTTTTTTTTTTTGACGGGCGTCTACAGAAATAGACGCCTCTTTATTTTTGTTTGGCCCAATTTTCCTTGCCGCCCCACAGTTAATGCTGATGTATTTGCATTTGATTTTTTGTACTCTTTCCCCTTTTTTTGTAGAAGGGTATATTTCAGTCATGAAAATGTATGTCACAAGTGGAGGGGGCATTTGTGATGCTGTAGATTATAAATATTCATGTTTAAATTCTAGTTCTCATTTGGCAGGAGAACTTCCTTTTGCTTCTTCGTTACATTTTGAAATCAAAATTTATAGATTTAATAAATTTCTGTTATATTTTCTTTTTAAAGAGGAAAAGGAACATCAATTCAATTAATTTGTATTTATAATTGTTAAAGTGTATGTGGTAGTCAATGACCTGTTACCTATATGAAAATTTTCTCTCTTTTTAAATAAGATGCGAAACAAATTTAGTGAAAATTGAATTTTCAGCAAGAAAAGATGCCACTGTTTACTTTTAATTATGAAACCGCGACGAAATTGTTGATGATCCGCAAGGACGGCGAGTAGCTGATAGCTCAGGTTTCGTTTTATTTTGGTGTTGGTTTTGTTGGTGCTTCTGCTTTTTAGCTCCGGTGTTTATCAATTTTCAATATTGACCTTTGGCTGTTTCGTCTTGGCACTTGCTTCTATTTGGTTTTATTTTTTGTTTGGTTTTTTTTTCTTCTTTTTTTTTTGTTTCAAGTTAAGCTACATTAAATATACAAAGCTAGTGGCGGGCATTTGTGTGTTTGTGTTGTGGTCGCTTCGTTTCACACTTTCCGTATATTTTTTTCTTCTGTTTTTTGTATCTACCTTTGGGGCGGCTATCTCACCTGGCGACAACTGCGCCAAGAGAGATAGAGATAGTAAGAGAATGCAATAGATAGCAAATATATAGAAAATAACATTTTGTGGCACGAGCCACGAGTGTAGCAACCGGCGTTCACCCACTGCTTTAAGCGAATTCATTTTTTTTTGGTATTTGTAACTGAAACTGAATATTTCTTGTGCCCGGGCAGGTAGCTAATTCAAAACTGTAGCCTTTAAATAGATTCTTTAAATTGCTTTCAATATTTATAAAACAAAACAATTTAGATATACATATATAAGTGTTTGGTTATACAATAATTCTGTTTTTCACTTTCTCTAGGGTAAGTTATAGTCAACTAATTATCGTATTTATATAATGATTCATTCATTATACAATTTCCATTGTCTGAAGGCAGACATTATCTATTTTTATTTGTTCTTTCTGACGAAATTAAAAATGTTTTTCCTCAATCAATTGAATTAGAATCTGAGTTTCTGTTTGTTTGTCTACACAGTCTGGCTTCCTTTTTAGCTACATTTTATTTGTCTTTTATATTTTTTTATAGCTGCGCTAATTAAATTGCATAAACAATTCAAGCATAGAACATTTTGTTCTCTCTTTTGATTGATTACTCGAAGGCAATGGGCTATGGAGTCTAATGTTGATAAAAACAAAACGCACTTAACCCAATTAGCTGGCCAAATGTCGATAAAATAATTGCATTTAATTTAATTTCATTGAATTTTCATAGAGACTGAGAGATAAAGAGAGAGAGAGAGAGAGAAGTAGAGAAAAAAAGACAAAGAATGACAGAGAAAGAGAGAGTGGGAGAGTGGAACAACTGACGGCGGCTAATCATTTCGTCTTGAATTAGCTGTTGTTGTTGTTGGTGTTGTTAGTATTTTCTATTGTTCCTCTTTTATTGCCGTGAAAATCGACATTAGCCTGGCCGCTTAATCTTGGCATTTGTATTTGTCTGTGTGCTAGTTTTGCTTATACCCTGCCGAATAAGGATATATTTGAATTAAAAACAAGAATACATATATTTATTTTGCTAATTAAATCTTTAACGAGACTTCCAAATGTTTTAAATATATTTAATATTTAATTTCTATATATTTAAAATATATTATTTTAAATATTCATTTTATAGATTTTATAGCTAATCATGAAACTGACATAAGTTTTCTACTTGAAAGATCTTCTACCAATTGTTTTGTGCTCATTTGGTCATAGCTAAAATAGAGGGCTCGTTAGGGTATCCTAACTTCGACTCAGTTGGAATTCTTTTAGAACCTCTTCGATACTAGCTGCTTTTGCTTTCTAATGACTTGCGTTTCAATGAAAGTTCAATTACTGTGCGCCACAAAGCGAAAGCTTTGCGCAATGCAATAAAGCGATAAAGAGCACCGTCAATGGAGAAGGAGAAATGCTTAAACTAAAGATATATATAAATATATATATACATATATATCTGTACAACATATAGTAAATTTGTCTCCAATATATACATCTTATTGCTTTTTATGCAAACAGAGCACTCAAGGGTTTTGCCGGTTTTTTTTTTCTTTTTCCCCTTTTTATTTTTTTGGTCATTCCTTTTACACACTGCACATTTTTCGCTTTTTCTTTTTGCTGATTCAATCACAATTTGTCTATAAGCGGATTCTCTGTGGCCCTTTCAAATGGCAACCAGGGGCAACTCGTGCATATTTATTTAACTAAATAAAATTCCAGCATCGAAACGAAGCAATTTTAATTTGAATTTGATTGCATTCATTAAGTAGAACTCTATTTTGATTTTTATTTAGTTATCTAGCATATTGTTTAGCAACACATTTTGCATTCCTTTTTGCCACTCGACAAACAATTAACATTGCACAAATTCTGCGAATACATTTTATGGATATTAGAATTTTTGTTTTGTTTTGCCTTTCAATCTAGTCAAAATATTGAACCTCACGGTATAAGCGTGCTGATAGTTTTTCTATCTCGTTTTCAATGCTCTTTTATAGTTTTAAATAGTTTTAAATCACAATTTTTTGTCAATTTAAAAGAAGTTTTTGGTATTTTAACGAATCAACCTGGTATGACTTCAGGTATTCAATGTACCAATTGTAATAATTTGTCCAATGTGGCGTATAAGTGATATGCAAAATGGATTTATAAATACTCATATTTCAAAGTAATTACTTTTAATATGTCAATTGTATAAGAGTCTCAAATTAGTAAGAAATATTGTAGAATAAAAGTTGTCATATCTGCTTCTTGATAAACACTTTCAAAATGTATTTATAATTAATTTTGCTGCAATGAAAACTTATGGCAAAAGAAATGCCAAGTAAAAGTTTCACATTTTTACATCTTTCTCTTCATCGCTATCTCTGTTTCTTTCTTTTTCACTCTCTCTCTTTCTCGATGTCTTTGCCTTTTGCTGATGATATGGACAGTTTTTATATGTGTGTGTGTCTTAAATAAAATCGGATTGCGATTATATTGCTGCTATTTTATACGATATAAGTATTTGTCACTATTAAAATTTAATTAAAGTGAAAATAAAGTTAACGCATTAAAGCATTAAAAAATAAAAAGGTTGAATAGTTAGTAAGGGCTTAAAAAGCATTCCCACACAACATAAAAAAAGTATGGAATAAAAAATAACATAAAATTAATATTGATTGTAATTGAAGCATAACTTTCAAGTGCTTCACTCATTCATTTATAATTTACTATTAATTATTATCTTTTTTTTGTTTGTTTCACTTGTTTATTTATTGATAAATTAATAGAAAGCCATACAACATATTCCACTTGTAAATATTTAATATCCTTTCCATTATGGGTACAATCAGTTTTGTCAATAGTGTGGCACATAAAAAATAGAAAGAAAAGTTTTATATTTTAAGCGTCGCCTGCGGCTATTTGAACCGAATAAAAAATTTTATTCGTTTCAGTTTAAGTCAGCTAGACTTAATATTGAATCATTTCACAATTTATTCATTTAGTTCTTTCCAAATTTCTTCAGTGTTTTTATAAATCTTCCAATAAAATATATATGAAATATGTTATTAGTTTAGCTAGACTTACATGAAAATAAAAGTAGATTCTCTAAAACTCTAAATTTTTTTATTTGCTTTGCTATTATTTTTACCTTGCAAGTGGATAGAAACTACAACTGAAAGTGATTCTTTTCTCTAGAGTATTCACCTATTGTTTATTTATATAAAAAGTTAAGATAAAATTTAATTTGCATACCAAGCTGACTTTTTGTCTTTTTCACTGTTATTATTGCCATTCACTTGCAGATTTTTTAATTAATGAATTTGTTATCATTTATCGCCATGGTGACAGGCACAATTGTTGTTGCCGTTGTCTCCTCTCTTGATGCTTCCCTGTCATTATTGATGACACTTTTGTTGGCCATCTAATTGTTGTTGCTCACTCAGCGCTGTCAGTTTTTCATTATTGCGATTGTATGTCATAAAGTTTGATAGATCATGCCATTGATAGATGATAAATATGGGTTAAATATTTGTTCAGAATATTTGTAATTCACATTAATATTAAATGAAATAAAGTCTTTAGTCATTTCATTATTAAGTTGAATGTGATTATACTCAATTATAGTTAGTGAAATATTGAAACAAACAAGTTGAGATTAAAACAAATGTTTTATATAAGAAACAACTATATCATTTCAATGAGTTTTTAATTTCGCAACATATGGGTCTCTTTAAAATTTTTAGTTGATAACTCATTAAGTTCAAGTGTCGCATGTCATTTTAGTCACTTGAACTCAGTGTATAATCCTTCCCCAGACACCCTGGCAATAATGTTAGACTTGGGCATTTTGCTAATTATTTTTATGGCATTTTAATGACTTAATTAAACAATTAACTAAGCGCACCAGCAGAGTTCAATTATGTAAGCATCACCAGCATCAGCGGCATCATCAGCAGCAACAACAACGTCTTAACTCACCAAGATGCCAACAATTAAAAGTTCATTAAAAAGAATTGCACGAGATTATTTAGTGCAGCGGAAGGGGGATCAGCTCGTAGGCGGTGGAAGGGGGTTTGCTTTTCAAATGAGAAAGCTGCATAAAGAGCAAAAGTTGTTTGGCTTTAGCGGCCAGCCGCAGGCAACAAAGAATCTAATTGTATATCAAGTGCAAGTGCAATTGTATAAGTGGGTAAGCCGGAATGAAAGAGAAACGTTGGGAGGTGGGGAAGAAGAAATAAGAGGTGGGTACACACCCATACAAATATATATATAGCAATGTAAACTATATGGACGATGCTTGTAAACTAATTCAATTAACGACCTAAGCCGCTTAACATTATCAAGTGAACATGGACGTAGTTTATTATATATTTATTTATAAAATTAACCAATCGATTTATTTGAAAATAGAAATTAACTCTTATAACTGTTAAAAATTTACTGAAGACCTTTCAATAATAGTTACAAAGATTCTCACTATTTTAGGCTTAAAAATTTAATAATACAAATATGTGGTAGATAATATTTATATAGATTAATTTTTATTCATATTGTACAGAATTGTACTGAAATCCTCTCCTCCTATTAGCCCATTGCTACGCCTATGCTAATGACCCAGTCTAATAGTTTACGCCTCTCTTCTACGCCTTTGCCCTCTTCTAGGTTCTCTGTCTTACCAGTGCAATTGGCTGACCCATAACTCAGATACTCGACAAATATTTTAATTAGTTTGGTATGATTTAAACCTAAAATATATGCACTATGCTAAGCATATTTTGTAATTGCTTTTTGTTTTTGTACTTGCAATAATTTTTAACTAGATATTTGTTTTCATAATTCTCAATGACTCGTTAAGTCGTCTGGGACGAGTCAACTTAATTTAAGTCAAGTCAAGTCGAGTTGAGTTGAGTTGAATCAAGTCAAGTGCACTAAACCTGTTTGTGCGTATTTTCTACATCTTGTTCCCACTATTTGAAGGCGGAAGCTTGCGGTTAAATATAATATGAAATCTAGGTTAAGCAGTTAATCAAATTGCCCAGACATATTTGCATATTAATCAAGTTTACTCTTCTTTTCTTGCAGACCCAAGAAGAAAGAGTAAAAGAAGACCAAAGACGTCACCCAAGTTGGGTGTAGAAGGTAAGTTCACTTTGGGGGGCATCTAACTCCCACAATGCTGGGAACGAGTAGCATTAGTTTTACAGGGAAAAGATAAATTTTAGTTATTGTTTGCGGCTTGTTTTTTGGCAACATTTCCTCAATTGTAGTGTAAATCCATCTAACTACTTGACAGGCTTTGCTTATCTATGTATATGCTATAGTATTTATTTTATCGTTTCACAGCATGTTCATAATTAGGCTCACTCTGATATTGTTGGATCATGTGCCACAACTCTGATTGTCTGAAATTTTGCATTGTTGTTGGCATTTTTTGCCAACAGGTCACACGTAGTTGGCCAGGGCTTTGTTGCATGTCATTTTGGGGGTTTTCGCATGTCACTAGTAGATAAAAATGAGGGAGAGATACAGAGAAAGAGAAGCAACAAACCTCCATACAAAAGAAGAAACGTGTAAATATGTATGTACGCTAAAATAAACCAAAAAAATATTTTTGTACATTTGTTTATGCAAGGCGGCGTAGTAAACAAACATAAATACCTTTTTTAAATATTTACAAAACCTGAAATATTGTCCAATGATATCTCACCTCTGTCGAGCTCTTAACCCCTACAACAAATTGCGGAATTATGGTTGAGGATAAAATGAAAACTAAATAGAAATGCCAATAAAAATAAAATATATCAAATGTGCAAATTGTATAAATTGACAACAAAAATATGAACTGAATAAAAGCGATAACTTTGATTTCAAATAATTTTTTATCTTATATGAATAATAGAATACTCTAGCTAACAATTTCTAACAATCTTTACCCAAAGGCGGATGTTTGCGTTAAAAGTTAAACTAACGGTAACTTTAAATATTTAAGAAACAAATATAGGCAAGTTAAGAGATTAGGTTTTCCAAAAATATATATAAAATATATACTAGAGTAAGTTATATGAATATTTCTGTCTGACAGTCAAGCAGTGTAAATAAATCTTAAATATTTAAACGTATTTCCAGAATGAAAGAATTTTAGACTTACTTAGATAATGTTTCCAATTTCTTAATCTAATAGAGACATATATAAAAATTGCTTTGAATATTTATATGCAAAAAAAATTAGGAGAACAATTCAAAGGCCAGACAGAAAAAACCATTGATGAGCTTGGGTTTAACAAATAATCATAAAAATATATGTACTTCTAAAAGTGATAACCAATTTATTCATAATTTATAATAATGCTAATATGCTCAGTTGTAAAATCGATATGGAAATATGTATGTACGGTATATACATATATACACAATATTTCTCCATTTATATTTTTTTTACTGGTTTCTCTCTATATGTGGAAAATCAACATCATATGTACACATTCATGTGTGTATGTGTATATGTGTGAGCTTTTATAATATTTGCTAAGTATTACTACATACAGTTGTTGATTTGGTTTGCGGTTTTGTGGCATATGAAAAAAAAGGGTAAAATATTATGAAACTTTGATCAATTTTAATACTGGCATAGAGATACATTTCAAGGCCAATCCAACAAATTAAATGAAAGGAGAGCCACTTTGTGAAAAAGACAATTTCTTAGATCTAAAAATAAAATGAATCTTAAATTTAAAACAAAGTCTTAAAAGTCATTACCAATTAGCATCACAAATCAGAACAAATATGTGAATTTATTTTCTTACTTATTTGTCTCTATACATACACAAATATATATGTATGCTTGTATATATCATTTGTATGTATATTTCATAAATAAGATGATCTGTTTGATAAAATTAAATTATCAATGATAACATTTAAGTAAATATGACAAAGTCAAAAAGTAAACAGACTTTCGTTTTATTTGCTTTTGACTTTACTTGACATACATAAATATTCTCATTTCATTTCATTTGCTCACCTTTATCCATATTTTAATATTTGTGTTTTTTTTGTTGGTGAAAATTTTGTGGTTAATCAATGGATTAAATTGTATAAATTTTAATGCCACTAATCGGCAAACTTTCAATTGTAACTGAATTTTCCTAATGCTTTTAAAATGCATTGCAATTAATTAACATTCTCAACTTTTCCGTTACTCCCTCCCTCCCTAATTAGGTCTAATAGAAATCAATAGTATTAGTCAATATACAGCAAATGGTTTGGCATCATTTTGTATATAAACATTTGCATTTGGCTAGTCATGGATAATATTGCGCATACGCAATGTGGCCATGGTTCCATCATTGCATGAATTGTAAGACTCGATACAATGAATTTTCAATTACCTTCCCATGTTGTAATAACGTTAACTATTATGCAGAATGTTCAACCTTTTCAGAGAGAGAGAGAGAGAGAGAGAAAGAGAAAGTGAGATAGAGTGCAAAACTAAACAGTCAAAAGGGCTATGTCAATTATGTTAAATATTGGATTTTGCTACCCTGCACAAAGGGTATATTCCCAAATAAGCTTGGGCAATTAAAAAATCAATAATAAAGATATTTATATTTTAGTTATCTAAGTTTTTAACCCTTTTAATCATTTATTTCTATAAAAGTCCATTTATTAGAGTTTTATTATGGTTATTTTACTTTTAAGTCTAGTGTACTTTATAGTCTAAGTTAGCCCAAAACCAATCGTTTTCGATTAGAGAACAAAATGACATTTTTGCATTGTCAGGTCCGACTGATTTATGCATGGTGCATTGTAATTATTATTGTTTGACACATCATGTTGATCCCTTTGCAGGAATTGCAAATTTAAAATTAAAATTTACCCAGTTGGCTTTCAAGTTTCGAACAAACTAAACCTTTTGCACAATTGAAATGCTTTTTGCGTATGTGTGCGTACCTCTCTGTGTGTCTATTTATTTGTGTTGATCTCACATAACAATTTTTGGCAATCGGACATTTACATAACCAACTCCTTGTTGGTTTCATCTCTCCCTTTATGGAGTGTCTCTCACTCTCTCTCTCTCTCTCTTTCTATTTTGCTGCCTGGCCATAAACTTTTAGCATTGCCAAAATTGAAAACGTGTGCATGAAAAAAACTAATTTGAAGAGCAAATATCAAGTTAAAAATATAATATATATATATATATATGTACATACTTTTATATACTATATTTGTATACTTTGGAGTATTCATATAAAAAAATTCAATATTTGTCCATAACAACTACGTAAAAAATATATAAAAGAAGTGCAAGTAAACTTTTTGCTGTCTACTCAATAAGCCGGCTACAAAGAAAAAGCAAAAGCAAAAGCAAAAAAATATGCTGATTGCCTACAATGTAAATTTAGCTTTATGCAAATTCTACGTGAAAATCGCTGTGTACTATGCATAGTAGGGGAATGAAAAAGAAAAAAAAAATATTGTGTAAGCCATGCAAATTATGCAAATGAACTTTTGGCCAATGCCAAAAGGTCAACAAATGAACACAAAAACAGCAGAAACAACGTAATTAAGCCATTGCTGAGCCTTGCTCTGGCAATTAGCAAACGGCTTTTCCACCCCTCGAAACATAAAAAGAAAACAAAAAAAAAATAATACTAAACATAAAAGGTGTCAACGTATTTTCCCTCCAAATAAACCGAAAAAAATTAGAAAAAATACAGTAACATTAAAAGCTGAGCTGAAAAAATATGCAAATTTTACGACTTGACATTGAAACGTGGCCATATTTTTGGTGTTCAGCTGAAGTCAAGTCTTCATTAACTTTTTGTTTGGTTTGGGGTTTTTCTCTGGTCCGAGCCTCTAGCATAATTAGCGTGTGAATTTGGTTGCATTTCTCGTGAACTTTGGTTTTTTGGTTAATTTCCAGAGTTTTCCTTGGGGTTTCATTCTCCTTTTTAGAGTTTGTTGTAATGAAAACGAAAATGAAAACTGTTGATTGTTTTCAATTGGGTAACTTTCTTAGTTAAATTAAGAATTAAGCCAAAGAAAAATTGTTGGGTTAGAATCAGATACTTAATATAAGTTTAATAATTCGCAAAAGTGTTGCTTTATAGTAACTCTTTTGGTTAACTGAATGTCGTTAAAATTTGATAACCAGATGTATCTATTGGTTGATATAGCCAAAGAGGCATTTAACTTTAATAATATTAATTCATCCCCAGACTGAGACACTCATAATTCTGTTCAAGCATCAGCCAACTGTAACAAAAATTGTCATTTAATAAATTTGGCTAAAGGGTGTATTGGGACTATTTAAATGTAAGCAACTCATATATATTCGTTTAATTAAAATGTTGGCTCGATATTATTATTATTAATATTGAGTCTAACACTTTTTAAGTTTATGATTATTTTTATAACAAGATGAAGCATTTCTAGAGGGTATTAAAATTAAAGTCAACTCTTTGAAGAGTAGCTCAAGGTCGGCGATACAACTGTTTTTTTTGTGTTTGTTATCCCATGTAGGCAATTTGCGTCTTGTATACTTTTTGGATGATGTGGCATGACAAGTCACTCGATATTTGCCTGTGTCTATAACCTTTTTGAATCTGGTATCCTTCACACACACATATACACGCAAACACTCACCTAAACTGTCATAAAGTAGCAATAATAATCCTTGAGCCTACGTCGAGAGCGTTTTTACTGAATTTTTATTGACTTGACATAGAAGACACCAAAAGAAGAGGCCAAACCCAGACAAGACAGGACCACTTGAGCCTTTCACGACAACAAGACAACAAGGATAAGAACCAGACAATAGCTTTTTGGGCTTCAATAAAAAGTCGTCATCATAATTTCGTTAGCTTGACACATACACATAGAATGGTGTGCGAGTGTATATATAGTACAGGTCTGAGGGGCGGATCTTCTGGCTAAAAGCAAGGCGTTACAATAAATGGCCATAAATGCCCGCTGTTCATGCACATAATTCGCACATTTTGCCTTGGCTAATGGGCGTGGCAAATCACATAGAAAACAACACAAGAACAGCATAAAACCCGCTTTGTCACTCCTAAGGGCGTATGCTTCTTAATCATTATTTGCCTTGCGGTTTTTTCCTTTCCCCCACCCCCCCCAAGTGTTGATTTTTATTGTTAACAAAATTATTTTTTAATTAAATTTTTACGACACGCGCGCCCACACTAAACCACAAAAAAAATGAAGGAAAAAATTGTCCGTGTGCCATGGTCAAAACTTGAATCTTTTAACTGTTTTTGCTTATTTTTTCTTTCTTTTTTTTTGCTGTTGTTGTAGGAGACTAGTATATGCAGCAGTATTGTGGCTGCCACAAAACTTCTACTTTTGAAGTAACAGAAGAAGGAAGCGACGTGTCGCGGGTAGAGATTAGGGTCGTTGGGATGTCTGTGGGCAGCTTTGCGTGTTGGGTGCATTTTTCTGTGCACATTGTTCCAAAGCAAAGAGAATTGTAAAAAAAAATAGGAAAAAATATAGAAATGGAGAAAGAAAGAAAAACCAGCGTGCCCGAGGACGGTAAATACATTTGAACCCTTTTTTTTTTGTTATTTCATTTCTTTTATTTTTCAAAGGGACTGCCATGTGGGCGTGTAAAATGCGCAAAAAGGACACGCACATTGTTGTTACTGTCGGTTTAGGAGCAGGGTATAAGTCTCTTCAGACTATGATCTGTTTACCGATTGATTTTTCCCTCTCCCAAATCAATGAATTTTTTATTAGAAATTTTTTAATTTTAAGGAAAAGTGCTCAAAGCATTTCTTATATCGATTACTAAATAGAAAACTTAATTAATTTAATGATAGTAAATCATATTAAATGAGTTCAGTTATATTCTAAAGTCTTATTGTGTTTTCTATGAGAGTAATTTCCATTCGAGGTTATTTTTTTTCATCTAAAAGTTGCGTATCCTATTTTATTTTTTGTGTTGTTTGAGTTGGTTGTTTTTTTGTTCGTTTTCATCGCATTTGTGATAGTTTTTCAGAGTTGAAACGAACCGTACCGAACGGAGCATTTCATTGCCATGCCTTTTATTGCTCGACTCGCTTTGACCCTTATTTTTTCCTTCTGTATTTCTCTAACCCCTGCCAAAAAAGTTTTTGAATTTTATACGTTTTAGGTTACTTTTTGAGGTCAAAATTTGGGTGTGGGTATATATGTGAGCGTGTGTGTGTGAATATGTCTGTAAGACATTCAGACAAAACATATAAATTTGCAATAATGTTTGTCCACTCCAGGACACACCCATTTGTGTCCTTGCCTGTTTTATGTGCGTGTCCAGAGTCCATAGTTGGTTACTTGGAGTGGTTTCTAGTGCCTTTTGTTCACTTTCAATGTCTTCAGTTCAATTCAATGGAAAATAATCGAATTTCGTATACATTACTTTGACATATAGAAAATTATGCAAATTGAAATTCAATTGATTGGAAAATGCGATGTTGTCGTCCATTCCCGCAGACATGACCCGCCCACATAGTTAGCTAAGTATGTTCATGGTTTCCATATGTCTTCCGCCTACCATTTCCACTCATAAATACTTTGCCCAATATTACACACACATACACACACACACACACAAAGACATACTTAAATATTATAGCATATGAATTTGAATGTGATTTTCATTTTTCTCTACCGCTCACCCCAAAATTTCCCCCCGCTTAACTTGCCTGCCTCTCTTTCATAACCTTAAATATTTAATATGCAAATATGAGCAAAGTATTTTGGGCATACTAAAATCTGTTTGTAGGCTTTATTCATTATTCATGCATTCACTAATGGTCACGTTTAGTTTTGATGAATTTAATTTGGAATTTAGTCAGGCAACAAATGACATTCGTTTTTGTCCCTACCATTTAAATGTTTGTTTGCCTGTTTGTTTGTTTACTCGTTGTTTACTTTTCAATGGAGCATCCGGATATCCGTATTTGCCCTATTAAATCATTTTAATGAGTGTGGCAAACCGGCACCAGACAAATAATTCATTAATTTTTTTTTTAAGCATCGCGTAATATATCCTGTAAAATAAATACCAACCTAAAAAAAATAAATAAAATCCGCAAGCCTTTGAAGTATAAATATTTAGAAGCGGTTTGTGGTTGTCCGTTTATACTCGGTGCAAAATTATGATAAAGATAAATTGTAGAAAAATTAAAACAATGTTGTTAGAAATTGGGAATTTAATAGCTCAGCTTCAATTTGCATTTGAGAAGGAAAGAATTACCTTCTGGAATATGTTTAGCAGACAAATTTCATGTAATTTTTACAAACAATATTAAAAATGCATCAAAGGTAGAATCAAAAACAATTCATTTTAAAATTATTTACCATAAATTAGCATACGTTAATCCAATTTGACCAAAACCACAAATATATATTTCAGTATCTGATTTTACATTCATTGAGCGCATAAACGTTTTATCCTTTTGGTTTTGTTATTTTTTGTTGTTTTTATTTTGTTTTTATTTTGCTTTGTTTGCCTTCGATTTATTAGGGTTCCATTTGGCTTTAAAAGGCTTAACGCGCTCGACCAGACCAGTAAGCCAAAATAATTAGTGGGCCAGAAAACAGAGCCCTGTTGGTTGTATTTCGTCTTGCTATTTTTTCGGTACTTAATCCTTGCAACAAAAAAACAAATAAACATTTGCGTGAGTGCGCGCAATTGAAAGGAGCTAAAGCAAGAGCAAGAATGCGAGAGAGAGAGAGAGAGAGTGAGGTTTAAGCGGTAGCCAAAACCTCAAAAAAGAAAGCATTCCTAGTTAGGTACACCATTAATTTCAATTAATTTGATTTATGGAAAACACCCGGAACGGCCGCCTCTAATAGATTTTCGCAGATTCTTTTGTTTGCCATTCAGTTGATTTTCCCCTTATTCACTCTTATTGTCTCCCTTTCAGATTTTTATTAATTGTTTGCCATTTTGTGCGTATAATTGCTGTGGTTAATTTTCCACAGGATTTGGCCAGTGTAAACTAATTACTGGCCCAGTTGATGGCCTCACTGGGATTTACCACATTTCTTGCACAATGGCACAGCTGGGGCGACAATTTGATAATTTGCACACAAAATGGCAAAAGGCAAACAAAACGTTTGTCTTTGACTAATTCTCCTCACTGACTATGATTTTGTCTTTGTTTGTGACTTCTCTCATCGTCGTCGTCGTCGTGTGGCAATTACCTGACAGGAAAAAGCAGCTAAAACAAATAATTTGTTTATACAAGCGGCAAACGATCTTTTGAACTTTTTCTTGTAGTTTCGGAGGCTATAGCTATCATGTTTCCACTCCTTTTCTATGCTTCCCTCCTACCTTACTGCAATTTTGTTGCAAGTTTTCGCGACTTGGTTTTGCTTCAAAAGAGACGACGTCACATTAAAACCGTTTTATTTGCACTGTTCAACCAAACTGACAGCTGACAGTTGCACCAAAATAACAAACAAATTGACAGATGACCCGACAATTGATTTCGGGGTTTGCTTTCTTTCCCTTTAAGATTTGAACAAAACCAAAACCGAAATCGAAAGCGAAACGGTAACGGTGACGGGGAACGGTAAGTAAAAACTTATGCCATTCAATGAATGCAATTAAAATGCAGCAGCTGCTGGAAATTGTTATCAAAATGCAAATTGCATTTGTTTTCCGCAAGAAGAAAAAGTCAATAACTGCTGCAAACTGTAAAAAAAAAAACAGTTAAAAATAATGGGTTACCAACTTGGGAATACTCTCTATAAAGAATAAGAAGAACAAAATCCAGCATTAAATTTTCACTGTTTTAAAAAACTATTTAATATATTATCATTGGAATTATTTACATATTTTAAATATAGATAGAAATAATTTTACTCATCAATCATTTAGAATTCGAAAAGAATAAATGCAATATGAATTGGATATAAAGAATCATACAGTTTTCCAGATCAAGATCCTTAAATACCTTATATTTCTTATAGAAAAATAGTTCTGTACCTGTTTATTTTCCTGTTGCAAACATTTCCATCTACTAAATATACCCGTTCAACCCAGAGGCATAAAGTGTATAAAAATGCTGCACTGCCCTGGAAAAATATGATGTTAAAAGTCTGAGTGCGAGTTGTACACGAATCGCGGCTGTTGAGTGGACACCCCAGGCGTTTTTTTTTGTGAGGGGCTTACAGCAACAACAATAACAGCAACTACAATAACAACAACATGTAGTAACAACAACTCTCGGATAACTTTTCCCTATGCATTTTATTCTGCTCAACAAATAACAATTTCAATTTCGCGTATCGAGCACAGGGTAAATTCAAATTTTGTTTTGTGGCTCCACCCAACTTTATATATACCCGAAGGAGTATCAGGAACAGTAAGTAGTTTTTCCACGAATTACAATTTTATTATTTTTTTTTTTGCCAACGTTTTTTTCCGTTCCTTTTCATTTCAATACATATCAATAATGACAGCAAATCAATATCATGGCCAAGGCCTACAGCAGTGATTGGCCTCTCCCCATAGGCAGACCCACAAAGTAAAAGTATTTTTCTTTTGTAATTCGAGTTGGCCCCTTTTTACTGATTTGTTTTTGCATTTGTCGCTCGTTATTCCGTCTTTTTGTAATTTTGTTGCATAGACGACACTTTCATTTTGGTGCCACCGGTATGACACATTCACAATGCAACAGCAACATTCATTCACTTATTCAAGCAGTCAACCGTTCAAATAGCCCATCCGACCACCTACACCCACTCAGTCATTCAGGCAGTCAGTCAGTCAGTCAGTCATGGTATGTACTTGAATTGCAGTTGTAGATGGAAAAAAAAAAAAAAAAAAAATAACTTGATGCGGCCATTTTGTTACCACATTGGTCAGCTCGAATATGCCAAGAAGAGGGGAGCTACACAGTAGCTGGGTGTGTCAGGAATGATGTAGGTAAGTCCACATATGGAAGGGTTTCGTTTTGGGGGAAAGAGGCATCAACTTACACATGAGCTCATACCATGTGCTGCTATTCAGTCACGCATTCATGCGGCAGAAGATGCAATTGATTGCAGTTGTTTTTGTTTGTTTGTTATTTGTTTGCTTGTTGTTTGTTTGCCTGTGGATGGTTGATTGGTGGTTTGGTCAGTTCCTGATGCTTCTAGTGTTACGATTCCATCTAGTTACCAACAATCCCAGTGAAAGGGAAAACCTAGCAAAAGTTGTATTCGAAATATTAAACAACTTTCATTCAGTTAAACTTAACTACTTGTAATAATAAAACCACTTTAGATGCAATAATTTCAAATAAAAGTTTAAAAAAAGTTGAAATAAATTTTTGTTATAATTATATCACCGAAAGTTTTCTAAATATTTACTTTACCTAATCTTTATCAAATCACAAATGCCGTTAAACTATGAGATATTTATCAATATCTAAACATAATCTTTTAGAATTAGTGAAACATTCCATGACTGAATGGTGAGATTTCTATGTGTCTTGAATTTAATGATACTTTGTTTATTGGAAAGTATTATGTGATTTTTCTTTTCAAGCTGTTTAATAATTAACGCTTCCTATTCAGCCTCTTGTCTTATGCAATATCTACCAAATTGTACATGTTGTCGTTGTTGGCTGCTGTAAGTGGACACATTGCTTTAACTGTTAACAATGTGGCATGGGTTTTTTCTTCAACATATTTCGTTTCGCTTTTTATTTACTCTTACTTGAAGCGCCTTATGACATTCATGCTCAAATGCGCTGCTCCTGCTCCTCTGAAGCAAAAATGGTGGTGGCGTCGGTAATAGTGTTGGAGGTGGAGGTGAAGATGGGGGGGTTGATGATGGTGGATGTCACATAATGCCTGCACACATAGGTAAAAAACCAAAACGCAATATGAGACTCAAAGTGTGTCACTGGCAGAGGCGATGGAGATGATAGAAGAGCGGGTGGGTATGCAAAAGGAAGAGTTGGCAGACACCAACAGGCATTGTTTGGCTTTTTCTGTATTGTGTTATTGCATCGCATGCCACATGTCCCATACCCTCTTGTAACATAAGATACGATGGCTCTCTAAGTGTGTGTGTGTGTGTCTGTGTGTAGATACGTTGTGCGATGTCTAAGTTAAACATGAAAGTGAAATTTTCACATGCTTGGCTCTGTCGCTGCTTCCGTCTGTGACATGAGGGCGGGGAAGCGAGGATTTTACGTTTATTGTTACCTTTGCCAAGTAGCAGCATCTGCATCTGCTTTTGCATCTACCATTCATTCAAGCGAATTGCAGTGGCAGTCATGGCACTGTCGTCACATGGAAAAGAGAAATTGCAGTCAGGCTTTGGGGTAGAGTAGCAATTGCTTCTAATTGTTATGGCTTTAAGCATTTCAACTTTATCATTCCCGCTATACATTTTTGTTTTATAAATTTATCAACTTATAAGCTGCCGTTAAGCCAACAGCAATCGTGCAATTAAATTGTGAGATAAACGCTCATCAACTTGATAATGATGAAATTATGTAAAACCAAAAAAAAAAAGAAGAAAGGAAAAAAGAAAAAGGAAAAAGAATAAAGGATTTCCCGCGCACTCTCATTTTGTTGTATAATAAAAATAATGTCAATGTAAATTGCCATATTAACTGGCCAACAAAAATGATTGCGATAAACGCAAATAAAGCATTGACAAACGTTCCAACGTTAAAGGCCGACACACACACACAGACACACATAGTCATAGCAGGATATGGGCGCTCCACGGAGAGCAATTACAATGAGTTGAAATAAGCTGGGCTGAAGCTAAAGCTGGACCTGGAGCTGGTGCTGATGCCTGGCAACCACCAAAACGATGCCTGGTCATGTCCTTTTGGTCGTCCTGTTTTATTTTCATTTAATGCTGCATTTCCGTTTCCGCGTTGCGTATACGCAATGTGTGTTTTAATAACTGCCGGCAGTGGCAGGCGTGGCTGGAGGCCGTCAGTTGGCCTGTCAATTACATTTTAAATTTCTTGCCATTAATTTTGATGCCCTCACTGGGTCTGCGATGGCTCTCAGCGCTCTTTTAAACAGATTAAGGACACTTTTCGGCTTCCAAGTCCGTCTCAGTCCCGTGTGTCCATGCTCATTTCATTTACATATACTTTTCTCTTATATATTTTTTTCTTTTTATTTTTATCAGCATCCTCCTGGACAGTCAAAGTCATTAAATTTATTTTTTGTAAATGTTCTGACTACACACGCGTCCTTCACATCGTTGGGCATCCTGGCGACGCGTCGCCTCCAATGTCATTTCTCAGCGCAGCAACTGAATTCATTTCATTCGCAATCAGCAAACGGTGAAATATAAATTGGGTTGCCTCAGCTAGATGTGGGCGTGTCAGTCAGCCACCCAAAAAAAAAAAAAAAATAATTCTACTTTGTGTTCCCTGCTGCCATCAAAAAAACATTTTTTATCAGGTGGACTCCGTCCGGCAGCAGCAACTGGGGCAATTTTATTTACTTCAGCGCCATTTCTCTTTCGGTGCTTTTTTTTGTTTTGTTAATTTGATTTTTATCTGCTTTTTATTTATTTACATTTTCGTTCTTCATTTTTTATTTGTTAACACAAACTTTAACTTGTATTTTCGAAAGCTTGGCATCTCATTTGCACGTCCAGTTGATTTTTATTTTAGGATCTTTCTCACTGATGAATGTGCAACTTTGTTGAAAATCTCAACGCTCTGGTTTACCAATTCTTTTACTTTCTTTCTTTCTCTTTTATTTTGCACTGCTGTCTTCTGCACAGTTTTCCTTAGCCTTTCTTTTTGGGTGTTATTATCATCATCGCTAATCACAGCACAAAGCCAACAGTTTATCCACACCTTTATCCTTCTGCTCCTGTAGATTGTTTTAATTAACGCTCTCAGCATATTGCCTGGCTATTTATTCTGCTCTCCACTTGGCTTTCGAACTAAACAAAAGGCAAAAGAAAAATCTGAAAATGGGGGGAAGGCAAAAGAAAAGAGTAAGTTTTTCACACGCTGTTGGGCGAAAAATTTACCAATTATGCGTTAGCTCCCCTAATTGCTTCCTTCGTTTTGCACAGTCCCTCGATAATACTCCCTTCTTTGCTCTCTACTTGATTTTTATAATAATGATTCCGGATATTTAAGTAGTTGGTAGCATAAGCTGCCAACGACCAGCAACAATAACAACAGCAATAGCCGTGGGGAGAGGTCAAGGAAATAGAAGAAAAAATCTAAGCAGAACAAAAGGCTCACAGCGAATATAGACAGTGGAGAATCTGTAGGCACACAGCACAGTGGCTTAATATCAATTTACCTTAACCGAAAGTACTATAATCTTTTCCAATTTTCGCATTAATACCAAAAAAAAATATAGAACTAATATTTCAGCATGGGTTCTTTGTTTACATAAGACTTATTCTGTATTTCTATATATTTATAACTGGTTATGGATTGAATTGACAATCTTAATTTTATAAAATGAAATTATATTGACATTCATTTAATTCTGGTTTGAAATGGTAATTTAATAAGTAACACAATTTTTCTTTTCAATCAATATTTAATTACATATACCTTGTCACGATTATTAAATTTTTATGAATTTCATTAAGAAATTCTGTCATCAGTTGTAAATACTTTTTTTGGCCCATTGTAGACAGGGTGAACCTAAAAAAAGGCAAAGAAAAAAAGAACTGCTTAAAGCAACAACAGGAAAACTGACATCTCGTAGTCATTTTGTGCAGAGTCTAATGATTTCCGGTAGTTTCCGGTCTTTGTCAACTTCTTTCATTTTCCATCTTTCTTCCCCTCCATTTCTATCTCAATGCAATGAGATGAAGTTCCCTTCAAAAAAGAATGAATATCGTTATTTTGTTTGCTGTTCTTGCTATTGTATTTGTTGCTGTTTTGTGTGTTAAACATGCAACGTTGTTTTTGCGTCCGATTATTGTTGGTGCTGTTGTGCGTGCTTCTGGTTGATAAAGAAATTATTGTAATATGTTGCTCGGAACTTAATCAAATTGTATGGCTAATGGAAATGAAGCGGTTATGCGCACATTGAGAGACCTCAACACATCCCCATATATAATATATAAAAAGTATACAAACACACGCACACACACAAAACTGACAGGCCCGAAGCGGCAATTGTTGTTAATGAAATTGTCTGACAAAATGCGCTGCTGCTGCTGCCGTGTGAGTGAAAAAAAAATACTTTGTATAGGCCGGGGCCTGGTAATGAAATTATATATAATTGCTTATAATTTACCAATTTACAGTTCATAAAAATGCATAAACCAAACACCGTCGGATATAACCACAATACAAACAAATTCAATTAGTTCGTTTCGAACAACAAACCAAAAAAAAAATTTTAAATAAAAGATGAAAACAATAAAATAATAGCATAAGTCAAATTACACTTGGCAAAACAGTTTTATTATTAATTTATGCCGAAATCCATAAATAAATTTTATTAAAACAATAATAGAATTAATTTAAATAAGCACAAGAAGTAAAAAAAGGTTGAAAGTAAGAATTTATTTTTGTAACAATTTAATTGTAGCTAACCAAATAATGAAATGAATGGAAAGAATATTGAAAATTTAAGGAATTTAGAAAAGCCCGTCATATTTTCCCCCTATCTTGATTATAATACTTTAATCATGCAATAGTCTAGTAATTATTAACTATTTGTAGGCAGTTTTCAATGTTGAGTTGTAAACATAATAATATTGTGGATAGATCAGATGAATTTGCATTTAAGTGGCTGTTATTAATATGTCATTCAAAATTTGATTAACAGGAAGTGTTTTTTAATCCCTAAGATTAGAACTTGTTGTATCTAATCATAAGCATAACTAAAGCAAAAAGTGCATGACACATGCAAAAGTCAAATTATGAAACTGAAAAATCTTAAAACTTGTTTTCCAATGGTTTCCCATAATCAACTAACTGCCAAGCGACGATGATGTCGTGTGAATTTGGCTTTTTGTTGTTATTTCTTTTTTTTTTTGTTTTCTGATTTCAAACTTGTTCCATCAACTTTTTTAAGTTTCGTTATTGTTGTTGTTGTTGTGTTTTTTTTGGGAAGATTTTAGTTGCAATTGTGCGGTAGCAAGTAGCTCTTATTGCAGTTGCAGCTATTGTTGCAGTTGCCACTGCTCTGTAGTTGTTGTTTTTGTTGCTATTTGCACAATATTTCACGCATACGTGCCCATCGTTTTTTTTGTTGATTATTGTTGTTGTTATTGTAACTGTTGCCGCTGAATGAAAATGGGATTGAAAATGGTGTTGGCAAGCAAAATGCGCTCTCCCGTAAAATTGCGCACAATTTTGACTTTTGCCTTTAACGACAACAAACTGAACACTCTGGTTCAGTTTTTTGATTTCATTGCTATACGACTGTGGGTACGTGTCTGTGCAGCATAGCAGAAAATTATGAGTTAATGGATTTTGTTAAATATACATGGCACATACATATACATACATTCATATATATACACATATTTATGTACATATCTGTCTCTACGATATATTATATATAAACACAGTTGTTGCCGGTTACCAGTTGCCAGTTATAACTATTTAAAATAAGACAACGGCTACAAAAACTTTAACAAAAGCAACAATTTTTATTATTGTCATTTCAGTTGTTGTTGGTATTGTTTATTGACGAAGCATGAAAGTGTTGGCTGTTTGTTGTCAACACGCTTGTTGGGCATTTGTCACCGCCCCAAAACAATTTGCAACATTTTTGTTACAAAAAAAAAAAAAAGAAATAAATAAAAACGTAGAGGAAAATTCAAGTTCAATGTTGACACGAAGATGGTAACTAGTGGGCGGAAAATTGGAAACGGGAAAATTTTGTAGGAGTGCAATTCGTCATTCATTTACTTCATCCCTACATCTCTCCATATCTTCTACTCTCCATTGAGTGCATAATCAATGTAATTAAATGCGGAAATTGTTTGGCGCAGTGAAAAACTCATTTTGGCACTTGGATGTTAACCGTTTCATTTGAAGAGTTAGCTTCAAACCGGCGCCAACATTATTAGACAAGTTGCCAAATGAAGAATGGGCTTACTTAGCTTAGGCAAATACGAATAGTTGATACACTATTTATTATTCTTTACATTGCCAAATATGTTGGTAAAAATAACTAAGGAAAATGATTAAATTGAAAGCAAAGTTAATTTAAATCAAATAAAATCCATTTTATTCAACAGTATTCTAATAAAATTTTGAAAGATATTTGGGTACATTTTCTAAAGTGATACATATATTTTCCTAAGATTTTCAATAATCCTTTTTGTGTATATGCCTTTAAAAAGGGTATTCGAAATTAGTTTCACTTGTACTTGCTTAGCTCATCAACTAGTCAGGAACTTGGTTGTCGCACCACACACACACACGCAATGAAAATTTCGCAATTATTTAGCTTAATTGCTTTCAATACAGCATCACCGCCAAAATGTTCAACCACATAATTGGAAAATTGGAATATAAATGCATTTGCTATAGAAGAACAAGGACTAAAGAGATAGAGAGAATGTGTACGTGTAGTAGGATAAATTGGGAAAATGTTTAAATTAACCATGTTTGTTTTTGTCGTATTTTAATATCAATTTCAATAACAGTTTGATATTCTATATAATAGGATGAAACAACTAATTTACTTTTTGGCAAAAGAAAAAAATCAAACAAAACGCAGAGCAGAAAAAATGAGCAGTGATAAATTTTTGAACAGGCATAGTTAACCAAATTGAGGATTATGCATAAATTAAAATTATATAATATTATGTTGATTATCCATAGAAATTTTTAAAACTGAAATTGACTGTATTTCTAGCGTATTTTATGAGATTTATATTTAGTTAATTTTTTTTTAAATATTTACGAGATTATTTCATTTTATTTAACTATAAAGGCAAAATCAGCTCATTGACCGCTGCTTTATAAAAATTATATACATATACATATATAGGATTATGTTATATGTATATGTATGTATATATGTATAAATCTATTTGCCAACCATTTTCTCTTTTTGTCATGTGGTTTAATATTGTGAAATTATTTATTTAAATTGAATATCCATGTGGTTGATTTGTGGTAAGTTCTTCTTATATGTGAGGAGAATTGTAAATGAGCAAGTAAGGAGAAGGGGTAAAAGAGTGTTGTGGCAATTTCTCCTATTACCACAGATGGATAATTAAACAAAATTTTTCAATTGGGTCACAGAGAAATTGATAATGTAACGATAAATTCATTTGTTTAAAAATCTCTTTCTTATTGTTAGGAGACTTGTGTATTTCTTTTTTAGTGTAAAATCGGATAAAGCTCGGATTTAAGCTCTATTCATGACTAAAGCATAAGAAATTTTTATTTGCCTTAAGAGTTGGCAAATGATTTTCCTTTCCCTGTTGCTTTCCTTTCGCCTTGTTGTTACCTCTTTGTTGTGTTCCAGGCAAAAAGCGAAATTGCATATTTGCTTTTATTATAATAAATGCCAATTTAGCTGACTGCAATTCAATTACGTGAGCACCGTAAAATTTTCCCTTTTTTGAGATTTTTTTTATTATTAGTTTTTTTTTGTCTGTTGGCTGTAGTCGGTTTTTCCATTGCACAAAACGTGCAAGACTTAAGTCGAGTCTTTTTCTAGTGTCTCATAATCTCAGGCTCATGATCGGAGTTTGGGTGAAAACGTGAGTTTGGTGGTCAGGAAAGCCCTCGAAGCTAAATAAGACTGAGAAGTAACAATGATGATGACGATGGCAACGACGATGATGAGGATAATGTGAATGATGCTACGTTTGAGTGAATTGGATAATTGGTTATAATTTGAATGGCTCAGACGGTGGGCCGAATGAATTATCCAGCACCATTTGCTGTCGAATGCAGCAGTCACTCAGGCATTCTGTCTCGATTTCGGTCTCAATCTCTGTTATCTTACGTTCAGCATATGGATTAACCTGATATCTTGACTATATTGTAATGGCAACGTCATCATCACATCAATTCTGACTGCTTTTGTTGTTATCTGTTTCGGTACTGAGAGCATGGCATGGCTACATTTTTTGTCCATTATGTGGGCCTATGGGCATGGATAAGTCAGAAAGAGGTCAGTGTATATTTCGAAACAATGGCATTGACAGCAATGTTCCCCTCTTTCTCATTGGCAGGCCAAATGAAAATGTAATTTAATGCAATCAATCAACACTGGCCTCCAGGATTTTGATTTGCTAAATGTAATTTGAAATTTATAGTCAAATTGAGACACAAATGAAAATGGTTGACATTTGCAATTATTTCCATGTTAAAAAATGGTTTATTAATTCTAAAGTTGATTTGAACTCTTACATAGAAAAAAAGAAATTAAACTGATATTTTAGAAGTTCTTTATTTTTTTACAAAGTCAAGAACATTAAACTTGATTATTTTTGAATTTTCTATTATTCTAAGCATAATCACTTTAGATATCACTTAATGATTACAGAAGACTAAAGGACTATTATTAAAAAAATATTTCTTTTCATGGGATGAATGTTTCAATAATTTTGCAGTTTAGTGTATTTTTCATGCACATATGTATACCTCTATACATATATGTTTTTCATCCAGATACGTATGCATCTATGGGGATAATCAATACAAAATTGCATGTAAATTTTATTTGCATTTGAATCAATTGTCTTTCAAGCTCTTCATTTAACATTTCATTTAGTGATATTATTTTCTGATTGTTGCTGATGTTTGTTTTTACTTTAAATGCTAATCAAAATGTTTTAATTTAATGCCATTTTCAGTTGACAATTTGTGTTTGACCAGAGAGTAAGAATTTGCATACAATTGAATTTTGACTGTCTATCTGCCTGAGTACTAGCAGGAAGAGAAGAAGGAGCGAGTGGTGTGTGGTAAGTTTTTGTTATTTCATTGTTTGGTTAGTTATTCTTTTTTTTTTTTTTGAATTGTTACGTTTGTTATCGTCAAAGTGTTCAAAATGCCCATCCATGATATCGCACAGACAAACACACACAACGATAGACAGACAGACACACATATACGTCATGTCAGGGTTTGGGAATGCAATGATGAAGGGGAGAGGAGGGCTATGGGGTCTTTTCTCATATATATGCATACTCACTGATATGTGTGGGATTAGAATTTGTTTGCTAACTCTCTCACCATGGGGCTGTCCAGTTGAGCCATGTCATCGGCATGCAAATTTCTTCGCCTGCTTTTGACATTTGCATGTGACGCCCGCAATTAAATGCGTGAATCGAATCGATGGGGTACAGCGGGTGAGGGGGTATGGAGACCAATGGAGTTAACATAAATGCGTCATGGCAAAGTGTTGCGTGTTGCATTTTAAATGAATATTTTATGGGTATTGCCCACGGCGTTGCTATGCTTCTTACCGATTGTTTCACTTGGCTGCATGAGCGACCGCCTTAAATTATGCAACACTTGATACAATGCATGTTGCATTTTAATGGGCATCGACAAATGTTTTCTTCTTCCATTTACAATTTCTTTCACTTTAATTTATTTAAGAAACCATCTTCCTCCCATTGTGATTTGTGATATATTCCTTAAAGTCACACCGACATTTCAATGGATGAATAGTGTCAAAAATCTTTCGATAGGTTGACAGTTGGATAGACAAGCAACAGCTAAAAATATATGTTCTTTAAAGGAAACAGGAGGCAAGAGATAAAATGAAAGATATATAGGATTACATACTTTCAGGAAATCATACAGACAGTCTCCACATGGATTCGTTGGGGATAGAAAGATAGATAGATAGATGGATGGATAGCTGTTGCAAAACTTAGCTGCATACCAGACATTCATCTCAATTTATCGTACTTAGCTGCATATCCGTAGCAGATCGAAGTGTCGTCTGCGTATATCAAAGTCTCAACCAGGATATACTCTTACACCCACACATAGACTTATATGTGGAATGGAAGTTGATGCTTACGATTACTTACTCTCACTTGGCATTGTGTTCGTACTGCAGTTGTCATCTGTATGTCCCCGCCCACTTTTGCCTTTTAGAGCAAACAAGTAATTTCACTTGACATGCAATTTTTTTGTGAGTTTTCCTTTTACCAGTCTCTCCCTCTCTCTCTCTTTCCCTCTTTCTGTATCTGACTTACTATATTCTTCTTTCTGCATTGGCACAAACAAAACAAAACAGAACGAGCATTGCATCGGATAGAGATAGAGCTAAACTTAGAAAGAGGCAGACAGAGAGAGAGAGAGAGAGAGCTGAGCGTGTGTCCCCAAACCACTTTTGATTTTCCATTTTCAATTTTTACCCCTTTTTGGAAAAAAAAGAACGAAAGTATTTGCTTTTCTAACCGCAAAAAGTGAAAAAAATATGTCGATGCCAAGACAAATGTAAGAAGTGCACAAAGAGCACATTTGTATGTACACATGTACACAAGAGCATTGATAAGAGTGTACTTTATATTTCCCATTGATTTCCCCATATGCAATTTGGTTTTAAGTAATATTTTCATCAGGATACAAGAACGACCATCAAACAAATGTTCCTTCAGCAGAATTATTTTCACTACTTAAAGATTAAAAGAGAAAAAACAAGGGGTTTTTCTTTTAAGAAAGAAGCTTAGTTTTCATCCACATTCATATAATCAAATTACCATTGCTTTTTTTTCTTTTTCTTTTTCATATTGAGAGGACATGAAAATTTTTGTAGCATAGAAATCGGAGTGGCAATTCCGTTTCCGTTTGCTTGCATTTTGATTTCTTTTGCTTTATAGCTTTGTAAGTAGATGTACATGCATACATATTGTAAATGTATGTCGTTTATTTAAAGAAATGCCGAAAGCTCTATGTTTGGGACAAAAGCAGCTTTCTTTTCCCATTCATGCCATCAAATAACCAACCAACGAACCAACCTGCAATCCATATACATATACATATACATATACATATACACTCCAACGCGCCATTTGGCATTGATGTGGCCGGGGTCACGGACACATTTCAACCTAACAAATACACCAACATTTCAAGTCGTTTTGCTGTATCAGCACTTGAACGTTTCACACGTCATGAAATATGTACTACGACAAGTGCCCCCTTCCCTTATTCGTAAACCTATTCTACTTTACTTTTTTTTTTTTTATTGCACTCTGTTTGTTTCGTTTTGTTTAGAAAATTGTTTGCTGCCGTTGCTGCTGCAGTTGTGTTTTTCTTCTTCTTTTTGTTTTGGGAATTATCCGCTTATGCTAATCTGTCTTACGTTTCAAATTTTCTTATTCTCTCACTCTCTTCAATGGTGTTAGTATACGTTGTCCAATTTTCTTTTCTGCCACACATGAAAAGACTAAACCAGCTTTGAATGATAGACAGAGAGATAGAGAGTTAAAAAAGTGTGAGTGTGTGAGAGAGAGAGCGAGAGAGAGAGCGAGAGAGAGAGAGTGGAAGAGAAAATAGCCATCTACTACTTCCACTTGAGATTCCTCTTCGTTTTCCTGGCTTCCGTTAGTGTCACTTCAAGGATGAGTGTAAGTAGCTTTAGTTCCGTTATTCCACTTATTCTCCTAAGAAAAATGCTTCCTATGCCATTATGAACAGAACGCCAAATTGACCAAAGAATTGGCGTTTTCACTATTTGCATTGAGTTTATCCTTTTGAGCATAATAATAATAATAATAATTGCTGACTTCGTTTTTGTTCTACTAACTCCAAGGCGTATTTAAGCATGATAGTTTCCATTTTTTGTCAAGGACTCGTGTAAATTGTGTCATTGTGAATTAATCGAAATCAATAAACCCAAATTCTGTAGCTCAAATCAAGCGGGAGCGAAATCGATGTTAGTCAACGCAATGCCAACATACGGAATCTCTTTGCACCATCGCCAGCCGTTCTGGCCAAACGTAGGGAGGCACGAAAGCGTAGCCAGAGCAGCGTCAGTCTCCAGCGTGGACATTCGGAAATGGAAATGGGACACAACTACTCGTACAATGGCAATAATGGTAATCACTATGATGATGATGATGATCAACATGGTCGAGTCTTGGCCGCCTTGGGCATAAATCAATTGCCAATGACTGGGAATCAATCAGCAATGAAACAATACCATGCCGTTAACGGTTATGGCCAGAACAATGCCAGCCCTATGGATGGCAAAAGCAACAACAATGGCTGGCATCAAAGCGCATTCGAATTGGCCATGGACCAAGCTTTAACTTCAGTCTTAGCTCCTGCTCCTGTAGTGCCCTTGCGTTCTTCACAGCATAAAAACTGGAAGTCAACGAGCCAACTGGAAAATTTTATTAACAGCAACGAGGAGCAGGCTCCAAACCATCTGGAGTCACAGCAGGAGGACATGGCTGTTGACTTTGGTAATGAAATGACCTGGGGCAAATCTGCAGAGAAATCGCAACCATTGAATCACCTGAGAACGTTGTCATCGTCGGTGCAAGCAAGATTTTCCCTTGCCGCTAATGCTTTTAATAATAATGATCTTAATGATGATGATGATGCTGCCACTGGTGAGCTGCCGGACAGGGAGCAGCGTGAAAGTTTGCACAGCCAAAGGTAAATTGACAAAGCGCCAAAGCAAAGAAAAACTTGCCAGCAAAAAAAAATAAGAAAAAAGAAATAAAGAAAGAGAAGAAATAAGAACAAATATAAAATAAATGCTGAAAATTCTGCCAACTAACACAACTGCGTTAAGGTTTCCATTCAAAAACAACAAATGTCACATTTTTACCCCCATCAAGTTTTGAACCACCCACTCACCACAGCCCCTTCAATGAGCCAAAAACTGTTAGCCAAACTAACCTTGACACCCCTGAGCTAACCGAAATTTGCAATTGCAACAGTTTGTCCAAGCATTTGCATATCGAATTGCAATTGGGATTGATTGCTTGGTCGATTGGTCGCTTGGCCGATAAGGCAAACAGGGCACCTCAAGCACAAATCAAAATGTGGCCCAAGTGCAACCGCTAAATTGCATATAAAGACAACAAATCGATAAGTCTTTTGTCAGCTGCACTCAATTTGCGATTGATAGCCAATACAACCCACCTCCCACCCACCGTTACAATCATCTCCCCTTAACTAGAACACCAATGTACAATGAACAACATTCTCGAACTGCATTCAAGCGTGACAGAAAATAAAAATCATGCCAAGAATGAGACGAAGTGGGAATCGGAGACGTAGCTGGGGCCATGGTATATGGACTAGAGATGGATGGATGGTGGGGTAATGCATTAAGCGTGTCAATTTCTAGCTATTGCACAATCGCTGATTTGATTTGTAACTATAGAGTAAGTTAGGGTAAATGCGGGTTACGCAGCTCCAAAATGCAATCAGGCATGCCAAAAGAGCTGGACAAGGGGGATAAAGATTTTAACTTAGGGTCCGCGTTCATTGACTGAGCAGGCTAATTGAGTTGGGTGAAAGGTAGCGGAAAGGCATTTGTCAAGTTTTGATTGAAAGTGAATTTAATTTATTACAATTTCTCTATTCGGTTTTGTTTTTCCTTTTCTAAAAGAAAGGAAAAGGAAATATTTTTATTGATAAGCAAAATTGTGATGCTTCAGTGAACAGAAATTTAAATCGGTTATGCAACTTTAACTCAATTCAAATACAAACTCTTATATAAAAGACATTCTGTCATATGGTAACTTAAATTATTTTTCATAATGGGAAATAAAGTACTCAAAGGGAAGCCTATACTCGTTATCTTTCTCATATCTAGATAATTGTCTGACTAGTTTATTATCAACCTTTAATCAATTCCGAACTGTTTTCTGTTATTATCTACGTAATTTTGCTCTTTTTTCGCACAACTAACACATGTTGATTTTTCCATACTCTGACGTGTTTAAATGCTATGCATGCAGTTACCCTTATAATTAGGGTATATCAGTTTTGCCTAGAAGCTTACAAATGAGAAAAGAGTAAATTATTTCAGACTTTGAAAAACCTTAGGGCTTTTATAGTGAGAAACTCAGTTAATAAGTCAATTTGCTTATTTTTAAAACTATTAAATTTAACTGAAATCGTTGGAAAAATACATAAAAAAAAACTCATAAATATTATAAATCCTAAATGTATGAGTACTTATTATTAATATTGGCAAATTGTTGGGTTACGACATAATAAACTATACTCTATAATTTCCTTAGCAACTGTGGTGAAAAATTCATCTTAAATGACAAATAAATATTATTATTTTTAATACCAAACCTCCCCATTAATGATTCACTTCTGCCTGGTGAATTAAAAAGAGTATAAAGCTAACGGGATATATAAAGTTAATTTTACTTTCTGTTATTTCTTATTTTTTTGCAATTGCTTTCATTATTTTTGTTTTTTTTTTTTTGCTTTTGTGTCTTTTTGTTTCCCCCTGATTAATAAAAACAAAGCGCAAATTGGAAGGGAAATTGCTGTCAGTCACTGACGCGACGACTGTTTCGCTCTCGTGTTGTATTGTCAGCAATTGCATTAAAACGATGACTTCAATTGATGTTGCTAGCTGGCAGAGTATTCCTTCTTACCGTATGTGTGTATAGACATTCGATGGCTAGCGCTTATCGCTGATGTTTGTCTGGCTCTACCCGTTCTACATTACCTCTTACCACCGAATTCCTCCATTCAGACCTGTCTATAGATTATGGGTAAGCTTTGCATTTAACTGGACATTGTGTTGCCCCCATCATAACCCATTGGTAATCCAAAACCATGGGCGTAGCTCTAGAACAATCAAACAAAATTACTCTATAAAAATAATACTTGAATTTCACAACTAATCTAGACCCGTTTAAAACTGGATTAAATTTTAGTAGCCATCTTGATTGTGTAACGTACAATAAAAATGCAGAGTGAAAGCATTTACAGCCCTTTCATGGGTGCTCAACTAGATGAAACTCTTGAGTTACGCCTATGATCCCTTCAATTCCACTTGGCTCAACCAGTCAGGCTGTCGGCCTGTCAAATCATCTCGTCATGGATATGAGCTACAGTGTCTTTTTGGTCTCACTATTGTTTTCAGGCGCCTGCAGCGTCGGCAATTGGCACGATATTTGATTTGATTGACGTTGCTATGCTATGCTATGCTTTACCCATCCACCAAATTGCTCCTTTTTGTCCTCGACAGAGAGAAGGAGAATGAGTTGCACATGCCCTTGTCTGTCAATATCTTGTGCCTGCCTTTGTTATATCACTTTACTTATCTATCTATCTATCCATTTATATATCGTTGATGGGTGTTTCGCCTCTAATCAGCAATTTTAGACTTGGTTTTTTTTTTCCAGAATTATTTGACATTTAATTTGTGTAGCAGTGGCAAGTTTTCGTTGTGTCACGTCAGCATAAAGTACAGTAGGAATAAGACAATTGTAAGTATTATGCAAGCATAAGCTTGTCAATCACAGGGTATTGCATTCAATTAGTTAACATGCTGAGTATACCCTAATCTTTTTGGTAGCAAATGTTGCCCGTGGTAACCTTTTTGTCAGGCTCAGACCAGCTTAAATAAGCCCATGTTGACTTTTTATGTGGGCATGAAGCAAGGTTCGTTAACTTTCCACTCGTCTAACAGTCAACTGGCAACGGCCATGGCCATCACTTTGTGATACGCCATCCCATCCTAACAACCATTCCCGTTATAGTTACAATTCAAATCCTGTCCAAACACAAAACAACAACAACAACAGCAACAGTAACAATAACAAATTGGATGAAAAAAAAAAATGAAAAATATGCTTTACACACACAACCAGTTGAAAGGTGGCAAGGAAAGGGCAAGAGACAATAAAATAAAACTACTACAACGACTAGCAACAACAAAAACGAAGTAAAAGAAGCAACACAAACAAGTACAACAACAAAAATAAATGGCTGCTGTCGCATTTCCGGCAGCAGTCAACATGGCGGATGTCGTGACGCCGCCATTGCCGCCGTTATGCAAACCAAAATACAAAATGTCTGTATAGGCAAGCAAAATTCTTTCTTTTTTATGTTTTCTGCAAATGCGAGAGAGGCAGACAATCTCATCAAGTTAGAAGAAATTTACGTTATGATAATAGTAACAGAGGACTAATTATTTTATCTTTATCCAGTGAAGACTCTCAATTAAGAGATAATTTTTGCAATTTCTTACCTTAGTTTGCAAAGTTTATTTTCAATAAACTTTTGTTTTGTTTAATTACAGCTTTTCTTCGATTTCAAGTCTTTATGATTTGTTTGATAAGTTCAATTCACATATTTGGTCAAATATTAACAATTATTATTGAGTTTTATGTCGTTTTTATTTCACTTTAAATCTTTCAGTGTTGAAGAAACAAGTTGTTGGTGCTGTTTAAAACTAGTTTAACTTTAGCCTCGAACCTTTTATAAACCATATTTAACGAACGAATAACTTAAAAAATAGCACTAAATATTTCTTGTTGAAGCAAATCAATTTGTGATATGGAACTAATTATAAACAGACTTAAAGCTGTAAACACATATGAAAAAATAAATAAATAAAAAAAATATGTCTTTGTTAAACACTGAAAAATAATTATGTGAGTATACTTTTCGAAAGAAAGGAAAATAGTTTTTAAATCGGTTGAATACTTTCTCAATATTTTTTCTACTTTGGGCCTTGTCTAAAAGAGTTAACTTCACTTTCTACAGTTGGTTTTTTTTGTGCTATAATATTATTTTACGACCACATTTGATTGCAAGGCATTTTGGTTACACACTAACAAATTGCTCCCCGCCCCTAATCAATTAAATGCTCTCAATGATAATAAAAAAAATTAAATTTGCTTTATTTGCAGCTATCAGGTTGCTGCAGGGCGGTCAGCACCGCTAGCGGAGCGGTTACAGCGATTCCGTTACCGGCAGCAACAGCAGGAGCATCAGCAGCAATATTACGTTAGTGCTGATATCGACAACGTACCGTACATTGGCCAGGTTCAGTTATCACCTGAACAAATAGGCATAACCAATTTGCATAGCCATAACAAAGGCAATTTTGAGAATTCAACAAATCGTCGGTCAAGTGACGGCAACGTATCTCTTTTAGTTGATGCCATCGGGCGTTACTCGCCAGAGGAATTTGAGCGGGCAGAGCCAGAGCTAGAACTAGAGCCAGAAGAACAGTTAGAAAAGCAGTTCGACGATTCATTATCATCACGACAACGACGACGTGTGCTCATCAAGCGGCGCACTGTGCGCACTGTCAAGCAGTTGCCCTTAGGCACTGCTCTACCGCAGGAGGAAAAGAAAAAAAGAGAGGCAAAAAGTAGCCTTGGATGGCTCTCTAGACTGCATAGCGAAAAGAACAATCAAGTGGTTGCCGCAACCGAAACGACAGCAACACCAACATCAACTCAAAGTCAAATAGATACCAACAACAATAACAAAAAGAACAGTGCAATCATGGCCGTCCTGCGTACGATGAAACTAAAAGAGCGTCTGGCTATAAGCTTGGGTGCTACTTTAGTTCTTCTCACACTCCTGCTCATTGTCGATGTTCAGATGGACTTTGGTGTGGCAAATCGTCACCTCCTACAGCAACAGCAGCACCAACAGCAACATCAAAAACTTCGATTTGGAAGCAACACCAATGATTACGATACAGCAAGTGGCAAAGGTACCATGGGAGGTGGATTATTGCATGAATTCAAACGCAAATTTCTACAGAAAAGGTGAGTATTTTCAATTTGATTGAATTAAGACTAAGTTGGACAGGGCATGCGCATTGATTCTCTCCCTTTTCCATGTCTGTTCTTTCTGTGAGATTAAAAAATTATACATAAATCGCACTAAGGTCAACCTGTTAGTATTCCTAAATCATGGAGTAGAGCAAAGGAAGACCATGTACATAATTCAATTTAGTTGAATGCAACAAAAAGTTGCAATAAAACTCGGTTGGCCTGGTATTAAAACGTAATTTGCTACTGTGCCCAGGGAAAGAAAAGGAAAAAAAAACGAAGGCAAAACAGTGGTAAAAATAAAAGGAAAGCTATAACGTCTACATTAAATCCCAAGAAACTTCAGGGAAACTATACTACATAGGGTAAAGTATATACCCAAGTTGACGTCGGCAAGAAACTGTTAAGGGGGAAAAAATTTTAATGCCAGCCCATGGGTAGGAGGTAGAGTGAAGTTCTCCCAAGTCGTTTTACATTTGCGCTTTTCTCCAGCTGCGTTATATGTGCGGCGGGGTCTGCGGCGGAAGCCAAGTAATAAAACATCAAAATGACGCAGCAAGGCGCAAGGCGGAAGGCAAACCTGTTAAGTCCTTTCCTTTCAGGTGCAACAAACGATGGCAGCGCCAACCTCACCAAAACTGAACCAATTTCAAACTACGTCTCCGACACCGACTGCGTCTTGACTTAACTCAACTCGACCTGACCTGAAGTGAACTGAACTGAGCTGACAGCAGTGGCAACATAAAACGCCAATGTTTAGCCAGTAAATATTTAATTAATTCATAAGACGCTTGCCAATGACTCAAAAAACAACAACAAATAAGCGAAGAAGAAAATGAAATGAAAAATAAAAGCAAAAAAAAGAAAAAATAAAAGAAAAGAAAAGAAAAGAAAACGCTTGCCATATTTTCCCGGTCAAAAGCTGCGTGAGCTCCTTTTGCCAAGGCAAATGCAAAATTATGAAGCCTTCTTCATGCTGCCCGGCACCTTCCCCTTCAATCGACTACGTGCATAGTATCTGCATTGTGTTGGGTGTTGTGTGTTGGGTTGACTGTGAAGCGTAATAAATTCTATTTAAGCATCAAATGTTTACTTCCTCCTCATTATCCGCCTTTGACTCTCTACCTTTTTCTCTTCCTCCACATCTTTTGCTTTATAATTTTTTAATTATTTCATTAAAAATTGTACCATCATCATGGTGATGCTATAGATGTTTCTCGTTATCTGTAAGATGTTAAAACAAAAAACCAAAAATGAATTTCTAGTGCAGCAAACCCAAAAATTTTTTTGGTGGAATATTTCTATATTTTTTGGATACTTACAGACAGGGCCGTGCTTACGGACAATGGCAGAACGCCAAATAGTCGTATGGTCTGAGGTCTTTGAGATTTGGCTAACATAAAAAGCATCATACGCTGTTGTTGTACACTCAGATTATAGAATGAAATATTGTAGATATGATAGGTCATATCATCATTCTGTAAATAAAATTATGCTGTAATTATTCATTTATTTTCTTAACCAGTTGAAGCTTACACATTTCTCGAGCAGAGTTCCCAATATGCAATATAGATACATATTTGGTATAAGAAAAAGTAAATAAGGATAGGCAGATAGCCATTCCGAGGATATGCTTACAAATATGGTCAGGACAATGCAGACAGCCGAGGTTGATATTTGTGTAGTAACCATGGAATAGTAAACATCATTGCAATCGTTGACAAACCTAAAATATGAACTCGAATTGATATGCAAATTGAAAGATAATAATAATTGATAATTAACTCACTGTTGGTAGATCTGTTGCCATTCAACAATATCGATTAAGGTATCTCTGGCTATCTTGTCTTTGTCTTTGAATTCTTTATCCAAAAGATTGTTCAGAGACTTTACCTTGAGTCGTAATATATCCGAAAAAATTAGCGATTGTAATAGATATACAACAAAACTAATATCTCCAGCATAAAGACCGAATCCACCAACAAATACACATATAGCGTGTGTAACCTGGGTCAACATATATACGAATTGGTTATTTGGATCCAAGCCAGGAATACGATAATGCGCAATCATATGACGTTTGCCAGCCAGGATATTGGCAACTACTGGAGTACCCACCATGCCGGACATTGCCAGAATATAAGATATGGCCACGATAGTGAGGGCGCGCTTTGTTTTATACAAACATCGGTGCAAAATATCCAAATATCCATCATCACTCAACTCGTTCCCTTCTGGATCTTCCTGTTTTTCATATTTTTTGTAGATTTCAGAGAGTTGCTCACTCATATCGTAGATTTTACGTTGCCACATCAATGCAGTGAAGAACTTATTTAATCCTTGAAGTCCGCTGCCGAGCATACAACAGACTTGTAGACCAAACATAAAATCCAACTTCTCGATGGCAGTGAAAATGGTAAAAGACAGGAATATTGCAATTGTGGCGGTAACTATCGCTGTCACGATATTAAACCGATAGTTGGGCACATAGATATTACAGCCAACACAACTACATATAAAGCTCACAAAGCGTATAATACCCCTAAAGGATTTGGAGGGACACAAACCGATAGGCGACATGGTTAATTGAATTGTGGACACTTCTAACAGAGTTTCTTTCGTTTAAATACCGCATCTTACTTACCTACCTTTGAGACCCTTAACGGCTGCAAATGACAGTGTCGCAACTGGTTAAATAATAGCGTAATTATCCATGGGACATATCCAACTATCGACCAATAGTGACCTTTTGTATTCGTACACACATATATCGTATATCCTGTAACCTGTACCAGACTGCTTGGCTATATGTCACGTGACATTTTAATGAGAAAAGTTTTGCAATAATGTTTAATTAAGTGCATGCCTCACACCATCAATCAAGCATTAAATGTGCAACACAACTTACGACAAAAGCTGCCACTGACAAAGGCTCTCTTAATCGGCTTTAGTCACAGAATCAATTTAGCATATTGCATATTGCATAAATACAAAACCCATGGGCAAGGGTAAGCATTGGGGGTATAAAGGGAGTATGCTTTTGAATCATAAAGAGTTAAATTATGAAACATTTTGTTGGTAATCCTATGTTTATGGATCGGCATAATAAGACATAAAGGCAGCACATATTCATTTTAATTAAATATTTAAACTAATAGTAGAGATTGTGATGTAGAGATTTAATTTAGGTTTTTATGAATCCTATTAATGTTTTAAATATAACACATGTGATAATATATAATTGGTATATAAATTGACTACAAATTGGAGAAATTATTGACGATATTCGTCTGAATTTAGATTCAATTATAGCATTCATTTCACTGTTTAAAGAGTTGGTCAAAAACGTGTCGCTCACCCTCAAAACCCTTAATCCGCCACCGATACAACAAAGAGAAATAGATAAAGGGAGAGTGAAAGAGTGGGAGGAAGAGATTTTTAATACTTATTACCACATAAAGTGGCATTATGTGGTAAGTGTTTGTGTCGGTCTGTCTAACTGTGTGCACATTTACTCAGCTTTTTTTTTTCTTTTCTTTTTTTTGGCCATAAAACGCGTGAAATCTGCACATGCCCTTTGTGACGGTAGAGAAAATTCTTAATAAGCCCTTTGGCAAAATGAAAGCGGCTTTCCCGGTTTGCCGACTGGGAAACAACAATTACAAAGACCAACGAACGCAATCTGAGGCCTGTAAAAGTTAAAAGTACACCTAACCGACGCCCACCTGATGGCAACTGTTTAATTGAAAAACTTTCGCATACTCCTGGCACACACATTCATTCAGTTACCTTTAGAGCTGGTAATACTTTACTACCCACATTCAGTTTCAACCAGAAAGTGAGGAAAAGCTTACAACAATTAAAAAAATTTAAACGACAGCATGCAAAAATTTCTTTACCAAGTATTATAATATTTTTTTTTTTGTTCTTTAGCCTAGATTTTTTCGGCTCAAAACTTCGACTAATGATGCAAATTTCACATTTCCTTTTTGTATTTGTCATGTATTACTAGATTTCGTCATTATATTTAGTCATTTATTTTAACGAGCCCAGGTTCTATACGAAGGCCTAAGGTTAAGGGTAACAGCAATTCCACACAAAACGAAGTATCTCAAGCAGTTGCAACTGAGCAAAACAGTTAAGACTTTTATGACAAATTCAAAAACTTTCATTCATTTCTGAAAGGCACTTCAGCTAAGGACTAAACTGACTCAACTAAACTGTAGCTGATTACCAGATTCGTATGACTATGGGCTGCACATTAAATAGATATTGAATTTACTTATTAAGATGTCTTTTTTAATATAAGAATAGAATCAGACTTCAGTTTATACTTAATACCAATTTCTTCTTACTATAAAAGTTATTTAAAGAAATAGTTAAATTTGGATGTTTGTTTTACTATAACAAGATTTATTCTTCTACAAATCGTGAGCTGGAGAATATTTTGGTGTTTAAGTATTTACTTTAAATGACTGTTAAAAGAGCTTTTTTGTAAATAAATATATATTTAAAATTTTAAACAAAATTCTATCAAATTCAAACAGTCACTTTAATTTGTTCAATTAAATATGGTTCTTGAAATTTTCAATTAAGTGTCATAGAAAAAAATGAAAGACATTCTTTAGTTCAAGGAGAAGTTGATAGAATATTGTACTTTAATTGATACTTGAAAGTTATAAAGAAGTATTTAGTTTGGTTTGCATTATTTGAGTACTTAAGGAACATACTGTGCCACTGTAACACTTATGAAAATCCAGAGAGTTGCTTACATGAGCATCGGATACGGAGGATAACTTCTACACATGCACACACAAAAAAACCAAACACACAGAAACACACACTCACACACACACATAAGACTCTACAATTTTAGTTTACTGCCGTCTAGTTTTCCACTACCGCACCTCTCCTTTGGTCCACTTTATGCACAACTTAGATAAATGCAGCTCAACAAAGTTTCAACTTACCTGCCAGTGCGTGTCTTTATACGCTTAGCCATGGGGCACTTAGCCGAAGAGCAACAGCTCCTGCTCCTCTGTTGTAGCTAAGGGCCAAGACCACTTGGCAGTTGCAATTAGCAGCAGGAGAGCTTCAGACCATTGTCAAGTGTGCCCTAACTAATTATGGCCCCGTTCTTTTTTATACATTTTTTTTTGTTGACTTTGTTTAATCTGTTTCTTTTTTTTTATATTTCTATCTATACAATTTACAGCAACTCATCAGGCTCAAAAGAAGCGTCCACTCAGGCTACTGGCAGTCAAAGTGGCGGCATGGCTGGCACAAGCGGTCAGGATGGTGGTGGTAGTGCAGCTGGAGGAGGATCTGGCACTGCTCAAGGCGCTGGTTCTGGCGCCATGTCTACACGTAAACCCATACCACATGATCGGTATGTGGATCTACAGAAACTCTTGCTTACCGATGAGTATGTTCATGTCATAGCCGACAATGCGCCGGATGTGACAATGGATAATCCAACGATGGGCGAGATGTTGCATCTGAGAGGAGGGTAAGTGCCTTGCAAAAAAAAAGTTAAGAAATAAAGTCTGGGTGGGTGGAGTTGAGAAAAAAAAGGGAAAAATTCAATTTCCTCTGAGCGGAAGGTATAATGCTTAGTGTGTTTTTACATAGACCCAGGATCAAATTCGAATCCGGATGCAGACCAAGACCAAGACTCTTGGCTGAGACCTAGACTAGGAGCCGCAATTGTTACGATTCTACTTTTTGGCTTTAACGGAATTGAAATGATTTTTATTGAAATTTACGCTCCATTTACGTGACACATTTACGTTTTAGCCATTTGCACAAACGTGTAGATTTTACCTTCTCTCCCTTTCATACTCTTTGCCTATATCTAGTTAAGTGTTGCCTGATTGTCGTTCTTGCCGTTATTGTTGTTATTGTTGCTACTGTTGTTGTTGTTGCTGTTGTTGGCAACGATGAGAGATGCCGCTTAGCGATAACGCTGATGACTTTGCTTGTCTCAACATTGCGTATGCGTAATTTCATACGAGGACAATCAAATAAAATTGCAATAAAGAAATCAATGTGGATTTTCACCACCCAAAAGCTCAAACCCAAAACGGAAGCTCAACCCTCAATTTGGACCCAAAAAACCAACTCTCGAACAGTTACCGTGGTAAAGTCTTTCGACATCTTCCTTCTTTCCTTCTACTTAATGCTGCAATGAAATTTATTTCGTTGAGTTTTCCAGTAATCAGCTTAGTTTTCTTTCCCCAACCACTTACCCCTGCTGAACGTTTTCTTTTACGTTTACGAGACGCACAGACACTCAAAAAAATGTTGAAGTACCAAAATCGTTTTCGTTTTCCTCTTGGTTTTTTTTTTACACTTTTTTATTGAAAATTGAAAACGTAGCGTATGAGTAATTTCATTTGCCTCAATAGTTGGCTAAAGTTGCAGGAAGAGAAAATAAAAATATAAAAAAGAAAGAAAATTGGAAAGAGAAAGACAGAGAGAGGGGCGAAGCCAAAATCAACGAGTGAAAGAAAGGGTTAGGTGGAAAATGCAAAGTGGCAAAAACTTGTCAAACTCAAAAGTTGGCTGCTGGTTATTGTTGTTGTTGTAGGCGGCTCTGTGTGTGTTTGTTTGCTGGTGTGTGTATGTATATGTATGTGTGTGTGTGGATAAGTGGGCGTCGGCATTAGCATAAAATGCTTGATTTTCTAATTTATAGCACATCACCGAAAACCAAGCTAAAAGTTTTCTTTTTCTCCTTTTCTTTCTCTTCTACTCTTTTTCTTTTTTTTTGTGCTGCACGTAGCACAAATGCAAATTTCATTAACAAGCGAAATTTCTGCCAGTAAAAGTGCAAAAAAAGGGAACGAAAACAAGTAAAAAAAGAAATAGAAAGAAATGAAAAGGGATTGCTTGTTTTATAGAGAGAAAAAGAGATAGAAGGAAAAAGATACACTTACCCGATAAGCACGCTTAGAATAATGAAAAAGGGAGAAGCTGCAGTTTTGGTAAATTGATCTGAGTGATTTCCAGGAATCTTATTAAATCGAATTAACCAATTTACAAAGCTTTTTTTTGGAAAACATTAATTAAAGAGAAGGTTCATATTTTGCTAAAGATAAATGAATTTTAATAATTGGTAAGCTGTCTAATTTCCATTTTCAAGTTGATTTTAACATTAAAATGTCCATTTACCAATTTATGTTTTAAATCTAATATTCAATTTTAAATTCCTTTAAAGATTTACAATTTATAATAATTCTTCATATATTTGATATATCATTTCAATATACAACCTTTATCTCAATTTCATATTAACATCACTTGAAAAAAACCTGCACTTTTGTGCAAAAGCTTTGTTTTGAAAACGATTTTTAAGTGCATTTTACTGCCACTTGACAAACTTTATCCATATTTCATATTACCCTTTTAGTCTATTGTTGAAATTTTTCTACTTATATATATGTTGGCTGAAATTGGATCAACATATAGTTAGTTGGCTTGGTGCTGTCGCCAAAAGAGAGAGTGAGAGAGTGAGAGAGACAGAGAAACATATATCTCATTAAAATTCTGTCGTTTCGCGCTTGGCATTGTGATGTTGAGCAGCCGCTAGAGACGCGCCTGCCATGGTGTGCTCCTCCATGCTCATCTAATCGTCCCTTTTCTCATATTCGTCTATGTAGTTATATATATATGCCTGACATTGTCTTTTATCTCTTTGAGCCTCCTCGCTTTGCGGCTTTTTGTTCTCGTTCAGTCAGCGTTTTTTTTCCATAAGGCCGAAAAGTATGCAACGCTCCTGCTCAGGTAGCTCTGCAGCAAAGGAAAAAAAGAAATAAAAGAAAAAGGTGAGGGGAAAAAATAATGCAAATTCATCTAATATTACACAAGATGATATATTACACACAACGGCAGTCTAAAGAGTCAGGTACATGGCTAACATTGCCTGAAATATAATTAGTTGAAAAAGTTTTGTAGATGCCACTGATTCAGCATAAGTCTTATATATGTACTGATATATATATATATATATAAATATATATATATATATATAATGTATGCCCTAGCATCCTCATTGGACTTGCGTTTAATTAGTATGACAAATTTTTAATTAGCCTGCAATTGCGACCGCGTTAAGCTAGGGAACGGGACCAAAATCTTATTTCATCAACAAAAAAGTAAAAAAGGAATCTAAAAGAAATGGGTAAAAACACTCGACTGCAAATTGAGCAGCTGTCGACCCGGATCTTGGTTTGGGTAATCAAAGACTATGCTCAATGTCGGTGAGTGTGTAAAACTCGTAGAACGTGCTGACATTTTGCGCCACATCCTATCCTGATGCCGTTGCCTCTGTTGCTTTTCCTATTCTGACTCTGTATACTCATCCTACATCGTCTCGATCCCAGCTGCAGCTGTTTGGGCTGTCATTGGTTTTAATGCTTGCCGCTGAAGTTTTATCCTCGCTACAATATAAGTTTAATTTCACTTTTGTTATTTTTTTCTTTCTTTTTACTCCCTCCCACTCTCCAGCTCCTTGCTTTACAGTCAGTTGAAAGTGTCCGCCCCGTGGTCGTTTCACCAGGGCTGTGTGCTGCAATCTTGGTCCGTTCATTGGTTGGTTGGTCGCGGCCGCAAAATTTCACACGCACAAAGTTTCTCTTGTCTCTTACGTTTATTCACCCCGCCCTTATATCTCCACTCCTATCTCCATTTTACCCTCTCTGTGTGTGTGTGTGTCCTAAGCAGCACACGATGTGGCTGTGGTTCTGCTGTGGCTTCCACTTTGAGGATGGACCAGCTGGCAAGGAGAAACTGCGTTTGGTAAAAAGTTTACTGGCATTTTTCTTATGCTGAAACAATTGCTAGGCGGGGACAACATGAAGAGTAGAGGACAGGATAGCATAGGACAGCTCATGATACAGAAGGAAAAGAAACAGAAAAGGGGCAATGTCGAGGCTTAGGCAAAAGGCCAGGACATGCCGACTGACAGCTGTTATTATAGTACCTACAGTCAGGATAACAGCAGCAGCAAAATCACCAGCAAAAGAAACACTAAGACCAGGAGCAGGAGTGAAGGCAGGAAAAAACAACAAGTGAAAGCAAGACACTTGGACAGACTAATATACAGCGAGTCTTATTTAAAGTTGAAGGAATCTTTAATGAATACCATGGGCAAATGTTTAAGAATACCAAAATAATATATAATTAATTTAAGTATAGAAATATATTAAGTATAGAAGGTTTCTTTAAATCTGTTAAATATTAATCCAGAATTGTTCTTACTATAAATATTATTAACCAAGAGATGTGACAACAAGCAATGGGTTTCAATTTACAGGACTAGATCAATGTAAGAAAATCTAAATTGTCCACATTTAGTTGTTTAGTATTATACAATTATCTGTTTACACCAGTAAAAGACACCTTTAATTGAGGTATCATTATAGCCATGCCATTATTGTCCACTGTACTCTTATCAAACGAAGCGTAATTAAGCTGATTAACGTGATCCTTGAGTAAGAATGGTTTCCCCTTTGCTTGTGCAACATAATTTAATTTAATTTCCGCTTAACATAATTCAAAGTAAACTTTTAGTTTGCGCCAACAATTATTATATAAAATCCCTTTTTCACTTATTTGTTGTCCGTGGTATTTTGTTTAAGTTATCATCACAAGGGAATAACATGAATCTAAAAATTGAATTGTGTAAGGAGAGAAAAGATAATGTTGGTCGGTTGGTTTTGGTGGTCTGTTAGTCTGTTAGTTGGTGGGTTGTAAGTGGCATGCGTTGCTGTCACTGCGGTTGTCAGCATTTTGTCTGTGTTCTGGCTATGCGCCACGTGCCCATGCTAATTCCCCTCAATCCTATCCCCTTGTTTAGCTCTCTCTATTTGTATGTCTGTCTGTTTGACTATCTCTCTATGTGTCTTTGGCAATAGCGTTGCATAAAAATAATGCGATTTTGCTTTGTTGACTGGCGGTCGCTGCAACTGATTTACGTGACTCAATTACCAAAGGGATTTGGGGTGCAGCAGCAACAGCTGATAGTCTAGTTCTCTCTCTGTCACTCTGCCCCTGGCACTCTTTTTCTAGTATATATGTATGTCTGTATGTATGTATATACATATAACCTATTGGCCCTCTACAACATCCTAACAAGCCGCTAACCACAACATATTGCCACTTGGACAGGGTCCAGTGCTTAGTCAATGTCCAAAGCTGGCTGCTTCATCAATTACATTTTCTCGCCACCGTCTCCACCCACTCAAAGTTCAAGTGAGTGTGCACCGCATTTGACAAATGAAACATTCGCTAAAATTTGACTTGCCATGGCAACAACATATAACATACTTTGCCCCATGAATGAAGCATGATGGTGATGTTGTCAAGAGTGGGATAAACTCAACTTGGCTCAATGCGACTCAACCGCACTTGGTGTCTCAAACGAACCCTTGTCAATGTGCCTCCATTTGTGGTTGTCTTCATCATCATCACCATCCACAACCTCATCCCTTTTCTCATCTTAGCTTTATCCAAAGCTCATGACGATTGTACACTGCCTTGGCATCCTTCTCTCTAATTGCCGTCAGGGCAACTTTAAAAATTTAAAAGCCTTCCTCTCGAGTAAAATGGATATCAGTTGAAAAGTCTGCAGTCTCAGGAAGTTGTCGCCATTTCCATAAAAAGCTAAAATATTGAAAGTCATTCCAATGGGTAGGGGGTAGACATTTGTTTCCTGCCAACAGAACAAAAGGTTCTAGTCCTACCTCGACAGTGGTGGTTCAGAATGAAGTATCACAGACGTCAACAAGCAAATTATGAATAGGAGTCGGAGACAATGGATCGGGTTACGTGAGTGCAATGGCAAAAGCAGGGAGAAAATGGAGGATGAGGAAATGCACAGGATGTGACTACATTATCGTGATAAACATGACAAAAGTTAGGTAACTTATTTTTACAGAAAACCTGATTTTATACACTAAACTAGACACTAGGCTAGTATAAAAGATAGAGAGAAATACCCTTTAAAGAACGATATTTGGTCTTGTAGTTTTTCTGTTCAGTCTATAACAAAAGTCAAAGAGTTTAGTCGAGTTGACTAAACGGAGATTATTTTTGGCAAAAAGAAAAAACGGGGAAAAGGAAACGTAATGGTCAAGAAAAAACGAGTGGTTGAACAGTTTTCAGTTTGCTGGGTAAAGGATTATAGAGAATGTCGCTGCAGCTGCTTTTGCTGCTATTGACGGACGATGTGTATAAGGAGGGGTAAAAGAGATGGCATCAGACAGCATTTGCAAACCAAATTGTTTTCACAGAATACACACACTCCCCCTTCTGCTACTCTCCTTCCTTTCTTTTTTGGTTCCATTGCATTGCTTTGACAAATCAATGTAAGAAATCTTTGATATGCAACCAAAAGAATGAAAGGAAGGAACATTTATGTAGCATACTTATGAGCGCAGACGATGATGATGATTGTCTTTCTTCCTGAACACGAAAAAACCGACAGCTGGCTTAAGTTTCGTTTTCGTTCTCGTTTTTCGATTTCCGATTTATATATTATACGTTTTTTTTTCTTCTTAACATTTTCTTTCTCTCTTTTTAGAGCAAATGCCAGCAATTTGGAGCGTTTCCAATTGCGCATCACGAAAAAGGAACTATATGGCGAGCACGACACTCTGGTCGATGCGGTGCTACGTGACATGATCAAGCTGCCAATACAGCATGTGGGTAAGTATTTATACTACACTGTCTGAGCTGTCTTTAGAACGAGACAAACCGTCACGAAAAACAAAACTGCAAAAAAGAAAAAAGATACAAAATGTTGCCATTGTATGGCCATAAATGTAGTAAAGTTGCTCTTGTTGCTCTTGCCCTGTCATGTTTTTTATATATATTTTCATTTTGTTTTTTTTTTTATTAAGTTCTGCTTAAGTTAATTATGCAAAAGTTTACCAGGATTATTATATTGAGGTGCTGGCAGGAAACTATTTTCAATTTGAAAGTTTTTCCCTTGCACATTCATTAAAGTTGCAATTTATTAATAAGAAACTTTATGCAGTTATGGGTGAAGGCAGCAAAAAACAACAAATAAAAAAAGGAAAGACATAACAACAAATAGGAAAATTAAAATAAGCAAAAGGAAAACTAATTACTCGTAACAGGAAGACTCTGAGAATGAATATGAAAGAGAAAATAAAGAGAGAGAGAGAGAGAGAGAGAGAGATAGAGTTAATGGCAAACAATGTCTCATAATTGTAACAACTTTTTGCCAAGTGTCTTGGTAACATTTATCACGCATACAACGCCTCAACTATATAATAGCTAACTTTCTAGCATCTTTACTTGGCTTAGACCAAGTTTCATTGGCCTATTTAAGCCAGAAATGAGAGGAGAGCGGGAAAAGTTTTATTGTTGTTGCCTATGAATTCTAATGGAATGTTGTTTTTTCCTTTGTGCTTCATATGTGGTTTTCTCTAACATATTCAAGATGTGCTTTTAATTTCATTTTATTCATCCCTCTGTCATTCTTTCTTTTTTATTGGTACAAGTTGATACCCTTTCATAAATAGTATATTAATATATTTTGCAAGTCTTCAACTTATAAGAGCAAGTAAATAAATATGTAAACTTTAAAATTTCCTTAGAACTTATTGATAATATAGCAAGTAGTAAGGGTATAGAAACTTCGTAGTAGTAGGCGATATCACAGACTTGTAGTTATTTTTGTAATGGTCAAATTCATCGGTTGAATGCACACATAAACCAACAAACAAAAACACACACAACCAAACACACACAAAGTTTCTCACACACAAATGCTCAGATAGATGCATAATTCTTTTGTGTGGCCATGTTGTGTTATTTGTTGTTATTTTTTATGTGTTTTTGTTGTTGTTATATTTTTAAGGATTTTTCTGTTGATATGAAAGGCATTGCAATTTAATTGCTATTTAGTCAAGTGTTAATATGCCTATGGACTTTTGGTTTGTAGCAATTTTAATGATTGCATAATTCGATCTGACCGATTCAGCCAAGTGCAAAAAAGTTTTTGCTTCAATTAATTTCGAGTGCCTGTATTACATTTCACTTCGAATTTATACTCAATTTATACTTTCAGTGCAAAAAGAGGGCGGCACACAGTTAAAATTGATCATTGAATATCCAAACGATATCAAGGCCTTAATGAAGCCCATGAGGTGAGTATATATCAGACATATGTATGTAATATATATACATATGTATATACATAGTATTGTACGTTGAAGAATTTTTGTCTCTGTCGTTGTTCCGTTCGCTCACTTGTCCGCAACATTTTCCACTTTAGCTCTGAGTAAATAAAATTTGTTATATGCCATACGCTGACTTTTCTGCGGCTTGTCAATGAAAATGCCATAAACCAATGCACAATTTAAAACATTTATGCAGTTTTTTAATGAGATTTAAACGCGTTGCCTTGGTCAGTGGTTTGTACTGCTGCTGCTGCTGCTGCTGATGCAACCCCTTCATCCTAGAGTTAAGTTGAGTTGAGTTGGTGGCTAGCCAGCAGAAACCGGGCAGCTGCCAAAGTGCAAAGTGTCCTTTTAATGCTGTTCATTTGCAATTTAAATGAAACGTTTTTTAAATTGCATTCCCGTTTCGTGTTGCCGTGTAAGTAATTAAGCCCACAAACACACACACACACATATAGAATGTACAGTAATGCAGGTGGTTAACATCAAGGGCTACTTCAATCCGAGTAAAGGTGTTCTTGTTTCCATACCCGCAGGATTCTATTCAATTTTCACATCTTCTTTTTATTGCATTCTTACTTCATATATACATATATATAGTATGTCTGTCTGTATTTGCATTCCTTTTTCTCAGATTTCCCCGGGACCAGCAAACGTTGCCCAATCATTTCTATTTCACGGACTATGAGCGTCACAATGCCGAGATTGCTGCCTTTCATTTGGATAGGTAAGTTATATCTCAACCCATTTGGATTACCTATTGAATTGCATCGTAAAAGAAAAAGCAAAAAATGAAAAACAAATGAAAATAAATCAAGAATGGTATGAATTGAATTTGTTCAATTAAATCCAATGTAAATCGATGGCATACATTTATTTATTTTTAATTTCATTTCCTTCAATTATATATAAATATTTATGCTGGGTCAAAAATTTACAATATAAATTTCAAATATTCAATTAAATCAGAAAGGTTTTAAAATAGAATAGAATAACATAGAATCACTTATACCCTTATGATAACTGTATGTCCATTCCAATTAATTACTACCTTCTGTAAGTGTATAAAAGTGTAATATTATTTCTTAAATCGTGCGAAATATTATTTTATAATTTAAGCCAACTTACACAAAAAAAAAACTAACAAATCGTCCAATTTCGGTTTAATGCTTTTGGCAATTAGATAATTTATGTTCATTATTTGTCAAATAAAATTCTCACACCTTTTACATATGCTGTGAAAAATTTTAATGGGTTGCCATTAAATGATATTTAAGAATATTTTTCAAACCGTATATACATATATAAAAAGACCAAAGTCCGATGTACTCGCATGTGAATAATGTGAGCTCATAATTCTCGACACCACTCAACCACCTCTCTCTCTCTCTCTCTACCTACCACTCTGTCATGTAGGCTGGTACTTCGCTTGGGGCCAACTCAAATTCCAACTTCAGGCGACCTTTTCATGGCTAATTAACTGAGCCAAGTGGTTTCGGTCTCAACTTCGGGGAGTCCTCTCAACTGACATGTCCTGCCGTAATTTAGACTCAAATTGTCTGCATAGTTAGCAGCTGCTTCGCTTTTGACTAAAGTTTGACAGCAAGGTTAATTGCAATCCCAGTTGCCCCTGCTGAGGCATATTTTTTTGAATTTAGATAAGGCGTCATAACTTGTGTAATTGTTGTGGCTGCCATACGCACACGCAATGTTCCCAATCCACAATCCAAAACTTCTCCCAATTCACAATTTTCCGCAGTTGGCTTCAAATGTAAAGGCAAACTTTTGGCTCAACTCTCAACTTGTTGTCAGCCCACTAAATAGAGTGTTGTTTGACCTACGGATGAGACTAATACGGTCTGAGGCAACATAAAAGTGGTGGTTCTGTGGCCAAATATAAAATTATGGCAATTTTTGTACTCCCTCAACACACACACACAGCTACACCGCAAACCAAAAAAAAAAAATAACCGCCATTTCCCAGATGACCTCAGGCAATGGACGCACCCCAGACAATGAACATTCTTCGTGTTGCGAAATAATTTCGATAATATTTTTGGTCAGTTACCCTCCCTCCCCCATCACCCCAAAAAATACCCTCCATTAGTTTAGGTCCTGCTGTTTCTGACCATCATCATCGCCTGTCTGACATATGCGCCACCTCGACTGGGCAAACACTTGTAAAGCAATTCTCGGTATTCTTGAGTTTATTTTTTTCTTTCTTGCTCCTTTATACCCTATTATTGAAAGGTTACTAAAATTTATGTTAATGCTGAATGCACAAATATATAATATATTCGACTTTTAGATTTAGTAAAGTTATGGTTAAATGAATTAATTGAGAATTCAGCGTAAATAAAATATTTTCAATATTTGTCTATATAAAAATAACTAATTTAATATTTTGTAATTAATTTTTATGTATTGTGGAACTATAATTAAAAGATTTTTAAAGCTTATTATATAATTTTTGTAGGTTTTGGTTAATTGACAAATGAAAAAAGATAATTTAGATCAAGTTATAATATTCTTTTTTTTCTAAAGTGTTATTTTTAAGAGAATTATTTGGTCTACGAATTTGAAATTTAAATTCTTGATTACATTTTTCCTTTTCACACGTTCTCCTGTGGCCCAAAAGTTCGTTTTTTTCTTTTCTTTTTTCCCTTAATGTTTTCTTTTATTTGTTGTTTCGTTTTTGTTTCAGTTTTTGTGATTCATTTGTATTTAACGCTCTGTGCTTTCTCTTCTTTTTATTCTCTCTCCCCTCCACCTCCCCCTCGTTTCAGAATACTGGGCTTTCGACGAGCCATGCCTGTGGCGGGTCGTACACTGAACATTACGACTGAAATTTATCAACTGGCCGAAGACAATTTATTGAAGACATTCTTTGTTTCGCCATCGTTGAATTTATGCTTCCATGGCAAATGTTCGTACTACTGTGACACCTCACATGCCATTTGTGGCAATCCGGACATGCTGGAGGGGTCCTTTGCTGCCTTTTTGCCCAGCTTTGAGTCCAGCAATCGCAAGGTAAGTGAAGAACAAAAGTTAACAAAAGGTGCACCAAGTCCATCCAATTCATTCATATAGCCTGGCCTCACATATTTATGCCCATAATTCGCAAATGCTACTCCCTATTTGACTGTCCCTACTGTCTGACTGCCAGTCTAGGCTGGACAGTTGGATAGGTGGACAGCTAAGTGGTTTTTGATTAATGCACAACCAACAAGCTCTCAACGCTGGGGCAGATTACAATTTATGTTCTTTTGGGCATCTCCCGCAGTCGTCGCTTTCATTATAGTACTCGTATCTACTGAAATTCATACGCTTGGTCAGACTAAATAACAAATCACTTTATTTACTTAGCATGTAAGTGCTGGGTGGCGGGTACTGACACTGACACAAACAGAGGGACAGGGGTAGGTTAAGGATCAACAGGTAAATGGCAGTTCCTAGAACTTCATAAGCTTTGCCCAGGGGGTAGAAACCAAACTCAAAGCATAAAACAACTCACTTAAATGAGTGAATTTTTTATAATCTAGTCCGAAAAAGCATAAGTAACGGTATTAATACCGAAATTACTATACTCTTGCATTTTTAATATGCTAAATTTCTTACATTTTGCATTTCTCTTTATTTAATATATGCTCGAAAATTATTATTCTATAGTAACTAGTCTAAATAAAATTATATAAAATCAATAAATATTTACGTAATGCTTCTTTTTGTAAATGTATCCTTATGGCAGGGTATTAATAATACAGAAAACAGCCAGGCGGAAAAAAAAAACTTGAAACTCGCTTTTAATTTGCATAATTTTTTATTTTTTTGTTGTTTTTTCTGCTTTTTGTTCTGTTGTTTTTTTTTTGTTTGTTGGCCCCGCCATGTTGCCACTCGGCAAATTTCATTCATTCATTCATTTTGCTTGTTGAATTAAAAGGAAAAATATTGTATCAGTTCTTCAGTTCGGACTGGTAAAGCGTAAAATGAGAAATATAAAAATGCAGAACGAAGGACCTCAATTCTACAAGCTCGAAGAGCGGAACTGGGACTGGGACTGGGACTTTGGGGCTGACTTGTGGCGTTAATAAATTCTAGAGTCCACTTCATCATCCCAAGGAGTGAGACAGTGAGACAGAGGCAAAAGCAACAGCTTTTAAATGCAAATTACCAAAAAATTAAAGTCCCAGCCTTTGTTGAAAGGATCTCTGGCAATCTTGCCGTTTCAGTCAGCTTAGAAAATGCTTGGCCTGAAGAAAAAGGGTTATCCTTTTCGGCCTTTTTCTGGACTTTGCCACAATTATTTTTTTTCTCAGATTTGCCACAGCAAAAGCATTTTATTTCTATGCCATTTTTTTTATCCATTTCTTCCTTTTTTTCGGTGGGTTACTTTTAGCCCTCAAAGGAATAATTCTCTTTATGTTTTTTTTTGGTTGATTTTCGTATATTTTTCTTTTTTTTTTTTTGCTCATTTTTACTGAGCGGCTTTTTGCTCTCCAAACAGTTTTACAAGTAGAAAATGGTTAAGTGTATACTTGAGATTTGGTGTAAGGCAAAACTGTAAATTATGCACAGGAGATCATTTTTCTTTTACCACTTTTCCAGCAGTGCCAGTGTTTTTCCTGGCTTCGGGCCGCTAACAGAGATGGGTGTATGGGCTAAACAACAAGCAACAATTTTTCTTTCTTTCTTTTTTTTTTTGTATCCGTTTTCCTTAGTGTGTTTTCTTTTTCTAACCGTACAGAATTTTAATTAAGTTGCAAATTTGATTTGCTCGCTTGTTAAACGCTTGGAGAATGTAACTAAACTGAAAAAAAAAAGAGTAAACGAAAACAATACAAAATTGCAATAGAGGAAAAGTACTAACTGTAGGACAGGGGAAGGAAGAAGAAAGAGACCCAGAATGGAAAGTATAGAAAAATATTTGGAAATTCAAACTTAGATGTACTCTGTATTAAAATACTTTTTAGCGAAATGAAACAAAAGTATTTAGACAGAATTAAAAGTAATATCAAAATACTTTTAACTGAAATGGGACAAAAGTATTTATACAAAACTGAAAGTAATCAAAATACTTTTGCTCAGAGAATTATAAAAGTTCTTTTAATTGAAATGTGACAAATACAAATATGAACAATTTGTCAAAGAACTTTTGGTAAAGTGGAACAGATAAATTTTATACAGATTTGACAGTTATATTAAAATCACCCCCGACTAAATTTAGTTAGTTAGGATAAGGATAGGTTACGATAATTAGGATAATAATATTACAATTATTAAAAGAAATGTTTGGGTGAAATATAATACATTTTTCCGTAAGTTTGCAAGTTACAAAAACTGCATTATAAAAATTTACTAGAAAAGAAGATATTCTGTGAATTAAATATAAAAATATCCCTTCAAAGTGCTCATAAAAACAATTTTCTTACTTAAGTGTTTGCAATTTAAAGATTTCAATATACCCAGTTGCCATTCCATTGGAATAGGGAATACAAATACAAGTGCAACAAATGAGCTGAATTGTTATACAAATGGAATTTCAAGAAATTCAGAAGGCATGAATATCCAGGAAAAATATTCCTTTATAATTAAGTATTTATCTATGCTGAACACTTTGCAAAAAAAATGTAATTATTAATTTTGCATTTCCTTAATGTTCACCAATATGTCTTAAGGGTGCTCTTTTTTGTTATATACATATATACTTCTAAAGATATTACATTTGCCTCCAATTAGTATACATTCATATTTTAAAACGCTTTAAACTATTTAACCGCCATCCCTATTCCACTCCAACGCTTTTACTCATATTTCAAAACCATTTAACAACAAATTTAAAAATTGTTCCCCATTTTGGCCATTCTTCTCATACTTGTACCACATTCTAACTAGTTCCCTTGGCTCTTCTCCTGGTTTTGCATTTTCCTCATTTTTTTTTTCAAGAATTTAATTTTGCTTGATTTATGCATATTTTTTTTCAACTTTTCAGTGGTGGATGGTGGGAAAGGCAGGGAAGTGAGGGTGAACTCTCTCTCTCTCTCACTTTGCATTTTATGCACAAAAATTGCTTGCCTCTTTGTCCCCTCGCCGATCCACATCCCTTGCTGTCAGCATGTTGCCTTTAGCTCACCTTTTAGTTTGGTTTGCTGCGTTTTGCTTTATGTTTGCTTTTTTATTTTCATTTCATTTCATTTTGTTTGCTGCTGTTGCTATTGTTGTTATTTCTTGCATTTTGCTTTGGTGCAGTTTTCTATAATTTTGTTGCTTTCCGCTGCATCCGGTCATTACACACTCCAAAGTGCCACGCCCATTGTGCAACGCCTAGACGCCTAGTTTTTGTATTATTATAATTGTTGTTGGTCTGGTTTAAATATTTGAAATTCCTACATATATATATATAGTAGTATCTACCTTTCTACCAACATATACCTATATACATATATATATTTCATTTCTGTTGTTGCTGGTTCTGATCCTGTTCCCGTTCCCGTTACCATTGTCGTTGTCCCACAAAACCAAAAAAACCGCTTGCGTTGCCCTCTTAGGGACGGAAGGTAAGTCGCTATTGCTGTTGCTGTTGCCGTTGCCACGGCCAGAGTTCACCTAGCTCCGTTCAAAAGTCAAGCTAAGGGGTCAAGATAAAGTTTTATGGCTTTTCCCTCTTTTATTTTTTTTTTTTTGTGTTACTTTTTGGCTGCACTGCGCAAATATTTAATTTCATTTAAGCCAGAAAAAATTAATTTGCCTTGCAAAATGATGAAATTAATATTCAAAATTGAGCTCGGAAGAAAAACAAATTTATGTATATATAGATATATAAATCTACTTTATACCTGGATCCAAGTTGGTTATTAATATTGCTATTGGTTATATATCTTTCATTTTTCATTTTACGCAGCTTTGGCGGCATCCTTGGAGACGCTCCTATCATAAACGCAAGAAGGCTCAATGGGAGACAGATGCCAATTATTGTGCCTTGGTATGTACATTTTCTAGTGGTATCTATATATGTACACGTATATATATGTATGTATATATACATATATATAAAATGAGAATTTTGTGGCTATAAATGGTGGGAGAAATCATTCTCCTACTATTATCCTTGCTCGGTTGCGGCTACTTTTATTTAATTTGCATTTAAACTCGAATGAAATGCAAATGTTTTTATTGTTGCTTGTGGAGCGCTGCTAAAGCTTCACTTGGAGCTGACTTAATTAAGGCATTTGCCGGCCAACAGGGTTTCCTTTTTGCCACTTTTCCATTTACCATTTCTCCATTTTCTCTTCTCTTATTTTTTTTTTTTGCATTCATTTTCCTCGACTGCAATTTAATTTTGCATTTGATTTGCTTGCTGCTGTGGCACCCACGCAGGTCCGTGATTTACCACCCTATGATGAGGGCAGGCGACTGTTGGACCTAATGGATATGGCTGTCTTTGATTTTCTAACTGGCAACATGGATCGTCATCATTACGAGACTTTCAAGTAAGTATTATGGCCCATCAGAGAGGCAAACCATATATATGTAGAAGTGGAAGAGTCAAAACACACACACACAAATTGTATGTCCTTGGCAGGCGCATCTAATACGATCGGTTTATTTCCGCACAAATGGCTTTGTTGGCTTCATGCCTGGAAGCTTTAGCTTGTTACTTATATGTCCCATATGCGGTATGCATTTGGCAGGAGTATGCAGAAGGAACAGCAGGAGCCGGAGCAGCAGCAGCCACAGCATCAGCAGGCAATGCCTTGGAAAGATATTTTCATACTTAATGCTGGTTGCATAGATGGCGGTGGCTCCTGTTGCCAGGTTAGCTGCTTCCAAATTGTTTATTATGCAAAAGCGTTTTGTCGGGCTTATGGCAATGTCAACCTGTTCATACATGACTTGAGCCAATCTGAAAATTTTGAACTGGGTCCTCCCTACTATTCTCTCCTCTCACAATTCAACGTTTACCGTACACATTTGGCAGCCAATTATAATGCAAACTTATCATCTTGTTACCTTACACAGGGTCTATGGCAATGAGACCTTTCCCCTGCACTTGGATCATGGTCGGGGTTTTGGCCGTCCTTTTCACGATGAACTATCGATTTTGGCACCGGTGCTGCAATGCTGCCTTATACGGAAAACGACACTGATAAAGCTGCTTGAGTAAGTAGAAAGCAAAATGATAATAAATTAGATGTTTCCGTTCATGAACTTGAAATCTTAAATTTATTTGAAAATAGGTTTCATAATGGACCGCAGCCGTTGTCACAATTGATGCAAGAATCACTGGTTAATGATCCAGTGAGTCCTGTGCTTTGGCAACCACATTTAGAGGCTTTAGATAGACGCACTGGCATCATTTTACAGAGCATACGTGACTGTATCAAACGGAATCCACCCGGTGAGATGGATAACTCTGAGGCGGATTTGTCCACATAGCGCTAAATTAATTCACAAAAAATCATCCTAGAGCGTAAGCTTAAACCTTAGCTATTAGTCCTACGTGTCCTGTGTATTGTTAGCTCTATTGTTATATCCTGTGTCAGTGATCTTTAAAAAAGATCAAGATCCTAAGTGAATTATCCTCTGTAGCTCGGTCTGCACATACCAAAAAAAAAAAAAAAAACAAACAAAAAGAACTTAACTAAAAGCGGCAACAATATGGCAAATGCCAAATGAAATCCAATTAGTTTACAATTTTATTTGGTTTCTATATATGTAGTTACTTAGGATGACATCTAAGAAAATTAGCTAATAAGAACCATTTGGATTGTTTCTGAAATGATTGGCAATGGAATTTGAGTACCTTTCCAGACAAACACTCACTCACTTACTCACTCATTTACTCACTCAACCACTCACCCCTTTATTCACGTACAAACCTACAATACATTCATGTTGCTGCTTATCACAGTGGGTGCCAAAAGTAAACGAACCTGAACAAAAACAATGTTTTGCGCAAGAGTGAAAACATCTTCAAAAGACTATACAAATATGAAAAAACAAAAAAAATTTAAACAAAATAAGAGAAAACTATTTGCTAAATATTTATTTATAATTCTTTTTCTTTATTATTCTGTTTAAACAAACAAACAAATTCAAAGAAACAATTGTTGCAAATTTTAGTTGATAGGTTTAACAGTTTATATATATATACATTTATGTATATCTATGTATTTACTATATAATAAAATCGATATCAGGCGTAGCTTTATTCGAATTCAAGCTGCAATTCGTTTTATTAGTTAGTCCAATTTATGTACTTCAAGAAGTGAATTTGAATATTTAAAACAAAGAAATACTACTACTATAACTACTACTGATTAATTGTTAACTAATCATCATTATTGAGTATGCATTAATTAATTTAATTGATTTTTATTATTCCATTATAATTTTCAACATTATATACATACATTATATATGTACCTTGTCCTAGATCAAGAGTTTGTTTGTTGGCCAAGAGACAGAATGTAAAAAAAAAAAACAAAAAAAGAAAAGAGAAAGAAAAAACAAGGAGAAACATGTAGAATTAGAACAAATTTTAGTGAAAATTTCAGTAATAAAACAATAAAAAAATACCAAAGAAATTGATAAATATAATTGTTCATTAAAATCTGTATTTAATAAAAAATGAAAGGGTAAGTACAAATTATAAGATAATATACAATATAAACAATATATTTTTTATTTATTTATTAAGTAACATTAAATTATGTATTTAAAAAAATGGGATATAAAAAAATTTTAATATAAAAACTAAGAGATCGGAAATGATATGTATATGAAACAGGAGAATTTTTAATATGAATTTAGAGTTATTAGTTTAATTACTTATTTATAATCAATATATTTGACATAGCGATCAGATCAAATTATACATATACTATATATGTATATATTTATTAATAGTTTATATAAAGTAAGGAATTACTTGAAACTCTATGTAAAACTGGGTTTCTGGACTTCCTCAATCAAAATTATTGATTATATGGATTCAATTTTAGACCCAAGAATAATTACAAATCAAATGCAAAAATATTTTTATTTATATGTATCTATTTATCATTTTATTTAATGCCCTACGATACTATGGAGAGCAAGTCAAAATTGCTTTCTGTACATATAGCAATTGTCCCTTTTTATTTTATTTTTGTTAGATAGTGTAGGCCCCCAAAAATAGAGTAAGAGAGAACACTGATCGCAGTGCTCTCTTATGCACTCTCGCTTTATTTTTTTTGTAGTTGCTCCACTGGGATTCGGTTTTCTCTTGCTTTTCGCTTTGCTGGAGGTCGCTTAATCAGTTTTATTATCGCTGTGGGGCAGAGCACATGGTATATTTCTCTTTATTCTTTTTCTTTTTTTGTATTCTGTGAACATTTATCAATTAATTGATAGTTTGTGTGAGTTTGTTTCTTTATTCATTTTTTTTTTGTTTTTTGCAATTGTTTTTTAATGGACAACGTGGAATTTATTATGTTTATTAGATAATATGATTTAACAGATTGTGTTAAGTGGCTGGTCAAATGAAATCATTTCGGTTTGCTGATTACTATAAATATTATATAAAGACAGCCGTAAATCATTTGAAGTGGAAATCATCCAATAAACTTTAGCCACATCAGTGTTTGGCAAACAAATCAATTTCATAATTCTATTTCCCGATTGCAATGCATATCAAACTGTCAGGGAACATCGGGTTTATAAATAAGGAAAATCTACATATGACAACTAATGCTAATCGTGTTCTGCCCTTATACATACAGTGCATACTTCAGACTAAATAGAAAAAAATGTCTAGCCGTATTATTGATTTACGTTCGGACACTGTTAGCCAACCCACATCCGAGATGCGAGCACGTATGGCCTCGGCTGTGGTTGGCGATGATGTTTATGGTGAGGATCCCACAGTGAATGAGCTGGAATCAAAGACAGCAGCCATTTTTGGCAAGGAAGCTGGCCTATTTGTGGCCAGTGGCACCATGGGAAATCTATTGGCAAGTGAGTAATAAATAACACACCTTGAACTTGAGAGAATTTTTTTCTGTGACTGACTTCACTAAGATATTGAAATACGAGTACAGTAGCACAGGGGTATATATTTATGTCTTTAAACTGATGTTGGGAGGGGCTCGGCTGGACTGACTGTAGTTTCGGTTTACAAGAGACTAAACAGGGAAATCAAAGACAACGGAAAAAGAGAAGAGGGGAACTCTCATATCATGCATCACAAGCATTATCGTAAAGGTTAAGGGCGGCCATGAGCATAACATTAATTTTTATGGACTTTAATATTAGACTTGGAAATGGAGAGGGGGCAAGTACTGTAGAGAAGAAGCAAATGAAGCTTTGGGCAATTTCTTGGGAATTTATATTCTCTCTCAAAATTAATATTACTAATGGAATTTGAAATTTGCATTTCATTGAAAGTAGCAAATGCACTGATATGTCTGACTACCTTCTACCTGTTTGCCTACAAACTTGTTAGTTAAATGGAACAACAAATATTCTATTTCTTTTCCCAGTTATGGTTCATTGCCGACATCGTGGCACGGAGGCTATAGTTGGCGATTTATCGCATATCTTTCTCTATGAACAAGGTAAGAGCTGCATTATTTTACTATATGCAAATGCACATATAACTTTAATATGTTTAAGTTTAGGCGGTGCCGCTCAGTTGGCTGGTGTGCAATTAGCCACGATTAAGAACGAGCCAGATGGCACCTTTAGCTTGTCTGAGTTGCGAAGGAAGATACGCTATGATGATATCCATGAGCCAATCACCTCATTGGTTGTGGTTGAGAATACCCACAATATTTGCGGTGGCAAGGTAATTCCACTATCCTATTTGGATGAACTGGCCTCGATAGTGCGAGAGCCGGGCTTGGGTTCTCCACGTGCACGCATTGCATTGCATATGGATGGGGCCCGAGTATTTAATGCAGCCGCAGCCTTAGGTGTGAGTGTGGAGCGCATTTGTCGGGATTTTGACTCGGTATCCATTTGTCTAAGCAAGAGCTTATCAGCCCCAGTGGGCTCCATATTAGTGGGTTCCAAGGCCTTCATTTTGGAGTGAGTGGTAAACATTTTCGTGCCGATTAATATTTGTTTAATTTTACCTTAAACTCAACAGAGCTCGACGTCTTCGTAAGGTTGTGGGTGGAGGAATGCGGCAAGTGGGCGTTTTAGCTGCTGCGGGTTTGGTGGCTTTGGAGCAAGTAGTACCACTACTTAGCAAAGATCATGAACGTGTTAAGCGCATTGCTGAAGGTAAACTAATGTAAAGATATAACATCTATGAAATTTTAAATTATTTAATTTATCAATTCACTAGCGATTCATAAACTGCAAAGTCCCAATATAGTGGTCGATCTGCCCAGTGTTCAAAGCAATATTCTTTTAGTGGGAATCAAGCAACCAAAAATTGTACCCACGGCATTGGCCGAACGTCTGAGTACTATTGAACCCGAGGAGCTGACAGCTGGTATCACTGATAAGAATGGTTTGGGTATTGTTATTAAAGCATGTGCTCGAGATTGGCCTTTTGCTAGATTTGTTCTCTACCATCAAATAGATGACGAGCAGGTGGAGTTGATTATTAAGAAGGTGACTTATATCATCAAGCAATATGATGCCAAATATGCTTAAGTGCAATAGGATATTGCTTTGCATTTATTAAAAATTATACAAGAAATAAAAGAGAAATAAGACAAGAAAAAATATAAGCGGAAACGCAAATATAATTAGATTTCATCTTTTCTCATTTAATTAACGAACAAATATATAAAAAAGATGAAATGAAAGAAGAAATCCGGCCAAATTTGTATTATTGCTCCTCGAGTGGTTCAAGGGAGCATTTACATTCACGCATGACTGACTCCTGATGGACTTGGCCGAGGAGAACTCCTGTTATTGCTCGTCCTTTCATCACTATTCTTTGGCCTCTGTGCCGCTCTGCATGCCTTTGGATGCCTTTGGCCAGGGCACGAAATAATAAAATTATTTTTAAAATATTATTGTCAATCTGTGATGTTCATCGATTTAAAAGCTTGGCATCCTGTGTAGGAGCATCAAGCAGCTCTTGCTTCTTACTGAAGGACGTTTTGTGATTTATAAGCAAAACTTAATGCTGCGAGTGCGCTCAAAATGATTACGTTTTGGCCGAGGTAGGCGACCACCACCCACTATGCCTCACCTCTTGGCTTATTCTCGTACTTGGATATTGAAACTTACAATAGATTAGAGAGTGAATGGCATCAATATAGAGTTTGGATCTTTTTGTGCAAAATTCTCTTTGTCCAGAAGATTGAAATGTAATATTTTGTAAATTATACTCCGCCAAAGCGGAATAAAATTCAATTAGAGAAATTGCTGAAGCATTTGATAAATTGAAATTGAATTGAGCGTGGGGCATTGTGGGAGCATGGCAGTCGTCTTTATAAATCGTTAACAATTTCTCAGCCTATATCGATACATGCATATGTACATATACATATATGTATGTAGATCCATACACATATGTATGCATATATTAACAAGCATATGAACTAAAATCGGTTTATGGCGTTTAAAAATTTAAGCCTAAAAGTATGCACTTGCAGTAATTAAAGTTCCTTTTCAAAAGCCCGCAAACACGCGAGCTTTTATACTTGTTGTTGTTGGTAGAGAGAGTGAGACAAAGCGCCAACCACATGTTCTCATCTATAAATAACCAACAGACATGCCACACGCTCTGGTGCGAAAACGTGTGTTGTTGTATTTAACCGTCCTGTCAAACCTACCCTTACACTTGTACGTTTATCTAAAAATATAAATAACATTTGACTCTTGCAATGTGTAGGAGTTTCGGCATTCACATCGCAACATGTCAGGATGGCCGAGCGGTCTAAGGCGCCAGACTCAAGATGATAAGTCTTACCTTTCACAGAGAGGTCTTTGTATGAGCGTTCTGGTCCTCTCTGAGGGCGTGGGTTCGAATCCCACTTCTGACAAGATTTTTTTTTAATTTTTTTTTTTTTAATTCTTTTGGAAAATATACCAAAATATATGTTAAACTGTGTTTTCAAATTTTTTTTATCTCGTGTTTTTAAGATTTTAGAGTTATTAAAATATTGATTTAAAATAAAAGAGTAATTTCCTTTGTTTTATACATATTTTATATTATATGATATATAAACACTAATTTTGTCATTTTATGCATTTTTTGGTGCAGTTTTAAAAGATATTTAATATTTGTTAGGCTACTAATGAAATTTTTTTAGGGGAAAAAATGTTATACAAATGTATATTTGTAGATGAGAGCGATGAAAAATTGATAATTTTATAATTGAAAAAAATATATTTATATAAATATGTATATGTGAGAAAAATAGTAAACCTTTTTAAAATCGTAAAAAATTATAGTGAATTAGAGCCTTGTGAAGTTGAAGATTTTTATTAAAGCAAAATAAGGAAATGATAATATAGAAAGAATAATAAGGATTAGCATGATAATAAAAAGGGAAAACAGTGAATTGTGAATTTATTTGTGAATTACTTATTAAATATTTGTGAAAAACTAGGATATTTCAATGGTCTATCGTCCATTGGAATAATCGCTAAAACTGACAAATTAAAATGTATTAGTTACTCTGCCGTCGCTGATGTTGAACCTGGCGTATTTATGTAATACATTTATGTTTAATTAAGAGTTTGCTTGTCGCACTTGCTTGTTAATTGCATGCCCTTTATGTTTTATAAACATTTAATGACATTTAAAGCTAATTACTGCAATTATATAGACAGATAGAGTGCATTTAATTATGGTACAGGCCCTTTTCGCCAGCATTTAACTAAATGAATTTATTATATTTAGTAATTATAGTTTGTGGATACTTGTAGATGATTAAGTTCAACTTAAAGTAAATTGGTAAGTAATTTAATAAATCATTTACACGGCGGATATGTTCAATTTAATTACAATATATTCTTGTTTTTAGTTTCAGGGATTTTGGAATTCATTGAAAATAGCATTTTAATGGACATTAGCATGTTTATTATCGTGCAAAGAAAGTTTATTGGAAACGCCATGCCGTTTTATGGCACGTGCCGTGGACACCACCACAAACCCCCCCTCCATCTGATCAGACTTTTATGTATATGCAATACATGACGAATAGGCTTGGGTGCTATAAAATATGAAGAGAAAACGCCATTTCGTCATTATGGCCAGGCTAACCGATATTGGCGTGTTACACTTACCTCAACTCGACCACCCACAACTCGAAATGACAAACTGTCATGGAATAAAGTCGTAAACCCAGAAGTTAAGGAGCTGCCTCTACGAATGCCTGTTTTCTTTTTTGGGGGGGGGGGTGTCCGAGGTGTTTGGCGCTGCATAAATTAAAATTTGCATAAAGTTGATCGAATGAATGGGTGTGGAATTTTTTGGGGGCGGAAGATAGAGTGTCACGAAAATGATAATTCAATTTCAATAAGCTTATTGAAATCAGAGAAGTGAAAGTTTTTATGTGTGTTCCATTTGCTTTGTACATTTTTTACGATTTATACATTTAATGGGTTTCTGGGGAGGCACTCGGATTTTATTAATTGCATGCGCCTAACTAAAGTCAAACAATTTCCGTATTTAATCAACGAGAAAGCAAACGAATGACTCACAATCAGACTTTAAGAGCAAAAGGCACAAGGAGACCGAATCATAAAGAAGCCACAGTGGGAGTGACGATAGATGATGACTACGATGGGTTTGGGGCATCGAGGGGATCGGTGTAGATGTAAGTCATACGAACTCATTTCGAAAATTAAGCAAATGTATCTATATGGAATGGTTGGTAGGTGAGTTCGGGTGGGTCGGTGTGTGTGTGTGTGATTGTGTATATGTATGTATATATGTAGGCTGCGGGGGCGTGCCACAGCGTGAATATAACGTGATTGCTGCCAATTTCATAAAGCAGCAAATTGATGATGAGCTAATGCTTTGAAAGTTATTGGCAAAAGTGCGCATAAAAAAAAATTTAATAGGTATACAGTGCGTTCACCAAACAGTCATTCAAACATTGAATAATACCAAAGAGTTTTCAAATAAGCACACATACTTATCATTGTGGTCGAGTGGGTCTTCAAACTTGGTCTTAATTGAAGCGCTTTATATATGTATGTATGTATAAATAATACATATTTTATTTCCTTAAAAATGTATATGTTTAATGAATAACATTGAAAAACTAAATTTTAATGCATTAAATATATTAACTATATATAAATTTATTAAATAATAGTAATTTTTTTATTTAAACATAACATCTCAATTATCAGTGTAATACTCTTAAAGGGTATAATGTTAATTCATATATCAAACATTAATATATGAAAATTTATTATTTTAATTAAGTAATATAGATATTTTATCTATTAATGCATGATTCTGGACTACAGTAAAAACCAGATTAATTTTTCATTCTATATATTTTCAGGTTAATTAAATTAGATTTGTCTTTAATACATTCTCTCGAACTTATATTTCCACTGAACTATAAATTTAATTTATCAAAATCGATAAAAACTTTATTCTACATACATATATAGAGAGCTTAATTATTGACTCAGTTGTTGGGCTATTCTGATTTTAGACATTCCGATAAAACGCTGAAATGCATTTGAAAGGATATTGTTTTCGGAAACACAAACAGAATATTTTAAAGCATATGTATTTGTAAATTTCTCTATATATATATATTTATAAATTAAACTTCTTGAGTCGGTTTGTAATGGTACTTAGGAACAAGTTAAATATATTCCACTGTTTGAGCTGTGGCCACTGAAGTAAGACATTAATCTACGTGGTGTGCTTTTCCGGCTGCTGCTCCAACCACTGGTTCTTCAACCAACCCCAAACAGTCATTGCTTGCATGTTTTGTGTAAATTTAAGCCGCAAAACAAATGAAAAACTTCTTGACTCAAGTCGACTTCTACGGCCAATGCCAATAAAATACGCGCCACACCAACTGCAACGACTGAAATGGCAACGGCAACGGCAACATCAACAGCAATTGCAACAGCAATAGCAACAACTGTAACAGTTGAGGCCAAACCAATCCGGATGCGGATCCAAGTTCGAATACCCACTGCGCTTACATATTTTATGGCAGTTACGCGGCTGGGGCCAACTTAATTAGGGTCTGCCTTCGATTTTAGCCCCCACAGAAATTGCAATGGGTAAAGCAACTGCATTGCACCTGACATTTAATATTATTACGCGGCGTCTGGAAGGAAATACCAAATGCTTTGCTGGCCATTATAGTCAGCACTTTAAGACTTTAGTTGGATTCACATTTAAGCGGCGTTAACCGTTCAATGTGCAGCACATTGACGCCATTTGCAGTGTTGTGCCTCACTTTCTAAATGGCCGCTCCCCGGCTAATGTACAGCGCAGTGAGGCGGCTGGAAACAACATGTGGCATGCTACCGGAGGCTCAATAAAAATAAAACCTGCTACTTTAGCTGTGGCAAGTAAAAAACCAAACGATTTTTTTGTTGCATACTTTTTGCTAGAGTAATTCTAGTTTAAATCAACTATTTTAAAATAGCTAAAGTATTTTTTCAACTCTATGATATTTGATTCGCAAACCTTTGTCAATGTGTCCTTTACCTTTGCCAATTAACTATATATATATATATATATATATATATATATATATATATATATATATATATATATATATATATATATATATGTTAATTGGCAAAGGTAAAGGACACATTGACTATATATATATATATATATATATATATATATACTAAAACATTTTCCATATATTTACATGTATACTATAAAGCTTTTCCTTCTGCCATAAAAAGAAAAACTTTTTTTTTGCATATTTCTGTTTATTATTGTCTAAATCAAAAGATAAAGTTCCACTCTACAAAGTTACTGGCACTTTGCTTTACTCATCTAATATTTTTTTCTATTCTGCTGCCGTTTCAGTTCCTGTTTTCTTCTCGACGAGACTGGGATGGGCTTTGTGTCCTTTGGCTGCAAGGACGCAGTACGTAAACTAAACGAATGCATACAAAGTCACATTGCATGTTTGTGGCATTATAAAATATATCTGACTAACAACACATAAGAACAACAGCAACAACAGCCACAGCCAACAATGAGAATGAGTTTTGGGTAAAAGGCAGTGGAAATAATATCGCAGCTTAGTGGCAAAAACTTTTCTCTTTTTGTCCAATTTAAAACATCAAAGTTGGTATATATACATATAACTTTCCACATTATATATGTATGTACATACATATGTATATATGTATGTATATACTAAGGATGAGAAAATGCTAAAAAGTCAATCTTGTGTGTGTTCAGTGGTTGCTTTTGTTGTTGTTGTTGTCGCTGTGGTTGTTGCATTTAAATGCCAAACTTTACCGGACATGCTTCATAGCTCTAATTATACATGCGCCTTCCTTGAAACGCCTTCCGCTGGCACAGCAATAGCAACAACAACAACCAGTATAAAAATGGAAATATAAAAGTAAAATTTGTTTGTTGTTTTTGTATTGTTGTGCATTCTTCTTCTGACCCACTAGAACAACCAGATTCAGTGGCGTGACAAAACTTTTCAATATATGCATAAATGGAAAATTATTTTACAAAATTCTTTTCAAATTCTAGTCCTTGTCCCTGCCAATGAAGAGAGTCTTTAAGTGCTTTATGAATTAAATAATATTTATATATATTTAAGAAATAAAAAATTGTTTTCATACTTTTACTGTCAGTTTAAATTTAATTTCTGTTGTTGTACTTAAAACTTTTGTATTATGATTACTTTTTATCGAATAATTGACCAGCCCCTTTCTTGCCAGAAAATATTCTACTTACGTCCATGGGAATATTGTTGCTTTACCATTCTTCCGTTCTTTGGTTTTGGCCAACTGCCAGGCAATGTTATTTCGTTCCTTCGACGTTCTGTCGTACCACCGTTTTGTCGTTATTTTTTTTTTTTTTCTTCTTTCTCTTCACTTTTTTTTCTAACCACATAAACACTCACATACATGAACGATTGCCAAACTCTATGGTAGCGAGACTTTTGTTTAGTTTCTACTCTAGAGACTCGGTTCAACTTTGCATGTCTGCGGTGTGTGTTTGTGTATGTGTGTGTGTGTATGTGTGTGCGGGGGCCGTCAGTCTTTTGATTTGATTAGCCCACACATAAACCGACCACTCGGCCAGCAAATAAATTTATGTAAATTCTGCCTGCATAAAATATGGCATTAAAATTTAATGTGCAACTCTAAGCACGCAAAAAAAAAAAAGAAACAAGAAGCACAATCCGTGGCAGAAAGAATGGGGAATTGTGAAATAGGGAAATAAAGACATTATGCTGGATACAAAACAAGGAGGAATTGTTAGGCATTGGTTAAGCCCAAATAGTAGGCTAGCCTAATAAGCTATGGAAAACTGGCAGGTCCAGCCTCTGATTAACCGAGGCACATTAGCATATTTCTTTTTTTTCAAGTTTCCTGCTTTTCTTCTTTATATGTATATGTTTTTACTTTTATATATATTATTTCATTTTTTTTTCTTTTTTTATTTTATAAATCACTTCATTGACATTTTTTATGAGGCGACGAATTGGTGGCGCAAACTTTTTCCTTCAACAAAAAGAAAAATAGAAAAGAAAAAACATGTCTTTGGACTAGAAAAATGGCACTTTGTGGGTGAAGGAGCGGTGGTGGAGCACAGTGTAGGGACCCTTTCCCGACCATGGCCAAGATTGACGCGCCGCTTACGTGCCAGTAGACCATTTGTCTTGCCGGCGCACTTTGCGTGTCTTAATTAGCGCCCCCGCACATTGAAACAAACCGCAAGAAAAAAAAACTTTGCCGACGCAAGTCGGCCCAAGAATTTATGTAGCCCAGATAAGAGCTGCGTGATAAGACGATGCCGGTGCCTTTGGACAACCAAACGTTCCAGCCAATGGCAAGATATCTTTCTAGCTATCGGGTATCGGGTTTTGTCTATGCCCCAAAGTATTCAATGGGCCATGCTAATGAACTCTCCAACAAAAAGAAAAAATTATAGCCTTTGTGTAAAAGTTTTTGAAAATAAACATCGTTTTAGTATGTGCTAGAGAATGATGGGTCTGTAAAATTATTTCGTTTAAACTTCTAACATTTTAATTATCTTTGGAATAATATTTAGCTCAAATTGTTATTGCAAAAAATACTTTGAAACTGTAACACTTAATTACCAACAATATCTTTAACTGAAATTTATATACTTAGTTTTAGTTCTTTTTTTTATTTGGATGAATTATTAAAAATATAATTTAATGGCTATCAATATCATTTTGATTATTTATGTAGAAGTTTAATTACAGTCGGTTGAATGGTTAATTATTTCTCAATGATATGGCAACAACAGGCTTACAGTTATAACCCGGCTAATTAAAACCCTGCACGATTAGTAACCCTCCTTCCATGCCATACCGGTCCCTATATATACATACATATATACCTATTACGCACTCGGCTTACCATATATGCAAATTGAGTAAATCAGAGCATTTAGTGGCCCAGTTCGAGTTCGTGTCTCGCCATAAGCTGCCATATTTAGTTAAGTAATCAGGCTTTAACTGTTGTCCCAGAAGCACAAACAGCAAAAAAACAAAAAAAAAAAAAATAGAAGGGGGCGATCAGGCTCTGGTGGATTAGGGCGTGGATGGACGCAACTAACTTGACTGGTTAAAAGGCACAAAATGTTCATTTCCAAATTGTTGGCTAGGATAACAAAAGAGTTTCCTGGCATGGTCAGGGCCGGCTCAACTCATGGTTGTATTTTGTCGATGACATTGTTCCGGCTCCAGTTGTTGCTTGTTGTGTGAGTAGATTGGTTGTGGATGGGGGGGGAAAGGGGCGGTGTTCATACTAACATATTTGTAGTTTTATGTATATTATTATGTCGACAGGACACTTTCAGGAGTTTCAGTAGTTGGAGTAGAAGCCAGAGAGGAGCAGCAAGAGTACAAGCTTCCTTTGTCCCATTTTGGGCCGTGTCGTGCCATTGTGGTCGGCATGTGGCGCTCGTTAAATGCTAATTGCCGCATACTTGTAACAACTTTATGTGCATGCCTTTGTGCAGCAAGAGGACTAACAACAAGGCGCTCCCATCGACACAGGGTGTCCGTCCCTCAGTGAATTGGAGTTCCACATTTCCTTCACAAAAGACTTCGACGACTTTATCAATTTGAAATTTTGGTAGAAATTTCGAAAATGTACCTCTAGTGAGAATGGTACAAAACTATTACCACATGGATCAGTCATCAATCAAAGTGACAGTGCAGTCAGTTGGTTCAGTAAGCCACTTAATATCCGCGATGCACGCGTCCACCAAATGAACATGTCAGACTGACATGACCAAAATGCACCATTTGGTCCCTAATTTAGCCCGTAAATATGCCAGGATCAGGCACCAACTTTGATTCCCATTCGGTTGCTGATTCTGTCTCGGACTACTGCTGCCTTTCTACGTTATTCATAACGTAACGACTGAGTTCTGCATGCAAATGCCATAGTGGCAGGAAACAACAAAATCATCATCATGCCCAATGATGGACATATGTGTCGTAGCAAGTAAAGCGAACCATTCCACCATAGTGGGTGGCCATTGTGGTTAGCAGCTAGCGACAGGGGCATGCACCAAATTTGATTGCGTACAATTTTAAGGCATCGTTTCAGCAGGCATTCGGACAGATATCCAGACATCGTGGCATCCAGTAGCATAGCCAACCGAGTGAAACATCATTACGCTGCCACAGGGAAGCAGTAACAGTGCCAGTTCTCTCTAGTCTCACTACTGAAATGAGAACGATTCGTATGATTCTTCATTGAAATTCACTTGGAGCAGACATTTTTCATTTTCGCATTTATCGTTTTTGCCAGGAAACGCTTCTTAATTGCCCAACTTTGGTCTAAATGCGTTTTTCTAATGGTGACTTCTATCTGTTTTTTTGTTTGTCTCTCTGGCTTAAAGTATGCTGACGCTTCGGCCTGTTTGTGTTCATTTGCATAATTTGGCCTTACCCTTTTTCACCCTTCACATGCCCCTTTCTCCACATTATTCAACCCATTCAGCTTAAGTGTAGTGGGGATTGGAGAATGGTGATTGGGGAAAAGTTGATGACTTTCATATGTTTATGTTTCAGTGATTTCCATTTACTCAATTCATTCGGTTACAGCAGACTGAAAATTTATTTGGGGAAAAAAGTTCATGTCATGGTCAGAGCGGAGCAGAGCAACGAATGGATAATGGAGAATGGACATTATGTTACGTTATGTGCCATGTTCCATTGAACTGGACCGACTGAGGCTGATGCATTCGTAAATGGAATGAATGTTATGCAAATGGGCAACTTGCCGGTCCTCGCCTCCAATATCAATCCCAAACCAAAAGCCAACCTCAATCTCAATCCATATAGAGGCTGGCTCATTGCAATTTTTCAATCGTCGAGAAAATGATGGCATATTATATTTTGTTGCATTTACGTCTCGTTGTGCCATAAAAATGCATTCTGATTTGCCTTTTAATGGCCAGGAGGCAAGTGGATCATGGACTTGCAAAGAGAAGGCAGACATATAAATAATACATGAATCTGTATACATATAAATGTATGTGTGTTTTCTATGTGTGTTTCTGTATGTGTGTTTTCTATATGTGTAAGATCTTTTAAAAGCAAATTTATGTTTATTCGAAAATCAATTAGGGACAGAAATAAACAAGTGCACATCGAAAAGTTAGAAAATACTTTATCTCATTGTCATTTGTATGACTCCTTTACATTTCGTTTAAGCTACCTACAAGGATTTAATTATTTTATTCCATTTTCCTTACATGTCGAAATTATTGTTGGAAATCATTAATCAGCTGCCAGGCGAAAAACTAATTTGATGCAACTTAAATCAACAGCAATTGTTGTTTTGGGGCGCTGCAATTTAGTCAGGCACTTCCGTAAGGGGGTACATAAGGCTTTACACGCACCTCAATCCATTGGCCTTTTATAACTCTTAGACTTATTGCTTTGGCGTCATAATTGCCTCCATAGCCAAGTGGAGTGCAAATGAAATTTATCAGCTATACCGCCTCGATTGTTGGTAATAAATTTTTGCACACTACCCGAAGGCAATGCCACACCCATATCCTGTGCTGTCGCTTGGCCTGGAGTAGGCATCTACTATAAATGGTGCCGCTTATGCAATGCAAAGGTAAGCATAAATCTTGGTTAAACTGCCTCCTCGAGGTAGGCACAGGGAGCAGATTAGATTGGCCAAAGGCTAAAGGTAAATAGCCACCAGCCAGTGTAGCCGGTATGCTGGAAGCGATGACTTCAAGCCACGCATGTTTCGAGGTGTTTGCGTGTACCCAACATTGCCCAAATGCACAGGCTAGCGTCGTCTATACTCCTCCTCCTTCACCTCCTCTTTTACTCCTCCTGTTAGCTGGCAACCTTTTTATTTTTGGCGCGTTTATTATTTTGCTGTTTTTGTAGTTGTTGCTGGTTACTTTTTGTTTTTTCCATTTTTTGTTGAGAAAGTTTTAGCGTGCATTTCTATTTATGTACTTGCCATAAAGTTTAGGGAGACCATCAAACCTAGAAGAAAAAAAGAGAAAAAGCAAAAAAAGGAGCCGAGAGTTTTCTTGCTTCTTTTTACGCAAGTGCGCGCCTAAAAGGCTGCACGCAATTTTTTCATTTGCAGCTCTTAGCCGTCGTGCGTGCCTTTGTGTGTGTGTGTGCATGTGTGTGTGTATATATGTCTTATATGTGGTTTTGTTTGCATACAAAATTTGTGTACGTGTTATTTTAACTTTGCCACTTTTATGCTCTATATAATTTTTGTATCTTTTTGTTATTGTTATGTTTGCCTGTGTGTGTGTGTGTGTCAGCAAAAAAACAACACGACTAAAGAGATGGAGACGAGTAGAAAAAAACGGCAACAATTTCGGTAGCAACTTTAACACCTTTGCCAAAGAAATGAAAAACCCATACACAGAGAACCAAAAAAAAAAGAAACTGCCAAAAAAAGGGAGACAGAAAAGTTTGCCCTGTGGTCTTACAGGTGTTAATGTTCGTGTGCGTGCCGGTTGCAGATAAAATGCTGAGTCCAACCAAATATATATAAAAAAAAACAGCAAACAAATAAAACTAAACATTTGCTTTCACATTTATATTTCGTTAAACACTCAGGGAAGAGGGTTCTGTTTTATTTGTATACATATATAACTAAATATATATATATATACTTACATATATATATATATTTGGTAATTATATATCATTTTGGATTTATTTTGTTTGGTTTTTATTTCAATTTAATACTACATACAAGTCAATAGGTATATGAAAATTAAAAATTGCAATCGTTCTCTTTTTTTTTAGAATTAACTCAACTATAACTTAATTAATTAACTTACAATTCTAGTTAAACATACATACTATATATGATAGATATGTGTATTACACTTTTCTGTTTTATATATGTATATATCTACCCATTTCAATTAGACGAAATTTTCACATAATTTGGTTGATATCCTGTCAAATGTAGTTAAGGTATTTCTTAACAATGAGTGAATTTGAATTACAAAAAAAAAATATCCAAAGCAAATGTAATTGATTTGTTTGATGATGGAAATGTTTTCAGAGAGCCCAATTGAAATTGTGATATATGCCATTAGGATTGACATTAGAGGTTGAAAATTTGCACTACTATTTTTATGTATATTTACACACTGAAGTTACACACAACTATGAATGGGTTTTTGGAACGAGGACATTTGTAGGTTTAGGATTGACATGGGGATCTAGTAGCTCGACAATTTTGCTAATTGAATTTCAGTTTTTGGTCAAACATTGAAAGCAAAAAAAAAAACACACACACACAGACAAGCACAAAAATTTTTCCTTTTCTGCCTTACTTTTATATAAGGCCTGTTTGCACATGTGTGTGTGTGTGTATTTAAGCTGGATCTGTGGGTAGAGGAATGGTGTGGGAGACCTTATGGGAACGCTTTATTTGCACTAAATTTACCACATTTGTCTAATGCTTGAGTGTCGGGGTTTATCTCTATATATATATATATCTGTATATATATATACGTTAGGTATAAGTTTTGGTTTATTTGCTTTTTACATGCTATAACACATTTAGCCAATTTCGCTTTTCGTTTTCTGATTGGTGCCACCATATTTTCGATTTTGGCTAACAATCAGGAATGCAGCTACATCAACTCATCATCTTATCAACTAAACATTTTACACTTAAAGTATACAAAATCACCATTTATGCTCTGCAATTGCAATTGAATTGAATTGAATTGAAAATGAATTCGTTTCCTTTAATTGATCTACCAACTAAGCCGCAGAGCTTAGGTTAATTCCGAGCCCAATAACCATTGGCTAGCCCTTGCCAGAATAATGGTAATGGTAAGTGAACGCAATAGTCTGCTTTGTGAATGGCCAGCTCCACTCCTTACTATACAGTTAGATAAATATATAAAGAGATAGAGAGAAAGAAGGGCAAAAAATTAGATATCTATACAAATATATGACCATAGTTTAAGTTCACTCACCCAGCAGCATTGCTTCACGATTGTCAATGATACCCGGTCGACGTTGGAGTACACTCTCCTTGCCGCCCTTCCACAATACTGGTGATATGCTGGCTAGACACTTGACGCGCATGTCACCGTCATGAAAGTGACGCGACTCCAGAGGCAACTGTAGGCCCAATGTTGAGGTGATTAGTCCATGTTTGTGCACAATGTCGTTGTATTTGTATAGGTAATGTTCGTCCAGAATCTGTTGGAAGATGATGTAGATATAAAATGGGGAGGTCAGGCCAGAATTAAACTGTCTGCAATGCAATTTTATTAAATGCCAAGGGTTGACACAGACACAGACACACACACACACAGACACTCATGACTTGACACGAGATGAGTTTGAGATCCTGCGAGTGCTGCGACAGGGCGTGTCAGACATGTCTAGCAAATTCTGCAGAAGTCAGAGCCAGGGTTGGAGTTTCGAGTCGAGTTAAAGTCGGTACTATGCCGAGGGTTACAATTACAAGAGCTTTATAATTCCTCCCTTTCAATGTTGCTGCTGTCAGCAAAATGCACATTGAATGGCGTAACGGAAAAAGTACAGGGGCAAAAACGAAAATGGGAAAAGAAACAACAACAAAATCATTTGCCATAAATAAGAAAAATGTGAGGCACAGATAAAAAATGTGAAATGCTCAAATAAATAACTTGAACTTTTCTTCAGGATCCCCAACCAGCACCGCTTACTGCTTTCTTTCTTCCCTTTCCCATTCCTATTTCCTTCTTGTTCCATTATATTGGTGTATTCGATTTGGTTTTTGGAATTGGGTTTGCGATTGAATGCGAAGAGCACTTTGCCAACAAAATTGTTGCCATTTGTTAGTCGATTGGTTTCCCAGCCTTTTCTTTATGGTGTCCATAAAAATTACAAAGCTGTTGAATTTAAAACTTGAATTCAAGTTGAAAAGCATAAATTAAACACGAGCCGACAAGTGGACGGAGAAATGATGCCTCACAGAACAAACATGCTATTGCTGCTGCTATTGCGTCCTTCGTCCTGTATCCTGGCTGTAGTCTGGCCACAAGCCCAAAATGAGGGCATTTTAAATGCCTGTCGCATTCCAAGGCCTCCGACAATGCTTGAAATAAAATTTATTTCTACGCATGCAAAGCATTAAAAAGTCTTTTGAAATTTGCCAAATATTTAGTATATTCTTGTTACTGTCCCTTGGATAAAAGCCTGCCATTGGTAGGGGAAATCAAGTACAATACGCATACGACATGTTGTCCGCATTGAAAATGAATGTTATTAAATAAACGTTCAACAGTTTTATCAATGCTAGAACATTCTATATATATATATTTTTTCTTTTTTTTAACATATGGGTATGGAATCTCCGCTCTATCACCTCTACCCACACCACTGCATCCTGCTGGCTGTGTATCTACCTTTCCATTCCACCCTTTGTCTTTGTCCATTGTCGAAAGGCAAATAAACCGGGAAACGTGCCTAATCGTACATATTGATTTTTCTCGTATTTATACAAAAGTGGACAAGGCAAAAGAGGTGGAAAAACGATAGGAATGGAAAAGCTGATGATGGTGGTTGCGGGGCGACGAAAACGAACATGGTACAATGAACTAACTCGTACCTTAACGCCTCGATTCACACAATTTGAATGCCATGTAGTCGAGAAGTATGAGAATAGCTATGAGGTTTGGGTATGGAGCACAATAAAATGCAGTACGGACAGGAGGCAGGTTGCTGCTGTTGCTGCTTCTTACCCGCTTTTGCTACCGTTTTGTGTTCCGGCCACGCCAGACATGTAACGAGCTTTAGACCAGATGGATGGGCCACCGCTACCCGTGCCTACACCTTTTATAACTAAACCCAACCAAACATTGGGCCATAATAAAGTATGCCAAAGCCGAAAAAAATGGGGAGCCGAAAAACGGAAGGTGGAGGAAGGAGAGACAATCTCGGGGGAAAAAAAGCCTGCCCGTCTACATGATTTTTGTTCATGAAATAATTTCAACAACATGCCAGCTGAGTCCCCTCCACTTCATCTCTCCTTATTCATCATTTTTAGCGTTGTGCCTCTCCTTCACTTGGCCTACTCAGTCAGTTCGTTTGTCTGCTGCTGTTTGTTAGCAGCTTAAATATTTACTGTATGCATAATTTTAACATTTTTTTATTTCCACGCCCGTGCTTGCCCCTTGATTAGTGGGTGTTTGAGGAAGGGCGGGCGGTTGGATGAATGGCATTTAGGTGCAAAAAGGGTCGGCATAAAAAGGGTCGAATGTAAAAAAAAATATTCTGTATAAATTTCATGTTAACAATTTCAAACTCACCGGCTGCTCATTGACGAACCATTGCAGATGGGAGGCTGGATGCGATTTCCCCGATGTACAATTTAAATATAAATTTTCGCCAATTTGATACTGATATTGCTGTCCCCTGATATGGGGTCCATCCCGTGGTAGAACTACAAATAAGAAAGAAACCAAAGATTAGCACTAAAAGATGTGAGAAAAAGCTTTACAAATCTATAATAAAATATATAGATATACATATATAGATATATATATGCCTGACTTAAAGCAGAAAGAGAAACTACTTAAATATTTAAATCTTAACCCAATAATATCTTCTGAAGGCATGCATAACTTCCCAACTTGTAAATATAAGGATCGGATTGGTTAATTAAAATAATATGACCAGAAAACCACACCAAATGATATTTTTATATATTTACTTGTATGATGTACGATTTTGCTTCGACTTCTACGTGGTTTTCCTTTTGCGAAATAACCATAATAAATATTTGTTGCGGCTTTCGTTGGCCAAGTAATTTATTAACAATTTTTTCTTGTTTTGCTTCACAAATATTTGGAAGGCACACACACATTCATACATATATACAGACAAACAGTGGTGTAATGGTAAGGGGCATGGGGAGAAACCAACAAACACAAGGGAGACTGGCAAACGCTTTTCAATGGAAAGAACCACATTTCCCCATCTCCCTTTATTCGCCTTTTTTTATTTTTTTGTATTTTAGAACATAAAACACATACAAACCCATAGATAAAGCCATTCAGTTAAAGAGAGATAGAGACAGAGAAAAGCCAAATGAAAGAAAGATGGGGCAATACAAAAAGAGAAACAAGAGCAGAAACAGAAATACACAAACGGATAGAGACAGAGAGGCAGAGGAAAGGAGAGGACTACACAAAATATGTTGTAAGCGGCCTGGCTGCGGAAATATCCATTAAAATGGCATTTTAACTTATAAATCGCTAACGTGCTCCAATGGCCATAAATGCCGTCCGTTTGCCACGGAGCTTCCCCTACCCCTACTCCCTACCCCCACCACATTCCTTTCCCACTCCTCATTCCAGTTTATTCTCAATCCACAATCCGCTCTGACCAGCGCCATGTTGATTTTACGCCTGCATTTTTATTTATTCCATTTCCCTTCCCCCCCACTTACTTTACCTACCCTTTATACTCTTTACTCTGCTGCTGACCATTTGGTTTGTCAGCAAATAAAATAAATAATGCCCACTATACTGTGGAGTGTAAAATGTTTAAAACAAAAATGAGATAAAAAAAAACAAGAAGCAAAAAAAATAAATATATATGTATATATAAACGAACGAATAACAAACCAGAAAATATACAGAAACTGCTGCTGGATTACAGAAATATGCTGTTATGAAACTAAGGCTTATAAATGGCTTTTTAAAAGCATTCCAAACGCAAAACAAACAACTCGGCCAAATTCATATTAACCGACCAAAGGCAACAAAAATAGATATGAACTCCGATTAAAAGCAATTTAGTTTCGCATCCCTCCCAAAGCAAGTGAGATAAGTACAAGAATAATATTATTCTCATCCAGGTAATACTATCTCATTTGAGAATGAATGAAGGATTCAAATTATTCAATTATGGGAAAATCAAATGTTTCTCTTTCAATTGTTACCAACTGTCAATTATGAATGTTTTTGTGTTTTATTGAAAATGTTTTCGTTAGAAAGTTTTCTAAATATGAAAGGATTATTAGTTCTTAACCTTTTTAGTTTTACACGATGCTATCTTGGCTTGTTTAATGGGAAATCTTGGACTTAAATGTGAAAATGTAAATTTGATTTAAATGTGATAATCCTTTAAAAATAGATAGAACCAATTTCATGCATATAACTGAGCTGAATTAAGTAAGTGGCACTAATATAATCGAATAAGGCTTCCATTGTATTTAAAAAATTTTATATTCATTTAATAAGTTGTTTTTTAATTGATTAAGCCATGGTAAAAAGCTTTTGATTTAAGAATTCACTACAGTAGAGTATTTATAGTTAACAAATATCTGTTAATAACATGTTTACGTTTCAGTGTAAGCAATTGTTCAGTTATGGTAAACTGAGTTTACATAAAAAAGGATCAAAAAACGATTATTTTCACACAGTTTGCAGTTTGCAATTTCACTTGACTACTTAAAAAAATATAAAATATAACATTTAATTGGGTATGTTGCAATTGGATTCATATTTACAGTTCATATATACTTAAAAGTGAATTTTCCTGTATATGTAAAATTGAATTGAAATGTAGATATTCATACAATATCAATAGAAATAAACATGGACATTTTACATGAAACAAACCAATCCCCTTGATACTGTTGCCAATGTGAAGAAAAAGATTGAAATTTAATCTTTGCTTTGGTTATACAACTATCATATATTTATTTGTTTTTATTTTGTTGTTGAAGGATGATGTATATATATTTGATTTACCAATTCAATATTTGCCTGTAATTGCACAAAAATTTTTGTGCAAATATTTGCTCAGTTGTGTTTGAGTTTGAGGTTTTTTTTTCTTTTGGTTGCGCATTGCAACAAAATATTTGCAGCATGTGAAACGTGACTATGAATTGATTGAAATTTCTCTTAGATCAATTGACTCTTGATTTTTCATACCTAAACACATTGCTTCTATATGGATAATGTCCCATTTTTGGGAATACTTACAGACAATGTCCAATCGTCCTTCCCCCTGAACGGATGAAAAATTGGGCGCTTCGGCGGATACTTCACAGCGATAGAGACCGGTGGAGTTAAGAGTCAAACCACGCAACAGAACGCGACTGGCATCAGAGAGTTCCTCCTGGAAAATAATGGAGGGAAAAACAATAGCTTAGCCTGTGTAAACACTGTGTTTGATAGGCATCGTCGTCTACATGAGAGCGAATAAAGAGGAAAGGGTTTTCCCCTTCCAATTTTCTTTATCTCTTTGCATACTTACAATCACTCGCACTCCATCCACACGATAGCTAGTCTTGGGCGGACGCGCCTTTGGCACATAGCGATAGAATTCCTCATTGTCTTTGTACCATTTGATGGCATAGAGGGATTCACCCTCCTCAATTGGCTCCTGCTCCTCTTCTTCATCTTCATCGTTGGCGCTATCATCAAAGCTATCTTCACGCTCAAAGCTGGGCACATAGGAAACAGAGCCCGAGTTGGAATTGAAATTGGAGTTTGAATTGAAACCACCATTATGCGTACTGGCCCCCACTTGGGCTCCTAAATAACCAGATGCTGCACTTCCCCTATAGACACTGTGTCCATAGGGTGACTGTTGGGGTAGAATTTGGCCTTGGTTTTGACTCTGCAATTGCATTGGGCCCTGATATTGCCTCATTGCCATCATTTGCTGTCGTCGTTGTTGATTATGCAGACGAGGTAAACGCATTCGTTCCCGAAGCGCTGCTCTTCTACTCTCCTCTTCAATATTTTCGGCATCCACATAATTAAAATCACTGCCATGGGGAGAAGCATGATCCTGATTGCGATCGGCGTGATGATGTGTGTGACTCGCCGAATGATGGTGAGTCCGATTTAACTCATATTGGCATTCGAGAAATGCGGACTCGCCGCGTAATTTGTAGGCGGGTATGGACACCTTGATCATGCGCAGGCCCGCAGCTAGACCTAAGAAAAATAGAAAAAGAAAATGAAAAATATATTGTATTAAAATCTTGAAGCCAATGCAACTTCACTTGCCAAAAGAAAATCAATATACCAAGAAATGTTCAAAGTTGTGCCATACAATATTTGCATAAGAAATAGCTAAAAAGATGGCAAACGGATGCAAAGGCGACAAAAAACCCTGCGGCAATCATACAAGGATATATAAGAAAATATTGAAAAAGTATAAAAATATATATATGTATATGTATATACTTTTATGTATTATATATACATGTCCAAGTGTTGTGTAGCTCACAAATTTTCCTGTTTCCGCTTGTCGCTAGCTTGGATAACGTAAAAATTTGCATAATTGATTTGTCCCTGGGCTCTTCTGAAGCAAAATATTCTGACAAACGCCATCTACCCATCTCGGCAACTAACAATTATCGTTTTAATTAAAAAAGGGCAACAAGATTCTGGCTGCCCAATTGTGTATTTATGAGTGACCATTTCAAATATTTATGTATGTATGTGTATGTGTGTGTGAGTGTGTCCGAGTGGAGGATGCCTATGTGTTATCCAGGAACATGACCATGGCTATCTGTTATCCTCTGCGGCTCCCGCTCGTAAATATTAATAAATGAGTGCGTAATCGGAGCGTAATCCTTTGTGAAATTACGACTCCGGCAGGCCACAAATTATGAACTGGCTTCCCATATAACAGGAACAGGATATTGGGTGGCATCCTTGTTGCTGCTGCTGCTGCTGCTGTTGTTCCTCCTGTCATTCGTCGAGCTTAAATAAATACGCCGTTTAGCCGTTTATTCAGCGGTTGTTCACTCAGCGTTAAATTAGAATTTCCCCCTATATTCACACACGCCCATATTCTCTGACCATAAATGTTTAAATAGCCAACAAAAATGGTAACACACTTCTCTGATCAGTAATTCGTTCAAGGGAAATTCAAAAACTTTAATAAATAAACTTTAAATGCATTGTGAATTGGCATTCAATTTAAATTGAATAGAATTGAAGGGAATTGAATTAAGCCCATTTGACAGTCTACGATATGGGACTTCTGAACAAGAAACTTTTGCATTCCATTTTCCAGTTTTCAAACAGACGACGAAATTGGCTGACATATTCTCTGTACCAAGGCCCTTGAGGCTGAATCAACTGACAAGCGATTGAAATGGTTACTTAAATGAATATGGATTGGGTTGCTTGGCTTGAATAAATATTTATCACATGATGTTGTCTTACATAAATATATTTCAAATTCAATTAACACTAATTGCATTTGGACATTAATTAGGACACAAATTTTGTGCTATACTCAGGCTATGTGGGCTTTAATGGCAGGCACACGTAATTTAATTGGCCAATTTATATGATGACGACTTTGATGAACGACCGACTCGTAGTCGGATCCGCCTTCCCTTTTAGCAAGAATAACCTGTCTCTGCAGAATGCTGATGTCACGACAAGTTGGTAAGATGGAATAGTCAACTGAGTAATTTTAATAAAATTAAACAAAAGACCAAAATAAAAGAAGGCTTCAGATACGTTCGCAAAGATAAGGCTATAGAATGGCAACAGAACAACATTTACACACACACACACAGACAAACAGAGAGTAAGTAAACACATGTCATTTTGGCTACATTACAAAGTATCTTAATGTTAATTAAAAACAACAAAGTCACATCAGAACAAAAAGCGCACACAACCAAACCGAACGACGACTAAGAGCAAAGACAAAGCATGCCAAAGGATGCCCGAGGCAGGGAAGAGAAGCATACGAATAATGATAATGAAAGGCCCATACAAAGGACAGACAATGGGTAAGAGAGCTGCATAAAATCAGATTAAAATACCAAAATGAGGAAAAAAGAAAAACGTGAAACAAGGTAATACTGATATTGTATTTGCTTAATAATTCCCTAATTAAAGACGAACCTTCGCTTATTGCAATGGCACATTGCGGCTTGATATTGTGTAAAAAGTAACAAAAGAATTTACCCGTTACAACATGACCTACATACATACATACATATATAAATACATATGAACATTGCCATTAAACAACTGTCTGGATTTAGTTGTCTAATTTAGTTGCTTCTTCATTTTGGGGGGAGAAAAAGTACCAGACGAGGGCTAGAAAAACATTTCACTTGTACAATTATGCAAATTAGTATCTGTAGCGCAGTGTATATAAAATTGAAATTGAATATGCATAAGCAGGGCTGAGAAATTATTTAGTATGCATAATAATTTTGTTCATTAACGCATATTTAAACAGGTGAAGGAGACGCCAATTTACCTGAGGGTCAAACAACTTTTGCGGACCCTAACTTAACTTTTTCTGAATAGAGACTAAAAGGCAAAGAGAGAGAGAGAGAGAAGGGCGGATGTTTAGCATAATTCGATAAAATTGGTAAACAAAATGAACCGAGACAGAGCATGGATGGACACAAAAAAAAAAGAAGAAAAGTGAAGGAACAAAACACAATCAATAAGATAAAGTGAAGGGGCAGAGAATGGTGGTAGGAAGAGTAAGGAAAAACGAGTAAGATGGGTAAATTGACCCACACTTTTGTTACCCAAATAGCGCATAATGAAGGTCGCCATTAGAAGATAAGACAAGCCAAAAATCAGTGAAATTGTGCGGCAGCTCAGTGTTGGCTATCAATTCGGCACACGGATACTGATGGAGTGGAAGGACGACTGAATGCGAAGGATATGCGGCTTAAACTTTACACCACTAATGAGTTTGCGCCTTCACAGCAATTATGCGGCCCCCAGAAACAAACTTTTCTATCTGGTAAATCATTTAGCTGTGGCTGCTGACCAACCTGAATGGAAATGAATGAAAAAGTTTCAAACACACCAACAACAGCAAACAACAAAAACAACAGCAAAAAATAAATTGTCAAAAAGTCGAATAAGAGACAAGAGAAGAGATAGACCAACCTAACTTTAAAGTGAATAAGAGGAAAGGGAAACAGTGGCACTGCCATTGATAGTCGAATGTTGGGCAACTCATTAAGGACTTGTCTATTATTCTCGTAATATGATGTTCTTGTTGTTGTTGTTCTTGTTATCTCATTTGTGGTGTCTAGACTTCATTAAAAATTCTCGATTCTCAGGTCCATTTTCATTTCTCTCTTGTTTTCTGATACACGTTTTTTTCTGTTTTCTTTTACTTTTTTTTTTGGTTTGTTGTTGTTTGTATGCTTGATGAATATTCATTTTGGCATTGACAGTTTAAACTTTACTTAATGCTGTTTATTAATTGCATTTAAAAAACAATTATTGTTAAAGCTGATTTAAATTTTCAACCGCATCAAAAGTTCATTACAATAGAAAGGGTTGTGTCCTTGCGCTAAATACGCTAAACAATAATATTAAAGAAAAATACTGGCGAGCAAAACAGAGGAAGAGAGGGGTAGTGGAGAAGTGGTGGTGATGATGGTGGGAAAAAAAAAACACCAACAACAGTAATGAAAAAGCCTTTGGGATAGTTTTAGTTTAGTTTGTATTGCAACAAAGGCTATCCTTGCCGCAGCCTTAGTAGCAACAACAAAAACAACTACAGAGTCCTTCAACAAACATAGCCAGAAAAAAAGTATGCAACAGTTTTCAAAGGCAAACAGAGGTTGGGTAAGAGGAGAATTACTCATACGCCTCGTTGCCCCGACGCGATTGCGTGTGCACTTTTTGTTGTTGTCATTGTTGTTTTTGCTGTTTGTGTTGCTTTTGCTGTTGCTGTTGCCATTGCTGGCAGGCGACAACAGCAACAACATGCAAATCTGTTCAAGCGCTTCTGATGTATTCAAGTTGACACAAATCTGGCGCAAATCCTTGCTCACACAGACAGACACAAATACACACAGAGAACTCTAAACGACTCTGACAAGGCAAACTGAGCGCACATGTATTTGTGTATCTGTGTGTGAAACATTTATGAATAAAATAGAAACAAGCAACAAGCAGCAGCAGTAACAACAACAAGAACAACAAAAGCAAGCGAGTAACAAGCGAGCAAAAAAGGCGAACAAATTAAAAGCAAAATAACCGCAGGTGATGGCAAAAAAAGAGTAAAAACCAAAAAAAAGAAATATTTATAATAGACAGAGAGTGAGTAAAACAGTAACTGAGTTGCCAGCTAATTGAAAATGAATAGAGGTGACTTTAACAGCTATTTAAAAGTAAATAAAGTAAAAGTAAATTTCAACTAAACAAACTGAAACTGAATGGCAATTTTATGTGTGGGTTGCACGTTCAACAAACAATTTGCCCAGGCAACATCAGTTTCATTTCAGCCATTGTTTTTTCTTATTTTCACTGTTTGTAAAATGTTCATGTGTGCACTTGAAGGGTCGCTGCTTCAGATAGATGATTACATATTTCCCAAGAAGCAGTTGTTTAACCATTTGGGGCACAAATGTTACCTCACATACATAGGGGGAGGGGAGGGAATTGAGAGAATGCCACACTGACAGCTAACTCAAGCATATTAAAAGTCCTGAAAATTGTATTAAAAAAAATTATCATGTTTTATTTAGAATAAAACCAAAAATTGCCAAACAAAACCATTGCCGTGGCAAGTCCGACTCATTTGTATGCGCACCGCATGTGGCACATAAGAAAAATAACTGAAATAAGTGAAACGAGCAGGCGCTTTGTGGATTGACTTAGGTAAGTTGATAGGGATTTCTTGTTCCCTTTTATTTTTTTTCTCTTCTTTTGGTTTTCTTGGGTTGCTGGCACGCACGAAAGTTACATATGGCCGGGAGCCTGAGGGTGGGTGATGAGAAACGGGTAGGTTTTTCGGTGGTTTGGTGGTGCTGATGTGGCGAACTCTATGTTTGTTGGGGTGTTAAAATGCCACAAGTGACTTTGTTGAGCAGTTACAATTTGCTTTTTATTGACTTGCAAGGTGTCGAAACGAGCAATCAACTGGAAATCGGTATGCTTCCCTCAACCTCCATCCCCTCGCCATCTTTTTGCCCATTCCTAATACCTTTTTGGGATGTATTAGTAGGATTTTTGCACTTACCTTGCAGTAGAGAACAAATGAGCAGCAAAATGATGCGTATATCGTTTGTGTATTTCATGTTTACAACATAATATATAATCCTTTATGAAACGATAATGTTGATTATGACGATGCCGTTCCTGATGACGATGATGCTGATGACGTCTCCCTTTGTCCTTGGTAAAAGTTTCCTGTAACTCTTCTGTCGTCTCTGTTATATGATCCGCTATAAGCTGAATGTGTAGTTTGTGTATGTATTTTTTCCTTTTGCTGATTTAAGCGTTTTTTTTTCTTTCTTTCCGTTTTACTGATAGTTTCTTGGCTTAGTCTTTTGATGCCTTTTGTTTACGACTGTTGCTTCTGTTGCTGTTTTTGTAGTTGGTGTTACTTCTGCTGTTGCTGTTGCTGCTTCTGGCATTGTTCTTTGGTTTCAGACGGTTTTTCTCTGTTTCTGTTTGCTTATGACTTTGTGGAAGTTTTCGCATAAACTTGCCCCATGTTGCCATTTATAAGTTGGCTCAATTCGATAGGCATGACTCGGTCTCCGTTTCGGTCTCAACTCTCCAGTCTCATGTGCTATGGACTGCAATGGCCTCATTAAATTCAGCTTCAAGTCATTCGAAGTCTGTACAAAAAAGACAATAAATTGCTTTTAATAAAGTTGGAATGCTAACAGTTTTGCTAAAGTTACAATAATTTATGTAAATCCATAATAAATGTGATAACTTATCCTTGTAAAAACTAGTATTTTATTCTATTCAACTGAAAATGTATTGGAACTTCAAGGCTGAGGTAAGGTAAGTTATTTTTGTTCATTTGTATTTTGTTTTTCTGTTCATTTAGCTAAGTATTCGGGGCAAATGTTGAATAGAAACAAAAAAAAACGAATATAGTTTCTCATCAATGACATCGTTTTGCCTTTTCTTTCTTGTAAATGACAGCAACCTCAATTTTTTACTCAGGCAAATGATTCTTGCTCGCCGAATTCAAAGGACATTTTCTTTCCATTTTTTTTTTTTTATTTTTGTTTGCTGATTTATATTGATTTTTATACAGGCTTGTTTAGTTGTCAGTTATTCAGAGAAGCCATTGTTCTCTTGTTAACACTTTGTCCATTGATAAAATGACAAATCGTTGTGTAACATGTTATATAAATATATATATATATATTATATCTCTGATCTCCAGTTGCCGCAATTCGCATTGATTTTGTTTCAATCAAACAACAACAAAAAAAAAATGAACTCGTTTAAATGAAATTTAGTCTATTTATAACAAAGCTAGGAAATGGCCAAACCAAATGCAAAAGGTTATTGTGTATTCTGTAAGTGTGTGGGTGTGCATATGTATGTATGTGTGGGCGTTGACAGATATTTGGCATATGGCACAAATGAACTGAGGTCATAGGTTAGCCTAGCTATTCTTTGCACGCCTTAAATATTTCAACAAATCAAATTACATATTCATTTGCCTAAAACAAAACGAAACAAACAAAACCATAATAAAAAGGAGTTAAAGAAAATCTTTGCATACAAAACAAAAAAAAATTTTAAATTTGGCGGTATATAGTAGAGAGAAAAAAAAAACAATTTGAAATGTTTAATAAGCGGATTTTGTCGTTCTTTATATAGAAAAAATATTGTTAAAAAAAATTTATGTACATTGGTTTTTGTGGAGAGTTGTTGAGATTAAAAATGGACAATATATATTGTAAAATTGCTACTCATGAATTTTCAATTAGCAGACTTCTAATCTACCCATTCGCTTAGTGAGCATCAAGAGCTTATTGTATATGTGTAGGAATAAAACAAAAAAACTGAAATGCCCAAGGACATATATTTTGGCCCTGAGCCGTCGAAGTGCTCATGAAATGCGCATAAATCAAACGGGCCAGCGGTTAAGGGAAGCACGCGGCAGGCGGACTCCGAACATTGGGGAACAGAGGGATAGGTAAAAGGGAATTGGGGCAACGGCATCTGGCAGTCCGTCTTGTGGCTCTTAAAGCTTTAGAAACATTTGGTGTAGCTTTGCTTTTAATGAAAAATGAAGCTGAAATAATCATAAAAACAAAAAATAGAATCTGCAGAGTAAGGGTAACTGAGAGGGGAGGGGCTATAGCGGAAATGTAAATGCCAAGTAAACTGTGACGATGTTGGCGTCATCATCGTCATCATCATCATCATCATCTTGGGGGCTGCCTATTCTTTTCGCATTTGGCACACTGAAACTTTTGGCTCTTGGCCCTATTCTCCTCCTGCTGTTGTCCTTCTCTTTATTTTTATTTTTTTTTCTTTCGTTTCATTTTTTTTTTACATTCTGTCCACATTTGGAGATGAATTTGTCTGCTGTTCTGTCCCCCATCTCTGTCCTGACGCTTCATTATGCGCAGAGCCCAGAAAAGTTTTGATGCTCCTCTACTATGCCATGCCCTTACCCATCCCCTTCCCCTGTCTGCTGGAGTTTGCTTTCGTACGCAAAGTGCTGTTCCTCCGATTATGCAGCAAAAACTTTTGCAACGCTTTGCCATTTTGCATTGCAAAGCGCGGGCAACTCAAATTGGGTTGCTCAAGACTTGTCAGACTGGATTGATGTTGGCTTGAATGGATGACTGGCTGACTAACGGAATGAATGAATGAATGGATTCATGAATGAATGAATGAACGAACGAACGAACGAACGAATGAATGAAAGAAAAGTGTTGGAACTTTGATATACGAAACGAGAATGCAAACATTTTTCCACTGCATTTTCCTTTGGCAAAGTTAGCTAATTTTGTAAGTTGCTTAAATATGTGCAAACATTGCACGACAAATGTAATTCGTCTCCTTGGCATTGTCAACACCGCCTCCATATTATCCAAACCCGCCCACTTGACAAAGTTTTCCTAGTTGCCAGTGTCTGCGGTTGCATCGCCTGGTCTAATATTAGAATGCAGCTTCATGCCACTTCACCGCGAACTTTTACCAGTGCAATGTTTGTTGGTTTGTGTTTGTTCCGACTTTTCTTTCCTCTCTCTCTATCTGTCTCTGTCTCACATTCTTTTTGTCTCTATCAAAAACTTTTGTTACTATAGAAGTTATTAAAGCTGTAACCGCACTTTATTATTGTGCAACAAAAAGGCAAAAACAAGCAACTTGAGCCACAAGTTCTGTCTCTTTCCACACTTTCACATCGTTGAGTTGAGTTTTTGTGTTGTTGTTTGTCTTTTACATTGTTGAAGGAGAGTTTTATGGTAGGGTTATCATTTCTAGTTGTGTACATAATAGTTTTGAAATTTCTACAGATGTTTTATTTGTATTAAACTTTGATTTTAATGCAATCACTTCAAAGCCGCAACTGACCTAATAAACCCATTATTCGACCCCCTGCCAGATTTTGTTTTTGTTGTTGTCAAAATGTCAAATCGTTACTAATACACATATGTCAGATAGTATATGTATATTAAATATTGATTTTTGTTTTGACCCACACTACATATATGTATGTATATCTATATTGTATATATACAACTGGGAAAATAAATAGAGGTAGGAAAAACGTACAAATTGTGGCTAGCAGATGGAAGAAGTCCGTTCGCCTGTGGGTGTTGCATTACCATTACCAAAAATTGCATTAAAATTCAAAAAGGCCCTTTCCTGACCTGGCATAAAGTCAAAATGTTTGACATTTAATCCAATTAAAAAATATAAAAAAAAGAAGGAAATTTACATTATCGCTCAAAGCGAAAATTAAATAGGAGCAGAGAGCTGTTGAAATATCTGCAACCCACGCAATAAAGGTGGCAGTTAATTAATGTGGCACGAGCCAAACATAATCCATGTTATATTTATGTTTAAATAATGATGAGACAGCCCTCATCAACTGGGCTAATTACATAACATAATACAATTTCCAAGATTGATCAATAAATACACATTTGATATTAATTATATATTTCTTTTACATAGCTCAAGCTTCTTTAAATCCAATATTTGTTTGGATAAACATATTGGACATGAGTTTTTAATTTTAATGTATGAGAGGAGAATTGTACTGAAAAAAATAAATGATGGTCGCCAAAAAATTGTCCATTGGTGTCGGCTCAATAGAGGTATCCGTTATGAGAGGTTTCCCTGTATTTGCCCACACCTGTTTGATCTGATATAATATTTAGTACATCAGAAAGTTTCTGACATAGTGACTTATTATTATATGTTTTGATTCACAGTATTTAAAAGTATTAAAACTTTCTTGCAAAAAAGTAAGCTTTCATCGTTTTATTACTGATATATGAGGAGCAATATATAATAATAAAAAAAATACACCTTTTTCTATCATAAACACAAATCAAGTGTCCTTTTGCTGAGGACTGCTTGGACCTCGGTGTGTAACATCTTGCAAACCGCCACAAACCCAATCTCTGCTAATCTGTCAGATACTTTATGACTTTGGCAAACACCAGTAGCTAGATGTCCTCTGTATATATATATATACATATATGAGTCTTTTTGCTATTTATTAAATGGCATTTTCGTTTACCATTGGAAAATGGGATAACAACAAAATTCATGTGGCTAACATATGGCAACTTATTGTTGGAATAGACCAGACCACACACACAACATCTAGTCAATCGAGCGATAATAATTCATTGGCAACAGTTTTCAATTATAATTTTCCATTTGCAGGACATTTTCTATTTTCCATCTCAAAATATCTATAGAAATGGCATCTGTTAGATGTTGTACTAAAACTTTAAAAATAGCTGCTATTTATTTATTTTTTTGGGTATGAAAACTCAACCTAATTCTCAAAAGATTTAAAGAAACTCTTTTGTGTTTTCTTTCTCGAATCAAAATATGATGCATGCTCTGAAATTTCTCTCATTGTAGTTCCGTTTTCATAGACATCCTTTGATGTCATTTATCCTTGATGGTCTTTGAACAGAGTGGCAAACTAATAAATGGATAAAAGGGGAAAGGTGAAGGGCAGTAAGGAAAATTTTGTTGTGTTGCGAGTGGAAATGACTCACGTGCAGCAAATAAAATGAGTTTATGAGCAAAGGGATAAAAACTTGTTGTCATCTTGTTGATGTGGGCGTGGCAGTAAGAAGGCGGGCTACAAAGTGTTTATGGTCTATTCTGTTGATAGTTCCCCAACACAAATTAACCTAAACTAACCACATTATAAATAAATTATCATTTCCATCTACATACATGTACAAATGTATATATGTTAACATTTAGATACACACACACACACACATATATATCCACAGTTATATACATATAAAAGCTAATGAGTCAACATTTGGTGGGAACATGTGGGACATAAAAAGGATATGTGTTGGCCAAACATTCAGAATTTTATGCCAATTTATTTCACAGTTTTGTCTCTCTTCTCTTACCATTTAATGAAATCAACGGCTAAATGAAAATGCTGGAAAAACAACTAGAATAACAACAACAACAACAGCAACAATGGAGACAAGAAAATTGTATGGGCCAACTGTGGAATTCATATATGACATAAAACTTAAATTTTTAATGCCATCGTTTCTGGTACTCTCTGCGTGTTGTTTCGGTTATTTCAGGTGCCAGGCACATAAAAAATAAATGATCAAAAAAAAAAAAAAGACGAAAGGAAAATAAGTATAAAAAACAAAAGGAAAAAAAAAGAACGAGAAGAGAAACGTATTCACGGCTTTGCTCGGCATGGCCAAGTAGCGTAAAGGCAAGTGGAAAGCCATGGTAGGCCGCAATTGTGCGGGTTATATGAAGTCTGCGACAACGAGAAAGGTGGAGAGGCGGAAGAATCTTCCACATTTTGTCACCCAGCCACGTAACTTGCTACAATTTTTTATGGCAAACAAATTTTTGTTGTTTTTTTAACTCAAAACAGTGAGAGAATCAGAGAGAAAGTGAGGGGTAAAAGAGAACAGCATGAGCTGGTATTTCTCACAACGGGAAAAGGAAATGAAAAAGTACTTAATATGGCACAAAGGGAAACTCAAAAGCAGCTACAAAGTGAAAGTAAGTGGAATAAGTGAATGAAAGTGCTGAAAGCAAAACATGAATAAATATTTCCACGAAGACTTAAAACTTGAAAAGGAACATTGACATTAAATGTATAATTAAGTTTAACCAAACTCAATCTCTTTTTTTTATCTTTTAGTTTTGCTGCTGTGGCAAACCGCTCCCGTTTAAGCCCCACATAGACTATATAAATAGTTGTAGTGAAGACTTGGCTCACTTGTATCAGCCACAAGCTGCATTGCCATGGTAATAATATTGGCATTTAGCTACCCACTGGCATTCAACTCATCTCACCACCTTTCCACATGATAGCCAAAGGCTTAAGGCTTCTTTTCTACTCTTTTTCTCAGGCTTCCTCCCCCTTACCACGAACTCTCAAAATAAACTTTGCGCGTGAGCGTCAAGTGAAGTCAAAAAATTAAATGTTATGCGGAAGATTTGTTGGTTATGAAAGTGCCTTCATGTGCCAGGCAAGGAGGAGGATGGAGGTGTGCCAGGGTAAAGCCACGGTTTTTGTATATGTGTTTTCGACTTGTAAAGCCTTAGAGCAACGGTGCGTATGAGTTATATGTGTATGTATATATAAAATTTTTGCTTATGTGAGTGGCAAGTTTTATGGCTGCGTGAAGCGTAAAATAAATTTTCCATGCGAAACAAATCATCTCAAAATTGATTGGCCTTGAGAGAGAAATATAAATATTTGATTAATTAAATTACATTTAACTCATCAAATGTGAAACCATATTAATATTTCAGTAATTAAATTTTATAATTAATATGACTTTCCTATTACATTTTCCACAATTAAATGCTGTCCTATTATTAAATATTGTATGGCAAATATAAGTTTTCGCTAAAAAAAAAAGCCATAGAAAAAATGTTAACAGTTGTAAAACAATAGCTTAAATTTAGCGAAAGCTTTTTTTGTGTTGTGTTGCTATAGAAATGGTTTTTGGATAAAAATAAATAAAATACCATTTAATATATTTAATAATATTAAAAAAACACCCTTTAAATACACACAAATAATGAACATTTTAACTTTAAAAGTGTTTTCCTCACTTTAGATAGGTCAGTTGAAATATAGTTGAAGAGAAGAGTCAATTATAGTTATTCTCTGTAAATGTTAGTTGAAATCAGAATAAAATCTATGTCTTTTTTTTATACTTTGAAATATTTATTTTTAACTTGTGTCTACACTAAAAGTTAAATCTATGTTTAATGCATCAAAGAAAGATTATTTTCGGCTTTACTTTGGTTATAGTAATTTTTTTGTATTTTAATTTAATTAAATTGATTAAATTATATTAGTAAAAGTCAAAATAAGGGTTAATGAAATGAAAATGTATTATTGCTCACTAACCACTCTTCAAATTAAGGTAACCAAATCATAGTTTGTCCCCATCTGAATTCATTTATTACTTTATGATAATGGGGGAAATAACAAGTTCATGAAATTCATAGTTCGCTCTTTCTCAATATCTTGGCTAAACATAGACCACTGTTTCTCTCTCTCTATCTCTCTCGCCCTCTTTTTAATTTTCAGTCTGTCTCTTTCTATGGCTTTCCTGTTTCTTTTGGTTACTTTCACATTTAGTTAACTTACTCGACGAGTGACTGTAAAACAGAATGTTTAATGTAGAAGCAAAACAACAGAATTGGGCCCAACGACCAAGCCCATTGCCACTGTTGTTTATGCCGGAAATTAAACGCACCGGCAAAAGGAAGTCTGCCTTAATGTACTAAAGTGAAATAACGTGTAGGTAGAACATATATCTCCCCCTCCTCTCCACAAATTCATCATGGGTAAAACGAAGTAACACAGTAAAAAAAACAGACAGAAGGAATATGTATCTTCATGTCAAATGTTGTAACAATTGTTATTTCTGTTTCTATAAATTCGTAATATATCGAATATGCTCAAATCAATATAGTTCTCCTATCTTTACGGAATCACTTCTTTTCCTTTTCCTTATGATAACATGTTTCTTTTTTTTTGAGAGGGTGGTGGAAAACTTTTTGGCCCTGGGCCTGCCAATCATATGGGGAAAGGCAATGGCAGCATTATTTTTTGAATGGCGATAAAAACTTTTTCCATGGAAAAGTGAACAGCAAAAGAAGAAACTGTAAAATTGGAGGCAAATAAGTATAAAGCGCGTTTTTTGGGCCAAAATCTTTTGGCGCCAGACAAAAACGAAGCGAAAAAACTAAGGCAACAACACACATAATTGGAAAACTTTCAACGATGGCGACATGAAAAAGTGTGAAGAAATATTTAAGTGGCATACAAAAAAAAAAAAATTGATAAAATTAAAGAAACAGAAAGTAGAAAAAAAAGCAAATGAAAAAAATGGAGACTAAAATTAACAGGAATAAACCAATTGAAAGGACAAGGTGATGCTAGTCACTTAAATATTGATGGAATTATTGAAATGTCAATTAAATTTCAATGGCTAATCAATAAGTAATAGTCACGGAAATAAAATGCTTATGCATATGTGAAAGTGTGTGTGTGTGTGTGTGTGTTTTAGGGGTGTACGTGGTAAATATTACACAATGCATAATTCAAATTGAGTTTTATGGCTGCACTGCCACGCCTCATGATTTACACTCAATTGTTGACTTTGCATATATTTCCAATTGAATTTTAATTGAAATTATGAGGATTCGGCAGAGGCAACGACATCGCCAGTAAACTGAATTGTTTGCCTTTGTTTTGCTTTTGTTTGCCTAAGCAGGGCCATGATTTCAGTTGCGGTTTACAACAGCGGTTAGGGGCTAGGTTAGGTGGTATATGTCGAAGGGCACCATTGTTGAGTGGGCGGGGCCAAGCATTTAGCTTATTAGAATATGTATTGTTTGTCCAATAATCCAACTCACGCAATGTTATCGACCCCAATGGGAATTAACTGAGGTGGTGTTGGTCTAGGTGGCTAAAATATATATCGGAGAAGTGGGCTCAAAAGTTAAGCATTTGAATTGCTAGCCAAAGTCCACCCCAAATGAGAATTGGGCTTTCAATTTTGTTGTTACAACAATTATATTTTAATTGTTCGACTGACTTCATATCCTCATTAAATGAAAATAAAAAAAAAATGTTCTGTTTTTTACTATCTGCATTAATGATTTAATAATAATAAACACCAAAACCTGAACCAACAAATCTGTCTGTCAAATACATTTTCCTACAAAATGAGTTTTTCCCTTTATGAATTTTATATATGTTTGTTTATATGTATAGTGTACACAATGTGTGTGCCTTTCATATATAAATTACTTCCATTTGCTTTCGGTCCAATTTCCATATCAAACAATTTCATTTTCATATGACTCTGTTTGGCTTTAATTGGATTTCTTTTTCTTTTTTTTTTTGGCCCCGAAACTGAATTTGTTGTATGTACTTGCCTTTGCTGTTTGTTTCTATTTGAGTTTGAATTTGAGTTTATTAATTCCAGAAATGAACTCTTTGCCACATTTTCCCTGTAGACATGAATGTATTGAGGTTTATATAAAAAATATGTACTTCTTTATTTACATTATCCTTGATGTTAATGAATGTGTATTTGATTGAGAATTTCATTATTTAGGTCTCACTTTTTTTTTTATTTTCTCATTTCGTATTACTTAATTCTCATGCCATTTAACGACAGGGGCATGCACTTTGCCACCTGACATGCAATTTATGTGAACTTTAATTGAGGTAAAAATAAAAAGGACTCGCCACTAATGTTTCATTTCACGCCTGGTTCTTTAGCCGCATCACGAACATGCCAACGATACGTTAAGGATTATGTTTAAGTTAAGCACACTTGCCGCAATTTACGTCCTTGCCGCCACTCGTACCGTATTGAACTGAAAGGACATGCCACATGAATATGAACTGGTTTGATTTGTTTCCTTCTTCGGCCATATTGTCGTAGTCATCGGTTTTTGTTCGGCTAGAGTTCGTCCTTGCCTTTCGGCTGGTTGCTTTTCATTTTTAGTACAGAGAGCGAGCTTTTCTTTTATCGTAAATGCGATAAAGAGAAATTGTTCTCTTTATTAGTTTTGGCATTCAAATTTCACTTGTTTGTTTCTTTGCTAAGCCTCTGTTTTATTTGTCATTTGATGCTATATTATATTATTAATAAAAATTTATGTAATTTTCTCATTTATTCAAGTAGTTTTCCCTCATCCAAAATTAAACAGAGTTGGCTCTCCTGGCTGTTGCACAAATAAATGAAATAAATATATTTTAAAAATAAGATAAATAAATTACACACAACTACACTCATATGCCAGCTCTGTGGTTTCATTTGGCCAACCGCAAAATTCTTTGACAACAGCAAGAACAGCAAACAACAATAATAACAAAGGAGAAAAAAACTAACTTAAGCAAAGTAAGGCAAAGCCAACGGAAATTGTTAACCTTTTGGGGATATCAAACATTTACGATTGCGTGGCAAGAGCGGCAGCAACATTTAAGTTTTTATCAGTACAAAATAAAGTTTTGGTTTACGGATTGCCTAACAGTACAATAATCCACCCATCCACCCAGCCATCTAGCCATCCAGCTCCTGCTGCCCTTTCTCTTTGCGTCTGGTATTGGCATATCCTTGTGCCACAAGTGCTCACTGCGGCAGCAGCCCAAAGGACGGCAAAAGATTTGAAGCAACATTTGTTTTCCTTTACTTTCTTTCGCTTGTTCTAAAAACTTTTATCCTTTTCAATTTTGTTTTCGGTGGAGTACTTTTTGAAGGATTTAAATTTTGTTTGACTGCGGTGTGCGGTGTGTTTTTGGTATACCATCCCATTCCCCCGCCCCACCCCCTTATTATACTGGTATTGGACACATAGCAATCGTGGGAGCGGTAGCATCAACTATTTCGCGGTCAGGTGAGCTAGCACAGTTTTGGCTATTGTTTCCGCCTCAATTAAATGCAAATCAAACCCATTTAAATTCGCATCTCCATTCGTTTGAATTGCGTTTATTTGCGTTTATTTATGTGGCATTTCGTATCGAGCTTATTTGTTCCACATTAGCCACAATGAATAGGAAGAAAAGCAGTAGCCACAAGCAAAGTGGAAGCGCAAAGCCAGCTGTCTCCACATCCATACCATCGAATAATACCAATGAAATTGGCCTATCTGGTATGGAAGATATAGCTCATGGTGAAACAGATGGTGTACCCTTTATTCTAGTCGATGGAGTCTCTGTGACGACTCGGCGAGACCTGGACGAGGCTCTAATTAAACAAGAGTGCCAACGTATGATCAAGTTGGAAAAGGAGTGTGAGGATTTACATCAGCTTGAATGCATGAATCCGCCACCTGAATTGGATGCCCTAAGCACTGGTACAGCCGCTGCAGCAGCAGCTGCCATGGCCGCATTGAAAGCAGTCGAGGACGAGCTTAAATTTCAGGCCGATTTGCAAGAACTCTGCTTGCCTATACTGGAGGACAAAAATGAAGTTATGCATAATCCTGTTGACACATTAACAGCCCCATCTTGTTCAAGCAATGAACATTTAGATACTTCAATTTCACAAAACCAAATGCTCTCTCAGACCAGTATGAATCTAAACCAAATATGCTCCAAGCTAGAAGAGTTGCGTCGGCAGCAGGTGAAAATGCTTAAAACTCCATCATCTGGTTTTATCGAACGACCCAGTATTAGAAGACAGGCTACTTTTGACATAAAGCGAGTGTCCAACGAGTCAACTAAGACCTCGAATCCACTAGAGACCATAGATTTCCTAAGCAACCTTCAATCATCGATGGAACAATGCGAGACCAATATGCTGGAAGACTGCGACTCTCCATTGGAATTGTCAAAAACTTCCATTAATAATAGCGATAGCAATCAGATTTTATCTAGGCCTGAAGGTCAGATGTTTAATACTTCGTCGGTAGACCCAGAAATATGTTATATTGTTAACAAAATCGGTGAATTGCTTATGCAACTCCAACAGAAACGCGAAGATCAAAATGATTTATTCAATGAACTCTGCTCATATTCCTACATAGTTACCATTTCACCAGAAGGAGGAGTTTCAAATTGTATTGTCCAGCAAATTAACAGCCCCAAAGTATTAACTGAAAATGAGAACTTACTGCAAAAAGATTGTCAATCCAATTGCATTAAAAACATTGCGCCAACTGCAAGAAATCCGTCCATTAATATCTATTCACCAAGATTAAGTAACGGACTTAATAGCATTCTTAATCTATGCTTTCCCAATGCCAATTCGGTTGAAGGTCAAGATCAAGGTAATCGAAAATCATCTCAAATTCTAGGTGGACTGGAACAATCAAGAACATCTGTATCATCAAAAAACATTCAGCGCAGATCACGGGCTTTCCCAAAGAAAACAAATCTGGAGCTAAAAAAATGAGGGGAACCTATAACAAGATACACATCTTTGGATTTAGTTAAATAATATTTCTAGAACATTTTCCATGAGTAGATTATACAATTACAATGGACATTGATAAATTTATTGTTCCAGAACAGTTTTCGGAACCATCTTACTACAAAAATATTAATTTAATTATTTAAATTAAAGGTTAAGTCTATTAGACATTTATAATTGCAAGTTAATTTTTATTTAATTTATGATTTTTAGTTAGTTTCAAGGTTATTTCTTGTAAGTTAAAAGAAAATCCTTCTCCAACTGAACACAAAAGTTAATATCCTTTGAGGATTTCGATTACCATTCATTCGATCAAAGATATTTAATTTCATCAGCAGTTTCATCTTCTTTAATTAGGGCTTAGTAATATTATCCTGCGCTTATCTTGCCTTGAAATAATTTAAATTTCAAGTAGTTTGGCTGAGTTTCCGGGTGCAGATTCAAATTGCACGGTTTGCTTAATTGCTTTTACTGTCTTCAGGTGCAGTTCAGACTTCTCTGCTGACGCACTTTCACTGCTCATTTTCGTGGGGTTCTAGAGTGCGTGGTTATAGTTCATTTTAGTGTTCAGTTTGTGCAATTGTGGCACAACTTTTGCCTGTCATTTTTGCCTTCAGGTCGATGGTGAAGTGCCTCACACGTCCGGGAGCCCATTGTCCGTCCGACTGGCAGTCGGACCGTCAGAGTGTTTGGGGGCAGCCTTGTGCTAGTTTTGCTCCCGTCCTTGGACCTTGGACCACCTCTTGTCACTAGTCGTTGCTAAAATTGCAAGATTGACTGCTGCTGCTGCTGCTGCTGCTACTGTTGTTACTCGACTACGCAGAGACAAAAGTTTTCATTAGTTTTAATTAAATCGGAAAACCAAATTTGAGGCGTAAGTGTAGGCGTGGGTGACAGACGACGACAGGGGTAAAGACATTCTTGCGGCTTTGTCAACGAGCTTTTTTTTCTGACCAGCCAACAGAACCAAATTAAAAACACATCTAAATTAACGCCCCTAACCTCTAAGCTGGTTGTATGCTACTTGAGGCGTGGCAAGTGCCACTCGAAGTGCGGACAACATTTTGCAATTTATTTTTGCAATTTTAGTTTTTTGTTTTTTACTCTATATATACAATATTTTTTTTTTTTTTTACGCTGTTGTCTGCTCGCATGCTGGTAAATAAATTTCATGATTTAGTGCTACCAAACAGGAAACAGGCGAAAAAAAATAGCATTGCCAGTTGCTGCCAACGGCCACATTGTTTATATAGTATAATTTTGAAATGTAGGAGGAGGGAGTGGTTGAGTGGTCGTCGGCTGCCGCTACATAAAATTTGCAATTAGATTTGGCAAAAAGCAGCCGCAGCATCCGCACTGATCCACAGCTTCAGTGGCGCTCCCAAGCCAGTTGAGCGGCCAAAATATTTAATGCAAAAAGTTTAATCGGAATGCCAGAGACGCAGACGCGAATGCGGCCACTGCATATTTCCGGCGTTTGTTGGTTTTTAGACTGCATTTCCTGCAGCTAGACAGGACATGGACACAGGCATAGTTACACAAACGCGAGAAGCGAACATAGAAAGGGATACGAGAGAGAGAGAGAGAGAGAGAGGATGAGGGAGGGCAGAGACCTGCACTGCGGTCAACATCAACAAAATTGATGCTTAGCCCGTTCATCCAAGGACAGAGTAGCCAAATCTGTTTCTGTTGCCTTCAGGGGCCTAATTTCCACCTCGGCCCTCATAGGAATTGCTGGACGGGACGCACTTTCACTCGGACCAAGGTTCAGGCTTTGGACAAGAAATTAAATAAATTTTTGATTAGCCAGTGGTGAAAAGTTGGGGGAATGGCGGTGTGGAAGTGAGTTGCTCGGCAACTGTTTGCCTCGCTGACTGGCTAAGTGCTTTCCATGAAATTTCTGAACATTTTTATTTTTTATTTTCTTTTCTTCTTTGGCCATGTTAGAGGCCACATTAGGGCCAGCTTTGTGTGACCAGTGGTTGACGGTTTTGGGTGGCATTTGACAGTGGGCGTAATTTTACTACAGTGGAATGAATTATAGAATGAACGAATGGTAATTTTAGCAATAATAAGTTAAAACGCTTAGGTAACGTAAATATTTATATTATCTATTATAACAGCTTTTAAAAAGGCTCATGTAAGTAAAAAAAAATTGAAAATGTGAAAAATTATTTTATTTATTAATTAAAAAAGGTTTTCCAGAGAAAATCTAAGATTTAAATGACATGAAGTACCTACAAAGTTTCTGATTCCATAAAGTGCAATTTTGATTTTCTATGTGGCAAAAAAATCAATATTCTTTTCATCCTTATCCGGTGAACTTTCTTTTCTGATACCATCAACTTTGTCTGCATAGTTTTTGAGCATCTTCTTCCGGTATTAATTGGTTTGAATTTAAATATAAACATAACAAAAATTAATAAATATTACAATATTCTACTGTTTTATTCTTACAAAAAATAATACTGTTTTATTTAATTGAAGGCATTATCAGATCATGTAAAACCACTGTGCATTTTCGCTAAGTGCCACAACAACTCGAGTGAATTTTGTACCCACGCTCCATCGGCAAACCAAACTCTTTTGTCCTTGGTGCCTTTGAGAGCCGCATCAACAATATAAATAACTTTTGCAATTAGAATGCACAACAATAATTACATAATAAATACCCTTTTGCTGTAGCTCGTTGGCTGCACATGCGCTGCTACTTCTCTTCCTGCGGCTGTAACCATGATGGCTCCTGGTCTCCTGGCTGCCAGTGCAAGAGGGATACAATGCAAAAATGGGGAATGAAAATAAATTGCAAGGCATTCGCGTGCCTCCACTTTTACTTCTCTCATAGGGGCGATGCCAGGTTTAACAAATGTATATATTTGACTATATAGTTAGCTGAACACTTGATCAGCGAGTGCTAAGATAGACATGATGTAAATGTGAAAGTATATTGTGAGTGTATGTGTATGAGTATGTGTATGGGTGTGGGTGTGGGTGTGGGTTTGTGTGACAGCAAGATTAATAAAATTTATTATCATTGTGATAGTGGCAAAACAAACTGAACGCCCAACACATATACCCGCAAGTATTTATGTGACTGGCACTAAAACCAGCTGGGAAAACATATCAAAATGAAGTAAAATTCATTTTACAGCGTACGAGTGGTGAAGAGCAGCAAAACTCCAAAACGAAATTGCAAATGCTTTCGGTTTGGGCCACAGATCCTGGAAAGGGGGCCAAATGTAAGGCGGTAAGGCGGTAAAACGGAAGTTCGACGCCCAAGTGGCAGTCGCGATAATAGCGCCAGGGCCCCTGCATGTGAGCTAAAGTATTAGCATATACATAAACATACACACACTCAGTGAGAGAAGGAGTGGAAAAGAGAGAGATAGAGAAAGAGAGAGAGAGAGAGAGGGTTACACACACTGAAGTGTGAACTAAGAATAACTTTTGACTGCAACGCTGTCGCTATCTGGAGACGCATAAATATGAAAATGCAAGCGGGAGTCCAAAAGGCAACACTAAACAAAATAGGGTCACATTTCAAATATATATGTATATATGTATGTATATATGTACATATATATATTCAATTTATAATCTCTACTATAAAATTCAAGCTTAAGGATTTATACTAATCAACTGTTGATAAATTTAATTATTATATAAGTAACCAAAAGAGTATCTGCTAAAAGTTGAAAAAATAAATCTTTTAGCTTAACTTTTAGTTAAATATTTCTGTCAGTGTATAGCCAGTCGAGTGGCGACTACCTAGGCAAATATATTGAGTGTAAAAGTGTCATGCCACGCCCATGGCCCATTTGGCCACAGAAGAAAGAACGAAAAAAAAAAGAACGCACAGTATTGCAACCCACTGCAACAGAGTAGAATTTGAATATTATTGTCGCCCACACACACACACACACACCCACACACACGGCTATATGGACGTGGACGTGGACATGGACATGGACAGACCCCCGACCTAGGAGACAACAACACCAATAACAACCGGAAAAGTAAACTGCACTCAGTATTTAATGGTGTTTGTGCGAAATAAAAGCTAGACGGGCAAGAACTCTGGTACTGGCAACCAAAGAGGATGCAAAACCCGAGACCAAGCCCAGAGACCAAAACGGGGCGCTCCTAGAGGCGCCGTAAATTCAAATTAAGTCGCCCAACTTGCTGACAGTTAAAATCTTTGGTAACAAAAATTGTGCAGAGCCAGGCTCTACATACACATAGACATACATATGTATATTTGTATAAGTATGTGTATTTCTATGCATATGTGTGTGTATGTATATGTTAGTTACGAGCAGTTTGTTTGAGCATTGCACGCAGTTGGCTTTGAATTTATTGCGGTAAAATGCAGCACCGAAGACAAACCCCAAAGTGCAGATGGATTAACTATAGATATATGTAAATGTGTGTCTATTATGTGTTTGTGTGTGTGTGCGTGTTTGTGTGTTTTAGGCGTGTAAGTGTGTGTGTGTGTGTATCGTTCCATTTTAATTAAATACTTTGTCAAGTACTCATGATGTAAGTAAAACCAAAGATGTGAAACACTTTTCCATGTTGATTCATTTTTTAATCAATTTATACTCTTTTAAAGAGTCATAAGCCATAGCAATATCTGAGTTTTAGATTCATGATCAACTTGATCAGATGAATATAAAACTTGTAAAACTTATATGTAAAATTAAAGCATTTAATAGTAGAAATATGTAATAATAGATAGACTATTTAATTAAAAGTATTTTGCAAGTGCATTAAAAATTCGACTTAGTCCCGTCAGTATTTTGTTGTATCTGATGTTTTCTTTTCTTTATTGTGTGATAACCAAACTAATAACTAAACTGAGGCGAGCTGGGACTGACCAGCAAACGACTTGCATCAACTTTCATTGAGATGATATTTTAGGGTCATCGTCAAAATCAATAAATGTTAGTAAAGTGGCTCAATGTGCAAGTGACATGGCATAAAGTCAAAGTTGAACAGATTTAGACTCAAACTTTTTAAGTTTGGTAAAGTAAATAAGCACAAGGATAAAGTAAATGAACATTCAAAGCCATCGATAACGTAAAGCTAATGATCTATGTGAATGTAAGAACTAAAAGACATTTATTTACATCAATAAAACAATCTTTTTTAAATGCAATCTGTATCTGTTGAGTGTTCTTTGTTCTTTTATTCATTCTCAGTGTAAATGCCAAAGCTTTAGCTTTCAATAAAAATATTCTGGTCTTAAGTCCTTTGCTTTTCTTCTCTCTCTTCTCTGAACTAAGTGTTTAATAATAAAATTCAATTTCTTTTGTTATCTTTTTGCTTCTGTTCTTACAAGGCTCGACAGGAAATTTGAAGCCAATTAAAAATGCATTCAACGGCAGTGACGAGAAATAAGTGAGCGAATCAAAGAAAACAAGGCAAAGAAAAAAAATAGAATAGGGATAAAGATAAATTGACAGCCGGGCGCAATAATAAAATCAGTGGAGAGTAGAACCAGGTTTAGGGTGGTATTCGGCAGCCCCAAAGGACATGCCAAGAATCGAGGCAATAACATCATGTCTATGAAGATGATGATGATGGAAACGTCATGGAAATAAATATGATTGCTAAGTTCTGTGGACCAATCAACCAAATGGCAATGGCAAATAACGAAATCGGAGTACCATCAGCAACAGCAACAACAATCTGCAAACAATTCTGGTGCAATGAAGCTTTAAGTACATTTATTCCTCCTGCAGTTAACTCAAACACTTAAGGCGACACATTAAAAGGATTGCAATGCAAACAAAGGCAGGCGTCAGAAGAAGGCTTTTAGAAAAAAAAAAAATATATATATATATACATACATATATAAAAATGCAAATGGGGAGGAAGCAAATAAAAAATAGCAGCAAACACAATCTGAAACTAAACACCATGCCTGAATTTGCCGGAAAAGCGCACCAGAAATGGCACTTTATGTGCCAAATCGTAAATATTTTGCCATGAAACACCAACCAGCCGGAGCTGAACGAGTGGAGTACAAAGCGACAAATGTTAGAGAAGGAGTTGAAATCTATTTTTTTATTTTTTACCTGGCAGCGGCAACTGAACCGAACCAAACATAACTGAATCCCTCCACCCGCGCCCATGGCAAACGCATCGAGTGTGAATGAAGTGTGCACTTGGGCGTTTTGCGGCGTTTTGGAGTAGGAAATGAGAAAAAAAATGTAATACTGAAATGTCTCTCTAAATGTTCTTGTTTTTTGTGTTTTAACATTTCTGTTTTGTTTTTTTTTTTTAACATTTTTTCTTTGACACTTTGTGGTCGTTCACATGGCGGAGATGCTGGTCGTGCAGCAGATGTCCTAATGGTAGGCAACAGCAACAAAAAAATAATAATTTTACAATTTTAAATGGTTCAACTTGTTTATACCCTAAGAAACAACAAAAAGAACAATATTGTGCTAAAAATTTTAATGGAATTCTTTAATTAATCCAAAAAAGGGCATTTTTAGCCTCATCATATTTTAACATTTTCCATTTTATTAAATATTTTTCGAATTATCAAAATGTAAAAGTCAGCAAAGAACTTTTTATACTTTAAATGGATATCTGTCAGAATATATCCAAACAAGTCCAATATAAAAAAAATATAGTTTAAAAATACTTTAAATTTATAAAGAAAATTTAAACTATAAATGCAATTTAACTCTTGGAAGTCAATGTGGCATCAATATTGAAAGGTTTTTTGTTGTCTTTGCTAAATATATAAATATTTAAGTATATGGACTGAATACAAATGGTTAACCCAAAACTTTGTTCGACCTTTATTTTTTTTAAGTAATCTACTTGAACTTAAAGCCGATTTTGGTTTGACTTATTGATAGAGCTTACTAACTTTCTTTTTTGGTAGGAAATGAAGTCAGACTTGCCCATGCAAACCCATTGACTGCTCTTCTCTTTTACTGCTTTTATCTTCTTTTGAGTTGTAGTTGGTGTACATACCTTGAGAGCAGCTGCACATAATCAATTTACTTGCTTCTTCCTTGGCATCAACGGCATCAACAGAAACAACAAAGGCAGCAACAATTATGTGTACTCCGAACATTGCAACTAACTGAAGCATTGCCGTTAAAGGGGCTGAGTGAATTTTCTGTTGGCTGTTGGCTGTTGCCGTTGCATTTTCTTGGAACAAAGACTCACAAACAATATGCCCAGCCTGGTCCGGCTCGACTCTACTCAATTCGACTTCTGCCTGGCTCTGGTGTGGCCCTGTTGCTGCCCTTAGGGACTGGATGGATCTCTTAGCCATCTGGCGGTTTTACCCACTGGACTCCTTGTGGACTATGTAGCCCTTTTATGTTGTTCATTTTTGACATAAACATTATGATGCATTTGGTTCAGTAATTTTTATTGTATTTTTTCTCATTTTTCTTGGCCTGCCTGCTGGGCAAAATGGCTGCTTTAATATTAACCAACATTTCCTAAGAGCCTTCGTGGTCATTTTGCTTTTATTAAACAAAGAAAGAAAAAAAAAATTGTTGTAAACCATTCTTATTCCTTTCACCCACATCATCTAGAATTCGCCTGGTTGCCCTCAATGTGTAGTTATTTTTATATAGTTTGCTGCATTGCTTTTATTGTTATTTATTATGTGCAAAAAATCTTTTCTGTGGCAAATTATGATTTTTGTATATGCATATTTTACATCTATGTTGTCCTTTCAACATATATTATACAATAAATATTGCATAAAAATGGCTGCTGGCAAAGCTGTCAAGCAAACTGAAATAATCACATAAATTTCAATCAATCTAATTTTGTTGCGTACTTTTCGACATAGTACAAAAGACTTTGGCATTTTTATATTATTGATGTAAATATATAATATATATGTATATATATCTGTATATATGTTTCTCTGTAGAGTTTACCCTCAAGTCATATTGTAAAATGTTTTCCGACATTGGCCAAGGTGGTGGCTGGCATTTTGTTTAAGCTATTGCGTATGCAAATCCCAGAAGTTTTGAGCCAACATCCTCTGCATGCTTAGACATAAGTGCATTTGTCAGTCATTCAATTTGTGTCCTGTTTTGCAGCCAACTGAATTGGGATTGGGATTGGGATTGGTATTGGACAGGGAGTGGATGTGGGTAAACTAGAAGTGGGAGAATGTGACTGAAAGAGTGAAGTTGCTGTCATCAGTGCGTTTGCTCCTGGGAAAAGTACCAATTGTTTTCTATTGATTTTTTTTCTAGTCCTTTAGTTTGTTTTTTTGTTGTCTTTTATTTAACAAAATAAACTTGTCATGGGGACAAGTCCTAACTAAATTTAATCAATATTAAAAGGACATAGTTTAGGTAATTTGTTAGCAGCAAACGGAAATGATTAATTTTCTTCTATCTGGCATAACTGAAATAATATGCCAAAAAGCCAACTGAAATTGCAATGAATTCTTGCTTAAATTTCTAAAAGCCATGCGGAAGGAATACGATGCTGTGTTACAGATGCTTTCAAGTCGTATTTAAGGACCAGCAAATGTAGGAATATGTGTGTGTAATACAATTCTAATTATATTTAATGTTTTCCTTAGGCAAGGACGTGCCGTTGGCTCAAGACGCAGGCAAAAACTGACTAAAAAGAAACTCCTAAAACCCTGCTGCCTGAACTTCGACATCCGCACACACACACACACACAAATTTGTATGTGTTTGAGTGTGAATAAGTATTTACACATAATCCCTTTACGTCTTTCTCTTGCCTCCGGCATTGCATTTGGCCTGTTTGAACATTAAATTAGCAGAGTGTAAAGCAAATTAAATTTATCTATATCTTTGACGTTGCCAACAATGACCATTGGCTAACTAGCTAATTGCCATAAAGGATTATATAGCTCTTACAATAGAAGTTTGACCAGCATTAAGATTGTGTCAAAGCCAACGCTGTCCCAAGTCAATAGGCAAAAGATAAGATGGAAAGAATAAAAGATTCGGTCACTCTTTGTCTTTGAATGACATAAAAGGAATTACTTATATCAAGATAAAAGTGAAGATGAGGCTGAAGATTTCCTTTAAGATGTCTTTCGACCATTGAAACAATTATTAACTACTTTACTCATTGTTGACATGGATAAATAATTTGTGCTATGAGTCCAAAAATTTCATTAGCTAACACATTTTACGTGTAAATGAATTGCTTTCAGCTGCATAATATTTAGTCACACATTGTGTTGGCTTTTCATATATGTATGTACATATATGCACATACCTATATCATGCCAGGTGAGGGGGTGGTGTGGATTCAGAATTGCGGTTTAAATGTTTGCTTATGTCAACGTGCGGTTGAGCGTGTTTATGATACGGCGCGATTTGTATTTAATTTGAATGGATGTGTGCATGCAAACTGCTTAAATGGGGATGTGGCATTCATTTTTATCATCCGACAAATAGTGAGAATTGAGATTTTAGCCAATTTTGTTAGATATTTTAAAACAATTATCTTATGGCATTGTCGCCAGTTTTCTGGTTCTTTTGACTGCAACTAATTGCATGTTGGGATGTTTGCTAAGGATTCGCATCCACAAGTAACACCTGAGCTTTTGGCTCACTGGCAATTAAATCGACTAAAAACGATGAAAAAACTTATGCAAAATTGTTTTTAAAAATTCATGGCTGGAATGGACTAATATAGCTTAAAGAAAAAATAAAATTAATTTTAGTACTACATCTACTCCTACTTTGGCCACTACTGTAAAGTAGCTGCTCGTCTGTTGTGGCAAATTAAATTTATGCTTTGTGTTTAAGCCGGGCATTTTTCAACTGTTGCAACAAACTGTCAACGGCAGTGGCAATGGTAGAGCCAGCAGCATCACCAGTGGCAGACCTGCCTCTAGAGTTTTCCAAGCACATGCATAAATGCGCCCATGTGAAGTGCTGCTGAAGAGGGACGTCAAGTGTGGGGGGAGCGCTTGACAAAACCGCAAATAAATTCAACAGCAGGCAGTTAGCTCATATTTTCTGCAAACCTCTAACACACACACCCTACAGCACACATACATACATATACTGAAAAACTAACAAAATTTTTACAAATTTTAGAATTCTGTCCCATTAGAAATACACGTATTTATATATTTATGTGTATAGTAAAGTTATGAAACATTTAAAATTATAATTAGTGACTTGTATAATATAAAACACCAAAAGGCTGAATTGGATTTTAATCAATCGGTCTACCGTCTCAAACTTAACTAAGTTAAAGCTTTCCCCAACGGAATAATAATAATAGAATTATCCACCTCCAGTGGACATCCTCTTCCAGTTCAAAAAACATTCTTTTCAATTGCTCGGGTAAAGTAGGAAATGAAATGCAAATATTATTCCTCCAAAAGTAAGATATTCAGATTGAATAAAATATGAATATTACTATTTCATATTACTTAAATGGTTGATATTAATATTGAGAAGATTGCTATTACTGGAATTCGAAAATAAATATAATTAAAATAAGTTAATTTTAAAATTAGATTCTTTAATATATACATACATGTACACATTATAAACCAAGGATATTGTCTGATGGCGACTTACTTAATAAGCCAATCAGTATTATCTTTTTATTAAATAATAATTTTCTTTTCAATTTTAGTTTTATTAAATATTGAGCTATATTTGATAATATTTTTCTTATGCAGAACAAAAATCACTATGATTTTAATCGATTTATATTTCTAAGCGTATTACAATCTATTGGACTCTAATTTGCATACAATTATCCATTTTGATTATATCAATATAATTTTTGAAATCAGAAATTTTCGAATTCTTTTGATGTGAGGGATATTTAAATTTACCCATATTATTAATACAAACAATACCAATCCAAATGTTTTGTATATTTCTCAACAGAGAAATATGTTTAAAAGGTTAGCTTTGTGCGATAATCTAATGATGTATGTAGCATTTACAAGAATATTATATACAATCTTAATGACTACATTAACATCAGATATGCAAAATTGTTGAATGCTGGTAAATTTAATTATTGACATACACTTTGCCTTGTCTTGTATCTGATTGCCTAGACAGTTTGAGTGATTAAAGTTGCAAGTTCTGTTTGCTTACTTGGGCAAATAAGTTTCGTCTTAATTACTCTATTAGTCTATGCCCAAACTCAAGGTTTAAATTTCAGTCAGTAAGGGATATTTCATTATTTAACAAAGGAGTAAAGTAGAAAATGTTGTTGAACATTAATTCCACAACTATTAGTACATTTGTTTCTCAAGGGAGTGGTTGAATGGTTAATCAGACTCATTTAGTTGCAATGCCCACAATTCAAATGAAAATTTATATATTCACAAAAACAAAACATATTTGCCATAAATCTCGATAAATATATAGTTACTTGCATTTGCATCTGTTGTTAGCAACATTCAGTAGCTGCCGTTGCAGATGGCGTCGTCATCGTTCCATGCACTCAGCTAAATGAAAACGTGCACGATTTTTCCAAATAGTTTACTGCCCGACCAACAAAATGCGCGTTATTTTGTGCAAGGGAAAGTGCACATAGCAGCCGCATAAACTAAGCAGCAAGTTGCCACAAAAGTAAAGCAGGTTGCTACAACATGAGCAACAGCAGAAAGAAGCCAGTCCAGTGTAAACCAAGCCATGCACTGCATATAAAACAGCGAAAGAGTTAGCAGCAAGCAGAGCGAGCGAGCGAGCAAAAATCAGATAGAAAGAGAAAGAGGGAGAGTGTATAGTATTTGCGAAGGCGTTCTACCATTTCGCACTCAAAACATTTTCTATCTAAATAGTTGCAACAACAAATAAGGAAAATTGATAAACATTTTAGTAGAATTTCTGACACCTTTAGAAATATTGCAAATTGTTTCAACAATTTTGTGTTTATAAATATTAATAAAACATTTAATTGATAACATTTTTAATATAGTTAAAAATTTCTGCAAGTGCATATCTGGATACGATTTTTGGAGCTTTCGGTGGCAAGTGGTTGTGGCAAGACAATGCCAAGCAGAAGTTTTTTGGAACAGCTGCCACAACTCCTTGTGGCAGCCCTGAAAATAGTGTGTGTGTGTCTGTGTGTGTGTGTGTGTGTATATGGGGTCGGCAAGCATGTCATGCTTAATTTGATCATTTATCAACTGTAAAATACATGAGCTGCCAGCGACTAGCCGACGTTGATTCCCCCTTTAACCAGCATACCCTTTGCCATTGCCCAACTGTTTTTCTTGGCTTTATACTCCAACCCTTGACTAACAAATCTAAACAGGCATGTAATCATTTCAGCTGAAGTCTTAATACCACAACGCCGACACTCCAGCCAGTCATAGACAGTTAGTTAAAGTCTTGAAAGTGTGTATAAGCTCATGGGCGTGGTTATTAAATGGTCTTAAAGGGGTTTAAAGTGGGCGACAAGTGTCATCCAACTTGTTTCTAGACCTTCAAATTAAACTTTCTCCTTGCATTTTCAACATTTTTAAATACATACATTGCATTCCGCGTTATTGCTGCTTCGACATAGATTTTTAGGGATGGGTGGAAGACTTTCAAAAACTTTGTGGTTGATTAAAGTATATATACACCATTTTTTTTAACTATAGAAAGTGTCTAAAATCTAGCTGGCAGGATGAAAAGTAATTAATGAGATTTCGATGGATGTGTGTGTGTGTGTGAGGAAAATTTAAGGCAACAGACTAAAAACGTAACTAGACTAACATTCTCTTATCACCCTCGCATCCGCATTTTATTCAATTTGTAGCACTTAACTCGAACTGTGTTGAAATTTCACCCGCCCTAAATGCTCGACATCGTGTTAACATAATATTTTTCGCTTTATAAATATTTAAACGCTTAAAAGCAGCAACCATTGGATATGCAATTGGGGGTCAGTAAAAAGGAGCAAAAACTAACTGAGTGAAAGGGGGAACTGGGATAATCGCAAGAGTTTCCTTTCTCTTGTCATGTGTTCCTGGTGGCCTTTGGGTTACCTAATTTGAATTTGTAGCTAGGCAATTAGAAAGTTGGCATCCCGAAACAGAAATAAAACTGCACCACAACTGACACATTCGCATTCGCATTTGCTCTATGCATTCGTATTTTTGGTATCCCTCTCGGGCAGAATAATAATAATAATAATAATAAAACTAACAGCAACAACAAAATATACCAAGAAGAGCAGAGAGAGAAATGGTTTTAGAGAAGCTATGGTAAAGCTCATGCCCTGACTTTTCTGTGGTAAATTCTGCATTAGTTTGCATTATACTGTACCCTGTACCATGGATTGGAAGTGGCTTGTGGATAATATTGTTATTGTTATTGTTAGTATTATTGTGCTCAATGTGGCACAAAAGTTAGCTCTGGCCTTAGACCGCAAAAGTTGGTGTAAAAAACTTTGTGCACTTGCCCTGCTGCCTGCTTGACATATAAATTTTAATTTTTACTTTCGCAACAGGATGCCCAGAGTGGAAGCGAAACTTTGTGGCCACTAAACACACACACACACATACATACAGAAAAATACATACACAAACATTCAGAGAGTCCACGTAGTAGGCCATCCAGTGAAGTGGTTTGCTGGTTTGGTTCAAGGACATGTCCTGCACCAATTTATGAAACGCAAAGTAACGAATCGTTATTTATCGAGTCTGACGCTTGTCAGCGACGTGCAAAAAACAGCCAACAGACACTTAAATTATTTATATGGGTCCAACAGTCAACATATAGCAATCTATATCAAAGAAGATACATCAAAAGTTCAAGCTGCTTGGCTACCCATGCCAGTCACTCGAATTAAAGATGGGTAGCAACCCTTTGACAACTTTTTCCGCGCAGTTAAACTGATAAAACGGAAATGAAAAACAATAATGGCAAACAATATAATAAAACAAAACAAGACACAAAAATAAAAGAAAAATGTTAGATAATAATAAAAGAAAAAACAGAGAGAACACTACGAATACGCAATGCTCTCCTTTATATGCTATAGGCATATAACTATATAAGAAAGAATCTGGCTCCTGTTTAGAATTGGTTTAAATAGAGATCTACTCTGATCCTTATATATAAAGAACTCTCTTTATTTCTATATAATTTAATTTAAAATCTTTTGTTTCATTTTGCCTAGAGTAGTCACAGCAACCTCAATGATTTTCTTATTTTCACATTACCCTTGTCTGTTGACTGTTGCTCTCCATTCGTTCCGCTGTCAACCGCTATCTTCATCAGACAACACTTCGAGTCCTCTTCCTTCTTTGGCTGCTCTTTGTCCATATTCTCTTGTTTACTCATTCCACTTGCTTCGCATTCTATGCCGCAGCAAAAGTAAAAGACAACTGCGGCTTTTATTGTTTCCGCTGTGGCTGTTGACATTATCACAGCAGCGACACCTGCCGGGGCAAGTCGGTAAGCATTTTAATGTTGCAATGCGACATGTGCGTGTGTATCTCTATGTGTGTGTTTGTGTGTGCGTGTAGTGCCATTTGCACAGTGTTAAGAGTCAATATTGCGCATACGCCGCATTGGCCCATTAAGATAATTAAAAGCGCCCACGCGAGTTACCAAAGGATTACACGATTAAAGAGAAAAAAAAATAATGGTGGAAAAAATATAGAGAAAAAGTTGGAAATGCAAACTACGCACAACTCTAACAGCCACTGGCACTCAGTCTATTAACCAACTGCCACCGTTGAATAATTAGACAGCTTCCGTTTCCGGCAGTTGGCGGTTGCCTGCATAAATTATGACAAATTCACTTGGCTTGCCATCAAGCCAAAGGGCTCCAAAAACAGTACAAATAAAGAAGGCTAAATGACAGCTGTTGCTGAGGTTTTTCCCCTTTTTGGCCACATTTTTTGTGGTTTTTTTTTCCAGTTTGTCACTGGCAGCTGGCAGCAAGTTTGATTTAGTACGAATAATTCTTTTCCCTTTTGGGTACGTTTTCTTTTTATATTATTCATTGAACGTCTGCCAAATCAAAAGTGCATAAATAATGTCAACTCGAGTTGATACGGTTTATATACATTTCCGTCGGAAATATTTACACGCCTGTCATATGACCATTATCTATATGCTATATATAAACCTATACGATATATTCTGCTTTAATTGCAATTGACATTTACATTTCATTCGATTAACTCGATTAATTCATGCGGGACGAATGCAGAGCATCCTAATTTAGCCCATCTCTTATCAAACAATATAACTGAAATTCATCTAAATTACTGAAAAACGTTGATTGAACCATAAGAAACCTCCCCATAAAAGAAAAACACTCACAAAAAATAAACTCTGCAATTGCTGTACTACAATTTAATCACCAAAATTGACGGCAGCAATTTTTGACCAGTGCCACAAAAACAAAAAGAAGTATATATGAATATATGTGTATATATGGCAAAGTAACGATGATACACAAAAAGGGATGATAAAGGGGATAAACCCAATCAAAATCCCATTGTCAACGGTTCGACTCTTTGATATCGTAAATGGAAGAATTAAATAATATTGTAAACCAAAATGGTCGAGTATACCCATTTAGAAAAGGGAGATTAAGGAGTGTAAAACATAAAAATGTGTCTGCCATCAACTGAGCAATGCGTTTGCATGAATTTTACGAGAAACTGTTTATTCCGAATGCATTCACTCGACCCACGCCCTGGTTACATTGGATAAGGGGGGAACGGGATTGGGATCAAATAGTGACAAAATAAACAAACAAAAATGTTCACAAAGGAGGAGCCATAACAATTTTTTATGCAACACTTTTGCGGTTGCCGTTAACGCTGATTTATGAGTGTTAAGTTAATTTGGGCCGCCGCCCGTCGAAGCGTTGATTGGGCGTATAAGGCTCGCCTCGGTTCTGTTCATGGCCCCTTCATGGTGTCCTGTGTTACATTTTTCGGCACTATTCACCCAAGCTCATGCATGTTTGAAAGGCTCACACACGCACACTCACAATGCAAATGAAGGCATGGTTAAAATGCACTTTGAGTTATAGTCAAATATAAAAAAAAAAAAACAGAAAAAAAGGAAAAACGCAAAGTTGCATTTACGACTATACATATATACCTTTGTATGTGTGTGTATATGTATATGTTTATAGAACTGTCTATGACTGGGTAAATGGAAAATGATGGCGTTTTACTTTTACACCTTTTCCATTTCTGGCAGCAGTAAATCGTATATAGTAGATAGTATATATGACAACATTGTAGTTACATAGACTCTAGTTTAAGTCAAAACTCTAAAAGCTAAATTGTATAAGATATCCAAGTACGACACAATTAATGTTGACATAAATATATAAATGTATATGAATAAAATAATATAATGTTGATCTTCAAATATATACAATTGATGTCTTCTTAAAGTCCATTAATCACAAAGGACGAATTATTTAAATTATTGCCCTATAACTATGACTATTTACTATTATTTCCCTTCTTTTTATCCAGTATCCGAATATACATATATATTGAATCCTTTTTGACAGGTGGCTGAAAGAAAATGCTTGCCAGATGGAGCTTTTATGGAAAATCTCCTTTTTGAGTCACCCAAATAGGTATAATTTTGCTTGGTAATGTCCCATTATAAATTTGAAGGAAATGCTTGCCAGATGGAGCTTGAATAGGAAATTAGCTTACTTTCAATGAAAATGTGTTCTCCAGCGAAAAAGGATATTTTATTTTCAATCGTATTTGCTGAATTCGAATATAAATCCTCCACAGATGGTGCTTCTCGGTCATGCGCATAAACAAAACGAAAGAGTACGCAATATGATGTGAAATAAGTGTGTGAAAGAGTACACGGTTATGCCATATAAAAGAGAAAACCATATAGAAATGGGATATTTTTTGTATTTTGAGCGGAAAGAACAAAATTAAGTAACAGCAACATATTACAACTTACAAATATATTTCCAATAAAAAGCGAACAGATTGCATTGCAATTGGCTAATCATTTTATCTGTTAAGTAACTATTGGTGAAAATGTATTCAGTATTTAAAGACGCCTTAAAATAATAATTTTGTTGAAACCTGTTAATTTTCTTTCAACAAGAAGAATTTCTAGTCAGTTTAAAATACAAAGAACTGCTTTCAATGAGCACAACTTGTAAGCAGTTTAAATTCCAAAGTATTGCGTACTTTTGGGGATAAAAAGTTTATATGTCTTTTCTTAGTTGCTGCAGCAAATTAGAGACCTATAGTCACGTTGATGTTGTTGCACATAAACTACTTGAATCTATTAATACATCCTTTTCATCCATAGGACTCTGAACAATTAAAAATCGAAGGTCATTATTGTTATATTATAATTTTTATTTAATAAAATAAAACTGACTTCACCGAATTATCGTAAACATGGTATAATTTGCTTTTATAATTATATAAGTTTCTTTTTAAATAATATTTGTAAAACCTTACTCTAGCACGTTCATTTTAAGATCTCTATAAAAATATTACCAATTCGATAAAACGATGCTATCACATCGAAACTATTCCTATTTGCCTAAAATAAAATTAAATCTGTGATTGAGAAGCACAAAAAATCTTTAAAAAAAAATAAACACGTAAATATATAATTTTGTTAATACTATTTCAGAATCAAATTGTACTTTCGCAGATAACAAAAATTACACAAAAATGAACTTTCCCTCGTCTATTAGAGTGCATATAATCAGATACTTTAATTACAATGACAACTCTAAATAACCCTATTGTTGGCCTGCCTTATCAGTCATTGTTTACTATTATTGGAATCTAGTCTCAATTTAGATAAGATTGAGGCACAACCGCTTAGTCGAGTGCGAACAAATGATATAAACGGACGTGAATGTGAAAAACGGAGAATATGTTTTGTCGCCTCGTTATTTTTCCGATTATTTTAGCTATTTGTCTATGTCTGCGCTTTACTCAATCATCCAATATACTGACCATAACAGTGTACACTTTTCCCTCACCATATTTAGTATGGAAACCCTACATACGTGCACTCATTGAACGGGGCCACCAAGTGACAATGGTGTCCAGTGTTGGTATACTTGAGGACATTGAAGGAGTGCGTCATATACGAGTGCCCCAAGTGGATAAAGTAATCAATGGTAGTCAAAATTCCTATTATTAAAACCAAACTGAAATAACGATCCATTGCTGTTTCACAGAAATTATGACTACAGATATATGCCACGATTTCTTGACAAATAAATGGCTAGAAAGCTCTGTGGGAAACACGGTCTTGTACAACATGACACACGCAATATTAAACGATGAAGGCTTTCAACAAATCCGCTTCAATAAGAGTGAACACTTTGACCTAATTGTTTTGGAACCATTTCATACATTTGCCATGTTTAGCCTATCTGAACACTTTAATGCCCCTTTAGTGGGTTTGGCAACTTTTGGACCACATTGGATTACTGAATATCTGTTGGGTAATGTGGCACCCACAATTTACGAACCCATCTCCCCAATGGGCTATTCGAGTGGCACTGATATCTGGAGCAAGTGGCACAATTTATGGCACATCGCTGAAGAATGGCTATTGGAATGGTTTGTCTTTTGGCCAAGTCAGGTGGAACTTTCAAAAAAATTCTTTGGCCATCCGCCGCCCAATGCTCAGGGTATCTTTTCATTAATATTAATTAACCATCACTTCAGTATGGGTCACGTAAGATCAAATGTGCCAAACATAATTGAAGTAGCCGGTATACATCTCAGTCAGCCGGCTGATCCATGCGACGATTCTCTGCAGCGTTTTCTTGATGAGGCCGAGTTTGGTGTCATATATTTCTCCATGGGTTTCGACGTTCACGCACAATGGCTACCCAAAGATATGCACACGAAATTACTTAAAACATTCGCACAGCTCAAGCAGCGAGTTGTTTGGAAATATAATCTAAAGACACTGCCAGATAAATCGGATAACATTTATTTAAGCAAAATGGTGCCGCAGCGTCAACTACTTAGCCATCCCAATGTCAAGCTCTTCATCACAAATGGTGGCCTGCTGGGCATCATCGAGTCAATATTTAGTGGTGTACCCATGCTGGGACTGCCAATATTTTACGATCAGTTTAAGAACATGGAGCATCTGAGAAGAGCTGGCATAGCTGAATACATAGAGAACCAAACTCTTAGCGTAGAGCTGCTTACAACAATGATTCGACAGATCCTAGAGAATCCACGGTATGCAGAAAAGGCCAAACAAATGTCCACACATTTCGTTGATCAGCCAATGGGTCCACTTGAAAATGCAATTTGGTGGACAGAGTACGTGCTGCGTCATAAGGGTGCCACACATATGCGTCTGGATAAGGAGCATATATCATTTTTACGATATTATAAAATTGATACTGTTGTTCTGGTAGTCAGTAGATTTGCATTAATTGCTTTAATTATAATTTTGTTATTTGTTATTTTATTCAAAAAATTCAGAAGATGATCAAATGAAAGACAATATGTACTCATTGTGATATTTATAATGAACTGAGTAAAAGTAGACTTCAGTTTCATTTGCCATTTTTATACTTAAAATAAAAAATATTGTATACTTTTTATGTTTGACATTAAATCTAAAAATCATTTTGATAATTTAGTGAGTTGAAATAAATTTAATTTGTTGAACATTTTTGTACCAAATAAATTAGTTAAATTCGTGTGATTTTTACTTTTTTTTATTATATGTCTAGTAAAATTTATTTCAAATTTTAAATTTGTACAGCTGAAAATAGTTTTAACTTTCTCTTTCATATATATAAAAGTAGGAACGCGTTTGGCAAAATGTCCATTATTCTATATAATAATTCACGATAAGTTTTATTTATCGAAATAACTTTAATTTCACTGCAATTGCAAATACAACTTTAACTTTTGTACAGTTTTTCAAAAAGTTAACCAGTTGACCATGAAACTCGACGGCTTAATCTTTATTTTAAAAGCAATTTCTGGTTCTAGTTCTGATGATGCCTTTCACATATTTGCAGGGCTAAATTTCCTAAATGAAATCTGAATTTGTTAAGCATTCCTTTCGCATATTATTTGTAACTAGATCAGGTCATAGAGTTCGTTGCTTTGGAAAGTAGAAATTCTCTTTGTTTGCCCAAGCGAGGAGCAGTGACTAACAAAATATTTTTGTATAGAATAATTACAATATTTAATGTTCATAATTTTTTTTCTTTTATGTTTTAATGTGACACACATTTAACAATAAAACAGCTGGCAACGCAGTGGATGGAATCTGAATTAATGAATATGAGAATACAAGTACTTTTTTCGAGGTTTATTTGCATTAAATATATTTTTGTCTATGATATACGCTTAGTTAAATATGAATTTAAATGTGCTTGTAAAATGCAGAAGCGAGAACAAGCGAAGCCAAACCAACTCATCGAGGTCAGATGAGAGTTAAGAGCTAAATATACATAATCTGTAAGATAAATGGATAATGCCGCTGCCAATGATGATGATAGTAAAGATTCCACTACACTAATATTACATCAACAACAAATAACTAATGGTACCTCTAATACTGCAATGCAAATCATTTAGTTATACAATCATTTTGGTTAATTAGTGAAAACATTTGGGCCATTAAGTTGATAAATTTAAATTACTTTTACAAATCTATTGAAAATATTTAAAGTTGTCATTCTTGCAATGTCAAATGAAGGGGGGCCAACTAGTAAGATATTTGCCTTGCTTATGGCTTATTGGGCCACAGATTATAAATGTTGTTGATATCCTTGATCTTAAACGGTAAACACAGAAACACCAGCCCCCGTCCTCCTACTCCATTGTCAACTGCTTTTCCGAGGGGGCAATAAACGATGAGCAACGACTAATTGCACGTGTTCATAGTTTTTTTTGGAACACGCAGCTCATTAAAATGAACGAGCTGAGAGTAGCGTGCCTTAAATGCTCAAAGAGGGCCAGCCCGGGCTGAGCCAATTTTGGTCAAGAATAGTCATTGGCCATATTCGAAATAAGAAATATAATTTTGCATAATTTATGCAAGAGTCGTCTTGGTGATGTTCGAAATGAGTGCGGCCATAATTCAAATCCATAGAAGCTATATTTTTCATATTGGTAAAATCAGTTAACAAAAGCCCATGCTGTTAATTTGCAAAATGAAGCTACGTAAACACAGAATATGTGTACATATATTGCTATAGTACACCGAAAATTCATTACCCTAACAATGATTATATTTAAAAATTTAAAATTAATACTTGAATTAATTAAAAGTAGATTCGTCTTACAAATAATTGTATATTAAAAGTTGTATATTGGTTTTAATTTATAGTTTTTTTTGCAAGTTTTTCATTTAACCTGAAATATAAAGATGGAAATTGACTAGCGTTTTTATGGCAACTAACATAATCGTTCTTTTAATAAATAAAATTAATATGAACAATTATGTATTTATTTCGTTAAAACTTTATATTTTTATAATTGTCTAAAATAAACTTTTCTTTTTAAAATCAGAAACATATGTAGATGTTGTTTAACCTTATTTTACTTTTTATTTATATATTACCTGATACTAAAGTTTAATTTTTTTCTTAAAGAGTTCCCTTGTGTATATTGAAAATGTATGTCATATGTGAACAACTGTTGTTTTTTAAATAAGATAAGATACATACATACATACATACACATATGTAAACAGATAATGAGACCAATATGCAGTTTGAATATAAAATAAATGGAATATATATTGTATATTCATTATTTTGCATACTCTTTGATATATGAAATTTACCCACCCACCGGCAATGGCCAAGTAAGAGCAATTTGACGCTTAAACGCACCGTGGCACAGCTTCAGCTTCAGTTTGTCGGCGACAGTCCAACGTGAAACACGAACCATTTTCGTCTACGGTACGCGATTAAAACAAGAAATAGTTGTAGAAGCATATGGCCAAAAGTCTTTTAGCCACAAACTTGAACTTGCTAAAGCAAAAATATAGATACAAGTACATATATACTTAAATACATATGTACATATATATGCGAACATTTAAACAAAATCAAATCAAATCAAATAGTGTGCTAATTAATGTTCCATAAAGTGCATGTGTCCAATTGTCCGACAATAAAACTGTGATGATTAATTCATAGACAATTATTTGAACAAAATGTCATTGAAAATATATCGAAATTGTTTGCCCTAAAAAAACTCATTTACTTGCATTGCAATTGAGTTAGAGTTAAATATTTGCTTACTTAACAGCAGCACAGGGCAAACGAATTTTGTTAATGAATTTTCATGGGTCAACAACAAAGAGTGGATAGTAAAAACGAAAAGAAAAAAACAAAATTAGTTCCCATAGTAGCTGCAGATGGTTTAGCCATGTTTTAAGTTTTTGCAGCGAATTAGTTCCGTTTTGTTTTAGCCTAGCCCATTCTTATGTAACAGGTCAAAGCTAACGGTTAGGTATTAATTTGAACGGATGCAAAAATTTTAATACCATCGTCACAGACAAAAAAAAACGTATTTTTGTCACGTTATTAACATAACTTTTTGCACTCTTTCACACCTTTTCTTCCTACCTCTTTCCCTTTCTCGCTCTCTCACTCTTACTCTCTTTTACTGTTGTTTTTTTTTTTTTTCATTTGGTATTTTGTTTTACTTGGTCTGCCTTGGCTCTTCAACGACTTGGACTTATTTATTTATTTATTTAACTGTTTTTTCCCAATATTTACCTTTTTTGTTTTGCTCTGCCGCTTATGTAATAGCATGAGCAAGCTTGTCGAGCCGGCCCCAGTTCAACAGTACCCCAATCCCCAATCCCCATCCCCAATATTCAGTTGCAACTCCAGCTTCCAGTCAGCTGCTGGCAAGTGCCTCTCGTCTGCCTCAATGTATCTTGCACTTTCGCATGTGGCTTGTTCAGTTTAGTTGTTGTTTATTTCTTGTTTGATTTGCTACTAATTTATTTTTCTCCCTGTTTTGCTCTCTCCCTTTCTCTCTCTTTCTATCTCTCTTTATCTCTATGTGTGTCTCTTTATCACTCCTTTTTCAAAATACTCATTGCAAAATCATCACATTCTGTTGCCTGTTTTTGTTTTTTAATTTGTTACCAATTGGTATGCAATATTGCGCAAACTTAAAAAACCGATTTACATATTAAACAAAGTTGTAAAAGAGTAACAATCGGCAGATATTTATGAATTATGTGCAAAAGATACATACATATGTATCTCTGATTTTCTTCCCCTTGTTTACTCTCTTTTACTCTTTCTCTCCCACTGCATGCACCATCATTGTCTCCGTCTCTACCTCTTTCGCTTGCTCTTCTTCTCTTTTGCAGCTGGCCAAACAACTTTCAATGAAAGTGCAAGTGTTGCCATGGCATTGTTCAGTGACTGTGAGAGTGAAAAAGAGGAAAGCAAATAAAATGATAGAAAAACAGAGAGTGAAATAGAGAAAAAGAGAGTTGTAGTCGCACTTGAGCAAGCAGGAAGTGTTAATATTTTTTTATTGGAATAGGTTAGTAGTTTATTGGTGGTTTATTAGTTTGGCCAGCCTCCAAGTTTGTTGCCTTAGTCTTTCGTTTTTGTGGCAAAAGGAAACGGAAATATCGCTTAAGTAATTAGCACATTGTTTAATTAGAACAATAAACCAGAAACGTAGATATATCTTAATCTATTTTCGACTTGATCAATAAACAGTTTATTAAATTTAGTTAGTTGCCCTATCTCGACCTTCTGGAAGTGATTTCCTGTTGTCATTGAGACTGTATACATACATATGTGTCTTAGTTTTAGTGTGTGTGTGTATTTGTTTATGTAAAAAATATAAAATAAATTTAATGCCATCATCATCGTCATCATCAACATCACCAAATGAATTACTAATTAATCATACGCCCAGTGAGCATGCAAAAATATTTAATCAGACTACCGAGTGCCGCGCAATGACCTCAAGTCCAACCATAAAGAGACAAACAAAAAATTGAATAACTGAATAATGTCTATATTAGTGCAAGAAACTGAGTGAACAAATTCGAAAATAATAGCAACCAATTAAATGTAAGACAAACTAGCCAAGTTGAGTGGTGCTAAAGCTAATGCCGATGCCGATGCCGTCGACAATCTCAGACCATTATTTAGATGACATTCGCGTCTTGGCCCTGACCAAGAAGTTGTCTGATTGAGAGAAGAGCTCATCGTGTTTCGCTTCGGTGCGATTCAATTTGATTTGCTTTGATTTTCGTTTAGTTTTAGTCGTTTAACTAATGCCTCTTATACATCTTCGTTTACCCAGTTGATAATTCAATTCACAATATGACATTTGAAAGACTGCCATTAAAACCGCGCTTTCAGCTAATGTTGTTACTGCCACTATTATCAATTGTGCTATTAATTCAATGCAATGGATCAGCATCGATTGCCATTGCACCATCCACATTTGGCACAGCCATAGCACGGGCTGGAAAAATTTCCAATACTCTTAAGGTAAGTAGAATTAGATTCTTGTATAAAATAATTTAACGAAATGGAAAGTTTTTAAAAAAATTGTGCAAAACTTGCTAATCTCTGTGAAATATTTAAGCCGCCATTAAATTATTTTGTTTATTATTTGGTTAAAAGTTTTGGGCCACAAAACAAAGTGAAACGCGTGCCAAATGTTAACAATTTTTGCTGAAATAAACATTTCTACGTTTCGTTTTGTTCGGGGTTTTGACTTTGACATCATGTGGCAAATTTGTTGCCATTTCAAAAGGTAATTCAACACCTGAGCCAAGACATCGCCCCTGCAGCTACTTGGTTAGTTTGGTTAGTAAATGTTTTCATCAAGTAGCCGCCGCAATGGTTTTCTGTCTGTCTTTTTGTCTGTCTTTTTGTCTGTCTATTGTTTTTAGTGGCTGGAACTGTCAGACATTGGTTACTGTCTGTTTGCTAGTGGTTTTGCATTTACATATGGTTGTTAATGAATTTTATGGAACTGATTCTAAAATGAATTTCACACATTCTGCCATTGTTTACTAGGCTATTGTCAGAAATATAATAAATTTACAACATTAAGAATACATTAACTTCAAATGCCTATAGTTGTACAATGACCTAGAGTAGAGTATCTAGAATAATTATTTAATATATGTATACGTATATCAATTAAAATAATATATTTTAAAAACTAATACATTTCCGTTGACGCTCAGATAACATTGAATGATAAAAACTTATCTTAAAATGCAACAACTTCCACTACAACAACAACAATATAGATCTGCACTGAGCCATTGCGTGCTTTACATAACTTGGGCAATAATAGCAACAACAATAACAACTAGACAAAAAATGTTTTTAAAAAACCAACAGTAAAATAACAAGTGCAGCTTTAAACTATGTGATAAAATCATTAAGTTAGCAACTCGACTTATTGTTACCCGTTAAAATTCTCAAAATGTGATAAATATCTAAAAGTAAGATCTATAAAAGCATTTGAATATAAAAGGTTTTACTGACTTACAAATATATAATATATAAAGTCAATCAATCGATAAAATATTTTATTGAAATGCCACATAAGTTTGTTATTTGCATTCAATAAAATTCTTACTTTATGTTTACAGAAACATTGTTTACCTTTAAGAAAACTTTAGATAGAATTTCTTTGTTAGTTAGTGAAGAATTCTTTTATCCTCTTAGATAAATAGATTTCAAATGTCCCCAATATACCCTTACTCAATATGTACGATGGATAAATAATTAGGGGAGAAAACACACAAACACTGAAGTAAAAATTGATGTGTTTTTTGTGGCTTTGGCTCAAAAGAGTCCCGACTTTGGCCGCGAGTGCAACCAACAAAAATAACAATTGCTTTCTTCATAAGCCAACGAACATATAGCAAAAAGTCATTTTCTATTCGATATAGATAAATAAAAAAAATTGCAAAAAATTGTCAAACGACTGCAGATACAGATTTGAATTGTATAGATACATTGAAATGGCCAATTGTCGCTGCCATCGTTCCATGTTGGCCCCTGGGCTGGCCATTGTGGGTCTCTTGCTGGCCATTGGTCTAATTGTTTTTGCAACTTATGTGCAACGGCCCCATGATGTCAACAATGAAATAAAATTCGAGAGAAAGCCAACCGAAACGGGGTTAGGGCTGGTAGTAGAGGTGGAAACGGAGGTTGATGGTGATGATTTGCCAGATTTAATGTTGTTTTTAATCGGTACAACGACAACAGCAGCACCACCAACATCAACATCGTCCACAGCAGCAATTGCAGAAACGATACCTGCAGCACTGGCACCAACAGCTACTAACAACTCTTCCGGGTCATTTGACATGCGCCAAATTCTTCATGGAATGGCCAATTCTATGAGTACCACTGAGGTAAAACAGTTTTATGCAACGTTTATTTCACTCATTGTTTTCAGTGTTATTGCAACTTTCTACTTTGTTGCAGCATTGCAGTCCAGTGGCAGCATTTTTGATCTCCCGTCCTGCATTTTATTTCGCATTTATTTTTTGATTTCGAGCGTAGCGTGAAAGCCCCCAACTCTTTTTTTTTCTCTTTTGTTTTTCTTATGTGATTGCATAATATGTGCATTATAAATGGCATAATACAATATTTTTAGCGATATGTGCATACAAATTTACAATGCTATGTTACACATTTTTCTCTTTCCCTGTCCCTGTCTCTGTCGTTCTCTTCCTCCTATTGATTATTTGCATTTTAAAGTGCGTTAATGGATTGCATTGTCTGATCTAATATAAAGTACATATCTCAACAGTATAATCATGAATGCGAAACACTTATGTCAAGATTTTCTTGAAAGATATTACATTATAGACGTCATTTTTTGTACAACAATGACCCACTTCTTAGGCACCTTAACCCAAACCACAAATCCGTACAAATTAATTGATTTAGCTTATGGTATATAACACAATAACAATCTAAACAGTTATAGCTGTTTCTATCGTTTGGCTAAATCACATAAAGCTTTAATTGAAAAACTGTTATAAACCAGCTACACCCACATTAGCATAATGCCATAGATAACGATACAGATACAAGCACTGACCCACACACACGAAAGTGAGAAATAATATAATAAATAATAAAAACAAAAAATCGAAACTGAAAAAATATCAAATAACGCAAGATTAAATCATTGCTGACCTTCTAATACACTACGTTTCGTATCTTACTCCAAAATAAATAAATAAATAAAACTATTAATTTGAAATATTATAAAGATATTAAATTAAATTATAAAATGACAAAGCTTTTATTTTAGATCAAATATTTTAAACATTAAACATTTGTATATACAATATACGAAAATATTGTCCCATAGTTGTTATAATTAAGTTTATTAAAATAATATGGTAAGTGTGTTTAGGTTAAATCAATTTGAGTTTAAAATTAAATTCATTTTTCTCTGTCTCTTTTTTGTACGTGGGTGGGCAGCTTATGTTAAAGTTAACATTTAGCTGGTATTCTGTTATCGTTAGTGTTAGTAAATGTATGAATATTTAAATTTAGTTAAACGTTTAACAAATATGTATATACCTTTATTTTTATAGTGTATAATATAAATGTAATTAGCATAAAATTTGAACTTGAAACTTTGCCGGCGTTGAATATTTGGTGCGCCCCAAGAGCAGCGCAACAGCAGCAGCAGCAGCAACAACAACAAAAGGCATTGCCGTCTAACTGTGTCATGATTCACTCCATAATACAGATAAGAAAATTATTTTTACACACACAAACTTACACACGCACACCTTTTTTTACGTTTAAATCAGCTAATGCGACAGCTGTCTGTTTAAGAGACACATTAAGTTATATATGTAACGTTATAGGAGTATATGTATATCTGTGTGTTTATAACAACTTGAACACCTTTTTACTTATAGACTAAGCAGCACGTGACTTAAGTTGTTGTTGTCTTTTAATTGCCGTTTGCTGTTGCTGCTGCTGCTGCTGCAAGTTATGCAAATGGCATTTCAATTAAATAAAATTTTTGTCACTGGTGAAGGTTGCCCATTAACCATTACTGTCTGTAAATATATGTATATCCAGTTGTCGGACATTACAACATCAATCTGATGAACCCGCAACACCAGTGAACTTGAGTTTTGATGAGGATTGCGAACTCGCATATTTCGACAAATTGCCAAATCTGAACTATATTAACCATATTTTCTGCTTTTTGTATAATTGCAGGAGACAACAGCATGGAAAACATTGACCTCACATCCAAATTCGTTGGTCCAGTTGCTACCCTCCCGCGCCATGCGTGTTGTCCAGGAGGTGGTGCGATCTTTGCGGGTAAGTTAACCATAAACAAATATATAGTAAATGTCGACCTTGGCCCACCATTGTATACAATTGCCAGCTACCAAATATAATTTGGCTACAAATAATGAAACAAACATCTGTCAGATGAATTTAAACAACAAATCAAATTTCAACTTGAACATTGAGAACCTGTTGACCAAATTTAGACACTGCTGCAATAGTTGCACCTGAGGCTGAGGTCAAGTCAATAGCAAAGAAAGAGCACCTGTCTTCTATTACAGTGGGCAAATTGTTTGCAAGAACTGGCTTTTTTGTCTATTGGCAATGATTGTGCAATATTTGTACCATGGCCTACATTTATTGGCCAGTTCTGTTCAAGATTAATGCTCAGACCTTGCGCAATAGAATCAACTATTCACAGAATATTTCACAGATTCTTTACATTCTCTTAAATTTGCATGGTAAATTAACTAAGTTAAACCACATCGACTATTGAATGCTCTTGTACAAAAAAAAAACCATATTTTCTTACCTTACAAACTATTTCAATTCAATCTAACTTCAATATAATTTTTGTTTATTGACTTATTGCAGAAGGAACGTGAGATTGTGGCCAGCACAACATTGGGCAAGGTTCGGGGTCGCTATCAAAAATACAGATCGGGGGAAAAAGGTGGCTATTACAGCTTTAAGGGTATGCGTTATGGTTCTGCCCCGATTGGAGCCAGAAGGTAAAAAAAAACACTCCGCTACTTGGAATTTTTACTAATCGTTTGGGATACTTTTCCAAGATTTCGTGCTGCCGAACCTGAAAAGCCTTGGACGGGCATTCGTGACGCCTCAAGGGAGGGCCAAAGTTGTCCACATAAAAACATGATCTTGGACACATTCAAAGGAGATGAAGATTGCCTTTTTGTAAACGTATTTACCACTCGCATGCCCTCTGATGATAGGTGAGTAACTTGACAAAATAACTTATATATCTTTTTTTTATATATATTTCTGATTTCCCGTTAAGCAACAAAATCAAGTTACCAGTGATGGTATGGCTCCATGGTGGCGGTTTCTCATTTGGCTCTGGCAACTCGTTTCTTTACGGTCCCGATTACCTAGTGGCTGAGGATATTGTTTTGGTAACACTTAATTATAGATTAGGACCATTGGGTTTCCTAACGGCTGGACCTGATGCACCAGGAAATCAGGGTCTTAAGGATCAAATATTGGCCCTTAAATGGGTGCGCGATAATATTGCTGCTTTTGGCGGTGATCCCGAACAGGTGACAATTTTCGGTGAATCAGCTGGCGCCTCATCTGTGCAAATGTTGTTGCTATCACCGATGGCCAAAGGACTCTTTCATCGTGCGATCTCGCAGAGCGGCTCTGCCTTAAATCCCTGGTCAATGGCACAAAGTTCCAGCCAAAGAGCAGCACGTTTGGCCGCCAATTTGGGTTATGTGGGTGCCAATAATACCGAAGAGATATTGGACTTTCTTCGACGAGTTCCAGCAATGAAACTTGTAGAGGCAGCCCCCACAACTCTAACAGCCGAGGATCAGCGTAATAACATCGGCCTGCCATTTGTACCAGTGGTAGAGGGTTATTGGAATAAAGATTCAAATTACGAGAAGCAGTTCTATGAACAGCCCTTCCTTACCGAACATCCCAGCGAAATGTATGATACACACAATTTCAACAGCGAAGTGGCCTATATGACCGGCTACAATACACACGAAGCGATGTTATTTATCCGACGTACGAAACCTTAACCAATTTACTATGAATAATAATTATAATTTTACCCCTTTCAGGATTACGCAAGAACCCGCAGTTATTACAGATTATTGAGAATGACTTTGGACGTCTAGTGCCACACGATCTGAATGTGACACATGCTCATGATCGGGTTACCCGGGAAATACGCAACTTTTATTTGGGCAACAAACATGTGGGCATTGAGTCAGTTGATGAAATGATTGCGGTATGTAAATTACTTTAACTCTTTTGATTAGACTTTAAAGTATTTATTCATTTGCAGCTCCTCACCGATCTCATGTTCCTGCAGGGCATTAGACGCACTGCACGTAATCATGCTAAATATGGCAATGCTCCCGTCTATTTGTATCGTTTCTCGTTCGATGGAGCTTTGGGACTGTACAAACGAATGCTGGGTATACCACGGCCGGGTGTTTGTCATGGTGATGAGTTGGGTTATCTCTTTAAATTTGGTTTTTTCAATTTAAGCCTAGATCCAAAATCAATGGAAGTACAAGTCAAAAATCGTATGGTACGCATGTGGACAAATTTCGCCAAATATGGGTAAGTCTCATGAGTGTAATCTTCTCTTTTTCATTGAAATTCAATTGATTTTGTTTTTAGCTCGCCAACACCCGATAATTTCGATGATCCAAACATAACAACCAAATGGGCACCTATCGATCCGACCAATGTTATGAATAGTCTTAATTATTTAGATATATCAGCCACATTGGCAATGAAAACAAATCCTGAACCGGAACGTCAAAGGTTTTGGGATGAAATGTATCAGCACTATAATGGTGCGGCTATGTAGTCATTATACAAACATTATTATCTATATACAAACATACACACATACACACACACAAACACATCCACATATATATTTCGTATTGCCATTTTGCGAAAGATGAATATTTAAATTGCAAATTTCATTGTACAATTTTCGTAGTTTATAGTGATTTATATATAGCTATATTATTAGCAATTATCTTATAAGTATTGCAGCATTTATATATATCACACATATCCATTCTTACAGATAGTGAAAAAAAAGACACCAACTTATTCACAAATATATGTAAAATTTCCTTATACAATAGTCAGGTGTATATAGTCAAAGCAATATTTCAATTTCCCAGCTGACTAGTAAATCAACAAGAAATTTCTATGAATTAAAATAAATAATATGTTGTATTTAATTAAAATTACTTTTTCAATTCTTATAGTAAACAATGAGCCAAATATATTTAGCCAAATATCTCTATAAAAGTCAAAAGATGAAGTAGTCTACCAAAAATTTTTTGCATTTCCAGTTGGCAGAAAAGTGTGCTAGAGCAATAATCTAATTTGGTGCTCCTAAAAGTATGCCACAAGAGCAAAACTATTTTCAGCAAATCTTGATATAGAAATATCTGACAAATAACAGCTTGTAATTACCAATTAGACGCAATTAAGCTGGTAACATAATCAGTTCTATTGGTGGCTAACATGCGATTAGAGAGTGTATAAAAGCCAATTTAACTAATTAAAAAATACAATAAAAACCATTAAACAACTTGTACTAATATGTCTAGCTTCACTTTTTGTCACATTTCTTCTCGGCATGGCAACAAAAGTACAAATTAATTTATCAAATCATTATCCTTAAAATGAAAAATTTACTTTCTAGTATTTCGGTAGAAATTACAATGAAATGAGAATTGAATCTCTCAAGGGATTTAAAGGTGAGGAGAATTTGTTGGATTTTCGAGAATACTGCTGATGTGAACGATGACTTTCTCATCGCTTATGAATACTCACTTTGAAATAGTATAGCAAGGAAAAGTTGTCGAAATTGTTTTCAAGCATAGGTATACATAACAAACATGTTATAAAATGTGTATTTCAAAAGGTTAATAATTTCATTTTTTTTCAGAAAATATAATAACAATAGTTTCCAACTAAATCTTTGAGCATACACACAGTACTCTCGAATGTCTGATCTTTTCTGTAAGATTGGAGAATTTTTATATGTATAGACACGTTTTAGCAAAATAAAATCTTGATAAAATATACAACACAAACATGATAAACCGATGATAAGAAAAAAAATCCAATTAATGGGTTAACACAATCAGTTTAGTTGATATTTGACATGCAATTCCCGAGTGTATATAAACCAGTTCAACAATTTTTATTAAATATGTTTCGCAAAAATGTGTCAAAATTTGATCAAAGTCCTATTTGTTCTCGGGATGGCAACTAAAGTAAGAAGCAATTCGTAGAATCATAATTATAATAATGGGAAACTTACTTTTCAGTGTCTCGGTAAAGGCTCCTACGAAATGCATATGGACACGTTTGTAGCACTTGAAGGCGAAGAAGTAACTATCACAGACTTTCAACAAGTAAAACTAAATGGACGTCAACGCTTAATAAACGGAACAGTTTTTATAAACAGCGACCTCACAGACGATTTGTTAGTCTCGTTTGAACTGTTCATATTTAAAAATAGTGATTGGGCCTTAATGAACTATGGTATAGAAGGGCTAACACCGTGCGAGTTTTTCAAAAACTTTTTTATAAAGTATTTCAACCCCGAACTTCAGAATACCAACTTTCCGAAAACTCCCATTGAATATTGTCCAATGCACAAAGGCAAATATTGGGTTTATAATGCGATCCTCAATACTGATAAATGGGTATCATTTATGAAGCGTGGACTCATAAAAATTATTTTCAAAATACTGAAAAATGGAAAATGTGCCGGTGGTTTTGAAGGTGTTGCCAACATAGTCGATCGTCCATTTTAAAAAGTTGTACACTATTCTTTTATATAATGTATCATATTACTATGGAATTATAATCATAAATTGATTCCATGAACTGTAATAAATATATAAATAAATGAAAAGAGTACATTAAGTAGTTTATTCCAAGCGACGATTCTTTAGAGAAATATGTTTAAAAAATATAAGTTGAGAAATAATACAAGAAATACATATTTCTAATTTAATTACATAAGTAAATTGAATGAATATGAAATTCTAAAATTAAAGTAAAATAATTTAGCTATTTATGTCAGCAAAAGAGTTCGTTAGCCGATTTAAAACCAGATATAGTTAATATATATGAAAGTATGAAATTGTACTAGACTACAATAAGATTATTGGGATGAGAAAAGAATCAATTATAGCAATTGGAAAAAATTGTGGAGCAACGAAGATTAAAAGCAATTGGAAGGAAGAAACTTGTAAAAAAAGTACAAATTTACTTTTAATCTCATTTGATAACATTTAAAAACTGCAAAAATAGCAAATAGAAAGATCCAGCAAGCCTCTTTTTAAATGTGATCTGCCTCAAACAAAGTTTTTAAAATTTTGTAAATAAATTGATTATTATTATTGATTAATTTGAAATTCTCAATTAGCCAAATATTTTTAAAACACAACGAAGAGTGTATAAAACATAATAAAAACTATTTTTAAAAACTTGAGTTTAGACTAGAGTTGGTTCCCGATCACTAAACATTTGGATCGCGTAAATTTTATCGGATCATAGAGAACCATTGCTAATTGTTAAAAAAAAAACATGACAAAAGATAAACACAAACATAAACTAATTTAGTTATATAAATAGAAATCAGATGCAATTAAATAGAAAATGCAATCATGTATAAAAACCAATGCACCAAATATTAGTGTGCTAATTGTACAAAAAAATGTGGCTCACTTTGGTACAAGTTGTTTTCCTTCTCGGGATGGCAACAAAGGTAAGAACCAATTGATCGCAACGCATTGTAATGACAAATAAACTTTTCAGTGCCTTACCAAAACCAGTTATGACTTGAGAATGGAATCGGTAAAAGATATTGAAGGAGAAACTGAAACTTCAGTGGATTATCGGGGACTTAAACTATGTTCCATGTTCTGCTTACCGATGATTACATCACATCCCTTGAAACGTATCCATTTGTATATGGCACTATAGAAATGACCCCAAACGAGTTTTTTAAAATAACACAAACTCCCGATGCATATTGCCCTCTAAATACAGGTGAATATTGGTTAATTACTCTGATATTCGACACTGACAAGTGGGGGACATTTTCGAAACGGGGCCTGTCACAAATTATTTTCAAAATATTGAAAGATGGAAAAGTTGTCGGTGGTTACGAAGGTGTTGCAAACATAATTGATCGTTCATATTAAAGATTTGTATACATAAACTAGACTATTAAGGGGTGATTGGATTGAATATAATAAAAGCGAAACAAAATCAATAATATATTTTAAATGCAGTTTTTTAATATTTATATATCCATTAAAATAATCAGAGGTATAGTAAAAGGATTTTGCGGTATAAGTTTAACGAAATTTAAAACTCAAATAATAAAAGAAAACTAATATTGCAATCAGAGTTGGCCACATGTTTTGATGGCGCAATCAAAGGTAGACGTCGAGGAAAATTTAGACTAATTACTAAACTTTTGGATCTCTAAAAAATTCAGCAAAGTTTGAAGAACAATTGCAAATTTATACACGATTTTACTTAACAAAAAACATGATAAAATACAAATACATACAGAAAATAAATAAATTGCTTAATAAGAAATCAGATGCAATAAAAAAGATAATAAAATATCTAATATCTGATATCTAACAATCCAAACTGTATAAAAACCAACTGGCCGCATTTTAGTAATCACAGTACTCAAAAAAATGTGCATCACTTTGGTAAAAATCATTTTCCTTCTGGGAATGGCAACGAAGGTAGAACCAATTTATCGAACCATGATCATTATAATCATAATAAAAATAAACTTTGCAGTCCCTCAGTAAAAACAACTACGAGTTCAGAATGGAGTCAATAACGGGAATAGAAGGAGAAACTGAGACTTTGGTGGACTGTACTGGATTAAATATAGTTGGTCGTGAGCGAAGTATTAACGGGACAGTGATATCATATGTTGATCTTACCGATGAGTTCAAAACTTCCTTTGAATCGTATTCATTTATTGATGGCACATGGATTTCAATGCTCTACGGGGCACAAGAAATAAGCCTTTGCGAGTTCTTCAAAATTTTTTTTTTCCCCTACTTCAATCCTGCTATTCATAACACAAACTTACCGCAAACTCCCGATGGATATTGTCCACTGCACAAAGGTGAATATTGGCTTAATAATGTGATCATGAATACGGACAAATGGGTGTCATTTATGAAGCGTGGACTCGTTAAACTGATTTTTAAAATTCTAAAAAATGGAAAAGTTGTCGGCGGTTACGAACTTGTCGGAAACATAGTTGATTGTATATTTTAAGCATTTGTTTTTTAGACTCGTTTAATATAATGAGACCAATGTAAAATAAAATATCCGTTAAAAATATTAAAGAGATTTAGTAACAAGTGGGAATAATGAAGTAAGCAAGTAATTCATGCCGAATTTGATTATATGGCGTACCAGGTAGAGAATTACCTTTTTACCTTATGGGTACGGGGTATAAAAATGATTGCGCCCTAATAGTTGCAAGTAGGTTGAAATTGGAATTGAAATAAAAGACCAACGTGGATTTTAACCTAAGCAAAATAGAGAATGACAAAAAAATGAATTTTCGAAAATTTAAATGGGACTAGAGTTATTGAATCCCAGATGCTAAATGTTTGGATCGTCCAAAGTTTCCATCTAAATTGAGAGAACGATCGCTAATTTATACACGATTTTGATTAACCAAAATCATGATAAAAGATAAACACAAACGGAAACATTTGATTTATATAATTAGAAATCAGATGCAATTAAAAATGTAATCTAATCAGTTTGTCCGACATCTATCATGCGAATTCAAAGTGTATAAAAACCAACTCACCGCATTTTCCTAATCACATTATTCAAAAAATGTGCATCACTTTGTTAAAAATCATTTTCGTTCTCGGGATGGCAACTAAGGTGAGAACCAAATCATCGAATCATGATCATTATAATCAAAAAATTAACTTTGCAGTCCCTCAGTAAAAATAACTACGAGTTCAGAATGGAGTCAATAACAGGAATTAAAGGAGAAACTGAGACTTTGGCAGACTATACTGGATTAGATATAGTTGGTCGTGAGCGAAGTATTAACGGGACAATTATATTCTATGTTGATCTTACCAATGAATATACTAATTCCTTTGAATCGTATTCATTTATTGATGGCACATGGATTCCAATGCTCTACGGGGCACAAGAATTAAGCCCTTGCGAGTGTTTCAAAGGCTTTTTTTTTCCTTATTTTGACCCTCCTAATCAAAAAACAAACCTACCGAAAACTCCCGATGGATATTGTCCACTGCACAAAGGTGAATATTGGCTTAATAGTGTGATCCTCGATACTAATAAATGGGTGTCATTTATGAAGCGTGGACTCGTTAAACTGATTTTTAAAATACTGAAAAACGGAAAAGTTGTCGGCGGTTTCGAACTTGTCGGAAACATAGTTGATAGTATATTTTAAGCATTTGTTTTGTAGACTCGTTTAATATAATGAGACCAATGTAAAATAAAATATCCGTTAAAAATATTAAAGATATTTAGTAACAAGTGGAAATAATGAAGTAAGCAAGTAATTCATGCCGAATTTGATTATATGGCGTACCAGGTAGAGAATTACCTTTTTACCTTATGGGTACGGGGTATAAAAATGATTGCGCCTTAAAAGTTGCAAGTAGGTTGAAATTGGAATTGAAATAAAAGACCAACGTGGATTTTAACCTAAGCAAAATAGAGAATGACAAAAAAATGAATTTTCGAAAATTTAAATGGGACTAGAGTTATTGAATCCCGGATGCTAAATGTTTGGATCGTCCAAAGTTTCCATCTAAATTGAGAGAACGATCGCTAATTTATACACGATTTTGATTAACCAAAATCATGATAAAAGATAAACACAAACGGAAACATTTGATTTATATAATTAGAAATCAGATGCAATTAAAAATGTAATCTAATCAGTTTGTCCGACATCTATCATGCGAATTCAAAGTGTATAAAAACCAACTCACCGCATTTTCCTAATCACATTATTCAAAAAATGTGCATCACTTTGGTAAAAATCATTTTCCTTCTCGGAATGGCAACTAAAGTGAGAATCAAATCATCGAATCATGATAATTATAATCCAGTGTTCCAATGTCTCAGTGAAAACAACTACGAGTTGAGAATGGAATCGATAAAAGGACTCGAAGGATAAACTGAGACTTCGGTGGACTATAGTGAATTGAAAATACTTGGTTTTCAAAGTGGTGAAAAATTTAAAAGTTATTGGAGGTCTGTATGCAGTGGCAAACATTATTTATCGTACATTTTGAATTCATTTGCAGGCGTAATAGAATACAGATTTTTAGTCAAGAAGAATCAGAGAAAATGCCTCCATAATTCATGCAATATAAAGTTTGGAGTGTGAGATAAAGGTACATATATAATTTCTAATACATTATTTCTAATATATAATTTCTAATATATAATTTCTAATAAGGAATGGACTATCTGGCAGCTTCTACATAAAGAGATTAGTAAGAAAAGGTATGTAGGTAATGTCTCTGTAACCAAGACAGAGTTCATCGTCATAATAAAAAAGGTAAAGAGCAACATTTAAAAATTACTGCTCGTCCAAGCCCTTTAGATTAATCGCTTTAAGGCGAGCTAGCGTATAGTTAACAAAATCAAATGGATTTTTCACGGGAATACCATTGATTCTTTTGAGACAAAGTCAGAGTTCTGAGTGGGAGCATAAATTTGCAAACTTTCTATTTGACAATTAAGTGTTATATGAGATTTTGAGGAATCAGGAAATATTGTTTAAGAACGTTTATTGTTTATTAGATACTTTAATAATAAGTTTATGATACAATCATTCGATTCTGAGCAAAGTTTTCAGTTCTATTAAGAAGGATATAAAACTACTTTGAAGTGTCTTGGAAAATATTTTATTTACCCTGATAGACGGACAGATGATTTCAATTGCACAGCAGAGCAGACCGACAATCAACTCTAAAGCAGGATAAAAACTGTTCTATGACAAAAGTAAAGGGTCAATTATTGGTTACTACTTTTTCGAATAGTCTAAACTCTCCATTTAAGTTTAGACAACGGTTGTTAGCATACACGCGATTCTAAAATACTAAAAGCACAATAAAAGATAAACACAAACAGAAAATATTTGATTTATATAATTAGAAATCAGATGCAATTAAAAAGACAATAAAATTAGTTCCAAAGTGTATAAAAACCAACTCACTGCATTTTAGTAATCAAAGTACTCAAAAAAATGTCTATCACTTTGGTAAAAATCATTTTCGTTCTCGGGATGGCAACGAGGGTAAGAACCAAGCCATCGAATCATGATCATTATAATCAAAAATAAACTTTGCAGTCCCTCAGTAAAAACAACTACGAGTTGCGAATGGAGTCAATAACAGGAATCGAAGGAGAAACTGAGAATTTGGCAGACTATACTGGATTAAAAATAGTTGGTCGTGAGCGAAGTATTAACGGGACAGTCGTATTCTATGTTGATCTTACCAATGAGTATAAAAATTCCTTTGAAACTTATTCATTTATACATGGCACATGGATTCCAATGCTCTACGGGGCACAAGAATTAAGCCCTTGCGAGTGTTTTAAAGTATTTTTTTTTCCTTATTTTGACCCTCCTAATCAAAAAACAAACCTACCGAAAACTCCCGATGGATATTGCCCACTGCACAAAGGTGAATATTGGCTTAATAATGTGATCCTCGATACTAATAAATGGGTGTCATTTGTGAAGCGTGGACTCGTTAAACTTATTTATAAATTACTAAAAAATGGAAAAGTTGCCGGCGGTTTCGAACTTGTCGGAAATGTAGTTGATAGTATATTTTAAGCATTTGTTTGTAGATTCTTTTAGAATAATGAGACCAATACAAAATAAAATATCCGTTAAAAATATTAGGAAAAATAAAGTAAGCAAGCAATATCAAAGGAATTTGATACCGGATTCTGAAATTCGATTTTATCGGTATAGTCGGTGGAAACTGGAATTCTAAGCACACTTTTTTTTGTGAATACAAGTATAATTGCATGTGGCGTTAATTTTATCAATGCTGTTGGCAGAGGACACTTCTAATATTGGTGTCAGGCCAATACCTCACCTCAAGATGACCGTCTGCACCAGACTTACATATATGGAGGAGTAACAGATGCCAAAGAGATGAGTTTGCTTCATTTAAAGATGACCAACTTAACTTCTTCCTTTCTTTGAATATCTACCTGATCACAATTTGATATATTGATTTTAATATAATTACGACTTAATTCGAAATATTGTCATTCCTCTTAATAGAACAGTTTGAATTCCATTAAATTAAATGAAACTTAACTATTATCTACTCTACTTGAAAAAAAAGAAAAAAAACAAACAGAATTGACCATAAATTTTAAAAACACAACAAAAAGATTGATATAAATAACTAGAAATCATTAGCAATTAAATGCATAACACGTTTAGTTAAATTGACAACTTGCACGCGAGTTCCAAGAGTATAAAATTCAACATCAAAAATATTTTTAACACATTTAACCAAATATGTGCATCGATTCGCTTAAGGTCCTTTTCCTTCTTGGGATGGCAACGAAGGTAAAAATTCACTAACCACAACATGATCCTTAATACGAGATACAAAATTTTGCAGTGCCTTAGTAAAACAAGCTACGAGTTGAGAATGGAGTCAATAACAGGAATTGAAGGTGAAACTGAGACTTTGGTGGACTATAGCGGATTAAATGTAGTTGGTCGTGAGCGAGCTGTTAATGGGACAACGATTGTTGGCATTGATCTTGTCGATGAGTTGACATTTTCTTTCGAAACGTATTCATTTATATCTGGTGAATGGAAACCATCGCTCTACAATGGACAAGAAGTAAAACCTTGCGATTTTTTTAAAAATTTCTTTTTCCCATATTTCAATCCTCCTATTCATAACACAAACCTACCGCAAACTCCCGATGGATATTGCCCACTGCACAAAGGTGAATATTGGGTTAATAATGTGATTCTCGATACTGATAAATGGGTGTCATTTATGAAACGTGGCATGGTAAAACTTATTTTCAAAATAATGAAGAATGGAGTACTTATTGGTGGTGTGGAAGGTGTGGCAAACATACTTGATCGTTCGTTTTAAACATTTATAACAAACATAAGAATACTATTATGTGGTGTTTTATTCAATATAATAAATTGAAAACGAAATAAATAATATACTTTAAATTAATATTTTGGATATGCATTAAAATCAGAAATATAGTAACAAAAAGAAAAGGATATTTCCCTGGAAAGTTTGATGAAATTTGAATTTGGAATTCAAGCAATAGAAGATACAAATTTCTTTTAAGGATAGAATAAGACAATTTAAGAAAATTATAATTGGACTGGATGTAGTTTGTATTCTTGTAAGACTGAAGACTGATTATTAATTTATAAACAATTTCAAATAACTAAACACAAAAATTATTTCATTTAAATAACTAGAAATAATCAACAATTAAATGCATAACACGATCAGTTAAATTGACAACTAGCACGCGAGTTCCAAAAGTAATGTAAATTATAAATATACCTTTTAATATCCGTTAATAATATAATAGGGATAGTAACGCAAGGAAAAAGTTTAAAAAACTTTGAATATGGACTACAAAGGAAAACGAATTTAACAGTTGAACTTCGCCACTGAATTTGATAACAGAATGAAAAGCAAGATTAAAGTATAGAGATACATATGTAAAATAGATAGATAAATGAAAAGTATTAAAAAATTAAACTGGACAAAGCTAAAAGATAGACTACCCCGCACGGTCTGATGCAGAGACGTGAAAATCAGTATGAAGCTTTTGTTACTCTTAACAATTGAGAAATCTCTGTAACCAGTCTATAATCTGGTATGAGTCTTCGTGCACTGCTTCTCCCTGGCGAATTGTTAGTGGGTAGTAATTAATATTAAATATTTAATTAACACAATCAAAATAATAAGTTAAGAATAGAGTATACAACTTCAAAAAATTAAAATTGGACGGTGGTAGTTCATGGTTATTCCATTTATAGGCCACCTTAACATTCTTGTAAAACTAAAAAAATGATTGTTAATTATTACATTACAAACCATATAACATATTTGATATAAATAACTAGAAATCATTAGCAATTAAATGCATAACACGTTCAATTAAATTGAAAACTAGCACGCGAGTTCCAAGTGTATAAAACCCAATTTAAAAAATTAATTTTAACGCATTCTACCAAATATGTACATCGATTCGCTTAAGGTCCTTTTCCTTCTTGGGATGGCAACGAAGGTATCAATCCACTAATCGTAATCTAGATCCTTAATATTACAATCTAATGTTCCAGTGCTTCGGTGGTGCTAACTACGATGTCAAATTTGAATCGGTTATGGGATATGAAGGCGAAGATGAGAATGTGATGGACTGTCGAGGATTAAAAATAATTGGACGTGAGCGAAGTATGAACGGATCAATATTTTTGAGTATTGATTTGACCGATGACTACGAAGTTTCCATTGACATCTCTTCATTTAAAATGAGCACATGGGTTCCAATGCCCTATGGAGGAACATACGCTCCTTGCGAGTATTTTAAAAATTTTTTCGTCAAATATTTTGATCCTGCAAACCAGAACACAAATTTTCCGATAACTGGTGAAGCGTATTGCCCATTGAGTAAAGGTGAATATTGGATCATTAATTTCAGACCTAATACTGATACATGGGTGTCACATATGAACCGTGGACTCGCAAAACTTAGTATCAAACTACGAAAGAATGGAAAAATTGCTGGTGGTTTCGAATCTGTGGGAGACATTGTTGATCGTACATATTAATGTATAATGTTATGAATTTCCGATACGAATAAATACAACTTATTGATCAATAATCTTGAATACATAGTAAATTCCCACTCACAAGTAATTATGGAAATCCCATTATGTTACTTAATAAGAATCAAATACTTAATAGATATTTCCACAAATATCACTATTTTACTTAGAGTTACTATAACCACAAATGAAATTCGTCTTCCTGGTAAAGGGTACTAATAATGTCGGTTTATCCAATTTTTGTTCGCTAAAACTTAAAGCTTCATAAGCTCATGATGAAAACAATGTTTACTCTTTCCTACGACTACAAGTGTTGGCGCCACCGGGCACTTTGAACTGTTTGGATAATGTGGCAACTACATTAAATTTAAATGCGAATTGCGAAATGGGCAAAATTAAAAAATTATTTAATATTTGTGAAGTATATTGTATTTAGATTGTTTTTTAATTAAAACAAAGTCCCTATTCTGTCAATGCCATAGAAAAAATATAAAACATTAAAACTTTTCTATCATAAATATGATATTAAATATTTAATTAACACAATCAAAAGTATACGTTTAGAATAGATTAAAACAACTTTAAAAAATTGAAATTGGACTGGCGGTGGTTATTTCATGGTTATTTCATTTTGGTACCACCTTAACATTCTTGTGAGACTAGAGAATGATTATTAATTATTACTTTACATAAAATATAACATATTTGATATAAATAACTAGAAATCATTAGCAATTAAATGCATAACACTTTCAGTTAAATTGACATATAGCACGCGAGTTCCAAGTGTATAAAATCCAACTTGAAAAATTAAGTTTAACGCATTCTATCAAATATGTACATCGATTCGCTTAAGGTCCTTTTCCTTCTTGGGATGGCAACGAAGGTAACAATCCACTAATCGTAATCTAGATCCTTAATATTAGAATCTAATGTTCCAGTGCTTCGGCGGTGCTAACTACGACGTCAAATTGGAATCGGTTATGGGATATGAAGGGGAAGATGAATTTCTATTGGACTGTCGAGGATTGAAAATAGTTGGACGTGAGCGAAGTATGAACGGATCAATATTTTTGAGTGTTGATTTGACCGATGACTACGAAGTTTCCATTGAAATCTCTTCATTCAAAATGAGCACATGGGTTCCATTGCCCTATGGAGGATCATACACTCCTTGCGAGTATTTTAAAAATTTTTTCGTCAAATACTTTGATCCTGCAAACCAGAACACAAATTTTCCGATAACTGGTGAAGCGTATTGCCCATTGAGTAAAGGTGAATATTGGATAATTAATGCGAGAGCTAATACTGACACATGGGTGTCACATATGAAGCGTGGAATTGTAAAACTTGGTGTCAAAGTACGAAAGAATGGAAAAGTCTCCGGTGGTTTCGAAATTGTGGGTGACATTGTTGATCGTACATATTAATGTATAATGTTATGAATTTCAGATACGAATAAATACAAATTATTGATCAATAATCTTGAATACATAGTAAATTCGCACCCACAAGTAATTACGGAAATCCCATTATGTTACTTAATAAGAATCAAATACTTAATAGATTTCCACAAATATCACTATTTTACTTAGAGTTACTATAACCACAAATGAAATTTGTCTTCCCGATAAAGGGTATTAATTAGGTCGGTTTATCCAATTTTCTTTAATAAAGCTTTAAACCTAAAGCTTCACAAGCTCATGATGAAAACAATGTTTACTCTTTTCTACGACTACAAGTGTTTGCGCCACCGGGGACTTCTCAACTGTTTGGATAAGGTGGCAACTACATTAAATTCAAATGCGAATTGGGAAATGGACAAAATTAAAAAAACATACAATATTTGTAAAGTAAATTGTATTTAAATTGACGAACAGAAATCAGTTAATTAAATTTAAAAGGCATAAAAGTTGTAGCGAAAAATTATTCACTTTTACAAATACAAAATTAGCATAATTAATTTAAAATTGTTTAGTTAAGACAAAGTTTCTGTACGGCCAATGTCTTAGGAAAAATGTAAAACATTAAAACTTTTGCCTCAATTGAATGAGTCAAAATTATCAATATATTTTAATTTAATTAAATCAAAAAAAAAATAGGTGGCACAATTTTTAAATGTTTTCTTAGATTTTATACTCATGAGTATGTAGTTGACTTAATTAAAGTTTCAGTTTAGCATAGCAAATTTCTCTAACGCAGAACATAATTAACATACACTAATTGATATACAAAAATCAAAATTACACAAGGGTTAACTCCTGGTCACAGCACTTTTGCACTGATCTGTAAGATTATATTTTAGGTAAAGACACGATTTTGATATACTATAACATGATAAAAGATATATATAAAGATAAACAATTAGTATTTGATTTACGTAACTAAAAATCAGATGCAATTAAATGCAAAAATTTTCAGTTAAATTTACATCTAGCACGCGAGTTCCAAGTGTATAAAACCCAATTTAAAAAATTAATTTTAACGCATTCTACCAAATATGTACATCAATTCGCTTAAGGTGCTTTTCCTTCTTGGGATGGCAACGAAGGTAACAATCCACTAATCGTAATCTAGAACCTTAATATTAGAATCTAATGTTCCAGTGCTTCGGCGGTGCTAACTACGATGTCAAATTTGAATCGGTTATGGGATATGAAGGCGAAGATGAGAATGTGATGGACTGTCGAGGATTGAAAATAGTTGGACGTGAGCGAAGTATGAACGGATCAATGTTTTTTAGTGTTGATCTGACCGATGACTACGAAATTTCCATTGAAATATCTTCATTTAAAATGAGCACATGGGTTCCAATGCCCTATGGAGGATCATACGCTCCTTGCGAGTATTTTAAAAATTTTTTCGTCAAATATTTTGATCCTGCAAACCAGAACACAAATTTTCCGATAACTGGTGAAGCGTATTGCCCATTGAGTAAAGGTGAATATTGGATAATTAATGCGAGAGCTAATACTGACACATGGGTGTCACATATGAAGCGTGGACTTGTAAAACTTGGTGTCAAAGTACGAAAGAATGGAAAAGTCTCCGGTGGTTTCGAAATTGTGGGTGACATTGTTGATCGTACATATTAATGTATAATGTTATGAATTTCCGATACGAATAAACGCAACTTATTGATCAATAATCTTGAATACATAGTAAATTCGCACTCACAAGTAATTAAGAATCAAATACTTAATAGATATATCCACAAATATCACTATTTTACTTAGAGTTACTATAACCACAAATGAAATTCGTCTTCCTGATAAAGGTCTAATTAATAGGTCGGTTTATCCAATTTTCTTTCGCGTCTAAAACTTAAAGCTTCACAAGCTCATGATGAAAACAATGTTTATTCTTTCCTACGACTACAAGTGTTGGCGCCACCGGGGACTTTTCAACTGTTTGGATAAGGTGGCAACTACATTAAATTGAAATGCGATTTGGGAAATGGGCCAAATTTGAAAATTATTTAATATTTGAATAGTATATTGTATTTAGATTGTTTTCTAATTAAAACAAAGTCCCTATTCTGCCAATGCCATAGAAAAAACATAAAGCATTAAAACTTTTCACTTGCAAACGTTAAAATTTCAATATGTATACTTTAACTTTTTTTAGTCAATGAAACACTTAGGAAGTTTAGTTTAGATTAAATTTAGATTTAATGGAAAAAAGCATTCAGTTGACTTAATGAAGTTCCAGTTTAGCATAGCAAATTTCCCCAACGTAGAACATAATTAATATTAAATATTATGATATATGTATATGATATTAAATATTTAATTAACACAATGGAATAAGACAACTTTGAATATTTGAAATCAGACTAGGGTTAATTCCTGGTCACAGCATTTTTGTATCGACTGATCTGTAAATTTATATTTTAGGTAAAGATTTTGATATACTAAAACATGATAAAATATATATATAAAGATAAACAATTAGTATTTGATTTACGTAACTAAAAATCAGATGCAATTAAATGCAAAAATTTTCAGTTAAATTCACATCTAGCACGCGAGTTCCAAGTGTATAAAACCCAACTTAAAAAATTAATTTTAACGCATTCTACCAAATATGTACATCGATTCGCTTAAGGTCCTTTTCCTTCTTGGGATGGCAACGAAGGTAACAATCCACTAATCGTAATCCTGATCCTTAATATTAGAATCTAATGTTCCAGTGCTTCGGCGGTACTAACTACGATGTCAAATTGGAATCGGTTATGGGATATGAAGGAGAAGATGAACTTGTGTTGGACTGTCGAGGATTGAAAATAATTGGACGTGACCGAAGTATGAACGGATCAGTATTTTTGAATAGTGATCTGACCGATGACTACGAAATTTCCATTGAAATATCTTCATTTAAAATGAGCACATGGGTTCCAATGCCCTATGGAGGATCATACGCTCCTTGCGAGTATTTTAAAAATTTTTTCGTCAAATATTTTGATCCTGCAAACCAGAACACAAATTTTCCGATAACTGGTGAAGCGTATTGCCCATTGAGTAAAGGTGAATATTGGATAATTAATGCGAGAGCTAATACTGACACATGGGTGTCACATATGAAGCGTGGACTTGTAAAACTTGGTGTCAAAGTACGAAAGAATGGAAAAGTCTCCGGTGGTTTCGAAATTGTGGGTGACATTGTTGATCGTACATATTAATGCATAATGTTATGAATTTCAGATACGAATAAATACAAATTATTGATCAATAATCTTGAATACATAGTAAATTCGCACTCACAAGTAATTATGGAAATCCCATTATGTTACTTAATAAGAATCAAATACTTAATAGATTTTTCCACAAATATCACTATTTTACTTAGAGTTACTATAACTATCGCGTGTTAGAGCTTCACAAGTCATGATGAAAACAATGTTTACTCTTTTCTACGACTACAAGTGTTGGCGCCACCGGGCACTGCTCAACTTTTTGAATTGCGTTAAATTGATGCGCCAGCCGCACGATGCCTAAATTCAACTCCTACGATAAAGTAGACAGATCTGTACTTGGTGTTTTCTTATATATTTACACTGAGAATATTAGATAGGCATCCACAGTTAAACATCCCAATATGTATGGAAAACAATTGTCTTTTTTTGTATTCTGCATGCAACTTTCATCAAAATGATGACATATTTCTTTTTATTAATTTATAAAAAATTTAATTGGGAAATATTATGATTATAACATTGAACTTAACAAGGATTGATAGAGTTGAGAAAACCATTACGTAGAATAGACGATTTTTATATTGTGAATGATGCGCCTTTTAGAACTTACTTAGCTAAAAAATAACAATTCGAACTGGACGAATTGCAAAATGAACGAAATTAAGAAATCATACAATATTTGTATAGTATATAGTATTTAGATTGACAAACGGAAATTAATTTGAAAATGCACAAAAGTTGTAGCGAAAATATTCACTTATACAAAACAAAATTAGCATATTTAATTTTAAATATTATTAATTAAGACAAAATCCGTTGCCTTTTGGCATGTAAAACATTGAAACTTCTGACTTATTTTTAATATTATTTATATATGTATACGGTTTTTTTTTTATTGTAAAACATTTTCAAAAAATTTGTTTTTGTGTGACTGTGTTACAGTTTTTGCACTCGAATATCGCCACATCGAGACTTTTGTTTGTGCCCTTCTTGTAGCAAAAACTTTCACCTTTTTCAGTTATTTTTTTTACTTATTTTAAGTGTGTGTGTGTGTGTTTTTTTTTTGTTTTTTTTTTGAATTTTTTTTTTTTGAATTTTTCAAAGGTTAGAAATTATTACGTCTAAATTACATATACATATTCTTCTGATCTAGGCAGTTAAAGTGGCTACAAAAAGAACTATTCAAAATATAATGTAAAACTTTTTCCTGTTTATAAATCGGTTAGCTTGTTGTTGTATGGTTTGTCCCATGAGTGTTGGGTGGAGGAGGCTGGGGCGTGGAGGTGGGCGGTTTATAATTTCTACTTTTACACAAGGCTCAAAATCAAACTTTTCAGTTTCCATTCATTTTCAAAAAGTTTTTCTTTAAGTGATTGCTCGATATTAAAAAATAAAATAAAAAATATAAACAAAAGAAAATTTTTAACAAATTCAGTGCATGCAAAACTGTGAAATCCACCAGCTACTCATTTTTCCCTTTAGGCAATCTCTTCTGACAAGCCCAACACTTGATCCAATTGATGATCATTGAATTCAAAGCCCTCTCCACTCATGTTATAGTCATCGTTGCACAGATCTCCCCAGTCCTGGTCACACAACAACGGATTGCTGCCATACAAAAAGGATATGGATGTCTTTCTGCTGTGAGAAGCAGTGCAGCCATTTGACTCGACTATCTCTTGGGTATCTATCTCCTTATCGTTCGATGGTGGCGGTGCTGGCGGCGGTGCATTAGCCTCATTTAATTCACTTGATCTACGGCCCTTTGATTGGTTTCGTGGTGATCCAGTTCCATTTTCGACAAGACTGTTCTCATCAATGCCACTATCACTTGAGGATGCATCCGAATCGCAAGGCGTCAAACCCGGAGGCATAGAGTCATCCAGAGAGACCACTGAAACGGCATCTCCGGCATCAGAGCCGCTAAGTGCAGGCGACAATTGCAAATTGGTACCACTAATCAATGGATTATGATGGAAGTTCCGCAACACGGCCTCCGTTGAGGTGTGACAATGTAGCGGCCTCACGTAGGCACCAAAATCACGTGGCTCGGACTGGTCCATTGAATCATCATCAATTTGCATAGGCACCACTACATTATTATCGCTGCCGTTTACCTGTTTTTTATGGGGACAGAAACAAAAAAGAGAAAATAATAAAAACAATATTAGTAAAGATTTTTGATTTGAAACAAATTATCAATCTAAATTTAAATGAAACACCAAGTAGGCCTGCAATAATTGAATTTATAATGTAATTAGCAGCAATTTGTAAATATAAATGGATCGATATGTTTCTTAAGTTTATTATAATAATGCTTAACAATTATCTTAAACTTATTTACATTATAAAATTTATAACTTGATGCGCAGATTACGGCCTAACTCCCTAAAGTATGCAACTTTTCGCCTATCCATGCCAATCTATGCAAATTCAAAAAGATAAAACTCAATGAGATTTTCAAGTCAACCTAAATAAGTGACTAAAGTCAACCGTAAAGCGGAAGCTCAAGCCCCCCCAGAGAGAACCACAAAGAGATATTGAGACAGAGAGTGGGTGAGAGGGAGAGAGGAGGCGCGAGTAAGAAAGCTAAAATAAAGTACTTGACAGTCAAAAAACCAAAAAGACACCAGCCAGCCCAAAATGAAGGCCGCAATAAATCATATTTTAATGATGGCCTACTCCTACCTCATGTCTTTTGCCTCCTTTTCTTGCCAGCCAGTCGAAATTGTGGCTCTTGTTCCGTCTTGTAATAGAATATGACAGAAATATTATTAAGTTGAATGCAGGATTGACACACAAAGGCTATGGCACACACGAGTGCGTTTCGTCTACAGGAAATGGATTCACATTGAAGTGGTAGTCATTTATATATCCATATATATGTATATCGATATCAATTTACTAAGAAGTCTATCAAGTTGTCTGCAATTTTCAATAATTTTGCCTTTATGTTAAAGCTGCTTTCCCACAATGAGATGATACAAAAAAAGAAAAATGTACAAGAACAAGGGTTGGACTTGTTCTCATATTGCCCATCATTATTTTGGGCCAAAGTTCAAATGCAGTCTATTGAACTCTACCCTCAGATTTGGCCCTTTATTTGCAATGCTTTCAATTTGTTTGTTGTCTTCGATTGCAACGCAGCGCTAATTGCTCTTACACATCAATTTACTGAATTAGGAAAAGCGAAAGTGCTGTAAGTTGATCGATGGCCAAATGGCTGTCAAACGGAGAGAGAAAGTCTTTAAAAAAAATCAAATAACATCTACAAAGAAAAGTACTCTATAAAGCTTATGACACTTCACCAGATTAAAGAACACGGGCAGCTAAAACAAAACGAAACTATATCAATTAAAAGTAAAAACTTTTAACGAAAACCAAAATAAATAATCTATTGATAGATTTGGTTAAATTAATAAAACATTTATATATATATGTTAGATAAACCTCTAAAAAGGAAGTCATTTCCTAAGACGATGTCCCTTTACTCAAACATGGCGTGTGCGTGGCGAAATTGTGAAAAATTTTCTTCGCACGCGCAATATCCCCCAGGACATTTATTTAGCTGAAACTGAAGATAGAGCCGGAGCCGGAGCTGGAGATGACTTGATGCCAACAATGCCCCTTAAGAAATACAAAAATGTCTTGTAATAGGTTTATTTCGTTTGATATATTGTTTGGCAAGCGCACGGGCCTTCGTCATTCAAACTAACCATTTTGCCCAATATCTCTCTAATAAATTATTAAAAGGCACAATTGCTGCTGCCAAACAAAAAATAATTCACTAGAATGAAGTTCTATCTATTCAGTTTTTGATGGACAGTTAAATAATTGGCATATATATATATTTAGGAATTTTTAAGGCAAACATTGGAGCCAGGAGTAGGGCATTCTGAAATGATGCTAATAATAACCTGAAACCCTTAGATTTTATAAATTCTTGTTTACCATATGATTGTGCCCGTTCTAATCAGCTCTAATATAATCTTATAGATTATATTGTCGTTGTCATTGTGATGTTAAATATTTAAATATAAATGAGATAAGTTACTTTTTTATTTTTAAATGTACTATTTACTAAGTTAATTCCCAAGATAAAATCATTTAGGTTGGTATAGATTCAGCTACTAAACTACAGCTATTAAACTGAAACTTAAATTTAAATATTTCGAATCTTATTCAGAAAAAATATATTCCCTTACATGGCAAGAGTATTAAAACTTCAACAATCTTTAATTTAGCTGACAGAATCAATTTCTTTATTTTGATGAGCTGTTTAAAGCCCTTTAATTGGATTTTTCTTATTACCTTCAACACCATCAGAACAGAAACAGTGTCAATGCCATCAAACCGAATTCTAGGCAGGAAGAACTTTTACTGGCACTTTAAGTGAATGCCAAAAACCACGCCCATGCTGACTACAAGTTAAAAGAAACAAAAGTAATTAAAGCTAAACTTTCCTCTCATTCCTTATTTCTTGCCCACTTTTTTCTTCTTTCTATTTGGCTTAGAATTTTGCTGTCACAGCTACCACACACACACAAACACAGGAACACACGCACACAATCAAATGCCTACCAATTTGGACCACACACAGTTGTTGGGTCTTTTCAGTTACAGTTTAAGTTTTCATTTTGTAGCCTCAATTGCGTTGCGTAAGCAGACTCCAGGGACAACAGGGCAACATTTCAATTGAAATTGACTTTGCGTGAGGGCGGCGGCATCAGGTTTTTCTTCCTTCTATTCTACTCCTTTTTTGTTTTTTATTTTCTTTCTTTTTTTTTCTCGGCACACAAAAAGGATTGGAACCCTTAGGCCATGGCACTCAAATTTTCATAAAGTGAAATCAATAACAGGGCGTATACGTAATTGTAATTGTCAACCAGGCAGTCAAAAAAAATATACGAGTATATATACATATATATATTTATATATATATCTGTCACTCGTGCGAATCTTATATTAAGTATAAAGATGAAATATATTTATTTGTCAGAAACAATTGACGAAACTTTTGTGGAATTTTCCTAGTTGAACAACTTGATTTGGCAATACAAAGAGATAAAGCCCAGAGCATCATTATTTATGCCAATCAAAAAAGATTTTAATAAATTGCCAGACAAGAGGAAACAAGTAAAAGTTTACCACCCACAACCTACTCCACATGTTGTGGATTAATCAATTCAATGCATGAAAAGGCCAAACATCAATAGAAACAAATATGCACATAAATCTATTTCGATTCCAAAGAGAGCAAAGCGAAAAGAGAAAGAAAGGAAGAATATGTTAAACGAGACCCGATTATATAGTCAAAATGCCCACAATAAAAGAGAAAAACACAATTTTAATATTTTGTGGGGATGTCAAGTAGGAGCTTGTTAGTTGGTTAGTTTTTTTTTTCCTTTTTTTTTTTTTTTTGTATGTTCTATTTTGATTTACTAAAATATTTATTAAAAGTTTATTAAAATACTTTTGTTTTTTTGGTTTTTATAATCCACATTTATAGTTTATCATATCGATATTTTATATGTAGCATATTGTATAGTATTATATATCTCTATATATATATATATATATGCATTAGTTGTTGTTGCTTGTATATTTATATATATATATATATAGAACTATCTCTTTATATATATGTATATATAGATGTATATGTTTGTATAATATTGCATACTTTGCGGCATTTACAGACTAAAATGTTGCCATCGATTATAATCAAATTCAAGGCTAATTTTTCATGTATTTCGCTTTTAAAATTTATTCTAAATTTTCTTCTTTTTTTTTTATTTTCTATTTGTTGTTGTGTACAACAAAAAATTTGACTTAGTTGGAGGTATTTTCTGTCAGTTTGTGTTGTTGTATTTGTATTTATTAGATTAGTTTTATTGTCCCAGTAAAAAGTTACAACTGGCTGGTGGTGTGAAAATACATAATTGTTGCAAATTAACCCAAAAGATTTGTCGGCATGGCAAATGGCAAAAGTAATGCCCCTTGAAAATGACTAGACATTTATATAATTCAAAGGAAAAATTCCCTTCTGCCAGACACAATGACAAATGAGTCGAAGAATACGAAGTCAAGAGCCAATTGTGAAGAGGTTAAGGTTACTATATTCATTATATTTATTCACTTTCTGCTTTCAACTTGGAAAAACGGAACTTAAACTGTGGCAACCTGTTGCCAAATAATATAAGCAAAATTTCTATAATTTATTGCAATTAATCAAGAGAAAATGTTAAGTAACAAGGAAACGGCATTTGAATGAACTTCAAAAGTCTTGAGCCAAGTCCCAGACACAAGAGATGACTTTCAATCTTTCAAACATTAATCAAAATCATCATCATCAGACAGCCAGCCGCCAGTTGCAAGGAAAATAATATATAGAATAGAAGGAAAGGAATTCACCTAAAGTGCTTGTCACCTTGGCTTATCTTCGACTTCTATGACTTGAATTATGATGATTTGGATAAAACGAGTAACGGATATGTTCAGTTTATTTGTATGTGTGCGTTTTAGTGTCTATGTGTTTGTGTGGTTAAATTTTATATATATATTTGCTAGCCACAAATTTATAGCTAATATATGCTAAAAAAATTTACTTTAATTTATCCTTTGAATTGATTTTCGACTCATCTGAAGCATTTTATTCGTTTTTGAGGTATATTTATTAGGCTCACGCTATAGAAAAAGTGACACAACATTTAGTTATTTTTTTTTTTAATATATTTTTGTTTCATACTCTAAAATTTTGTATTTAGTATTCTTTCGCTTTTATTTTGCTCTATGTTTGTGTTTTTTATGATTATAGCTAAATGCGAGACACATACAACAAGATTTCGAGGTAGTAAGAGGACCATAAAAAAAAAGAAAAATATAAAAAAACAATCTCCATTACAATGTCAACGGTATTTTCATCTATTTTCTTTTTTTTTTTGTATTTTTATTATGCTTTATTTTGTATTTAATCGTTTATTGTTGCTGGTATTTGGTAGGTAATTATTTGGTAGTTAAATTTGTTCAAAAAGGTCATTGCACACAACATTTACTCTAAAGGGAGGGGCGGGGATTGTGTATTGAACTATCAAAATTGTATTTGGTTTTTTTCCTTTTAATTTTGTATTATTTGTATATTTTAGTTAAATTTGTATGTATATATTTATATAGATATATAAATTTATGTATGTATATATGTATACACGAGGTATATATGGTAATTGCAAGTGCGTTTTTTTAACACTCACTGGCAACACACACACACACAATAACAGCCACACTTTTGTTTGTGTAGCTGGGTGTGTAGGTGTGTGTGAGAGTGTATGTATATATGTACTTATGCATGTACTGAGGTATATGTGGTATATTTCATTTGTTGTTGCATGTTGTATGTAGTTTATCTTGTTCGATTCTCGATCTCGATTCTCACATGTTCACTATAAAAAACATTTTGCACTCGTTCGCTATAAAGCTATACATTCTTGATTCCTCACAGTTAAAAACACCCCCGACCTGCACTTCATTGATACACCCCCTCTCATGCTAAACAGTTATCCTACATACATTAACGGCATTAAAAAATTTCAACTAAATCTTCATTCTTCTCCTTTTGTTTTTGCCTTTTCAACATATTTGCTACAGAAATTTGACATTTGCAATCTGATTCATTAATACTAGATATAAATTATTATATATCGATATTCATTTTGAAAGATTAGGCATATGAGTTGATTAATTTATTTTAGTTAAAGCCACATCGATTAATTTTTGAGAGTTTTCTTCTAACTTATCTTTTTTATTTTTGTTTTCGCTTTTCGAAATGTATTTTTTTTTTTTTTTTTTGTAGCGAAAAATCTGCCTGGTGTTATACTGTCTAAATTTAGGATTTTATATTAATTATATTTTTGGTTTTCGTTTTGTGTATATAATTTTTGAGAGTTTCTGGCTCACAGTCTTTTCGGGCTATAATTATTCATATTCATATATACACTCAACTTTCGAGTCGAGTTCAAATGCTGACCGACTAAATGATTATCGAGAAGAGGGGGGGGGGGAGAGAGGGAAAAAAGTATTCTAAATTGTCTGGTATTTGTATTTGTCTAGTTAATTACTTAAGAGTCATTTGCCATATAATTATCATCGTCTTAATTATTGATTAATTGCTACATGTATAATAGGACTTTGAGGATTGCTTATCAATTTTTTCTAAGTGTTACGATGTGTACGCGATTTCTATGTATATATATATATATATACTATATATAATATATATATCATTTTCCTAGTTAAGCGTCTCATTGCGATTGGTTGTATTCAATGAAAGGATTTGCAACTGGCTGGGAACACATTTGGCTTTCGTAAAGTTTTTTATTTAGTTTCAGATATTGACGTCTTTATTTGCTTCTTTTTTTATTATTATTATAATTTGGAGGTAGTTAGTTTTACTTTTTTGTGAATGCCGCATATATACGAGGTAGTTGCGGTTATTTTGTTTTTTTTTTTTTATTGTTTTTATTCTTTAGTCTGTCTGTCTAAATACAACAATTAAATCTTGATTAATTCTATTCGCCTCACCCTTGATTCGCAGCAAAACAAAATATAACAAAAGTGGAAACGGAACAAAAAAAATAAAAATAAGAAAAGTAAATCTTTTACATTTGTAAAAATATGCAAAAAAGAAATCTATTTGAAATGCAAATGTAGACAAACATTTACACAATGACGCAAAAACAAATGATTCCCAACCACTCACTCTCTTTGCGTGTGAGTGTGTCAGTGTGTAAGTGTATCAATGTGTGTGTGTGTGTAGGCCTAGAAATGCGTCGGAGTTAAGTTTGGGAGCTCGTGAAGCACATAAAAACAGAAGCTCAAAATATATATACACATATATATATATAATACAGAAAGAGAAACGTACCACCCACAAAAACTAAAGAGAGAAACACATGCAATAGAGAAAGGGCAACAGAGAAAGAGAAAGAAAATAATAAGAGAGTCCTGCTTCTGCTCCTTGAGCCTAAATCTAGTGAAAGTGAGAGCTGAGCAAAATGTCAGCTGTAGGCTCAAAATTGAGGAGCAATGTGTGGGCCACATTAAAGGATAGACACTGATAGCATTTGGTATTTGTTAAGGACGAGGTGCAAAATCAATACCGAAACAAAAAAGAATAAAGAAAAAAAAAATGGTAAGCTCAAACAAAAATGCGGCACGCGCTGCCTTTAGCCATAGAAAATAGGCAATAAAAGAATGCTAATATGATATATGAAGCAAGAAGTTGGGGGAGGGTAAGGATGGGTAAGATGGGTAGGATGAAGCCAAAGAGAATTCAATGGCCCGACTAAAGTAGTGTCAATAGTGCGAAGAAATTGTTGTTGGGACAAGGCACAAGAAATGTGTGTATGTGCGTTGCCTACCTTTAGGCGTTGTTTAGAGTAAATAATTTTAAATTGGAATAAAACGATGGGAAATACGCACTCATCAACGACTTGCGTGTAAATTGTGTGTGTATTTTTTTTGGGTTCGAGTTCGAGTTTATATTTATGATTTCAGCTTATATCAGAAACAACCGAATGTGCGTCAGACACGCCAACCAAAAAAATGAAAGAAAAAAAAAACGAAACGAAAGTTAATTAAACTTGGCTCAGTCTTCGACACAATGAAAAATTTGTTGTGTAATGAATAATGGGGTGGCGGTCGGTCGGTAGGCTGATGATGTAGATTGCCCACCGTTGGAACCAACTCCCACACCACCCTGTTTTCAATTTCCTTCAGAATGTAGGTCAGTACATGACAGCTAACATATGAAAAATCGATAAGGGATTATATAGGGATGGATTATGTTATTTTAAATAATAAATTTTTTAGTAAAATAAGTAAAGAAAAAGAAAATTCATTTTCATTGGGTTTTTGTTGTTGTTCTTGTAGTTGGTATCTTTTTTTTTTTTTGTATATATGTATTTTAAAAACAAAATTTAAAAATTAATATATAGGTATATGTATATATATATGTAAATTAAAAGCTGCTGATCCGAAATCGGGTGGGCTCGTCGAGAAAATGTTTTTTTTTTTTTTTAAGTTTTGTTTTTCGTTTTTTCATTTTGGTTTGCTAAGCCTTCTATGGCCAACCGAGAATGGTTTTTACTCTTTTGTTTGCTGCCCTAGGAAAAGCTTATAACACTAGGATTGATTGATTGTGGTTGTTGTCTCTCGCTTTTATGTGTTCTTTGTTCTTTTTGTTTAATTGCTAAATAAGTGTATAACTATATGTATGTATGTATATAATTATATATCTTTCGATATATGCATATGTATATTTAGGGACTACAGCTGTTTCTCTCTAGCTTGACTTTTTTGTTTTTGTTATCGCCTATTAGTTAATATGCAAGAATTTCAGCTAGCTTAGTTATCATCATTTCTCCTTTAAACTTTTACATATTTTCATCTGCTATTTATTTTTTTTTTCAATTGAATTTTCATCTCATTTGTACGTTCAGCGCTCGAATTTCAAATTTGTTTTGTAACTTTCTTGTTTTTTTTTTTTGCAAATTTACATTTATTTTACTATGATTTCTCTTTTTTTTTGTTTGCTTGGGTTTTGGCAACAAAAAGCTCAACAAATAAATCAATTCGAAACACAAAACATTTTTGAGTACAATATTCCTATTTTCTCGTTTTTTTTTTTTTGCTGGTGTCTTTTTTACATACTTCGCCGCCTACTTCTTGCCTGCATTTCCTGCATCTTCTTCTTCAGTCAAATCGCTTACACATCTAACAAATTCCTTCAACAATTTAACAATAAAAATGAACATAATATAATTGTTTAAATTTAAAAACCTGATGCCATAATTTTAAAACAAATAAAAGAAAAAAGGAAACGATAAGTGAAAGAAAAGCAAATGCTATCACAGTGGAAAAAAGAAAACTGAATTGTTTTGTCATATTTGAATTTATAGTTTATATGTTTGTTTGTTGGTTTTTTTTGTTGTTTTTTTTTTTTTTGTTTTGTTCACAATTTTATTGCAATTATTATTCTTTTTGTTGTGATGCTTGTGATGGTAGTCACGTCTAGAATCTATTATTTGTTTAGTTTCTTTTTTAATTTTAATATTATTATTTACAACAGAATATGCTCAACAGAATATAACAACATTGGCTTATGGTCAACTTAAAAACGAAATCAACAAATCGCGCCAAGCTAAAACTTACAAATTAGAGATAACTTTCGCTTTATCGATAGATCGCCGACACCGATATCGCGCACTATTTTAAATAGTCTACAAAATTTTATAAATTTAAAGTCTGCACACAGCTGCATCGGAAGCAGCACACACTTACACTAAACGCTATAACTAGATCCAAGACTATATAACTTTAAAAACTAGTCTAAAGACTAAAGCTAAGACACTCCAAAAGAGTTTTGTTTTTGCCTTTTCTTTTGGTTATTTTTTTTTTGTTTTCAATTTCATTCTGTTTTATACTATATATAAAATCGATCCATTTACAAAGACAAATTGCAGAGATGGGGGGGGGGTTTTTTTTTGTCCATAATTAAACCCAATTATTGGGTTTTCATAGCCAGCTATTTGGGTGGTTAAATGGCAGGAGACTCTAGACTTGGATTTAAACTTTGGCCAGCTGCTTTTTGGGCCGCATTGGCACAATGCAATAACCGGCACTTATATCACGTCCACTGACCAGTAAATTCTTAAGCACCGAATTGGATTGCTGTTGCTGCTGCTGCTTCTGCAGCTGTTGCTGCTGCTTGCCCTCGGCTGTGGCTGCTGCTCCTGCTGCTGATGCAGCTCCCGCTGATGATGAGGACCAACGATCGCCAGCCGCTCGCTTCGAAGCCTGCGTTTGCTGTTGGCTGGAATCCTTGCCAATTAGTTGCTGTAACAACTGTGGTGATTGTACATCTAGGCTAACGTTGCCACTCTTTAAACGTTTGGATTCAATGGGATTTCCTGAACTTGTCTGTGTACTCAAATGACGTTTGTTGCCATGACTTTGCTGCTGCTGCTGCTGCTGTTGTTGTTGTTGCTGCGGCAATATAGCTTGCAATATTGCCGTTGTCCGACCATGTGCAGAAATGGGAGCTTTACTCTCCACCAGACGTATGGTAGCCTTGGTGGTCACTGGTGCTATGGTGGTACCATTTAATAGCTTCATAGCTGGTTGTTTGGCTGTTGGCATTATTAGTTCATGCAACTGTTCCTGTTGTTGCAACATTGTCTTATTATTTTGTATTGTTATCAATGGCACAGAATTTAAAATGATATTCTGTTGCTGATGTTGTTGCTGCTGTTGCTGTTGTTGCTGCTGCAATAGCAATTGTTGCTGATGTATCAACTGAATGGTGGTCACCTTATTGGCCCCCATTGGTGATGGTGAGACAGCTGGACTGCTTGTGGCAGCATCTGCCACATGCATCTGCAGCAATTCACTCCAATCTAGAGTTGTGGCTATAGCAAAAGAAGTGGAAACAGTTAGTAAAGAATCAAATTAATTATATATATATATGTATATATCGCTCTCTTTCTAGTTATGTGGAAATACGCCGAGGCTAATCTTCTGTTTCTTTCGTCATATAATTTATTAACAATTTATTATACTATAAGAAAAGAGGAAAGAATAAAAAAAACATAATTTGTTTTGCCCATGACATTGATGCTAATTTAAAACAATAATATTTTGTTTGCTAAAAAAAATGGAAACATTTTCACAGTGTTTTGTTGCCAACGATCAAGATGTATACTAGATAAATATATATATAATTATATTATGTATATATAAATTCTTTTATATATATGTATGTATACATTGAAGATATATACCTATTCTTGTGCAGACATAACTCACTAAAGCTTAAGTCGCAGCCAGTGTATATTAGTGAAATATTCAAATAATTTTTGATTTGGAAAACGAGCATCTGTCAATGAAGCCAATACAAGTGACAGCCTGCTCTGACTCCCTTGACAGGCGGATGGGGCATCAATCACAACGTAACGTAACCTAAACGAAGGCCCTTTCGCTTGAGTTGACATGTGTCAAAAGGTAAGAGAGCAATGTGTGAAAATTATGCTTAATTATTTAGACACTCCCCGAAAAGAAAAAAAAAAACAAAATAAAATAGGTAAGCAAGAAAAAGAACTAACAAACAAAAAAAAAAATGCTTATACCCACATCAATTAGCTCTCCCGCAGCTTTAACGTGACATCTTCAACACAAAATATATATGTATATATACATACAAATACATACATATATATATAAATGTATATATATATGCCGTCACATACATATAAAAAAGTTTTGCTTTTGATTTTCTTTAGCTATTTTTACAATGTAGGCGTTCATAATCTGCATAGCTGAGTGTGTGTGTGTGTTTAGAAGAAGAATAAGATAATAAATGAAAGAAAGAAAGGAAATTCTTATACTTATTTTTAGTCATACATTGGCCATTAAAATTAGGCCTCTTCCAAAAGAGGGGTAAAAACGGACCACGGACATACATTTCACTATCACTTTTTACACCTCAAATCTTAATATATTTCCACATTCTATTAGAGATTGGTGTATTTAATACTTACAATCCTTGCTATAGTCATTCTCAAATGCATCCTCAATGGAATGACATAGACCGGGGGGCATTGGCACCTCATATTTCTCTTTTTTACACTCAATGCTAAGGTTAATCAATTGCTGCTGTTGCTGTTGTTGATGTTGCTGCTGTTGCTGCTGCTCTTGCAATTGCAATTCCTGTTGCAATTGCTGCAGACTTTGTTGCTGCAAACGCTCAGATACACAATCATCATCATTGGCTCCATTATTGTTCAATATAGAGAGTGTTCCGTTTCCTGTACCACAGAGCAGAGCTGCCAACTCGCTTGAATCGCTGGCAAACACATTTGATTGCTGCTGTTGTTGCTGCTGCTGTTGCTGATGGTGTTGCTGCTGTTGCATTGGTGATGGCGATAACGACGACACTGTCGATGCCGGCGATGAACATAGCGAATTGGAGAAATGCTGATGTTGCTGCTGTTGCTGCTGCTGCTGGAGAGTTGTCGTTTGCTGTTGCTGCTGGTAGGTATTGTTGTTATATTGCTGATGCTGCTGCAATGACTGCAATTGCTGTTGCATGGCATCGATATCCTTCGGCACCATTGTCTGCAGATCCTCAGGCGGACACCACATGAGATCTGTCTCTGTGAGCAGGGGCATATCATCGCCAATGGGTATATATGGGGCACGCATGCCGAAATCAACAAACGAGAAATCATCCTGTGTCAACGAATTGGGACTACACAAAGATGGCAGACTGCTGTCCTCGGGACTCTGTAAAGTAGACAAAGAAAAATAAAATAAAAACAATTAGAAATAGATTTATATTATTCTAATATAGTTTAAATAATTTACCTTTGATGTTATGCTGGGCGAATGCAAATGTTGGGAGCAATTCGTATCGTTTGATTCCTCACGATAATTGAACAGTGGATCAATATTGCTGCTGCTGTTACTATTATCGTGATGATGATGGTGCTGTTGCTGCTGCTGCTGTTGGTGGTGGTGATGATTATGTTGCTGCTGTTGTTGGCTGCTGTTGTTACTGTTGTTATTACTGCTGCCTGGATTGGTGTTGTTATTACTGCTGCTGTTGCTATTGGCTGCAACTGTTACTCTAACTGCTGAATGCGGACTGAGGGGACTATTGTTGCTGGTGTACTGTGGACTGCTGCTGGTATTTGTGGAGTTGCTATGATATTGTTGGCCACTTGCCGTTGTCGAACAGGTTGTCGAATCTAACGAATTGATATCATCGGGCAGCAGACATGAGCCCATAAGACCAACTAGCATATCTCCAAATGGTGTAATCTCATCCAGCTGTATGCAGGCTGTGTTGGCCAAATGGCGAGACAGATCATCAGGTTCCTCTTTGAGCACTACAAAATTGAAGAAATGAAGACAAAAACAAAAAAGAAAATGGTCAGAGATCATTGTTAATTTATTTGGTGCCAAAACTTTGAAAACTTTTAGTGCTCTATTGCTAAATGAGAGTATAGCGTCGCCTCTTCCAAAATGTTAATTAAATGCACAAGCCAAACACTTGACTTGACTTGACTTGACTATCGACAACTTGCTGGCCCAAAAAAAAAAAAAAAAAAAAAAAAATAAACTGAGAAAAAAATTTTCATTCATTCATCGCTGATGCTCCAGCTTGCTTCCTCCCTTCCCTCTCTTCTTTTGTTCCCCCCTCTAGTTGGCTAGTTCTCTGGCTACCATCTAATTGACAGCTTTCAATTGAGTCTAATTGAAAATTGTTTTCGTTTTTTCGTGAATTTGTCGATTTATGTACGTGCCTGGTAGTTTCTCCCTTCTCGGGGACAGCCATGATTTTTATTAGTAGCTCTCTCATAACTGAGAGGGGCTCATTAATCAAGAATTCGAAAAAAAAAAACTTTTCCCTTGACGTATTTTGAATATATTTTTGCAAATGAAATAAAATCAAATATTTTCAATTTTAATGAATTGAATAATTTCTACTGAACCAGCTGCTTTCTCAACCCCAGCTTCTTATCACGCGCAGCTCAGGCAAAGATCTTGACTTCGATTGATTGTGCGGGAATGAAGACGTCAGAAGCCATCACTGGCCCGATCGCAACTATCTACATATAATATAAATATATGCATACACCTGTACTATACAAACATCTAAATATATACATATATAAATGTATTATATGGAAATGCAAATAGAAAACCGGTCTTAACCGACTATAAAGCAATGTAAATGAACATTTAAATGCATCTAGGTGCAGTCTTCAACTATCTATAAGTAGCTCAATCTAATAAATTTGAATTAAAAGTGACAGCCATAAAAAAATAGAGTCAAGTTAACTCCTTATTAAAAACTATACACTAAAATATGTAAAATAATCCAGAGACAGGCAATTAATTTGATAAGAAAGTGCTGCCAGTTGATAAAAAATTATGGGTCACACTAGTTAAAGTAGTGTTGGTCAACGAATAAAAAATAGTAAATTATTATTGATTGTTTCCATGGGATTTTAAATGGAATTAAAGTAAATCCTTTATCAATATTGCCTATCTAATCGGAATATTGTTTGCTGTCAAACCTTTATCAATCATATTTTTATAATTGTCCCTTCTCCTCTCCTAGCCTTGCTGTTGTTCTATTTTTGATTACATTGCAGTTATATACAGTCATAATCAACATCAAATAAAGAATATAAAGGGCTTTGCACAGGTTTTATAGAATGCTGTTTTTTTTTTTCTCTATCTCGTTCACTCTTACTGACTACGGTGAGTAGGTGCATTTGACACAAACAAATTAATTAACAATGCAACACGACCAAAGGCCTGGCTACATGATCTCTCTTTCTCTCTATCGTTTATATGTCTCTTTCTCTATCTAACACCTACCAAATGAGTCTTATAATTATGGCACTCGAGTGTTACTCAAAGTAGTTTTCTTTTTATTTTGTTTTTTAGATTTTTCCTTATGGCGCATGATATTACAATGCAGTTCCCTCTATATGTAGGCAGAATACAAGGCATATAGTACCATGGGGGGTATACATACATACAAACATACTTACATATACTTTCGAGTACTATTTTTCATTAAATATATTTACTAAGTGTTTAAAGTGCAAGGCCAGTGGCAGGCATTCGATATGAATTGCATTTAGCGTCTGGCTAACAAACTGACAAAAACTCGGCCTATGTAGGCAATATCCGTGCTCTCTGTGTGTGTGTGTATGTGAGAGGGTTTTTGGGGCAAGGTTAATAATACATAGTTAACAACATTCTAGCTTTAATATGTTCTAGGTGACGCAGCATTTGAAAGGCATCTTTGCACTTGAAACATATTCAATGCACTTGAGCCAAAGATGAATAGAAATATAATTTTGGATTTTGAAAGTTTTGTTGTTATTTTTTTTCCTATTTTTTTTTTTCATATACAGGTTAAGCGATTTAAATATGAAAAGTAATACTCATGATCAACGCGTGACGAGAAGGAGACACTACTACAACACGACCGGCAGACCAAGACTAAGTATTCTCAATTTAAATAAATTTATGTCATCATCTGCAATTGAAGGCAACGACGCAGACATTTCATTCCATTTCTTGTGGGTTGACTCTGTTGCATGATTATGAGTGTGTGAGTTTGTGTGTGACGTAGTTCCAAATCAAAATTGAAATATATAAAATAATAAATGTTTGCCAGTGCCCCCGGACATAAGTACTTAAGACTAACAGCCATAAGAAATGGGGAGTAGAAAAATATAAATATACGAAAGAAAAAAGAAAAACGGGGACAGAGCGTGATACTCGAATTTTATGTAAGTCGACAAAACAACAAAGTGGTTGTGACTTGTGCATGTGTGTGTGTGTGTGTTTTTTTTTTTTTTTTACAAAAATCTAATAATTGGTAGTCATATCAGCTTTGAACTTGAACCGTGCAACCAACCAACATCTGAAATAGGAGCAACAGCAGCATCTTGGCATTAAGTTTCATATTTGATTAGGCGACGATTGACTTTATTTTGTTTGCTGACCCGATCACTATGCGTGATAATCACGATAGGGCTGCGTTGTAGCGTCATACGATTTGCCATCGATATAAAAAAATCAACAATTAATTGCTACTATACAAAGTGAATGAGGAAGGGAGGAGGTTGGAAATTATCCAAAAAGTGGGAGGGACGCATTGTAACAACAATAAACGTGTTGTTATTTATGGTCTATGTTATCATTACAAATATTTGCCTCTCTTTTATAGATTATAAATGGGATAACAACATAAAGTAATTATATAGTTGGTGGAAGTGAATTTGTTATTGTTGTTCTAGTTCTTCTTCCTTCTAATTTTTTAACATTTTTGTTAGCACGTGTGTAAGTGTATTTTGGGTGTCATCAAGGCCAGTTTGACTTCCATCCACTTTAGTTAAGCAAGGCATCATGTTGAGTGTTATCACTCTCGTTGTAATGACAGATGATTAAGTGTTACAAACTGATTAAATTTAATAAGTGGAATATTTTTTAAATTTAAAAAAAAACCAAAGGAGGGAAAACTACCTCAAGGAAAATACGATAGATTAATATCAACAATCTAAAACAATAAACAACACCTGAAGCTCGATTATACAAGGCAACACATATTTCTATCATAATTTCTATTGACGCCCCTTGAGTGTAATTACATGTATGTTAAGTAATTAATTACTATAAAATTCTTTTTAAATAAATATGTTGCAGGCAATATAGAAAAGAATATGTTCTAAAGAAAGAAATAACCTGAAAATGTGCAGGAGCTTTGCCTTCAAACGGATAACTATTTGGGAACTATTTTTTTTTTACAACTTTATCGAAAAGTCTTTAATCACTGAAGAATCTTTTACTTGTTGCTTGGTGTTTTCTTTTATAATGAAAGGAAATGAAATTGATGCCTTAAAACGAAGTATTTCCCTGTTTATTTATGTGCCACAAAATAAAAATAAATATAGAAAATGAAAAATAGAAAGAAAAAAAAAAAGAAAAAAGAAAGGGGGGGTAAAAAAGTGAACCAAAATGTCAACAGCAAGAAACGAAAAAAGAATAGACAAAAACGAGAAAAATAAATACAAAAAAAGAGACAAAAATTGAAAGCGATTTGTGAGAAGAAGATGCTGTTGGTGCTGCCAAACATTGGATAGATAGATATATATATACACATACTTATATGTATGTACACTTGGATCTCCCTTCAATGGTAACGGCCAATAGGTGTCAGGGGGTGGGAGACACATGCCAGACAGCCGTACCAAAGCCTGATCCATGGCCAGGCCTTGGCACACGCGCCAAAATTTTACTTTTTTTCTCTCTGGACGACAGGCACCATCACTTAACATATTAATTGGCTCAAGTTAATATTCATATTTTTGGTTTCTGCTGGGCATTCGTTTTCTTCGTTTTTACTTTTTTTTTTTTGTGTCACCAAATTGTGAGAATATACATAATACCTATACATACATATGTAGGTATTTAAAGGGGATGGTAGAAAGCTTCATATTTATATATGTACATATATCTATATATATGTATGTGGTATACATATATACTTATTCTTTCTCTCTTGCTTTGTTATGCTAAAATATTCTTGCAGTGTATGTAATCTTGATGGGAATGCGTAATATCAACAATATGACATGATTATGACATAAGAAGAGGGGCATAAAAATGAAAACAACAACAATCAAGCAATTTCCAACCGGCAAAATGGTTATATGCATTCCATATATGTGCATAGTATAGAAAACAACAAAAACCACATTAACTATATACATACATACATATATATACACTTATATGTACATATTTGCCTTTATCAGGCGAGGACTGAAACTTTGTTTACAAATTGCAATCCAGTTTTCTTCTCTTTTCTCAAGTACCCTGTAGTCTTAAAGGCTTACAAAGAGTCCATATTTGTTGATTATTTTATATATAATATATTATTTTTGCTTGATCAGGTGTATATAGATCTGATTAATTTTTTTTCAATAGAATTCAAGACCCTTTAATCATATACTAACATGGATATTGTCAATTTGTTTGCGACTAAAATAGGATTTAAAAACATTTTTATTACTTCATTTCAGAGTAACTTAAAGTCAATCAACCGATCGATCAATCTAGACATAAGAAATTTTCTTTCTGGTTGTCTTTAGAAAAAAATAAAAATAAAATAAACGTGCATAGTTTTATTTGCGCAAATTGCGGCCTTAGTTTGTATGTGCAGATAAGGCAACTGACTGACTGAATGACTAAATGACTAAATGATCAACTGACTAACTTAAATGACTGACTGACTGACTAAATGACTATTAGACCTTACCAATTAAAACGCGCTGTCACGACAATGCGTCAAATCACATCAAATATTGCGCCCGAGCGTCATTAAACCTCTTCACATTTGTGCTTGCATTTTTTTTTTTAGAATTTCTAAATAGGCAAACCCTAGTCGGTAAATATATACATACATACACTCGTATATACATATATGAATATGTATGCATTTTTATATATACACATTTATGTGTTTATATACAATATATGTATGTATATACATATAAGCTGACATTAGCCTTGATCGTTGCAAATGCACTTTACTTGAAATTACCGGCGATTGCACTACAAAATTGAAATGTTATGAATCTTTCCTGGATTTTATTTTGTTTTGATTACCCTTAAATGCGTAATACTGTGACGAAAACACATATTTATGGGATGGCTATATAACCTATAATTATTTTTATGTGATATTGATAGAAAATATAAATCTATTTCTGTAAGAGTTATGGAATCTTAGAAATCTTTGATTTCTCAATAAAACTATAACATATTCAGTATTTGTAATATAAAATAGATAATCTTAAGACGTTTAAAAAGTAAGAACTCCCACTGATTATTGGTCCCTATTATCTACAGCTTATAGTATTATTGTATAAGAGACATTTATATATAACTGCAGGTCTACAAAAATCTTGGATTATTATTATAATCTGGCAGATATTTTCTTTTTATCTTTTTATGACAATTTGCCATTTATAATTTTAGATTATAAAATGAAATGCTTAACTTTTTCCCAAAATAGACGATAGTAAAAATAATCCCAGCGCCATCCCCATATCTGATATTCACTGATTAGATACACTTGAAAAAAAATGTTACTTTCGAATTATGTTTATAATGGAATTATAAATACATAAATATTATTTTATATTTCCCAAGTGTAGCATTTTTTTCTAAACGTTTCCAAGTTCAATGGAATTTTTTCATTCTTCGCTTTGTTTTTGTGACGCTAAATTCTATGACTAATTTTAGTTTTTATTTAATCTAATGGTTGATATATCTGTTTACTTACTTGTTAAACCTCGACCATCATCAGCAAATGTTAGAAATCCTTTATTCATATCTTGTGTTTGTGTTTGATTCTGTTGCTGTTGTTGTTGTTGTTGCTGGTGAAGATTCTGCAATTGATTGCTAGATGATAGAATAGCAGCCGTTGTTGTTGTTGTTGGCGGCAATGTTTGCTCAGCGGCGGCAGCAACGACAGCAGCAGCAACGTTGAATGTTGTTTTTCTTAAATTTACCGGCAATGTTGTTGTTGTTGTTGCCGGTATTGGTGATGTTGTTGGTGTTGGTGTTGCAATATTGCGAAAAACTGAAGCAGTCACCGATTTGGGACGTTTCTCTTCTAGACGCAGCAAATTAGTATTATTGCTGTTGTTGTTATTATTATTATTGATTATTTGTGAAGTTATTGTGCGTGGACCAGGTGAATGATTTTCACGCTTAATCAGCAGCAATTCGGCGGGCAATTGTTGTTGTTGCTTCTTATCGTTGTTTGCACTTGCAGCAGCAATTGTTGTTGTTGTTGGTGTTGTTATTGTTTCAGTTGTTAATTTGCTTAGTTCCTTTATAGTTTCTTTAGTGTCAATTGATTTAGTTGTATTCTCAAGCTCGATGGTTGTTGCAGTTGCAGTTTTTGCTTCAGTTGTAGTTGTTGTTGTTGGAGTTGTTGATTCGTTAATTATAAGATTTTCGTTTAATTTAGCAGTTATTGTTGTTGTTGTTTCTGGTTTATTAGAGTTGTTGTTGTTGTTATTGGTGTTGCTGGCTTCAATTTCAACTGTTTCCTTGATTTGTTGCTCACTTGCCGCCGTTTGTTGTGCAAGTGAATAAATCTCATGTTTATTCTCAAGATTACTGCAACAGAAAATGATGCACAAAACGCGTTTTTTCGTAATGATATTCATATATATATAAAAAATTATGAAATTCTTTTTGTTGCACTCGTTTGTTGTTACACCACAGCAATAAAAGCACGCGACATAAATTATCGAAAAAAAAAAATTATGTTCATCTTTCTTTTTTTTTTCATCTCGTTTTTTTCACTCAATTAACACTCGGAAAGTTTTCGTTTTTGTGGTTAAGCCACATTTTTTAAGTTAATCGGGGGTTAGTATATTACTAATTAAATCAACTAAAATACAAATATTCTATTTAGTGAGCCGAATTGAGCCTTTAATAAGTAGTATTGCCTGATAATGGTTACAAATATATGTATACATCATGATTGACATTAAATTCTCGATTTTCGATTTGTTTTGGCAATGGGGAAAATTTCCATTATTATGATAAGGTTTTTTCAACCCAAAATTTTATAGTCACGAGTACCTTGCCTGTGTCAAATGTAGTGTCTGTCATTGCACGTTTCCATATAACCGACTTAACGAACCATTGGTCTTTCATTTTTACACAACTAACTACCCCTCTTTTTAAGATTTTGGCCCTATCAATTATCCATTCGAAGTATTAAATGTTGTACATAAAGTCTGATAACACGGAAACTCACAAAAGTGGGTGTGTCTGGCTGGCAATAACAGCAGCAGAACCAACAACAACACTCATCTATGGCAACGAATAGAAGAAAAAAAAAATCGTAAAACAGAATTCGAACCGGACCCAAATTGATAAGAATTCGCTCTATCTATCTAGTAATCTCTCAAGAGCCAATTCCAAACAAGGTAGGAAGAGATAGAGCGAGAGAGGAGGAAAAGCACAGCAACTAAATCAAATTAAGGCAAACTAAAATTTTTGCTAGACCAAAATTAAATTGTACGACTTTAAAATGTTGTTGTCATCGTCTTTGTCGTTTTATTTTTTGTTTTTTTTTTTTTCTGATAAGATATAGTTAGACTACGTGAAGCGATCGGCCGACTTGGCTAGCTCAGCAGAGCATTATGATTGTGTGTGTGTTTGTGAATTTGAACTGTGCATGCATTCAATGGCTGAGAATCATCAGTTAAATGCGTGAAAAGCCCGTGAGACCCCCGTGAAACTCCCGTGGAATGCCCTAGCCGATGCGTAGGACGCCAACACCGCTAACGACTGATCGTGATAATGGCCTGATGACGGCCCTCATCACACGATTGTTCTATTTGTACTTGGCCGTCAAGTGCTGGAAGCACTTAAATATTATTTATAATTTCACAAACAACAATTTTTTTGGGGGCTCGTCCCTCTGGTGAAATAGTAGAAAAGAAGGCGTTTACTGAGGGTTTTCTATGCTATATTGAATCCAAGTAATATCAAATCGAATTCGACATTGACGTGAATGGTTTTTATTTTAACAATGATGATGATCTACTTGAATGTTAATAGATACTTGAAAAGGTGACCAGCCCACCACAAAGCCAAGGTTAAATTGAGGTTGTTATGCAACCAACCAACCAACCAACCTACCAAAGAAAAGAAGGCCAAAACTACAAAGAAGAAGACAAAAAAAGGGGGAGTAGATTGATTAGAAGAACCACCTAGAGAGAGAAATGATTGTGAAATATAAAGAACATAGAGTGTTAAATGGAAACTTATAGAAAGACACAAAACACGCCCACTTAGGTAAATATTAACCGATACACAAAGAATGATCTATAACAATTGGAATACTGCCACATCAGATGACCGGAAGATCAATATATGTATATATAGGTTACCCTCCATAGAACGAATACAAAAGTCAGCGGTAACTACAATAGATCTAAATAATTGCCACATCTCTGACAATTATTTATTTGCCAGTTATAGCCAGTTAAATCCACACGAAAATCCCCCCAAAAAAATAAAAATGGTTACATCATTTTAATTAAACTGAAACTAACTAGAAAAATATCTTTTAAGAGCCAATTGAAAATTTTAAATACTTGAGAGTATGTAATATTATGATATAACCTATTCTATGCCTCTATATAGTTGAAGAAACCGTTGGAGAACTTCATCCAAGTTGTATTTAACGCTTATGGCATCGATACTCTTCCCTTGCCCCTTTTTTTTGTATTTTTTTTTTTCTTAGTGTTTTTGAGTGAAGTACGCGGAGTCAGCACATTGTATTTCGATCGCGTGATATATAGTATATATGTCTATATGCATGTAAGTTGAGACTCTCTTTCACACACGCTTACACCCAGAGACATACACGCACACGCACACATGTGGAAAGAAGACTTACTCTCAGGTACATATAACACACACACACACTCAGCGGCACGCTTTGTGTTTATTTTTTGTTTTTGCACAAATTAATTATATTCTAGAGAATATACCGGAAAGTTGGGGTTAAAGCAAATAAGGCCTAACTAAAGCACAAAACAAATGCCAGTAAAGCACTTAAAATCATATTAGCAATGAGGGAACGAGAAAAACGGGAAAATTCAGAAATACTAAATAATGATGGGACAGTTTTAGATAGATTATCTTCATATGATACAATAATCTGTGTCAGTTGCATTAACATTATATTTCTCTCGATTAGTATAATCGATTATTTCATCAATTATGTATATAGACATGGAGCTATAATAAAAGGATGTTGCGCTGCAAATATCAATATATATCAATATATCAACTTCATATATGTAACTATTGATATAAGTATCTTGACATATTAAACATTTGCAACAAAATTTCTTATTGTGTAACAGACAACAAAAAGAACTGCGTCGAGGAAATGAACAGCGGCAGGCTCATAAAAAAAAGAGAGCCAAATTGAACCAGAAAATAAAAAAGAAACAACAAAAAGACTGAGAAGAGGACAACAGCAACAAATCAAATGACTTGAGATGCTGTGCTCCTCTCTTCTGCGTTCATTTCAATTGCAGAGCAATAACGGGGTATGGCTAAAGGTCTCTCCCTCGTCTGGCATTCTATATGGGGGCACTCATTCTAACCCCCCTTTTCCTTCTATCTTGCCGCTGTACAGCCCCAAAAGCAACGTAAAATAGCAGTAATTGCTTTTGACAAAAAACAAAAAAAATACAAAAGGAAAAAGTAAAAGCAAAAACTCTCTGTATGTATGTATGTATCAATGATATTGTGCGCGTGTGTGCGACAGAATGTGTATTAAATTGAATGAACAACAATAATAAAAAAAAACAAAGAAGAAGAAGCAGATAATAGATTATATTAGTTTTAAGCAGATCACAACAGAGGTAGAAAAAGAGGCAATGACATACGCGAGATGGAGAAAGAGGGAGAGTTGTGTAATCGACTACAAAAGTTTAAAACAAATCCAGTAAGGAAACGATCTACCCATTCCTCACACGATCGTCTTCCTACCCTTCTCACAGCATCACAAACCAAATCTAATTAAATGTTCAATTAACTTTATATTCATAAAATTTAATGCAACTTTTTATGTAATGCATTTAAATTTTCCCAAAATGCAACACGCAAAAAGAGTATGTAACAAAGAGAACAAAAGAGAAAGCAAAGAAGGAAGTAAGAGAGCTCCAAAAGGGGGCCTATTCTGTGTGAGAGCAACGAAGCAAAGCCGAAAGAAGCTAAAAGAGGCAACAAAAAAAAAAAAAAGAAAAGAGTGAAACGCATGCAAAATGCAAACACACAGAAAATGCAATAAAAATAATATCGCAAATTATCGGAGAGGACTAAAGAAAAGAAAAGAGACGCAGCAGCCAGACCAGCGTTTGCAGGTTAGGATCGAGTGTTGTGTAAAAGTTGCTTCTTTTTCTAATAATGCATATTCCCGATTTTTTTTTCTCCCTTTCTAAGACCTGTAGGCTGTCAAAATGATCGGTGAACCGATCTTAATCACCATCAAAACATCGTTCTTCTCCATCTTGTCTCTTTTTTTAATATCCGTGTCTATGAACATTTTGATTTGGACTAAAAGATTTATTGTGAGGGCTCGTCTTCTATGGTCTTCTATCTAACATATTATTTAAACAAAACAAGTAATGCCAATCAAATTTCATTCTGTCTCTTTTAGTTTTTTGCAATATTGCTTTTTTTAGTTTTTTTCCAGTTTTTTTTTTCTTTTTGTGTAATTGTTTACTAATTATGATGCTTGGGCTTTGATTGCTGGCGCGTATAACAAACGTTTGCACACTTTTCTAATGATAATAATGATGGACCAGTTTATTTTTTGTTTTGCTTTTTTTTTTTTCTTGATAATCTGTATAGAAATATATATTCATTTTGGAATATATATTTATATATAGAAGTGTGTATATAGCGATTTGCTGGTCGTTGTCATTCCACGCATAATAAAGTTTATTTTTGTCAAGCGTTTAGTATATTTTCAATATTTAATTTAATGTATGATTTTATTTTTTTATAATTTTTTTTCTTTTTGAAAAACATTTTTAAGTTTTACGCAGATTTTTATGTAATTTTTGATTTTAGGTTTTTGTTGGGGAGCTTTACCTTTTTGTTTGGTTTGGTTTGGTTTCGTTTTTTTCTTTTTTTTTTTGTATTCTATATTTGCAACATTTCTTAAGCACTTTTTTTTGTTATTTACTTTTTTATTTTTGCAATATTTACAGGTTTTTTTTTTTATATTGTTGTTGACTTTTATTTATTGCTTTTTTGCTTTTCTGATATTTTGCATTTCTTTCTTTCTTATTTTGCTTCTTTTTTTTTTTGGCTTTGCGACTCGACGCTAGCTGACGAATTAAAATAAAAACGGCAAACGGCGTTTGTTTTTAAAGCACGACACAACGACGATGGGGCTACTACGACGAGAGTATAGATAGATAGATAGTTGGGTGCAGATAGGTGTAGATAGATAGCAGCACTGCAAAAGTTTTTGCTAATAGTATTTGAATATAATAACAACGACGACGGAAAAAAAATAATATAAGTTAAAGGCGTCAGTCAGCGTCCAGTGTTTTTATTGCTGTTTCTTCTAGCGTTTCTCTTCTTCATTAATCTAATTGTATGTGTGCACGAAAAACTCGGGTGCGTTTTTTTGGCTAGCGCTGCTTGCCTTGCACAGACGTCGACGTACCAGAGACGAATGAGTGGAAAGCTAGAGCAGCTGAAGGCTTGTGGTATACAACGTGAAATACGTGTCCGACGACAGCAACGACGTCGACGACGACGACAACAACGAAGAGAAAAATACCATGTAGACAGAGAGCCCCACCAGTCTGTTTGTTGTGCGGGAGAACAGAACAGAGTACTAAACTGAGCTGAATGGAACAGCAGCGGCGTCGGCGCATTCAATTTGAGTGGTTTTCCATGTACACCAATACAATGTGGTGCTGCTGTGCGATATCAGTTTGAGTCATCCCAGCGTCATCATTGTCAAGTGCTAGTATCGCTGTTGAGTGCTTTATTTCCTCCATTGAGAACAAATGTTTGCTTTCAAAAGTATTAGCTAGGTATATATTGTTTTATGTTGTTTATTTGTTTCTCTTTTTTGCCCGATTCGCATTAGCTTGCTCAATTGAGAGCCTAGTGCTAATTGTTCCCAGGTTTTTTTTTTGACCAAGATAAAGAGCAATAATTACCATATGACGACCCCCTTCTTCTAGATCAAAGACCACTAAAGAGAATGTAGGCCCTCTAATCAAATTGTAATCATTGAACTCTAGATATGGCTAAGGGAAACAACACTGATAAACTAAGTGATAACGAAAAAAATGAAAAAAAAAAAAGAGGAATTTGCACTTGCTGCGTTTCAGGTGTTGCGTCATAGGGACACCGCAGCGCCTAAAATTATGCCACGCAAAAGTCATAAAAACGGAAATCGATGGAAGGATACCAAAACCGGACAAATACGACGCAGAAAAATCAACTATAAAAGCCACAGTTAACTGCTACAGTAAACACTCAGTGAAATAAACCATGCAAATCAATAATTCTAACAAATGTATGATATTCCATATATTGGGTATACTACTGTAAACAAAATATTTCACAAATATGAACTGAAATTGCTAAAAGTAGAGGATTTTCCAACAGGCAGAAGGTCTGCCTTCTCCGCTAATTTCGCCATAAAACTAAAGCTATTGCGTGAGGATAAAAGTCAAAGATGGATACGGACATGAACATGGATAGGCTGTCTTGGAAGGACGTGTGAATAGCAGAGCAAACACACCCCCCACACACATACTTGTATGTATATTGACACACCAGTGACAAGACACACGAAAAAGCATTCTGAAGCGTTTTACGACTGTTGCCTTGAAAATATTTTAACTTTGTGTAGGTTGTAGGTTGCCTCACTGTGGGCGTGAGTGAGTCTTTGCGAGTTTGTTTCACTTTCGACTGCAATTTCACAAGAACATTTTCCATAATTTTGCTGATGAAATTTTCACAGTCGGCCTTTTAGCCTCTGTATGTTAAAAGTCAATCAAGAAATGTCCAAAAGCTCTTTAAGAAATGCTTTCAAAAACTTGAAGTGAGAAAGTCTTAAGTCAACTTCCTAAATGACAGGTACATCATATTTAGAATTGATTTTTAGAATTTTCACTGTGTTAATTTAATAATTATTAATTTAAAGAACAATTTCGTCTACAAATTATAAAACCATTTTAATAGCCGAAATTGATTTAAGATGTTTAGTATTTGATTATCGTAATGAAAATTGATAGGGCCATTAGCAGATTTCATTTTGTTTGCATTTTCAGCAATCATCACTTCGCAGTTAACACCTTGTCATTTTCTCCATAGGTTTTATGGAGATATTGCGCGAATCGCAACTAGAAGAACATGCAACATATGGCAAAAAACTGAGAAAAATATTTTTAAAAATAAACATAAAAGTGTGCCAAAAAACCAACAAATAAAATAAGAGCTTCAGTCAAATTGAAATGCAAAAGAATTCTTAAAAAGAAAGACGTCTGGAAAAATGGCAAAAACAAATTCTTTCATTCCTTTGCAGCCCCTTCAGGAGATTCACATTCTATGGTTATTTTTGGATAAATGCATCAAGAACTCTCTTTTTGATTGGCTGTCCGGTGTTTGCTTCAATCAGTGAAAAACCTAAAGACACAAAAAAAGAAAATGGACAACGTTTTCAGGAAAAGCAATATATGACCCAAATAAATCAGTTCGATGATGATTGCAGTAAAATTCCCATCATTCAACTGCGGCGTCAAGATAAACCAGTCTATATATAAATACATATGTATATACGTATTGATATGTGCATTTCAATTATCAGTAAATGGAACCCCTAAATGGCTGTCAAAAGTGCTAAATCATGCAAAGTTGTCGTCACTGTGTGACGAGCCCCCAATATGACTAGCACATATGTATAAGAATATATTTATATATTTACCCAACTGTGAATGCTAACTTAATAATCAAAAAGTCTAAAACTCAACATGACTCAGAAGAAAGAAAAAAAAATGCTATATATAAAATTAAAGATTTGTAAGCAATCTTTGGAATTGTTTTATGAATACATAAGATTTATGGCAAAACCTGACTATATAAGTTTCTATTGTTTTTGGGCAAAGTCTAAGATAATAATATTTGCAATTTAAGTAACCTAAATCAAGTTTGAGATCATCTAACCATAATGAATTTTATTTTCGTTAGTTGCCATTTTTAAACTCGTAAATCCATAAGTGTGCATATATATATACGATATATGCATTCTGATCAGATATATTGCGCCAGCCCACACATATTTCCGACAGTAAGCTACGAAAATGCAATGAGAAATTTTTAAATAATTTGCGCAGTTTACAAATCGAGTAATTGTCTCTCAGTCAATATAAAATTTCACAAGTTCCGCACACAGTTGCGGCTCGCCGGCATTCCCAGAGCACTCGCCACGTAATTTTCCAAATAATTTGCGAAACTTATAGTGCCCTGGGCTAAGAGATACAAAATCACGTCATCAAATCATATGGTTTTCAAAAGGCTTGGTAACAAAACTCATCGACGTGTGTGTGAGTGTGCATTTGGAATTTCACAGAAAGTCTTTGGGTCTACGTGAGCATTAACCAGTTCACCCCAAAACATAAAAATACTTCAATTCAATAAGTAAGAAACCGAAAGAGAGTATCTAACTGCCAGCAAAGAGTGTAACAGCTTGGCAAGAAGAGTAAAAACAAAAAATAACTCAAATACCGCAGAGTAAATTAAGAGCAGCTTTCGATCATTGAGATCGTCAGTAAGTGGCGGGGGGATAGGTGCAAAACGACGACGAGACAACTGACAGACCTGAATCAAACACAAATGTGTGCCGGCCGGCATCTGGTGGAACTGGTTTTCCAAAAACAGACGTCGCGCACTTTGCAAAAAATATAAAAAAAAAAAAAAGAAACAACACGAACATGAAAGATTTGGCAATGCATAGCAATGGAACAAGAAATGATAAGCGAACTACAGACAGGCGCGCAAGGCGGCCAACAGCAGCAGACAATCACCAAAAAAAGAAAAGAGAAAAAAAATCAAGTTTCTATATACAAACGACAAACACAAACAAACATTAGCAAAAAAAAAAAAAGAAGAAAAGAAATACCAAATTATGGGATCAGTGTAGCCTTAACTAAAGCGAAGTTTCTATACGCTTTAATTGAATAATATGAAAAATATTAAATTACAGGTGATTTATGATGTAAAGTAATTAACTTTTTCTACGCTATTGAATAAATAAAGATAATAAAAACAAGAAAAATGATTTCATTTACATATTTCACAATCACTTGATTTGTGCATTGCAAACTTTTCATCTTAATAAATATACCCCTTTAAAAAGGGTGTAAAAAGAAAACACTCAAGAGATATTGGGTTATAATGCCGGCACATATGGTAGGCATATAAACATAAATGTACACACTCATACATACATAAATATGTATGCACAAATGTATATAAAAAGATACTTCATTTTCCGCTTTGTTTTCGTTATTCTCTTGACGTCTACAGGAGCTGATTGTGAGATGCCAAAAGCTGATATATTTTTGCGAAAACAGGATGAAGGCGAAAAGGGGGTCATATTTGTATATATGTATGTATGTATATAGTACATATGTATGTATCTATATCTATCACAGCATGAGGCAGGTTCCGTTGGACTCTCATCACTTAATTTGACACCATAAATGATAAATGAATATTGGAAAATAGCTCAAAGTATTTAGCCTAAACAGGTGTTTACTATCTCGCTTGTTGCCAACGTCTCTGTGAATGAACGAACTAGTGTGTGTGAGTGTATTTGTGTGACTATGAGTGTGTTTGTGTACATATGTGTCAAGTCAAACAAACTCAAACAAAAAAGATATATCATTTCATAAAGATGTTGACATTTCTATGACCATACATACATATATAGTACCAATTTCGCTTTAAGGACTAAAAGTTTTGAAAAAATAGTTTAAAGTCTCACACAACTGTAAATTTCTATATTGAAATTCATTTAAAAAAATTTCAAAATATTTCATTTTAATATTTATATTTCCAAGTAATCAAATTTAAATGACCAAAAAGTGCTTATAAATGTTTTTCCTTTGGCTAACGCAAATCCTTAAATGAAAACCGATATTAACAAATATTTATCTAAGATTTGATTCAAGGCTTTTCCTTTTCCGTTTATTTTTTTTTTTTTTTCTTTAAAAGTGATTTATCCAATGTGATATTTCTAAACAAAAATGTTGACAAGAACACTCGACTAACAAAACGGTAGTCGAGTAGGGGACAAGGACAAAGGGAAGGACTTTGGCAGGCAGTCGGTCGATTGTCGTTGGTTCGGTCAAAGGGAAGCCAGCTGGCATTTACCCGAAAGCTATTATGTATCACTTGTGTGTGTGTGTGTGTGTGTGTGTGTGTGTGTGTGTGTATATGTGCCTGTTGTATCCGTGTATGTATATGTGTATGTGTAACTCTACCCTCCGTTGGTGTTTGCCTAAGCAACGAGGAGCGCAAAAAAAGAAAACCAAGGTGGCAAAGACAAACAAACATTTTTATTTGGCAGGCACAGGCTAAAACATATTCACAATCAACAACAAGAAAAAAACGAGAAAAAAAATAAATAAATAAAAAAGAAAGGGGAAAATGGTTGGAAAATCAGAGAATGGTAATGATTTATATAATATACACACATTATCAGTTAGTTAGAATGCTTTCTTTACCCTTAACCCACATCGTCTAAAAGGGTGCAGATCCTAAGAACTTTTCATTCAATATTTATGCATAATTTATTTAGAATATGCGTAGATTATCACTTAAATTTCACACTTATAGAAATTTTAAGTAAAGAGATTAAGCAGAAATAAACACAGCCTCGAAACTTTGCAAAGGAACTTTAAGATAGTTTAAGGTAACTTTAAGTTAACAAAATTATATAGAATTAATTCTCGATATTAATTATTATACAACTTTTAATGCAAATTGTTTTAGAGTATCTCGAAGTCAGTGCACCTTCTATTTATATATGTATACAATTATTCCAAAAAAAAAAAAAAAAATTTAAACAAGCATTCATTATAAACAAAACAAAATGGGAAGATTGATATGAGAAATTTGTAAAGTTGTTGGGGCCAGTGGATGATATTGTCATTCTCAAGTAAATTTGACTTGAACAAATTCTTTTTCTTTTTTTTTTTTTGTTGTTTAATTTCAACAAATTAGCGTCATAATGAAACGCTTAATTAAAATAACAAGCGCAGCTCCACAACAACAAAAAGCAGATGACAACTGACACGCAACAAAAAATAAAAAATAAAAAGAGAGGGTAAAAAAAATATACGTAGCATTAATAACAATAACATTTTTTTCAAAACAATTTTGTAGCCGGCTTATGATTGATGATGATAATGACACTCTAGCCACTGAATTATTAACAAATAGAAAATAATAGAAAAAAAAGAAAAACCGAATAATAATGGAAATAAAATTGAATTAACTGAAAATGTAATACAATCGAAAGACGACAACGAAAAGTCATTGAAGTGAAACAAAGTCATCAAAGTCCAAAAACCATTTGCTAGTTATACGTATTGTAGTTAAGCCAACTAGTCAGAACTTGGTCTATTGATGGCTATTTATTAAGGAAGGTAGCAAGAAGTGAGCATGAATTAATATTAAATTTTTTTGTTATTTGAAAGACGTCGTAGGAGCAGGACGAACAGGAAACATTGGGAATGGGAGTCCTTCGAAAGAAATAATGACCAAAGAACACGCAATGGTCGAAAAAAAAGAAATCACCTGGTCAGTATAGAGATGACATCGTGATTGCAATTCAAACCCAAGGCCAAAGGATTAAGCTAACTTCTTGAAAGTTCTGCGGTCACTAATTAAAGTTTTGACCCATGATTGCTATGAGAGATTACATAATCATTCGGTATTACATAACCATCCATGGCAATGGATTAAATCTCGATTTATGTCTTCTAGAAAATGTTTTCTTCTCTGCTAAACATTCTTGCTTTAGGTTCAAGTCTGTGTTGGGTGCGCCTTTAAAGAATCGATTTGCTATATATCTTTATCATTTAAGTCCCATCTCTCTGTGAACCCTTGATAGTCCTTTTTCCAATACAATTGTGGAATTGGCACGCAATTCAAGTGTCTCTCGGGCAATGAGCATAAACATTTAATGTCTACAAATAAATAAAAATGTTAAAAGCTCAAAACCCAACATCGTTTTTCTGTTTTTTTTTAATCGCTCAAGGATAAAAGAAGACACGTGCCTGGATACACCACAAGCCCAATTTGATTTATGCGAATAAACCAAACCAAGCAAATCTACAAAGACACAAAAAAGAAATCCCAATTTGGGCCCGGAAAAATTAATAAACTTGCTCACAAATTGATAAAATGATGAACCAAAGTGACTGCAATAACAAACAAAAAAAAAAAAAAAAAAAAAAAAAGGACTAGAATATTAAAATGAGATGGACCCGACGATGGTTCCAGCTGCCATAAGGCAGAAAGATCAAATATTCCAACATGAAAATAGAAAAAAACAAATGGCAAGCAAAAGGAAAAAATGGGCAAGTCCTGTAAATGGCAATAACTACACTTATACATACATATACATAGACATATAGGCGTGGCAAACTTACACACATATATCACAAGTCACTCAAAAACATGTGTCACTTACACACACTGACACACACATATACACACTCTAGCAAATGAGGGAGGTTGTGTCGCATCTTCTAATCAAATTCTTAAGATTGTTTTGTCTCTCGAATTATGAGGGGGAAACATCATCTTCAACTCAACTATATACATGAATACATATAATGGCCAACCAGATGGAAGGGGGGAATAGAAAATTATTGTGCTCTAGTGTGTATAAGTAGTTTAAAATTCTTGTTTCTCCTATTTTCTACATGTTTTTAGTTAAATCCCACACGGCTAATATTAAAATAGCCCACGTGCTCTCTGGTTGCATGTGACCAGAAATTTGTTGACTGTGTGTGAGTTTATTTTCGGATTTTGCTGGAACTGTTCATGCCACGCGCTGCTGATTCTTTCGAAAACCACATACAATACACATACACAAAAAATAGACACACACACACACAGAGAGAGAAAGAGAATCTATGTACATATATTTCAACATCATCATCAACACGAACAAATACCATAATATTAAAATCAATCTGCATACTGTGACAAAATTCATGTGACTTGCCGACCAGCAGCAACTAAAAGAAACAACAACAGCAACAAAATTAACAAACAAAAAATTTGAAAAGAAAACAATTAAGAATATAGTTGACTATCAAATGATTTTTGAATATATATATGTATATATGAACAATTAATGTCTTGTCTTGTGGTTAAGTTTATAGATTTGAAGTCTTAATTTATCACTATTCACCTTCATTTATAGTTAACTATGCAAAGACTTTTGGATACCTTGGAAAACAGTTTGAAAATCCTGAAGTTAATCAATCAATTTGTAAAGATCAACTATATATATATTTTAATATCAATAATATATATATTAAAATGTTTGAAGCTTCTTTAGAAATGGCTTAACATTTTAATTAATTTAAATATTTGAGTACTGTTTTTTTTATACTTCCGTTAAATAAATATTCAACTGACTAACCAGTCCTTTCAATCGTTAATTATTATTCAATATTTATTCTTTTTTATTTTTGACGAAGCTTTGTGTAAACAAGTTTTATTAAATTAGACACAAAAGCGAAATAATAAAAAAATAGAAATAGAAATTGAATGGCTAACTACTCATTTTAGCAAGTGGACCATGAAGAATAAAATAACAAAAATATATAAAAATAAAATAAATAAAAAAAAAAAAAAATTATATATCAATGGAAAAATCGCGTGGGTTCTTTATGCCTCGTGACATGATGTTGCAAGCAAATAAAATAACACACACAACAAAATCCAACAAAAGGGTGTAGCAGAGGAGGGTAGATGCGGGGTAAATCAAGTATTGTCGCAAGATTTATGCGATACACTTTTATATGGTAAGAGTCGCCTGATGCTGCTAAGCGGCAAATTATCATTAATAATATAAATAGCTTTAATCGTATTCGGAATTTCATGATAGATATAGAAATACTATTTTTTTCTTTTTTTGCGGAACGATTTTTTGTAAAATATTTATATTTATTTGTGTATCGTTTTTTTGTCATGTTTTTGGTTTTGTTAAGGCCTTGGCATTGATCCAGCTCACGTAGGCAGCAGAAGACAGGGGATGAAAAATAATAATAAATTGATAATAATAATAATGGCCATGGAAAAATTTGTAAGTTTTTTTTATTTTTTTATGGTTTTTTTATTTGTTCACTTAGTCGTCGGTTGACTTGTTTACCAGTTACAACTAGACTCTTTGGCCATCACAATATCTATTTTTCGATATTTGTCTTTATTTATTGTCTTATGTCAAAGTCGAAGTACTTTAGTTTTATGAATAAATTGCGTGCCTTCCCTTTGTACCCAGTACCAAACAAATAAAAGGGTATATTAGTATAGCAAAAAGGTATGAAGCAAGCAGTTAAAATGTGATACAATAAGATGACTATATAAAAGGCTTTTGCATATTAAATTTAGATTCATTGAGTAGTTCTTCAACTTATTATAGGGTATTTTTACAGTTCTAATATTTTGATTTCAATTAAATAACTCGATACAAAAGAGAACCGAAAAAGAGACATCGTTTCTTTTTACTCTCTCAATTATGATGAAAACATATTTGCCTTCTGCTTCGAAAATATGTAGGGCGATACGAAAACCAGTATATGAAAAGAACCCCAGTTAAAAGAAAAAATAAAAACAAGAAAAGAAATAAGAAAACCACAACAAAAAAAAGTGGCTTTAAAAAGAAAAACAAGGAGAATAAGAAATAAAACAACACTTTTTCTACATTTTCCGCAAACGGCTGGGTAATTGTGCAGGAAGTTGTCGAGCAAAGATAAATGCAATCGCTCACACTTTAACCATAAAATGAAGGCATACACGTGTCTAACTCACCATGCCCCCGGCACAGCGAAACTTTTGTCATAAACAGCCCGAAATGCCACCTGATACCCGCTGCCCTCTCAAGTCTATCCAAATACCCTCAGAATGCCCCACCGACCACAATCAGCGCTCAGCTGTTTTTGTGGGTGCAAACAAAAATTTGTTACCCAGGACCCCGGGCAAAAAAAAATATATACATACATATATATTACTAAGGAGGGTGGAGAAAAATAAAACTGTGAATATAACTCGGAAAATACAATAATAATTTCACTCAAAAGTGATGCCTACTTTTAGGCTCGTTCGGTTGGTATATTAAAGAGAAATTCCGAAAGAGAATGAGAGAGACCATTCATTTTTTTTCTCTTGAGCATGCGGCCTAGGCGGGACCTTGAACTCGAAATTGTTCTTTCATTTTTTTGCGCTTTCACTTTCGTTATGTAATCCTCAGAGGAGAGCGATAGCATTTAGGCTCATGCAATGGCATGGAAAACTGAGGGAAATGAGGAAAAAAGAAAACTTTCACTTTCACAACAGTCAACGACTCGGCGAGAGCATGAGCAAAAAGGAAGAGACATTAACGAAGAAACACACACACACACACTACACACACACATATATATAAACACAATAAGAGAGACAGAGAAAGAGAACAAATTTTTGCTTGTTGTAGAGAAAGAAAATGCGACGTAATATTTGCCCAAGAACAACAGAAAAAGAACGGAAAAGCAGAAGAAGAAAAAATAACCATATGATCCCCCCTCTAGATTGTCATAAAATAGAAACAAAAAAACAAACAAATAAATTTTGTAATAGGCCTCGTAGGGCGGGCTGAGAATATCTACCAATAGAGAGAGAAAGAGAGAGATAGAGAAAAAGAACAGGGATATGGCGGCAGGCAAAGAGGTAACATTGATTTCGCTTTTTGTACAGATTTTTATGGCTCGAAAAGAAAAAAATAACAAATGTCAGGGACTCGCCCCAAAAATGTAGGCTAGGTAATTGTCACTTGCCTACTGTGGTAACAAAAAAGATAGGCGTTATATATAGGATTTACCAACACGTGTATTCTTAGCCAAGTGAAGATACGGCATTTTTCGTTTGCTTTGCTTTGGCTTTTCGTAAAATCTCAACGGATTGAGTGATAAAAACCCAACGCATAAATAATGCTAATGGTTATGGTTAGGTCTTAAAAGAAACAAACATACACACACAAAAGAAAAAAAGTAAATTGAAAAAATAAAGTAGAAAATATGAAAAAATAGCAACGAGAAAAAAAGAAAATAAATTTTGAGACAAACACACAAAAAAAATTACGCCATATTTAGACGTAATTGGACGCACAGTAACGTGGAGCGGAAATAAACAAGTACACAAACACACACACATACATATATATATATATATATATATATATATATATATATATATATATATATAGTATATATGCTCAGGAGTCGGAGAAGGGAGCTGCAGGGTCGGAAATACAAACGACACACGCATTCGGTGCCTTCCTGGCCTTGTCTACATTTACTTCTCCAACCGCTCCTGATTCTGTTCCTCCTCCATTTGCTACACATTTTAACTGCTTTGGAGCTTACCTTTGTCCTTTTTTTTCTGGTTTCTTTCGTTTTGGTTCTGGCTTTTACTCTTCGTCTCCTCTGCCTTTAATCGTATTTATTCTTTTTTTAAGTGTCAATTACATTGACGTTTATTTAAATATGCATCGCACGGCTGCTATCCTGGTTGCCAGGATATTCTTTAACATTTAAGTAGTCGGCACATTTTTCTATATGAAAAAATCAACCTGTGCGTGTCCCCGTACCTAACTTTAACCACTTCACCAGTAACAGAACCAGAAGCAATGGCAGCATTCACTTTGTCAAGCTGTCGCTTTGCGTGTGAGAAAGTCTTCAACTTTCGAACATTGTGATTTTGAGTAAGGATTTATCGGGTTTTATTGTGCGTAGCACCACACACACAAACATACACACAACCACACATACATACATCCTACACATACTTAAACAGAAATAAGAGCCTTGGCATTTACCACAGATATATGTTAATATATACAGTCCACCCACTCGCTAACCACTCATTCTTCTCCATCTTATATTCATAAACATTTTGATACCTGCATTTACATGAAAATTTTCTAATCAAATTATAAACCGACTCTCGCAGGCTAGTGACGAAAGCTTTAAGCATTCAAATTTAAAATTGCTACTGGTCTTGGGATGGGGAAGAGATTCAAGAATTGGCATGTTTATTTTGCATTCCATCAAAGTCTAAGCCAAAAGAGAAGTCGAAATTTTATGTTACACATAAACGAAAAGAAAAATGTGTTCATGTGCAATCCGAATATCCAGCATGAAGAGGAACATTCAGTAAAAGTGAATGAATTCTGTGTTTTATCAGCAGCAGCAACAAGCCAATCAAAATGCAATTTCCACTCATTTTTACGACACATGTTCGTCTTTTCGTCAAGGGAATACAGTTGATATGAAAAATGTTTTATACAGAGCAGGAACAGGAACAACAGGAATAGAAACAGATCATCAGCATCATCATCATCATCTTTGGCTTGTGCCTTATGCAGAAACAAGTTGATTTCGAGTTTAGCTTCACTCAGCTGTGACTATGAATTTGTCATTTTATCATTTTATCCGAATAATAATAATAATAATAGCTAAACAAATTACAAGCAAACATGACGTATACGCAATGTTGCCAAACAGCAACAGCAGCAGCAGCAACAACAACAACTTCATCAAATTGGAATCATCAGCTGCGCCATTGCCTTATGATAAGAAAGGACAATGTCGCCTAAAAGGCTGCCACATATATTATGGATGGAATGTAGATTGCCACCTTGCTTTGCTTTGCTTTGCCATACTTTCCTTTCCATCCATTCGCTTACTTGCCACGTGGCACAAATTAAATTCCACAAAAATGAAATGTCAGAACGCACAACTTTCTAGATTTCAGTTTTAGGCAGGAGCAGTGCGTGTTGTGCGTATTATAAGAGACAGAGAGAAAGAGAGAGAGAAAGAAACACAACAGCGACTGAGAAAGAGAGTTAGCTCGAGAAAGGGAGAGAGAGAGAAAGGGCAACGAAGCAAAGAGAAAGCCTCTCTAAAATGTTCTACATCAGAAACTTTTCGTTCTTCTTTTTTTTTTCATTTTTACCCACTCATTGTGGACTTCCTAATCAGGCTTACACGTGTGTAAAATGTTTTCGCCTTTCGTCAGAGTAAATAAACCCGCCCCATAACACTATAAAAGACATGAGGTTTGCGTAAAAGTTCAGACAGTTTGTTATTTAGTTTTTTTTTTTGATATAACAAGCAGAAGCGAAAAAAAACTGTCATTAAGCAAAGTTACACAATTGAAATATGTTGTTTTGTATGAACTTTTTACTTGAGTTGATAAATATACGGCGTTGCCACCTAATGATACCTAATGAGTGTTGGTCAATGCCGAAAGTTTAATTTTTGTTTGATCAGTGGATTCTTTTGATCCTTTAGTGAATACAATTTGTTTCATATTTTTCAACTACTTAACTTGATAACTTTTTAGTCAACCCTCTTATACAAAGGACACACAGCAACAAACACAAACACATACAGTTCCAATAATTTCAGTTAAAGAGTTGCAACATTTACAGTTAATTATACTGACGTCAAATGAGCGTAGGAATGAGAAAGGGCTGGGAAAACAAGCTGTTCTGTTCAAACAGTGGGCCAGTAGCGACCTTTGATTCTTGTTGGGCTTGTTAGTTAGAACCGGAAACAAGAGCAAACACTTCCCTTTTGAAACGAGCACCCAATTGGATTCGAAGCACTTGGGCATTAACATAATAAATTGGCTCACAGCCTGTTGTTAAAAGAAAACGAATAACTTTATTGCTTAACCACATTAATAACGCAGCTTTAATAACGATTTCGATAAGCAAAAGAATAAGAATTCTTCTCTCCTTTGCTCTATCGGGGATTCTTTCTAAGCATTATATATTTTATATATACATAACTATATATTTATATACTTGTATATATGTGTACGTGACCAGATAACTAAACCTTTCTTAGGAAAGGCAGTGAGAACCTCTCCCTTTTATTTTTTTAGGCTTGACTAAATAGTTGCCCACCCACAATCACATAGGTTGTCAGGAGCAAAACAGCCTTTAGGTAATTGTGTGGTCATAAATCTTAACTCTGTATGTATCTATTGGCTTATTGCTGCAATGATCCCTGCAGAGCAGGCACAACAATTTAACGCCTGTCTGAATGTTAGGTATGTATCAATTTAAACGGACAGCACGAAACATAGGTGTATATAGCTGTATGTGTGTGTGCGTACAGCCAGGTGTTTATAAACCAAAAATCGATTGAATTAGGCAATTAAGGTCAGGTCAAGTCACTCTTTTCTAACCAAAACTTTTTCAATTTGCGCCAAACAAAAACGTTACATCGACCGGTCAAAGTTAATGCTTGAATAGGAATCACAAAGAGAAGAGAATCCGATAAAAATTCAAATTGAAAGGGAAAAACAGGAAGAGAAGCAAAGAAAAACTTTTAGATGTGCAATGAAGCAATAAAGGATAACTTGGATATAAAAGCAGGATTAGAATGGCCAATAGGTCAGTCAGTCCGTTCTGTCAACTGGTCGGTTTTGGCCAGCATATGTACATGAAATATTTATGAAAAGTCTGTGCCAAAAGTTTTTGGCCAAAACAAAAAAAAGAGGAGGAAGGGAATTCTTGCTTTCGCGTCTTGCCATTTTCTTCCCCATCATCAAATTGAATAAAAGTTAAAATTCAACACAAATTCCTTTTAAAGCAGAGAATTATGCAGTTCTTTTTACGCATTTTCTTATAGGGCTTAATTTATTGTTTTTAATTTTTTTTTTTTGTCTCTATGGCCGCAAAATGGTTTTTCTCTAGCCTAACACTTATAAAGTCTACCAACAAGCACACAAACTCACACACAGAAAGCTAAAGTGGGAAAGAGAGAAAACTTTGGCCAAAGTGTTAAGAACTCGTGTAAATTCCATTAATGCTAAAAAGTTTCCCAGGCGGCAGAAGATGGCAATACCCAAAAAGGGCTTATAAGAAATGTGGAGGACGATAAATCAACAACAACAACAAGCAACAGCGAACATCAGGAACAACAACAATAATAATAATAACAACAACAATTAACGGCCGTAATTAAAAGCAACGCTTGAGCGCTTTAAAATTATGCAATGGCGCCAACCCTATAAAAATGCAAATTTCCTTGCCATAGAACAAAATCAACTAACTAATCAATGTTAATTGGAAACCCGGACTTTTCAATCTCAAAAATTTTTTTTACTCTCTTTTATCATTTTTATAATTTAATAATTTCCAAAAAATAAAAAATTGAAAAAAAAAACAATGGAAGAAAATAGACTAATTATTGTGCTTTAAATATACATACATATTTATATCTATTTAAAAATTTATACCATGAATATAATGTGAAACTAATAATATTTATCTTCTCTATAGTAATTGCGTTTCACTTAGTCAGGCCCTCTAATTTCAATTAGATTTTCATCAAGTCAAATAAATGGCCTTGTTTTTCTTGCCAATAATTAATGACCATGTTGTTAGAAAAAACCCAATAATGAGATAGAAAACTGATTTGATATACAAAGGCAAAGTAACAATTACCAAAAAAAAATATTTCACATATTTCTAATTTCTATTGAGAACAACAAAAAAAAAAAAGCCACAAACAACGTCACACAAAATCAATGCGAAATGTAAGATGAATATTTAACCCATAGACAGGCCACAAACAAAATCTAAAATGCGTCGCCAAATTCTGTCGTTCGAGATTTCTACCCTCCTTTCTTCCCTCTTCTCCCTATTCTAATTTCTCTTCTCATTTCACTTGTATAATTTTATTTTTCAATTAAGCAAACAAACAATTACAACAACAAACGCTTGTCTCGATAAATTTATTGTCATTTAAATGCACACGAGTGGAAACGTACCGCAGCAAGAGCAAGCGAAATAAAAAAATGTTCATTACATAAACTAGAATAATACCCTTCTGATTTCAGAATAAAGAACTATAGTTGATTTTAAATCAAACTTTAATTTAAAATTAAATTTGTTATTATTTTCTAATGCTTAAATCAATGGACTCTCTTTTAGTTATAGGGTATTTATCATTGTTGAAAAGAACAAAATGAAACAGAAAAATCAAAAGGAAAAAATAAAGCAAAAAATTTGCGCTGTTTTGTAGTGAAAATGTCGCTTAATTCTCCCACACTCTTCTGATTATTTGCGCTCCCCATCTCTTTTGCTCTGTCACTTCCTCTCAGTCTCTTGCTTTTTCTCTCTTACCTTGTCTTGTTCGGTGACAATATGTGTGTGTGTGAGATTGTGTGATTGAGTGTGAGTTTGTGTACCTAGGACTTTGTGTGTGTCTGTGTGTACGCAATGTGTGTTGAACGATTACACAATCGATTTGTAAGAAATTATTTCGAAAAATTGAACAATTGAATTTATTTGATTGCGGCAAGACCAACGAGTGTGATAGAGAAAGAGAATTGATGCTGATCACATGTTATGTGAATTAAATGCAAATTTCGTTGATGTTCTACAATAAATGATTGGCTCTAGTGGAATGGGGCAATTGGTGGGCCTTGGCTAAAGTGAAAGTATTGCTGCTGTCGGTGGTGGTGGTGCTGCTGCTGCTAATGATGACTGTGTGCTAATGATGACGCCGACGACTTTGTTTGGCGTACAACATTTAATTAAATTGTTTAACAAAACAGCAACAACAAATTCAACAACAATAGAGCTATAAAAGGCACGTGGCCAACTGCACTCCTCCTTCTGTCCCTCCCACAAAACTTGATGACATGACAATTAAAAATGAATTTCCATTTAATTTTTTTCTGTTCCAAAACTCTTTTTTTTTTTTCTTTTTTTGGCAACGTTTGACAGCAATATGAAATTTTCCCCTTTTGTGTATACAAAAACCAGGCAAGTGTAAAATTTGTTATACAATCAAGAAGAGAGAAAAAAAAGCACAAAAAAAACCCAACAACAAAAAATTAATGCACAAATATTTGCTTGATGATATACAAAAAAAAAAAAGAGGTATTAAAAACAAACATTTTATTGGGGTACTTACGCTTTAGCCTGAAAAGAAAGGGAGAGAGAGAGATGCACAGAGAAACAGGGCAACCCAAACGGAAGAGGAACAGAAATAACTACAGGGTGTCAACTATTTGTATTATATATTTCCTGTCATCAAAAATGGAAATAAATAGTAGCTGATTAGCTTGCCAGATCCCAATTACAGGCTAAAACGCGAAAATATAAGGATAACAAGTATAACAAAAAACTGCTTAATTTATATTTAAATTGATAAGCGTGTTGCTTTCGATTATAATGTATATATATATATATATAAATGTAGGCCAGATCTGACAGATTAGAAAACCAAATCAATTCTGAAGAGATTGACAACTCTCCGAGTGTGTGAGTGAGTGAATGAATGACTGTTTGACTGACAGAGACTGCCTGGACTGGCAGTTGTCAGTCCTTGATTTGAGCCTTATATAAAACTGTGCCGAGTGAGCCAGAGAGAAGTCTTTTATGCAAATGTCGTTTACAGCGTTTTTCTGATTGGTTTCACTAGGTGTAGATGGCGGGATGGCGATTGAGGGGTTTGTGGAAATTTCCTCTAGATTAAGGTTGCCTTGTTTCTTGTTTCTTCAAAACGGAACGGGAAATTAAATTTTTCAACGCACAATTTAATTAAAAAGATAAAAAGTGATTATTATGGTATGGTATGTAATAAGCAAATATTTGGTATTATTAATTTTTTCTTTTCTGTTTCCCCATTAATGTTTAACTCTTTTATTCTTCCTATACGGCTCAATTCGGACTCGTTAATAGAAAGGTTTACTTAATTATAAAATGTATTGGTTAATAGTAGAAATGGAAAACGTGTCTGACTCACCTTATGACATAATTTACACAGACAACACTTTGAGGCTTTAGTTTATCGAGGACTACAGTGGCCTGGGTAACAATCCAACAGTAGCCACCATATTTACCCAAGAAACGATACCGACAGGTCTCACCCTGTCCCTTGCTTAGAACTGAAAGTAAAAAAAAATATATATATAAATAAGTAAATATTATTTAATCAAAATCTAAGTCAAGTTCTTTGGTATTTAACTTGACAAACAAATCAAATTACATTTGCGGTAAATGACAGAACAAAAAAAATTAACAATACATAGCAACAACAATAATAACCAATTTTGCGGTTTTAATTTGCGGTTTATATTTAATAATAATAATTTATACACTAGAAATATTTATCCAATTATTCTAGTTTGAACTAGTTATATACCGTTTACTACTGGTCGTTTCCGTTATTATGACAAAATGCCCAATTAAAGCTCATTCGAAATTCCCTAAAAGTGATAATATTCCACAGAATGTCACCAAAGCTAATGCAAATTTAAATGAGTTACCCCAATTGTTGTTTTTTATCAAAACAAAACCAAAAAAAAAAGGGGGCAAAACTAAGCTGTTTGATTTTACAAATGTTGTAAACTTTACTTTAACTTTAACTTTAAGTAAAAAATTGTGAAGTAAAAAATTCCATTAGAAATGGCTAGGTATTATTTTATTTTTGGTAGTTAAGAATAAGAAATGTAATTCGATTATATTATATTTTATGTTTTTCTCTTTTCTTTCTTTTCTTAAGTGTATGCCAGGGCCTTGGGCGTTTTATCCATTCTCATTATAATAAGAAATTTTATGACTTAATCGTAAATTTGCAAAAGAAATCTGTTAGAATTTTGTAGAGGCGAAATGTTCAAATGTTTATAAATTGCATGGTTTTGCTTCATTAAAAATTTCGTATTGGCCCCCATCCCTGGTTTTGTTGAAAGTCTCTTTGGCAAATTGTCAAGTTTCAAATTACGGCGCCAAAAGCGTTCAAGCATAAAAATTAAATAATAGCAAGCCACCAAAAGCAGTTGGCTGGCTTGGGGTTAACGAAGAGAAGGCCCAGACCTGATCTACATTATATGGAAATTTATATATATACATACATACACACACGCACAATTATACATATATTTAGTACGTATGTATTATATGTGAGTAAGTGTGATGGGAAGCCAAGACGACAACGACGACAACGTTGCCAAGTAATTTGCCTCAACAAGGTCGCAACATAAACTCGATTTTAATTAAAACCGCCAACAACAACAAGAAAAAAATGAAATAAAAAGAATCAAATAAATATAAGAAGGTATAGCTAGGCTTATGGTTGTGTGTGTGTGTGTGTGTGTATTTTCTGCTGACAAACTCACTTTTGCCGTAATCATTTCAATAAAATTTAATGGTCGTCACAGTCACTCAGTCAGTTGGCTACAACAACGGTCAGGATATAAAAACGCACGTGTCCTTTTACACAGCATTCTAATGAAAATTCATAAGAAACTCAACAACAAAAAGAAACACACCATTGAAATTCATTGGATTGCCCTGGTATAACCATCATCCCGCAACCACCAAAAACAAAGTTATGCAAATCTGTAATGGGTCAGCTTAATTGCAGGGTCACAGGTGTGCGGTGTTGGTGTGTGTGTGTGTGTGTGTGTGTGTATTGGTGTGTATTTAGACAAATTTATGATTTCATTTTATGAGATACATATACATAATATGTACATATATATGTATACATTAAGCGTAACACAAACTTCTGGTAGCCCCAAAAATATATTATAAATTATATACCAAGACTACTTAGTGGAAAACTTTCAAGTTATTAAACGTATAAATTATATCTTTTGTTTCTTTGTGAATTAAAAATCATTATGTTGTTGATATATGGAAAGTCCAGATTTAAGTAATTTAATTTAACTTGTAACTAAAGTATTCTTGAGACAGCTTTAATATTCTAACAAATATTAAAATTAAATTTTAATTAAAGATTTTTCTCTAAAATTTTCTTTTTTCAAGTTAGCTATAATTGCATTATCGAACAGCTGGAAAGGCTAACTATATACTTTCCCCAACTTGTGTCTGACCTTTCTTGATTGGCCAAATTAAATGCCCTAGAAATATTTTTATATATCTCTCGCCACATGATACTCTATGCCAAAATTATCCCAAAATGAATCAGATGCGTTCAATTAATTTCCATTTGCCCTTTAATTAAAATTTACTAAACCAAAACCAAATAAAAAAAACAAAATTTGAGCGAAAAACTGTTATCCTGGTTAAATAATAAAGATGTGGGATATGCGGTACGGGGTGAAGACGAAGTCGGTGGATCATCATTATAACTCAACCGCACACAAGCGCTAAAGATATATACATATATATATATATATACAAACATCCTCTTCGGTCTCACAGATTCACTCAGTCATTCATTTAGTTAATTTGAAATCAGCAGCAGAAAATTAGTTTTTCTTTCTTGGCTCGTGGCTCTGCTCGTGGCTTTTAGTGTTTATGTATTAATTTCAGTGGCTAAGAAGAGAATGAAATCTTTTGCCTTTTTTTTCGTTTTGTGTTTTGTTGGGTCATTAATACAGAAAGAGAAAAATATATATATAAATAAAAAAAGAAGGCCCAATGGCCTAAACACCGTTGAGATCTCTGTTGACAGTGAGTCGTTTTATGTTGAGAGATTGATGGCAGCCATATGTGCAAATAAGCTGTATCAGTTGAGGAAGGGAAACGGAAATGGGTACTAAGGCAGGAAGTGGTAGGATTAAGAGCTCTGAAAACTATGCTACATATAGGAAAAACTATTCAAAGCACGCGACGTCTGCCACAGTGTTTATATGGAATTAACAAAGTGCAGACTTTTCTCTTACTGCATCCATTGCTGCACTTTGCCATGAACTTGATTTGCCCTCAGTCAAGGACTTTTCCTGGTTGCCTGCAGTCCTGCAGACTGCCTGACTGCCAGTTTGTCTGCGTATGTGTGTATCGTTGTGTGTGGGTGGTTGGTGTGTATGAGGCAGAGAGCTTTAGAAGGAAAATATGAAAATATCTACGCGTGGCAGCCAAAGATCATTTATCAGCAATTTTTTAGCAACATTCCATGACTGCTACTGCTCACTGGCTGCCTGGTTGCCTGTCTGCTGCTTGTTGCAGTTGCTGTTAAAATTTATGAACACGAATACAATCCGCTTTTGGCATAGCAATGCCAATGGCATTCTTAGAGACTCCTTTACTCCTGCCAAGACAGAGAGACATATAGACAGACATTTAGATAGAAGGCGGCTACCATTTGTACAAATAACCAAGAAGTAACCAGTATGATAAGGGAGAATAAGGGTTAGAGGGTATGGTAAGGAGCATCAATGGAAAACAAACATCAAAACCGCATTCAAGGTTATGTATCAAAGTTGAACAAATATAAATAGCAGCAGCTGAAACGGTTAGTCAGCTAAAGGATAAACCAGATGCACGCACGCACACATATATATAAATATATATATATAGTGGCAACAGACATGGTCGAGTACATGACTAAATCCTTGAAGCAACATAACAGTATATCATCATCAACGCATTGCAAAAGATGATACAGTGAAACTAACCATAAATCAACAATCAGAACCAAAAAGGAAACCAATTCCGGAACGGAAACAATTCTTGACAATATTTTAATAATTTATACAAAAATTATTTTAAGCGATGTAACAAATTAATCGATTTTAATCACATTTTTTTAACATTTGCGTGTTCATTTAATTATAGCTTTACTGTACAGGTGGAGTATAAACCTAGCAGACGTAAGAAAAACTGACAATGCTCAATGTTAGTGAATGGCAGTTAGCCAGGCGTTAGCTGGTTTCCTTTCATTTTGATTGCATTTGTTGGTGTCTGCCGAGGACTTTTACTACTGACCACAGTAGTCCAAGCATGGCCAAGGAGGAGTTGAAGGAGGCGTAGTAGTTGGATTCGGAGGATCAAATCACATTGGCACAAGTGGATAAGGAAATAAATGTTTGCCTTGTGCAAGGATGTGAGCATAAATCAAGGATTTGTTTGCGGATTGTTTCCAAACAGACCAAAGGTAGTTGACTTCCCATCGACTTAAATTTAGACATTTTTCTTGTTTAGGTGTGTGTGTGTTTGTGTGTGTTTGTTCCTCTGTGTGTGTGAATGGGAATACGTGTGTGTTTTGGTTTACTTGTAGCATTGACCTTTTGGCTTCTTGCCTTCAGTTAGTGGCACGTGGCGTATGCGTAATCTTTTTTAATTGAATTAAGCCGCGGCATTATTTTCCCCTACCACCTCTCTGGCCATCATAGTTAAGACTTTGAAACTTAAAAAAAAAATGTATTTTCAACTCAATATGTTTGTATATGCAAACTCAATTGCAGCTTATTGAAAATGCGAGAAAAAAAAAGGAAAAGGATAACATCCTTGCCATGTTTGTGTCTCTAACCGTCCAGTCGTGTGGAAAATTGCATTTACTTGCTACCTTTTCGCGCTATCAAAATTCAAAGGCATGGAGTGTGTGTGTGTGTGTGTGAGTAGAAATCCCCTACAGCTCAAATTCAAGCTAAGCTTAGCTCAGTTGTCAGTGTTCAACGACATGAAAGGGTTTTTACAGCAAAAACAAAAAAAAATCGCAGCTTAGTCAGTTGCCTTTACATCTCCATCTCAAGTTTACACCTCCCCACACACCAAAGCCCTCGGGTAATAATAATTCAAAATACTGTCAATACACAAGCAAGCTACATAATGCCTCATACATGCTATAATGAATATTTTAGGAAATTTATTTTTAGTATTGGCATTTTACCCTTAAAAGTAAATTCCACAGAAACTTAAGGTATATTTAATTTGGGAATCACTTCGATACAAAAAACAAAATGGGTATAAAAAATCAAAACAAAAGAAAAATATACAAAGGAAACTAAACTTGAACTAAACAGAGTCCGATCAATAAAAAGAAATATTTTGTTATTTCATAATCAATAATCATTGAGAGACAATAAAAACAAAATTCTGTTTACAGAGTATTCGGAATTCACTTAATTTTTATGGAATTTGATGGTTACTTTTCTGTGACGTTGTTTTTTCCTTTGCGTGGAGTTTGAGAGACTCTTTCCACAAAAGCCAGTTTCGAACAATCAGAACGCCTTTGCCTAACAGCATTTTGTGGCTTGAGTAGCATATTTTATGGCCTCCTTGAAGAAGGTTGGATGGAGAGGAAAATGAATGGAACGCCCAGCGGTAGGTCCGCATTCAACTCGGTATTCCCAACTCTAGGCATACACACGAGTGTTTAGTGGTAACTTTGGCCAAAGTTATGTTTGACCCACCAAGAAAAACTAACAAGGACATTTTGCTCCTTTTTGTTTGGGGGAAAGTATGTACCGATGGACAACAGACCGACAAACCGACCGCCCAAGGCGATGAAAGTCGACAAGTAAGTTTTGTCCCATTAAAAACTACTCAACATGTCAGCTGGGCGGCAGAAATACCACAAATGGGTTGAGGTTTACTTGAATTCAACGACAAACCCAAAAATACTCGTATATATAACAAATTTGTTTAATTTGCTAACCAACAACAAGAGAAAAGAAAAAAAGAACAAAAAGACAAAAAAGGAGAAAACCATGTAACAAGAGAAATTCAAGTCAACTTTTGTCGCCTTAAAACGAAACGCAGAAAAACCCCAAGAATATGAAAAGAAAAGTTAATTGAAAACAAAAGTCAAAGAATTTGCATATTTTTGTTGGGCTTTGCCGCGCTACGTGCCACAGTCAATATTTATTTATGCGTCAGTCAAATTTAAATCATTTAAATGCAAAGGCAAAGCAAAAAAAAACCAAAGTTAAATCAACAACATAAAATTGCAACTAAAACGTTCCCCTACACCGCAATCAAGGAACCACCTTCCCCACCGTCATGTCAGCCAACAGCTCCTCTTGGCTGCACTAATTAAAATTTAACAAAAATAAATGCCGGGTAATTGAAAACTTTTTCTCGCTGAAATCAGCGACTTAATCATTTTGGCAAAGGGACGGACGGAGGGCTCATGGTTGGCAGAGTGTCAGACATCTCGACTTTCTTTGCTATAGCTATTTAAATTTCATTATATTTATTCTCATTGGGATTCCCCCCTACAAGCAACCAACCAACCAGACAGCCCTCTATTATGCTCATTAATTCCATTTGTCATGCGGGGAGCGACGAATGCTGTGATAGATAGAGAGACTGAGATCTACCTTTCCTTCAGTTAATTAACTCAATTTAAGCATGAAAAGACATTGGCAATCTTAAAGTCATGGAATGAAGCAACAGCTGGCTCATAAAGAGATTTTCTTTCCTTTGCCCACCTGCAGCTGCAACAGACAAATAGCACTTTGACAGGATACACACGATAAAGGACTCGTACATCGTCCATCAAAGTCGCAGTTATCAAAAGAGTTTTATCTATTGAAACGTAAAGTGGAGTTAAATATTTTTGAAGGCCAACGTGACGGCTACATAATATAATAAAATTAAAAGACATTAAGTATACGCAATGTTATCAAGGAACAGCAATATTTTAGAGTCAGAATAATTAAATATAATAAATCTGTAAACAGTTATTTTAAAATATTCGAATAATTTAGTTAAATGAATTATATCTAACGCATTATCTACATATTTTAAGAAATAGGTTAAATCTTTCCAGATTTTCATAGTCATCTCTCGCATCACATTTTTCCAATCACGTTTCTCGAGAGTTTTCGAAAAAACAATTAAGTGTTGATGTTTGGCCATTTTTTTTTATATTTTTATTCTTTTTTGTTTTTTCTTGTTAAGTTTCGTCAGTCAAACACCAGCTGCAACTTTATTAAGCCAAATTTAATGGTGGTTGCTTCTAACATTCTCCACTCTGCTTTCCCCGACTCTATATCTTTTGTTGTTCTCTTTGCTCCTGCCGTTTTTCATTAACGCCTCCAACTGACTTGCAACAATTGTTGCAAAAACGGGAGAGAAAAAAAAAAGAATCGAAAAAACTTTGCAAAGTTTTACTGCAATATTCTTCGCTTGGTTGTTTCTCTCTATTTTCGCCGCTTCATGTTGTTACAATTAGTTTTGCTGGTCTACTCTATAAGCCAAGTTGTCTACTCTGGGCTTGACCAGGCATCTGGTCTTGGGGTCTGAGTTGGATTTTGCTTTTATTTGTCCATTTGCCAAACGTCTAATTGGACTTGCTAAAGATTTCTACAGAGATTTCACAAGAAAAGTTTCTTATTTTGTTGTTTTCTTTTTTACCAACCAAATTGTTGCTAATAATTCACATCGGCATGAGTGGGGATTCTTTGTTGCCTCAACTCTCAAAATAGCCTTCAACTTGTGTGGGTTTTTATGAATTTTTCAATAGTACGCAAAAGGGCAGACCTTTTATATAACTCAATTAGGCTTAATAATGGGGTAGCTATGTGATTTGATTTTCATTCTTGTATGAGAGAATATATTGATTTTTTTATATCAACCCAAAAACAAAATAATACAGCTTTTGTTTCCCTAAGCACTTAAGATGATTTCCACATGAGATGAATAAAGTTTTCCTTAGAGAAAAAGAGGCAAAAATTCAGCTCGTTAAATTAAAGAAAATGTTGAACAAGTTTTTAGTGTAATTAAAATATATGATTATACTATATGAGTTTCTCTTGAGTCTATATAATAATAGTTAATATATATCTATAGTCGTTCCTTAAAAATATTCTCTATCAATATAAGACAAAATCGATCACCACAGTCGTAATTTTAATATTCAAAATACTGAAAATCAATTCTTTGAAAAAAAAAAAATGAGAATAGTTTACCAATCGCAAACTATTTAAGAGCAGCAGCCAGGAAGCCAAAAAGTATGCTATACTTGAGGCAAAAGTGCCGAGGCACATAAAAAAAAAAAACGAGAAACACATCAGCAGCAGTGGCAGTGGCAGCAACAAAATTTTATGATGCGTCTAAATGCGCTACCATGCAAAAGTGTTGCTTAAATGTCAATCTATCTGCTGTCTGTCTGACTGTCAATTTCAGCAATTGGAGAAGCAGCCGCAACTGTGGCAACATCGACAACAGAAGCGGCAACGACGGCGTCGACAGTGGCAAAATGTGTTAAAAGAAAATTTCATTTGCAGATATCGTGCTGTCATTTAATAAACGAAATGTGAGGCAAAGAGAAATGTGGAAAAAAGACAGAAAGAAACTGAGAACGAGATGCAACGATGCAGTAACAGATATTGGCAACACTTTTCACACAGACACACAAACACACACACACACACATGGTTAAAGGATAACGCGACAGACAAACCAAATGCTGAGCGTCAGCCACAGGCTGACTTCAGTTTGAACTCAGGGGAATGGGACGATAAACAGCGGGATATCGCGTAGGTGAATGCACCCATTGTGTAACTAAACCATAGCAAGACAGTCAAGCTCTATATCTAATAAGATATATATACATATATATATTATAAATAAATGTATGTATCTGTCTGTGTGTGTGTGCATTTTGTGTAAATCCCTTTCGCGTCGCTCACTAAATGCCAATTCCACAAAATGACGCGGAAAAAAAATCCGAATGAATGTAAGGTGGGAAAAAAAGAGAAAATGAAAATTGAAGTCGAAATAGCATATAGAAATGAAGATAAAAATGAAGATAGAGAGGAACAGGCCAAAAGCTCAAGGCAATTTCTCTTGCAACCATCAAATAATTGACAATGACAGAGACCAGCGCAAAGAATCGAAATTTAACAATTTAAAATCATTTTCATGTAGGACAGGACAATAGAGACAGACAAAGAGTGAGAGAGTTAGGGATGAGTCCTTTCAAAATTGAAATTGATATTGATGGAGCTGAAAGCCAAAAAAATAATACAATATTTTGTCATAACTTGTTTGCATTGACTTGTCAACGAGACTTGAGACTGTTTCTTTTCTTGGCGAATATTCAGCACTTCATTAGGGCAATCAAACATTCTTTTTTTTTCTCCATCTCCATCTTTCTCCTTTACTCTCTCTCTCTTACCGCAAATATTTTGCCAGTTTACACAACTTGTTTAACGCCAGCAGCGGATCAAATAAAGGCCGACAAAAAAAAGCGTAACAAGCCGCTTTTGATTGATTGTAGAAGGAACGAACTACCAGTCAACCAGCAAACCAGTCAAGACATTCAGCCCTTAGGGATACGCAAAGCAACGCAAGGGGGGATGAAAAAAGGCCAAATTCAGTCTAAGCTCAAGTCACAAGGCTTTTTGTTAAACAAATTGTGTGTGGCAAAAGGTCTTCCCTTTTTTTGTATACTATTATTATTATTTTTATTTTTGCCACAATAGATTACCATTTTTTGTATTTGATTGTGTAAAGGATTTTCAAAAGAAGGACTTTCGTTTAAGCTGACGAAAAACAAGAACAAAAGTATGTGGTCAATAGGGGTCAGTCCTAATGAGTTAGAAGTGTAGAGGAAATTCAATTCCATAGAATACTTAGTTGGGCAATAGGAATGCAGGCGAAACTATGGCACAGATAATTGAATCTGTGTTGTTCTTAACATTTTAAAGTTTTACTTAATCCTTATGATCAATGATCTATATCTTCAAAAAGGTGATTGCATTAATATATAATGAAGAAAATATAAAAAGCAAAATATATATCATTTTTATATATTTAAAGCCACTTCTGTTAATTTTAAATATTATTTAGCAGGTGATACATATTTATATTTTGGAATTTAATACCAATAAATATACAGAAACAATTTATATTGAAATTAAATGATTAATGAATATTTGTCAAATAAGAAATTCTTTTTTATTTAAATTGAAATTTCCAACTGTTTATATTTTTAATCAATCAATCAATTGATGGAATCTATAATTAAGAATATTGTTATAGGTATCTATATATTATTCTACTGCTACTAAGTCTCAACTTTAACAAAAACGTTCTTCAGCAAAATCTCTCAAAATGAAAATTTTACTTCTGATGTCATAAAAAACTATTGCGTACTTATCGGAGGTCTCCCTGTTAATTCTATTCCGATCGATAAGAAATTTTGCATGCAATTTTCACATTTCTGCTTTCTCGCTTGCCTAAGCACTTTTTATACGTTTTTGTCTGATGATAAAAAGAAACCAAAACCAAAAAAAAAAAAAATAACCAGCGAGAAAACTTAACCAAAAAAACTAAATATAGAAAGAAAGAAAAAAAAATGAAGGGAAATTGTAAGAAAAATGAAAAAGAAAATCTCCGCCCGGCAGCCACAAAAACATAAAACTTTACACATTCATTGGGTTTTGTCTTTTTTTTCTATCTCTCTCTCCATTTCTTTGGCTGTATGGGTAAAGTGCGAGCTTTTTTAATTTAATGAAAATTTTCCACTTGGTCGATTGACATTTTGTGTTCTCGCTCCTCTTTTCCCTTTACCTCCTTTGGAGTTTTCTTCTTGCCACTGTCTTTATTGGAGTTACGGTTGCTTTTCCTTTTTTGCCAAATAAACACACAAATTTACTTAGCTGTTTCGACTTGGCAGCAGTCCCGCCGCCGCCGTCGACGTCGTCTTTCGTCTTAAATGCCGGCAAAAGGAAAACTCCAATGCATTTTCTGCGGCTGCTGCCGCGTAACTTTTGCCATTTTGCCTTTGTTTGGAGCGTGTAATCAAATGCATATTTGCATGCAATACCCACTTCTCCGGCTCCCCTACCCCAAAACACTTCTTAACTGTTGCCTTTTGTATAATTTTCTGCAAGACTTGCGAAAAACTTGCCAAAGCAGGCAAAACTTTTGCACAAAATGCATTGTGCAATGTCAACTGATAAGGCGTCTAGGACAAATCTTTTCCAAGATGAGACTCAGGGAATCAAAGAAGATAGACAGAGAGAGAGAAGGGAAGAAAGTTAAAAGAGAGAAATTGTTATGAGATCATTAAACTTCAACTATGGGCCTAAAGTCATTGAAAATATATCGAAAATGGCGTCCACATATTAAATCGTAGACAATAAAGGTTTTTAGATTAAGATTTTGTCTTAATAATTAAATATTGAAAATAGAAATATACTTGATTTTAAATAAGTCAAATTTATATATTTTGAAATAGAACTTAATTCTAGTTAAAGATAAAAATCCCAGGCAAGAAAAAGGCTAAAATATTCCTAGCTTTAACAATAAAAACTGCAACTGATTGATAAATGATTTATCCAGTAAATATATATAAAAACCATATATGTATATTTTTTCACAAACGTAATAAGTAAAAATACTTCTTGAAAACAATAATATTTCATTTAAATAAATACATTCAAACATTTATATTTCACTTAACACCTTCTAAAACCTTTTTTCTTAAACTTTCGAACCACAGTGCATAAGACATGGAGCGGCCATTGAACGGTTTTTATAAACTCAATTAGCAAGCCAAGTTAACCATAAAAGTGTTGAAGAATCGAAATTAACTTTTGTGCAAATGCCATTAAATGGATACGTAATATTAGGTTGGGGGGCGTGGCATGTGACCATTAAATGTTATTAACGCGTCAGCTATTGTTAAAGAAGTTCAATAGAACAGTTATCTAATTTTATATAGAGGGGCGTGCATAGATATCCAGAAGCACATACAAAGACGTAAAAACGAGTTGAGAGGGGGGAAGAGGATGGGTAACACAGATAGAAAAATGTTGCCACATTTGTTAGCAAATGCAATGAATGCAGCAAATAGCAAGCACAAGTGCAACAGCAGCAAGAGGCAAAGAACAATTGTGACGTGACAATGGAATTGGACACGTAATCCTAGGGCTGTGTCTTAAAGCATAAAATTTTTGCTTTAAGGATAAAGGTTGTTGGGCAAAACATTTACCATTTCCATTCATCATCATAAGTCACTGCCCACACACACAATGCACAAATGAAATGAAATATTTGGCCAAAAGGTGCAACAGCCATGATTCCATGTTACCAAGACGTAGCAAGAGTAGCTCGTCCAAGGATTAAGCTGTAAGCAGCAACAGCCATTGGGAATAGACTGACTCCAACTCTAAAAAATAAGTAAAGAAGTACAAGAATTTCCACTTTTTTTTCTCTCTCATCCTCCCCCATATTCTCTTACAATTCTCTGTCTTCTTCAAGACATTTTATTTTATGAACTTAATGAAATAAACAGTCATGCCAAGGATGCAAACCGAAATACAAAATAAAAGCCAACAACTAAAGACAGATGGGGATGGGGGGACGAGTACTGGTGGGAGTTGGGAAGGACAGCGTGCATTCACGTAACAGCGTTGCACAAGTCGTTAACGCAAATGCCAGAGCCAACAGCCGGCATATTTAATAAACACTGGCAAATTAAGCATAGTCCTTCCCCGCCCTCTCAAGACCATAAATCAACAGGTAAGAAGAAGCTGCTACTGGAACTGAATCTAATCTTAAAATGCGGCTCTTTGTATTCTCTAGAAAGTATCGTGGCAGACAGAACACATAATTAACATTAAGGATAAACTGTTTGGTTACTAAAGTACCATAAATTTGCATAAATGTTTAACAAATTGAATATTTTATAGTTAAATCAAAACAGAAACTTATTGAACTTAATTTAGAACGAAAAAAGAATATAATTTTAAATTGAATTTTATTTTTAACTTTATAAATAAATTTGTCACTTATCTTTTATATCTGTATTGATGTCCAAAGCTGTTAAATTAAAATAGATTTAAAAGTAGCCAACAAAATTGCTGACTAAACACGTTCGGAAATCTTAGCTTTTACGACTGGTTACTCTGATTAGCCATATAAAGTATATAAGCCAAAACGAAATGAACAACAAAAATCAGAAAAAGACAACAGAGGAAACAACATTTAATTTGATGAAATTAAAACTGACATTCTTTTCGTTTACAAATGGCAAGTCATTGTTATTGCTGTTGATATTGGTGTGTCCAGATGGCTGTCATCATGAATCTTTTTCACCAAAAAGAGGGTGTGTTCTATTGAAGCCTGTCAAAGTTAATTCCTGGGTGTGTGTGTGTGTGTAGATTGACTAGCCAAATTGTGCGCAAGTTAGAAGGTATCAAGTATAAAAAACAAAATGCCAAAAAATCTGTCATGAAAAATGGCTAATAAATTCCAAATGGATGGCTAACATTAGCCTTGAACTTGATGGAATGATGAGAATAAAGAGAGAATAAGATATAGATAAATGAAGAGATTTATAAGAGATACTTATATCAGTTGTTTAAGATTAAAGTCTCGACCGCCCACCTGTTAACCGCAGTGGCAAAGTAATTTATTTGCAAGAAAACTCTCACAGGAAACGCCATCCATCGCGCACACACACACACATTGAAGCGGACAGCCACATCCGGCGTAACTTTAAGCCACATTTCCGCTCATGCAATTTTAATTTGTCAAATGCAAGCGACAAAGACGATGACGACGACGATGCTAAAATTAACTGGAAAATTTTACAATCTATGAGAGTAGGAAGCGCTTAAGGATTAGAGACGGCAGCCGCCACATCATCGGCAGCGTCATCATCATCATCAGCAGCAGCCAGGATCCACCAGCATCTACGCGAATACTGTCGAGCCACTCGAATTGGACCATTAGTTTCGACGGCATTAGTTTTTGGCGCTTTCATGGCCCAGCAAACGATGCAGACGCTGGCTACACAAAATAAATAGGAGACGAAAACTGGCAACTGGACTTAGTTGGTTGGTTACCTACCCACCGCACTATCCCACGCCGGAATTATGCATGTAATAAAATGCGGCGGCGGCGGTAGCAGCAACAAAAACACTAACACTAACTGCAACAAGCCATGAAATGCCACGCCCACTCTAGTCGCATACTAAATTTAAGTGCATTAACATAAAGTGCCAGCGGGCCGCGTTCCCTTTGGGCCATGGTACAGTGGTAAATGGTTATATACATTTTAATTTAAAAGGTTTTTTTTCTAATATATTTCTTTCATATCTGAACCACTGTGCATGGTGGGCAGTAAAGCTAAATAAACTTTGAGAGTGGAAGAGCACGGCATGATATAGGGAATGGAGGTGGCCTGATGAGTGCAACGACTTTGGCTGCTTTAAGCGGCGTCAGCATCATCGACACTTTTGGCAGGAAGCGTTTTGCTCGGGCATACAGAGGCAGACAGACAGACAGGAAGCTTGTCTAGGCGGGTGTCTCCCGCCACGATTTCCCTCCCACACTCTCTCTCTCCCACTCGATATTACTGTGTGAGGGGCATTAACAAAATCGTAAACTGGTAGTTGCCTTGTTATGTTGATTACACAACCAGCGTCAGCAAATGAAAATAAACTGAAGAAAAATGACAAAGAAAAAAAAACCAAGTTAAGCAACAAAAAAAAATAGGGAACGATCGAAATCTGTGTTTAAGGATATACAACTTGCCTACATATCTCCAAAAAGTATGCAACACTTGGTGTTGGCTCTTTTTATTTTTTGCTTTTTTTGTTACAGAACGTGTCGAAAATGTCTAAAAATAAACACAACAAAATCCCCAAACACCCGTTTACCCCTCTGTTAGCACTCTTTCCCTTGGTTACCAACTGTCATTTTACCCTCAAAAGCAACAGCAAAACAAGTTTGCTTCCTTTTGCTGCCACGCAAGAGTTGAAAGTTGAATGCCTGGCAAATGCCGCGGCAATGCCCCCAAAATGCAGTCAGTGAAAATGCATTTTACCCTACAACTGACACCCTCCCATTCACCCCCCTATTCACATTCCACAAACAATTCCCTAACTTCCACCCAACCGCTTACATTGGAAAACTTTTCACACGCAGCACAAAATCTGCCAAAGCCACTTTTCGGTATTGTTTTTTTGCTTTTCAAATTTATTACAACATTTTCTCCCTTCCCTTTCGTGTTTTTTTTTTTATTTATTTTGTGTTGTCTTTCCTTTATCTCTAGTTTTCTTTCTCTATTATTCTTTTTTTCTCATTCTCGTATGGATGATATTTATCTGCCACGTTAAATTTACTTTGCTTCGCACCCGAAAAAAAAAATACTTCTTGTTGGTAAAGAAAATTCTTTTCATAATTTTTCTTTTTCATTTTTTCTGCTTTTTTTTCTTTTTTGTGGTTCCCCCATTTCGCCTGGCGGCCAAATTGTCGTCTTTATTTTGCCCATCGCACATGGAAATACGCTCTGAACGCAATTTTCCTCGACATTTCCATTTCAATGCACATACACACACACATGGAAAATACAACAGAAGGAAGAGCCACACAGAAGAAAAGCATACAGTTTGGGGAAAATGGTAAACGTTTACGCGTTTTGAAGATTTCACTCGTATGACATTTGCGATTTTCCGCACATTTTGTATTTTATTGAACTGTTTGTCACATGACGTTGATATTTTCTCTAGATGCAAGAATAAGAGTGCACACTATAAGTATACGTGTATATAAGCGACTACAGTGTTGACTCTAACAATGGGACGGACATTGTTAGTTTAAACTGATCTAAAAGATTTGCATTTTATAAATATAATATAATCTATAATATAATATAAAAGAGAAATTAATAAATATTATGTGATTAAATATAAGTTATAAAATTATTTTTATAGTTGTAAGTTTTGGGACTAAAGTTTTTTAATTTCGAAGCTGGTAACGTTTAAGAAAACGTTTATAACTTTTCTTTTATATATTTTTAAATAATTAACAATTCTATAAATATGATAAATTAAATTTAATGCATATAAATATTAGTTAGTTCTATAACTGATTAAGTTCTTTTAAGAACTATTTTACTGTACTGCTAAAAAATCATCAGCATCATCATTTTGTAAAGCTTAAAGTAATATTCGATTGAAAAAGGGGTTAGAGAATAGAATTGCACCCTTTGGTCATAACCTTTCACAACATATAGCAAGTATATATATATTTCTTGTAATAACTATGTAAACTTTATGAAAATCAAATGGAAATAAAAACGGACAGCTCTCTCATAAACAATAATATTGCCAAGCAAGCTTTCAAACCTAACATAACATAACTAAAATAAAAACTTCTATATCCATATACATATATGTTTGTTTGTTTCTCTATGTGTGTGTATGTATATGAAGAAAAAGACGCAAGACGCTTAAAAGCCAAGCCAACTCTAACTCCAACTCCAACTCCGACTCCGACTTAATAAAAACAAAAAATTGTATGAAATACTTTTACGACTTTCGAAGACATTTTTACAACTTGCTACCAACTTTGGCTAACGATATGCGGCGATATGCAACGGCAGAAGGCAAACAAGTAGCCGGACAGGATATCAGAGGAATTGCATTGGTGGTCCTGTTAGCGGGGCATGGTCAAAATGCATGTCGCATCATAAAACCGAAAGTCATTTCGCACAGAACGTGTCTGGTTGTTGGTGGCTGCAAAAAGAAAAAGAGCCAAAAGGCAATCGTGAACCGGCAGCAACCGGCAAGTGAGAACCGGCAAACCACTGTCCAGTCAAGAAGCCAAAGTCATTGCAGCCAATAATAATTCCAATTGTAGTGCAGTGACAATTTTCCTCTTTTCTCTGTTCTCAAAAGATGCGCACACAATCCGCACTTTTGGGTACATTGTACCCACCAACAATGGTCAGCAGAAGCAGAAGCAGAAGCAGGAGCAGGAGCACCACCAGCAGCATCACCAACAACACAAGTAGTTGTAGTAGGAGCATTAGTAGGAGCAGAGTTTTTATTGCCCAACGTTGGCATTTTAAGTGCCGAGTAGAGAAGCCGAGAACATTATTTTGGTCAATGTAGACGACATGATGCGGCGGCCATTAAAAGCAACAAATAAGCAAACAATACCAAACAAGTATCTATGTATATGTATGTATGTATAATAATGCTAAAAGTAACAAGAAGAAGAAATTAGCAAAAAAAAAAAGTTCTTAAAATGATACGAAAACTGTACATTTTCGTTTATACATATATAAGAATACATTGTAATTTCTCATTTTATCTATTGTTTTTAAGTAAATAAAATATTTATATAGACGATGCCGCAAACACGTATCTGATAAGAAATCATTTGTAATAATTCTCTATCTATTTATTTTATATTTCGATTTATCAAATTTTATTGGAAATTGGCAATGCCGATGAGAACAATTTAGCCACTTGTTTGTTTGTCACAGATAGCGAGAATAGATAAAACTTGATTCACAAAGACTTCAATTAATAACATAATATATAAAATTTGGGCAATCATTCATTGTAATCAGAATGATATATGTTTTAGAATGTATATTTATTAAATGAATGATATTGAATGAAATATTATACATATATCTGAGCAAAAATCCAAATTTCAGATAACTTAAAATAATATTAATAAAGTAAACTCATTATTGAATAACACTAAGAACAATCTTTTAAGTTTATATTCAATAACTTTTTGAAATTACATATAGTATATGTAATTTGTAGTCTTGGAAGGAGAGAAATTTGAATTTCATGTTGATTTCATTGATTCCAGATGACACAAAACCAGGAAAACAAAATATATATAAAAGCAACAATAAAACATTTTTACTATTAAAACTGCATTCAATATCAGGTTAAACATAATCTATAGAGAAATCGAAATGAAATGAATATACAAATTTATGTATATTCTAATTTTTAGTTTAACAGAACTGATAAATCAAAATTTATATTTGCATTTAAGTATTGCACAGTTCATAGGAGCCACTTGAAGATCTGGCTCTGAATTCAGCATTTTTGTTAATCGTTTAGTTAGCAGTTTTAAGTTTTAACACTAATTTAACCTAATCTTAACAAAAAGTAAAATAAAGCAGCTTCTGAAATGTTTCTAATAAGTGGTTATCTATATTAAATCAGAGGCAATCATAAAACCATCTATCTGTAGATAAACGTTATGACTAATTAGCTTCAATTAAATCAGTTTGTATGCATACAAATTAATCTATATAACTTAATACAGCACCAAAACGTAATAATAATGAAAGTTTCCGTGAAGCGGAAAGGAAAGAGGAGAATGAGATGTACAAGATATGACAGAGTTTTGCGTCCGTGTTTTTTGGGCTGCCTGACCAATTCATTTAGTTTTGCAAAAGCTAATTAGCAACTAAAGTGAAATTAAAGCAAAGCCCCAACAGCAGAAATAGCGACAACAACGGCGACAATGGACTTTATACTCAGTAGCTCCCATCTAGGGAGAGCTGAGTGAATCAGTCAGACGGTGTGTTACAACTAATTAAATGCAATAAGCTAAGGGGAAACTGCTGGACGTGAATGCCAAAAAAAAAAAAAAGGGAGACAGGAGACAGGAAATGATGGCAAACCAGCGACAACTTCTTTTCTCTTCTGTGTTTTTTTTTTTTGTGAGATGTGGAGTCGGTACTGGAGTTGGACTCCGCCTGGTCGCTTATGCTACGCCGCACAAAACTAACGAGCGACGCATTTTAATTTGTACATTAAAGTAATTAGTTTAACATTAGTTAGCTGGTAAGTTAGTTAGTTTTAATGAATCTAGCGTAGAGATTTCCCTGGTCAGACACTTACCACTCTTAAAGGTGGCCATTAGACGCTCCGAATCGGCGCCATGTTGGCAAACGAACAAAGACGTATCAAGCAGATCGTTGGGCTGATAACCAAGCAGACCAAGCATTCTGTAGCAAAGAATAGAAAACATTCGTTTAATAATTGACCAGTTCACATTAATAAAATATTTAAAAATTCATCCTCACTTATCATCCACATAGGTAAATTTCATATCCAGCGAATGTTTAGTTAGAAAAGTGCTGGTACCCAATGGTATTTCAATGTTAGAGGGATGTGGTATGGGTCTTCCAATGGCAACAAGTAAACGTTCGCCTTTGGCATTAACCATTAAATGGCCAGTAATGTGAATAACCTAAATGTATATAAATTTTTGACATTAGATCATGTAAATATATTTAATTTTTTAATAAAACACTTACCTTATAGGAGGCACTTTTGATATTAATGCTACGCCCACGACTTGTCAAAGTGCACTTCATACGCACAAATAAATCGCGATGATGCGTAGTGATGCCCGATTCCAGCAATTGCTCATCTTTAACCTTGTCAGCGATTCCATTACGTTTCAAATTGAGTGCCTCCTTGATCTCGGCATGGTCACATTGGTGCGAGTACTCCCAGATCTGCTGTCCCAAAGCATCAATCTGCAAATATTATAGATACATTTTTAACTTTTTCTATCAAATAATAAGTAATGAATGGAAACTAAATACATATACTAACAAATTGAAACTTGCAAGATTCGGTAGTATATATGTAGTTTCTTATTTCGCTTCTTAATCTTTAAACTGTTATTAACATAACAAATTTTAATTGGTTACAAATGTGTTAAATTAAAAGATGTTTTGATGGTTACACATATTGATTTCCCTTTATATAATCTTTTATATATTCATGGATTACTGATTTTATTTTATTTGACATCTCACCTTGGTAATGCCCAAATAATCGACAATATTTTCGGTTACATAGGTAATATCACCCTCATTAGACAGCACCAGCAGGAAGCCATCAATAGTCTGCTTAAGTAAGTGGGTAGCTTCTGGACATTTTAACCAATCCTCGTCATCAATTTCCAATTTTGGTTTAATTTCCTCATTGCCATTGTTATCACTATCCTGTTTGATCAACTCAGTGCAATCGCGTTTCTTGGTAACTAGAAATAAAGGAAAATTGATTAATTTAATAAAATTCTTGCAGAAGATTAAGGAATATGATTCTCACCCAACTGCAGCATTTCTCGAATCTTGAGATAGGCGATGGTAATCCGCATTACAGAGGCTTTGTCCAGTTGGGATACATCGTCCATTTTCAAGGGCAGAACCTGTGACAGCTCCATAAATATTTCCGTTTCCTTGGAGCGACGACAACGTGCCGCATCACGTGACTTTTCCTTGCGCTTCTCATTGTTCCTGCAAAAACAAATTTAAAAAAACAATAAGAAGAATGAAATTGAAATCATTGACACTGGAAACACCTTCTCATCGGATCACGTAGGCCACTCGCACAGACGTTAAATGCAATTTCCATTACAGAACATGCCAAAAGAGAACTAACAACAGATCGGGGCTTCACGTTGACGATAGTGAACGGGAGATGGAAAATTAAGGGGAGGTATGGTACTATATATATATTTCAATGTATATAGAAATGCGTACATTCCAATTGTTGCGATTTCTTGCGGTTTCACATTTGATTTAATTCAATTGATGCGGCAATTTTTCAATTGAGCACAAAAAATTTTGCAAAATTTCGGTTTAGGTTTTTAGCTGGCCAAAGTTCATGGCAGCGCCCCCAAAAATAATCAAAATCAAGGGAAATGAATCGAATTTTAAATCGACAGCAAAGAATATTAATAAAAACTTATTTACGATAAAAACAAAACTCTAAAACCAAAATAATATCATAATCCTGCATTGGAATATAAAATATTAATATTGATATTACGTTTCTCTATAATTTTTCTAGAACAATTTTTTTTTTATAAACAATTATGTGATGATCTAAAGCTATTTAAAACTATGTTAGATTTTTTAAATTGTTACATATATTTAATGCCATCAACTTTAATATATAATTAGTTAGCAACAATGTTCAATCTCCTGACCTACACATATCTATTTGAAATTTACCCCTGAGCACGTGCAAAAAGTTGGCCATAAAGTATCTATATTTCCTAAAGGGGTCTTTAGATAAGGTAAGATGGTTTATGGTGATATGTTGGCGTATGTACGTCTATTTGATAAAAGACTCAAACGAAAACAAAAAGTGCCTTTGTTGTGGTCAGCATTTTGCCTTGGCACCAATCCAATTTGGAAATTTTTTGCTTATTTTGATTTGCTGTTTCCTTAATATAATTAACAGATTTTAAAAGTAAATTTCTGGTAAATGGAATGTTAATTAACTTGGTTTTAAATCAAGTTACTCAAGATGAATATGATTCATTAATTTTTTATCAATTAGTCAACAAAATAACCAAACAAAAAAAGAAAACGATCTCATTTGACAGAAATAAATTATAGTTTTAGTTCATTGACCTCAAACTACAATAGATTTAAATATAAAAAAAAAATAGAAATAATAAATGTTGCCAAAAAATTTGGAATTCTAAGAAAATATTTAAATTTTATTTTCCTGTGGGAGACAATTTTCCCGAAACTGAAAACTCGTGATGTTAAATCATTAATTGGGAACATATATTACGCTGATTTTTGCACGTAGAAATTGGTGAAATTCGAATAATTTTGTATACAATATTTTTTATAAAATTTTATTCACATGGCAACGAATCTGATGATACAATTATCATTATCAGCTGTCAACAATTTATATATCGCATATGTATTATGCCGGTGACCATTTTGAACAAAAGCAAATCAAAATTAGACATGGCCAAGAGACAGGCCCACAGGCTAGGCTAGACAATAATGTTACTCATACGCCATGTAGACAAAGTTAAATCCATTTCGTCAGCGGCAACTTCAACAAATTCAATTTGATTGATGGAAAATTTAGCCGAAAAAGAAGTGTCAACAAATATGTGTATACATTATATACAACATTTGCATTTTTACCTTACTTTTACTTTATCTAAATGAAACGGAAAAATATAAAACCAGAATTGAATAAATCAAATATATACTTATCAAAGTCAAGTGTATATTTATCTCCAATGCTTATATACAGCCAAAGCCATGCCATATAGAAAGCCAACTGACTTTGATTGCATGCTAATGGCCTGATTAAATGTGAATGAATGGAAATATATATATAAAGAGGGAGAGAGGGGCGGAGCATAGCCATTCAATGTTCATTAGAACAGTAGCGAATTGCTTTTTTGTATTGTATATAAATTCAAACAATGGTATAAACAGTTTTCGCTTATTGTTTCTGCTCTCTGTTCGCGGTTTTGTTAAATATAATTTGATTTTGTGAGTGGGGGGACAAAAATTGCCATTTGTTGTTATTTGTTGTTATTATAGCTTAGCATTTCCGCTTTAAGTGCAACTTGCAGGCACGTTCCGCAAATTGTTTAAATATCAGTACAATGAATTTAATACATACATAACTAATCGTTTATTAGCTAATAATATTGAATATGATTTAAGATTTAGATTAGCGATTGCAATTGAAATTTTGAATGATTTTATAAACGTAACATTTATATTTCGGTATTTAACGGTTTATAACTTGAATGAAGACTTGACAATCAAGAATCCTTGAACATTAATTGCGGAGTTTTCTTTTTCCCATCCAAACGTATATCTATAATTAAATGTTTCGGTTACGCAATGGTTGAATTTGTCTCCTACCTTTTCCTATTTTATGATAGCAAACACAAATAATGTTATGTTTAAATATACTTGAATGTGAACTATTTGCCTTGTCGGATACCGCTGCCTACATTGGTCTAGAAATATAACACCATGGTCTTGGATCAAGTTCATGGAGCAGTAAATATCTATGAAAAGAACAAATATTGCGAGAACATTGTCTTCATTTCATCAACATAAATTTGCTTAGCAAAAAGGTGTGATAATGTTGCCGTAAAATACAAGCAAAAAAAATCTATGACGTTAATGCTAATTGTAAAGTATTATATACATAAAAAGCTATATACATAAAAAGCTATATACACATACATATATACTGAATAAATGCGAGCTCTCAGGCTTGTTCAATTAAATGGTATAAGCGTGTGGCCGAACGTAAACAAATAACTGAAACCAATTCCAAAACAATTTTCCATTTTAACAAATTTTGTATGCACAAAGTGTATTGGCGTCCCAATCCTTTACAGTACTGGGCATCTGCGTCAATCCAAATTAGCTGCATTCATTAAGACAAATTGGTGACTTTACAATCAAATAACTGAAAAAGCCACAAAAATAATGAATGTCCGGAGAACGTGGCCAATTTTGGTTGTGCGGAAATGTCTTTAACCGTGCAAATACACAACCGATATACAATATTTCAAAACATAAATCTTATTGCATTACAAATCCCTTTTTAGTATTTTTCTAAGAACTCGTTTTAGGGTATACATTATATTGTCTGTTTTTTGACTTATTTAATATACTCTTTGTAAGCGTATAATAACGATAACCATGTGACTTTGATTAACCGTCATCATTTTGGGAAATACCCAAAACATAAAATCATAAATAGATAAGTTTCAGTTGCAGCAAGAAAGAGCAACAACAAACTGTTTGTTTGTCATTTCTTGTCAATTTTTATACTTCATATGCCTCTTTTTTCTTTTATTTTGTTTTCTATTTCCAATTTGGAACAGTCATTATATGGAACCTTTTGAAATAGTTTATTGGTTGCCGATTATCAATACAACAAAAAAAATTACGTAGCCAAATAATCTATTTACTTTAAACTTGTGGCCCGATGAATGGTTAAGGCGACGGCTTTACCAATATTCTTATCATTAACTATTCTACATTTGATAAGAATCACATAAAATTTTTGCATACCAAAATGAAATTCATTTGGGATTATAACCCTTTCATGAATATTAAACGCATTCTCTTTTGAAGGTAAACCAAAAAATAATGGAATGTATATATTAAAGGTAATCTGACCTATTGGAAAAATGTAAATAAATTAAATTTGTTACAATTGGATACATTTGCGTTGCATTTTTCTGACTAAATTCAGTTTATACCGGTATACCAAAAGCAATAAATAAATTACCTTAATTTTCAAGAAGCAGTAAAACCAGTGCAAAAATAAACATGTTAAAGTTCAAGATCCCTTAAAAATTAGTTACAATTCATATTAAAATCGTTTTTATTTATGGCTTTGGCGGAACTCTTAACAATCTTTTGTAGATTTCTATACAACAAAAATGTAAAATTATTAATATGTTTTCAACTTTTCGTTTAGTAATCATTTTATCGAAATTATATTACAGTGAAATATTGTGAAAAAAACAAAAGTTTGCCTGCTCTTACTAAGTATACGAATACAGGGTGTCGAACTTTTACTATGTATGTGATTATTATTATAATAATACAAAATGTTAACGTAGATAAGATGTATGTCGTAGTTGTTGTTGTTGTATATGTGAGCGTGTGTGGAACGAAATGTTGATAAGAGATATTGTTATGGCATTTACTTCACTGACAGGCGGCAGCCAGACAAACAGTGAACGACTAAACTATGAGACATACATATACATACATAAATAAATAAATAAATGTATATATAGAGTACATAGTTGTGATTTTAATATAGTTAAGCAATAGCTAATAAATCGAATAATTAATTAATGTTAGCGCTGATTGCTTACAGCAACTCACATAAAATCTTCAATATCCACAAACTGGGAAAATTGACAAGGTTCTGGATGACTTGGAGCATAGCCATAGCAATAGGCGTAACTCCATGGTTTCTGTACATTCTCCACATTACAGGGTGTTGACATATTTAAAATATTTCTATTTTGTCTTTGAGGATGATAGACGGGCACCTGTTGCTGTCTAATAAACTGTGGTGGCACATGATGTTGCTGTTGGTATGGATGATATCGTAGCAAGCCCGCGGAACTGTTAAACATGGCACCTTCAAAGGGCCGCTGTTGTTGTTGCAACATTGAATGATCATTATAGAAGCCATTATTATTGAAATTCACAGTTGGCTCATTAATCGGTAAACGTCCATAGAGTATACCATTGTTAGATAATTGCGTTTGGGGTTTTAAGTCAATGTCATACTGTTTCGTATCATCGCCGTAAAAGGAATTTTCGCCACAGGGAAAATCACAATTTTCCCAGGCATTACGCGAATTGTACATAGTCAACTTATAAAAAAAAATGTTCACCCATTTAGTTATTAGCACAGTTAGAATAAAACGTTTTTCACTAAAAAGGCGAACACATCAAGCGAAAGTCGGAATACTAAATGAGCGAAAAGTTTGATAGCTTTGAAATTAATATTTATATGATATGGCAGGAGTACCAAAATCGCAATATCTATTGTTGTCTCACTTTATTACTGTATATTTATCTCTTTCTCTCTCACTGACTCTCTCATTCTATTATCACAATTTGCTATCGGATGGTTGATAAGATAAAATAGCGAATAGAAAACAAAGTTTTCGTTATTTTTGTACCTCTTAATCAGCACAAAATATAAAGGATTTTTAAGTTGAGAATATGGGGAATTCGTACCGTTATTTTCTGAAATCTAAGACAGAAAAATCCTAAATTCCTGAATTTAAAAAATTTTTTCCAAAGGTTTTTATTGACTCAATGAGATTACCCTTGCTTATTATGACAATATTTATCGATGGAAAAACCCCTTAGTAAGTTAATAAATAAAAATTAATATAATGAGTAACATAAGATAATGTTTATATTTATATATATTAAAATTTCCAAAACAAATTTCAGTCTTAAACTGTCGATCATGACGAAAACATGATTGGACTTCAATGGGTATAATGAATTTCAATGAATTTCGTTTGGGATTTTTATTTTAAAACCATAAAACCAAGCTTCGTCAAGTGAAACTATTTTTGGCGTGGGATTATTCGTGGAAAGATAAGTTGGATGGGTGGGGGCCATTGAGTATAAAGAGTATAATAATTAGTTCTAATTATGTTCCCGGTAATTATTACGGTTTACGAATTGCAAAATGCAAAAACCCTGGCATACTTTCAAGCGTTAATAAAAATCGCTGTAACTAAGACTCTCTTTTCCCAATTAACTAACTCGTCCTTGTGCTATTCATAAATATTTGCATTTGCGCAATACGCAAATGAGTCACAAAATTGCAGTAGAACGTACAACATAAATATAAAATAATAATATTCATAAAAATAACAAACATGAAACAAAGGAATAAACACTCCAAATACAGACGAACGACAAGGGCTAAACATTTGGAATATGACTGACTGACTGACGGACTGCCTGAAACTGAAACTTCATCGGTTCATTTAGCCTGATAACGCACTATACATATGGCATAATAATAGTTAAATATTTGCATTAGTTTTTAGTTAAGCAAACTCAGCAAGCTGAAAGTGAAACGAGATAAGTCAAATGAGGTAAAAGCGAGAAAGAAATACAATTAGAGAGTAAAAGATAGAGAGAGGGAGAGCAATTTTGTTTTCCGCCAACTGTCAGGGGTCAAGAGCCCTGATCTTCATCTGCTAACTGATAACCAATATTTGCAAAATACTCATACTACAATTGTCTGTCATGCGACAAAAGCCAACTATAAGCCCTAAAAACGTTAAATAGAAATACTAACTAAAAACTGTAAAGTTTTTGTTTTTTACACTGAACGAAGTGATTGAAAATTTTACAACAATGATGTCAAACATATTAAATTGAGAACATTTCTATAAATAAAACGCTTTATGAGGATTTTATTTCTCTACCGGGAAAGAACTGATGTAAATCAAGTCCAGAGAGATTTTTTTATTCTTTATCTTTTGTTGTTCGTATTAAATTAAATTTATAATTATTACGCCCCTGAGAAGAGCAAAATATGACAGATAAATTGCAACTTTCACTGACGGCAAAGAAAATCATAAAATAAATATAATAATAAATATAATCGAGAGATAGCCCGATCGTCCAATCGGTGATGCTTCTTATGCACTTCGTGCAGGGTTAAAATAAATGGCTGCATGGCAACAGCAGATGTAGAGATGTGGAAGGCAAGAAACAAATAAACAATAACAACAATGAAATAAGCAACAATAACAACAACAACTACTTCATTTGGATGGTTAATGCGGGGCATAAACAATCGGCACAATCCAATCCCCTCCCATATACCCCACCATCCATCCATCCAATGGCTTTGCCTATACCTCTGCCCCCGCACTGCCAGTGGTTGCCCAGTGTCGTCACATTTTTAGTTCGATTGCGCAAAAAGTAGGTCGCCGTGGCCAGACAGAGGCTGCCTCGGGCAGAAAAAACGACAACAACAACAGCAACAACAGCGGCAGCAACGATAACAACAACAATAGCAACAACAACATTGCATATCATTTAAATATTTTACATCATAGATGTGTATGTGTGTGTGTTTATGAGTACGCATATGTATAAGTTGTATGTGTTGGTATTGAAAATATATTTATTGTTTTGTTAAAAAACGAGAAAAAAAAACAAAAAAAAACAGTTCCAATTTGTTTTTTTTTTATACCCTAAAACCATAAGAGGTTTTATTCTATATAGGAACATATAGACCATATATCGTTATGGAATCAAAATTGAATCATTTGTATCATCAAGAAGTAAAAAATTAAACATATAGATCGGCTGCAAATATTAGTATCCATAGACTAATAGATTAAGACTCTTAAATCTTGGACTATATTAAAACTACAGAGAGCAAATGAAGCAGCAGATTCCTTTTCCCTACTTTACCCATACCCATACTTATTATAGAGTATATTTAAATCGCCACAACGACTTTTCGGATTGTTTAATTTTCTAGGCGGAACACCTTGGCATTAGTCGGACTATGGAAGTAATTTAATGCGAAAAATATGTATATATATACGCATTTTATTATATAATTTCGTATATCAAATGTAATAATTTAATTTAATCGAGGTCGACATGGGAAAGTCATAAATTAACAAAGACAAAAAAAGTCCAAAATGAATTTTAGTTCAGAGAGAGGTATATACCTACATATGTATGTACTTATATGTATATATAAATATGTATATAATAGGATTACTAACTTGAAGTAGGTCATCCATATAAGACGGAAATACAGCAGATTTCAATAGAATTCTATAATATTTCTCGATTTTTTAAAGTACAAATAAAATAAATATAAATTTATAAAAGAACCAATAACTGAATTAATTTTATGTTGAAGAAAAATTATTTGCTCGCTTTGAGAACTTGAAATTGTTGAAATCTGTTTGATATAACTCAACCCAAATTTCGATTTTAGTTTTAATTAAAAAACAATCTAATGGTGGGACAATGTTGCGTTCGGTTCCTAAACACGTACATTGAAAAAGTTAATTATTCAGGAACTCATAAACTAGAAAAATGCATTAAATTTACCAAATAATTTGAATTTTATATGGTTAATTAAAAAACCAAAAGTAATGATCTTTGCCATTATAGAACTCAAAACGAACCAACACAAACTGTGTTTTTGCATCCCTGGATTTTTACCTTATTTAAACTGACTCATAGATCACATAAAAATATGTGTTTATAGAATATTATCGGTATGTAATTAGTTTGTTAAATCAAAAAAGGAAATGACCATTAGAAAGAGCGAACAAGCAATATTATACAATTATTAATGTATCACTTTCCTATTGGTTGGAAATATGAAATATAATTGGCCTTAATTTATTTAATTAATAAATTAATTAATCATTCTAATTCAATAAACACTTTATTTAGCAATGAATTCATCACGAGACCAACATCAAAAAAGAAAAAATCATTATCAATAAAGAAAAGAAAAAATAAACACACAAAACGATTACTAACTGTCATAATCAATAAACAATTTTTGAATAAACTATAAAATCGAATGTAAATACCAATTGAAATATGCTTAATCGACATAAAATACGACATTAATGCTCCTTGGTATGTGTGTGTATGTGTAGATAAAAAAAAAACCTGTTTAAAATGAATGTGGAAAATCTTAATAAAACTGACATCGACTAACATGATTTTTGGTTTTCTTTTTGGTTAATACCAAGAACCGCTTTAAACACAAGATGTCGTGTCACGTAGGCCATTGTAACGAAATAGGAATATAAACTAAACTATTTAGTTATTGTATGAAATATATTTAAAAAATATATAAAAAAAGAGAAGACAATTCAATTCGTTAAACTGGTTAAACATAAACGGAACCAGTTTTGATTGGGTTTAAAAATAAACTGCACAATTATGGTTGAAAATTGCATCGTTTCTAAAAATAAATTAAGTACAGGGAATAAAAGGGCCTGTTTCTGTTTCTCTATACACAGCCATTCAAGGAAGCAATTGGCAAGTGCCTCACTTGCGTTCATATGTGTGTATATACATAGATAAGAATATCTTTATTGTGATGATGCACACGTGAGAAGATCTGTTTCATGAATTTCATCAAGTTTCGCAGAAATGAAATCATACAAATGTGAAAGATAGAATCTCTCTTACTGTGGTAAACCTTTTTCTTATTAACTTATATATCCTATGAATTTCATGGCAAATGAAGAAATTTAATTATCCAGATTGCAATTTTCTGGACGATCTTAACAAAGGTTTAAATTCGGCTATAGTTAATTTATTGCGGTGTAAATAAAGTAATTTTAGTTTTATATTTTTCTTTTTGTCTTAATCTCTAATTCCAATAGAGTTCAAGAACCAGTTTACCCCACTTAAACTTTAAAGTTAACCAAATAATAAACTAAGTTTAAAAAAAATGTGATTTAAAGCAGCCAATCTAGTAAAAACGAATATATCCGCTAACAAGTCAATCGTATATATCATATTGTTTATAAAACGATCCGCAACTAATTAGATTTGAATGCAAGTTTAAAATTTTTGCCTTTTGTTTTTGATTTCAAGGTAAGGTCTCGGTCATTGCTTATTCTCTTTTCCGTCTGTCTTCGTTAAAAAAAAAGCTTTTTCTTTTGCTCATATAATTATCGCAAATGCAAAAAAAAAAAAAGAATTAAAAACCGAAATGAGATAAAAACAACCAGAAAACGTGTGATTAATGATTAAGTTTAGATTTTTTATTACGTCAAGAGACAAAAGCTAGTAGACTCATTAGATATCAGTCGATAGATCGCACTCCAGACTAAACATTAGAAATACGATAAGATTGACGAGAGATGTAAGGTTTATATCTCATCTGATTATATAATTTGATGAAGTCCCAAAGGTCGTTGCTATGATATGGAATGACGTTTAGTTTGTACAATTAAGCTCAAAGTACAGCTAACAAAACTAATTTATCTTTAGTATAAACAGGTAAACTGTAAAAATTAGTTTACCAATAACTGCATCTTATTGTGCTTAAATTGGAAGAAAAAAATAACGTGAAATGGTTATCGACACTTTTACCTGTCGTTCTTCAAATGACAAATCATTCTGTGAATATCAAAGCAACTAACAAATGTTATTTTTTTGATACTACAGAACATTTCAACATTCAACATTCAATGAAGTAGTTGGAAAAGGTTGAATGACTTTATCCTTTAAAGTTTTATGTAAAAATTATAATAATTTAGTTAAAAAAGTATGTTTGATTACTCATATTTTTTAAAATTGTTAAACTTTTATATAGATGTTAATAAAAGATCGTGTTTGATCGAATTGGGCAACATTACTAAGGTTTCCCCGACATTAGTTGACTATGGCAGATCCAGTCATTTCGTTTATTGAATACACGCATATATCAATAATCAACGATCCATAATTATATCAAAGAATATAGTTGTATATAATTTGAATCGGAATCATTTTTGTATGAAATATGAATCGCAATCGCAAACAGAGCAAAAAGTATAGAAATTTTAAATCGACCCTTTCTACGTCCCCCACCCTCCAGTCAATCACAAGAAAAATGTGCGCAGCGTATAGAGAGACGACGACAACATCAGCAGAGGCAGCAGCAGCGCAGCGCAGCCCCAGCAACTGAAGAAAACCAACAAACAAAAAAAAAGAAAGCAAAATTTGCTTATGCAATAAGCCTACAAACGAAAAACGATCCGGCTAGACGGCTAAAAGTAGATCGATCATTTTATCATGGAAACTCACCTGCGTTTCTCCTTCGGCTTGCCGCTGGCAGTGAGTCCTGATCCTCCTGGATTTTTGGCGACTGAGCTTGGTGATGCAGCAGCAGCAGACGTGTCCGTGGGCCCGGTAGCACAATTTGCAGCAGCAGAAGCGCTCACGCCATTGCGCTGTTTTTGGGCTGCCGCTGCTGCATCGATTGTATCAATTAACGAAACCATTTTCTTTAAAATGATAAAACTGCAGCCGCATTCAAATTTTTATCGTCAAATGGGCTGAAAGTTGTTGTTGGTGTTGTTGTAGTTGTTGCTGTTGTTTTTACTTCTTTGAGACTCTTGATTAGTATTAGTATGTTGTTGTTGTTATTTTCTTTGTTGTTGTTGCTTCTATTGTTTCTAACTAAAATAAAATTGGAATTTTTACTTGGTGTTTTTATTTTTTCGATTTTACTTTTGTGCTTGTCTTTCGTATGCAGCAGCAACTGTTTTCGTTGTATTTGTATTTGTTGGTAGGTTTGTGTATTCGTGCCAATCACACACACGTATACACTGATATCACGCACACAAACACACACACACACGTTTACTTGAGCGTTTTCCTTTTGATTTGTTATTATTTAATCACTTATCCCTTTTAATCGAAGGGCAGTTCAACTCAACACTCACTACACTGGCGGCTGCTGCTGTTAAACTGAACTTTCTACTTGCTTTTCCTTGTTCAATTATTTCTTTTAGTGACACCCACAAGGTTATTTCTTGTTGTTGTTATTATTAATATCATTTATGTGTTGCCGTTGTCGTTTAAATGTGAAATTCGCATTTGCTCTGTACGCTAGTTGTCGTTTATTATTATTGCACTTTGATTTTATTAATTGCTATTAATTTGACGAATAATTCAATATTTTGTAGCGTTTGTAAATAATTGTGTTGCCTTTCTCCGTTCTCGCTAATTCCTTTGATTCTGGCAACGCCAAATCTTCAGTAATATCACTGTGGCAACACTATGCAACACAGTTGTTTAAAAATAATGTGACCAGCCATTTTCTAAAGGTTTATTTAAAAAAATACTAAATTCGCCTTCAAATTTTGTAGATTTAAAAAATCTGATGAAACGAACATTACAATTGTAAAATTTATAGGATTTTTATTGACTGACAAAGATGTGCGCCAAATCCTCACGACATTCTCTTAACTCTTAGAACTGGTTGTACTCTTTATTCCGCTTTGGATATGGTAGAATTGGGGGAAACCTCCAATTGGCCCGCCTCCTTTATACCTTCTGCGCCTTCGCCATTTGCCTCGTTTTCGGCATTCATTACACTGCCCAGAGCATCGTCGTCGTCATCGTCATCACCCGCGCTTTTATTATAAATTGTTGGATACTGTTGGAAGCAATCTTGCATTTTACGGAATGCCTCATAACAATCAGACCCCTTGGGATCGGCCTCGCTGTAGTGAAAACAGGAGAAGGCATCACGAAAATCGACGCCACATGGTCCTGTTGGCATGCCACCCAAGCAAGGACAACTCCAGTTAATCTTCCCATCCTTTGTGATCAGACCCTGTGGTTGTTCGGGTGGTGGAAGCTCAATTGTACTCGGCGTGGCATGATCCTCTTTAGTGGCAAAGATCACCTTGTCCTTGCCAAAAACTTTGCAAAATGAAAAAGCCATTTTTTATATATGTGATTCTGTTTGATTTCCTCGCACTTCCCCGAATTCTTTTTCAAAGTCTAGAGGGGCTTTTGAAGATTCAAGCACCTGAAAATGACACGGCACTTCCTGGTAATGGCCAATCAGAGTAGTAGCTACACGCGTACGCTCGTAGAATGCCTCGGGAACACGAAATATTACACGACGCTGGGCCACGCTGAACTTAACTATATCTACCGTAGTTTTTCCGCCAATCTCTCCGAAGAAGCTTTCCAGCGAATTTAAAATGCAGCCACGAAAATATGCAGGTGTTAGTACTACAGCTTCTGGATCTCGAAGTTTTCTGTTTGAATGAAAATAGAGAACATATGAGTAGATATTGATGTCCGTTAGCACGTGTGGAATGGGTGGACAAGGAACCATTTGCCTATATTTCTCTACTCACAATTGTACGTCGAAGTAATGATAATCACTCATACTTCAATTAATTTCAGAATGCCTTCCCGCTGCCTTCGCACGGGGTAAATTTATCAAACCACTAGCGTTTGTTAATTAAATGCCGGTCTCCGTTTAATATATTTATGTAATTGCAGTTGTCGCTGTTTCTTTTTTACTTTGTTCCGATTGCGTTTTGATGTTGGCTCAGCTGTTTTGTACGATGACAAGACTGGAGCTAATCGACTAGAAATCAGCTGTCTTAGTTTCCTGCGCCAATTTTAAATTTCTCTCTTCCGTAAGGATTTTAAATAACAATAATGAAAAAACAAATGACAGATTTGGCCTGAATAAAATGAAAGCAAAACGCATGTAAAGACAAGGTTTTCACAGTTGAATTTGTACTTTGTCGTCTATTAATATCGAGAAGATAGTTTATCGATAGAAAGTCAGCTGTATTAAAGCGCCATTTTTTTCAATTTCTCAATATTGTATTAATTTCATTAGAGTTTACAAACAAATAACAATAAGTCAATTGTAAAAATAAACAAAATGGAACAAAAGCAAAAACAAAGTAAAGCTCAGAAAACCTCGGAACTGGCTACAGCCATCACAGTGGATGAGTCCATGCAAGAATCCCAGGAAGAAGGTGGAGGGCCCCTGGACGTATCCAAGCTTTTGGTAAATCCAGGTTCATATTAGTTCCTTAATCATTAAGTCATTTAAACGTCTTAGGGAGGTAATATCAGTGCCAGAGAGATCAAGTTATTGCAGCAGGCTAGTCTCCACACAGTAGAATCTGTGGCATATGCGACACGCAAACAATTGCTGAACATCAAGGGACTGGGAGAATCAAAGGTGGATCATATAATGTCAGAGGCCAGTAAACTAGTGCCTATGGGTTTTACCTCGGCTCGTACCTACCATCAAATGCGCTCCGAAGTTGTAATGCTGACCACCGGTTCCAAGGAGTTAGACAAACTGCTTGGAGGAGGCATAGAAACCGGTTCAATTACAGAGATCTTTGGTGAATTTCGTTGCGGGAAAACTCAATTGTGTCATACATTGGCTGTTACCTGCCAATTGCCCATCAGTCAGAATGGTGGCGAGGGCAAGTGCTTGTACATTGATACGGAGGGCACCTTCCGGCCGGAACGCCTGTCAGCTATCGCTCAACGCTATAAAATGGAAGAACCCGATGTGTTAGACAATGTGGCCTATGCCAGAGCCTATAATTCAGATCAGCAGACAAAATTACTTCATATGGCTGCCGGAATGATGTTTGAATCGAGGTCTCCGATAAAAATAACCAACATCTATGGCAACCTTTATTAACATTAACATCTCAATCCCATTTAGATATGCCATCCTCATTGTAGACAGTGCCATGGCTTTGTATCGTTCAGAATATGTAGGACGCGGCGAGTTAGCAGCTCGACAAAATCATTTGGGGCTATTTTTGCGCATGCTTCAACGACTAGCCGATGAATTTGGTGTGGCCGTTGTTATAACCAATCAAGTAACTGCCTCGGTAGATGGCGGAGCTGGTATGTTTGTGGCGGATGCTAAGAAACCCATTGGAGGCCATATCATGGCCCATGCATCCACTACTAGATTGTATTTACGTAAAGGCAAAGGGGACTCTCGCATATGTAAAATCTATGATTCACCTTGTTTGCCTGAATCGGAAGCAATATTTGCTATTCTAGGAGATGGAATCGGTGATGCCCGAGAAAAGGATTAGTAAGTTTAGGTTTGTTTAATCGCAGTTTTAGTTACTCGTTAAGAAATTTATTATGTGTCAAATAAAGATACTTTAATAAAAATAACCCAACATTGCAGTCATACAATGGAGAGCATCTAAAAATTTATGAAATTATTAAAAATGATTTGGTTAAACAGATTGATCTAAAATGCCTCCAAAATCACAAATATGAAACTAGTTATATTAGTTAAAGAACATTCTATTTATTATATGTATGTAGGTATTGTATATATGTATGTATTATATATATGGATTAATTTAATTGATTAGCAATGAGATTATTGTATGCACTCAAAGACAATGTCTCGCGTAATGCCTTGTGCATATCTTGAGTATCCTCATCGTAAAGTTCCACTTCCTCGCAAAATTCTTCCCAAAATTCGTCTTCAGTATCAGGATCTGATCCCATGAAGAGGGCCTTAAACCCATTATAAATTTTTGTTGATAATTTACGTATTAATTCAGCATTCTTTCTGAAATCGAATCTTCTTTTGGAATTCAAGTGCCATGATTCGAGATTACCCACATAGCATCGCATTTTCCGTATAGTGTCTACAGCGTCTGGATTTCGCAAAAGCATTAACTTGTTCAACTTAAGTTCTTTAAAATTTTCAAGAATTTTCAAACATTTGCCAATATCGGCACGTTGATAACCCAAGGCATCACGCAAGTCCTCCGTGAAAGTTTTTAAATTCAGTTCCATGAACAGTGAGGCTTCATACTCCAACAACTCTTGATCAAAACGACTGGCTTCGTGTTCACGTATCTCATTCCGACCAGGCTCAACTATAATACGATCGGGCATAGATTCCGGTTTAATTTGTCCTGATTGAAGTTTCAATTTAATATCAATTGCCTCTTTGCGTGAATTCTTCATCCAATCATCTTCGGCTTCGGAAGTTGGAAAAGACTTGGGTTTATTAAAGTTGATAATAATGCCCAAGCACTGGCCTAGTGGCATTAAGACCATAAGCAAATCATTTTGGATATTCTAAAGATGAAAAAGAATATGGGGAAACAATTAGATTGTGCTTTAAAATATTTCTTCAAACAACAAACATATACGAACGAGCGAGCGTTCCATGGCAAATGAGGGTCAAATTTTTGATGCCGGTCAAGCCCGGCATTCAAATTTGAAAATAATAATATCCAAACGATGCGTAAAGTCGCTCTCATCCCCATCGGATATGACTGGATCGACACACTTCAATTTATTCCAATCCAAAATTAAAACATTTTAATGCCTCACTGGCATTTATGTATGTATATTAAATATGTATATAGTAAATCGAGAGATTGAAACAATTTCATTTAGGTTTTCTATGTAACATCTACAGTTTATTTCAGTGAGTTAATCCAAATTGTCTTACGCATATTGAATGCATATATATTATTAATATGATTATATATATATCCATATATGTTATTTGTAATTTTTAATGATTTATTTATATATACATATATATATAAATATATATATGTATTGGTGGTTTATGCGTAATTACGAAAACAAATGTTATCCCAATACGATTCCTATAACTATTTCAAAAAAAAAAATATTAAAAATTTCAAGTGTAACCTCTATTGCAATCGAGGTCACATAAAAAGTTTTTATACAAATTCCTAATGAATTAAATACGATTAATTCATTAAAGCCAGATAAGTTAATAATGATTATTTGTGGGGTGGTAAACTTTACCGTTGATATTCAATTTGAAGCGGATTTAGCTTCGCTTCAGCTTCATTATAGCTGTAAGGGAATTTCGTTATTTATTTATTGACATTTTGAAATTATTATTTATTGCTGACAAATTTATTTGTCTTTGCAGCTCGTCGACTTTTAACCTACATATTAAGAGCACATTTCTTTGTTCTGTGTTCACTTAGAAATTGTTTAACGATTATAATTTGGGGGCATAATATATAAAATGAAAAATTACAGGAACATCTAGTTGCGAAACTGCAAATCCAGAGTTCCATGCACTTAGCTATAAAATTGAAGAAACTAGTTTTTTTTTTTTGTTTTTAGAAGCAGACGGACAAACATGAAGGCTATTGATTAAAAACAAGAAAATATGTGTAATTCTATGCACCCGATCAGAAAGCTTAACAAACAATTAAACAATGGTAAGCTACCAAAAAAGGTGCAAATGTATAATAAGAAAAATTATCCTTCTGCTTGCTATGGATTGAATGTGGAACTAGCGAGGTTAGCCAAAATTCCACGTTTAATTATGTTTTATATCTTCTTTGGATCCGGTTTAGTCCCCTTGTTCAAGAGAAGATGGTTGTAGCCACGCTCATTCATTGTGGCTCGCAAATTCTCATTTATATTTTCTGTATAGGTCTTATAGATCTTTACTTTCTCACAAAACTCAATCCAAAAGTTATCCTCGTATTCGGTCTCATGTCCCTTAAAGAGTTTTTTAAAGCCATCATAAATTTCTGCCGATACTTTACGTATTACTTGAGCCTTTTCTTTGAACTCGATTTCATCGTTATAATCCATTTTCCATAATTCCAAATTACCAACATATCGTCGAAGTCGTCGCATTATGTCCACACATTCGGGATTACGCAAAAGCATTAATTTGGTCAAATCAACATGGTTAAATTCTTCAAGAATTTCCAAACATTTGCCAACATTAGCACGTCGCAAACCCAAACACTCACGCAATTGTTGAGACAATTGTATAAAATCACGTTCCATGAACAATGCATCTTCATGATCAATTAATTCTTCAATAAAACGAGCGGCTTCATGCTTGGGTATCTCATTTCGCATGGGTTCAATAACAACTCGATCGGGCATGGATTCCGGTTCAATTTGACCCGATTCGAGTTTCAATTTAAGATCAACCGCTTCCTTGCGTGATTTCTCCATCCATGCTTGTTCGGCAGCAGCACTTTCAAATCTCTCAGGTTTTTTGTAGTTGATATCAATGCCCAAACACCGGGCTGAAGGCATATACACCATAAGCAAATTGTTTTGGATGTTCTACAAAAATATAATATCATTCAATTATGCCATCGATAAGATCTAAAAAACTAGTTTACTTAGAAAAGCCATATTGGATAATATGTAATAGCCATTGTAAGATAAATACATACATAGATGGACGCGACTGGATCGACTTGACTTTCAACGATGTACTATGTGTATGTATGTATGTATAAAGAACAACTTGGGTGTATTTAAAAAACATCGTGTAAAAGTTATAATAAGACCGATCTAATCCTGTCTGTCTATAAATATGCGCATTAAAGCGAGATTTATCGAAATTTCTTTACTTACGGGCGGCGGACGCACACGTTTTTGCATGGGTGTCACTGCAGCCGTTGGTTTAGATTTCTTAACTGATTTCTTGCTGACACTGCTGCTGCTGATGGTTGGTGTACTTGACGAAGATGCATCAATTGATGAAACTGATGATAATGAAATGACCGGAGATGCAATACCCTCCGGTGGTACGCGTCTCTTTGGCGGCAGTAAAATTTCAATAACACTACTACTAGTAGTACTATCCTGAGTATCGCCATCTACATGTTCAATAATTTCTACCTCTTCGTCGACTATTTTCTTTTTAGGCGCACGTCGTTTTAGTTCATTGCTCTGTCCAGAATTAATGGTAGAAGCGGTAGAAGTGGTAGAAGCGGTAGAAGTAGTAGAAGTAGTAGTAGGAGTAGGAGTAGTAGAAGTAACAGTAGGAGTAGTACTAGTACTAATACTGGGAGAAGTTTCTGTATCGGTATTTGCTAAATCGATCGGAGCCGAGTCCTCACCACCCAAAGCACTTTCAATTTGATCAATAGCATCACTAAACTTAGCGCGTTTCATATTCTTTTCGGTTGCGAATTTGTCTTTATTTCCCACGTATGTGAATAAATCTTCCACTTTTATATTAGCGGTCTCGCCAGTTCCATAAAAATAAACATTATACTTTTTGTTGTTAAACTTAGTAATCTTCGCTGGCCATGCCGGATAGCCTTTGACTTTGGCAAATACTAAATCGCCTATTTTGAACGATTTGCCAGCTTTTTCTTTACCCATTTTGTTATAGCGAATTGATTTAAAGTTAAGATGTAGACAAAATGTGTGAAAATCTTGGATTCGGCGTCCTGTGGTATTTGTTTTTAGGGTTGCCTGAGTTTTTACAGTTTGCCATATGCGAATACTGGTGGAAAGATGCCATATTATTTTTAATGTACTTCGACAATGCGCGCGAAGTCTTATCGATTTTTCCAACACAGTGCTGCCAGAAAATTTCAAACTAGTCGCTGAAAGACGGTTTTGGGCGCCGAAAATAATTTGAAAACTTGAATTTTCCCCTAAACAATAGAGAACTTATAACATCAAACTCAAAGCCAAACAATCATAATTTACTGATTAAATAATTGAGGAAGTAAAAAATCTTATTTTCTATTTTATTAAATGACTCAGTGCTATTCAAATTAATGAATGTGATCGAAAATACTTGAACCTAATTATTGGATATACTGACTATTGTAAATGATTTACTCGGGATTTAAAATGTGTATGTGTACATCTCTTCCGATGTCCATGAAAACAAACAATATATCAGTTTCATTAGAGAAGAGCTCGTAGACTACACCTTACCTTGATGTTACAGGTAGAAATACTCGAATGATTGCCAAATGATTGCAAACCATTCCACCTCACACCCACACCAAACACCTTTACGCGTAGCGCCGTGTGGCCAATTCACCACATCAAATGAAAATTTTTTGAAAAAATTCATTGCCGGTTCAGTCGTCTTTTGCCCAACAGAGAAACAGTTTGGTCAAGACGCCTTCATTTTGCCACAGTCGACAAAAAAGAACTTAAATTTGTTTACCGAAGAAAAAATTTAAATAGTTTTCATTTTCACTCTGGAATTTGTGGAATTTTTATATCTTTTGCGAGTAAATTTGTACGTTGGTAATTAAGTGTAGCGTGAAATCGGCAACTCGTAAACATGCAAGACTTAATAGCCGATCCCATTTTGGCCAAAATTAACAACAACAGCAACCACCACATGGTTGAGAAAACAGAGATACAACTACTTGGCAGGGGCAATGGCATGAAAAAGGCTTCCTTTGATAATAATGCGGCCGATGAAAATACGGAGACCGCACAACGACAGAGGTGAGTCATTGTCACTAGTCTAAAACTAAAATTGATTTATATATCGCCTGTTAGAGTCCGATATATGAATATTATATAGCTAATAAAATATGCAAATTAGCAAATACAAGTCAAGGTCGTAGCGCTTATGTCACGCTATGCCTTAATTAGGTTGATGTTTTATGTGACATCATGGTATTTAGTATGGCGTATATATGTAGCATCTATATATATATATACGAGATATGGATTTTTAGAAACTAACCAATATTCGGATGATATTTTGAATATGTATAAGTAGGCGCTTAAATTTAATATATTCTATATGTATAAAATATAAAAAGGATAATCCTTAAATTTTAAAGACTCATTAATAATTATATAGACTTTAAAAAATAATAACTCAATAACAGTAAAAAGTATTTTTTATTATATTTGTGACATACAAAAATAAGAAGTATTTATATCTATATATATCGTTAAATATTTAGTATAAAATATTTAAAAATTTAAATTTTGCCAACATTCAAAAAGTTGCCAAATATTTAGCTTTAATTTTTTCCAATTCTAAACACAAAGAACCATAACAATATTAAATTCAATATTCAGAATTTAGAAATTATTTTAACTAGTTCTTCTATTTTCTTTAAAATCGTGTAAAGCTACATATGACCCCCTTCCCCCCATTTGTACATATGCACATATTCCCATTCTCCCTAAATGTATTTTTTTTGCGCAAGTTTATTTGTTTTGAACTAAATTCCATGGCAAATGCCTTTACATTTAGATTGTTTTATCTACTAAATATATGTATGAATGTTCTTAATGTAGTTACAAGTTGGTCTTATGACCGAATTCCAATTAGAATATAGGATATCCATCAGAGAAAGAATCGTTCGATTTTAAAGAGAAACAGTAATTCGAATTGGAATAATCATTTGGCGAGACAAATAAATATTCGAATTTTATAAATTGTAGAAATTTTATTTTGTTGGCATTCAATATCAAAAAGTCCCTGACTCTGACAATTGAATTCAAGGACAGAATAATTGCAAAACTAAAAAAACTACAAAAGTTATTTATCATTAAGAAGACAGAGAGCTACGTCTGTCTGTCTATGGTGTCTGTCAAAATTTTTAACAAAATGAAATGAATAAATAAATGTTGTTTTTTTGGCAAAAGGAATAAACCTGAAATATTTAACCTTGAGTTAAATAAGGCAAATTGAAATGCCTGTACATAAATACATATCTATATGTGTATCTATCATGATGATGATCTTGTTTACAACTTAACAAAATTCATATCATTAACCCAATTCCCTTGTCCATCTATCATGCCATATATAAATGCAATGTTATCCTGTTATTTTTCTCAAATCTATACTTTAAAAGAAATGGAAATTCTGGCAACATAAATTATGAGTTGTCTAACGAGATATCACAAATTGTTGGAATATAAATACAAAAACAAAATCATTTTGTCATATGCCAACAAATAGTGTGAGAAATATTTTAATTTCCATTTCCATTTGTGCATTTTTGTTGTTTAAAGATACAGATATTTAAATATTTAGCTACCATTCTCCTGCCTTCCTGCTTCTCCGCTGGCTGCTGGTTTGGTCTAGTGAAAGTGCCCGATGATTAATATTGGCATTATGCCAGAGGAATTCATGATTATTATTTAATGACGACGAAAAGTCGCCGTGTATAGATATATGTATGTACATATGTATATACACATACCTCATATATACATTTGCAGCACTACAAAAATATATTGAACTTTATAAATAAATTTATTTGATTTTACATTTACATTCCTTTCCGCTGGCTGTGGCCAGTTGCTGTTGATGGAAAATTGGAAGGTGTCAAGGAAAATTGAGCACTTTGCGTTTGATGTGAGCTGTCAACAGGAAAATAGTACAAAAAAGTGGCAAAGAGAGGGGAAGGCAAGATAGGGCCAAACTTGCATAACTTTGTACTGTGGTTTTTTTTTATTTTAAAATGTTTATTTGTTTTTATATGTAAACTTTTTTCCATAATAGGTACAATTAATGCATATGGGAAAATGTTTCTAATATAGTTATATTAATTCTAATAATCAATTCACGACCAGTTTCAATAAAAATTCAGTTTCTTTTTGTAATGATTCAGTACTTGTCCCTTTTACTTTAGAAAAACAAAAACAATCAACTGACAAACGATTTTTCAGCTAAACTTATTCGAAAACCTTTACTTGGCTACTGATTTTTCAAATATTTACAATTTTAAATAAGTTAATATTAATTTTCTTATTAACTGACTATTGTTTCTATTATAAAATCAAATGGATTTTTATTTAAAAGATCAATAAGAATTCAACTTATTGTTGATTTGTATACAAAAAATTGTGGGTGTAGGCTATTAATAATTAAAATGTTATCTATTTCAAATTTGTTCGACTTAAATTTTAGTATAAATTCGCATAATATTAATTGCGAAATGCTAGCCAAATGCGTAATATCCAAATAATAAAAAAAAAGGAAAAACAATTAAAACATACAAAAATCATACCAAATAATCTTTTATCTTTTTGTTTACCTCTTGAACAAATATCATTATTAATCAATTCTATTTTTATTTCTTTGTCTATTTAATATACACTCTAGCAAAACTAATTATAAACAAAATGCTTCTACATATATGTACATAGATAGATAGAAAGATCTGTTTAAAACATATGTTTAATGTCTTGTCAGAGAAGGGGGAGGAAAATAATGACGTCGTGTACGGAATAGAAGATAAATACATTTGATCCGTAAGCAAAATAACGTAGGCGATGGGTCGGTCATTCACAAAAATTACTTTTTTGTTTATTCATTTTTAAGACATTTTCAAATAATACGCAAAACCAAAAGGTATTCTGTTTTATTTTTTGTTATTGTTTAAATTATAGCGCGAAATATTTTATTTTTATTGGTTTATTTACCTTTGCATGTATATATGTATATACATATGTATATAGACGACCCATGCTAATTCTGGATTTTTTTTTTGTGTACTTATTTATTTGCAGTATTACGAAGGCGGAGAAAAATAATGATAACCACACACCTTATCCAGGCATTTCACGTCTTACGCCAACGCTGTATCTATGCGGAGCAGCTGCTGTTGTGCCCAGCTATATGGATAAATTGGGTATCCGTTGCGTAATCAATGTGGCTCCTGAGTTACCTGATACACCACTGTCAGATGCAACCAATCCCCTATATTTGCGAATAAATGCACAAGATCGCTCGGAAGTGGATTTATCACAATATTTCGATGAGGTGGCCGATTTAATTGAAGAAGTCCGTCTTAGTGGTGGTGCCACCTTGGTTCATTGTGTGGCTGGAGTTAGTCGCTCGGCCTCTCTATGTTTGGCCTATTTGATTAAGCACGGAGGATTGAGCCTGCGTGAATCCTATCATCATGTACAAGCCATTCGACCACAAGTGCGACCCAATTCTGGTTTCTTTCAGCAGTTACGGGGCTATGAGAGACAATTAAATGGCAACTGTTCAGTTGAAATGATATATTTTGCTTCCTTGGATAAGGAAATACCCGATATTTTGGAGCCTCAATATAGAGCCATGGAGGATTTCTATCAAAGATATCGCAGTTCGCTAAAGAAACGTTAAAGTTCTATAATTTTTAAAGCAATGCGAACTAACTTGTGATATATATTACTTTAGAATTTAAGGCTCTAATGCTGAACTATGAATATAAACATAAAATTAATAAATTACAATATTTGAAAAACCAGTAACATTAATTTTATTTAAGAACATGTAATTTTACTTTACATGTTTGAATTTCATTAAATCACAAAATGTCACTAGTACAACACAATTTTAATATTTATATATCAATAGTACTAAATATAAGCTAATTAGTATTATATACAATATATATATTATGTATATATGTACCTAGTTAATTAACTAAACATTTTAGGTTGGGTTTCTGTTATTTAAATGCTCACATTCTTTAGTATTGTACTTGGGCCAAAGTCATGCGGAAAACCACTAAACATTGGCAATGGCATCAGCATCAGCATTGACATTGCATTGCGTTTCCATTAATGACACATAGTTTTGTTATACATATCAGTTTTGCTTAATCTATGTCTATATGCTTTTATGTACATATATACATTGAATGAGACTTGAATTGAATTTCCTAACTAAAAACAGGCAGAAGGAAACATTCGTTTGTGTGCATATCTGCTGCTTGATTATAAGCAGATTGAACATTCAGCTTAGTTAGTTGACTTATTGCATAACTAATACAATCAGTTGGTTGAAACTCGTGGTCTCTGTGGACTCTGATGCATCATTTTCTTAAGGTTCTCATATGCGGTATTCATAATTCCCCAACTGATGAACGATCGTCCCGTATTAAAGGCACAACCGCGATAAAAATTCCCAATCCGGCTATCACGTTCACGATAAATTCTCTTACAGGCATGCCAACTGCCCTCCGTTCGATGTCCCATATCGCTTTGCAATGACACTTTAATCACATTCAATGGATAAAATAATGTGCTTATACTGGCCCCAATTACAGCGCCGGCAACAAATTCTTGTGCTGTTCTACTGCTTACCGATTTCTAAAATAAAGAACATAAATAAAAAAAAAAAGATTTGTATCAGAACTAAAATCAAAGTAACATCAACTGGAATAAGTTTTGAAAGACTTATCTCTATTTACAATTTGATTCCTTTCAGAAAACAACAAGAAAACTCACTCTCTTTGGCAGGCGACAGCTGGCCTCCTCCCTTAGCATAAAGAATAATGCATTTGATAATCCATTACGCCAAAATACTGGTTCGATGCCTCTATATAGTTCCCGAAATCCATAATTTGTCACAACATATCTAAAAAACAAAAATGAAAGAAAGTTTAAGTAAATATATAAACAACTATTGCTTCTGTGTCTTACCTGAACGCACTGGATGTATTAGAGAAATATTTATGGAATTTCGAGTCCGCCAACAGCGTTTGAATACGTTCAAAGGGTAATAGAATCGATTCTGCACTGCCGGCAACTACACCAGCTATTATTTTGGCTCCATAATCATTAAGACGATAATCCTCGACCATATATCGGCGGGTGCCATCAAAAACGCCAAACATAATCGACAATGATATGGTTTTTTGAGCCAATGGTGGTAACATTCCCCGATACAAGAAACCAAGTCCCTCGTGTCGAAGTTGGCCAAAAGCGGATGTAATAGCAACACCGTGTAACATTTGCCGGAAAATTATTTTATAAATCGGATAAGTAACAGAGATGTTAACAAAGGCTGAGCCACATCCGCAGGCAAACTCCTCCCATTGAAAGGCACCAAAAAAGCGATCAGTAAAGATGTATGCAAATCTAGACTTCGGTAACGATATTGTTGTTGCTGCTGATGTACTTCTTATTCTTGCGCTGACATCTGGAATGGTCGTAGCCGAGTCCAGGCCATCATCATCGTCTTTCATGATGATTTTGCTTCTCTTTATGGTCCAAAATTGTGCCCATTTGCTATCTTCTTAACATTGTTTTGTTGGCAGGTTGCACACTTTTTCGATTTGTGTCTTGTTTGTTTGGGTTGTGCATTCACGTTCAACTCTGACAATTAAATTATATAATAAACGGAGAACCACGGTATTACAGCGAGTAAACTAATAGTGTTGAACAATTGACCAAAATAACTTATTCACTTGTCGCGACTCCGCGGTCATAATATGGCAACTCTAAATTCTTAGGGCTCCTGCATACTAAATGATGTGGATAAATAATTATAAATTAATAATACATATATCAAATTTTTTAGAGCTCGAACTCATTTAAATCTTTGAGTCCATTATATTATCGTAATAATAGTACATAAGATTAAAGGTATTAAAGGTGTGAAATTATAAAAAAATAATCTATGTTAACCTTTTACTGAACACGTCTTCTTGATTTTGGTATAACTTAGAATTTCAAAATCTAAAAAGTAATAATTCTTTTTGTATGTGTTTATTCATTTCATGATTGCATGATGGGTTAAAAATATATGTGATGACAACCCTGTCGCCAATTGACAGCAGCTGTCAAATGCCAAGCGCGGCCAACTTCATGCTTCTTTTCTCTCTTTTTGACGTGCTCTTTGCAAATTAGCGGTTCGTACTGTGTACCAAATCTTAATATTTCTACGACATCATTACAAAATGTTAACAAATTACCATGAAATCTGCTGGCCAAATAACGAAAAAAGTGATTAGCATAGTAATTTCACAAGAAAACTGATCTAGATTGCATTTAAATTCCTGGCAAACTTTGTTGACATTTTATTCTAGAGACCGAAAACAACAAACAGAATATGTATTAATATGGACATGTTATTCGAATTTCAGCTCCAAAATGACCATTCGACCAGCGTACAGGCCCAAGATCGTTAAGAAGCGCACCAAGCACTTCATCCGCCACCAGTCGGATCGTTATGCTAAGTTGTCGGTGAGTTTATAAAATGAAAAAATTGAAAGCAATGGAAATTGAATTGTATATCCTTTCTCTGTATTTTAGCACAAATGGCGTAAACCCAAGGGTATTGACAACAGAGTACGTCGTCGCTTCAAGGGCCAATATCTGATGCCCAACATCGGTTACGGTTCCAACAAGCGCACCCGCCACATGCTGCCCACTGGCTTCAAGAAATTCCTGGTTCACAATGTCCGAGAACTCGAGGTCCTTTTGATGCAGAACCGTGTGTACTGCGCCGAAATTGCGCATGCCGTCTCTTCCAAGAAGCGCAAGGAAATCGTTGAGCGTGCCAAGCAGCTGTCCGTTCGCCTGACAAATCCCAATGGTCGTCTGCGTTCCCAGGAGAACGAATAAGCTTAGGATGCAAAAGGAGCCAAATTCGCATTGTCGCGTCTTTTGTCTCGTTTTTTTATTGTAACGTCATCGGAATAACAGAAAAAACGTTAAAAGTGAAAATCATTTACAGAAGGTTCTCTGTGTGTTTTATTTCTAAAGAAGAATACCAGGATAACTGTATCCTTATTGTATTGATTATAGGTTTACGGACCGATTAAAGGAAGATTTGAAATTTCCTCTAGGATTATACATATATATATAGATTTAGCCAATTTTCTGAAAATGAGATCAAAAAGTGGTTTAAAACAATTGTTCAAAGGATTGAATATCATCTATTAACCAGTGGACTGTGCAGTTAGCTAAAGATTTGTATCAATATATAACACTTGATACAAAAGAACAATTAATATATTGTCATATCTCATTCCTATATAATCAATCCCATAGACATATGATATTAGGTTTCTCTATATGGGTTATTGGAAACATTTTTCCGATAAACCGAGTGTTTAAAAGAAACCCGTCTCTCAGGAGTGAGGTATCTTGGACATGGAACCAACACTGAGTTCTAGAGATGAGTACGTATGGGAATCGACTTTCTGCAGCCCATCTCTAAATCAGTAGTAAACAGCACTCCCCAATTACAGAAATTTATTTTACTCAAATATTTCTCACGTGTATTGTGATAATTCTTAAAGCATATTAATTAATTCTTTGTCTTTCGTAGTCGACAGTCAAGTAATATAATAATATACTATCAGTTATGTAATCTATGGTGCGTTAATTTAGTGCAAGTTTATTTCAAGACAACATCATGATCGAATTCCAAATGATGTTCGAGCTCCTTCTTGGTTTCAAAATTGGTGTTACATATGAGACATAAGGTGCTATTATCATTATCAGAGATGATGACCGTAACGGCCTGTTCGGATTCATCCACATCGACATGCAGCTCCTCGACAACCTGTTGTTCATCGTTAGCGGATTCTTCGGGAACACCATAAACAACATCCGCTTCATGGGTTTTCATATGCATCTTAAGAGTGTAGCGTTCGGTGAAGGATTTCGGACAAACAGTGCAGTAGTGCCTAGGGCGATTCTCCTTGTGAATTAGCGTGTGATGATTGAATGTCTTACGAGACTTGAATGACACATTGCAGATGCTGCAGATAATTGGATTCTCCTCGGCTTCGTGGCGCAGTCGATGATTGTAGAGCAAGTTATCCTGCGAGAAACGGAGGCCACATTTCTCGCATTGATATTTCTTTTTGTCCCAGTGCATGCGCATGTGCCGCAACGTGTTTACGGGACGTGAGAAACTCTTCGGGCAGTAGCGGCACTGCTTCTCCGTTTTGCCCTCGTGCAAATTCATGTGCAATTCCAAATACTCTTCATCGCGCCTGATAATACCACATATGGGACATACATGACTGCTTTGCTTGGAGTGCTCCTCGCTAATGTGCTTCTGCATTTGATAACGTGAAAAGAAGACTTTAGAGCAAGTGCTGCACTCTTGCTTCATTCGTTTGCGGGGCCGTTCATCCTCCAATTCCTCGACAATGGATCTTTTGGAGTCGCTGGGACTTTGGGAATCGGTACCATCATCTTCGCCAATAAACTCTTCCTCGTTTTCGCTGTCATCGCCCTTCTCATATTCGCGCTTTATTGACATATCGTTGTCTATGTCTTCCTCGGCTTTCACCATCTCCATAAACCAAGCATCAGCCTCGGCATCCCCATCATCATCCTCGTCACCCTCATCTTGAGAGACTTGATCTTCAACCACAAGATCCTCAGACAATTCTGCAGATTCGAATTCCGACTTCATGGCAGCTTTCAATTGATTTGTTAGTTTCTTTTGCGTCGTCATTAGATTAACCATTATGCTGTCGTACTCGGATAACTCGTAAAAGCAGCGTTGGCACACTTTCGTGTCCGGCTTAAGGCTCAGCGTTGTGTGGATGCAATTGGCCAAATGAGTGAGCACTATTGAGACTGTCTTTTGTGATGAGGGCACCTTGGCAGACAGTTTTTCATAGTTGGTGGAGCCGTTTACCTCCACGGCACCGCAGAAGAAGCACGAATCCATCATATTCATAGGTAAGAAATTGTTTACAGTCTGCGGCGCTTTTGTTTTCTTTCGGTTTTTTTTACTTTGGTCTAGGGATGTACGTGTTTTAGGGATGGTACGTAACTAATGCTACACAATTTATCTTTAATTAAGATACAGTTGGCAAATCGGAAGCCATGCCAAAGAAAAAAATGCGCAACGTGCAACCCTGGGTAAGCTGTTCAATTATCGATTACAATTATCGATAGGGCAAGCGATAACCTTTGGTAATTACGACAGTGCATTGTAATATTTAAAAAACGGAGTTTACAAAAGTTTATTCATTTATTAATAATACAAGATTTGAACATTAATATCAAATATATATATTCAATGTTAATTTTATAATATTTAATTAATCCTCAGAATTTCAGTTAGCTGATAACTTATTAATTCACTTTCATTATTTATTTCATTTTCCGACATATTATACGGTCTAAGAACGCTCCTGTAGGGTTTAAAAAATGAACGGTGTCTCTTTGAGGCAGATTGATCTGATCGTATACTTTGCGTACAACTTTCGTTGCCTACTTCAGAATCCTTTGGTTTGCCAAGAGCATCGCGCATCCTGGCTAAAATCGAATACAGAATCTTTAAGCGCTTAACAATACGTTTCGGATCAACAGGTATGGACAGCTGTAGTATAGCTTGACATTCTCGTAATATTAGTTGAAAATCTTTATGTAATCGCTTGCCATCATCACCGAGTCCGTCATAGTTGACCGTTAGTTGAAAATGTTCTAGCAACACGTGAGCCATATGAACGGCTTCCTGATGCTCCTTTGTTGTAGCTCCATTAATTTTTTCACCCAACATATCTAAATAATTATTAATTAGAGATTTACTGTCTATTATTTCATGTAAGACATTTCGAAATATTAAAAGTTCTTCGTTCAAATGATGCTCCAATATGGTGGCATGAGCCGTAGATGGAGCTGATTTCTGTAGCTGAAATGCTGGAACAATGCAAGTATCCAGTGACTCCAAGGAAGCCAAACAACTCCGAATAATAGTTTTCGTCTTTACATCTTGTGAGAAGGCTATGGCAAACACGCCGATTTGTTGAATTCTATCTATGTTGGTGTCAAAATCGGATATAAGCTGGTCCACTGTGGAATCTTCGCAACCACCTAGAACCTCTTTAAGCCTTCTTATTGACGTTTCATCGACATTGATGAGACAGATGAAAACCAGGCGTAGCAATGCTTCATTGAGAAGTCCTTCCAAGCTAAATAGAGCACGTTCTAGACTAAGAGCCTCCAATTTACGTTCTCCGGGAGTTTGTTCTTTAACATTGTCAGTGAAAGACAGACATTCACTTAAAAGCGTTTCGCAAAGTGTCGTTAGAGCCCTTTTATCTGGATCCAGGGCAACGTTAGCAAATGCCAATGCATGTCGGACTATATAATTTCCCAATGTACTCAAATCGAAGTTTGCCTCTTTTGCGGTGATAGGTAAAATACTGTATGTACCATTAAGTACTTCTTCCTTATGTCCCTCCAATTGGTCTAAGGTAAGATCCAACAATTCTACAAATGTATGATCCTCCAACTCCAATTTGGTTTCATCCTCCATTAAGTGGTTAAGAGATGCATATATCCGGCGTATACACCAATCAATGCGATCAACGAAATGTTGCCGAGTCATTAAATACGAACTTGAGTTCGGATTATTATCCCTCTCCTCGTCCTCTTTGTTGATAATACTTTCCAAATGTGTAATACAGGTTACCACTTGAGTGAGGCAAAGGAATATCGTTTCCACATGTACACTGATGCTGCCTTCCATGGTATATTTAGGCGACACTTCCGGAAGATAAATTTTAAACTCACTGGCAAATTTTAAAAATGTTGCACAAAATTTATTCAACCAGGCTATATTTCCCATATTGCCATATTTAAGATCTATTAACTCTTTGCAAATGTTCAATTGATGCAATAATTCTTCCATTACTTTATTTTATGTGCGTTCCTCTATTGGTATAATTTTTGACTGAACATTGTGTTACAGAGAGTTCATGTTATATATAAGCAGCAGGTAGGTAAAATCCTTTTAAATTGTATACCAAGGATTTGAATACCTGGAAAATATATTTGACATCTGCCGGTTTTATGACTGGATTCGCACTTTTTCTTTTGTTATTTTTTTTGGGGATTCCCAATCTTCTTCAGGTAATGGAATACATTTCATAAGAACGGTTTTGAATGATGTCGTATTCAATCTGTATGATACGTATGGTAAAGCGATATTTATTTTATTTATATTTTAATTCAATTGTTTTTAAAGAATTTCTTCGCGTTCAACTAATTCCAGCCCACTGTAGTAGTTGTCCAAGCGCAGCCAACTTCACTTTGTTTATTATCCACGATCAACTTGCAGAAACAATAACAAAACATTAAATATGCAGGAAAATTGCATTATACTTAATTCCGAAAAGCTTAATTTAAAACATCATTGTTTTATATGCCGCGATATATATCTTGTTGATGCTAGACCAATTAATGATACATTTTGTATAGCATCCAACAAACCATTAAGAGAAGCTTTGAAATACTTAATAAATCGAGGGAACAGTTTAAAAATGAATCTGAAGGCGCCGCAAGACGATGGAGTCCTCTGTGTGAGATGTTACAACGACATGATGGATTACGATGTGGCCCTGTGCAGTGTGTTCCGAAAACAACATAATTTATTAAAAAGATTTGATGAAATTATGCCAATTAGTGAATCAGATGAATCGGAAATAGAAGTAGAATTCGAGATTGAAGACGAGGAGGAAATGGAAAAGGAATTCTTGGAAATAGAAATGGAAGCCAACGATAATAGGAGTTTTTCTGCAACAGCAAAGGTGAAAGATAATAAAAAATATGAATGCCAACTCTGTAATTATGCCCATCGTAACGAGGATTATGTCAAATTGCATATGAACATTCATGAGGGACGCAGCGAGACAGTCTGTCTCGTGTGTCACAAACAGTTTACAACGAAAATGAATACCATACGTCACATGGAATCTCATCAGCAGAACAAACGCTATCAGTGCTACAAATGTGGCATGTGCTTTTCCCAATCAACAGTCCTTTACAATCACAAATTGCAACACGAGGCCGAAGAGAATCCTCTTAAGTGTAACATTTGCCACAGAATCTTTAAAACGAAACGAACCTATAAACATCATCTTATGACCCATCAAGAGGATAGACCAAGGTACAGATGTGATTATTGTGATAAGACATTTACAGAAAAGTACACCCTGAAGATACATAAGCGAATTCACGAATTTGTGGGAATGGGATTTGACGGATTATAACTAATAGTATTGTTTTCAATTGTTTTAAACAAAAAATTGTCAATTATTATGTAAATTGAAGGGGGGGAAATTCGAACTATCTACATAAAGGAATATGTAATTGTAAATGTAATTTTATTTAACTCAAATCCTATACATAGTTAAAGATATAAATATAGTAAAAACCGCTTACATGGCCTCATTCATATGGAATTCTTTCACCTCGACTTCTACAATGACTTGGGAGTTCTGTTCCGTTTGCATATGTACTCGCTTATGTACTTTTAACGTATATTTATCGACAAAGGATTTGTCGCAGTCGGTGCATTGGTAACGTGGACGATCCGTTTGGTGGGTTCGTAAATGATGCTTATATGTTCGCTTAGTTTTAAACTGCTGATGACATATTTCACAAATTAGGGCATTCTCCTCGGCATCGTGTCGCATCAGATGATTGTACATCAACCAGGATAACGAGAAACGTTCCCCACATTTGTCGCATTGGTATTTCTTTTTGTCCCAATGCACCTCCATATGGCGTAGTACGTTACGTTTGTGGGAAAACTTTTTGGAGCAATAGCGGCATTCCAGTTCGGTTTTGCCCTCATGTAAATTCATATGCAGATCCAGGACTTCATCGTCTTTGACTTTGAGACCGCAGATGTTACAGGTGGCATATTCGTTCTTCTGGCAGTTGTCGTTTTTAATATGCCGCTCCAAATTATCTTGAGAGGAAAAGATCTCTCCACAGATATGACAGGGTATATCAAGAGCCTCGAAGGGCTCCGATTCAGATGATTCTGCACCAACGCTTTCATCCAGATCACTGAATTGGAATTCTTCCGGATCTTGATCTTGAACCTGTATTGCTTCATCCTCCATTATAATAGTTTGAAATTCTTCGCTAATTTCTTCCTTAATAATATCTATCTCTTTGGGTGGTGACTCTTTTTGCTGTTGTATTTTCCGCTTTTTAATGACAGGAGTGTTATTCCCTATTGGTTTGTATTGTGAAACGGTAGCCGGAGTTTTAGCTTTAACCACTTCCCTTCTGGTGGTTTCTTTGAAGCCGCCTCCAGCGATACCTCCAGGTTTCTTTTTGCGACAGCTGAGCAACGCATCGGCAATTTGTCGCTGAACTTGACTTAGATTTCTTACTAGACGATCATAGTTGAATAAATACTCCAGACAATCCCTACAAGCGGCCGAGTTTGGCATTAGATCCAAACGATGATTGATTATTTTCTCAAAATATTTCAGAATATCCTTAATGGGCTTAAATGTGCCCGGCACAATGCATCCTGCAAATTAAGAAACATTCAGAAAGCTGCATTTTTATCGGGACACCAGCAGTTGGTTGAATTTGGTGTTTCTATTGCCTCACCTTCAATGAGTTGAAAAACTCCCACTGTTTTCACCTTGCCGCACACAAAACAATGAGTGCGAGCCGAACTCATTTTGGAATTCAATGTCTATCTTAAATTCTTTCAATTTAAGCAATTTGTGTTGATTTTTTTTTTGTTGTAAAAATGCTTAGATACCTTATATACAGTGTTGTTAAACTGCACCAAGAACACCTTGTTAATGCCAGTGTTGTCGTTGGCAAATGAACTAGTTCATGAAAAAATAAGTTATGCTTGTAGTTTTAAAGTTATTTAATCTCTTTTTATAATACAAAATATATTATAAATTATGTAATGCAATATAATATGCCAAAGATTTTGATTCATATTTGATGTAACTTGTTATATATTAACAAAATTTGAACATTAGAAAAATTTAAAAACTGGTTCATCTTATTTATTGAGACATCACTGCGACACCTTCGTCTGGTTGATACAGTAGCATGTTCAAATCAGCTGCAACAGCGTTATACCGACGTGCTCCCGGTAAATACTTCCATAAAAGCATATAGTCTTAAAAAATCGTTGATATTTCTTCTATACACATATATTTAAGTTCTTTTTTCCGTTTCAAGGACTTCGACTGCTACACAAAATGTCTGAACAGGATCTTAAGGCTGTGCCTTTGGTGGATATAGATAATAGTGGCATCTTTAAATATGTACTAATTAAGATAACTGGAAAGGAGGCTGCCGATGGCACTGAGCCCAGCAAGAATATTGTGCGGGGCTATGCCGATTGTCAGTGGCATGGTAAGCTAATAAATCAGAATTTGTATTAAACATTTAAAAACATGAAGTCTTCTATCAGCCGATATTTATGAGCGCACTCAGGAGTCGTGCAAGGGGTCTGGCTTGGATACTGAGTGTCTAGGTGGAGGTCGAATTGAACATAATCCGGATAAGAAGTACATCAAGATTTATGGTTATTCTCAGGTAAGGGTGTGTCTTTATACCTGATGTGAGAACACAGTTGAATGTTTTATTTTAACAGGGATATGGCAAAGCGGATCACTTGGAATCTAAAAACATTCTGAAAACCAAATTTACGGATTATGAGATTGAAACCTCAGATGAAGGATATTAAATTTTATTACGGTTTATATTTTCAATAAACAACAAATGTTTTTGATCTAAGGTAGCTCTGCTATTTGAAACAGATTTCTCTATCCCGTAACTTAATTTTATTCAGTCGATCAGTAGCTGTCTATCAGGCAGTACTAATATTTTTATTTTTCGGAATCTAAATTTTTAAATGAAATTTAAAATGCAATCTCTTCGCGTGTTGCCAACCGTCGGCCAGGGTTATATTGGTAGTAAGTCTTGGTATTTAATTGTTGAGGTTAATAAAAGTTATAAATTGTGGACTCCCTAGACTTAGTTAGAAGAATGTCGGCTTCCGCCGAAAAGCTGCTGACAATACGCAAAGTTCAGATCACAGACGGTGAAAGTCCTTACTTATTGCTCACGGTTTATACTCATGGAGAGACAAAATATGGAAGACTTATTGTACGTGGTTGGAATGCCGATCAGCACGGTTAGTTATTTCTAGATTACTATATTGTTGAACGAATAAATTTCTTCGTCAAAATCCCCAGACTCAATCTTTCAAAAGGTTAAAACTGATATGCAGAAAATAGGGCTATGCATTAAAGCGAACGGTGGCGGTTATATTAACAATGATAGAGAAAAGAAGCATATTAAAATCTATGGTGCCTGTATGGTAAGTATACGTAATAAAAACATATTGTGCAAATAACACAAGTATATATTTTGATATTTTCATTTAGGTTCACGGTAGAGCCAACCATAAGATAACTAAAGAAATCTTAGAGAACTGGTCCAACTTCAGAGGCTTTAAGGTTGAGGTCACAGATTTCAACAAAATAGAGTCATAACAATTTTTTTTTTAAAAACTTTGTAAAATTTAAATGAACTAGTTAATTTAAAAATAAATTCGATAGCACTGATTCGATAATCCGATAACTTAACATTTATCGACGCAGCCCTGGGAGTTTGTTGTAAATAAAATAATATTAGCTAGAGAATCGCTTCAACATGAATTGTTGCATTTGCCAGTTCAATGTGCGGACTCCAAAGAATATACATGCCGAGACAATTGGACAGCCACCTGTTCTGATCAGCGACTTGGTTTTGCAGTTAACGAAGGGGACCAACTATAATTTGACAGAGGAGTGCTCTTCAATATGCAAGAAGTGCAGCGAAAAATTGACCCGCTATCACAAGTCCTTACAGATAGCGAGAAAATTGAGGCAGGAAATTCTCGAGCTGATACGCAGCCCCTTCGTAATAAAGGATATGAACATGAAGGCTGTTATACCGAAGGACGACATAAAGGTGAAGGTTGAGCACATTGACAAATTTGATGGGAATATTATGGTGGCAGACGTTACAGAGGTCGGAGCGAATATTGTTGAAAATGCTGATCTAGAAGTGGACGCAAACACTGTGATCATTGATCAATTGCAGCATGATGAGCATACAGTAACAGTGATGGATCCATCTACCATGGTTCATCCAGTGGGAGAGGAACACACAGTATTTACTATTAAAGATGCAGAAAGTGTAGATGAAGCAGAAGAGGAATTCCAGTCAGCTGATTTAGAATTGGATATTGAAAACGAGATCATTATAAATGAAGATGAGGCTCAAGTAGATGGCGATTCCTTAGTCCAGGTCGATGGGGATGAGGTAATAATCAAACCCATTGCCGACGAAGTCGAGTTCTACAAGGAGGATACAATGAGTGATTTTGAAGATCAACTAGATGGTACCATCGAATACATAATGTCCGATACAGAGGACCAAGATATCGAACAGGATCAGGATAGTTCCGGTGACTATACAGTGAACATTCAATGCCCCAGTTGTCCAGAGAAATTCACCAGTCGTCGTGGCTACAATGCCCATACAAAACGAGAGCATTTCCCTGGCTATGTGTGTGATCAGTGTGGGAAAACCTTGCAATCATATTCCGGCTTCATTGGCCACCTTCAGAATCATGAGCCCGTCAAGCAATTCGAGTGCCCAGAATGTGGTGAACGTTTTAGCCGCAAATTTCGACTGAAACATCATATGGCCTGGCATACGGGCGAAACGCCCTACCAATGTGAGATCTGCTCCAAACGCTTTGTCCACAAGGTGGCTCTATATAAACACAAAATGATCCATGACAGTGAAACGAAACGTTTGGAGTGCCAAGTGTGCGGCTTCAAAACGAGAACAAAGGCCCATTTGGTGCGGCACTCCCGCTCCCACACGGGCGATAAGCCTTTCGCCTGTCCAGTGTGCAGTAAACGCTTCTCGCAAATGTACAACATGAAGGCCCATCTTCGTGAGCACGAAAGTCCTGGAACGAATCGACATCGACGTTTCCATTGCCCAAAATGTACCCACACCTTCATCAACGAGCAGAACTATGTGGCGCATGTTCAGCGGGATGACTGCACTCCTGTCTAACCCATATAGAAATCGATTATGAATTTACATTTAGAATAATTTAGATTAAATCGTTTCTTAAACTTTCATTTCATTCGTTCGTTTTTTAGTTCTATTCACGTAAATCTCTTTTTTGTTTGTTTGTTTTTTTTTTTTTTATTAAATCTATATGCATTTCGCTCACAAATAAAATATGTTTGTCTATAATAAATTTATCCGGTATTTTCATTGCATATTTTTTCTGCGGTTATTTTCTCAGTTTTGTTTCTTAAAAAAATATCGTGTATGTATTGGAACTTAAACATATTTAAATTAACTTCAAGCAACTACTGGAGGAGCAATCAAACTAAACTAAACTAAACATAAACTAAGCATGAACAAAGGAAATGAGTGAAAAAAGAAATAAACAAAATAGAAAAGAAACTGCAATTGATGTAATTACATTTTGTTGTTTTCCTTAATTTTTTTTTCTTTAAAATATAAATACATGAATTTTTAAATGTATGTTGTGTGTAATTTTTTTTTGATTAGATTATACAAAAATAAAACAGATTATCTTTTGATTTTGTTGTCGAGTTGAATAGAACTTTGTTAATATCATTATATTTTTATCATTAATATTATAAAAAAATGCGCATTATAAAAATATTAACAAAATTTATTGCAGGCAGTCCGTAGTTAGTATTAAAGTAACAAACAAACAAAACAAATCCGATTTTTGAGGGTTAGACCAATTAATTAATCTCAATTACTAAATTAATGGTTCTTTTTTTTTGTTGCTGTTGCAGTTAATGTGATAAACCCAACTAAAAGAGTGGGCGGATATTCGCTTAATGAAGTTGTTTTTCCCCCCTTTTCATTTTGTTTTGTTTTTTTTTTTTTTTTGTTTGTCGTTAGTATGAAAATATATACCAAAGTATTCAGATAGATTTGAATTAATCAATATTTGCAAAAACTATCTCCGATTTCGACTAAAAACCAATTGTGATGCCCATTTCAATGTACAGATTTAGTTCTATTTATGGTTTTCTGTTTTTTTGATTTCTGGATATAGCTTCTCAAGTTGTTGTTATCCCTAAATTTTTGTATTCCCCGCAGTTCCGTTAAATCACTTAATACAAAATCCTATAGTTAAGGCTTAAACATTAATCGGATGGCTTGACAAGACCCATCGCTTTGTCTCCGTATATGGGCAGTATATCGGAGTCGTTAACAATCTCTTCCTGAATCACTGGATTGTCCGGATCATCGCAATGCGTCTTAAAAAAGAATCTAAAATATTTATATATATTAAATATTATTTTGCCCATTTTATGATGAAGAAATCATTATTTCATACCTGAAGTGGCCTCTTCTGGGTAAATAGTTCTTGAATTGACGCAGGGTTGGCTGAGTACCGGGTATTTTTATTCTATACGGAAATTGCTCTTCGCAGAATGAGAAAACTACAACTGTCTCTGGCGGATTGGCCGGCAATGGTGGTGCTACTGTTGCTGTCGATGCATGATGTAGAGGTGGGCCACCACTGCTACCACTACTGCTGCTACTAAAGGATGAAACATTCTGCGGTGGTTGGGCATATCGACGTGAGCGACGCGGCTCGTCTTCCAGTCTACGTTTTGCTTCCTCCAGTTTTGAGGCCGTACTTGAACCAGAACGAGAGCTGCAATCAAGTAATTTAAATGTGAAATTAAAATTCCAATGGAATTGATTCCTAGCGGACTCACTACCTTGTGTCTTTGTACTTCATAACAGTATCGGCGGAGTACATGCTGATCCCACTATCTGTGTTCATCGAAGGCCATTTATTTGTGAGTTTTCTCGAACAGGAACTGTGATCAGGCATGGATTTCGAGTGCTTCATAGAGTGACCACCTATTAAGAGGGGGAAATCTATCGTTATATCTTCAAGTTTATATTAATTTATAATTAAAAGCAACATACTCAAACTCATGGCCCCATCGCTGACCATGCCCGAATCGTGGGTTGCTGTGCGTCTTCTTGACGATAGGGCGGGAGGGTATGGTGACATTGTACCAGGTGAGCGATGCGGCGTTTGGTCCTTCCACACGCGCGACACATGCTGGTCCAAAATGTCTTGGTCGTTGTCATCGTCCAGAGCAAATTTCTCTCTTATAGCCTCGGCAAATGCACGATCACTGGCACTGGATCTTTCATTGCTTAACAAAGCATTTCCAGGATTTCTCTACATATACGATAAATGTGTTTTGTATATTGTATTTTTTTTTATCCATTAATTCTTTATTACTATTATAAATTGCCTTAACTAAACTAAAAATTATTTGTAATAAACTCACCTCAAAGCGGGCTCTCTCTTCCAAATCTTGTTTCCGTTTAACTTCTTCTAATTTGGGTATTAACTGTGCCAATAATTCGTTCTCCTTTAGCGGTCGATGCTCATTCGAATGTAATCGTTGTGTGCGAGGTATAACCTGAAAATTTAAAGCTCTTTCAATCAAATAATTTAAATTGAATTTCACCCTTATTTATTACCTGAAACGTATTGGTCTCCCGATTCGCCATAGCACTTTGACGGATGGCCTTACTTTCGGTTGAGCTATGTCTGCGTTGTATATATGGTCGACCATCCCTGAAATTCATAAAAAGAAAATGCCCAAAGATTCTTAATTTCAATCAACAAAATGAAAGGGTGGTAAAGAGCTAGTCTCATATATAAAAAATGTTAAATGGAGATTAGATCCTTTAGTTCTCCGGTTTGTTTTAGTCCAGTTTTCATTACTTACATTGAACAACTAGATAACGACATTGTATCGGAATCAGTGCGTCCGCCGGAGCTAACGCTTGCCCGCTCGGAATCAACGCGAGAATTCGGTACATAAGAAGTGTTGGTGCTCGCTGTATACACATAACCATGAGCTCTACTCTCATTCAACATGCAGATCAGTTCAGTTCAGGTCAGATGAGGAGATTTGGGTTCAAAATATTGTCCATGCAGTGGTGGTGACCAAATTAAATATTTGGTTTTATGTACAGACACAAAATCATCAAGTCCCACACACAAATAATAAAATGATATTAACCAAATTGACAAAAAAAAAACAAATTATATGAAATCGAGAATGAAAATTAACATAACAATAATAGTTATATATGTATGTACATATGTATATAGATATATATATATATTTATGTAGGTGGTTTTCAGGTTACGGTGATATAGTGTCGGCAATATCGCATTTGATTGAGGTTCGTTGGGACGTGCGTGTATGTGGGTATATGTGTGTGTGTGTTTTTTTTTTGGTACAAAATATGCAAATAAACAGAAATTAAGAAATAAAAATATACAATTAAAAAAGTTATTTACTAAAAAAATATTAAGAAAATAAAGTTGATTTGATTAAAGTATAATATATATTTACATAAAGACATTATTTTCCTTTTATCTATTTATTGTAAAAATAAAAAATTCTACGCTGAACTTTCATAGAAGATTTTCAGGCTAATATTTTCTCATGTTTCACAAAATCTACCATTAGCAATAGTATTCGCTTTAAAATATGCAATTTAAATATTTCTTAACTAAATTTGAATAGTTAAAGCGATATCTATATACAATTATCCAAATACAAAAATATCGCCTGAATATAACTGGTTAAAACACTCTCTTGAGCTGAATCTGGGATATTATTTAACTAGAGAATCTGAATCTGGATAATCTTTAATTGATTTTTGCTACAAGTTTATCCCTATCTTTATGCTATTTCGTTTAACTAAAAACGTTTGCAAATTTTCGGCTGGAAATTTTATAAATAAAATTATAGATTTTCCAGATCCGTTCTAAAGTCTAGTTGATATATATTATAAATGTTGTACATACCCAGGAGGTCGAATTTCCAGTCTTCTTTTCTGTGTTGCTATTAGTAGATCTCTTGTCAGACGCATGGGATAATCGATTGGCGCCCGATTGCCGCCCTCAACTTGAACCTTTTCAAAATCATCACACAACGATAATTCGGAATCCTCATGCAACGTGGGTAGCGTGGAGCTGCGCGGCAGTGTGTCAGTGGCACTGATTGAGCCACTGGAACTGGCCGATGTCGAAGGACCGTACACACTGCCGCTGGCACTACATGTACCAGCTGGCGGTCCAGCCACGCTGCTCACGGGCAAATTAAGGAAAGCACTTGGCGGCATTGAGAGACCAACAGCAGCAGCTCCCCCTCCTCCACTGCCAGTGTGTTTGGCAGAAGACGTCGGCAGGGCACAAGCACCAGTGGTACTGCTACCGCTGCCACTGCTGCCCGCACTCCCCGATCCAGTGACTGCGCCGCCGCTACTGCTGAAACGCTCTTGCATTGCAGACATTTGCTGAATATATAGAATATACATTTCCGAGCAAAGGAAACTGGGATAAATATTATCACGAATGGTGGCCTCCACATGATGCTGCATAGGATCGTAAATATGGGGACTGAGCGGTATATCTGGATTAGATTTAATGGCCTTGATTTCAGCTCTTAAGTCATCCGATATGGATAGTTTACTTTTTCGCAAAAATCTGTAAATAAAATGAGATAAACGATTTGTAAATCTATAACAATTGGCTTATATTTTAAGTACTCTACCTATAAATGGCTCCAATTATTTGTTTCACTTTCTCTGGATCGGTCTGTTGTTTCAGTCCTTCGCAGGCGAAATAGAAATTAAGATGATCATTATAGGCGGGCGCCTCCTCCTCCACATATTTCTTGAATAGCTCGACCCCATCACGATCTTCGAGCAGATGATTTAGCGTGCGAGCCCAATTCAGATAAGATGGAGGTGAGTTTTTCGAGGTATCTATTAAAATACCTTCGGTCATCTAAATTTATATAATTAATATTAAGTTTATTAAAATTAAATGAAAATTATATTTGTCGCATTTACCTTTTTAACACGGCTCTCTTCTCCGGGTACTGGTGGTCTTGGCCCACTACACTCATTATCATCATGTTTCCGATGTCCCGATGGATGGCCACTCATGCCACTCTCTCTAGATTCGCTTTCGCTTTTTGTGTGTGCCAACAAAAGTTGCCGAATTTAGTTTGAATATAAATTTTCACTATATTTATTAGGCTTAAGGTAAAAGGTAAACGAATATTTTATTTTCTTTAAATTGTTATTTTCTTTTTTCTTTTTTCTAATTAATTCGTTTTTCATCTGTTTCGTTTTTTCTCTAATCACAAACGCCCATTATTTTACAAATATTAGGGACATATGGAAGATGCGCTTGGTATATTATTTTTGTAGGCGAATTTGGAAGGCAATTAGACAAGGCCTGTAAATAAATATAAAAAAAAAATAATCTTTATATTTTGTAATGTAATAGAGTGAACTTTTATATAAAATGTTGATTGAATTCTTGAAGTAAAAAGTTTATTAAAGTTTCGATTCAAGTACTTATAAGCGAAAATCTGACAATTATTTATTTTTTTTAATTCAAAAATCTAAATATCGAATATGGCAATTCTATAATAAATATGATAAATGTTCTCTATGGAATGTTTTTTCCCATTAGTCGCATCCTCGTTTCACCTAATTCCTGTTTTTAGTTTAAGACTTTCAATTCTTAAGTATCAAAGGCAGGAAACTAAAAACGTTTTAATAGAAATTAAATTGCAAATTGAATCTGCCATTTAGAATCATTCATTCAAACAAAATAATCCCCTTGAGGATTATATGAAAAGCTGCAATTACGAGTTATTGCTTTTATCAATGGAAAATTGAAGAACTCTATAATACTGATATACATACATATATACAGATATAAATGTGCATATATGTATATACATATATATATATATAAAAGTAATTGAACAACGACGGCCATTTTGAGAGCGTTTTTGATTGGTTGACGATATCGACCAATACAATATTCCGTTCACATGCCAGGCAAAGCAACGAAGGGACAATAATCCATTATATACAAAATTTGAAAACACGCACACACAAACGCATACACACACACACACACATGAGGATGTTCGAAGTGGATGATGGTGGTGGCTCTTGGTCCTGATTCTGTCTGACGCGCAGGAAAACAGGCGAAAAAAAAGCAACTAAACTGAAAAGCAAGCAGCGCGCTTTTGGTAAATCAACAAAAATTTTGTTCTTTCTTCTTTTTGTTCATTTTTCTTTCTATTTTTTTTTATTTTTGCCATAGTCAAAGCGACAACTACAACAACTGCAAAACTACATAAAAACGAACAACGGCAACGCCGTTGCCGCCACGCCAACAACAGTAAAGAGCAACAACAAAGCTCAGAAATTTGTATAAGGAGTCCTGATATTCGACTAGGTGAATACCCTATCGGCAAACTAATATGCATGTTGATACTGCCTAGTGGCATTTAAATTTAATATGAGCCTTTTTTATACCAAAAATCATTTAAATAACGCTCATATTTAAATTTTAGATATTTTATGTAGACATAAAAATGATTGAATATTGAGCATCAAGTCCCTAATTTCATGTTATATTAGATCTAGTCTACGTACTAAATATAAATATATTTAAATATAATATATATTTGATATTTATTTACTCTGTTTAATTAATTAATACTAAAAAGAAAATATCTTTAAAAGATTTTTGAAGATCGGTATTAAAGAAAAAACAGAACTTAAAAATCCTTATACTTAGAGCTAGCCACATATTGTTAAAGATTTGCCTTTTTAGAAATATAGGGTATCAAAAGGAGGCAAGTCAAAGCAGTAGCAAAGGCCCTTCCCTGTCAGCTAGATTCACGAACACAAATACACCCCAACATACACACACACACACACATACATTGACACACTCATATAGAGGGATGAACATCCTGCCACTGCTGCTGCTGTTGCTTTGACGACAACAAAAAGAGCCAAACGCCAGAGCCAAGGAAACTCATCAAAACGCCATTTGCATAGCACTCCATTACAGGCAAAAGAACAAAGAAAGGCACAATTAAAATGCTCGATGCACAGCAAAAGGGAACATCCAAGCATCCAACCATCTATCCAGTCCAGAATGAGATGCCGCTAGGATGACTGAAGAAGGACACGCTATGGCCACTTGACGTTCCAAGTCGTTCTCCCGCAACAACGAAAACCAAAAGGAAAAGTAACACAAAAAAAAAATCGTGCCGCATCTTTGAGATAATACAAAATTTTTCGTCGTATACATACATACAAACGTATATATGTATAATATATATATATATGTACAAAGTACTATGTTATGGAAGCGCCAGCAGCAACATCAAAGATCCGACACAATTTTAATGGGCATAATTGCTGAAAGCTTCTCAATGTGCGGGTGCAGTGCAAAGTGCTGGGCAAACAACACAATAGTGCATAATGCTAGGTAATTTCCAGGAACAATCCTTTATAACATCGAAATGCAAGTAAAGGCATAATGTAAGTCAGTCAAGTTTAACAATAATTATACCATAATCTTAATAAGCATTTTTATGTAATTAAAGTTCAAATTATAGTACTTTGTTAGTTACCCCAAGTCCTAAATCCTAGTTACCCTTGGCTAGTCACCATAAGAAGGGTTATTTAAAGGTTTGCAGGAGAAAATTTAGGGTTTATGTTTACTTTGTTTATTAACATTCAGATGAGAGTTATTGATATTTTTATTTTCTGTTTTCTATAGTTAGTTTCAAACTCGTAATTTTTAAAAGACTGTCAGATTAGAAACTAGTTTTAATATTAATGTAATCTTTTTAATTTGAGTATAAAAAAGTTCTATTTGAACATTGAAGTTTTATCTGAAAAGTAAACAATTAAATAATAAAAATAACAATGACAATGAAACATTTAACTGCTACGATTATTTACATATTTTCCCGTTTGTTGTTATCTTTTTCAATAAGTCCTTATATAAGTCAATATTTTTAGTTGAGTTCTTTAATATATTTATAGACAGTTTAGCAACAGTGTTGGAAGACATAAGGATCACTGTATTATCCCATCGAAAACATCTTTTATATACAGTAATAATAAAGGAATAAAGTGGATTAAACTATAGTCCACTAAGTAGAACACAAATTAAATGTAAGTTAGGAAATAAAAGTACTAAAAAATGTTTAAATCACAATTCAAAAACGCCACAGAATTATGAAATTAACAACGTAAATTAATCTGCATTATAAAAAGGACAAATCTCGAATATTTATATCTGCTATCCAATATCCAATACTAGTAGTATTTTCTAAAGATTATGGAATAGTTTAAGCTGTTTTTAAATGTTGAAATATTGTTTTTCCATAAGATAATAATTTAAACCTATGCAAGATCACATCCTTGTAAGCTTAATCTTTATATCCTTTAAAATATTTACAATTTATAACCAATGTGACTTTACCTTTTCTCAATCTAATTAGTGGAAGTGAATTTTTTTCTATTAATCAACTAAAAAGTTCTTGATTTATTTCGAAATATATGGATTGTGTGAAACATTTATAGCGGAAATTATATTTCATAATTTGTAAAATACAATTATGCGATTTCTTTTGTTCACATTTTGAATGCCTTCGACAACAATGAGAGAACAGCAGTAAAATGTTTTCACTCTTCGCCAGGAGTAGCAGATGATGATGATCGAATCATTTTATTATGATATTTTTTTTTTGTTCTTACGCTTCAAAGGATAAATTCTGTTTTCCTAACATATTATAGAGTTCGCATGATTGACAGGTAAGTGTAGCGTGATATGAAATGAATGCCTCAGGCTGCAATACAAAAAAATACAATAATTACCCTCATGATAGTCCCTAACATGAAAAATATGGCATATATATGTATATACATATATATGAGTACAAATATATGAGGACGGAAACTCTTCAGATACGTTAAGTTGCCATTATAAAGTAGGTGACACATTCACTAATAAACAAAAGCATTGACAGGTTTTCTCACTTGAAAATCCGCTTTAGGAGTCGATGGTGCCGATGACTTTTCCGCAATTGTTTAACAATAAAAAACACGAAATTGTACAATGAAATCAACATACATTGAAATCAAAATTACACAAATACAATAAATGGAAAACTAAAAACTGCGTTGACAAAAGTGAACATCGATGCTTATGTAGCTGGTAAGTCAAACTGAGTTGTGGGCGCCGTCGATGACAGGCAGCAAGCCCAGCAACCGTAGCCATCCCTGTTTGCATCCATGGTGGAAAGTGTGGGAAGGAGTAAGTATATAAATTGCTTCTCCTCATTTTTTGTTCTGCTGTTTTTTTGGGGAGTATGCCGGCTACACACAATTGTTGCATGTGCCTCTTATGCCGTAGCTGAGTCTACGTTTACCACGTTTATGTACTGTATACATATTGAGCTTAATTGAAAAGTATATCCATTCCCCCCGCATAGCCGAATGCTGAGCTAAGCTATCAAGGACCAGTGGTAGTCCACCCGTTTTATTCCGTCCGGTTCGTGGTCCGGACATAATGATGCTTCATATACAACAACAACACAAAAGATGTCCTTTTCAAAGTGTTCGTGGTTGATGTGGCAGTGCGAACGAGATGGCACTATAGAGGAATAGGAGTCATTGTGTGCACAACCAATATGCGCAGGTCCAGAGGCCCGGTTTTTACATAAAACCCACCGAAGAAGAGTCGGTTTTTTCTTTTTTTTTTCCTTTCTTTGCTTCATTGTTGTAATTCGAACGCGCCGCGGTGGTCTCTATGTACTACTATGAGCACAAAACACACTGTGTGGGTAAGGGTTGGTTGGGAATTCTAATAACCCCATCTACCCATATATTGCTGCTATTTACTGGCATTGCATTGCAAACTAAAAACAAATATGGAAATTATTTTCAAATAAGTTTGAAAACAATACTTTCGCAGTTGAATTGAGGTAGCTGGAATTGGGGTAGGAGTACATATACATAGGTATAGGGGTAGGCGGTTGGGCGGCTTCTGTTTGTTTTTAATGAGGTTAAGGGAAAATATACGACGACCGCCATTGCATTGAATGGCAATGAGCAGGAGGCGTCTGATTTAAGTCTAGACTGGAAACTGGGGAAAAAAGTACTCATTAACTATTAACGAAGGTCAATCACTAGTGGCAGAAAGTTGTTGGTAAAGTTTACATTAACATGGTATTAAAGTGTTTGTAATTAATTAACATTCGTATATTGTATACTTACATATGTAATTTGCAAAACAATTTTCAACATATGATTTATTAAAGGAAGATCATGGGTATTCCAAGTTTCTGTAAACAAAGTAGTAAATAAACATTTAAAATATATGAAATATTATTTTTCAAACAAAATATATAATCAATACTTAAAAAACAAAAAGGAACTAATACTTGAAACTGACACTAGATAGATAGATTTACGGTTTTTAGTAAAAGGAAGTCATCAATGATCAATTGTTATCATTTCAAAATTTACAAACGTCAAATACTAAATTTAAGCATTTCGTAAAAAAAACTTTTATCGTTAAATTTGCAAATTTTTGTTGACGTCATATCAATATTAAAATGCCAAATTGTCGAAGGATTAAGTTTCTGACGTCAAAAAAAGACATTTCCATTAATTACTGTATCCCAAAAAAATTATTATTTTCCATGACGTCCATGAAGAAATAACTATTGAAGGATGATTAATCAGTGGATACTTTTGGGAATACCAATTTAGTAACAACAATCATAAAAATAAAATAAACTATTTTTAACTACTTAAAATTATTTTTATTGGTATTAAATAAATGATCTTTCTTATGTTTTCTTAAATCAGATTGATATAAATTAGGCTTAGCATATGCTTACATTTTCTGTGAACTTTATAAAATGTACAACTTAAAAAGTAAACTTAATAAAAATATGAAAAAAAGTAAACTTTACTTTTAAAGTTTTAAATTTCGAATAATCGTTTAGGGCTTAAAGCACCAAAAAATTTGACTGAATCACAGGTGGGACTTTCTCAAATAGGTTATGACGTTTTAGTCACTTATCATCAGATAAATTGAAAAACACCGTAAATTTTTAATAAATTAAATGGTAAACTAATAAAATAAATTTTATTCATAGGCACATATGCCAAACGCCTTTGTACATAAATAATAAGTTAATTTATATTAACGGCGGCATCTAACAAAAAAGAAATCTTAAGATAAAAGTCTCGTAAATTTGATACCAATCAACCCTTTAAACAATAACTTAAAACCTTTCCTTCTCGTTGCTCCTTCTATTATTGTCTAAGGACAAATATATGGAATATCTGGTGATCAAGCATATATTTGAAATCGTCTAAACAATGACAAATGTCCCACACTGAATTTTGAATTGATTTTGGAATTTCAAATCAATTTATAGACAAACATGAGGACCTTTATGACAAACAAAATATATCTTTATGCTACATGTGGAATAACCCTTAAAAAGTTGCAAATTTTTTGGGGGAAACAGTAGAAAAGATATTTAAATATTTCGCGCACGAAATGTTCCAACTGAAGCGTAAATTAAATTATAGAAAATGCATTTATTGAATTCAATCAATTCATTCGTTTCAATGAACAGGAATTTATTTATTTTTTCCATTTTATACTTACCAAAGCGAACTCAAAGCATAAAAATGCCAAAGCTTTAGATGAAATTAAAGTAAGGCTTTGTAAAGTCTTCAAAATTTTATTTAAGCTTCTGGTTTGATCCGATTAATAGTAAGATTTTGTTCTTTGTTCCACTTATTTTAATAACTATTCTGTTAGTTCTTTTTCTGGATGATTGTTACACTTATTGATTACATTTGATGAAGTACCTAAAATTAAATGTTAATAAAATTTCATTGATGTGAAAGCATTTTTCCCGTCCTTAAATAATGTGTAAGAAATAAAGACTCATCAATGGTTTTAAAAATAATGGAATGGAAGAGAATAGTACATACATATGTATATATTTAACATATACTAAGATTGGGCTTGGTTCCATCTAAATCTATGTATATAATGTTTAAATATTTGACTTAAAAAGGTTATATTCGAAATCCATATTGTCGAATATGGATTTTTTGATCAAATTTAAAAATATTTAAGTTAACTCAATTCTTTCCAAACAGCTAACCGGTTTATTTTCAAAAATCTCATACTAATTATCCGTTTAAACCAAGATTTAGGAAACCTTTAACAATGCAGCGCTATTTCGATTCCAATATGCTGTTCGTAGGATTTTTTGAACTAATTATTTTTTCAGTATTATACATAATGTTGCACAGCAAAATAAACATTGATGGAATTCACTAACAATTTATTCTTTAATAACAAAATTATGATACTAAAACGCCCCTTTTTTGTTTAATAATTCCTATGGGAGCTTTTAGTTATAATCTAAGCTTAATGTGAAAACTGAACATTTCGATTACATAATAATTTACTGGAGAAAAAACTAACAAAATCGAAAAATAATAAATTTATCAATCGACTTTTAATTTATTATTGAAAATAAATTAGTTCGGCTGATTTGTTGGAAATATTAATAATATATTTTAGAAGATAAATAACTATTGTATATATATAAAGACCAATAGAAATTGAGAGCAAACGACTGATTGTAGCTACGGCAAAGCAGCAACTGGCTTTAGCCATACAGTTGCAGCTTCTTATATATGCGCTCAGTGCACGTTTTGAATAGAAGAAATTGTAACAGTAGCTTTCCCACTTCTCTTTCAGTGAAAAAGGGGCAAAAACCTATTTGAACAACTCTAAGATTTAATAATAATTTAATATTAAAAAATATAATTTAGAATGAAATGCTTATATGTGGAGTATTATAGATATATCCTCGGATAGATTATTGCGTACAATATTAAATTTTATAAGTAATATTACCAAAATATACACAATAGATAATATATTCAATATTATATTGAATATAAAACTTTATTTTAATATATATTTAATAAATATAAGGAAAGGGTTTTTTGTTAATTAAAAAATATCATAAAGCATTTTTCAAGAGTTGTGCTCAAATTTAAAGCAGTATTTGGCCTATAAAGTCCTTTAAAATATATCTTTTCGATTGATGTTTACGAAATTAGTAATTGTATAAGATGTGTAAAAACATTAAGAATGTTTTATTTTTTTCAAAAACAAATTAGCAGGACGAGTAATACAATTATTTATTTTAAATTAAATTCGTCGTCGCCAGATAATTTTACTTTGTTGACTTTGTATCTTAAGGATGATTAGTACTTTAGTAATATTATACAATATTTAAACTGCTCTGACTAAAATTTATTACACAGTAATCAATATACTATATGTATAGTCTGGGTATTCTGGAAAAGTGTATATTAAGAAACTTTGGAGCCTCTCTGACTAAAATTTATTACACAGTAATCAATATACTATATGTATAGTCTGGGTATTCTGGAAAAGTGTATATTAAGAAACTTTGGAGCCATTAATTTAATTAAAAGTGATTCTAATTATGCAATTTATTAAATTGAAAACTTGTTAAAGATTAAACATTATTTTGTTCCTTGGATTAATGACTTGACCAATGGGCTATACTAAAATTTAAAAAGATAATAATTAATGTGTTTACCTTTAGATTTTGCTTCCGGTTATGTTCTGCTCATGTGCTTTCATTCCAAGTTGATAATGATGATGCTGGATATGCTAAAGACAGTGTTGCTGGCGTAATCCTGGCGAGTTGTGACAGTGTGGTGGGTTTGGACGGGTGTAAATTGATTGTTGCTTCAGCGACTGGACGCGATTTAAATGGCAAATTTGAAAAGGAAGTTTTCATTTTGATTTTTAATGCTCAACAAGGGATTCGCTTTTCGTTTCCTTCTTTTTTATATCCTTATTTTTTCGTGTGTAAGTAACAATTAATTAATGGCAAATTGCACAAGTAGGATAGGATGCAAACGGGGATGTGATAATGTTCAACAAACAAATGTGAATAACAAAAAAAATATACAAATTGTCAACAAAGACGCAAGAGGCACGACTACCCAATTAAATGCTAAACAAGGCCTAAACGACTTTTGGCTGTCGCCGGTGTATGAGGATACGGATGTGGATAAATAGCACCAAGCACCAGGAGACAGCAATCCACTTGGCCAATCCAGGTGCTAGGTGGGAATTGTGATTGTCTTTACGTGCATATTTCTTCGATTCAATTCTCTGCGATTTATTTCCTTTTCAAATGGCAGGAGTTGTTGCCGTTGCTGTCGCCGTCATCCTCATCCTCTGGCAACTCTGGTCGCCACTCTATGGCCAGAGGGGGGATGCAGAGAAAATGCAATGAAAATTCGTTGTCTACAGCATTTTTTCTTTTGAATTATACCGCTGACACTCCTTGTTTATTAATACTAAAATGTATTCCACCTATCCTTTTAGCACACTTTAACACTTTTCTATATTTGTATGTACATATATATGCGATTTGTTGCTGCTGCTTTTTAATATTTTGTGTATTTTATGTTGTTGTTGTTGCTGCTTTTGCTTTGCTCTGCCTCTGCTATGCCGTTTGATTTTACTGTTTTGGACGTTTTGTTGCGCGTTTCGTTGTGTGTAATATTCGATTTAGTTAACAATGTCTCGACCACGAGCACTTAATCGACAGTTTAGCACTTGATATTTATATAGTTTGTTATAAATAAATAGTCACACAAAATGTTAGACGGCGAGGCGAACGATTACATTTTCGCAGTGTTGCTAAGTTATCGATTGCACTATATCGATAGTATCGTTATTTAAACATTTATTCGTTAGAAAAAAAAATGACGGATTACATATACATATTTAAGCAACTACTAATTTAGCATGTATTGTTTGAGGGAGTACCTCTTCTTGAATTCGTTTTGAAAATGCTGAGTTTATTTGTGACACATACCCTTAATATTACTATCGATAACTCTCAAATTAAGGACAAGCAAGTTTAAATTTTGATGCATACCATCTACGTTTAAGGAATATTGACTTTTAAACTTTTAAAAATATTTGATAATTGCTTTTTTGCAATTTTGTATGGGAATTCATTGTCTATGTCAGTAATGCTGTAGTTATTTTTTCAGTTAAAACATTATTTATATTGTGAAGAAATTAAATAATGTTCATGTGTGCTGGGTTATTCTTTCAACTGCCATTAGTACCAACGAGTGCGACGGAGACAAATAGTGCTTCTGTTCACTTAACAGAGCTCCGACAGGCACCCTTTACAAGCAAGGTATATTAGTTTTTAGCAGTTTTGTGCGCACAACAGAGTGTCAGTCTAACATTTAATTAACATTTGTTTGTGTATCGTCGGACCGTTGTGCCGTTGTCGGCTCGCAAGCCAAATATAAATAATTTCAACTTGCACAATAAACAACAATAAAAGTTTTTTGACGTACAAAAAAGGAAAATTTTAGTGCAAATAAATTGTCTTGCTTATCTCGGTGCGCGCGCGTACTATAAGATACTTTCACGGCGGATAAAACTCAAAGTCGAATTCGTTGCCAGTGAATACACAAATTAATGCGGAAAGAAAAGTAAAACGTATAACTAAGCAAGAAACGAAATGAAATCAAATCAAAATTTAAATAAGCCAAGTGAAATGTAGCTAGCGATGCCCATTTGTGTGTTGTGTATTTGTGTAGCCGCAGCAGCCGCAGTAGCAGCTGCCAGTATGTGTGTGTATCGAAATTGCATAAATCTGAAACTGAAAGCAACCAGCAAATCCAATAATAACAACAACAACGAAAACGATTTAACAAAATCAATTGTTAATTAAATGCTAGTTAATTGTTAATTGCTAAAATGGTTCAAATTCAAATTGTTGTGGCTTTAAATCGGCCGGAACAATTTCAAAGCAAACAGAATCATTGCGCTGCATTTTGAATTGGCGTCGCCTCTGAAAAATCGATTGGATTGGACCTAGAGTGAGGCAAATGATGATGACGCTAAAGCTAATAATGATGATGATCATGATGATGATGATGATGCCGCCGCAATTGCAAATTTAACCAAAGGTGGGTGGAACTATTTCCTTAATTAGCACAATGGCCGAAAATCAACAGCAATAAAAAAAAACACACCATATGTTAAGTAAGGGGCGGCACCGCGGCACTGTTTTACCCTGTACTATGAAAATGTGTGAATAGACTCAACAGTAAACAAAATATGCCTACTTTTTTAAGTAAATATAATGTGTATAATATTCGACATGGTCAAGAAAGCAATTTCCCTTTAAATTAACTAGTCACTAATCATGTATATTGACATATTATAATGTTGCACATATTTTTAATATACCCTTTTACCTCAAGTCTACAGGGTACACAAAAGCAACAACAAAATTTGCCTTTGCTTTTCGTTTTCTGTTTTACTTTTGTTTGTTATTTCGTAACAACTTAACCGAATAATACCTGTTTTCTGTTTTCGGTCTCCTTTCTTAAGTCGCATATGACTTCACTCCCCAAATCAACCCACTCCATCTCAGATATTTGATTTTATTATGATGCACTTGACTTGATTTGACATTTTAGCTTCAACCATAAAGTTCAAATTCAAAGTCAGAAAATTATCAACCATTTAGCTATGCTTGCCATAGAGATACTATATTTGGAAATACTTTCATTGATTTCATTAAGTATTCAACTGTGACTATATTTATAATTTTATTGTTTTTCCTAGGGAATAAAGGAGCAGTTAAGGGGTGTAGAGTGGGTTTAATGCATAATCAATTCGAGTTGTTTTATTTTTTTTTTATAGTATTCGATGAATGAAACGACAAGTTGTAGGTCAAACTAAATGAAAATAGACACTGAATTCACTTCAACTTTGGTACGACAACTAAGACTAACCGTTATACGCATTTAATATTGATTTAGTAACCTGTATTTTAATTAGCAAATGTTAATTTGAAAGTTTGTAAACTTGATTTTTTATACAAAGACACAAAAACAAATTCCAATCTTGATCGAATATCATACTATACTATAATTATTTAGGTTTTGTGTTAAAAAAAATTGTCTTTACTATAATTTTTGAAACTTTGTTTATTTTGTTAAAAACCTTGGCATGGAATATACATAAATATCCAATAAAAAATTCTTTAGGTTTCTGAAATAGGTACATTTATTACAAATGGTTTCATAGACAAAAAATAACAACAAAAAAAACGTGTAAAAGTGTTTCTATTAAGTGACGCATTTATACATATGTACATACTTATATTATTATATAGTTTAGCTTGTAGCCATTTGTGTAAACAAAAGCTGACCACAAAATGTCTACAAACTTTTGTATCTCATCTTCCATAGATCAAAGATCAATACATCAACAAATTTGTATTCTATTTTTTACATTTTACAATAAAAATTAACTTATATTTGACAAGTGAACTATTTCTCTGGGGTGCCAAAACCTAAATCTATTTTTATGCCAATTGCCGACAACATTTCAAGAGGCCGCTATATACCGCCCACTTACAACTGTTCTATAGCTCTCTCTCTTTCTTTTTTCCCCCCTTTTGCCTCTTTATTTCCTTTCCCGCATTGGCCTTACTTTCCATTCAAAACATACAATGCTTATCGTATAAATAAATTCAAGTGCCTACAAGTCGTATGAGCAATATCTCACAGCAGGCAGTTGGCAAAGATCATTCTAGTGGAGTGGTGGAGGGGTTTAGAGGGGTATTCGTATGGATGTAGTCGTTACTTTTTTGATTAGCGTTCCCTCCCCCCATTTATTTTTGCTTGAAATTGAATGGAATTTTAAATTAAAATCATCTGTCTAATTTTGATCTGTTTATTTCCAGAAGCCAACATGAAAACACTCGCTCAGTAAACTGTTGCCCTTAGAGATAGAGAGAGAGAGTAAGAGTGGAAAAGATACCGAAGGACAAGTAGCAGATGTGCAAAATGTCAAAAATTAGAGGTATACATTTGGAAATGCACTCAAAGCGAAACTAAGTAAATACAATTTGGATTTCAAAGGTCGCATCCTTATTCCACTGCCCAACACTGGAGCTATGGGACGTAAGCGCAGTAATTTCTATATGCGCAGCATCTTTTTATTTGCTCTATGCATCTTTGGTCTGTTGCAGTATCATAACTTTAACTACTGTAAGTTAATAACAATTACCATTTAAATTTGTTTTCTAATATGGAATTTCTTTCCGATTGCTAGTGGATAGCCGCGACTCTGTTTTAAGTGATGCGGTAACCAATGACTCAGAAGATGCAATTTTGGCCATGGTACCATCAACTTTGCACAAATATTTGACTCCACATACGCGTAATCACACGGTTGCATCAGCAGCCGCAGTTGGTTGTAAGTAATGGCAAATTAATCATTTTCTTATTTATTTATTAAAACACTGTTTTGTTTTGTTTTGTTGATCATTATAGCTGTGCTATTGAATTCCACTAGTGCTGGTGTTATGGCCACCGCTACAACACTTAATTTTGATGTTTATCATCCGCCAAATATGACGGAAATCAAACGTCAAATAATTCGTTACAACGAGATGCAGTTGGTCTTAAATGAGGATATATTTGGTCCGCTGCAAAACGATTCTGTGATAATTGTCATCCAGGTGAGTAATTGTAATACTTTATTTAATTTTCATTTGTTATAATAAAATATTTAATTTTATTTATGTCTAGGTGCACACGAGAATCACGTATTTGCGTCATTTGATTGTGAGTCTGGCTCAAGCTCGTGATATATCGAAAGTGCTCCTTGTCTTCTCACATGATAACTATGACGATGACATTAATGATTTGGTGCAGCAAATTGACTTTTGTAAAGTGTTGCAAATCTTCTATCCATATTCCATACAAACCCATCCCAATGAATATCCTGGAGTCGATCCCAACGATTGTCCCAGAAATATTAAGAGGGATCAGTAAGTATAAATTAAACAAAACAAATAAAATGATAAATTTAAAACACTTTAATGCACATTTTTAGAGCTTTAATAACCAATTGTAATAATGCGCTTTATCCGGATCTCTATGGCCATTATCGTGAGGCCAAATTTACTCAGACCAAACATCACTGGTGGTGGAAAGCGAATCGTGTATTTAATGAGTTGGAAGCCACACGTTATCACACAGGTAATATCACAAAAAATTATTGAATAAAAATGATAAATCTTATACTTAACAACTGTCCTTGTTATAGGTCTGGTTTTGTTCCTAGAAGAGGATCACTATGTGGCTGAAGATTTTCTCTATATACTGGCCATGATGCAGCAACGCACCAAGGACTTATGCCCCCAGTGCAATGTGCTCTCTCTGGGCACATATCTAAAGACATTCAATTATTATACCTATCACAGCAAGGTGAGGTCTTAATGATAATTAACTTGAAATTTATTTCCAAAAATCATTGGAAATATATCTTACTTTTCAATATTTTGTTTCACTTAATATCTATATATATATATATACATATATAAAATTTCTTTTTGAATTGTAACGAACAATTTAAAGCTTCTGCCAGTGCAAATGTTATTACTAGCAAAACTAATGGATACCTTATATACATATAAACGTTTGAATTCAAAACACGATCATATATCAGGCATACACACACACACTCAGACATACATACATATGTATTTCTATGGATTATTTTACATCATACGAAAAATGATCTCATTTAACAATCTCAACAGTTTATACTTATTCTCATTCAGGGAATGCAACCGAATCGTAAATCTATATCCAATATAGTCATTAAATAATATATCGTGTTTCGGTTATAGATTTTCTATGAATATTTAAATCAATCAACATTTCATCGCTATTGAAATTAATAAAAAAAAAATTATTATGCAAGTTTGTGTATAAGTGAATTCATATTTTACTTTTACTTACTTTACTTAATTTTATTTTGTATTGTTACATTGATTGATTTATAGCTACTTTATTTAAAACGATTTGAGAGTAATGTTTCTAGAAAACGTGATTTTCAGTTAACGATTTTAGAATAAGACGCGGCAGAATTAACATTAGTATTTAGGTTTAAAGAGCTCTCAAAGCAATTTACAACGGTTATAAGGAATTTTTAGTTAACGGTTGCATTCCCTATTACTAATATATTTTCTTAGGCTAATTAGTTTGTTTTGTTGATATTTTTGTTAGTCAACAATATTTTTTTTTTGTTAATATATTTGAAACGAAAAATCATAAATGTGTCACATATATTTATATATCTTAAATGTCTTCTACTTCTATATAAAAACTTACATCAAGCAGACTAACAAGAAATCCTATGCTTCCTCGCTGATCTCAACAAACAGTCTATTAGGATTTAATAGGAACAATAATAATAATAATTATAATAATAGAAATGCAATGCAATTAGCCGTGTCCTCCTCAATCTCCACATCATCTGCGCAATCATCATCAACGACATCATTAAAAAGTGTGAAAGTCTATGTGGGCGACACTGTTGATGCCAATGACTATGCTGGCGGCCACAAAAATAATATTAATGGCAATAATAATAACCACAAGAGATCGAACCACATCAACACTGTCACCGTCACTGCCACATCCGACACCAACAATGAGAATAGCAATAAAAATAATAACAATAATAATAAAAATGGTGCACAAACATGGAACTATCATGTCCTGCCATCATTGTATTCCGTCTATCAGAAGGTAGTGCACCGTCAAAACCAACAACTCGATTCTACATAGCTAATATGCACTTTGCAAACAAACAATTTTTTAATAATATTTACAAAAAAGAAAAGGATGCCTTTACCATGGGATAGAATTTTAATAATAACTAAATTAATTCATCGGATTAGTTTGATTAATATTAAATACATTGGTTAATCTAAATTAACATTACTGGTATGAATCTATGGATTGATCCAGATTAATTTATATCTCCTTTCTATCCCAAAGTGAAATCATCGATGTAGTCGTTTTAATACCACTTTTTGCATGTTTCTTCATATAATTACTTACATATACATACATACTATATATATAAATATATATTTTATATAATAACTCGCTTTGGCAATTAAGCATGATTTATTTTTTAATTCGTTTTTGATCATTAAACAAATTGTTTTAAAATTTTGCTATTTAATTTGTGTGTCTTATGGGTACCCCATTTGCCCTCGACCAGTTGCATGCCCGCGTACATGTGATGAAGATTGATAGGGAAAGCATCCTCAGTGATTATGGCAAGGTATTTGACAGTGTATCAAACATGCACTATATTTATCCTTTGCATTTTGAATCCTTTTTCCGTGTTCGTGTTTTGTTAGTCAAGAATCAATTATGCAAATGGCCGACATTAATCCAATTTGTTGCCATTACGCCAAATAAAGGGCAAAACCATTAGCAGAAATAATAAAATTTGCATGACCCGAAATACTCTTATAATCGATTTCAATTTGATTTACCCCCGTTTCCTTATACTATGCGCAAATGTAATTATATATAAATTTTATATGAATGCCTGTTCTTTTACCCATTAATTTTATTAGGTGGAAGTGATGCCTTGGATAAGCAGTAAACACAATATGGGTTTTGCCTTTAATCGCACCACATGGATGGGCATACGAAAATGTGCTCGTCATTTTTGCACCTACGATGATTACAATTGGGATTGGTCCCTGCAACATGTATCCCAGCAATGTCTGAAACGGAAACTCCACGCCATGATTGTTAAAGGACCTCGTGTTTTCCACATAGGGGAATGGTAAGTGTTTAGTTAATAAAACAAATTCAATTTATTTTAATATATTGATTTATTTTACAGTGGGGTTCACCATAAGAATAAGAATTGCGAATCCAATCAGGTTATCTCAAAAGTTCAGCATGTTTTACGTATAGCTCGAAATTCGCATCAATTATTTCCCCGCTCACTCACACTCACCGTGCCCAGTTTAATAAAGAAATCAAAACTGCGTAAGGGTAATGGTGGATGGGGTGATCAAAGAGATCATGAGCTATGCTTAAATATGTCACTGACAACGAGGTAAAAACGCCAAAAAACAAAGAAAAAACTAAGGGACTTCGCTTAAAATTTAGACTTTAATTGGCTTATTTGTAGAGAGCTATTAGGTAGTAGTAGTCATTAAATAGTGTTCAATGAACGCTGAAATCTTTCGTACTCATATTGAATGAAATTAATCGAAAATAAATTAATCGTAATCAACGCAAAAGTTGTACAACTCCAAAGATCAGCCATCTACTATATATTTATATAGAATACACACACAATTCTCTAGTCACATGTCAAAAGAACAAAGTAGAAAAGAGAAAATATAAACTCCAAAGTTTATCATTCATTTTCCGTTTGCTCATTTAGTAATTGTCTGTTCAGCTTGATATTAAAAAGTTTTTGTTATTGTTTAGGTTCCGTCCAGGATTGAGGTCAACTAAACTACAAGGCCATGTTTTCTTATAAACTAAACTAAATTAAACCAAATAAAAGAACTAAATCCCAGATTGTGCCGAACAAAGAAACATTACAATTGCAAATAAAAGAACAATTAATAGAACAAAAAGTGAAACGCATCAACTAGTCATAGTAAATATGCCAAGCACATGGCTAAAGAAAATATGTTATATAAAAAAATGAAATACGCATAAATTTTATAACTTCAGAAATCTTCGTAATGATATATTGATATAGTTATTTTAAGCATTGTAAATAGTGAAATTTTGTTGTATAAATCTCATAAGTTCTTTTTAATATAATATAATAATATATTATATAAAACATAAAAACTACTGTAATTTGTTATTTTTTCGAATTGTTGGTTCAAAGCGCTTTTATGTAATAGGAATTTTTAATCAATTAAAAATCATTAGTAAATAAACTAATAATGCGACACATATACAACTGTTTTCCTAGAGGTTTAACTGCGGCGCTTATTTTTTTAATTAAAAAGTGTCCGTTAATTCGATTATAATTTACTTAAATCAAAATGCGAATGTCATTAATTTTTTTGTCAAAATGACATTTATTAATTCATAAATTTATCATTCTAAATGATGCTTTTCAAATTTTTCGCGCTAGCTTCAACTGTTACCTGGCAATGCCATCTGTATTTTGCAACACTTATGCGGCACGAATATACTAACTATCGTCTGCTGCAAAATACCATATATGTATTTAGTTGATTAATTTAAAAAAAAAAAAAAACTAGACGACAAATCGCAAAGGCGAACCCGAGTATGTGTTTAATTCTTTTATGCCATTCGTTAAATCCCACATTCAGTAACCTTAAGGCTGATTTTATCTTGAATAGTTAAGGTAAACCATTACTGCGTTTGTATATAATTTGCACTTACATGCATGCTATAAACAAATTCTGATATTTGTGTATGTGCGGATGCAACATAATTATTTTTTAAATAAACTTGACACTGTTATACAACAATACCCTTTGATGGCTTTGCACCCAAAATATCCGAAAGCTTTTGCTGATAGGAAGCCAGTAAATTGGCATCGGTAATGCCGCAAGCCTTACAGGACAATTGCAATGCGTTGAGCAACTGCATCTCTGAAAACTGTGTGCCACGCTCCAGCAGTGCATTGAGTATTTCCTATTATAAAACAGATAGTTTATAAACGAATTCATAACACTTGCTAACATTTGCACTTACATCTGGCTCCATGCATAGTAATTCGTAAAATTGCTTGGCTTGATCCAAGGCCACCTCCCTGGAGGCGGTTATGTTGCTTAGTGTCTGTTGCAGGGCAATGGAATTGCGGCACATGCGTTGCACAGTGATTTGATCAATGTGCTCCAGGTAGTTTGATGCCTGAATAAGAATACGAGATGCAAGATGTGCCAGTCCTTCAAACACGTACTGAAAAAAAAGGGGGAAGATTTTCATCAGCCGTTAACACGACAATCTATGATCTTCCAATTGGAGCTTACCCTTGTTTTGCGCGGATGTAAAGTGGCACTGAACGCCTCATCCATTTCAGACAGCCGTTTAGTCAGCACCTGGACTTGACGATCCGGCTCTAGAATGTCATCCTTGGAACCCACATAACTATTGTTCTTGGCACTCGACTTGGAACGCAAATAGTGGAAGCATTGTACACGAACCTCCAGATGCAGCACGAGGAGGCAGGTATTGGCTAACTCATCGAATTCCAAGGCAAGATTTGTCATCACCTTAATGGTGCCATCTTTGATGGCTATATTGGCAGTGCACTCTGCGGATATCGCATTTAGGCCGTTCACAAGTGGTCGTCTCAGTTCATTGGCAAACTCTGAAACGCGGGCAGAAAACCATTCCATACTCTCCTGCAGAATTGCCAGTTCCTTGAGGACTCCAATGTCGGCCAATATTTCTTGTTGGGTTATTCCTCCCTCACCCAAATTACTAGTTAGCATTTCCGCTTCGCGTATATTACGTTGCTGGACCTGCAAAGGACTCTCTTCCTCAGAGGGCTCAAAGCTACCACGTTGAAGTTTGCGATTTTGCCGAGTCCGTTGGCTTGAGGTCTTCAGATCCGTCCAGTTTGGTAGCGATCTAAATTTATTATTCTAGCCATTATCTTAATTTTATAGTTAATAAATTTTTACTCACTTTAGGAATCGACTAATGTCCTCATCCTTCAGCCAGGCCACACTGTATATTCGTTTATCCTCTGAATCTGGCTGCACAATTCCCCTGTAGGCCGCCTGACACATCTCCCGATAAGCCTTAAGCAGAGCACACACCATTTTAAGAAGTTCCTCGGAATAACAGGGCAAGTCTTGTATCAAATTTTTCGTCTCGACCAGTCGACGTTCCACCATTACAGTGGACTGCAACAGGGGTCTATTTAAATTGAGATGTTTCATCTCCTCCGGACTTATAATAGTGCGCCAGGCGTCTTGATTCTTTGACAAGGACTCAATTGTCAATTGCAAATTGCGATTGTGGCCCTTGGATAGGAATGTATCCTTGATATAGTTATCCACAAAATCATGCAAGCTGCAGGGTTGTCTGTAGAAACAAAAATAAATTAATCTATTACCTAATGTTTTTTGGAGAAAAGGATAAGCAATCTTACCCTGGCTTGCATTTCATAAATGTCTCAATCTCCTGTATATAGCCCATTAATGGCAAATAAACTTTGGTTATTACATTTTGATCGGGTGTGCATATTAACAATTTCTCTCGCTGCTGTTTTCTCTCGTGTGGCAATAGCCCACTGGTTGATCCTTTCCCACTGCCATCCAGCTGAGAGCCCAGGTTATCATCTATCGAAACATCCGATGCATTACGTCGATGTTCTTTGCCACTTGTGTTGGCTATATGTGAGGACTTGTCGAATTTGAACATGGATCTTTTAGTGCTAAGAAGTCAAATTGATTAATGAAAGATTTTATACTCCTTTTTTTTAGACAACTTACCTTGTAACCTTTCGCCTTAGGAAATATGAATTAATATTGCTGGTAGGTTCAGCAAATCCAGTTGAATTGCTCTCATCAGACGCTGCATTCTGTATATCCAAATAATCTGTCAACAGAAGCTGTAACTGTAAGGAGAAAGGTTAACAATATATACAATTCCATTAATCATTATATTGAAACTTACCACTGACTGTGCCTGGGCCCAAAAATCTGTCAAATCATAAGGTTGAGGTCCAACAACCGCATATTTTTGACCAACTGCCAAATAGTTCTTTAACACTAACGAATGCGTCTTTGCAATCGCTTTGAACTGTTTAAATATAATCTCCAGCAACATCAGAAGCGGATTAGTACTACCAGTTGCGTTGACTGATCCTCCGACTGTAGCCACTGCAGACAACTGCTGTGTGGTATGACGCACCACATTTAGCAGTTCTGTTTGGATTTGGACACGCAGCGTTTCCAATGAATCGGGCACTTTGTGCAGCATGCCAAAGCATTCCACAATGATGGCAATAAAGTAACTCATGCTTAGTTCGGGATCAATTAGATCTGCATCTTCAATTATTTCAGCGTTCTCCAGATCAAAACCTTGGGCCATTTCGGCGAGTGCTTTGCGAACCCTGGCATTAGCTTCTATACGATCTGTAGACCGACGAGCTCCAATTCCTCTAGTAAAACTAGAGTTCAACCTGCTAGAATTGGAACGTTGAAAGGCGAATAGCGCCTCGTTGGCCGAATTTTTATAAACCTGGGTCACTAGCTCTTCGTGCAGGCGTTGATAAAGCTGTTGGCGGCGTGTCTGCAGATCTGTACGTAAATCCGCCAATCCCTCAACGCCTTGCAAAGGACCATTGAGAGTGTTTAGGGCATCAGTGAGAGCCTTACTGGCATGCAAGTACTGCCGTTTAGTCGTATAGCTGACTACGCGTTGAGGCACTTTTCGCAACTCCTGACTGAAATGTGTACATAAAATTAGTTTTTTTGAGTACCCAGTTGATTGATTATAACTTACATTTGTTCTAACATCTCCAGCACATACTTGTGCTGCACTGCATCTGTCCACATTTTTTTGAGTTCATCTCTCCGGCACTGGAGCAATCTCTTGCATGCCCCCAAATTCTCTTTGACCGCATGAATACGCTCGCGACTGGCTGTGACCTCAATAGAGACCTGACTAAAAAGGGGCAGAACTTGCGTCAGCTGTTGATCGTGACGGGAGACCAGTTCATTGAGCCGCAAATCCGAACGCTTGAATTCCTGTTCAATTTTTAGCTTTTCCTTCTGCCGTTCCTCTGTGGTCTCGCTAAAGCCCAGCGACTTGATGACGTTGACCAGGAATCCACATCCCGCGGACTACAAGCAAAATTCGAAACAAAGTTCAGATAAGACCATTTTAAAAAGAGGGAGTGATTACAACAACAACGAGTGTCGTCATCATTTTTTCTTGGCCTTAGTTAAGTTGCAGCGACCAAAAATATTTGGAAACAGCAATTGCATAAAGTTTACCTCATCCTTGCCATACTTAACTCCACGCGGAGGCTTAGTTGGCGGGGGTGCATCCATGTAGATGTTTTATTTATCCAGGTTTTAAGCAATATCGTTCTCTTAATTTGCAACAACACGGTTCAGAATTAGAGCTGGACAACCATTCATTGCATCGCAGTGAATGATTTTCGATAACACTAAAACATTCGATAGTCCTGGTGGAACGTTACGTTCGCCATCACTAACGTTGTCGTTACGGCACGACTATTTACGTTTACTTTGAATTAAAAAGTAAGCTTACAAATTCAAATCAATCGGCAAACCGTTCAATAAATATACTTTTACTATCATTTTTACACTATAAATAAAATAAATATTTTTATTATTTTATTTCATATTAAATAAAAAGTGTTGATTCTTAAATTTCAGAGTTTCCTGAAGAATCCAGTACATTTTCAACTATTATTGTTCTTAACGTTTATAAATCATTTTCAAAGAAAGTTTTAACAAAATAGCGTCATCCAATTCATAATGGTCATCCAAACGTGGCTGTTGAAAGTCTGATTATTTAAAACAATACAATATTTAACTCATTTATTTGTTGATGTTTACTAAAACCACACATTAATTAAGATAATGAAAATGCTCTACATTTATTGTGTTTGGTTATAATTTTTTGTTTATTTTGTAACAGTGTTTTTGCATCTAAATTTTCAAAGTGCTTGGTATGTATGTATACAGTATATGTTGTTTTCTTTACTACATACAAACATATGTATACTGCTGAAAGCCGATATGATATCATTTATATAGTTTAATACAATTATCCAAAAAAACAAGCGCCTGAAAGCTGAATTACAATAAATATTTGGCCTCAAATTGCTTACATTGTTCGTTTGTGTGACGTTTTCGTTGGTTTAATAAATACATACTAGAAGTATGTTAAATGAGCAGCTTTATACCGATTTTCTCAATGTTTTTATATAATTTGATATAATGTTAAATCCTTGTTAATACACTCCTCATACGTTCTTTAGTTTGTGATTTGTTAAAACTTACATCGATTTCTATATAAATGTTATACGTATACCCTTGCAGAGATTATTTAATAATTGGTTATTGGTGGATAGTCAAAACGAAATATCTCGGATTTAATTATAGGTTAGCTGATGTCGGACTTGAAGCTATAAAGATGTTAGTTTTTATTAAATAAACACGAAACTGCAAGGATACAGAAAGATCAGCACAGCCGAAAATAGTTTTCGGGATCTTTTTCTTTTTCTCAATTAAAATGTCGGTTTTATAAAGATAATGTAAATTAGGGCAAAGTTCTACTTCAGTTGCTACGTATTTAGGTACTGATGATTAATAGGAGGCATTACATATATAAAATATATATATGATTGCTTGGCCATAGTATATAAGTATAATAGTAAACTGTTGGGTACATTTTCGTCAATTGGAAGAGATATTCAAGATATGAATGCTTTGCTCTCAATCTTACAGGTGGGATCAATAGGGATTTTACAATTCTAAGCCTAAATATATATAGTAGTACTTTAAACGATTTGTCGATTTGTGATTTTTGTAGAGATTTATCCAGATTTTCATTATTTTGTTAAAATAATTTAAGTGATTTGTAGAAATTGTTATTAATTGGACTAAAATTAATAGAAAATACATTGCGTGTGTGTGTGATTGTTGGATTGGTTGTTTTACACAAAACATTGTGTTCATGTGTGACTAAAGGTAATTAACTAATTTATATAATTCAATTGAAATACACCATTGTGTTTTCACTTATATTCTCTACCAAACAACACTGTGATCTGCAGCTGTAGCTGAAGCGATGTGTGAATTCTCATTACTCCTTCTTGGGCAACAACTCACTGTTCATAATACTGAGGCGGCGTATATTGGGTTTATCGTAATCCTCCATAGAAATGCCTCGGGACAAACGGCGCGAACCATTGGCACCCTCAAAGGACCCCGAACTGGCGGTGGAGAAAGCTCGTCCACGATCCACCCCTGGCATTACCACCGAAGTGAGTAGACCCTGGCCTTTGCAAAATAGCAAAATAGATTGTGCTACTTTTCCAGGCTAAATGGGGAAATATATAATACATAAATGTTATGAAAATATATTTTTGTTATGGGAATACAAATTATTTCAAACAAAGAAATACTTACAGCATCTGCCAAAACATCACCAGCACGTTCAATTTTCAATATGGTGACACGTTCCTTCTCCACATCTCTATGAAGTTTCTCCACCATAGAGGCATAAGGGCTAAGCATGCCTGTAATCAATATAACATCGACTTTACAGCCCTTAAGGGTCAAATCCTTGCGACTTAAAGCAAACAAAAAGTTGCGAGATTAAAATTGAATTAAAGTGTGTAGGGTAATTGAATAAACTCACTTCATGAATGCCTTCACATAGAGACCCACATTTTTGCTATTGAGTGAACGATGCAAACGCTTTTGATATTCGGCCACAATTTTTTCCTTATCTGGATTCTCACCGACAATTTGCTATAAAGTATTTAGTTAGTTAACCGTAATTGTTAAAGAGAACAATGTGAGTAAGTAGATGTTAAATTAAGCAACGGTAAACAATATTACTAAATAAAATGTACAGTTATGTGAGTTAAAGCATGCAAAAAATTAAAATGGAGAAACAATATTTCTCAATTTGAAGATTTGGCCAATTTGTTTGGGAAAAAGATTTGTTTTGGCGTGGGAAAAACTACATACCGAGCGCTAAAAAAGAAGAATAATGAGAAAATAAAATGTAAACATCAAGTGAATAAAAAAAATTATAAAAATCATGCATAGAAATTATTCCTAAAGCTAAATGCTTAGATCAGAATTTTGATATTAGCGCAGCTTTTGCAGAACCGATTGAAGGATGAAGAGAGATTTATTTAAGATTGACTTTCGGTTTACCTCCATAACCTTAAGCGTAGACGAAACGAACATTAAAGTTCGTTTGATTTGTTCGTTGTTAAGAATTTAAACATAAAATAGAATAGAAAGTAAAGTGAATACAACAATACACTGAGATTAAATCAATCACAACACAGAATTTCGATGGGCTCACATCACAGCAATTGCATTTTGGGTCGAAATTTAATTGAAACTATGTACTACTTACATGTCCAAATTTGTGATACATTAGAAAGCTTTCAGCTGATTGGGCCACCTCATCAGTTTTCCAGCTAATGAACTGCAAGAGACCCAAAGGCAAACGAACAGATTAATTGGTCATCTGATTACCTTTACCTACTCATACTTCTACTGCACTTACCTTGTTCTTGAATGACTGCAAAACGCTGGCAGCACTGCCCGTGGCATTGATGAGAATGAGGCCTAAAGCTCGGCTAGGATGAGCGAGGCCAAAGCGGGCCAACACATTTGCCCCAGCCCCCTCTCCAAGTCCAATCACATACTTTACATGCAGGTAGTCCAAAACGGTGACCAAATCCTCTCCCAATGATTGCAAAGATGGAAATGGAAAATTTTCAGCCAAGGCATCGGCATTATCGGCATGTCCGGGCACATCTACATGTATGAAACAGGACCTCTCCTTAATCTCCGTCATGCATGGGCTGTTCACAAATTCCTGAAAGGAATTATCTACCAAAGACAGGATACTCTAACATGAAAGTACATGTAGATGAAAAAGGGAAAATGATAATCTACTCACGATTGCAGCCCAAATCATGAACAGTTATAAAAACGGCACGTTTCTCCTGCTGGGATAGATCACCCTGTGTCCAATAAAATGGAAATTATAATTTATTAGAATTTAAATAAGTTATCTAACTACATTTTTTTTTTTTATTATTACTAACCTGCACAATTACAGTCAAATCGCCACATTTCTCTGTACTAATATTATATTTCTGTTGATTAAGAAATTTAAATAATTTAATTACTTGCTCATCGCATTTTCACGCAAAAAGGAAAAATCATTTTCACATTAACGCAAACTCAAGCGTGAAAAATGACTGGGCATGAAATGACCAAATGCGAGAAATGTTTCTGACTTTGTGTGCCAAATGTTTGAATTCTTTTCCCTGACCCGTTAAATATTAACTTTTCTCTTTTTCAATGAAATCGTTAAGGCACTTTAGCAATGTAAACCAATTTTCTAGTCTTGACCATGGTAATTAAACTTGTGTCATTTGAGTGCCTAATGAAATTTCTCAAGTTTTCCTTAACAAAAATTTCCAAATTCAATTTTGCATGTGGCATCCTTATGTCCTGGATGGCTATCAATTTACTTCAGCTTATGTTGGATCATCCTTGACTTTGTGTGCCAAAACCAATTCCAAATTTATACTTGCCTTTGCTTAAACCAATTCAAAATTTATCAAAGTAAGTAAAACCACACAAAGTGAATTGTCTACCTTCTCTGACATTATTATCCGTCTAACCCAGACAAGGGACCACCGACTCCCTGCTCCGCCTGCTAACAAACACTTATTGAAATCGAGTGAAACTATAAAAGTGTGAAAAGACCAGAAGCAGAGGAAAACATTTTTCGAGCCGTTTCCACCTTACAATATCTTTTAGGCAAAAGAATTTGCCTAAGCTCTTTAATGTCTCTTTCATTCAGCTAGCTGAAAGGTCGCCAAGTGGGACTTGTGTAAGCAAGTAAATGGAGAATAAACGATAGCAAAGGGAACGGAAATGGAAAAGAGAATGTGAATGTGACGCAGAGATGGATTTAAGGGAAATATATCCAAACGATATCTATTGAATTAAGTAATCTCATACCATAATGGAAGTTAACTAACTGATAACATTGTGTAGATACCCTAACAAATATTCTTTTTCATTTATTATATAAAAATTAGATGAATATTAGAGGAACAGATGTTAATTTACGTTTCCGGACTATAAATATAAATTAATATTAATTCTATGATGGACTGTATTTAAAGACATTTAAATATTTAATTTAATACTTTTATTTGATAAATATTTTAAATTAGCAATCCAAAATTGTTAATGAATCTGTGTTGCATTTATAGTTAAAAACAAACTTTAATTAATTCAAACACATTTTTGAAATCGAATTGTAAATTTTCTATGACTACACAATTGAGTGCGTTATTTGGTAATTAAACAAGAATTGTACATTCAGTGTAGTAACATAAATAATTTATATAAAATTGAAATTAATAATGCATCACTTGCTTCCATAGCCAAATGACTATTTAGGGATCAGGGACGAAGCAAGGGATATTGAATAGTCAATCATCCCGCAGGCTGCATCTGCATTTGGTTGGTAAACATGTTCTGTTCCGGGTGATGACGACGACGAAACTGTCCATGTAGATGAGGATAAATGGAAATGGAAATGGCAAACATGGAATAATTGCCCAGAGTAAACGAGAAGCAAATGTTGCGCATGCCGTCACAAATCAATTGGCATTAATTTAGTGCAAGCTTTTCCAACAATAAATGGAATGAAATTTCTATTGAAAAATAATTCAAATTTTCAAATATGAGCATATTTTATTTGCATAAATGCAAATTGGTTTTTCAATTTGTTGTATAAATTTATATAATATCGGGAAAAGAAAAAAAACGATTTATTTAGATTAATGTCAATCAAATACATTTATGCCCAATAAATTTTAAATTTTCACTAGTTGGAATATTTTTTTACCTAGTTATCTTTTGTCTGACAATAAAATTAATTATTTTTCTTTACGTAAATTTTGAAAAGAAATCCGTTTGCTTGGCAATATTGTATATAATATGAAACACTGTCTACAACATTATATTTCCAAATACTAAAGCTAAAGGATACAAGTTTTCACATACAACAGCTGCTCCTTGAAACTTTTAGCTGTTGATGTCGATTCACGAACAATGGCTCACACCTGCACAATAAGGTGAGCGATAAAATATAGCCATAACCGACGCATAGCAATGTTGCCATAAAAATCGCTTATAAATAATGAAATTGACAATAAATTGCACATATATACACACACACACACACTCTCATGTATGTACATATGATGATGAACGAGTGGCTGGGTACTTGGGCTACCGCACACCTTGGTTGGTATTTTCCCTTTTGGCTGATTGCACTTTACGACCTGCCGATGCTCATTTACCGTGTTCCACACTTCATCTAAAGCGTCAGAGGACGACAACAACGATGTCAGCCATTGGCGTTCTGGTTGACATATTAATGATTGATGTTTTGCGGTTGATAGAACCACAGTCAACCCAGTGCCCAGAATTAAGAGATCAACAACTTGCTTAAAGGTTACTTTTAGATTGTTTAAGTTATCCCTACTACATTTAGATTGAATCAACTTTTCAGATAAAAGTTGGTAAACAGATAGAAATATTTCTCTAATAGAAATCTTAAATAGTAACTTTTTCTACAATGTAAGAGACATAAATTAAATATAAAAGTTATATGGTTAAATCAGTTAAAGAATTAATAACTCAACATTTGCCTAACAAAATGTCTAGTTTGAATGGTTTAAACATAATCATTGACAGGCTGCTAGGCTTAAGATATCGGTACTATATATATATAAAGCAATTCCGCTTACTAATAGAGAATATATCAGTTATTTATTCCCCACTTTCTACTTTCTTGGTGTCACAAAATTTAAATGTTCTTCTCGTCTTATAATGAATGACAGATCGTATACGTAATGAGAGAAAAGTTTTTCTCTCAATTCAGGTGTTTGTCTTTCTGGTATCTCTTTCTTTTTTGTTTTATTTTAAACGGTTTCTTTTATTGTAAATTCCAATTGTTTATTTGCTTTTGCGTCAACAATTTCTTCGTCTTGTCTTATTGTCTTTGTTTATGTCATTGTCAGAACGAACATCAAGTCAATTAAAAAGCCAACTGGCTGAATCGTTTGATTTATATCTGTCATAGAAAAGTTTCACATGTTGACTTAAGGAGTCTGTGTATGTGAGTGTGAGTATATAAAAAAGATAAAGACTAAACTTAATTTTGCTAGGATAGAGCTTTAAAAAATGAGGTAATAAATATTAAAAGTCTCGGAAGTTAAACAAAAATACAAGAAGAAAAGATTACAATAAATATTGGAACAATCACTTTGTGTTGCAGAGTTTTTAGACAACTGTTGATATAATTTAAGACTAATATAAATACCATTTAAATATTTTAACTTACTGTTTATTTCATTTGGTATACTTAAGGAATTAAAAACAGATAATAATTTCTATAAAATAAACTCAGAAAAACTTCTTGTCAAACTTCTGTAAATCATTTTGTTCATTGGATTTTCAAATTGAGAGTTAAACTTAATTGAAAGTCGGGTCAATATGCTAAAAAAGAAGAAAAGAGAGAACCAAATACATACCCAAACCAATTTTATCAGAGTATCATTTACTTATGCAATATCAAAATGAATGACGATGAGGATGAAGCGGATGAAGCATCAGGATGTCGTCCACATATATGTATATATATGTATGAAGGCATTGCCCTCAAGCCCTAGGACAAGCTATCACACGTTGCTTCTGCAACTGTTGTTGTTGTTGGTTCTATGCGTGTCAACTCATTGACCTCGTTGCTGCTACCTCGACTGTTGGTTCATACCGCTTTCTGTGGCATCCCAACTTGCCCCCTCATTTTGGTTTCCTTTTTTTTTTCTCTCTCTGTCTGATTTTGTTGACGTTGCCAGTTTTTGGCCCCCAGCATTCACTCATATGCGAATACTAAATATATGTATGTATGTATATGTTGCTACCGATCTACCACACCCTACCCCACATCTTTCCCCTATCAGTGCGCTTTTGATAATGTAGCAGTTCCAGTTGCCATTACCCAAACCCAAACCCAAACCCAACACGGTAAGATGGTTTAATGTCGTAATCACGTGGCTGTGCTCCAAGTACTTATTACATACGATGGCCCCGGTTATTTGTAGCTCAAAATATGGCCAGGACATCCATGTGTCCTCTCTCTCTCTAACTATCTACATATCTATCTCTTTCTGTGTCCCGTCATATCTGTCAGATTAGTTGAGACGAGATTAAAGATTTGCCTGATGGATTTTAAACGGGGACTTAATCTGTACAGGAATATCTCTGAAATATTGACAGATACAAAAATCATTTAACTCTAATTGAAATACAAAGAAATGCAATTAAATGGTTGAAACTATCAATTATTCAACTGTCTATTTTTCGATAGAGATTGAATAAAAGGTACACAATAAATATATAATATATATATTCTATATAGACTTTCTGTGTGGATATGTGCTGGCTTCAAACAACATTTTCTCCTTTCAACCACAATAGCAATTAAGGCTGTTGTTGATGGGAATAAAAACGTAACCGCAGTCAAGGATACTGCAGAGAAGTCTATAACAGAAACAGAATTGCTTTTCCCACTTAAACGCACAAAGTTTATCTAACAGAGTGTTGGCCACTCAATCCAATCCTCGGACACGGTCTCTCTGATTCTCTTTCGCTAATCAGTATTTACCTCCATCCCACTGAACTGAATTGTCGGGATTTTGGATTTGATTGTGTTGCATTTGTAATTTTTTAAGGGTCCCCAGTCTTTCGTTTTCCGTTTCCTTTTTAACGTCAAGCAAATCGTGTTTTTCTTGTTTATGGCCAAAGTTTATTTACCACTCATTTTTGGTCCAAAAAATATATATATATATATATTCAAGTGTAAATGGATTTTCGTTTCATGACCAACCGCACAACTTGCAGTAAAAGCATTTTAACTCCGTTAGCCCCATGTTGGACGATTTGACCTTTTGTGAAATAAATATAATATATACATAGACATATGTATGTATATACATACATATATATATTTGGTTAAAGTGCCATCATGTGTCGCATTCTCTCTATCTGCCATTGGGATTCCACATTGACAGTTTATGGGTGTGAGTTATGTGTGTGTGTGTGTGTGTGTGTGTGTGTGTGGGTTTATTAAATTGATGTTTCACTTTTTTTTGCCAGACAAATTCATGTCTGGAATGCATAATGTAATGCATGGTTTATTATTGCTTTTACTTCAATGTCTAAAATATTTAGCACATTTTATTGAACACAAATAAAATCCTTGAAACAAATTGACAGTTCCAAATTTATAAATTAATTACTTTAGTAATCTGAAACAGACACAAACATTGTATAAATGTCAAAATTGAACTAAAATTAGGAAAAGAATGTGTAAAATTCAGAGAATTTTTTATAGACAAAATTACAAGTAGGCTCTCAACTAAAAGCCACCAATTAAATGTTATTTAAGCTCTTGCTGGTAGCCGCAGGATACTACTTCAATGCCATGCGGCATTGAAAACTTTGACACTTTGCCAACGCAAAAGTTATTAAAAAGCAAAAAAAAAAAAGAAATATAAAAAAAAAATTGTCAAGAGTGTCACACGGATGGCATGCGAAAATGAAAGACTCTTAGTGGGGGGAAATTTAACTAACGAAACTCTTGAAAACTCATTAGAAAATAATTCCATATGATAATATAAAATAAAAGAAAGTTTAATTTGTCTGTCCATCATTTAAAAGCATTTATGAAAAACACCCATTTTTTTTTAGGACAGTTTAAATAACTTTAGTATTGATGATTATTTGATATGTTTGCATTTTTTTTCTTCTTTAAATATTACAATTGAAGGCTAATCCAGCTAACTTGTTTTTCTCTATGAAGAAAAAAGCAAAATAAGATAACAAAAACTTCTCACTCACAAAGTGAATAGAACAAAACAAAACTTTCTCTGTCCCAAAGGAAAGAAAAATCTCAAAGATTCGTATTATTTTGCTGCAGGATATAAAAGTTTATTCAATATGTGAACCATAAACATTGTTAGCTAAACCTGACAAAGTCAAGGTAAAGGATTTGCTTCTATAATAAAAATAAACAAAATCAAATTAAAAAGTTGCTGACAAATGGAGGTTGAAATAAAAAAAAAATGCAATCCTGTTTTAGTTTATAAGTCCACAATCAATGTCAGAAAATAATTTTAAAGAAAAAATTCAAAGGTGTGCTTTAAATTTAATTTCTACTTGTTCTTTATTAAGTCTCATTTCAAAGACTAAAGACAAAACTCAAAATAAATGCAAACTGAAAGCAAGGGAAATTATAAAAACAAAAAAAAAACAAAGGGAAACGAAAGAATAAAACGTAAATGCAAAAATATGTTGCTTGTGGTTTCTATCTGATACCCAGGCAAATCTCTTTAGTCAGCAAACTGAAATTGAAATTGCAATGTCAGAGCAGAGCATCCAATATTTAGTTGCTCCACAAGTATGAATATGTCCATGTGGTTGCCCAAGAACCAACCAACAGAATATAGAATGTAGAATGTAAAGTCAGAGCACAATTATTATTGTAAACATTTTGCAGATCCCATGGGATTTATTTATGCTGTGAAAAGTACATTTTAATTGCTGCAAAGTGTCTAAATCTCTGGCACTTATGGTTAAAATTAAAAATGTTAAAGGATTAATCAACCAAGAACATTTGGGATTATAAAATTTATAGTGCTTTTTTAATGTTTAGCAATTTTAGTTTTTTAATTCTAATTGAAATGGCTTTGAAAACATTATTTTTCCTTTCTATTTCAAACTATTTGAGCAAAGCATTTATTATATTATTTAATAGAAACTTTTGATTAAAGGATGTTAGTTGGGATTTAAAGTGTAAATTTGGAGTTAAATTATCTATTTTATGGTGTTTCGAAGCAAATTAGTTTCGTTGTTTTTTATGTGACAACAAAAAAATGTTCTACTTTAGCTAAGAGAAAAATAAAAGAAACTTTTAAAGTAATATTTAAGTTAGTGTTTTTCTATATTTCTTCTCTTTCTTTTGGAAACATCTTCAATTAAATGACTAAAAGGAAAAGAAGTTTTAATAATATAAAGAAAAAAGTTAGCCAAAAAATTGTCTATTTAATGAAATATTATATGCAGATATATGCAGATATAATTTGTGATAATATGCAGATATAGAAGTGTAGCTATCTTAGAATAAGGAATTTCTTCTCTCTATTTTTTCAAATGCATTTATAAATAAATGATTTAATGATTTGCATTTTAGTTATTTTTGTTTTATTAAATTGATTTTAGTTGGTGAAATTGCAACAGTTTATCATGTCAAAGGGAAAAATTACTAATTGGGGACTGAATACTGCCAGGATACGCCTATTATCCAAATGGGTGAGCATCGTCCAATTAGTAACTTAATAAATAGAGGCAAATAGCATTTTCTGTTGGCACCTACATTTTGTTTGCCCTGTTCGTTCTGTAATTAATACATTGCCAGATGGTACACCGCAAATGGGACGTAAAATGGTACATTTACCATTAATGTTCACAGGCACAAATAATAACAACCGCAAAATAACATTCCGCAGGACACAAATATATGCAAAATGTGAATTATGCAATTTTTATGAGACGAAAAAATAAAAAAAAATAGAATGCTATGTCCTTTCATCAGCAGGAACTTTGCAAAATGGGGGAGCGAACATATCAAGGTTATGCTAAGCCTCACGGCTTCTGAATTTGATCATCAAAACCAAGCTTCAAGTGTGAGTGTGAGTGTGAGTTTGTGTATGTGTTTGTGTGTCATGGGATGCAAAGACAAAAGTATGCGAAAAATTGCATTCCAGAAAAAGAAATTCCAACACACTTGTAAGCACATACATAATTAAACACACTCGCAACTCAAAAAGCGCATTTAAGCACTTGACAGGACACGCTTTACACACCCACTAACCCAAAAAAGTATGCAAAGAATTGCATAGCTTATCCTTAGAGACATTCAGAAAACCGACTTCACACTGACATTCCATGACAAAATGTCTTATAGTCTTTGTCTTTACTTTAAGATAACTTACGCTAATCTTCTCAGCTGGTGCTGGAGAGGCTGTTCCGCCATGTCTTGGTGTACTCGGCTTTGACATAGCTCTAAGAATGCACCTTGGTTCGACTTGAATTTAGATTATTGCGTTTTACACTTTTCGACAGCGACAACACACGCAAGATTCTTCTATTAGGCGCACAGCAGCCGTAGATACTAAATTCGAAATTGAAACAAACCGTCTGGGTTCCTCCCGTAGTTAATTTACCGACTGCGATGTTCAAGCGCCTGGCAACGACTGGTGCCAGGTATTCAACGAATGCCAAGTCACCGGTTCGCAACAAGAGCCGAAAAACAACGACGACCAAAAACGAACGAACAAATGTAATGAATGAAATGGTCTCAACTACTTGCCCATCTCCCTGCAGCATCCCCAGCCCCAACACCCATCCGAAAAGATGTTGCGTCGCAAAATATTGCCAAAAAGAAAGCTTTCACATTAGCTTGAAAACGCAAGTGGACAAAGTGTGGAAACATTGCCCCAGGGGCAGAGCAAGTGAGAGTTAGTAAATAGCCTAAGAGGGTTGCCATTTAGTTTAGTATGGGAATATATATTTGCATATTTTAAAATAATATATTTTATGATTTTTAAAAGATTTTACTACTTATCTTTTAAACATAATAAAGCAAAGAAGCGAACAGCAAAGATTGACAATTTATGAAGAATTGAAGATTAAAAATTCATAAATAAAAAAATTATAGAAAAGTATATTAAAATATTGTAGATCTATTGCTTGGCTAAATAAAATTTCTTTAGACTGCTTAACTTTTAAATATTAAACTCATCTGGCAACGCCATTTTGTCCTCTCACATTTCACATACCGGTGCCTACTTTTCAGCGCAAAGCTTTTCGGCCCCCCCACGCAAAAATAAATGTATGCTATATGTTTAAATATGTATATACACATACATATGTATAAATATATGTATGCGTGTATGTATATGTAAATGTATTGTGTCTCTGTCAGATGCTGTGTGTATGTTTGCTCTAGTGTTATGGTGAATTTGCGGGCTTTATATAAAAGGAATCTCTTTTGTTTTATATCGTTTGCTCGTTCGTTCTTTTCTTTTTATTTTTTTATTTGTTGTTGCCGTTATTCTCTTTTGTTTGTGTTGTGTTTCACAGAGTCTTCATTGCCATCGCAGAAGCTCGTTGTTTTTGTGCTCTTATTGTGAGCTCGTTTTCTGAGCGCCTTTTTGTTTTGATGTGCTAATTTGTCAGCGCGCGGAAAATGCGCAAAACCCTCCTTCTACTGCTGTCGGTACTCCTTCCTAACCTTTTTTCTCCCCCTTCCCCTTTCTCTCCTCATGCTCGAGACACGAAATGCGCATTAGAAATATGCGTGGGCTAGGTCAAGCCGGTGTGGCAAAAGAAGACAAAGATTTTTGTATAAAAAGAAAAAAAAAACGAAAAAAGGAATCAAATGCCCAAAAGATTTACAAGTATATGGAAATTGAAGGCTCATTCTCAGAACAATGATTGAAGTGATTTAAGATATCTAATGTAAGAGAATATCTTTCTATATATGATGTTCATACATTTGTGTGATTAAATATTTGATTAAATCCATTTGGAATTTCATTTGTTTACCTGAAGGTCAAGAGCTTTAAATTTAAACATAAATTCTTGTCATTTGAGTAACTTTCACATACTTTTATTGCCTATACCCATAGGGTAAAAATGTGTGTCGTCAGAAATGGAACGACTACTTTTATACCTTACAAAATTACCTTAGTCTTAGAAAGATAACTGCGATTATTCTTTGTTTGTCTAATGCAAATTTAAAGGTTAAGTTTTAGATATTGAATCCTCTATTTTTTAAACCCTCTTTTCCAACACTGCAAAAGAACTCATTTAATCATTAAAATTATTAAAGAATTGCAACATATAACGACAAAGAATATGTTCTCAAGAAAAAGATTTAATTTAATTATTGCAGAGTATATTTCAAGTCGTTATTTTAATGTTTAAATTGTAGTATAAAGACTTCACCGTTTTTCTTTTGGATTTCTTTGTTGCTGCTGTCATTGACACCGAAATGAATGGCAACGAAATGCAAAATTTCAGTCATTTTTAAATTCCATTTAATGTTCACAATAAAAACATTTTGATTGTACATACATAATATGTACATATGTATACGTATATATTGCCTTATACAAAGGTACTATACATATAAATATATCTATGCATATATTCCCACTTTTTATGAAATTTCTCAAGCTTAAGACAGAAAGTAAAATAACTTTTATTTATTTTTTTTAATTTCGAAACAAATAGGTAAGTACCCACAAACAAATTAAAAACAAAACAACAAAAACGTAACAATAAAGAAAAGTTAAAGCCAAAGCAAAAAAACAACAAAAAAAAGGTAAAGAATGGCAATGAACAAGAACAAAAACAACAAATAAAACAATGTCGCCTACAATTATCCCGGCAGGTGCCTAGAACAAACAATGACAAACGCGATTTATGTAAAATGGAAAGAGGAAAATGCTGTGGATAAAAGGAAAGCATTCCAACAGTGGTTTTTCAAGCAAAAGAGGAGTGAAAAGGAAAAAGGCGGGAGCTGAGTGAGTGAGAGATGTAAAAGCAGTTTGCAGTTGTCATTGCATACTTGAAGGCGTACAAAGAAAAGCTAAAGGAAAGAATAATTCATTTTGAAACTCTGACAAACCGATTGCTAAAGTCAGAAAAATAAAGCGAAGGACGAAAGTTGAATTCATGAAGGAAAAGAGAGTTTTTGCTTTAATTTATACCCCTTTTTCCATGACTTATCCAAGGAAATATAATCTTTTTTAAAGCATTATCTATTTAAATTTATTTTTCATAATGAAGGAAGAATTTTTGTGTCTGCGTTTAACATAGAAAAACTTGATAATTTTAATGCACTCAAAACTGCTGAAACTTCAAAATATTTTTAGCATTTAGCAAATGATTTATAGTTTAAAATTATGTTGAATCAAAACTCAAAAAAATACTACTGAAAGCCATTTTTAAAGTTCCAAATTTTTCCAAAACTGAAACTTTTTAATTCTTAAAACAAATCTCCCATTTTTGAGGGTATAGAAAGTTCGTCTTTATTATTGATTTCTAACTGTCAGTTTAAGTGTTCTCGGCAATTTAAATTGTTTTTTAAGACTTCGACCTTGAGGATTCAAGTGAACGACTTTAAAAAAAGAGAGAAAAACGAAGCTACAAATATAATAGAGAGGAGGTGAATGGAATCTACCCCAAAGCATGCCCTGCAGGAGCACTTAAGCTGAAACGACAACGCAAACATGTGCGCTAGGAAAACAAACCCCAAGCCAGTAGAGTATAGAATGACAGTGCGACAAGTGAGAGCAGTAATGCTCTAAGGAAGTGCTTCGTCCTTCGTCCTTCGTCCTGTTTCGCTGCTATAGGAATCTCTCAAGTGGCTGGCAATCTACAAGATTCCTTGGGAACACACCTCTTCAGCAAAATTCGCTTTCCACGATATATTCGCTCAATATTTACGCATTTATTTATGCTGCTCTTTATTAGCTTTTTATCGTTCATTTATTTTGCTCGTTATGTTCATGTTACCGTTGTCTCAATCTCACTCCACTCCCCTCGCTACTCCACACCACTTCAATTCACGTGCTCCCCCCCATTCAGAGCTTTCAATTCAATTTATTTTCTTAGCTATTTTTGGCCAGTCGACATTGAAACCATTTTTAAAGCAGATAATAGCCACATTTAGGAATTGCGGAGCTGATAAAGAGATCGATCATCCATTTGTGGACTACAGACTGGTAATAAATCCAACTTTAATCCAATGCAAATAAGTTCATTGGTTAGAATAAATCAAATCAACGAAATTGATTGATAAACCTCATTGTTATGCCATATCGAATTACATGAATAAATTCCGCATTCGTCAGGCTTTACTTTCTTAAACCGTTTTTGTAACTTACAATTTGTTACGTTTATTTCTAAATAATAGAATAACCTATGGAATAATTGATTTAATATAAATATTAAAGTACTTTGAAATTTTTAAGTGCTACTAAGAAAAAAGTTTTTAGCTTTCTTAACCATAGAAAATCTATTTTAAAAATCTAAAGAAATACTCTCATCAAAAATAGGACTTAAATAATTTTTCTAAAATTTATCTTTTAATATTCAATATTAAAAAGAAATTATTCCGTCAAGACTTTATCTCGTAAATATATATGTGCAATACAATTTGGCAATCATTTCTCCCTTAAAATTGAAAGTCATGTAATTTTACATTAAATTGGGTCAAAACCTCATTGCCTCAATAGTTTGTTCAACTTGTGGGCTATAAATAGTTTTGCTCGTTTCGGTTAACCCTTCCAATTAACGATGCACTGTGTGTACTTTGATGTTACTCTCATGTTACATGGCTTTTCTCTCAATTAATTCTCATTCGGACTGAGATGGGGAGATGATTTTAATTAGTTTATTGGCATTGTGTTAAATGAAAATTGCACAGGTCCAGTGACCAAGCATTTAACTAGAGATATTTGTGCAATGAAAATTAAATTTTAAGCATATTAAAAATATAAATTATAGATTTGTTTATACCCTGTACAAATAAACAAAAGTATAATTATTTACTAAAGAAAAATATATGGTAATATATATATTATCTTGAGTAAAATCTCAAATAAATAATTTGTAATTTGTATATTATGTAGGATCTGTTTTTAACTAAATTCAAAGATAAGATACCCCATAAATTTTAATTTAATTTGCGTTAAATTTTTGGCCATCTGCCAAGCACTTTGTATCATAGTCGTATCATCCTTATTCTCCCATTCTCATCATAGGCAGTGGCAACATCATCATTATCATCATCATCATCATCTTCAGCACCAAACACTGTCGTTATCAACAAACATGCCTCGACCTTGATCGCTGTACATTTCTTTTGGCCTTTTGGTTGAATTAAATGGGACATTCTATTCATATAAAAAAGTACGCGAAAAAAGTTTATGGGCAAACCATTTTTATGGCTTAACACAAATGTGGTTCATATGAATTTACAACAAGAAGAAGTTCTCAGACAGTAGCAAATTTTTACTTTTTAAATTCAACAGGGCGTATGAGTTATTTAAGTAACTTTAAAGCTTCATGGAAAGTTAACCATTTTCAAATTTATGTTTTCTTTTGCTTTTATTAAATAAAATTGCCTTTATACGTTAAGCTAGCGTTAGAAAAGTTTTCAATTTTAAATAGTATCATAAATGTATAAATAAAAATGAAATTTTTTAAAATTTAGCTAAACAAAAGTTTTTTCTTTTATTTCCTATGCCAATATGTCGTGTACCTTTTATATGTTAGTGATATAATGTATTTGGGATTAATTAAAAGAGAAGAGGCAATCAGTCAAGCTTAATTAAAACACTTGAAGGTCTCGAGTGTTATGACGATCTCTGACCCACCCACTTGTATACACATTGTACTGTTATTATGTACACACACATACACACACACAGTTTGGTTGTTTTATAAAAAATAAATGCATAATTCACTTTAAATAATAATTTATGGGCCATGCTAGCTTTAATTTAATTTAATTTAATTTAATTCAAAACTACTTTTGGGCAAACATCAACAAAATAACAGAACAAAATATTATATCTCACGATTTTTGGTCACTTTATACCGATACCTCATAAATGGTATTCATAATTCTCACCCTCTCCACCAGACTCTCGGCACGGCGGGCAAAGGAGGCACGTTTTTCAGCGGCCACGGACATGATGGGACGGGGCACGGGATTTTTAAAGAATAATGAAATTAATCAACAACCTAAACGGCAACTGTAAACAAAACAAAAGAAAAGTAATTAAACATTGTTATATGATAGATATTTCACTTAGCTAGGGAAACACATTAAACAAATAAATAAATATTATATCACACGACTTGTAAATATTAAACTTAGTAAATGTTTATATATTTGTCGCCACATAATAACGGTTAAGGAAACATATATTGTAAACATATAGAATCAGATGACTAGCGGTAAATTGGGTTGCATTCCGAGCCCAAATTGTGTTTGTTTGTATATTAGGCTGGTTTTCTTTTAGCATTATTATATTCTATATTTTTGAATATTTTATAAATTAAATATACTTAAAAGAGTTATAATATAAATTCTTTGAAATGATTAAATAATTTACAAAGTAACTTTAGGTGAAACGGAAATAGCCATGTTTAAGGGAATCGAAATAAATATACTTTTTGATATTAATGTAGAAACCAGGAAACATATAAAACATATAAAGAATTTAATATGTTTTCCCCATAAACATACATATGTATGTAGTTGTTAAAATTTATTAAGTTTCATCAAAACAATATAACCAGCCAAATGATCACACAAATATTTCATATTGAAATAACAAAAGCATATATGTATGTATGTATATACATATATAATATAAGATAGTTTTTCCTTTTTGGCGGTCACATTGAGGGACAAGCAATAAGAACAATTTGGCGCAAATATGTAATTAATTTCATGCACATATTAATTATATTTTAAAAATAAAACAAAAGCATTACCCTTATGCAAAGATATTTCAAATTTTCCAAACTTTTAAACGATTCAGCTGCCTATTTCGGCATAAACACTTGCACAATAGTTATCTGGAACTGGCATTAAAAAGAAAGCTAACGCTAACCGCCGAACAACTGTCAAAATCGATAAAAATTAATCTCCCAAATAACCGTTAAAGATCGCACGCGAAGACACCCTCAGTTCTTGTGCTAAAGACTTCCGACGTTGGACTGATGACACATGATGTGGCGACATGTTATTTTGTAGCTTCGGTAATAAAGAGTATGTACAATGAAGCGTTCGTTATTCGTCGTTGCACAAATAAATATTTATATGTATGTATAAATTTATTCTCAATTTGTGATCGCAGTCTTTTGACCACATTGTTTTGCTTTCCTTTAGGTTAATGGTTTTATATTTAAGAAGTTCAGTTCAGTTTCGGTTCAAGTTAAGTTCAAGCCACTTTTAGTAAACTGCTCTAAATTTAGACTGATTAGTGGACAAAGCCCGTTTAATTTGCATAATGTAAGTGCACTAAATTATGATGATTCTATCATTGACGTGATCACAACAACAATTTAGCACGTCAAATTTATATATGCAATAATTTTTGTTAAGCATCATTAAACAAATATCCGTTCACAGAGATTCACAGAATATTTATAAACTATAGCAGATATATCCTCTGTAATATATTAAAATGACAAAAGTAAAAAAACAAGACAGGCAAACAACAAAACACAAGCCCCCTAATCATAATTTATAACTTCCACTTTATACATTAAATATGAACTCATAGATATATTTTTTGACTTATACCAATACTAAGCTTGAAATTAAATTTATAGTTTTAATAAAAGTTTAAATTAAAGGCTCATCTGCTCTGTATCAAAAAAATTTCGACCAAATATGTTTAAATATTCGCGGTCTCTTTTAGTCGTTACGTTGTGCACCTGTTAGAGCTCTGTGTGCCAGTGTGACCAGTAAAATAGGGGGAAACCCAAAAAAGGAACAATTGAAGGCTTTCAATGGAAATGAAAACAAATAATTTGGCTAACATAGAAATAAATTGAATAATGCTTAGCATAATATTTAAATGCCCTTTATCTACTAAGTTGCACCGGTATTACCACAGTGTTGCCTAACGACAAACTGCATCAGCTGGAAAGTATTTATAGTGTGGGGAGTTTAAATATAATTTCAGGAGTAATCATTCAGATAGTGTGGGCAGTTTTTCTTCAGTTTTGTTTTGTTTTTGTTTTCGAGCTGACGGATAATTAAATAGACGTGAAGTGATAAAGGCATAAGCTGGAATTGTAACGAATTTGCTCAAAATGGCAACCCGCGGCGGTCCAATGGTCGCTGGCACCGATGGCAACGATTTCGAGTTTAGGCAGCGCGTGGCAGGCACATATCAAATTAGGTTAATAAAACTTTAACATTCAACTATTTTGCAGTGGTGGATCAAAAGGATGGGAGGTCATCCACCCCCATCCTCACCATCATCGATAAAATAAGAACCTCTACTAGATAAACCACTTTGCTATATACACACGCCAAAACGATGGCAAAAGTAATTAGATAATTACTTACTGCAGGTGGCAGCTGTCCGAATATCAACACGTCACAAGTGTCTCAGACTTGCAACGGCCTGGAGTGCACCTTGAAACTGTGGCAACTATGAGGGTGTTTATGGGCAACATGCCAACTAGTGAAAGACTTTTAAAAACTAAAACTAACTGATTTTTGTGTTCTTATTTTTTTTTTTTTTTTTATTTTGCAGCTTGTTGAATAAATCACGACTGAAGTACTGCATTTTCTTTCATGCCCTGCTTTTCTTTGTGATGCTGGCCAAATTGACTTCAGACATATTGGATCGATTAGACATATTTGTACTGGAAATTGAAGAATTGGAGGTGCCGCCGCCCCTCTGGTGGGAGTATGTATGGGCTGGTTCACTCCTCACCTCATTTCTGGGCTTATCGGCGGCACGTGGCAATAAGGTTCGCGATATGCAGAAATATATGATCGCCATTCTAGTGTTTGGCATTATACCCTTGATCTACTGTTTTGCCTACTACTTTTCGGATATGTGGGAATTTTTAACCATGGATAAGTCCGTGGAATTGGACGAGACTGATATATTTGTATGGCGCGTGAGTAAAAAGAAAAATAAATTCATTAGTTTACAAGTTAACAAATTATTAAATATAAATTTTCAATTTCAGGGTTATCCCTATGGTGCATTCTGGTATGCCTTCTGCTTTGTTGGCTTCCAGATACATGGATTCACGCTGTATTTTGCCTACAATCTAGTCAAGGTCTGGAAGTCTCGTACTGCCACACGTAAATTTCAGTAAACTTGAAAAAACATTGGGTGGACTGAAGGTGGGATGACGCACTAAAATACTCGCCAAAATAGTTAAAAAGCAAGCAAGACGCTGTAGGGCTCTAGTTGTAAATAAGAATTGAGAAAGTTGAACTAATTCTCCAAAAAACGAATAATGTCAGTCAGCTGTTAAATAATTGCACATTTTATAATACACATACAGATACAGGCAAAACATACTTAACTACTCTCTTGATCAAGTATCAATGTTATTGTTTTTGTTAATTACAAGTTAATGCCGTTTAAACAATATACCTACATACATACATATATATATATATACATATACAAATTGAAAAGCAAGCAAAGGTTTATAGTCACTTATCACCCATTTACGACATGTATATATATATATACATATACATACAATTCAAGTCAGGACAACAAAGCAACTGAAGCCACCAATTTTCCCCCAAATAGGAAAACAAAAAAAAAATGGAAACAAAACTTTGTCTTTTCGCTTACTTACATTTCAACGTGCCTCGTGTTTGTTAGAAACGTTACAAAAATATATATACAAATTTATATATGAAAATACATTTATAAATATATATATATAGTTTTCTATTTGACACTATTAGTTTTTAGTTATTTTCTACAAATTTTAAATACGTTGATTTTGTCAAATTTCTGTTCTTTATTATTATTTTTTTTTATGACTGAAAATGAAATGCGCACATATTCAGTGCTGTGTGTTGTACGTTTTGGAGAAAGTGTATCCCAGTCCTCCATATTATGTTTTATTTTTATGTTATTCAAATGCAATTTGAGTGTTTAAGCAAAGTTCATTAAAGTTCTGATCGTCAATAATAATAATAATAATACTGTTGTAAAGCAACAAAGAAACAAACATAGCAAATGAAAGTGTTGTGTGTGCATGCAAAATGAATTTATAAACAAAAATAATAGACAAATGATATTGAAATCGTTAATAATTATTCAAATTTTTAAGTAGTTTTTTAAAAATCGATCAATAAAAATGCATATTTATTTGTTCTTCTGAGTGGGTTAAAAAAAATCAAGCAAATGAAATTTATTTATACAATGGGTGAATTTGTAAATCTGTTAATTTATATAAAACAATTGTGTATTTGGGTTGCAATCTGCATATAAAACATTTGAAAAATCGTAAATATTCTATCTATATATTTCTATCCTCGCAAACTTTTTAAAAATATCAAAAATTAAGTCAATTGGTAGAATAGAAAAATCTTCGAAAAATCTATTTTAAAGCCAAACTTCTGTTGATTTTGATATATAAAAAAGTTTCCATGAAATTGTTAAGTAATTTTTGAAATTTTTGTTTTGGTCCTTGGACTTTGGTCAGTTGTTTGGCGCAACAGCTATGCTTTCGTCCTGACTGCGCTATAAAAGTTGCGCAATCGGAGAGAATAAGCTGCCACAGCTGATGACAGTCGGCAAACTGCAAGTACCCAAAATGAAAGCTTTTATTTTCTACAGCATCCACATCCTTTCGCTCAATTTCATATCATTGCTCATTTTGACATTGAGCCGAGCAGATAAAAATTTTTGTATACAAGTAAACAAGAATAGGAAAAAAAAAATATAAATTCAAATTTTGGAAAAAAAGTGTAGCAAAATTACTAAATTAATTGAATGTATATTGGGAAAAATTAAATCCAATAGGAGGAAAAAAGGATGCGAGGCGAGGAGACGACTACATATAGGCGCACAACGCGCGAAAGGATTGTATTGCGTGGCAACACAACGATTCGCACAGTAGACTCGACATCAACATATTTACCCATAATGGGTGCTACGGGGTGAGTACACCAGCAGTGTGAGGAATTTCCAAGAATCCATATAGCCCTATAAGGATAAAGGCATGCAAGACAGCAAAACACATGCACTTCAATGGGCCATAAAATGGAAGGGGGTGAGACATATGGGAGTGTGTTGCCCCGGCATCGATTTTTATCTCAACTGCAGCTGATTCAAAACCATACATTTGATGTATATATATATACATACATATATACATATATACCATATATTATACGCACACCAAATATGTCCTTCGATGGTGTTTACTTTAACATTGACAAAACTCTCAAGGTATAAAATCGGTATATATTATATCGGTATACTTATATATAATACTTAAAGTTTTTTTTATAAACTCCCTTTGCTTGCGATTTGAGCTTAATTTGTGGCATAGAAATCTGTCATTAAAATGCCGGCAATTTGTTCGGCGAATTATGGTGAATTTGGTATTTGTATGTGTTCCATGGTTGTTAAGAAATCGATGGCATCTTTTCCTTGAGCCAAAGTTAGCGTGCATTGACCAATAAAGTGTCCGAAAAAAAAAGAAAAAAAAAATAATAATTAATTTTTACAAATGTTGCACATAGAAAACTGAGGTGAAATTTGTCTCAATAAAGACTTTATAGAAACTCTTGGATTAAACATTTTTAAATTTACTTTATTTTAATAAATCAGTGCTATTATTATCAAATAGTTATTTAAATTTATTATAGAATATTCAGAGAGAAATATTGCAGATACTCAAAAGGGGAAATGGTCAAAAAGCATTCATTTGATTGTTTCAAACTCTTGGAAAGATAAGGATTATTTTCTTGGGTCTTGGCATGATTGAAACCGCCCCATTGCAAACGTTTGGGTCGTACAACTTCCTTTAACCTCATTTCGCATTCACAAACCCACACACACACACACACGCACACACACACATTAAAACTAACCACCATTGTAAATAGCCAACAACGATTCCTTTTTTTATATATTTTTGTTGTGGTCAGTTGGTGTACAACCCTTGTGGCGTTCAGGTGGACGCTACTTAACGTCGCGGACACTTTTTTTTTGCCGTTCCTTTGCCCCCATCGGCTTGGCCAGGCAAAGGCTTTCAGATTTTTGTATTTTGTTTTGTTTATCGAAAATTTGTTGTGTGTATTTAAATTTAAAGTAAAGTCGTTGAGAAGATGTTTAGCTCAAATGCACAGAATTGGTTTGGCATGGGTCAGACAGCAGCAGCAGCCAGTAATATCTCAGCCGGTGGAGTGGCACAATTGTTGAATAACAATAATTCAAGTGCCCCACAAACAATACCATATCAGAGCCAACAGCATCCATTTATGCGTCAAAGATCGCTAACCAGCTCCAATGCAGCGATGGAACGTAATGCCATCGCTCTGCGTCCAGCATCGCCGCCAAATGTTCAAGTGGAATATGAAGTGGCTGTGCCATTTGTATCCACATATAGACATACACCATATCATTCATTATGGGATTTGCATCAGTGGTAATTACACTATCAAGTATTATATATATATATATACATATATATAAATATAGTATTGATCATGTTTAGGTATTTGAAACGAATGATATAAGTTAACAATTCGATTTTATCGCACCATATTTTTCTTATTCTATTTCATAATTAAGTAAATGTTTGTCTCTTTATTTAGCCATTTTCTATATTCCTTTTTAAGCCATTTATAGATTGTAAATTTAAGTTCATTCCGATTTTACATACATATGTATATGTTTATATGCAAATGTAGTTATGTATATGTATTTGTCGGACCTATTAGTTGACCCTTCCTGCCACTAGCCGCCATATTGCCAAAGCAAATTTGTGATTTTTTCTTTTTTTGCCAGTCATAATTGCCATTTGTAGAGGTATTTAATTTGCATATGACAGTTTTTTTTTTGTTCTTTGCATTGGTAATGGCATTTGCATAAACACCGTCGATTAAGGAAGAACCAAAGCAAAGGATTTCTTTATCTCCATGTTAGAGCATTATTTATGAAAGCCTTGTAACACTTGTGCACACATTTCTATATATTATTTTGTTATAGAAACCTATCAATAAAGGGAAAATCTATGACCCAATTGCACTATTTGTATGGCAAATGGCCGGTATGAGGCAATTCAATCAAGGGGACCCAGTTTATATAGTTCTTGTTAATCAGTAATAAGCCCCAATTCGATGCCCATTCCCTCAATCTAAGCGGGCACATGAAACCATTAACCCAAATTCATGTAGAGTTATGAACACCAAACGGAAGTTGTGGGTACCAACAAAAAAAAATGTCGTCTTAATGAGCACGTTATAAAAATATTATAGCATACTTTAAGGTAAATTTGAAGTTTATAAACCAAAGACGGCGCTTAAATGTAAATGAATTAATTCAAACTATAAATGACTCATGGAAATGTCAACGCAAACCAAAGAAAAAAAAAAGTTACAAAAATATATAAACAACTACAATTGTCGACGCGGGACGTCAATAACCTTAGTTTTTTACGCCCAAGTTTATTGAACCCATCCACTAACTAAACCTGTCTGTATATGTGTCCCATTGGGAGCATACACGAACTTTTATTTCCTAGAAATTCCCGAGCATTGTCTCTGTATATGTGAAATAGAGTTAAGCTCCTAAAAAATGGACGAGGGCTCACTGAAAAGAGCTAGCTAATATTAGACCAAGTTTTGCAGTTTGGCTAGACATGAGAAATTTTGTTTTTTTCTTTTTACAAATATATGCATAGAACAGGACACGCAAAGGACTTGAAGGCATTTGTCCACAGCTGATAAGACAAGCGATTGATCTTTTCAGCACGGTCAAGTTAAACAGTAAAATATATTTAGACATAAACTTTTCATAAACTTGAAATATTTGTCAAGAAAAAAAAAAGAACAAATAACAATAATTTCCCTTGCTTGGAAAGAATCAGACTAAAACAGATAATAGTTATAATATAATTAATTATAATTAAAAATTAAAAGTTGTAAAATACTAAAGAGGGAAAAATTAATTTATTTAGATTTCTTGTTGCGTTTTTTCTTCATGTTTTTATAAGTTTCTTTTAAGTATTTATAAATAAATATAAATAATTTCAAATTTACCTATTTTAATACATTATTCAGCAGACTAAATCCATTTCTATCCTATTCACTTCAAAATAATTTGATGATTTACTTTTGGCTCCTTATTTACTTTGATTTTGTGCATTCGAAACCGCAAAATTACAAATAAATATTAGAATAGAATAAAAATATTTGCATTAATTTATAACTTTACAAAGTTCTTCTGATCTTAAATTTTAAGGGCATTGTTTTATTTAGATCGTTTTACCAGACCTGAGAAATAGAAAATAAGCAGCATAATATTAGAGGAAACATATTTATAAATAAGATTCGTAACATTAACGTTTATTATCATTGGCCAAAGGACAACAAAGAATTTAAAAAGTTAGAGAAATGAATTCAATGAATAAGTGAATAAGATTTTCGGCTTATGACTTGGAAGTGGCCCTTTCTCATAGTCTTGTGGTAGCCAAGTTTTTACAGTTTTATATAATTAAAATCAAAAGAATTTGATATATACATAAATTAATAGTTGAATTTATGTTTCTCCACCGAATTTATTTCAGTTCATCAACGCCGCCAACAAGCTTATCACACATGGCCCGCATGATGGACTCTTTGATACTGGACTCACTTTCACCATTTGCCTTCACCAAAATCACCACCACCAGCCGACCATCACGGAACTCCAATTCTGTTAAAAAGCCCAGTGTGGATAATGGACACCCAGCTGCTACTGTTGGCGAACGTCATCGTCCGATCAATAATTTGGGAGCCAATGCACCAAATGGACTGGGAATAGGTGGGCCAGGTGCAGTACGTAGCAAGCAACAGCGTCTGCCGACTCAAGGTTTGTGCTCCAAATGGTTATATATCTTTACCTCACCAATAATACACAGTCTCCGCTGCAGAAGTCGCCCCACAGCCGCGATCCAATCAAGCCATGCCTTTCCCTTCACAGCAGCAGGACAATCGATGGGTATCATCTCTCCGACGACGCGATCCCGAGCTTCAGCCCACACTGCCCTCCATTAATAGCAATGCGAATAGCAACACTCTCAGCCAGAGTCAACATGGAAGTGCTGGCAATGTTGGCTTGGCAGCCAGTGGCGGAGGTGGAGTCACTGCAACATCAAGTGTGGGAGGCGGTCTGCGTTTGGGTCGCCCAGGACGAGCTTCAGCTCTGACAGCTGCAGTACGCAAAAGTCGATCGGTGGAACGTTTAAGGGCCCGTAAACTGAGCACAAACACCCAATTGACCCTAAAGCACAAGCCGATCAAGAAAAATTCACTCGATGAGAACTCTAATTCTGATGATCAGGATGCCACTACATCTCTGGAAGATAACTCGCATGCCCACTCTGTCTCCACCACTCAAAATACTCCAAGATGTTCACCAAGGACGAAGGCGAAACACTTTTCTCCACTGGGCTATGAGAGACATTTAGTTGATACTTTGGAAAAGGATATATTACAACGTCATCCATGCATTAAATGGACTGATGTTGCTGGTCTCAATGAAGCAAAAAATATATTGCAGGTAAATTAAAAAAGAATAAAAAATAATAATTATTATTATATAAACTTATATTTCTTTAAATCTTTACAGGAAGCTGTTGTTTTACCAATTATAATGCCAGAGTTCTTTAAAGGGATACGAAGACCATGGCGAGGTGTTTTAATGGTTGGTCCCCCAGGAACTGGCAAAACAATGCTAGCTAAAGCAGTGGCAACCGAATGTGGAACGACCTTTTTCAATGTGTCCTCCTCCACACTAACATCGAAATACCGCGGCGAGAGTGAAAAGCTAGTGCGTCTTCTCTTTGAAATGGCTCGTTTCTATGCACCAAGCACAATTTTTATTGATGAAATTGATGCATTGTGTGCCTCTAGAGGTAGCGACTCGGAGCACGAGGCAAGCAGGCGTTTCAAAGCGGAGCTGCTAATCCAAATGGATGGACTGAATGCAATTACTCAGGAAGAGAAAGTTATCATGGTGTTGGCTGCCACAAATCACCCCTGGGATATAGATGAGGCATTCAGACGTCGATTTGAAAAAAGAATCTATATACCGCTACCAAATGGTAAGTAGAAGATACTGAAGAACTAACAAATATTTAAACAATGCTCCATCCACAGAGGATACACGTTCTGGACTGCTCAAACTTTGTCTCAAGGATGTTTGCCTGTCGCCCAATCTAAATACAACTATGATTGGTGAAGAACTGAAGGGATATTCCGGCTCAGATATTAGCAATGTATGTCGCGATGCCTCAATGATGGGCATGCGCCGCCTTATTCTTGGTCGCACACCAGAGGAAATAAAACAAATCCGTCGTGAAGATGTCGATTTGCCCATTACATTGCAAGATTTTCAAGATGCACGAAAGCGCACCAAGAAATCTGTTTCAGCTGAAGATGTGACACGATTCGAGAAGTGGATGGAGGAATATGGCTCGTGCTAGTTGTATGGGTTATGTGCTGGTCCGGCACTTAATCAGATTTAAGTCAAATTCTATCTCCCATACGTACTCGTACTTCCAATTCCAATTTATTTATTTTAAGTATGTACAAACAATACTCGTTAGCTATCATTCTATTTAACTATTCCTTGCATCCCAGAGTTTCTAAATGAAAATCGTGCATCAAAATGATAATTATGTTAACCCTTTTGGTAGATCAAAATCATAAAATTGTGCACTTTTTAATTTTAAGATATTATATAACAAACAATCGTATGAACGCTTAATGCTCAAGTATCTCTCTTTGACCAGGAAACCAGCACAACAAAAACTATATGGTAATCTTACCGATTTACAATTATAATATCTTTTTCTTTTATACTTTATTCGACAGAATTATACTGTAAGCTTATAGCAACAAACTGTATTTTGCAGGGACCGCAAATTATTATTTTCAAAATAAACATTTCTTACTTGAATGAAAATAATTTACTCAAAAATAAACTTTATTCTTAAGTGAATGAGTTCTTCTCATTATTGTTATTACTTTTTTTTCATCTAAATTGTAGCTATTTCGGTCCCTGGTATTTTGTAATCTATATATTTAGAACGGAAAAACAAAATAAATTAATCATCACCATTTGGATGCTTGGGTTTTCTTTTTTGTTTAGGATTTCAACTTGTTAATTGTATTTTTATAGTCCTGCTCGACGACCGTGTACTCCTCCTGGAGTTGTTCCATGCGCTGCTTTGTGCTGGGCAGGCGTGCTCGCAACATTTCTGTATCCATTTTGTAGCGTTCCATTTTTTTTAAATCCTTGATCTGTTTGTAGTATACGGCATTAAGACGCTTCTTCACTTCCAGACGATATGCCTTGTATTCATTATCATCGTTTACATTGGTGTAGTAGAGACGCAGTAGCTCATAAACTTTACGCACCTGGCGTGGATTAAGTTTTAAAGTTTCTCGAGCTTCCCTAACCATTTCTTTGCTAAAACCCTTTATTAATTCGCTGCGTGCGAATGATTTGAGGTCCTTGCAGCAACGTGCATCGACAAAGTTTCGTAAACGTTGAAAATCCTCTGAAGGGTCTTCCACGGTTATATCTACCACATTCTTTTGAGACTGATAGAACTGGTAAATCGTTTTCACCATCTGGGTAGCCAAACCTAATTTTTGGAATGGTGGAAGTATCAACATTTGGCTAATCCTTGGCCGCTTATTCTGCGGATAGGCATAGTACTCATAGACAGTGGTATAACCAGCTGTGGCATACTGGTATTGTCCATCATTATTCTTATACTTTTCATAACTGGAAATAATAAAATGTTAGGCAAATAAACATCTAGATAATTTCATTATTTACCAAACAAAATAACACCACTGAGCATCGTCAGTGTCTATGTAGGAGGCAGCATCCACGAACCAAAGTATGAATGTCTGCAGACGGGCAAAAAACTTAAGAAAAGATGATAATTTGTAATCACACTGATAGATCTCGAAGAGCCTCTCATTGCCATCGTCTGATTGCTGCTTATACTCGCTGATCTTCTCACCAAAAGGCTGGAATTTATCAGCTTTGTCCAGCGTTTTAAGGAACTCATCAAGATTAATGAAATAGCAGCCATCTGGCAGACTCTGGGCAATGGTTGCCACCACATCGTCTGCCTTGATTTCACCCCCAGAAATCTCATTTACTCGTTTTTCATAGTCTACGCCCAAATATATGTGCAAAGGACCAGCAGTATACAGAATGCGCACATGCAAATCCTTATACCCAAATATAGTTTCAGATTCGCCAAAAATCTGATGTGCCATGACCGGGTGGAACGAGGGGGAGGCATCATTATTGATGTCTGCGTCTGCCTTATCGCGAACTGAAATTTATTTAAATTCAATGAAAATAAAACGTTGATCTAGACCACCGATCCGCACTCCACTAACTTAGCTTGAATTCGACCACCTCCAATGCATCCAATACCAGGTCTTGGTATTCCTCAATTTGTGCCATTTTTTTTAACTCCTCTTCTCTTCCTCTTGCTTGCGTCGTGCTTAGAAATTCGCGCGCGTAATGTGTTTATTTGCAGTGTATTTACTTTCAGCTCTATTTATTTGCAATTAGTGTTTAGTATGGTCTACACCCTACCAATAGCAAAGAAACGTAAAGTTAATGATTACTTTTCGCGTAATATCAATTCATCTATGTACATATTTTTTTTAGCAATATTTGCGCGGCTAAACAAAGACTAAAGCCACGGCGATAGTGTTGAAAAGTGTGCTTAGAATAGCAGTGGCGCCACTATTACTTTGAAATAAGAAAAAAGGGGCCCAGATAATAAAAAATATATTAATTACTTGATCACGCTAATCACGGCCTCTGATTGTATTGCTCGACTAATGTTATTTACATAACAGTTATTGATATATATATATCTAAAAAACCCCTCCGCCGCTGTACAACTTTGCATTAAAACTAATTATTAATCTGTAACAACGTTTCCAGTTCTTTTTTGTGTTGTTCGATCATTTTTAAATCTTTGCTTAGCAATTCGATTTATTTGTAATGATTTATTTTAAGTTTCGTAAATTTTCAGTGTTGAGTTTTATTTCAAAATCGCCGTGTTTATCAGCACATACAACACTGTCGCAGACGCAGCCAACTTAACAGAGCATTTGTAAGCAGAATTTGCATTGGAAAAATAATTTTAAGAAAACGCCGCTTTGAATTAACAATTTTAAGCATAAATAGCTACGTGTAGTCAAACAGCTTTCTGTTCCCCAATCTTATTTGCAAATAGGATTGCTGCGAGTCTTAATTGCGCGTTGAGCGACCCATATTTGCAACGTAAATGTAAGTGATAAAAGTGCCCTGTCATTGCGGTAACAAATAATCAAAATGTTTTTTGTTTTCTTTAAGTTTAATCATGGATACTTATTTGTTTGACGGTGGCCGCATCTCCAAAATGGAGGTGGATTACGAGCCAGCCTGCGATGAGAAAATCCCGCTGGCCAAGGATCTAGCGAAAAAAAACCCCGATGCCTTCCACGAGGCCATCGAAATAATGCTTCAACTGGAAAAACAGACTCGTTTGGGTGCCGATATGGTTTCGTGTTCGCGTGTACTAGTGGCCATTTGTCAGATCTGCTTTGATGCAGGCAACTGGAATGCCCTTAACGAGTATGTAAGCCTTCTGGTTCGCCGACGATCCCAGCTAAAGCAGGCCGTGGTTAAGATGATACAGGAATGCTGCACATACGTAGATAAAACGCCCACTAAGGAGGTTAAACTTAAACTTATTGACACGCTTCGATCGGTTACCGAAGGCAAGATCTATGTAGAAATCGAGCGGGCTCGGCTCACCAAGATTCTTGCCGACATTAAGGAGGCGGATGGTGATGTGACCGGAGCGGCAGCTGTCATGGAAGAGCTACAGGTGGAGACCTACGGCTCAATGAATAAAAGAGAAAAAGTTGAGCTCATTTTGGAGCAAATGCGTCTATGCCTGCTAAAGGAAGATTATGTCTCAACGCAAATAATTGCGAAAAAGATCAGCATAAAATTCTTCGATGATCATACACAACACGATCTCAAGCTGAAGTTCTATAACCTTATGATCCAATTGAATCGGGATACATCGTTTTTGAATACCTCGCGCCACTATCAAGCCATTGCTGAGCCCCCACGCAAAAAAGTTGCTGTTGTGGCCGCCGCAGAAACAAGTGATGAAAAGAAAAAGGATAAGGACAAGGATGCTGAGACAACCGAGGCTGCAGCTCCTGAACCAGAAATCGAACTGACCGATGCCCAGAAAAATGAGCTGACAGAAAAACTGGTCTGCGCTGTTCTTTACTGTGTGCTGGCACCATATGACAATGAGCAAAGTGACATGATGGCGCATTTGTCCAAGAACAAGAAATTGGAAGATGTTCCCGGCTACAAGTAAGAGTTCTTTGAGATGTTGTAAACCTCTATTCTTGTTACAAATTTATTTTTTCAGGGAAATTCTGCGCTTGTTCATGTCGAAAGAGCTGATCAATTTCGACACATTCAATGCCGATTTTGGAATGGTGCTTGCCGGAAATGAAATGTTTAAAGATAGCACCAAGCATGGTAAAAAGTGCATTGGTGAACTTAAGGATCGCCTGATAGAGCATGTAAGCTGACTCTAACAAATTCTTAAATGAAGCGTAATTTTTACAAAAAATATTTTATTTTTAGAACATACGCATCATTGCCCTCTACTATTCGAGATTGCATTTGTCGCGAATGAGCGAACTGTTAAATCTGCCAACCAACCGTTGTGAGGAGTATCTCTCTAAGTTGGCTAATAACGATACAATACGTGTCAAGATCGATCGCCCCGCCGGAATTATTTATTTCACCACAAAGAAGAGTCCTTCGGATATATTAAATAATTGGGCAACAGATGTTAATCAACTGATGTCCTTGGTAAATAAAACCTGTCACTTGATTAATAAGGAGGAATGCGTCTACTCGGTCATGTGTGCTGTCGAGGATTAGGAACTTAATTGAGGATGTAGCATATTATGTTTAGAGTTATTGTGTTTTCTATTGAAACGCCTGTCCCATAAAAACATACATACATACATGCATAACTGTAACTGTATCTGTACTAATCAAACAAACATCAATTACAACTACGAATTCGGTTCTCTTCGCAAAGTTTGTATTCATTGAATGAACTACAATTATTAAAACAAACAACAAAACTAATGTAATCGGTATATAGACCGGATTTTGAATTTTTAAGGGAAGGGTGGCAAATTTATACGAATTTCGTTTGGATGAGCAATCGATAGTTGTTTTTCACCAGCGCTTACCAACACTACAGTGCAGTCGACATTTGTTTGCTTTTATTTATACACATACATATTTTTTTTTTTTGTAAAATGCCTAAAGAGGATTGCAAGTATTGGGAGAAATGTTATCAGCGAAACGCTGCCCACTTGGAAAAGTATAATCATCCATTAAGGAAAAGGGACGCCACAAACGAAGACAAGGACACAGAAGCCGGTATAGCAGAAGCTAAAAAACTCGCGCCAAATCGAAAGGAGGAACATAAAAGCAAGGATAAAGACGAAGAGCCAGAGGAAGACGCGCCAAATACCAGCGGCATCAGTTCCACAACAGACATGAACGCTGACAAGACTGAAAATGTGGATGATGATAACGAAAAAGGAGATTTTGAGACAGAGACCAAGAAACTGGAGAAGGAGGCCTTGAATAATATTGCGGGCAAGAATTATATGGAAATTCTTGAAAAGCGCATACGACTCTCCGTGCAACAAGAGTATGACAATCTCTGTAAGTCCAACGAGTTTATTCGCCATAAATTTTTAGTAGAAATGCCAGATGATTTCTATGACTTTTGGAAATTTATCAGTACCCTAAAGAAGGAGTCGCCACTGAAGCATATGGAATCACTATTCCAACTGCAGCTAGTTGGTCCATTTGAATTCTTAGCAGGTAACTTTCATCAAGCCAAGATTGGAGAGCCTGGCGATTATCTTAGACATTGGCGATTCTATTATGATCCTCCCGAGTTTCAAACGGTTTTTGTGCGGCGCGGTACTGGCATACACTATGGCTACTGGCGGGATGTGCCCCAGGAAAAGGAGAAACTGTTGATAGCCCGCAATGACATGGCTGGTGGTTGTGAATTTGAATTTGTAGCTGGAAATATATTCGATGCATTTCTATATTACCTGGAGAATGATTTTGTAGGCACACCTTTTACCGCCGCCCAGGTAGCCGCCACAAAGAAGTCATTACAGAAATTTGTTGTCGACAATGCTGTGGAATTCGGTAAACTGGATCAATTACAGCGGGAGCGCCAGAAACGTGTAGTGGCAAAGACATTCCATCGGGCTGGCATTGTGGTACCGTTTGAACGGAAATCTCAACAGGGTTATCGACCTCTTAACGTTAGCGATGCAGAGCTGAAAAAAATGTTAGCATTGTTTGAACGCAAGGATCTTGCTGACAACGATGGTCATGCCAAACAGGCTGTGCTGGAGAAGCTGCAGCCAGTGGCCAATGCAGCGAATATAGCAGTAGACGAGTGTGACTTTGGCACCGCCCTAGAATTGGGAATCGATCTCTTCAGCAGCGGACACAAGGAGCTTCATCTGCTTGCGTCTTCGCTGCTAGTGCCCGCCTATTCATTACTGCAGCGACCACAATTCATAGCAATTGCCAAGGCCCATATGGAGCGACGCAGCCGGGATATTAATCTAAGCATCTTTGATATGTTGAATTAGCTTCAGCGATTTGAAATCGATATTTATTGTGAATTTTTTTAACCGTAACCGTTAATAAAATTTAAACCACAGCAAAAAATAAAACAAATTACAAATACAAATATGATTCATCCTTTTGTGGCGCTGTATAACTGGAATTGCTCGACAACCCAATCTTTTCCAGTAATTTCAGCACAGGTATGGCTGCTGTCCCATCCAACGGCAACTTGTCAGTATAGATAACATATGACTTTACCGGCAAGTCCTCCTGATCTCGCCAACTGGCAACTGAAATATAAAACGAAAGTTATTGCCGATTCTTCACTTTCCATGTAAAATTCGCTTACTTCCTGCTGCTACACCAGCAATAAAATTCGGAACCTCTAGCTCTTGCACACCCTTCAGATTTGTACCCACTCCTCGCACAATGCCAATTTCATCCTTGTATTTCCTTATTTCCTCACTCTTGTAGTCGACCTTTGGCTTCAGACTTAACGTCGTTACTTGCTTGGCCAAACGTGCATAGGGTATTAATAGTTCGGTTATTTCGCCACTTTTGGTCAGATCATCCTCAAGGATCGCCAACAATTTTTGCGATGATGGTTGCCAATACAAGGCCGACTCCTTGGCCGGAATTTCGCAGATTCTCTTCGTGTCCTGCAACAGAGTTGATCTGGCAAAGTGTGCAATATGGGGACCTTCAAAAACAAACATATGCTCACTAATTATGGGAGCAACTGCCTCCGTTGCATCGAATTTTAGCTCCAACCTGTGTAACAATTTTGCATATGATTAGCACAAATAACGACAATGACTATTAAAACCGCTAACTTCTCTGCCGGCTGTACGCTTTCGAATTCATCCTCTTCGCAGTCATCCCAAAATGCACGCGAAGAAGGAATGTTTACTTCTCCAAAACCAGGACAGCTCATTCTGAATTTAAAAAATTATATATGTGTATTAAATTTGTGCTTAAATCAAGTTGAACTTATGGAAGTGCTGGTCATTTCAAAAGTATCGAGTACGGTTTCCCTTTGGTATTCATCAAAGATGAGCTCGTGTCAAATTGTAACACGACACGACAATAACTAAGTTTGACTTTGTAAAAATTAATATATTTTTGTATGATACAATATATAATGTAATAACCGTCAAAGCATATTAGTTAGAAGGAGGCTCAAACAGAAACTCAGTGTAGAGTATTTGTGAATTCGCCCTAAGCGATTTTACAAGGTGTCAGGGCTGCGGGCTTTTTATTATAAAGAAGACAAATTTGTTTGGGCGGGCTAACGATAACTTAAAACTCAAATAATGGACTTAAATCACACCTTTAATACTTACCGATAGAACATTTAAAAAGCTATCGATTATTTTTGGGCCTTAGAGAGTCTCAGTTGGCTTTGCAACAACAATTGATTTTTCGCCGAAATTTAAAAGCATTTTAAAAGCTAGACTACACACGCAACGAGACGTGGAATTAAGTTTCAGAAATATAATTCAGCATGACAACATCACAGGTGGATCAGGTAAGCAAAATTATAGCCAAATGCCAGTTTCAAATGAAAATATAAACGGATGGTGTAAATGGCGTCGCCATTATAGAAAACTGCACACTTCAACGGTAATTACAATGGCGAATTATCATTTTTTTTCTGCAGAAACGGGCTCTAAACAAACTGAAACATGACTTGGAACCGTTCCGCACGGCAATTGTCAGTGCTTATGGTCTGCTAACCTGGGAAAAACAATATTATCCTGGATTGGTGTTTGCCGGCATCAGTGTTATGTACCTGATGCTCTGGTACCTTGATTTGCCCCTAATTACTTTACTGTCACTACTTGCTCTGATGACAATGATATTGGACTTTGTATTTCCCACCATCTCTCGTCTACTCTTTAGCGGTATAAACTGGGACGGTGAGCAGGAGGCCAAATTTGAGGAGGTGTGTAGCCAGATGTATTGCATCAAAGCAAATTTGGTTGATTGGTATGAATACCTTTTTAAGGAGCGCAAGTCGACTGTGGTAAGTTTTAAGAATTTTTCTTTATTTCTGTCTTAAGTATGTTTTTTTTCTTTTAGTTTGTACTCATTATCAGCTTGGGTCTATTGGGCCTGGCCTGGGTTGGAGCAATTATCAACAATCTGTTGCTAATGTATTTTGCCACATTGATCATAGCCATGTGGCCTGGAATTCAGGACAAAGATGTTTTCAAATCTGTAAAACAAAGGGCTTCCAAAATGATCAGAGAGAAGATCCAATCCGGCAAAAATAAGATACAGTAAAGAGACGGGGTAATCCACCAATCATACGCATTAGACCAAAAACAATTCACACTTTTACACGTACTAAGTCATCGTTTCATGAACCAATTGCCATTTAGCACAATATTTTGCGTAAAACTAGGAGGATATACTTCAAGAGAAAGCATTTGGAAAATATAGACAAAAACCCATCACCCTTTTATCAATTTAACACTTAAGTTTATATACGGACGGGACTACGAATACCCTTGATAAAATGATTCTCAAGCCAGACAGCTTAAGACATTTTTGTGATTAATTTTGTGAAATTTAATAATAATCCCCCGTAAGATACATACATATATTCTGAATTATATTTAAATAAAATGAATATGAATCTACAGAAACCATTTATCATCAAGCACGCCCCGATCGTGATCGTGATCTGGAGCGGGTGCGAGAGCGTGCATGCTTGCTCTTCTTGGTTTTCTTTTTGTGTTTGCTGGAGTGACGACGATATTCACCCGAACTCTCATCGGTATTGCTATCGATGCTGGTGGCTTTGTGCCGGGAAGACTTATTCTTTGACTTTTTGGATTTCTTTTTCTTTGATTTGCTTCTCGGCTTGTGCTTTCTGCGTTCATAGGCAGAGTCCGAGTCACTTTCCGTGGATTCACCTGTGTCCTCAGCCTCATCATCTGAGCTGCGCTGTTTCTGCTCTTCAGTTTTGTAAGATTTTTTATCGCGATCGTCTTCTCTGACCGATCTCTTGTCATGAATATCTCTTCTCCTTTCTGTGCGGTCTTCCTCTCTGTTTGCTCTGTATGTGGATGTGCTGGTGCTGCTACCATGCGAATCTTTAATATCTCTTCTCTCTGTGCGGTCTTCCTCTTTGTACATTCGGTCTGTTTTGTATGGTTTACGATCTTCGTCTTTATATTTACGACGTTCATCCTCTCTGTTTATTCGTTGTCTCTGTTCTTCTGTTTTGTAGGCTTTGCTGTCATGTTCCTCGTCTCTGTGCGATCTTTTCTCTCGGTCTGTGGACTTTTCTCTCTTTACTATAATCTGTCCATGTTTGTTTTCCATTTTCTTAAACTCCTCGTACTTGGCAGTGTCTAGAATGGAAAAAATATTTTGTTAAGGTTCATTCTATCAGCAATTTCTACAGGGCTTATCACTTACTTATACACTTTCCATATTGAGAGTATTCTTTACGAGAAACTGGCTGACAGAGGAACTCATTGAACGCTTCTTTGGCACCGCCTATTGCCATTTTAACAATCACTCGGCCCGCATGATCATCAAAGCCTTCAATCTGACCGTACTGATCCTTCAGTTTGCCACCCATTATACGGACATAGGCCTGCTTCTTAATCTCTAACACTTCATTCTTCTCAGGCTGCACTAACAAAGCTTTTGGCTTAAGCGCCTTGTCAGCTCCTAATCCCATCCCTTTTGGCCGCAGGAATGGTGCATCATCTGCGATGGGTCCTTTTTCCTTCTTTTTTGGGGGCGGATCTACCCAACCCATTCCCCGCAGCATTGCCAGGCCAAACTGTTGAATAGGTATGGAATCATAATCATCAAGTGTGGCCTCCTTGGCACCATCGAGAGGCAATTCATCCGCTTTTACAGCTGGCAACACAAGTTTATCTTCCTCAAGACCTTCACTATTATTTGTCTGGACGGAAGCTAGTAATTCGCGAGCTGCTCGCTTTTCCAGGTTTTCACTGTCGTTTAAAGTGACCTCAGTGATGGAAATGGATTTTGGTTCCAGATCATCTGGTATTTCATCTTCACCCAAGAGTACGGCTCGTCTTTTTATTAAACTTGCTAAAGCTGTGGATGTTTTTTGATTGGTCGCCATCTGTATGACCAACGGGGCAACGGCTGGTTTTTCGCCATCTACCAATTTGATTTCCTTGCCCTCGAGACATTCTATCAGCTCCACTTTCTTCACTTCTTCCCTGGGAGCGGCGATAGAGACCTTCACAGGCAGAATATTCGACTTCTTGGTCACTTTACAAAAACCAAATGAGATTTTCTTGGCTTCCATCGCTTAAGATTTTCAGCAAAAGCGAATTGTTGCTAAAGTGCCGCCTTAAAACGTTTATAAACAAAGCAGCAACAGCTGTTTCATAAGGCCAGCGTAACTGGTTCTTTGATTAAATGAAACGGCAAGTCAGTCAAAATAGATATTATCGTTTCGAAATTTCCTTGTTTTTTTGTACATCAAATCAATTTAACAATGTTATATTAATATAAGAGCTAATTTAATATAAATGTTTTGACTTTCATTAGAGTTGATTTATAAATGGTGTGCAGTCGAACTCTTTAAACTACTAGTTCCCAAATAGTTCAAGATTATTAATCAGTCCAAGTAAAAATTTGTTGAAGCGAAATCGAACTAGTTCTGAAATTGCTTCTGAGGGCTGCAACACACCATAGAAGATTTTATTTGAATTGTGCTGCTAATAAGCCGACTTAAGGTAAATTAAATTGGTTTTTTATGACAAAAATAGACTATTTTAATACCACAAATAAGTCTAGTTTCTGCCAAAATCAGTCAATTGACCATTAGCATTAATTAACCAACGAATTTTCTAGAATCGTGTGTCATCGTTCACATCTAACCTCAATTTGTTCTCAGGCACGAGTTTACATAGAAATAAATTAAACAGCATTAAATATGTTTGGTGGTCAGCAACCCATACTTGTGTTGAGTAAGTAATAAATTTCCATTGATGCGGATTAATTAATCAGTCACGATTATATCCTTAGGTCAGAACACAAAGAGAGAATCGGGCCGCAAAGTGCAGTTGGAGAACATTCAAGCCGGAAAGGTAAGTGTGTGTGTGTGCGTGTATGTGTGTGACTCACATGTCTAGCGAAGCCGCATCGCATGCAAGGCAATTTGTGGCCATCTGTTTACTCTTTATGTGAATTTGCAGGCCATCGCAGATGTGATACGGACATGTTTGGGTCCCCAGGCCATGTTGAAAATGCTAATGGATCCCATGGGCGGAATCGTGATGACAAACGACGGCAATGCCATTTTGCGCGAAATCACTGTCCAGCATCCTGCGGCCAAAAGCATGATTGAGATTGCACGTACACAAGATGAAGAGGTGGGCGATGGTACCACTTCAGTCATTGTGTTGGCTGGTGAGATGCTAGCCGCCGCTGAGCCATTCCTGCAGCAGAAAATCCATCCGACAGTGATCATTCGTGCCTATCGGGAGGCGCTTGAAGATATTGTGGGACATTTGCAGTCTGATTTGAGCGTAAAGTTGGATGTAAAAGATAAGGTCAAAATGGCTGAAGTTGTCAAGGCATGTGTGGGCACAAAGTTTATTGGCAAGTGGTCGGATTTGGCTGTTAAGATAGCATTGGATGCTGTTGAGACAGTCACATTAAATGAAAATGGCCGCCTGGAGGTGGACATCAAGCGGTAAGTAAAGGTATTTTCTTTAACTTCAATTTATTTATTGATCGCCATTCATCGTTTAGCTATGCCAAGGTTGAGAAGATTCCCGGTGGTGCCATTGATGATTCGTGTGTCCTGAAAGGTGTTATGATTAACAAGGATGTTACGCATCCCAAAATGCGTCGCTATATTGAGAATCCAAGGATTGTTCTACTTGATTGCTCCCTGGAATACAAAAAGGGCGAGAGTCAGACCAACGTAGAGATCATTGGCGAACAGGATTTCACACGTATGTTGCAGATCGAGGAAGAGTTTGTGCAACGTATCTGTGCCGACATCATTGCTGTTAAGCCAGATCTGGTGTTCACCGAAAAGGGTGTGTCTGACTTGGCCCAACACTATTTGCTGAAGGCTGGCATCACAGCTATCCGTCGCTTGCGCAAGACAGATAATTTACGTATTGCCCGAGCTTGCGGCGCAACCATTGTTAATCGTACCGAAGAGCTAACCGAACAGGATGTGGGCACTGGCGCTGGTCTTTTTGAAATTAAGAAGATTGGTGACGACTATTTCACATTCGTTACACAATGCAAAGATCCCAAGGCTTGTACGATTTTGCTGCGTGGTGCCAGTAAGGACATTTTGAACGAGACTGAACGCAATCTCCAGGATGCCTTGCATGTGGCCCGCAATTTGGTACTGGAGCCACGTGTTGTGGCTGGCGGTGGAGCTGTTGAAATGGCTGCTTCCCAGATTCTGACACGCAAACAGATAAAGGGTCCCTACACAGCTGTGGCCCATGCTCTGGAGATCATTCCACGTACACTGGCCCAGAATTGTGGAGCAAATACCATACGCGCCTTAACAGCGCTGAGAGCCAAGCATGCTTCCCACACCGGTGATGGTGTCTGTGTCTGGGGCATTGACGGTGAGTCCGGAAAGATTGTCGATATGTTAGAGAAGAACATCTGGGAGCCCTTGTCCGTCAAGCTGCAGACCTACAAAACAGCCGTGGAGACAGCCATTCTGTTGCTGCGCATCGATGATATTGTCTCCGGTTCCAAGAAGCGTGGCGGCAATGAACCAACTAACCCAGCCGCCATGGCACAGGGCCAGGAATAGTTCTTGAACAATTTGAATACACTGTGTATTAATCATGCTTAATAATTTTTAATACTTAATTTAACACACACACACAAACACATAATCCACACACCCAAATGTTTAACATTTTGCCTGGGAATGAAGTGGAATGGAAGAGATTCTGTTCCTCTGCTCCCTACACAACATAATTTTCTGCATTTGCTCTCATTAAAACAGTACACAAAAGATTTAAATTTATTTAAAATTTGACGGGTTTAGATTTTCCCAATGCTCTGAAATGGGATTGTCAACACTTTTAAAATCATACAATCGATCATCCATCAGTTTGAGTACCTCTAGACCAATGGATGTGCAATGCGGTTGCAAGTATCGAGCAAATATCTCCAGACACTGGGGCTCCGTTTGCCCATCATCCAGTTTAACATGTTGTCGCAGCCATGGCACTAAGGGTGGTTTATGCGAATGGATAATACTGGGCACACTGATCAGTAGCTCCGTTTGCACTAATCCCGATGCTACATACTCTTTATGGCTGTCCAAGTGACAAGCCACATAAAGCATTTCATAGGGCTGCTTTTGAGTAATATCCTCTTGGATAGGACCAACTAGATGGTGATCTGTATTAACCTTGTACCATCGCAGCTTGTGTAGTAAACGAAGATTCCAGTGTGGCAGGAGTTTGTTCTCAAGAGTGGTCTGATGCTGAATCGCATTAGTACACCAAATGGCCACAAGCGTGCGCTTGTTTGTTAACTGGGACAGCGGGAGCTCGGACAGTTTTTCATTGTCGAGCATGGCATAACCAAGGTCTTCTTTAGCACGTTTTAGGCGACGTATATACTTATTACGCCATGGAGGATCTAGGATTATGATATCATAACTGGGTAGAAGTTGCGGCAGAAGAGCAGCAAGCTGATCCACATTGTGGTTATAGAAGCTCGAATTGTTAGGTATAAGATAGCTAGTCCCATCTTTGTCTGTGCTGTTTCGAAACTTCTGTGTCCAGCCACTCGCATTGCTTCCGTGCATTTGAGGCACGGAATAAGTGTTCTCCCAAAACCGTTGTAAAGGTGTATTGGCGGCCACTTCATCTTTCTCCGGTTCTGGCAAGCTATTGACATAATGGTGAATAGAATCTTTCTGAGATATTGTCGATACTACTGGATTAGACAATCGCTTCCGTTTCTTGGGATTTGTTTGCGATTTATTTTGCAGGATTGACTGCGGGTGATACTGGAACAATTCCTTTTTCAATTCACATTTATACTTTTTGCCATCTATATCAATTAAGCTATAACTAAGAGTATCATTAATTAGTTTTCGGTGATCCAAGAAAATTGCATGCGTACTATTTTTATTTTCGTTAGCCGATAGCTTTTCCATTTGTTTACATCTATTAATGAAAAATGGTAAAATAAATCTGAATACAATTTGCATTTGTCTGGTCACTTTGTAGCTCAGATTTGGCTACACTAATAATTAAAAGCTCATTTCGCATCGATGAAAACATCGAGTGAAGCCTCCATCGATAAATACCTGAACTTAAACTTTTGATTACAGTGTTGTTAAATCTAAAATCAGTGTTGAATTATAAACAGTTGAAAATTTGAAAAGCAATAACTGACTGTAATACGTTATTTCTTAAACACATTTATATTTTTATTAATTAAAAAGTAAGTAGTTTTACATAACAATTTAAATAATTCCGCAAATTAATTTTCAAATTTATTTATATTATTTTATTTTTACTTTTGCAGATGCTATCACACTATGTTTGTTAAATATCGAATATTAAACATTTCGTCGAATAAAATTTTAATAGTTAACAACATAGCTATGAAACTAATGCCCACTATGACTATCACTTCCTGAATAATAAATAAACGACAAATACTTATAAAATATTGTTGAATTAATTGAGAATCATTTTATATGTTGTATTCAGGTGAAACTTGATCAATAAATTATAAAATAAAACATAATTTACATTGAATACGACGATGGTTTAAAGAGATTAATTTAATTCAAAAAGTTTTATTTTTGATTCGCTCTAATGATTTCTCTTCTATGTATATCAATGTCAGTTTTGATTAGTGCTCTTCAATTTCGTTCTAAGATCATTGGCAGCCAAACGATTTTACAACCTTTCATTCAGTTTAGATTGTGCACTCAGTCGGGATTGTGGTCAAGCTCGACGACTGTCTTAATATTAAGAAGAATTACATACATACATGTATAAATATATCCCACATGTGTGTATGTACGTTCACAAATAATTTAAGTGCCATCAAGTGTTATCTTTAGCCAAATATAATGAGATCTGTTTGGCTTTTCTTATTTTGTGGTTTTTGCCTATTATTAAGATTAACTCCAAGTGAGTAAAGTTCAAAATGATAATGAAAACAATTGGAAGACAGAAAACACGTATTAATACACAGACTATAAATACTTCTATATATGTATATATACATATATAAACAAACATGTGTGTGTGTGTGTGTGTATGTAACAATAAAAACTTGATTTGAGCCGGTTCCCTTAATATATTGCTGAATTGCAATGCCACTCTCTGTTTTGAAAGAGAGAATTTCAAAGCTAAGCTTACATCTGACCAGGTGTAATCGCTTTTGATAAGAAGCTTGATTATCCGCTTTGATAAAGATGTATTTAAATTTCAGAAGATTTAAACAACAATTGTGGTTTTTATTGCTAACTGTTAAACTTTGTCTTTGTCTAGCATCTGCCGAATGTGAAAATCTTGAATTTGAATGTGATAATGGTAGCTGCATTTCAAAGTTCGAAATCTGCAATGGAGTGAAGAACTGTCCCGATGGATCGGATGAGACAGCTATGACCTGTGTATCCCAACGTCAGTATTGCCACAAGCCATATTTTCAATGCAGTTATGGAGCTTGTGTTATTGGATCAGCTGGCTGCAATGAGGTTAAGGAATGTGCCGATGGTTCCGATGAAACAGTTTTACGTTGCGGTACCGAGGATGATATTCGCGAGTTCGATCGCCGACTAAGGGGCAACTGCCAGTGAGTAATTGTGGAATATCTAACGAAAATTTGCTATTGCATCTAAATTGTTTATAGGGAGAATGAGATTAAATGTCCTTCTGGTATATGCATTGATAAGAGCAACTCACTCTGTGATGGCAAAGATGATTGTGCTGATGGCACTGGATTTGATGAGTCCGTTGACCTATGCGGACACGTAGATTGTCCAGGTTATAGTTTCAAATGCGGTAATGGTGCATGCATTCCGGGCTCATTAAAGTGTAATGGAAAACCAGATTGTTTTGATGCATCTGACGAAGCTCCACTTCTATGCAACACCACAAAAACCTTTACGACACCTTCAACATTTATTTCGGTACAACAGGGCTGTGCTTTACCGCTTGGTGATGAGTATCCTTTTCCAAAGGATCAGAATAATAGAAATTTGACATTACCTATTACGAGAGGCACGGTTAAATTTTCGTGTAGAAAAGGTTTTACCCTGGAGGGACAAGAAACCAGTCATTGTGCCAATTTGAAATGGAGTGTACCACCACCAAAATGCGTGAGTGAGTGTATCGAACGATCAGTTAAATATATTTTATATATGTAATTGCTTTTATGATTTATCGTAGAATATTGCCCTTCGGCTGGTGAGTTTGATGGATATTCAACTGACGTAACGTGCACTAAAGATGGGCAGAAAGTATCCTGCAACAAACAATATCATCCACCCGGAACTGAGGTGAAAATTATTTGTGCCAATGGCTTTAGAAAACAAGAGAACACAGTTCTTCCAGACATGAAATGCATGAAAGGTGGCTATTGGAGTCGTCATCGACAGAAATGCAGACAAGAATGCGGAGAAATTGCTACTCCAACCAAGAGCTACTCGGCTCATGGTTACACAGTGAAGAATAGTAAGGTACCCTGGCATGTGGGCATCTATGCTTGGCACAATGAAAAGGATTATAATTTCATCTGCGGTGGCTCACTCCTTACACCCGATGTGGTAATTACAGCTGCCCATTGTGTATTTGATGAAGCGGCTCGTCGCGTCTACAGCTTCTCCACATTTCGCGTAATCGCTGCAAAATTTTACCGAGATTACAATAGAGATACTAATGAAACTCGTATTGATGTCCAGAATATTATAGTGCCAACGTATGTATTTTATTTAACTAGATAACTATATGAAATCTAATTATACATACATACATATTTATTTACAGTGGGTATCAAGGTAGTGCCGATAACTTTTATAATGATTTGGCATTACTGATTCTAGAGAAACCCTTCGAGTTAAGCGTTTTTATTCGACCCATCTGTATCTCATTTAGGGATTATGCCGAAAAGGAATCAGTAAACGATAATGTACAAGGAAGATTCACTGGATGGAATATCGATGATAAGCGCGAACTGCAATTTGTTCCAGCAATATCAAAAATGAACTCAGTGTGCCGGGAAAGCGTAGCAGATATCAGACCTGATAAATTTTGCATTTTTACCCAAGGCAAATCGTTAGCTTGCCAAGGCGATAGCGGAGGTGGCTTTACGGCAGAACAAATGGATATAGTCGACTCTAAAACCGTATATCGTCATTATCTGTACGGTGTGATCAGTAATGCTCCGAATGCAGATCAATGTTCACATAGTTTGACAGCTCTAACCAATATACAGCACTTTGAGCCAATGATTCAGAATGCAATTTTAGATAGCTGGGATAATAGGTCCTGAAGGTTAATTAAAATATTAAACTTGAATACACTACTAGTATGTATATATAAACAAAATAGAACTAGTCGAACTATAAGAATTTTTATTTTGGAATATACATATATACTTCATATTATGTTTATTTAAATAATTGTGTAATTATTTTGATTATTTACCAACAGAATGAACGATACAAATCTAAAACCTTTTCATTTGATCTTTTGTTTAATTTTTTGCTTTTGCTGATTCACGTATATTAAATTTGGGTACTCGATCCTTTTTGGCCAAAATGCGATTAGAGTTATCTTCTATATTAATTGTACTTATAATCAAATTAACACGACGCTCAATAACTCCAATAAATAGTTTCACATTGTGAACTGTCAAAAAGGTTTTGGAGCTGAGCACATTTAAAATTGGTGCATTATCGCAGGCCAATTGTCTAAAGGATTAGAAATATTGATTAAGTATATTGCAGTTTTCATATATAAGCATAACTAATCTCACTTGAAAATATCCTCAATTCCTTTCAGTAATTGCTCCAGCCGTAGGCTTAGATTTTTCTTCTTTTCACTGGTTTCCTTGGCCAATTCCTCGATGCGCAACCGTTCGGCATTTAAGTAGTCCAATGCCTCAGTTTTCATTTTCAATTCTTTTTCTGTTTGCTCCGATTTTTGACGTTCTGTTATAGAATTTAAAAAATAAATTGTAAAATATCTCACTAAAAAGAGAAATTTATCATTCACTTGCCAATTTCCTCAGTTAATTCCTGTGTGGAATCATTTAGTACTTCCACTTCATGGCTCAGCTCATTGACATAGTTAAAAAGGGCAAAGTTTTCATCTTCTTGACGCTTGAATTGGGCAACCAAACGTTCTGTATCCTCTTCACCATATAATTGTTTAATTTTCTCAATTATTTCTTTATATTCAAAAAGTTGACGTTCAAAGGTTTCCTTTTGATTTTGTTTCTTATCCAATTCACGTTGCTCCAATTCAGGATTCATACGCTTTTGACCTTTTATATCAAAAAATCTTTGCAATTTTGCATCATGTTCCAGGCGTCTTTGCATCTCCCGCATTTCCTGAATGTGCATTACTTTATCATTCTCATTGCGATCCTTGAGCACGGATAATTTGGTACACAACTCTTCTCGCTGATCAAAGGCTAATGTAGACTGATCAATCAAATCCATTATAAACTTCTTTCCTTCATTAAATTGTGTGACCATAGATTGCCACATATCATTAAAATTAGCCCTAGATACGATAAAAGTGTCAAAAATAATTACAAAATAATACCAGTGATTTATATTTACCGATCTTGAAGCATATGATTAATTTGGTCACGCATTTTGCAATTTTCTGTTAAAACATCGCTGCATTTTTTATTGACCACATCCAGACGATTCTCCAACTTGACCACACTCTTTTGAACCTTACAAATCGTATCCTTGTAGCAATTATCGGGCACTTCATTGCGACGCAGTGCATCAATTTCTTTTTCCATTTTTCTAATATGTCCCTCCAGTTCCCATAAATTTGTACGCTCATTTTGTAGAACTCTTTGCAAGTCCGTTTGTTGCCTTTGGAGTGTACCCAAATGTTTCTCCTTCTGCAAATATTTATTTTAATTAAAATTGTGAATTTCTTTTACTTTTGTTAATTACAGACATTTGTGTTTTTACGTGCATGTGTTCCACCTTCTAGGGTCTTGATTTCCTCTTTCAATGTTTGATGTTCCATTTGTAAAACATTGATCATATGATTTTGTTTTTTAAGTCGTTTTCCCTTCTCCTCCAGAAGACCCCTCAAATCTAATTGAAGTGACCGATGTTGACGCTGAAGACGCTGCAGCTCGGCAGTTGCTAATTGGTCCAGTTCGCTTTGATCGGCCATAATAATATATATTATTAATAATTTATATACATATGTCCAATAATAAAGAAGTAACTCAATATTAATTTCCTCTGTTTAGCTTTTGTAACAATTCTGTTGCCTAGAAACAAAACCAAATCAGACTATGAACTAGTTCTTTATATTACAAAACTATTTTCTGAATATTTCTTTTTTCTAATTTTTATTATTGATTAATTTTGAGATTTAATTTAAAAACATGGTTAAGAACATAAGCTAGGAAATTCTTTATGAAACTTAACCTCTTAAATATATTTATTATTACTATCAATGCATCTATTTATATTTTTGTTTGCTCTTTAATTGATTTATTTAAAGGTATATAAATCTATTAGCTTTCAACATAATCAATATTTGGTGACTCTAAATATGGGACAGAACTCTCATTGAAGGAACACTGTCAATTAATTACTATAGAAAACTTTATTAAGTAAACTAAAGGAAAGTGTTGACCTAGACAAACAAAGATAGTCTCTGTTCCTCATTAAGGATTGCGACAATTGGTAAGATAAGTTAGTCTAAAACATGTTGCCACTTAGCGTTGAACTTATTGTGGCATTCATATTAAAACAAAATTTCAATACAATATTCTACTATGACCCAGAAGCAAGTAATTGCACCATGGAGGAGTTTCTGTTGCAACCATTAAATCGTATTCCTTTCCTAAATTGGCGTTCCAAGGGAATTGTTCAGCTACAGAGCTTTATCAATGAAGAATTACTTGTTTTGGCCTGTTTGCAAGCCCTGCAATGGCAGGATGCACTTCGAGAATTGGCCAAGAGTTTGAATTATATACGTCAAGCTAAAATATTCATTGAAATGGACACAAAATTTACTAAGGAACTGGCCAGTGCAGTTTTGGAATATTGCCTACAGTTGGATTTGCTTAATGCGGGATTAATTTTTACCGATTTTAACGATACCAGGATAGTCTATATTTATGATGCTTATCCTAGTTTCGAGTTGAAATATCAAACTTTTATATCGGATCTATCTTGGCTATATCCAAATAAAATGCACGATCTTCAAGGATATAAATTACGAACATTACCGGATCTCTCGGAACCAAACACAATACTCTATCATGACGCTGAGGGGCGTCCTCGATTGCTTGGCTATGTGTGGGACATGATGAAGGCGTACGTCCGCAAGCATAACGCTAGTCTCCGGTTAATAGCCAATCCTGTAGAGGGTAAAACTCTAAGTCATATTCAAATAATGGATCTAGCACGAGATCGTGATGTAGATGTGGCCGCCAGTGTACAACCAATGACACTGCGATTTCAAGATCGACTTCGACAATATGCCTATCCGGTACACTGTTCGAGCTGGTGTACAATGATTCCCATGGAACAGGCTATTCCAATACGTGATATATATGCTTGGACAGTCCCTTGGCAAACTATGTTATTTCTAGCACTGATCTGGTTGATTTACAAACTAATCCGCGGTCGTTGGCTACGACATAGACGCCTACAAGCAGTTGGTTGGTTAGTGTTGGCATCTTTACTGTCCATTAACTATGAAGGAAGAATTCTTGGATTATTTGTGGCGCCTCCTTTGGAGTTTCCTATTAACAGCTTTCAGGCCATGGCAAACTCCAAAGTGCGTATCTTTGGACTCCGTTCCGAGTATAACTCATATGACTTTGATATGCGCACCAAATTTGCCTCCATATTTCGGTTAAGCAATCAACCTTCGGAACTGATAGAATTACGTAATTCTTTGAACATCTCCTACGCCTACACTGTCACCTATACCAAATGGCAGCTATATGCTGAACAACAAGCCCATAGCTCGAGACCATTGTTCCGATACTCATCTGATCTATGTTATTACCAGATGTCACCATTTGCTCTGGTCATTCCAGAAAATTCGCCGCATCGTTCGGAATTGCATCGCTTTATGCTTGAGCTAGCTGAATCTGGACTATTTGACCATTGGGTTTCCCGAAGTTTTTACTATATGGTTAAGGCGGGACGACTACACATGGAGGATCTATTCTCAGAACGGCAGGCGCATTCAGTATCGGTCGATGACTTTGGCTATATCTTTCATTCCTATCTAATTGGCATGGCAATTGGAATAACCTTGCTTTTGCTTGAGAAAAGTGTATACTGGGCAAGAAAAAATATGTAAATGTGAAAATTTCATGTCTAATTTTTCTTTAACTGATAAAAATAAACCCTAATAAATATATGTATATTTTTCTTTCTATTTTCCCGGTAAACGTTTCGCATTGCGGTTAACAGTTCTCTTTTAAAACGGTTTACAGTGTTTGTCAATTCTGTTAACAGTGGCGCCATCTATCAACTTCATATTTAAATAATGAGTTCGCGCCATCAAAGCTTCTGTTAAATTTCGTATTAAAATAATAGCGTTCTTTGTTAAACAAAAATTTGTCAGAAACTGTAACTAGAGTCGAATTGATTGTCTACAGAATTTAAAAATGAAAACATTTTCCAAGATCCGACCTTGTAATCCGATAATCTAAACTTGTGGCTAAGTTTCGTTGCTGCAGTTTAACTATTAATAGTAGATTTTGAATATATTTTAATTGTCGTAATTTAATGCTTTCTTTATCCTGTTAAAAGCATTTAACAACTAATACAAATATTCTATCGATTAATGATTGTTTTGCAAAAGTTTTTTTTTGTTGTTTTTTAAATTGTTTTATTTACCACATTCTCACTGGTTGTTGGTTTTTGTTTTTTATATTACGTATATTTTATATTGATAATTTACAACTTACACAGCTAACATAGAATGGCTTTAAATTATTGTTACATAGAGTTTAAATATATACTATAAACGGGGCTTGATCTTTATTTTATATTTATTGGTTTCTTTATTTGAAAAAGGAGCCTGAGAGATGCGGCGACTTCTGAAGTTAAGGGAAAGGTTGGAAAGGGATGGGTAGGGATGGTAAAGAAGTTTTAGAATAGTAAAAATTGGAACTGCAAAATATAATATTTGTTAGGTAGGAGAGGATGGAAATGCAATTACGTACATACATATTTTTTATTTTGAACATACTTATTAGGACAATAGTTAATACCGATAAAAAATCGGTTAATGTGTCGGATTGTAAAAGTAAAAGCCACATGAAAATTTACAATATATAATAATGTAGTAGCGTTTTATAAATACGTATGTATGTATGTATGTATGTTTCTTTGTTGTTTGTTTGTGTTTAGTAGGTAGGTAAGTGTGGTAGGTATGTATGTATGTACTATATTGTGATTAATTTAAATCACTTTGCCAATGCTCCACTTCATTAGATTTTACGTATATCTGTTGCTACGATAATTCACATTGAAATCTTAGTATTTTAAGGTTTAGCATCTATTCTGGTTTTTTTTTTGTTTTTTATTTTTTGCGGGATTGCGTTGGCGGGGTCGGGGTTCATTCTCGGCCACGCTTCCTCTTCTACACAAAGGTATATGTATATATACATATATATAAATGTATATATATACATATATATATATATTAGTATAGCTGTATTTACGTATATCTGTTTCCATTCGCATTTAAAATCTATAACATTTGACTTAATTCCTACTTATTTTTATCTGTTTCATTTGCCAGATATCCACTTATTGTTGTCCATTTATACTCGATTTCGATTTATTAATTTCTTGTTTTAATTTTTACTCTTTTTGTTTTGTTTATTATTATTATTCATTCATAAATTCATATAAATACATAAATATATTTATTTATATATATGTATATATATAAAGATTTGTATATATATATATATATATATATTTATTTGAATCTTATGATCTAGTTACGTATACATCTTGTGAAGGTATTTGCATTTGCAAAACGAATATTTGGATAACCCTTAAACCTGATTAAGTTCAATTGAACTGCGGTGAATCATCATATCCACTCACTCTCAGGATGTACAGATGGATATACTATATATATATATATCGTGTGAAAGATTGGTTAGCTTCGAGCACAGCTCGTTGCCCTTTCTTTCACTAAACTAAGTATACATATGTCGGATTGGTATTGGTATCATCGGTATCAATAGCTCTATATATCATCGTATATTTATATGTATATATATATAGCATATAATACAACTAACGATCAATTAACGGAACGAGATCAAAAGCAATTTCGCATGCACAAGGGCAACTAACAGTACCCAGCCTAGGTGTGTGTTTATTTGTTGGTGTGTGTGCGTGTGTGAAACTGAATCATATATAGAGAGAAAAAGACAAAACTATATATATGTATATATATATAGAGAAAGAGAGAGGTATAAAACAAATTAAAATCCACACGACACAAGACAACAACAATAATTGCAACTAAAATAATAACACAATAGTTTAATTCTTTTTTTTGTTCTTGTTTCTTTTTTTTTTTTGATTTTTATAGATTTTTTCAAAACCAATAATTTATTCGATTTGCCAAGGCAAAATAGTTTTCTTCTTTTTTTTTTGTATTTGTTGTTTCTTGTTGTTGTAGTTCTTTTTTTTTCAAATAATCTCATAAACGCTTTCCATTAAACTAAACATAATAAAATTAGGATTTAATTTAAAAATTTATAAAAACATTAAACATTACTTAAAGAAACAGCTTCACTTTGAAAAAATTTCGCTTAGACGAAAGAACTAAACAAATTTGATTTAAAATTAAAAACAGAGTTAACTAAAATTGCATTAATTAATAATTTATAAGCAAAAAACTATACACATTTATTTTATTTTCATTAACCAATCTAATTAATATTCAATTTCTTTTTTTGTTTTTTTTGTTTTACCATTAATTTTCTTTTGTTGTTGTTGTTGTAATATTTAATTTTACTTTGCTAACAAATTCTATTTATATTAAAGTTAAATTTTCAATAGATTTCTCTTCTTGCTTTTCTTGTTTTCCCTTTTTTTTTTATTCATTTCTTTTTAATAAGTATTTCGAATTTTTAATGGGTTTAAAAACATGTTATTCAAAAATTCATATCAACAGAATTTCAAATTTTTTTTAGATTTTTGAATTTGTTTTTTTCCGTAATTTAACATATATATTATTTTTTTTTGTTAATTTTTTGTAAGGGGACTCAGAGTATTAATTCTTGCGAAAAATAATAATTTAAACATAGCAGTAAGCAACAAAGGGTGGAGGGGGCGAATGGTTGTTTTGGGATAATTTTTGTTTTATCGTTTTGTTTTAAACATAAATCTTACTCTTGCGAATGATTTGTAAATAGTTTTTTTATCTTTGTTTTTCTCCTTCTTTTTTTTTTTTGTTGTTGTTGTTGTGGCAATATAAATTTAGTTTGTATTGTTGATTTATTTAGTTAGTTAATGCATTTAATTTAAGTTTTCCCTCGCACTGTTTTACACTAACATTTTATTTACTTACTTAAACTATTGTATTACAATTTGTTCAATTTTACGTATTTCGTTCACTCTCAAGACTTTTGAAAACAAATTTTAATTCAAAATTGTTCGCTTAGTTATGTTGCAAGTATATAGTTTAGTTTTAGTTGCTCTATATTCGCACAATTACCGCACAATATGCTCTTATATTTTCTTTTTTAATTATAATTCATTTAAGTAAATAGTTAGTTCATTTGTTACAATATGTGGTGTGTGTGTGTGTGTGTGTGTGTGTATTGGTGTAGTGTATGCAATTTCATTCTAATTCTGATCTAAATGACCGCCCTGGACGGCTGCCGCCGCTGCAGCTGCTGCCGCTGCCTTTTGCGCCTGAGCCTGTTTCTCCTGCTCATTTAGCTCCTTGATCGCTTGGATTTCCTTTTTCAATTTCATCCGCCGATTCTGGAACCAGATCTTTATCTGTCGCTCTGTAAGGCAGAGTGCGTGCGCCATTTCGATTCTCCGTCTGCGTGTCAGATAGTGATTCGTATGGAATTCCTTCTCTAATTCGAGTGTCTGATAGCGGGTGTATGTCTGGCGGCCGCGTCTCCTTAACCCATTGGTGCCTATAATGCAATGATTAATAAAAAAAATATAAATATTATTAATTAAAAGGTAAAATTAAATGAATATATTATGGTATTTGCATTGACAAAGTGAAAACCCTTTTATTTAAATAATATATTTTAGTTATCTTCTGTTTAGATTGATTTTTCAAATACATATTTGAAGTTAATAAAATTTTGAATTCTTTTTTTCTTTATTTTGACTGTATCAACATACTTAGGTTTATTGGCATCGGAACAAACACCCCCATCATACATATATGATAAATATATTATAAATATACGTTTATGATGTTATTTATTTATTTTTTTTTTTCTTTTTGGTTGTTTGTTAATTTATAGTAAACATTTCAACAGGCAAATTAAATTGAAAAATCATTTCAGAAAATTGCAACAAGCTGTTGCTGTTTTCGTTGTTGTTGCCAATGTCATAAATATAAATGATTTCTTGTTGTTGTTGCTGCTGCGGTTGTTGCTGCTGCTTGTTGAACGATCATCAAGCAACATCAACGTAGGCAGCAGCAACATGAAACCGCGGCAATTGCAGTCAGCAAAGAAGCATTTCAATTTTATTAGCATTGCCATTACCATTACCATTACCAATACGAATACCCACAATGCCAGTTTGACTTGGTTTTGTGGTTTGTGGCTTTGTTTCTTTGGCCAGATCGGGACATCAAATTGATCGTTTGCTGCTGCTGCTGTTGCATATAAGGAAAAGGCAAAACGTGGCATGAGTGGTAAATTGGGATAGTGATCTGATGCAAGGATGCTGTTGCTGCTGTTGCTGTGTGCTACTTAAATTGCAGTTATGTGATAATATGCCTGTTTAATTGGCAAACTGAGAGTCGGGGCTGTGAATGTTGTCCGTTATAATCTCTGATTTTGAGTATTTATGAACTTTAATTTGCCTCAAGTGCAATAACTCATATTATATATACATATATATATGTAAATGTATGTAATAGTGCTCTCTCTGTCCCTCTGTTAGTAATGTGTGTGTGTCCATCTCCTTTACGCCAACAGACGATGACTGAGATTTTATCGAACACACTTCATGGGCAATGTTAACTTTCGCATTTTATTGGACCAAATGAAATGGGTAAAGGGAAGAGGGAGGAGAAGGCGGGGTGCTATCTGAGTTTCAGTAAGTCTGGCAAAATTTTAAGTTAAATATTATGAGCATTTATTATGTTATAAATTTGGCCTAAAGGTATTAACAAATTTATGCCGACACGAAAGTCATAAAGTGAAAACGCATTTATCTTTCACTCACACAACCGACATTATTATAATGCATATACATATGCATATGTATAAGTATTTATACATGCACACATATGTATGTATGTATGTTTGTATGGGTAATAAATGGCGTGAAAATTTTATAGACAATAAAAATAATATGAAAATAAAATTTGCCACGACGCAAATTGTATCTACTCTAGCTTTAATATATAGAAATAAATCAGTATATATAAATGGGTTTATTTGGGAGTGTAAATATGTCAAAGATTAACTTAATAACAACAACAATCTAAACACTTCATTATTTAATCTAATAGTTGATTGATTAGTTAAACATTTAACGAGGAAACCAATTTTTTCTTTAATTTCGTCTTTTATTTTTAACTTTTTCGTATGTTGAAAACTTGAATGTATTAATTCCTTCCAAGAAATATTTGTTTAAATATTTGTTGCCAAAAACTGAAGAACACTTGCATTTTAAAAGACATAAAACTAGTCAAATAATATTTGGCTAACATTTTACAAGTTAAATAAATGTTGAAGAATTTTGTAACAATTTTTATTTATTTAAGTCAATTAAGATTTTGTTTTGGTAATTATTCAGATTTAAATTGCCATTAGTTAACCTATTACTATTATTACCTTTATATATAAATAATTGAATATAAATTTTAGTATAATAAACAAGTTAATTATAATACTTCAACTTGTAATTTTAAAGTATTGAATATACATATTAACCTTTACTTGATTTAAAAGAAAGTCAAAGAAAATTCCCTGTAGTTCGCATTGGCTACAAAGAATTGCGAAAGACATAAATAAATTGATTTAACACTAAACCTGTTTGCTGATTGGCTTAAATCTTCCCGCTAGTCATTTCCCTACAAGTCCTTTCCTCCTTCTGTTGCTGTTCCATTTAGAATACATCACGCTGACGTTTTACATGAGAGAGAGAGAAAAAAAAAAACAACCAACAAAGGAAAAAGGAGAAAATAAAAAGAGTAAAGAAGTTTCATTTTATTTAGGATGCAAGGAGGCGCAGTACGTGAGTTTTGCTCAGCAATTTTAAATGGAATTTGTCACGCGGCCGAGTCGAGTTGCTTCTGCTGCCTCCGGTTCCTCCTACTCAGTCTTTCGCCCCTTTTATCCACATTCACATCGCCATGCCGCAGCATTCCCTCTTACAATTCTCTCTCCCTATTGCGATACTTATGCAAAAATAAACTTTTTACGAAACTTTGCAGCTCTTTTTTTTCTTTTTGTAGCTCCTACCCTCTCCCCCCTTTTTTTTTTTGGTTTGGCTTGGTTTGGTTTTTTTTTTGTTTCTCCGGCAGCACTTGCTGGCCAAGTTTCAAATTTATTATGCGAAAAAGTGCGAAATTCATTTTGCTTTTGCTGGGCTTGCTCTTGGTCGGAGACTTCTTCTTCATCAGCGTCCTGCTGTGTGTGCCATTTTCTTTTGTAGACTTTTGGAAAAATTTTTGTGTATTTCTAAGTACATAATTTAAATGTCGGTATGTCTGTGTGTGTCTGTATATATATATATATATGTGTGTGCTGTGCGGGGCTAGACAATAAAACCTAGCATGGAAAGGCGCGAAAATTCAACGTAGATAATTTAAACAAGCGCAAGTGAGATGGCTATGGAGTTTTTTTTTATTTCTTTCTTTGGAATGAGACGATGAAATCTTTTGCAGAATATTTATATTTTCCAGTTGCTTTTCCATGGATGGCCTCCTCCCTATCGTCTCCTGCCTATTATTATTTTCGTTTGAGATACATTTCAAGGTTTTCTGTTTGGCTTTCTTTATTTCCCCATTTTGTTTCTTATTTTTTTTCTTCTCTTCTCTGCTCTTTTTTTTTTTTGTTTTTTGGTTGGGGGTGAGGCGGGGTGTTTCTTTGGGGGAGCGCAGCTGTGCTCGACTCCAACTCACATAGTACGTGTTATATTTTTTAACTTAAATTCCTGAGGGATTTAAAGTTTTGACAGTTTACGTGTTTGCCTTTGCAAGCGAACTTTGAACCGAATCCGAACCGAACGTTTTCCCCCCACTACCTCCCTCTATCTATATACATACATACATATATACATATGTACATATCTGCCTTTACTTCTCACTCTCATTTCTATTTCTCTCTTTCTCTTAGGCTAGCTGACTCACCCCTAGACAGAGCGTCTCATGCGGGAACGGGAGCAATAAATCTCCAGGTGACGGTGACTCCATGTTGGTTGCATGCGGCACATCGTGTGATCTATGGTTCTATTATAACTATTTATATACATAGATAGCTACCTCTAAATGTATGAGTGTGTCACACACACAAACACACACACACACATATGGACAAACAATTCTACTTATATTTAATTCGATTTTTGTTTTTGATTCCAACAGGAGCAAAGCAAAAGTGTTCACCATTGGCTCCCAAATGTTCCCTCATTGCTCTAATTTATGCCTTCTGTCGTCGTCGTCGTCATGGTCTAAGAAGACCCATAAAATTGTCACGCACGCGCCTGTCAATGGGCTCCATAGTATCTATATCTTTATATAGAGATGCACATGTCGGAGATATCACTTGATATTTACAATATGATAACCAATAAAAATTAGTTTGCGCCTTCTACGAATTGAAATCTCTTTTAAAGAAAACATAAAATGGTTGATGCTATTTTGTATGTATGTATAAGATTTGACTATATTATATAGAACAAATTGAATAACGAGAATTTAAAATTAAGATAAATTTTCTATTTTTGTGATTAGAAAATTTGAAATTAAGATAAATTTTTTATTTTTGTGGCTAGCCTCTTTTTAAGGGTAAGGAATCAATAGGAAATCGATTATATTGATTGTGTGTGAAAGTCCCATGTGTGACGGTTCGCCCTATGCCGTGTGTGCCTCCCATCCTGTTCCCTTTCATTTCCCCTTCCTTCTTCTAAGGCAGCCGCATCTACGCATTTTATTCGCAATTTAATTAAATCTATTTTCGTGCGTGTTTGTCATGGGCGTGTTTTACCTTGTGTATGATGTATATAAACACACACACACACACACACCCACTACATAGATATATATATGTATGTATTATATAACTATCTAATATATAGGCAACATGGGTTTATTCTCTTGGATTTGAGCTGGCCGTGAGTGTCTATAAAACAATTAAATACGCCACAGACGCCGACGATGGCAGCGAAAAGCCACAGAAAGTCAGTTGAGGCTGATTGTGATTGTGAGACGGAAAACTAATTTTCCGCACTGCCAATCGAGAAGCACTAAATCTGTCAATTAAATTGGCCGCAGGGAGTATAAGTAGAATGGCAAGGGTGTGGAGGGTGTAGGGTAAGTGTTTGACTACAAATACGTACATACATATATGAGTGCGTGGCATGGTAATAGAAACTCTTAGAAGTGTGGCAGGTGGGTGCAGAGATGAAAGTGGTAAGGGGTGGGAATTTAGCTTCCTCAGATGTTCAGACGTGATTATGGCCTATGCCTATGTTTGGATATTGATGCTTGCGGTGGCAAATGCGCAATTGAGTTGCAATTGTGAACACGAAAGCAATCTTTGAGATACATGCGGCCATTGTATATACTAGATACAAACACGTACTGCAACTGCACAAATACATATACATACATACATTTTGTGTGTGTGTGTGTGTGTTGGTGTGTGGTTATCAAATTTTGAGCTACACGTTTAGGGTGTGTGCCAATTGCCAAAGATACGCTCACCTTCAGATTGCAATTGTATTGTATCTTATGGATACCAGGCAGCATCAGACAGCCAGCCAGTCAGCCTAGAGCTAGAGAATATTGCCTGCAGAAATTCACCATCCTTAGAAATGGGCGTGGGAGATGGAGCATTTTCGCAATCAAATTTTAATTGCTTTTCGGTGGCAGAGAAAATACCTGCATTTGCATCTCTAGGATTCGTTTGCCTACCTATGTATATCTGCCTATTCCGGTGGCACTTTTGTAATTGACTTTGTTTGCAGTTTTGCTTTGCACAGAAAACCAGAAACTAAATAATACAAAAAAAAAAAAAAAGGGCATAAGAGAAATGCCAACATTCCCATGGTGCATTGTAAAATTATGTGCCAACGATGATTAAACGTATATGTGGAGCTTCGTGGCGTGTACAGCCTCTCAAATTGTGCAGCATAATTGAGGCCGAAATTCACTTTTCGCTGCACCGATCGAGATGTTCCCTCAATGTGTCTTACAAAAGGGTTTATTTCTCATTTTTCTTATTCTCATTTTTTGTTTTTTTTTTTTTTTTTGGGGAATTTGCGATGATAAAATCAGCTTAACGAACCGGCTTAATACTCACGCGTAGCCCGTTTTTTATTTTCATTTTCCCCATGTGTGTTTTATTTTTATTTTTTTGGGTAATTTTGCAATGCAAGCGCACCTCTCAATGGCCGCCCGATGATCTGTGAAATGAAATCGGCGTGGTTGGTACGTAGGTAGGTAGGTAGTAAGGAATGGTTGGGATTGGGGGCAACTGTAAGTGAAACTGGTTTAGTTGGCTATGGCGGCAGCAACTGAGGGACTCGAACTCAACTCGAAAGAGACTCATCATTAAAATAATTCATTGCCTTTGCCAGTGTAAGAGTTTTGTGGTAGCTAACGACAGCGATGTTGCAACTGCAACAGGTAGTAGCCTCTGCTCAGTCTGGTCACTGACCAGCAATCTTTAAAAGGAGCAGGGGCAGACGACAGCTTTCAGTTTTGAGTTATGGATTTTGGGACATGGCAAAACGGTAAGTTAATTTAGTTAAAACCCTTTATATATATATACATATATAGGTACAATTTAGTTATATGTTCTTGTAAATTGCTACAATTTACAATCTTTTAAAAATTTCAACAGAATTCCTATGGAAAATTTCACTTTTATATTGTTTCTTGTAACCGTTTTCTTGTTTTTGTTTATTTCCCTCTCTCCACTTCCCCCCACTCGATTCGTTTTTGAATTCAATTTACCGCCGTCTCGTCATGGCAATTAAAATAACATTTGTATATGAATGAATACATCAACTATTTATTGTCTCTATTGGTTGTATGGGAATTGTATAATAATGCCGTCATTGGCACACTAAACAAAAGAGCTTGATGGTGGATAGACCAATAGACAAACCGACAGATGGACAGACAGAATCCAGATGCCGAGTGACCCAGTGAACAAGCCCAAACCCAGTCCCCAAACTGAGTGAAACTAAAACGCGACGAAGCTGAACCAAAAAACAAAAAAAAAAACAAAAAAAGCGCTGCGGGTTTATCTTAATAGCTCAATTAATGAGCGATGCAAACGCCCCTCTCTAGACCTCTAACACTGTGACTGCCCCTTCTAGCCCTTCTAGTCAATCGCCTCCTTCTTTTCGTATAAAATAAGACAGAAACGGGGGAAAAAAATGTGAATACAACACGCCATTTCCATATTTATATAGTTAGATCTGAACCGCTTATATGTATAAAGATATATATATGTATATATATGCGTGAATGAGTATGGAACGCCTTCGCATCTTGTCTTAGCCTCGACGTCATCATTAAAATCATCAACGACTCTATTTTGGCTTGACTCCATCTACATAGACAACTGCCATATGGCGGAACAGAGAGAACAAAAAATTCCATTTATTAATTTACAAGTAAACGACTTTAAGTTACCCTTTTATCTAATTTCATTATTTAAGTTCTTTAAGTTGCTTAATGTATGAAAAAGGTTAGTCCAGGCGAGCGTTAGCCAAAATGTCCTTGTAAGAGTTAAAATTAATCTTGTAGTGAAAAGGAAAAAAAATGAATACTAAATCAATAGCTCTATTAATTGGAGTGAATTGGATTTATTTACCTGCAATCACACACATATATATATTATATTGATATTATATATATTATTATAAATATTATTGAATTTAGTTCATGTATTTGCTTAATAAAATTGAAATATTTGAAAGACTACAATAAATATTTAACATTTTGTATCTAGTTACTTTTACTCTTAATATTCTTTTCTTCCTTTTCTGTCTTCTCTAATTCTAATATACCCTTTCAATTATTGTGTGTAAAACTGTTTAACAGTTCAAATACCAAATACAAGCAAAACCATTTTGACGAAGATGCGAACAAAGAGTAACTATGAAAACGTACATGGAGATGAAGTTATTCAACGATTAAAGATGGGTTCGAATATAGAAGATGGTGTCTGAAAAGGAGGGTAGGGTAGGGGGGTTGGTGAACAACAGTCGCTTCTAGCAACGTTCGCAAATCCAAAAGAGCAAGACCCAAGTTTGGCCAGAGAAGCACAAATGTCGGACATTATAAATAAATAAATAAGTGGCACGATGTCAAGCTGTTTCATATCTGAACATAGCATCGCAAACGGATGGATGATGCGATGCTCTGTGCCAACAATGATAATGATGAAGTTGACGATGATGATGATGATGATGTTATTGCTGATTCTGTCATTTGCCATATATTTTCAATTTCAGAGCTCATTAGACAAAAACTAAAAATATACAATTCACAAATTTATTGAATGCGTTTAAGAAATGTATCCCAGTTGATGTCACTATAGCCATTCCCGATAATTATCGATATAGAGTTATGGCTCTTTCCATGGCGGAAGTTTGCAACATTTCCGCACTTTCAATACAAAAACGAGCCAATAAAAATCGCAAGTGTCAAATGGTAAATTACGATTTCCAAACTGTAAAGGGAAGTAAAATGGCTGACTACTCTGATAAGATGCCTGTCTTGGATTATTTATTCATTCAATGGGGAAAAAAGAAACTTTAAGATATACATTTTGCCTCGCACTGTAATGTTGGGGCTGAAATATAAATATCTGATGCTTGCATCAGTTCGTATCTGTATCTTTTAATTGCATTTACGCGTGCAGTGCGCCCTTCTGATTCGACACGCCCACTCGTTTAGCGGCAAGTTGCTGTTTTTTTTTCTTCTCTTAGTTACTCCTTTCTTCTCTCTCGCTCTTTCTCGTTTTGTATGGCAATCTATGCGTTTTTAATTGGTTTTTCGAGTAGTTAGTAGCTATTTTTTTTATAGATAAAAAAGTAACTAACAGGAAAGGTAAACCAAAATATTTCTTATAGCATAGTCAAATTTCCATTATGTAACTACTTGAGATGTTGATGCTTAATTAATTATTATTTTTTTTTTTTTTTCTTTTGGCATTACCTTGGCTCATATTACCCCATCCTTTGAGGCACACATGTGCTGTGGATGGGATCAAAGGGGGCAATGGCAAAACTGAAACTTCATTAAGGCCACATAAAACTAAAGGAGGCGAAAAGTGTCGGTGTTGGTGTCGGAATTTCACACATAATTGGCACTTGAAGTTTTATTTTCATTTGCCCTCAACTAAACGACAAACTTATGGTCCAAACATTCTGCCAACCAAGTGGGTGGCAAAAGGAGCAAAATGTGAAGGCGATTTCAGTTTGCTTTTGCGGGATTTCGAGCAGCTGCTCTCAGTAAGTTTTTATTTTTTGTTTTGTTTCCAAACTGTGTGTGTGTGTGTGTGTGTGTATGTTGTGTGTTGTACTAGGCGAAAAGTGAAAGTTTACAGCAAACATTTCTTTTGGTTATCCTCCACTTTACTTCATTCCTTTACTGGCACACGGTGCTGTTAGAACGTGTGAAAGTAGCAGTTAATTTTCACGCTGCAGTAGACCCCGTTCATATTCTTCTACCAATTCCGATTCCTGCCGCGTCCATTTTCCAACTTGCAGTCATCTGCTGCCCCTAACCCAGCTCCTGCATCTGTCCTCGATATGTATCATGGGTGGAAAAAGTATCAGAGAGGGAAAGAGAGAGAAAGAGAGTAGAGTTTGTCGTTTGGAAGATTTATGTTCAAATTGCTTTTGCGCAAAATCAACAAAAAACAACAAACAGAGTTGGTAGTGTTTCCTTTACAGTGGATTAAGAATTGAGAAATAAGTGCTAAATTTTAGTTAAACAATCCATATAGAATTATATTTAAAAAATAAATAAATATACGACATTATTTTCACTCATAAAAAAACTATGCAAAAATTTAATTTGAAATAATTTATATATCCTTTTATAACTTTTATTATTATCTTTTTTGACTTAGATTCATCTTTAACCACTGTGCCACACCCACAATGCCAATGTTGCAGTTGTTCAATTTTGTGTAGCAGTTGTGTTGGCCTCGCACTTTTGTCATCGTTTTTCCCAATCAATAACATTTTCACAAGTGAATTACTTGCCATTGTTTTGTCTATAGCTTAGATCCTATATGCACATACATACACACTTAGAGGGATGAGAAGGACTTGGGGGTGGGGTAGGAGATGGTGTCAAAAGAAAGTGCTAAAGTTGAAATTTTCATTTTCATTGTGAATTTCCTCTGACTCTGTTGAACTTTATAGATTTATGATGCTTTATAATGAACTTGTAAAGTAATTATGCATTGCGACGCGTAGGTACGAGTATTTATGTATATATATGTGTGTGTTTGTGTATGTGTGTGTATGTACCTTCATTCTATGGTCCTAACCCCTGCGCATAACTCAGGCTCAACCCTTTTCAAAAAATGGTTGTCGTCGTGTGATTTTTGTTCCACCCATCTGTACCCACTGAAGCGCCTTTTGGTGCCCGTTTACGCTTGTAATTACACGCTTCATTGTTGGCCTTCGTACAGGCGGACAGGGATACGAGGGATACCAAGGGATGAGAAGAGAAACTGTTAAGGGTATGGCAGGAGCCACATCAGCATCTTGGGTCTCCATTTTCATGTTGTGTCGTCGCCTCTACTCTAGTGTCGTATATCTTGCTTCTAATTGGGTTTCGTTGTGCGCCGAGCCCGCTAATGTCAACCTTGTTGTCTTGGCCCATGCGTGCTTCTGCTCTGTATATATGTATGTATATACATACATACATACATACATATGACTCGAGATTCACTTAGCTTGCACATGCAAAACAACAAAGCTAACTTCATGTTAAAGCAGAAGAAGACAGAAGAAGCTCTTACCAAATACCAAGCGGCCAAAATTGCCGAGTAGAGCCATTAAAAGTGGGCGTGGGTGGGCCATTGGGATTCTCTGCCATTTCAAGTCTAAAGGAAACGGAAACGTTAAGCTTCGTCGCTTCTTGGGATGCTCTGTCCTTATACGTGTGAGTGTGTCTATATGTACGTGTATGTGTGAGTGCCGCCTTGTGAATTATGTTGCATGCTTTTAGGTGATTTAGCTCACGTTTGTATGCACAAACGTCTGGAAGGTTTTGGTTTATGTTTTGTTTAACTAATATTTTGTGAAATCTTCTTGAAAATTATGAACTGACTGGTTGGCCACATCTAAAGCTTCTTTTCCCTTCCCCCCCTCTCTCTCTCTCACTCTCTCTCTTCTCACCGCTTCTCCGCTACTTCTTGCATATCCGTATGGCAAAAGTTTTTCATTTTGCGCTTTGCCAATTTCACACTCTGCCAAACGCTGCAGGCCAAGCAATAATTCTAAGCCAATAGGTCGAGAAGGAACAAGGTTAGCTATAGCAGCAGATGACCGAATGTAAATATTTCTTTTGTAGTTAAACTTTTGCTTTAAGGTTTTTAATCGAAATAAGAAATTTAAATTCTCAATCAACTGAAAAAATTAGACAATAAAAAGATATTTTGGTTTTTAGACTATAGAAAGTATTTAGTTCTTCTGTTTAGACGAAAATTATTTGGTTTTTAGAGATCAAAATATAAAATTGTAATAATTTTATGGTGATTATATATTTTGTTTATGTTTAAAAAAGGGTTTTATAGCTTATATAGCTATTTCAGATTTATTTAAATTTTTTATTCTAAATAACTCTTTGAATAAGAAATAAATTAGAGAAAGAAATTGTATAATATATATATTTAGAATAGAATTCCATTTTAATTTTTTCCATTAAAACCATCTGCATATAATATATATAATATAATAATATAATATAATATAATATAATATAATATAATATAATATAATATAATATAATATAATATAATATAATATAATATAATATAATATAATATAATATAATACATATAATATATCAATCTACATAAGAATTGCCATTGGCTTAAAAGAGAATATAAATTTCTGAACTTGATGCCCCTGCCGAGTGATTTTTATATTATATTTTCTGAAATCCTCAGCCTTAGGGGCGAGACTGCTACAGTTTTCAAGTCCAGGCCTTTTATCACATATTAAAAAATGAAAAGGAATCCCTACCAACGTTTCTTTTTTTTTTTTTTTGCATATAAAGAATAAAGCACCGAGTCATGTGTGTGTGACATCATATCGTATATTGTCGCATGAATTTACGTGACCATATGTTGTCGCTGGATCTCATAAATTTTAAGCAGCGGCCACAGCCTGAGACTGTTTGGAGTTGGATGTTTTTTGCTCTTAAGAGCAGACCTTGTCCACCCCCGTTTCAACCCGTTAAATGCTTCAACTCCAACTCTAGGCCCATTCATACTGGCGGCAAGTGTTGATATTTTTGCTCGACTTTTGCATATATGCGAAAAGCAATTTATTGAATTTAATTTAAAATCGCGCAAAATGGCCTCAGCAACAGCTGCTGCTGCTGCTGCTGCTATTGCCAACTGCCTGGCATTCAATTGTTAGTCCGGAACTTCTATATCATTGCTAGGGCATTAGAAAACAAAAGTCCATCCATATGAATATTTAAGCTAGCAAGATTGCCCAAGAGGCTTCGCCTAATGAAGCTACGCGAAATTCGTTTTTAATTGCCAACGAAAATCCCGAAGATGGTGGATAGAAAAATTTCATTTTAATTGCTAGCAACTGGCTTACCAGATCCCTCCCACCATATCCCAGAGATCCCAGAGATTCCAGACTCTGGAAAAATATTGCCACTTGTGTTTTTTAGTCTCGAACTTCTCCCCTACCATCTCAACCACCAAAAACTCGATTTTACAGCTAATGGATGATGGCAGAATTGTTGCTGCTGTTGTTGTTATTGTTTTTGTTGTTGGGGTTCACAGGCTGAGGTTCTGGGTCTGGGTCTGGTCTTTTGCATGGGCATGGGCATAGGAGTGGGGTCTGGGGCATCGGCATCGACATCGGCACAGCAGCCAATTAAAGGCATGACATAAATCCAGCTGTGACTTGTATTGGGTGTTTCCGCCTGCGGCCCACATTCTCCACGGTGAACATACACACTAAAAAAGACAGCGCCAAAAAATGTTTCAAGATTGTTGCAAACGAAAACAAAAAGGCGAAACAAAACAAAACAAAAAAAAAAAAAGCGAAAACGAAAAGGAAAACTTTGTTCATCCAACCAGAGACTGGTGCGACCCGTTCGCTATTCATGCTCACGCCCGTTGTTTCTTTTTATAAATTTTTTTCTCTTGATTCTATACCCTGTATCTAGAGGGTATATTTAAGTCTTAATATATAATAATAAATAGTCTCATTATATAAACGATAATACACATATTCCTAATCATTAAATACAGCCTGAAATTTTTAAATATTTCTCTCCTTGCATTTGAATTATTTGAAACTTAACTTGTTGGTTTTCCAATAGCAATATTTGCGAAATATATACATATATCACTTATATTTAAAATAAAAGAATAGTAAAGAAAATATGTGGAAATTTAAGTTTTGAATTTAAGAAAATTTTCATGAGTTTATTAATTAGGATTTACGAATTTCCTAGTTCCCAGTCTTTTTTTTAAATCTTTAAGCTTTGATCCTATTAAATAAAGGATATTATTAAGTCTTTCCTATAATTTCGAGACCTTTGTTTTTTTATTTTATTTTTTTGTTGTTTTCAAGCTATTGTTGTTGTTATTGTTGTATTATTGCATTGTACGAGTATTTTTCTACTTGAGTTGGCACCACCTCGGCAACGCCGGAGTTTCAATTGTTTTTGGTATTGTTGTTAGCCAATGTTTTTCCAACATGCACTTCATTCGGCACTCTGTTTCGGTCAGAAAAATAGGGAAAAAGCCAAGGAAAAGCGAAAAACCGCAGCTTATGCCATAGGCCTCGTCTTTCTCCCACCTAAAACGAGGAAACCAAAAAAAAAAGTAGAAACTACAAAACAAACAAGATAAAAAACCGAAAAAAAAGAAAAAAAGGAGATGTCAGTTTGCCGACTTCCCCTCTGGGGAATTCAGAGTGCCCCTCACGCGCCACTTTACATTAAAATTCTTGAACGAAACACCCGATTCCGAGTCGGAGTTAACTAATTTATGTTGGACGACTTTGAATTAATGAATAAATGGCGGGGGCGCTTAGATGAATGGCCGGGACTATGGTTGGAAATATGTAAATTACTTTGCAAAATATGTATACAAGAAAAAAAGTATATAAATGTATAAAACAAACAGAAGGAGGAGCAACAAACAAGCAGAAAGAGAGAGAGAGAGAGAAGAAGAGAAAGAGAAAAAAACAAGGAAGGAACAAAAACATTTAAGAAAAGTCCACACGCAATCTTAAGAGGGCAATGAAAACTTTTATTTTCTTTTTTTTTTGCCATTTATTAAGTGAAAATTATTCGTTTCTATGTAGTTGCAAAACTAAATTTGAAAACTTTAAAATAATTGTTCAGATATAAATATGCTAAATAAATGTAATCAATATACAAAAAAAAAAAAAAACAAATTAAATATTTCTATAATCAAATATCTATGGAATTTTTGAAACAATAAATTCCTTTAATTTAGTTAAGACTAAATTGAGAAGTATGCACATTTTTAAAAGATTGTTTGAAGAAAATCTATAATTTGGCTTTCAAATAAACAATAATTTTAAATATCTATTTATTAGTTAAAAAAAATGATTGATAAAATAGATAACTTTTTAAATGTGCTGAATATTATAGATTATTATTGCAGACTTTAAATAATTAAATAATGATTATAAAACTCGATTTATTCCATTGTAACTATTGTAGATACCAAATCTAATATCATTGACAGTTAAATATTATATTATTTATATCACGTTTCTTTAATTTCTGCTTATGTATATTTAGATATATATTTAGATATATTTGAATGGATAGGGGAATAAACAGTAGCTCGGGCAGTAGCAGATGAAACCAATAAAAGTAATAATTATAATTAATATGATTTCTTTTTATCGAGGCGTGCAATTAAATTTGCCAGACATAAATCGAAGCAAATGGCGGAGACATTGGCTGAGGGTGCCCGCATTTGTTGTACGCCCTCCGTTCCCCTTCCCCCGATAAACTTCTGCAATTAAAATTGGACCCAATGACAGACAACCAACATGGCATCGGGCAAGAGAGTGGGAAGAGAGTAGGAGAGCTGAAAGTTCAGGACAAGATAAGTGGGTTGCAAGACGCAGCTTGGCATTATCTTTGGGCAAACAGACATGACAGCGGGGAACAAATAAATCGCATAAAATATAATTATGAAATTTGTTGCTTGTTTGCCAATGGCGCCGAGGGGGAGAGATGAAGATTCCATACCATTCATTCCATGCTCTCTCTCTCTTTCTCTCTCTCTCTCTCTCTCTCTCTCTCTCTCTCTCCAATGCAGTGCCCTGAGTTAATACACACTTGTAATTAACTTATGATTTATTGGTTCAAGTTTTTAGCTTTAGCGGCTTCATTTTTGGGGCGGCCCTTTTCTTTGAATTTTCCCTCCTCTACCCCCCATTTAGAGTTTCCTTGCTTGGCAGTGCAGTTGTCGCGACAGCGGTTTTTCTTTTCTCGGTTCATTTTGTAAACTTTCTCCGTTCTTCTGTTTGAGCTTGCTTTATTCGTACAACAAAATGTCTTGGAAATAAAGCTAATTTATAAGTTAACGCCCAGCCGCCGCGCCCTTTGCTGACGCCCACCTTTAATATTAAATGTTACACAGGGGACACATTTCGATGAAATATTTCGTAAAAAGTGTCTACGAGAGAAAAATGCGAGCCGCTTTTCTCCTCTCCTCCTCCTCCTCTCTCTTTTTCGATGGGTAGTACGGATTTCACCTTTTGGCCAAAGTCTCCGTCTCTTTGGTTTTGGTCTTGGTCTTGGTCTCGGTTTCGGTCTGAGGTTCTCTCTTCCTTCTTTCCCTTCTTGTTATTCTGTTGCTATTTGGTCGGACTTGGCCCTGGCTCATGCGTCTTGCTCAAGTTGCAAAACTTTCTCCTTGCGGCATTCATGAGCTACACGCCTTCAGCTCACGCACGTGGCAGATGCGGCAAAATGTAGAAGAAGAATATAACAAAAACAAAAAAAAAAAGTATAAAACGGCAAAGAAGATGTTTTGGCCATAGACATTGAAGCAGGAAAAAGGCAAAAGATGCTGTTGGCATTGCTTTTCTTTTCTTTTCTTTCGCCCACAATGTGGGAGAAGGAGTTTCTTGTATTTTTGTTGTTGTTGTTTTTTTTTTTTTTTTTTTGGGCTGGCACAGCTCAAGAATTATTACCCGACCAAATAAGCGATATTTCTCGAGGGATGAATGTGCTTTGGTGCGTGTTTTATTTTATTTCGTTGAGTTACAGTCCGCCATCTAATGCTACATGTTTTCCCTTTTGTCTTTGGGGTGGGTGGATGTTTATATATATATATGTATATGTATATATAGTGGGTGGATGGGTGGATGGATGGGTGTATGTGTAAGTGAGTGTGCGTTTAAGCACTACGCATGGCTGCAAAGATGGCTAAAGGAGGTGCAAGGGAAATGTCGAATGCGAAATTAAGAAAACATGGCAGTAAAATTGGGTAATAAATCATTCGGTGGTTGTGGTGCGGGGTTGAGTCCTCAAAGTGTTACTTGTATAAGTATAAGTATACAAAATACATGTTGCAGTTGAAATTTGCTTTGCTACAAATTATATAGATTTTGTGACATTTTGTGCGTAAGAAGCAAAAACCGAAACGAACCGTAAATGCCAGAAACTAGAGACTGCGGCATAAGCCAAAATGGCAAAGGAATGGCAAACATATTGGCCATGTTAATATGATTGTGTGAAAAGAAATTCAGCAGAATTTCACACGCTTAAATGTTAGTCGACTATGATATACACTGCAAACAAAAATCAAAATAAAATTACCACTTATAAACATATCTTTTCCATATAGATATCTATTTCAATTTTGTAGTCATTTTTGGATATGAAAATCATTTAATATTTAATCTAATTTGTAACAAATAAAAAATGGAATGATTTATTTTGTATTGTAATAAGATTTATCCATATTTTTTTAATCCATATTAAGCCCTATATTATTATTCCAATTTCGATCTATATATGATTTGATTGGATTAAAGTTGGCTGCTTTAGGCATACAATTTTTATTATATGGCAAGTTCTATTCAAAATTTTTCGATATTGTCTAGTCAATTTCCAATCAAGAGAGCAATCCCCATAATCCCATATCACATCTTACCAACCAAGAGTCTCTCGTGTGTGTGTGTGATTAAAATGGCGATATGAATGCATAATAATGTAAGAGTTATGAGCCACACTGTGCCCCCTCTACCTCTCTCCCCTCTCGACGCATAAAACTGCAGCAAACTAAAGCGGACCAAAGTGCCGTACCGTATCCCCTTTTCCTTTCTTTTCTCTCTTTCTCCTGACCCCCAACACTCATCGCCGGGTGAGTAAGTGAGCTGAACTTTGATGCCGCCACATTCTATTCGCATTTGCTCTCCAACTACCTATAGGCCATATATCTCTCCCGGCTGGACTAAGACTGGCTCGTCCGCTTGTATGGGGTATAGTCGGTTTTTTGGTTTTTTTTTTTTTAGCTCTTTCGTTCGAGTACGAAGCCGAAAAGCCGTAAAGCCTTGAATGGGTGGCAGAAACGGGAGAGAGGGAGGGAGGGAGGTATGGCGTGCTATGGCAGCGGGACGGTAGGCGCGCAATGGGAAAGAGTGCCGCCGTCGCTTCTATAAGATTTATGCAGTTCATATTCACATTTTCCAAACGCCGCATACCAGGCCCAGCATTCGAAACGAAACTCATACAGATGCAGGGCCCAAAATGGGAGAGAGCGGGGGAAAGAGAAACAGTGTGTGTGTGTGTGTGTGAGAGAGGGCAGGAGGATAATGGTCATTGCAGGCGTGCGTCTATCGATGCATGTGTGTGTGTGTGTGCGAGAGAGACCGAGTCCAGCCGCAATTGTTGAAGCTTTTTGGGCGCAAAATGTGCGCTGAGCATTGCAGTTTGCATTTGGTGTTGCTATTGCTTTGCCCTAATACAGTGGGCTTGAAATGTTTAAACATTGTAATAAAAATTGGTGTATTTTAGCTAGACATATATTTTTGAGTTAAAAATTATCATGGGAGCGAAACATTTCCATATAATCTTAATCAATGAATAAGTTCTGTTTAATTTTTTAAGAGGGTTTTTACTTGGAATAAGTTTGTACATATCAAGTTCTAAAAAGAGTTTTTCAGATTTACATATATTTCAATTAAAACCCGTTACTCATTATTCTAAATTAATCGAAAATTATATTATTAAATTATTAATTAAATTATCTATCTCGCAAAAGTGTGGAACCTTTTTTCCTAGTTATTCATTTCTACTATTTAAATAAAAAGAAAAAAAGTAACAGCGAAAAGAATAGGTAAAAAAAGTTATATAAATTGAATAAAAAATATATAAAATAATTATGAGGCTTACAATACAGATTTTCGGAAAGAGAATTTTAAAATTTTGCCAAATAAAATCAAACAATCGCAGTTGTTACCACTGTTCTGACCCAGCTATGCCATGATCAAGTGGTAGGCGGGGAGAATTGCAGGCAAGTGGGGATGGAATGGATTGAGTTGGGTTGGGTTAAAATGGGGGCTTGAAGTCTAGTGGATGACTGCAGGCAGGCTCTGGCTCTGACTCTAACTCCGACTCCGACTCTGGCTCGTGCAAGCGTTGGAACACACTGCATATTAAGTTATTGTATATTAGGTGTTAAATCAGATAAATTTTCGCATAATACCGCATACAGCACTCGGATTTTCAAAGATTAACGTGGCGCACACACTCGTTGGTCAGTTGTTGTTGCTATTGCATAGTGTTGCTAGTATTGTTAGTGTTGTTGTTGTAGTGACTGAAACTCTGAATCGTCGTCTCTTTGGCTGCAGCATTTTAGGGGCAGTTTGAATCATTTGAATCATTTGAATACTGCACATTGTTTTCGACTCGCTTAAACAGAGAAAATGTAGGAGTACAGACAGAGAGAAAGAGAGAGAGAGAGAGAGAGAGAGAGAGGTTTGAAGGCGAGTTAGTTTATTTGCATCGCTGGACTTGGAGGAGTTGGAGACTAGAAGTAGAAGTAGGAGACGGAGACGGAGATGGAGTCCGAATGTGTGCAGCCATTGGTAAACATTGATTGCTACTTTTTGCAATTTATATTTCATTTTGTGAATGGTAAAAGGTATTTTTTGATTCATATGCAATTGAAAATGCATACTTAACAGACTATTAAAAACTGAAAATGTAATAAATTTATGCAAATTTATAATTATAAAAATAAAGCAATAACAATGGATTATATATATATATACATATGTACGTATATAAGTATATCTGTATAGATCGTGTTTAAATTGCAATAGCCCATGAAATTTGTCTGCATGAGCTTCATTAAGGCGTTTACTATTTGTTGCTGTTGTTATTTAAAAATAAATTTCACTGTTATTAAACAAAAGCTATTGTGTTTTATGAAAAGCGCATAAATAAAACAAGCAAAAAGCGTTGCCACAGCTCGTCCAAAATTTATTATGACAAGTTGCTCTGGCACTTTTATCTCTCGGCACACAAATTTTGCAGCATCCAACAGCAGCAGGAAAAGCAAGAACAAATACGATTATATATATGTGTATACATATACATACATATATATTATATATACGTTTTCCTATTATATATGCAATAAAATATCTACAAAACAAACTCTGCCCAAAAACTGTTCTCTCAGTTACTATACAAAAAAAAAAAAAAACTAACTAGCTAAGATATTTCGATTACTTTAGTATCAACTGGAACGACAAATTAGTTGCCTAGAGAAATATTATTTAAATTAAAGTTAGTATAAGTGTTTAACAATATGTTGGAGTAAAAGTTTAATTATTATTATCGTTATTATAATTGTTATTTAAAAGAGGAGTTTTTTAAGATCAAGTTTTACCCATTGTGAAAATTATATTAAATGACCTTAGAAAATGAATTTCAATTTTTAAAAGATTAATTTTTATATCAATGTATTTCATATTCTCGAATGGATAATGTGTCACATATTTGTCAGCAGTTACAGTTTATTATAATAAATATTTAAATTTGCTTGCTTATTATTAAGCTAAAATAATATAATATCTGTTTTGGTTTAAAATTTCATTTATGGTCAGCTAAAGAAAACAAAAGCCATCTAAATATTATAATAAAGTTTTGCATTAATTTCTGAATATCTTCATATATATGTATATGAGTATATATGTATACATAATATATAAAAAGAGTACAAAAAATTATAAAAATTAAATGAAATGCATATTTAATTCAATTCAATGCCACAAATTTAGCACAAACTAAAATTGCTGTTTGCTCATCCTTGATCCGGCCAATTCGTTTGTTCAGTTGATTAAACGTGGCCAACTACTATTTATGATAAATTTGCAATAACAACAACAACAACAACTGCGAATTATGCACGCCGAAAGGCAGACAAAGTTGATTGGACTTGGCCAAAGAGAGCGAGAGAGAGAGAGTAAAGAAGCGGATGAAGTATGACAAGGAAAAGGATGAGGAGGTGGATCAGGCATAGAAGGAGAATTCAAAACAATTTAGTCCAACATTGCATATTTTCCAACGTTCCTTTTTGTTGTTCTTATTTTTTTTTTTCCATCTTTTTAGCCGGCTTTACATGCATGGCCAATGTGGTTGATGGTGGTGGACAAACGCCTGGGCCAGGGAGCGAGGGACACGCGCTCCTGGACGCGTGAAAAAAATGCCAACCGATGACCATCGCAATGATGATGGTCAGAGTGCTGGGACCCTGACTTTGTAGAGTGGTCAGCAGGTTGTTGTTGATTTGTTGTTTTCGCCAGTTGGCGGTCAGTTGTTGTTGCTGTTGTTGCTGTTGCTCATGTTGTTGCTGTTGTGCGCTTTCAAATTGCCCGTTTGCCGGGTGAGTAAAACGATTACCCGTCGGCTAGGAGGAGGCCTGCTTTGGGTATGTGTTGGAACAACTATTATTAAATGTGTTTTGGCTGTTCTTGTTGCTGTTGGTTTTTTACAAGTGTACTGGAATACAGTTGTTGTTGTTGCTGTTGCTGTTGCGGCCATTGTTCTGCTTTGGTTAAAAATTATTATTCGCATGCCAAAATGAATTGAGGAGTTGAGACAAAGACTCTTGGCATGCAACATGCTTAGTTCACTTGCAAAGTTGCACACTCGCAATAAGCAGGAGCGGTTTAACAACTTGCAAGGGTTCCACTACGGGACTTTCTTAATACATATATCTAACAGTTTATGCGGATGGCTTTTGGAAACTTATTTAGAAAGTGATTTTCATTTCTCGTTACGTGGCTCACTTTAATTATGCTCCTTTGGAGGAAGTTTTCTAATTAAATCTAAAATAATTTAGTTTTGAATTAATACTCCCGATATTTTTTTGTAAAATGTATTTCAAATATTCTGTTTTTTATTTGCAAAGTATTGCCAAAATTCAAATGGGAAGCTTTTGAGTTATTTCACCATTATATAAAACTGGTAAAAAATTTGATATTTTCGTCTATGTAGAAAAAACTTTTTAAAAAGAGATTTTGTTTATATATTCATGACCAATCCGCTCCTGAATCGCACCTTCGTCGGCACATTCAAAAAACGGCATTGGCATCAGTCTCAGACCGCGCGGCACTCGCACTCAAATTGCCCGGTTATTAAGTAAATTGATTTTAAGTATGTTTTGAAATTATTTACTTCTAAATGTTTTGTTGCTATGCATTCTAACAATTTTGCTGCAGCGGCTTCTGTTACTAATTGCCAGCAAAGTCCTGGCCGTATCTAGAATTCTATATAGCCAAATTGATTGTTAACATTGCATGCGATTTGCAGTTGATTTCCATTAAGATATGGCTAAAACAGTGCCACACAATATTTTGATATAATCGCTTTTATAATTTTTTCATAGATTAATATTTGCTTAGGTAATATTTTTTTGTTACTGAACTCGCATAAAATATATATTAAATGATGTTAAATTTAATTTAATTTAAAATATGACCACAATGGTTGCCTGTCATGCAAAATGTAAATAGAAAGAGGAACAAGAGAACAAGCGGAACCACCTGGAATTACCACCTGTATATGATCAGTAAGTAGAGGCACCACCATTGGCCATTGGCCAGCAGCACTCAATGAAAATGCTTCATAAACAGTGCAATTAAACTAATGACTGTGCTTAGGTTTCTGCGATGGCTCATAGACATGGCCACACACGTTGCTCCCGCCAAAGACTGGCCAAAAACCGGCCTGATGAGTTTACCTCTGCCAGGCATTTGGCACTTGCGCATATGATTAACTTGAAAGATGGAAATATGGAGATGGAGTAGATGGAGTTAAAAGATGGCTCGTGGAGTTCGTTTTTGGTTTCTGAAGTTCGTGCCACGTGCAAAGTGGGCGCCTTGATGAAATGTGAGCGATTGTCTAATGGGTCGCCAAATGGGCCAAAACTGACGCGCTCCTTAGCCAATGTATAAAGTGTATATGTGTGTGTACGTGTGTGTGTGTGAGTTTTTGTGTTGGTCAGAAGATGCTGCTCAGCCATATATGTATACATGGTTTTCATGGCAGCCGCTTCATGAAATGCCAATAACCGGTTTCTACTTGGTTTTATCTTAAAAACATAACTGCGACTGCGTCTTGGACTGAGTGAGAGACCAGGTAGACAGGTAGAGAGGAGAGGAGGCAACTACTGAGTATGTGCCTGGTGGTGATGGTGGTGGTTTTAATGGCTTCCGCCAACGATCATAGGAGTGAAATAAATGGCCAGACGGAACCAATAAACGTCGCGCGTTATGCCTTGGCTCTTTCATCGCAACTGGGCCCAGAGTCACCGGTCCTAAATGAGTTAAGAACTGTGGACAGTTTTGCAACTGGAACTGGATTGCCTCGTTGACTCATTGCGATTTATGCATATGGAACAGCGATCAACGAAGACAAGGAAAAGAAAAAAAACAAAATAATAAAAGAGATGGACAGAGAAAAAATTGAAAATTCCTCTCCTAAATATTGTAATAATACATTTTGCATTATAATAATATCAAGCTATAATTTACAAACTCTGTAGATGCCAATATATATATTTTATTTTTGCCTAGACAGCCATCAATCAGTCAGAGACGGGGATAAAAGAATTGACCTGCACTGCACTTCATCCATCCATTCCATGCCCGGGGTAGAAGGTAAAACTATGAACATGTCCAAGTCCGGTCTGGTCCGGTCCGGTCCGGTTCGGTTCGGTCTGGTCCGTTTGTATAATAAAAGTAATTGCGCTTTACCCTTTAGGGTTAGCCAGTAAAGCAAATTGCAAACCTTGCCCCATTGCAGGAGCGGCGTTAAGGAATGCACTTTTCTATAAAACATAAAAATTTCTATAATTTGTTATATAAAAAACCAAAAAAAAAATTGCATTTTATACATAACAATGGAGTCCTCTTTGGAGCTCTTTGGGACAGCAATTTATTTCTCTCTGTCTATCCAATTTTGGCTTGCTCTTAATCAATATACTTGCATTATCCATTATTAAAGATGGATTGGTTTTTTGGTCGGTTCGTTTAGCAGTGAAGGGCAGCCATTAGAGGAATTGGGAACAGAAAACTCAATTTTTAAGTGATTGGCTTTTGTCTAATGTTAAAGTAGATAGATTAAATTTTAACTCTTGTTTTACTTTTACCAATTTTCTTTTTAACTAGTTTAAGTTAAATTATTTGTGTTTGACTTTGATAAAACTTATATATATTATAATGGTTTAATAAAATTTAAATATAACAGAAAGCATAACTTATATTAGAATAGATGGATTAAATTAAAAGCTGATTTATTTTATATTAAACAAGTTTAAACCTTTTATTCTTGAAACACTCTTTCCTTTTCGAAATAATAAAATTGAAACATTTTTAACCCTTTCTCTGCTTTCTGCTTTAACCTGTTTTTTTTTTAGCCCTTCAACAACATATGGCTATGAAAATTTATGTAAATTACTTAATAAAATGTTGTCAACAACAAAATGTAAACGCTAAATACAATTTCAATCGTCCAATCTAATATTGCTCTTAATAACTGGTGGTCTATATCATTTTGTCTCTCTTTCTCACACATAGAGAGGGCGTTTTTTGTTTTGGCCATTTATGGCCTCAACCCTCTGTATACAAAAAAAAAATGGGAACCACCCCTTTGATGGGTCAACTACCCCTTGTATGCTTGAACCAAAGTTCAAATTACTTGTCATGACACAGTTTTTATTTCATTCCTTCTTTTTTAATTTTTTTTTTTTTATATATTTGGGTATATGATAAGGAAATGTTCAGGCAACTAGATGATGGACCTGCCATTTATTTCGAATGCTGAGCCAATTGGTACATAAATTTCCCATTAACCTGATGCGGCGTGTAAATGTGGGATAAAAAACAGAAGAAGGAAAAACGAGAGAAAACTCATAGAACAACCCTCGTTTTGTAGGTCTCACGTGCTTCTCTCTACTGGTTACCATCTTTTCGCTTCTGTGTCGATTTCAGCCGAAAGATAAATAATCTGCCGCTACCCAGACGCAGTCATATTTGCGGTTGCTCTGCCACCCCCCTTGCCCATACTCCATCCTTTCTCTTGCTCTTGGTAAGCCTGACTTCTTCGCATTTTCGCAATAAAATCGTAATAAAACACATTGGTCACGTAATTTCGTTTGTCTGTGGGATTTTATTGCCATTTTTTCGAGCAATTTTAAATTGTTATAAATGTGACGGGCGACGGCAGCCAAAAGCCGGTGTGTTTGTTCTTCACATCCCCCCTCTCTTCCTCTTTGCCATCACTCTCCTTTCCACCCACTTTGCGTACGCGGTTTTTCGTTTCTCTTGTTGTTGTTGTTGTTTTTTTAGGTTATTTATTTATGATGTGGAAAATATCTTGAAAAGTGCAGGCAGTAAAATCGATAATAATAATGATGGAATGAGGGGTGTATATGGGCTACAGGTGCCGGGGAATAAACATGATTAAGCATTTATCATAATAATTATACCTACAGTTGACCATTGCCATTGGTTAAAGGGAGGAAAAAAAGAAAAGGTCAACCAACCAACTAAACGACCATTCCAATCCAATGCCAAAGCCAATTCGCAAAAGTTCAAAAACTTTCACTACCAAATACCGCACAAACGACAATTAAGCAACAAAACTTTGATAAATTGCTTCCTTGCAGGCACTTTATGAGTTTTACAGCTCCCGTTGATTGCCCTTTCCACTCCGCTTTAGTCCAGTTTATGCTCCGGGTTGAACTCTGTGAGAGCTTCTTTACACTAATTAAGGGGCTCAGGGTTTCCTGCAAATATTTGTTATCTGCTTTGGGTCGCCCGCAAGCAAACAGGCCAAAATGCCAACACCAACACCAACTCTGGCAACAGGAGATACTACAACAATGGACAGACAACCAGCCATGTGGCGCCAACAGCCACACGGATGAGATTCAGAACGAGGACACAGTTTGCTTCATTGAGAGGGCAAGTTTTGTTATAAAGTAGAAATAGTTGAAATGAGTTTCATTTATAGAAATTCATTGGCAAAACAATTTAATACAAAATGATTTTTGGTCCATAAGGCAGAACATAAAAAATTATTGGAAAAAAACTGAAACGCCTAACTAAATGTTAAACTTGTTTTAGTTTAATTTAATTGAACATATGTTTACAATTAGATATTTAGATCTTGTTTACTTTTCTTCTTGAATTAAACTTGGATGATCTTTTAATTTAATATGCTAAAATTCTAGTATTTTCCCTGACATCTAGATAGTTTATTAAAGCAGGCAATAAAGAGTAAAATATAATCTCTATATTTATGTCCCTTTATCTGTTATATATATAATCTGTAATATTATCTTACTTCTATCCCCTCAGTAATTTATTTTCTCCATTCCAAATATATATACTTGAATTAAAGATTTCTTTTATGATTAACTACCAAAAGGAAAATGAATATAGATAAATTTTAGTATCGTTTCACCTCCTTATATTTACATTTTTGATATGATTGAAGAGGTTTTTTCTTAACCAAACTGTTGACTTAATAGTATTATAAATTGCTTAATGCTTCAAGCCTAATTGAATATCTTTTTTATTTTTTCTTCTTTTTGTTGGCTTTTTGTTCTTAATAAAATATGGCATATATTGCTCATTCAAAATCTTTGCCAAGAAAAATGCTCAAAAGAAAAACCTCTTTTGGGCCAATAAAAATGATAAAGTTTTTTGCGGAAATATAAAATTGAATTATTGCATGCAATTTAAAAAAAAAATAAAGAAAGAAAAAAAAATTGAAAAAGGAAAACCAAAAAACAAATATATAGAGAGCAACAAAAGCTGACAGCAGTCGAGCTAAAAGCCAAGCAACAATAACAGCAACAACAACAGCAAACATTGCCAAAAAAAGAAATATTTGTCAAAATAATGGCGTCATTCTGCAGTGGTCGCCAGAGTGAGAGAGTGAGTGAGAGAGAAAGAGAGAGTGAGTAAATGGGGGTGGTATGAGCGGGCCGACAAAGACGCCAAAAGGATCCGCCAGGACATACACACACACACACACACACACATACAGACGCGCATGCCGGCGGCGACGCTATGGCTTATCCTTTATCCTTATGCTTTTTTGCACATTATTTGCTTTTGCAATTCAAAGCGATTAAGTGCGACAACGACGACTCGAGAGAGAGAAAGAGAGTGAGACTCCAAGAGTATCGGCCCCGCTCTTCTAGTCCGTTCTGCTCCGTTCGCTCCGCTCCACTCTACTTCAATCTTTTGTATTGAATGTGTGTGTGTGTGTGTGTGTGTGTGTGCTTTGCTTTACTCTGCTCGGAGGTCATTAATGGCGACATAAAACATGTTTTTGTTGCAATGGCCATAAGTATTCTTACAACTGTGTATGTGTATGGATATATATAGAAATATTGCATGCCTAATGGCAAAGTCATCCAATAATTCAATGGCCGCTGCCTTAAAGCCATTATCCCAAGCAGTTATGCTGCCCATACGAGAAAAATTTACAAAAATGTAAAAAAAAAAGAAAAATGAAAAAAACAACAGAAACTGAAATAAAATAAAAGTAAGCCCATTTAATAGAGCAATTATGACCAGTTGAAAGTCGTGAAGTCGTGCACAGACAGTCGACCGACGCGGTCATATTTCAAAGTGTTTGGCCGTAACTAATTAAGCAATTAATTTCCGAGCAGCGCCCGCAGTGAAAGGACTCCAGCGGGCCAGCGGGAAAATGAAGAAGTTCAACAAACTTTTCTAAAAAACCAAAAAAAAAAACCAAGTAAAAGAGGAAAAAATTATTCACAGGCGTTTCGCCTCGTTGTACGAAATGTTCGCTCTCTCTCTCGCTGCATGTGTTGTAATTTTATGATATTATTTATGCCACGGTTGCAGAATCCCCCCCCAAAAAAAAACCCCAACCCTTTGAAGCCTGTCTCCCCTTGCCCTTTTCATTTGTCGATCTCATGCGTGCGCCGCCAAGTATGCAGCAATTTCTTGTTTTCTCTATGTTGTTGTCGCTTGTTGTTGATGTTGCCGGTGTTGTTGCTGCTGTTGTTATTGTTGTATAAACGCGGTGCTGTCATAAAACATGTTAAACGCCCCAAACGCCCGAGGGTGTGAAAAACTGGAATCAAAACCAAAGCAAACGAAACCAAAACGTAACCAAAGGAAAGGAAAGGAATGGTAAGGAAAGGAAACCAAGGCACACTGAATATTTATGATACGATTAGCAGAGCTCGACCAATACTCCATTGGAATGGCTTTTGTTACTGTTGTTGTTGTTACTGTTGTTACTGTTGTTGCTGGGCAGGTTGCAAGGAGCTGAAAATTTACGTGGCCAAAAGGCTGCCAATTAAGGCTGGGAGTGTGCCGCCATCCGCATGAATATGTAAATAAAAAGAGGTAATAAGTGGGTGTTTAATAACCGTATGTCCACCCTACCACCCATCCCCACACATCATCCCACCAAAATTTCCCCTCAGAGAATGAGGGCGTGACAAAGCCAAAAAAAAAGAAATAAGAGAAACGAACTCATTTCATATATTTTTATACTCTTGTTTTAACAGCTGTGTATATTATATAGACAGTCGATTGTATAGTTGGAAAAGGTAAGTTATAGGCGTTTGATTTTGATTGGAATTGATTATATAATCGAAAAGTAAACCATATTTTTAAATATTATACATATGTATATATCATAAATTAACTGTCTAAACAACAAAGAAGAAGCAACAATAGAAATTAGATTCAGGTCAGTTGAATAAGAGAAATAAATATATTTTATATTATTCTGGTCTGATATTATATATCTTTACTTTGCATAGTCCTTTCAGACTTTCACTAAGAAAAGATGTACCCTCTTTTTGCGAGTGTATTAAAAGCGAAAAATGTTACATGAAAACGGCAAAGAGAAATACGAGAGAGTCAGGGCACTTTGTCAACTAGCAAAAGGTAAAAAATCAGTAGGCAAAAAAAAGGACAACCAGGACACATGATGATGAAGGTGGCAAATAGGGTGGAGAGGAGGGAGAGAAGGGCAAAAAGGTAGCATGTTTAATTTGCGTGGCATTTGCAGCTGCCTGCGGCAAAAAGATAACGAAATAAAACGTTTGTCTGCCTGCCAAGGCAAAAAAAGAAAAAAACAGGGAGGGGCAAGGACAAGAGAGACAGACAAGACTAGAGAGGGAGGAACAAACGGAAACAGGTTCACAATGAGTACAAAAAAAAAAGAACTGTAGCACAGTGTAAACTAATTAAACGAATGCCGGCAACGAGTTGCATGTGCGCCCATTAAAATTATGATTAAAATTTAATTTAGCGAAAATAATCAAGCGCCGCTTTGATTAACTCGAAATATCACAACAAACAAAAAAAAACATAGCTATGCAGCATTAAATTCATTAAAATTCAATTAAATATTGAAAAACAAAAATACGACAAAAAATTATGCACAAAAACTAATAATCATAATAATCGAGAGTTAATGGCAGCTCTCACTGCAGTGATAAATATTGGCCAATGCCCATTGCCCATTGGCCAGGCCGAAACGCATTCATTCATTCATTAAACGCAGACAATTAAGTGTCAGGAATGTTGCAGGACAATAAATTGTGCGGGTGAGGCCCCCTCATCTACACCCAAAATGGTTCCAGCGACAGTTGGGTGGATGGATGGATGGATGGATGGATAGATGGAGGGAGTGCTTGTGTGACCAAGTAGTGGGAGGGTCTATTAAAATTGTCAGGTCAGCTGAAAATCTACATATGCAATGGGCAAACAGCCATAAAACTATTTGGGGGAGTGTGTCAACTAGCGTTTAGGGGAAATTTTGTGCTGAAAATTTCAATTTAAATTTTTCTCTGCGGCAGCCATTTTACAGCCGTCGCGAGTGTGTTATGGCCACGCAAAATGGCCATTCTCATTCTACCAGCTAAATTGTTTTCCTCGTTGGCCAGTTAATTAAAAAACAAAAAAAAAAAGAAACAAAAACGAAAAACTGTTTACATAAAGAAAAAGAAAAATGTGACAATAAAATGATAGATGAACTAGTTGAAAAAAAGATCTCGTGAAAAAGTACTTCATAAATTTTAATTAATTGTTTAGTTCATTTGGAAAGAATTGGATAAGAATACGTGAAAAAAATATTGAAAAATTTCATTTAAATTAAAAAATTAATTTTGCTTGTTAAATTATAGGAAATTATATATTTTGAGTTTATGTAAAAGTAAAAATTATTTATAATTATTTGTAGCATAATTTAAAAGTCTTTTGATTTTTGGATATTTTACACAATTATATAAAGATTTTCGTAGTATATTAAAATTGATTATAGTTATTTTGTAGATATATATATATACTATATATATTTTTATAGAATAAATATAAACTATTAGCAAAATTTTAGATTCTTCAACAAATTTCCTGAAGCTGCGTCTATTTATCGTTTATATATAGGATATATATTAATGTATCTATACATATATGTGAGGACGTGTTCTCAACTGATAGTAACCTTCTTACCCCTGTCTCCCCTACTCCTGTGTGGTGTCTTAGTATGTGTGCTGTTTTCAAGACATAGACATTAAATTACTTTCATATGCAAATCAGCGGCTTTTCAGCAGACTTTTTTTTTCTTTTTGCTCTCTTTTGCCTCTGCCACACGGCAGCAGGGCGACTGACGCCTGCCTCGTACATTCTGGCCCTGCTTTTTTTTCTATAACTAAGTAGCTACATTGCCAGATGGACAGACAGAGAGACAGTGAGTCAGTGATACAGTTCAGGCGGCATTTGATCGGCACCAAATTTATCTCAATGATATGCAGATAAAACTAACAAGTACCACATTTCGTTTTTCGTTATTTCTCTTTTCGTTCTTTCGAATTTCGTTGCCACCGAAAACGGAAGTGGAAGAGGCAAGTAGAGAGCAAAAAGAAAAAAAAAAACAGCAAAAAGAAACTACATTAGCAAATAAATTTATTTAGCATTACAAAAAATGAGGTAGCTGAGTGGTTGGCTGACTTGGGTGGTGGTTGAGTGGGTGGCCAGATATAGTTGAATGTGAGTGGTTTTGGGGTGTGTGTGCGGGTGCTATGAATTTATTTAAGATGCTTATTGATTGGATTTGATTTTATGCTATGGGAAAGTAAATTTGCGCAAATAAATTTAAATAAGGGCATTCAGTTTGCAACTCCCTTTTCTCAAAAAAAAAAAAAAAAAGAAAAAGAAGCAAACAAAAAAAATCAAAAGATGGTTGGGGAAACATTTGCAAGTTTTTCTTGTTTTTCTTTTCACTGGGATTTTGTGTTTTTTGTTTGGGTAAACTAATCCATGTGTGCCCAAGTTTGGGCCTGTAACATGCATGAGTAATTTTCCAATTTTGTTTAACCATTTTGCAGCTAATCCTAAAAATTGCTCTCGTTATGGGATTTATTGCCTATAATATATACAGATCAATAGATTTACTCACTTTGTCAATGCTTTACTTAAGTTTTCTTTTTTTTATTTTCTCTTTAACATTTTGTTTATTTTTCCACACTTACCTAAAAAGAAAAGAATGAGAAGAAAACAAATGTATTAGTTTACAATTCAATAATAAAATTCTATTTACTTATGTATAATTTATATATGTAATTATAATTATGTCATGCAAAATGTATAAAATATTATAAAGTTAAAGTTTTTATTGACCATTTCTTCTTTTTTTTTTTTGTTGTTGCGCTTGCCACTTGGCGACTTTTAAGTACATATATTTTTGCCGTGTAATTGCACAAAATGAAATAATTAAAATACACAGCACGTAAAGTAAGTTAAAATGCTTTAACGACCTTTTTGTTAATAACGCAAAGTGCAAATGTTCTCGCCGGATAGCCATTGAAGTTGCAGGTAGTCAACGGCAACACAAACTGCAACAGCAACTGCAATAACCATGCGTAACTTTTGCCCAACAGTGCAACACCGCGAGGCAGTCCACGCAATTTCCATTTGCTCTTGTTGTTATTAAGTGATAATTGAATTTTTATGCCAACTCCAATGACAACGAAATGGACTGCAAAGCTTTACATTTACACAATTACAACTTTACGTTCTTTCCCTCCTGAATAAAAAGGTAAAGAGCAGCAAGAAAGTGCATCCTCTCTCCATGGAACCATAAAAAAAAAAAATATTTCCATTGAGTCATAAATCAAAACTTAATCTCAATATTGCAATTTCAGAGCATGTAACGCACTTTCTAAACAGCACGAGAAGTCCCTCGAAAACCGTTTGTTATCTCATCAATTGTTCTCGTTACAGCTGTGTCACAAAAAAGAAAAACAAAATTCGCCCAATTTTTCTTTTCTTTTCGATTTTCCTCTTCTTTTTCTTTTTTTTTTTTGCAAACCGCAAACTGTGCGAAAATTATGAAAATTCATATTTTTGCACGCACTTTGCTGGGAATTTTCTACTTCTGAACTGTATATAGAGCAGGTACCTATCGGGGGGTTTTTTTTTAGGCCGGTCGGTGAAAGTTGGTCTAAAAACAAAACCAGCAGGTGGTTTGCCGTGAAATTTGCATGCGTCAATAGAATATGAAATTTTGAAACAGTTGCCAATATATTTTTGATTTGTGTTGCTTTCTGTATTTCTTTATTTTTTTGTTTTTAGATTTACAACCTGTTTTTAAAGGTAGACGGATGGAAAGCTGGACCATAAATCTTTGCAAAAATTGTTTTGTGTGTGCGGCAAATATTTTGGTTGCTGCGATTTCATGCCTGTAAATCGCAATTGCATTGAATACGTAAATATATATATATATATATATAGTTTTTTTTGCAATTCCATACCAAAAAAAAAAAGAGAAGAGAAACTAAGAAGTAAGGAGAAGGAGAAGCAAAATGTGAACCCAAAACTCGCACACATTTCATGCGGCTTCGACAAAAGGTAAGAGCTCTGGTCCAAGACAACAACGAAAAGCAATTTACGAAAAGCACGCAGTGTTTAGATCAAACGACGACGACGACGATGACGACAGTCGCCATTGCCAACGCCATTGCCATTTGCCAGGACCGGGATACCAGTATCAGAACCGGGAACCAGCAACGATAGTATACAACGCGAAACACATCATTAAGTATAAAATTCTTAAAATGGAATTTTAAATCATTAAAAGGTTGAGCAACAAAAATGTATAAAAAAAAGAAAAATATAAATGAAAAGTACCTACAACATAAGAAAAAAATTATAAAAAAAAAGAAGGAGAGCAGCTCAACAGCCATGTCGAGAAGGAATTCGCAATGCGTTTGCTTTATTTGGCAGTGGCCGATGTTGCTGCAGCAACATGCAATGGCAACAATTTCTGCTGCTGCCCAGTCGCATTGTCCAAAATGGTTGAGGGCAACAAAAAACGCAACGACAACGGCAACAGCAAAAAGCAGCGCCGCCATGCAGTTGTTGCTGCCTTTTCTTCTTTTTTTTCTGTTTATTTTTTTTTTTTATGTACACGCCAAGCCAAACAGCTTGAATGGAAGTAATGATGCTGATGCTGACCGAACTTGGGAAAAGCTCGCTGTTGTGTTGCATTTGCAATGAGTTGCCCCTGCAACGGCAACGGCAACGGCAACGGCAACAGCCAGCGGCAACATGGCCGCCTAAGCAGCAAACGAGGCTGAACTGGGATCGTTGCTAGCTTTACGCTTTGCTTTCCATAGCATGTTGCAGCCGTGCATTGCATGTTGCTGCTGTAGCTGCACGAATTCTATGTTAAGAGTTGGAATTTGAAGTAAATAATTCTTGATTTTGCACATTTTGCAAGTGCTTGCAGCTCGTTAAGAATTTTGTGTGCAATTTCTTTGCCTTTCTTTTTGGTGCTGCTGATGTTGTTGCTGCTGCTGTTCATAATGCGCCACCCAAAATAAAATGAAGAGCGAAAAAGGGCCGCGTCAGATGTGAAAAGTTGTTCCGTTTCGTTTATCTTCATTTGTATATATAATAAAGTGATATATATATATATATAATGATAAGCAAGTCTTTAGTTAAGGATAACTTAACATAAACACCAAGAGACAGAGAGAGTTCTGATGACAAGGAATATTTAATCCCATTAATTCACTCAAAGATACTAAAGGGTATTCATTTCATTTATACATACTATATAAGATTTAAAGTACTTGAATTCTTGTTCTATCTTGTGGCATTGCCCATTGGTTTGACGACATTTGCGAGCAAATAAATTCAATTTGCTGACGGTCCAAGGGAATTGCGACAGGTTTTTGCCGCATTTATCATCGCATCAACATCAGCAACAGCAACAACATCAACCATGTATGGAGTATACATGAGGCAAGGCACCACCAAATGAAATGCCATTTACCAATTTATTTATTTATATAAGGCGAATATATTTTATAACCCCGAAGCAAATGCAACAAGCCCAGCAAAACGACCAGCAAAAAGTCGGCGCAAAACACAAAAAAAAGGAGAGAAAAAAGAAAAGGAAAAGAAAAAGGGAAAAAAGAATCATGGAAAAAAAAAATGTTGTATGAAGTGACCAAACTAGTTCGTTAAAATAAATTCGAGAGCCACTAACAATGTTGAGCAGACAGGCGGACAGAGAATGAACGGATGGGCAACATGCAACAGCAGCCAACTTCTCCATTGCCCAGCTCCAGTCCCAGTCCCAGTTTTAGTCTCAGGCTTTGGCATGTCGATGTATGCGGCAGGGCGAAGATGTATTCCTTTTGGGATGTTTTTAATTTTTCTTTAAAGTCGTTAAGCGACGTCGTTTTTTGCGCCTGCCTGCGACTCCAACTCCGATTCAACCTCGTCTCTTACTCCTTCTTCATTGCCTCGACTTTGGGTCCCTGTTTCTGACTTCGTCTCCGTCTCTGTCTCTGGTTCTTTGTGTTTGCGTTCGTTAGCTGCCATGAAGCAGGAGTGCGCCATTTGCTTCCTTTGCCTTTCTAATGGAGTTTTGCAGATAACAGAGGCAACAGCAACAGCAACAACAACAACAACAACGACAACGATGTTGCTCCTGCATAAACACACACTTACACGTACTTGTAGCAATGTGGAACGCGCAGCCCGAAATGAAATTAAACCCTTTTTGGCGGCTGCCGACGTAGAAGGATGGCAAATAGTTGCAAAAAAATTAACATTATTGCAATTTTGTTGTTTTTTTTTTTGTTGTTGTTGTTGTTGCAGACTAACAAGCAACGGCCCCAGAGACGTTGCAACTCCATACCTGGAGCATAATTGAAGATAGTTTAAAGAGACCAACAAAACGGGACATAAATCGAAAATCGTTTACAAAATTAAAGCAATTGCCATGGTCATGTCTTAAGATTTCTAACGTTTTTCTCTTCCAAATATTTTTTTTCCAACATATTTTCATAATTTTCTTTTTTGTTGTAAAACAGAATGAAAATGGCAACAGTTGCAAGTAACAACAACAGCAATGAAAACGTCAGACAAGTGGAGCAAAACAAAACGAAAGAGAGAGAAAAAAAATGTTAAGAAGTTTTTTTCTGTTGCCTCGTTCTATGGTTCCCTCCTACATATTGCCGACAGGCAGCATATGCAAATTTCCAATGCAGTTAAAGTTGTGAAAGGGTTTCTTACTACTATACTATACAAGTATATATATAGATATAGTTATTGTTGCCCAACAAAAGAGGAATTGAGGTAGGGGTGAGGGAAAAGATGGAGCATATAGTAAAAAGAGACTCCTTGGAGAACGAGTTGCCGTTTGTTCGTTTTGCGTCTTCAAAGGCGGCTACAATGGGCCAAATGCTAAGCAAAACTTTCACATTCAACAACAATTGTAAATTCCTAAATAGTTATTTATATTTGCGATAAAACTGTCCTTTGAAATAAACAAATATTTCTTAAACCTTTAAGTAAAATGTAATTTAAACAATGTTTACTAAAAAATAAAATTTTAATCGGAAAGAAGAAATTTTGTAAATCTAAGTGAATTAAAAGGAAGGCTAAATTTAATCTTTAGTTTAGTGCTAGAAATTATCATATGCACTATCTAAATAAATCATATTAACTTTTAGCGAAGTGAAACACTGAAACTTTGAAATGCAACCACACAGTCAAAATTTTTATTGATTTAAGAGTATCAAACTGTAATTTTATAATTATAATTATAATTATATTGTATAATTATTATTAAAAAAATGAAATATTTATGATTAATTTATATGTAGAGAAGCCACAAATTTCCCTTAATCATTTAAAAAACAATTCAGAAATCTTTTTCTGAAATATTACGTTATTTGGGAAAATAATCGAAGAATCGAAATCAATTATTGATATAAATATTTGAAGACTATATTATATCATCTTAATATCCTATATTAAAAAATTTGTTATTATTTTCGTTAAATTAAATTTAATTTAATAATATTTTAAGAATTTTAGTTTGTTCCAATTTGAATTTGTTAAATATTTAGATAGTAAATAAATGTATGTTTTTATATATGTACATATATATATATAATGTTGTATATATACATATTTTTAGATATTATTTTTCTATATGTAGTTGATTTCCTACGATGTTTACCAGTTTTGCTTGGGATTAGATCAGATCGTACAAGTTTTCATCTCCGAGTGCTGGAACATTTAAGCTTAGTTTCTAATACCATAAACTAAATCTTTTGCATCCCGCTGTGTTTGTAATGATAACAGCAAAGCTAACATAGAAAAGGCCCCAACCCCCAACCATCACGTACCATACTCCCAAAAACAGTCACTGGGAAACACAGGGGGGCCTCTTCAGAGTGAGAGAGAGTGAGAGAGAGAGAGAGAAAAAAAGGCTGCCCGCAGAACTTTGGTTCGTTTGCGTTTCTAATCTGTCTTCGCGTGCTGTTTTGCGATTGCATGCGAGAATGGCGAGAAGTTTGCGAGAACTGCGAAATACGGTGAACATGCAATCCAATGCAATGCAATGCAATGTGTAGTGTAGTGTAGTGTAGTGCACTGTATACCCCAATCGTCTCCTCTCTACTCCATTCAATTCCAACAGCAACATCAACATAGCCTGCCACATGCTGGGCGCTGCTGTTGTTGCTGTTGCATGTTGTTCCTACTTGTATTGCCATTCTGCTTGCACCAATGCAAACATTTTATGCAAATGTCTGGGCGGCATCATAAAATTGGATTTGGCAGCTGATTTTGATTCGGTTTCGGATTCGCGCATTCGGATTCGGATTGTGATTTTGATTTTGAAACGGCGGTAGCTATTTTTAAGCCCAATTTTTCGCACACAATTTTGTGAATTAAAATTGACTGCGACTGCAAAATATATGTATATATTTTTATATATATAAATTTAAATTAATTTTAGCCATTTTCTCTGGCTTGTGGCTGTTGCGTCTATACACATTTTTATATATATATATATTTATTTTATTTTTAGCTTGCTTATTTCTCCATGTTGTTGTTGCTTTTAACCATTTGCTTTATTTTTAGTCGCATTTTTGTCGCATTGCGATTCTCTCTCTCTCTCTCTCTCACTCTCTGTTTCTTTATCTCTCTTTCTGTCTCTCTATGCCTGGGCCGACTAAATAAATTTTGTTTTAAGCGTTTTCGCCACACTCCATATACAAAATAAAAAAAAAAAAGAAGCACAAGAAGCATCCAAATAGCCAAAGATAATAAAATAAACAAAAGGTTTGCCGCCAGCAACCAAGAAGAAAACGCAACCAAGAAACAAATAAAATGGAAAGAGGGGTTTCGGGAGGTCGGGGGTATTGAAAGAGGTGCCCTGATTGAGGTATACTATGGGGCAAGAGCCAGCTAAAAAGCAAAAAGGTGAGTCGCAGTTGCAAGTTTTATTTGTGTGTTTTATTGTGGGCATATCTCAAAAGCAAATCTTTTGGCAAAGTCCGACAAGTCGAACTTGAACGGCAGCCACAGATGAAGGGCCAAGTTGGAAAAGCTATTGAACGGCCATATGAAGGATATACTCAAAGGAAAAAAAAAGAATGAAAGAAAGGAAAACAAAACAAATGTGTATATAATGATGGTACTATATACATAATTAGATGAGGATTTCACGGGGAAAAAGATAAAGACAATGAAGTGAAACTTTTAATTCAATTGCTTAGTCTTTCTATAAAATAATTTATCAGATTTAGTAATAAGAACTTTGTAAACTGAAAAATTCTATCAAGAAAATTTAAAAGTCGACACTGAGATACACTCTAAAAAGACATAAAGTCGTACGTATATAAAATTAAATTACTAGAAGATTTCTTATATACTTTAAATATATTTTGTAACATTAACATTAGATGATAGGCAATTTCAGATATATCTTAGAAATTTGGCTATACATTTAAATAGCTTCAATATACCCTTTTTTATTGTTTTCTTAACTATAAATTTAATAGAAAATGTTTTGACTTAAATTAAATCACTTTTTGGTAATTAGTGCATATCCTTTTAGTATTTTGGACTTCTGCTTTTACCCCAGTCCACCTCACCATACAACCTTTTGTTGCCTCTGACATATTTCTGTTGCATCCCTGAGCCATTGTTGTTGTATGCAAATAAAGCAACACGCGGTGCAACATGCAACATGCCATTATATGTTCCGGGAATGGGAATGAGAATAAGAATGGGTATATAAGCATGGGCATGGGCAGCCATTGGTAACCGAAACTCGTGGGTTGCCATTGCCATCCCTGTCTCTGTATTCTCTGCAGACAACAAACAGCGAAAGAGAGAGAGAGAGAGATAGAGAGAGTGTGAGAGGGAGAGAGTAAGAGAGTCTGGGGCGCATCCGCATCCTCAGCTGCTTCGTGTATCGAAGATGAATAAGGAGCTATTTTTACTTTTAAATCTTAAACAAGCATTTCCCCCATCCTCAACATACTCTTTCATCCCCTCTTGCACATAGTTTGGTTGTGGCAAGTTTCTCAGGCCCCAAACAAGAGTCGCATCTTGATGATGTTGTCGTTGTCGTTGCAGTTGTTGCTGTTGCTGTTTGCTGATGTTGCTGCTGGTTGGTTTGCTGTTCAATGTCATCGAACTATTGCCAAGTTCTTTATTTGGTATTCAAGTGACAAAGCATGGGAAATGATGGGTATCATAGAATGGATTCTTTCAACCGGAAAACTGCATGTTGCATAATCATCACGTTTAGCTTTTCCTTCCCAAAAAAAAAAAAAAACCCTAATAACAAACTTCCATTTTAATCCTTTAACAACAGAAACCCAAAAGTCTTTCTCATGTTTTTTTTTTTTTGGGACTCACTCGCATGCCAAGTCAGCTCAGTTGGCAATTTATGGGGATTTTAGTTTTTGGTTTTGATGTTCAGGTAATTCGATTGCGGTTGTCGGACATTGCCAAAGATATATACACACATACACTTGAGTCTTGCCTATCCACAAGATACTTTAGTATCTCTTACTCTCTGTCTGTATCTGTTAGTATTTCTTTTTTATTTTTTTTTTGTTGGGGTGGAGGCTTAACTTGTGCGCATTTATTTAATCGCTCAACTACAATATGTGGCTACGGCAAATGAAATTTAAATTCGTGCCAAAGAAAATGGATAGGATCTAGAGAGGGTAATGGTCGGCTATGGAGGGAGGAGTGCGGAACATGAAACAGTATTGTAGTACATAACATTTGTAAGAGGGGCCAGACTGCTGAAATCCTTATGTGATTTATGCAATTAGCACTCAACTAAGTCTGGTTAATGAACGATGTGCCACTGTCGTTGGCAATAGACCGAGACCAGTTCCCGTTCCCGTTCCCATTCCCTCCTCCTCCTCCCTCAATTCTATTGCTGCTGTTCTCAATTTTCTCTCCTTTTTCGAGGTTCAGAAATCACATTATAAATACCAAAATGCTCATTACAGAGATTTCTATGGCAGCAGTTTTTGTGTCCCAAGCATCATCGAATTTCCATGGAAAAATCAATGGAAATGGTAAAATTTCCCCCACCCCCAAACTATACTGGTAATTCGACATGGCTTCATTTCATTTTAGTTCAGTTCAGTTCTTTTTCTATTTTCTTTTTTTAGGAACTGCGATTGGTAGGCCATTTTAATGCATATTTCATTGTAGAACAACGCATTGAATTGCCTTGTAATGCATGTAAAAACGAATGGAAGGGAGAGGGGTTTTGGGTAACAGGGGTAAGGGCACTCCATATTGAATTATGATTTATGATTGAAACAGACTGCAGACCCCGTATGTGTATATATATATGTATGTGTGTGTGAGAGAAATATGCGCATATGCACTAGTTAGTAAAATTGGGAAAAAGGACTCGCAAGTGGTTGAAGTACCACGAAATAGCGACATTTGTCCTCACTTGAAAAATGGTTGCTATACTTGCCTTCAAGACAAGGATCAAGAAGGATTCCATGTTTTTTTTTATTAGAGATATATGGGAAAAAAAGTTATTGGGGTTGGTATAGGAAATGAAATTATCTTGTAAAAGGAAACTTGAAATCTTTTTAGAGATAGATAAAAAGGAAATAAATCTATGGAACCTGTAATTACAAAAAGTATTTAAGTATTCTTATCTAATCCAACATTATGAAGCACATAAATTTCCAATTTATTAAGCGATTTAAAATAAATAATATTTTTTTAGATATTATAAAGTTGCACATAGAAATGTAATGGAATATTAAGTATAAAATCTGAGTTGTTAGGAGGAATATTTAGATCAATGCCTTTTTTAAGGTAACAAAAAGTTCATGATGGACTCATTTTTGGTTTTCATCTTTAAGGGAAAATATTTCTACAAATTCCTGATAAAAGATTATACCATCTAAATATACTTTTCATAGAATCATCCACCTTGAATAGTGATTCCTAATTGTTTCTACCCTCGTGTCACTCATCTGCCAGACTATTCGGTTCATTGAGGTGTCATTGTCTTTTAACACGTGAATCACTTTCTATATAGATGTATATATACTTATATATATATATATTTATATATATGTGTGATATTGAAGATGCCGCAATGCCACATTTTAAAATTCCAATCTAGGCAGAAGGCAAACAAAAAAAAAATAGAAGAAAAACCTTGCAACCATATATAGATGGGAGGGGCGAAGTGGAAAGTGAATGTGTGTAGGTGAGTGACTGGGATGGAAGTTGCAAGTTGAGGAGTTGGAGTACCGAATAAAAATCCCATATAAATGTGACACTTTAAATGCCAACGACAAAAATAGTTTTGAATGCCAACACCAGACTATAAGAGTATGGTAAGGGGTGTAGAAGAGGGAGGAGAACCACTTCACGTGGTCGTTGATGATGAATTCCTGACGTGACACCAAAGAGAGAGAGAGAGAGAGAGAGAAAGAGAAGTAGAAAGAGACAAACGTGTGCAAATGAAAATAAAAATGGCAAAACTTACATTTATTTGCATTTTCAAGTTGTCATTTCATACGTTTTTGCCTTTATTTTTTTCCTCTTACTTTTTTTTCCCCCTTAACTAAGCTACACTTTTTTCTGTTGTCTCTCTGGACTTTGGTTTTTTCTTTCGTTTATTCTTTTTTTTTGCTTCTACTGATAGCACATTCTTCATTTCGTTTCGTTTCGTTTGCCCAGTTCCTTCCTTCCGTTTTGCGGGTAGAAAAACATTTTCCACAAGAATGAGCCAACGAGTTGGCGACATTTGCATATGTGTGTGTGTAAGTGTATGAGTGTGTGAGTATGTGCTTGTGTTAGTATATGTGAATGTTTGTGTGAACTGTCAACGCGCCATAGAACTGTCAACTTGATGGTAATTCTGAACAATGCCATGAAAACTGGAAAAGGAGTCGTTTTTTTTCTTCTTTTTTTCTTCATTTCTTTTTGTGTTCTCCTTTCACTTGTCTGACTTTCTTCTACCCCTCTTCAGTCTTTATTTTATGCCAAGACAAAGGATCTACTGATGGATTCATACAAATTAAATTGGATATTTTGGTGTATTTTTGGTTACAGACAACATTTCATTTAAAATGCATACAAACATGGCGTATTTATGAGTAAAATGTCCCCAAAGTTAACCCTTCATATAACCCAAACCCTCCAATCCACTCAGACACTGTGGCAAAGTGGCAATTAGTGACTTCCGTTGAATCTTGAGTGTTACATCCGCTCAATTAAAGCACACGGTAAAATGTTTCATAAATCATATGACAAACAAATTGCTCTAGTTTCATCTAATCTGATCTATTCTATAATATATAGACTGGTCATCACCTCTCTCAACTCTTCTGCTCTCTCTCTCTCTGTCTCTTAATTACCATAGCATATATAGGGAAATAAATTTCATTTTATATGCCAGTGCATTGTAAATCCTTACGATTTATGTTTATTGCCAATTTATTGGCATAAATGATACAAAAAAAAAAAATGCCAGAAATCTGAAGCGCCAGCAAAGTTCAAACAATCAACGCCATTGTCCTCTTACACACACTCACTCACTCTCTTTCTCTCTCTGTGTGTTCATTTTGTTCAGTTTTTTGTATCAATATATTGGAAATTTACTATCAGCATCAGTGGGGGAGAGAGAAAGAGAGTCAGAGCCTCAACGATGCAAAAAATAAAAAATCACAGCACAAAAATATTATATTATATTCTGCCATATATTCTCTATATATATATATATATATATATAAGTATATATGAAGTCCCAAAGCTCCACTTCAATTAAAATGCATTTTCGCAGTTTATGAGCTTAATCTCATAAACAATTTTTGCATTGTTGCAAAATGCTATTTTGTTGTTGTTATTATTGTTATTGCTTTGTTGTCGCCTTTTGCTGACTTTTGATTGTGAACAGACGGTGGCAAAAATGCATTTATTTAAACAAAAAAAAAAAAAACGAAATAACAATAGCTTTAAAACAAACATTGACAAAAGCTGAAAATGGACAACAATTTGGGGTAGACTTTGTTATATTCCATAATGTTAAAATAATTTGTTATCTGAGAATATATTTTCTTTTTGATTTTAATTTATAGGATTTCGAGTTTGAATAATATGCACTCAAAGCCAATTGACACTCCCAATTATAAGTTTAGAGTCAGAATATATAATTTACGATCTTATAAAGTGGGAAATAAAACCTGATTTAAGAAACGTGCCATGAGATTAGATCCAAAATGAAGTGTTTATTATAACTAGTTTTATTTTTGATGTGATATTTTATATACAATAATTGTAGTTATTTTATGGGTTCCATTTGCTTATTGGAAATAATGGATCTTTCAGTATTACAGCTTCGATTTCTAGTTTTATATGAATATTGAAGAGAAGTGTTTTTTTTAATTATATTTTATTTAATAAAAAAATTTTAAAAAATTCTTTGAAACAAAAATTTGTTGATTTATTCTATAAATCATTATTAATCTTAGCTGAAGAGTGTTTACTTCTAAACAACTTTTCTATGTATATTTCATTTATTAAATTTAAAACCAATTCCGTTATTTTGCTGCTTACATTTAAAAAAATATTCCCAGTGTTTCACTTCCTTCTTCTACCTGTTACAGATACTCGTAATACACTCACTCACTATTATGGCATAGTGTCTCTATATGTCTTTACTTTTGTTGTTATTTTTTTGTCTTTTAATAACTTTATAATGGCATGTTGCATCACGCTTCCCCCAACAACAACAACAACAACAACAACATCATGTGGCCACGCCTACCACAGTCACCTCTCAGGCCCACACATTTTTGCCTTTACCTCGAAAAACAATTGTGAAGTGCAAAATGCGCCCAGATTCGAGTATTGTAATACCCTTTACAAAAGGGGTATACACACATTTAGAGACTGCCAAGCTAACATAAGGAAAAGAAACATTTTTCAAGGGTATTGTATAGTGTGTTTATAGTTGGTTAGTTAGTTAGTTTTGACCCCATGGCTTGTTTTTTGGTGTTGCTGCATTTCGTGCGATTCTTTTTCGGTTATCGACAATTTTCAATCTATGCGCATAACTCAAGTGCAACAACAATAACATCGACGAACCGAAACCCGCATCGAAATAGAGTCCGAGGCATATGTGCAACTTCCGTGCGGAGCTTAACTGATGCTGGCCTCCATGGAACAGAAGAACCAACCACATCAAACTTGGCAATAGGCAGTGGAATAAAAAAATTGGGTAGGAAAAAACAAGACAACAGAAATAAAAAAAAAAAAATGGAACAACAATATCAGCAACATTTTATTGCGCTCTGACCTAGAGCATTCGTTTTTTTTTCTGGTGTGGGAGGATGGGGGCCCACGACCTGCTCAAATTTGACTGTGCATATCCTGGCGGACATTGGACTATCGCACCAGCGTCATCTCTCTCGTTCAGCCAGTCGCCTTATCGACCAGCCACCCACTGATCCAAGCTCCAACCCATTCACAGTGGGGAGGACTCTATCTCTCTCTATCTCCCTCTCTCTCTGACTCTTGTCCTTGTGTGTTGTCTCGTTTTGTAGGAAAATTTACATCCTGTTCGGCTGATGGTCATTTTACTGTTTCCGTGCCCAAGTCCTGGCCAACGCATATGAATATTTTGCAGCAGGCAACAATAAAATCCATGACATCATAAATATCGATGCATTGCCTTTGCCTCTACCATTGCCATTGCCATTGCCGAGAATTTCGGGTACGGGATTAGCGCACCAAGCACGGCCTGCTGTATGCTCGTTCACTTTTTTTTTTTTTTTTGGTAAGGGTTTTTGGATCGGTGTGGAGTAGCCACACCCGCAGCAAGGCGCCGCGCGATAACTCGATAATTATGTCCGCTTTTGTTTATTTCGCACATCGATTACAATTTCGACTGCCTCTCAGCCTACCCAATTGTTGGCCATTTGGCTGTCCGGAGAGGTCGTTCTGGTCAGCATATGCATGTGCAGGTCTCTGGCCCCATAGTCGACCCGTTTAACTAGATGGCAGTCGGATGAATTAAACTGGGTGATAGTGGGTGGGTTGCTTGGGCCTCGGGCATACGTCATAGTCTCAACACTTGCGGAATTTACAAACTTCACTTGCCCCCTGACCAGGCCAGGCTAGGACAGGCGAGGACAGAACTGAGGGTAAGAGAATGGTTTAGAGGCAGACGCAAGTGCATCAGTTCCCGGGTGGCAAGTAATGGGGAGATGGTGAAAGCAGAGAGGGTTTGTGGGGGGAGGGTGAGGCAAGTGGAGCTGTGTCTGGCATTCGCTTTTCCTGCTTCTCATAAGTAAAACGTTGTGAGCAAAGTTTTATAAATTATCCTTGTGAGAATCCTTATTTATGGCGCGTGTGCAATTTTCATTTTATCGCAGTAAAAGCAAAGTTAAGTTAAGCTTCTGCCGCACAACGCCCCCCTCCCCCCATTCCCCTTTCACAACCAAAACCCTCTCACAGACCACGCCTTGAATTGCTCTATGCAACTTTTGCCCGCTAGCTGCAAATCGAGGCGTTGCAACAAAAACATTATCTATCTCTCTTTTTCTCTAGGTTTCTCTATCTCTTATTTCTCTCATATTCCTTTTTTCTGTTCCATTTTTTTTTTATCATATTTTACAATGCCATACTTCAATATTTCTTTTTGACTTTTATAAATATTTTGAAAGAAAAAGTATAAAATTCTATCACTGATTCATGAAAGTATTTACTTATTTAATATTTTAAATTTGCAATTTATCCACATAATTTTAATGTTGTTGTACTCTAAAGATTGTAAGCAATTCTCATAAACAATTTAAAATTATATACTGAAATAAAATTATATAATAAATAAAAACTTTGACTTTCGCTTTACTTAATTTTTTTTCGTGTATTTAAAAGTATATTTAAAATTAATCTAAATAAATAAAGTTAAGCTTTAAATTTATTTAACATTAAAATCTTTCTAGTTATTCATTTCTGTTTCAATTAATATTCATAACCACTTGTTTTCTATCTACAATGGGGAAATTAATATTTAAATTTAAACCGAAATTAATATTGAAATACTTTAACAGAAACAAATATATAATATCATACATTTCGGTTACTTAACTCAACTAGTTTTTAATGAACCTAAACAAATTTATAAGTGACTTTAAATCTCAAAGATTCCACAAAGTCTCAACCACTGTTCATATCGGGATGGAGATGGAGGAGTGGCAATAAGAATGGGAATGGTTATGGTAACGGGAACGGGATGTCGTAAGAAGAAGATCTCTCTATATCTTTCTCCCCTCTCACTTTCCCTCTCTTTCTCTTTCTCTTGTTGAGCTGGTAAAGTTTTTTATGGTCTGCATATGAATATTATGCGCTCGAGTATAAAATGTTGTTGGCCACACTTCCTACGTTTCACATCCTGCACTTCACTCCGACTCAAGTTGCATATATATATACATATCTATCTGTAACCATATCTATATATCTAAACACACAACAATACATAACAACAACAAACAGTAAGGAATATACAACTGAGACTTTAAGTTGCCTTTAACTCGAAATTGTCGACGGCAACTTGAGATTTTTGGCCCAAAGGCTGTCTGGGCAATAGTTTTGGCAAAAGAAAAGAACAACTACAACTGTTGTATTGGAGAAATTTTTGTCCAAAGTTTTCTTTGTTTTTAACCTCCCCTCTCTCTATCTGTTTCCCTCTCTTTCAACATGCTGGGTGTGTACAAAAAATATTTAGCTAGCAAAGTTTTATTGGCAAAATCTGTTTATGGCTTTTGAATTTTAATTAGTTTACATTATGTCGAAATGTTTCTGCTGCTACTGCTGCTGGTGCCGCCGAATGGCTCCAATCCTTCCACAACAATGAGACGACAGCCAGGCAGTCAGACCAGCCACAATACAATGGTGAGACCATGCCATACCAAAAACCCAACCAGAAGCTGAAGAAGTCGTCGTATGTCCTGGCAGCCGCCCGAGAAGAGTTTCATTACTATTTGTCTGCTGCCTTTCCGCACAGCAGCCGCAGCCGCATTTTATGCGCAGGATACAAATGTACATGAATAACTAAGCAAGGCAGCTGCAGGAGCAGAAGTAGAAGTAGAAGCAGAAGCAGCAGGAGATGGAACTAGAGCAGGAGCAGCTGGAACTGGAGCTGGAGAACTGGGATGGATCAGCGGCAAACTTTAGCGCCAGCGAACGTGCCTTGTTGCAAATTTTAATTCGACAAAAACATGGAAACTCAAACTATTATTGGTTGTTGTTTCTCTTTTATATGTGTGTGTATGTATGAGTGTGTGTGTGTGTGTATGATTGTTGCAAGTTTATATTGAGTTTTTACCATTTTGATTATTTTTCATATTTTTACAAAACAATGACAGATTTAAAAATGAAGTTAAGAAGAGAATTTAGATTTGGTTAATAATTTACTTTAACTTTAAAATCATTTAATATTTTAGTTTCATAATCATTTTATGAATTTTAAAATATTTTGAAGAAAAAGTGTTTGTTTAATTTATAGATTGTTGAAGAACAATTTAAAAACAATTTATTTATTGAGAAAGTATTTGGTATCAAAAAAAGGTAAGTTTGAAATTTGGAATGAATTTTAATAAGATAAAACTTTTTAGAAAACTTAAACAGAAATAAATATTTAATATTGAAATTAGTCTTTGTATTTGTAAGATATATTAATTAAGGTAGCAAGACTTAAATTTTTGAAATATATTATCAGAAAGATTTCAATTTTTGACTGACGATCAATCGTTTGAAAATTAATTCTAATTTATTCCAATAAGTCTTGCAGAAATAAATTTCAGAAGAATTAATGATATAATATAAAATCTCCTAGTCCTTTAATCTGTATAAAAGATTGACTATAATATAGTTTGATTATTAACAAAAATGTACAATAAATTTGAAATTAATGTACTACATTGATAGATGAATGGAATAAATTTAAAATCATCATGGAATATACAGTTTAAAGTCTTCATTAGTAAACCTCTATAACGGATATACTATGATATAGTTAAATTGTCTAAATACATCAATTCTACAGAAAATGCCAAAGTTAAAATGGCGTCAAATCATTGGATGGATGTTGTTTTTGTTGTTGCTGTTGCATTGGCCAGCTGGTGGCAGTTTCGAGATTTGATGCAGTGCAGCCAAGCGACAACCAAGTCCATGGCTTTTTTCTTTGTTGTTGTTATTGGTCTGAATGCTACTTTTTTTTGCTACCGTTTTCATCAGTTCATTTTCAAGCCGTTTCGTTTGTTTTGTATGCATTTTTATTTAATTTATTTTTCACATTGCTGTTGCTGTTGGTTTTTTGTTGCTGTTGCTGTTGCTGCCGTTGTCGTCGTTTGGGGGCTGCAAATGTGCAATTAAAGAAACAGGTTACACGTCCATAAATCTTGAAATGCTGGCGACGTTGCTGTTGCTGCCGTCTCAGCAACATTATTGTTGCTGCTCTTACAGTTGCTGATGTTGCTGCTGCAAATGTATTCGTATTCACATGTCTTAATGCTGACAGCATTTTTGTGATTGTCTGATTTATTGCCAGCCAATTGATGACAAATAAATTACGTGCATTTTTTTCCTTCGTTTTTGGTTTTTTCTTTTTTTTTGTGTCTTTTTATTTTTTTTTTTGCTTTTTCTTGCATTTTAGTTGGACATTTTTCCGTTTTTGGTATCGCTTTTTGTTATTTTTCTTGTTTTCGTTTTCGTTTTTGCCGGCTGCGTTAATGGTTTTGGTAATTACTTTTAATTGCCATTGTAAAGTTTTCGCATCGCACCAAAAATGGCAGCGGAGAGCCTTTAACTTTAGATCTGAGCCGGGCTTGGCAACGGCCCTGGGCCAAATTGGCGCCAAAACTAACCAGCTAACTAAATGTCGCCATTTTCTCTTTCCAGTTTTAGCCAAGCTAAAAATAGCTCTATGCCATTAAATTGATTTGTTATGACTAATTAATAAGCACTTGTAAGTCGGCAATTAAATAGTCATTTTAATGAATAATTATTAACCGACTTGATCTATTATTTAACTAAATTGTATTCAATATGCATTCATTATGACAAGTTGAAATGTATATTCTATATTTGTCGTTTATAGTCCATTTTATTTATATCAAATTTGTTTACTTTTTATAAAGATTTTATTAGCCATCATAATCAGGTAAGGCATTTCAGTGATTCTTGAAATGATTGTTTGTCTAAAATTGATTAAATTTACATATTTCTAGTTGATTTCTTTATAAAGATAAAAAAATAAATTCTTTCAAAATTAAGACACAGAGACAAACAACTTCCATGTATAAAAGTAAATAAAATTATTAGATTTGTCTCTAAATTATAAACTAAAGTAGTTTAATCTGCTAGTATATCATCTAGTATATCGCTTATTATTTCAGTTTTGTTTGCCCTTGAGTAATTTTAATTTTCCATTTATTTCCTGGTTTAAAATTGCATTAAAAAACATTTCAAAATTTTGTTGTCTTCATCCAATTATATATACATTTTATGGAAAACTTTATTTCATATCGTCTAAGAAATTTGGCAATTCTAGCTAATTAGAGATTTATTTTACATTTATATTTTACTGAAAGGAAAGAAACAATTTAACTTAATAGAAATTGTTTAATTAAAAACACTTTTGAAACTACTCCACCTCTTCCGTCTCCCAAACTTCCATCTAAACGAGCTGAAACAACTCAATTGCCGACTCCATAATCATTAGATATATACATTTATACACATACATACATATATGTATATATAAAGATATATTAATTATGCATCTCACGATTTTGTACACAATTTGAATTGGGTTGACAGCGCGACCGTCGGCAAGAGAAATGCCGAAATTTTATTTTGTTTGGTTGTTTTTTTGTCCCCCTCGTATGACGACGATTCAGGTAAACTCAGACACAAACGTGAAACTAAAAAATTTATGCTTTTTTATATATACAGTATAAATATATTTGTTTGTATTTGTATTTATTTATAAATATATATATATATCTTATAAGCTTCAAGTCGAACATCTTTATAAATTGCGCCAAAAATCCTGCTCAGCATAAATCAAATGAGAAATTCTGCGGGCGTGCAATCGTCTTGGTTGAGATCTGTTTTAGCCTTTTAGACATTTTGCTAAAGTGACAATCGAGAAGATAGCTAGGGACTGAGAGGTTAAAGGTAGGGGAGGGAATGATGATAGGTAATACCCCCCCGTTGAGTTTAGTCTGGTCATTTGCATTGACTTGAATTGAACATTTTTTTTTTGTTTTATTTGGGCTCGTATGTCACGAAATGTTTTATATCTCTGCGCATATTTAAACAATTTCGGTTCGTTAGTTAACCAACCAGCTAACTATGTTGGCCAAGGCAAATGGCCACATTGGGTTTAAACAATCATAGCGAAAATCACGAAGTCCTTACATACAGAGCCTGGCCAAAAAGGTGAGCGGACATGTGAATGGACGGGCAAACGGGTGAGCGGTTGAGCGGGTGAATGCGGTAAAGGAAATGATTGCATTTAAAATTCAAACTCAAGCGAGGCCCCAGCTCAGCTAAAGAAAGAAAGAAACGAACCAGCACACAAAAAAAAAAAAGAGCCAAACCAAACAGCTGAAGTCGGCACAAAGCCATGTTGCCATCGACATCACCATCGCCATCTCCTCGTCCATGTCCATGTCCACATTCTCAGTCCCAGTCCCAGTTCCATTCCCAGTCAGCCATTTAGGCCGCGCCGAGCAATGTTACAATACAAAGCAAATGGCTGAAAGACAGTGTAAGGAGGGTGGTAAGAGGGGTAAAAAAAAGTCAACAACTGAATAAAAAACATTTTCGAATACAAATGTTGGCATTGCATAACAAACGTTTTCTAAATGAGGCTAACTAAGCAGCAGCGGCGATGCCGGCGTCAACGCCAACGTCAACTGAGGCGTGCATATGTTTGAATTGCCGATGACGATGACTTTTTCCTTGTATAAGTACATACGTCCGCTCCCTTCACCCTGCCTCCCTAAACTCTACCTTTCCCCCTTAACCCACTCCTCTGTTTGGTCTTTTTAACTGTTTCGTGTTTGGCTTTTTTTCCTCTGTTTGACTGCTTGAGTTGGCTTCGTTTCGTTGCCTGATGGTGGTCCGACTCTAACTTTTCTTTTTTTCCCCCCGGTTTTTTCTTTGCATAATAAGACCACAAAACTAACGGTTAAATGCTGGTCTAGCCTGTCCTTGTCCTGGCCAGGCAAGCAGGCAGGCAGGCAAATATTTGATTTGGTCTAAAGGTTTTACCATTCGCCTCTCTTTTTTTCTGTATTTTATTTATTTTTTTTTTGCTGCTGCTCTTTCGACATTTCTATGACTGATTTAATCAGCAAAACTTTGACAAGAGTCAGGAAGTCACCCTGTACGGGACGTACCTGAAAGCCGTCGAGTGGTGTATTTTTTTTCTGTCGACTCAGGCGGTTTCATTTACAGGCCCTTCATTGGGCAAGGTGGAGAGCGGGGATTGGGGCAGAAAATTAAATTAATTAGAAATCTGATAAGCATTTTACTTGAATTGCGCCTTAGTTAATTCGCAAAAGCTTTTAACTTTCATAAACGATTTCTGTTGTTTGTTTTATATGTTGATCTGAAGTAAAGTGTTAAAGCAAAAAAAAAAAAAAAATAAAAAAGAGAATATAGAGAACAGAGAGAGGATAAAAAATACACAATAAAGAATTTACCAAAACTAATTATTAGTTCTTTTGGCTTTTAAGTGAAGAAAAATGTGTATATCATTGGAATTCTCTTTTCTGTGTTTAATAAGTCATCTAAATGTTAAAATCCTTTAAAAGATTTAATATATTATTATTTTTGTTGACTTGTCAATTAAAATATTTAACAATTTAGTATTTGTGAAATATATTGTGACGTTTTTTTTATGTATCTCAAAGCATTACGTTTTAAAGTCATTAAAAAAATTCTGAACTATAATTTATATAGATTTAAAATTGTTACGTGAAAGCAATTTATAAAATAGTTTTAAAAACTATTTGCTATTTATTTATTGACACTATTAATACATGTCATTTTTTTGAAATGAAATCAGGAAATTTATAGTTCAAATTGAAGATCTTTAAGATATGAAGGGAACTTAATTAATTTTTGAATTTTTAATTCCACTTTTTTGTGAGAAAACCCATTTTATTTTTTCAGTTAAGTGTTTAATTATGATAATCTTTACAATGAAATTTTTAAAACCTTGCAGTACTAAAAAACAAAATCACTTTTATCTAGTTATAATTATGAATCTAATTCAAATGAACACTAACTAACAGATGTAAGAGCATGAATCTGTCAAAACTCAAGGACTAAACGTGATGGCAATTTGCCGCATTTACCTGCAGCTATTTCCAGTTTTTGTTGTTCGTTTTTTTTCTTTTCTGCCTTTGTGTTGCTGTTGCTGCTACTTTTGCAGTTGGCAATTGCCTGGCTAGGACATAAAAAAGTGTCAAATGCATTGGGCCATCTACCTAAACGGGCAACGGGCAACGTGTGTCCTGATTGCGTTCATCTCTGTGCCCTGTCTCACAGCATCCTGCCTGATGCCGGCAAAGTGAATTTTCAACGGAAGTGCAAATTAGCAGCGCTGCCTCCGTTTCAACGCGAGTTTTGTTTATGACAACGACAACGACGACACTTAACGGAGTGCAATTTTTTATGGCATCGTAAAAAAATGAGGCAAACTACACACATTTCTTTTTTTGTTTGTTCAAGGCTTTTCTGGAGAATAATCTCTTGTGACCTTGACTGTGAGTGTTGGCGGTGAAAAAGTCAATTATCAATCATAAAAATTATGTTTCTCATATGTTCCACAGTTGGTCTCAGTTTAAAAAAAAGGAAATTAACAAAGCAAGAGAAAAAGAAACAACGATCTAGCTACAGTTCAAGGATAACTCTAATGCTGTTGTGGCAAGCAGAGTCGAATTCGTGCCTTTTCGGTTATTTACAACATGCTCCTCCAAAAAATATCGTGGCAAGAACAACATTTCTCATTTGCCTGGCATTTTCGGCACGAAAATCTTGTCATGATTCGATCGGCGGGGATGCGGACGTAGACACGATGTTGCAAGTTGCACAAACATTCACATGTTGCCCTTCGGGGTCATCGGAGTCGTGGTTGTCGTGGCTCAAAGGAGTCTCGCAAAGAAATTGTAGTCCGCATTGTCAACAGTCCAAAGATAAGGCGAGACACTCCAAGTGCAATACAATTGAATGGTAAAATGGAATGCGGGGGGAAAAGAGAAAGAGAGAGAGAGAGAGACAGACAGAGACACTGTACCAGCGATTTTCATTGTGCTTTGAGATCCTCTTCAGTTGATAAAACTTGAATCCCAGGAGAAGAAACCATATCTCAAAAACTTACTTCATTATGGAATTGGGCAAGAAAAAGGAATGAAGAAAGAATTATGGTCTATAATAAATCAGCGGCAAGTGACAGAAGATTTGATAAAAACGAAATGCGTGTAGCTGATAAAACAAAATGGGGAAAAATGAGGAAAAACTAACACAAAATAATATAACAACAGCAACAACAACAAGAGAAATATAACATTTTAATAAAGACTCATAAATTTGTTGCCAGCGACCGACAATAACAAAAGCAACAAAACGACAAAGCGACAAAAAGCGACTTGGACGAGTTGAAAGAAGATGAGCGCTAAAAATAAATAAAACTATTAATCAGAAAAATGTTGCAGGCGAAGACAACGCCAAGAATGGATAAGGGCAGAAAAGGGGGTGCTAACGTGAATGGTGTTATAGTGGGTTGGGGTTAGTTGAATGGGGAAGGGAAATAGAACGCAGAGTTTTCCTCTGGCCGCCCTCTTTTTATGTCGTGGTCGTAGAAAATGAACAGCGTCAGCATTGCGGCCATAAACAATTTTTAAAACAACTCTTTTTTGCCAAGTTAGCGCAGGGAGCAGTCCAAGATTCAACTGGAGACGTTGAAGTCGGAGCTTTGCCTTTGCCAATTGTGGCGCGGTTTTTCAACTGCTGCCAAGAAAAAAAAATTCACGACGGCAACAAGAAGACGTGAAAGAAGAAGCAAAAGGAAAAGTGCAGCCAACAGCAACAGGAAAAGAGTCAAAGGAAAACAAATGCACACACACATACAAACAGACAAAACAGGATAGAGCATGGGAATGCAAGTAGTAGAGGGATAGAGAAATAGAAAGAGAGAGGGAGACTGTCCAAGTGAACGAATGAGAAAGGGGGTGGGCGGTTTTTAGCCGACGGCAAATAGGGCCGAGACATAGAACGACATTGCCATAAGAAATCCCACTTGCGAATATTGTGTGCCAACGATAAACACTTCAGAGCGGCCATTAAAATCAGAGAGAGAGAGCGATTACTCTTACGAGCGACTGAGAACGAGACTGAGAGAGAGAGAGAGGGAAAGCAAATGAGAGAGAGAGAGTGAGCGAGCAAGCGAGAGACATACACACGCACACACAATGAGAGCCAGAGTTATAAAGAGAGCTGGTGAGCGAGTGAATTGCCTTTTGCCGGCCATGAATGAACGAATGAGTGAAAGAGAGACCGCGACCAAATGAATAATGGCGGTGCCGCAAGACAAATAACCCAGCCTTTTCTTTACGTTTGCTCTCCCGCTCTAGCATACGTTGCGGTGCGGGGCGTGTATCTGCGCGCCTGCTTTGACTTATGGCAAATAAATCAGCCTGCAAGAGTAGCCCCTCTATGTGAGTGTGTTTGTGTGTGTGTGGAGGGGAAATGCGGCCGTTACCGCTGCCATTAGATGTTGATATTAGTGTTGGTGGCCGAGTAAAAATTCCAGCACTTGCTCAAAAAAGGTTTATTTTCTGCCGACGCAGGGACACGGACGCAGCGTTCTCTCACATACAACACAACACACACACACACACACATACACATTGAATCGTAATTAACTCAAACTGTTTTGTTTATTAATTAAGATTATTGTTAAATAATTTTATGTTCTTTTTTTTTGTTGTCACTGATTAAATTGCCTGTTCACATTGTTGTTAAAGGTATTCAAATGCGAGGCGATTAACTTATTTGAAAAGATAACAAACAAAAGCAATAACAATAGAGAGAAGCTTCTACACTTGAAGAAAATATTACTTCGGAACTAAAAAATGGATTATATGGGTATATAAAATTCTTTGTTTATACTACACTTGAATAAATACCAAATATTTTATATGTAAGATAATTTAGTAAAGTTAAAAGAAGATTTTGATGTGAAAAATATGTTTTAATTTTTATGTTATAGATTTTAATTAAGTTTGTTTTATTGTTTTATAAAGCACAATTAAACAATACCAATAAATTATAATTTATTGTATGGTGTTTTATAGTGGTGAAGATATCAAGTAAGCATTATTATTAGTTTGATAGTTCTCAGATTAAATATTTTTAAACCTCATCATTTCAAAAATAGAGAAGATTCTTATCAAAAAACTCACAATCAATTATTTTTAAATTTCATATATTTCACGTCCTCAAAGTTCATCATTCTGAAACTTTCCTTAGAAAATTGCACCAAAATATTTAGGGTTTTTCTTCGAGTGTATAATCTTTATATATGTAGCTGTCAGTGGCATTTTTGTGAACAATTTTGATACGCATAAGTATTAAATTTATGATCAACAATAGCTCAATATTTTAGCTCATAAACAATTTGAATTGTTTAAACGCGTAAAAAGTATTAAGCACGTCTCTTCACCCAGTGATTTATGTGCGACCCCGCCAACATATGTACACATATATATATATATAAATATATATAGTTGGCTGCCTGTTTGTTTGTAATGAATTGGTCGCGTTTCTTGACGGTTTCTTAACAATTTGCTGGCACTTTTTGATCTGAATTTTAATGTTTACTTTCAATTTTTGTACAATAAATAATTGTAATTTGCAACACACGCGACGCCGTGTCCAGTTCAGTGTCATCTTCTTCTTGTTGAATTGCGCATGTTCCATAAATTGTTTGCAACAAAAATAAAAGCCAACGAGAATTACTCAATGGGAATGTTTTATGGTCGCAGGGTTGCACAAATTTATCGCACTTGCCGCGCTTTCTTGGATGAAGATGGAGAAATGTATTTATTAACTTTTAAGCAGGATTTAACTAATCCATATCGCATATCGTTTATAGAGCACATAAACATACACAAAACTGAACAGAGAAAGAGGGGGAGATAGAGGAAACGAGAGGCACAGACAAATCAATAAAAATATTGGCGAGCTATGCGAAGCGGCTCGAGCGCTCATCGATTTATTTATGTGCCATCGAAAAAGAACTCAAGAATCCGACCCCACAGACAGACAGACAGACAGAGAGAGAAAGAAAGAGAGAATATACAAGCTTGAGTGCTTTTTGCATAAGCTGCCTCCCATAAACCACTCATTTATTGCCGCTTCATCATCAAGTCGCCGTTGCCGTTGCCGTCGCCGACGATGTTGCTGGAAACACTTCGCCACCGACGACGGCATTCAAAATTTTATATGGGTCATTCCATTGGGAATGGGCATGAGAATGGGAATAGGAATGGGAATGGGAATTGAATGGGCTGTAGCAGCTGTGCTCTGCCGCTTAGATTCCGACTCAATTATATAATCAGTGAGAGCATTACACTTTAAATTCGGTTTCCTATTTTATTTTCTTTTTTTCGGTTAAAAAATTGTTATTTAAATTACAGTCAACACCTCATCAAAACGAATGTTTCCACACCCCATTCATGAGTGCATGAAACGCATTTTAATTTCAATTGATCGAATGTTTAAATGAGTGAGAGGATATGCCTGATAATTAAGTCAAAAGCTGCCGATATCTTAGATAAAACTGATCCCCTAAAGCTCTGAACTATGCTCAATCATATTAAAGCTACCTTTTTAGAGCCTTTTTTTAGTGCGGCTAACGACCAATAGATGGAGTTGAACATGGCCAAAATTGAATCAGCAACGGCCAAGCCCTCGTGATATTTTTGGGGTTTGTTCTTAACACGCAGACAACGTCATCGACCATTTCAAATGTAGAAGAAGGAACACAATTGGAAGGGGCAACAGAAACATGCGTGTGCGTTGAGAAGAAACACACATACATTGATACATACAAACATACATATGTAGATTTGTACAACAAAACGTGAATCATTTGAAATGAGATTACGAGTGGATTAAGACGTGATTTTTGCCGTATCCAAATACAACCAGTTTCCCTTTTCTTGGAACCTTAACAGAGGGGAGAATATCTTAAAGATCGAATATAAGATTTAATATTAGAAATTCATTGATTTAAGTCCTGGGAATTCCAAGTTTTCCGAATAGAGTAAGTCAGTCCATTTATCATTAATAATGAGCACTTCTAAGCTCATAAAAAATATTGTTTTCTAATAAAAGAAAAATACATAATACATACATACAAAATATATAATACTTATAATTTCCTACATAATGCAACTTGTTTTTTATAATTTATGGTTAATAAATAAAAAAATCATCAAAGTAATTCAGTTTTCGAAAACCTTCAGAAGATCAAATATGTGTCAAAATGTTGGAAAATTGTTATCAACGGACATTTATTGCTATGAAGAATGAGTCTTCATTCGAAAATATATATAAATATATACATATATATGTATATATAAGAAATGAATAAATGTATTTGTTTACATTTTCTTAAGAATTTATATCAGTCCCAAGGGAAAATGCGTATAAACTCATAATGACTTCAAATTGATGAAATAATATAAGAAAATATGTTTATCAGCAAATTAATTTGCAATTTACATATATTAAATGATTAGCAAGAATAAATTTAATTTATTTTACCGTAGGGAATTAAGTGGCACAATCAACCAACAAAAAGAAGAATTAATAAGAGAAATTCTTTTGGAACTTCTTTCAGATTTTTGTAAGAAATGTCGCGACGAAAGATGATGTCCTTTTTTAATGGCATTGTAGTCACTTGATTTTTGCAAGTGTAGAATTTGGTGGGTGTAACTTTGTGTGTGTAAGAAAGTGTGTGTGTGTGTGTGTGTGTGTGCAGCTGAAGGCACAATGATAAATGTGCGAAGCGAAACGAAAAAAATAGAAATTGGGTGAATAAATAGCCCAGATTCCGTTGAACAGGCAAAAGTAGGGAAAAACAAACAAACTCAGCAAAGAGAAATTGAGACAGAGAGAGAGAAAGAGAGAGAGAGAGAGAATGGTAAAGCAAGGCAACTGGAAACAAACAATACTTCGCCGACAGGACAAAACTGCTAAAAGCTGTGCGAAAAAGCGCAAAAAGAAGGATAACACAATAAAAACAACAACAACAAACAGTGAACCAAATGCCATTTATCAATGCCAAAGGAATTTTTCGGCGTGGAAAGCAACATAAAAGAAGACGATGCGTAAGACCAAAAGAAAAATGTGGAAAAAACAGAGAGAAAGGGAGAGAAAAAGAGAAAATAAGAGAGGGAGAACGCGTTTTATGGTTAAACGTCTTAGCAAAGTGCGTGAGGAAGAGGAAACAGAATGTAGGTAGGGATAGAAAGTTGTTAATATAAAACTGGAATTACATTTATAACTACTCTCGGTCAATAGAATGACCATATGGTCATATAGCTATATCGATCACAATAAAAGATAATTTATTAAATTTATCTAAACATAATTGCCTTTTCTCTGCTCGCCCTTTTCCTCCATCATTCTAACCCTTTCAAACATTTCGCTTCCTTAAAAACATTCTCGACTTTTGTTAACTGGTTCAAAACTCACACATGTGAAAATTTTTGTACATGTGAGCCAAACAGCAACATAAATAAATAATTTTTAACATAATTCTCGTTCTCTCTCTTTTTCTGTAGCTCATTTTGGCGTATGTGTGACAAGGATAACATGACTGATTATGTAAGCAAATGCATTAAGGACTCTCGCACAGAGAACACATTTGGGTCCCACGTCCCTGAGAGTCCCTTTCCCCTCTCTAATGGCAGTTTGCCACAGCAGGTTGAGCCGTGTGTGTGTGTGTGTGTGTATGGGTGTGTGTAGGTATTGTTGTGCGTGTTTTTGAGAAAGTGGCACAATTTTTATTTTACGAACGCTTAATGTAATAAAGCCAGCCTTGAGCCCGCCGCCGGCAGTCAGAACATAACGAAAGAGAAATGTATTGTCTGCGTTTAGCATTTTCTGTGATAAAAGGACAGACCAGCATTCGGGATTTGGGCATCAGTATCAGCATTACCATTAGCAGGAGCAGGAACTGAAGATGGAGCAATGCTCCACGCCTCCGTAACAAATCTGAGGTTGCCAACCTTGGCGTAAATTCTGAAGGGTAAGGAGATGCGGGTGGGATCTGGGCCATGTGTGTGTGTGTGTGTGTGCGTAAATTGGGAATGGGATGGGGTCAGTGGGCAGTAAATCAAACCGAAAATTATACGCATTCATCTGCTGAGCTGGCAAAAGGAAAATATATATATATATATATCTGCCACATTGCTCCCGGCATTTGGTTGTTCTTTTTATTTTTTTTCTTTCCTTTTTTCTTTTTGTGGGGGTTGGAGGACATTTTTGTTGGGTGGAAAGAGAGGTGGTGGAGGGTAGTCAAGTATTTTTTTGGGGTAGATCTCTAACAAATGGCGGAAAATATGGGTAAGTGTGCAAAATTTAATGGCCTACAAAAATCAATAAAAGGACGCAAATAGGCTGTGGGCCATTTAGAGCGCCATTCGGGCATACAGGTAGATGGCATAAGAACGTATATGTATATACATATATACAAACATATATATATATATATACTTAACGTTTTTAATTGTGTGCAAACTGTCTTGAATTTGCCGGTTTGCATCTGTATTGAATCTTAATTAGTTTGTCAATGCTAAATTAAAGTGTTATGGTAATTCAAAGTCGTTTAGCAACATTGTCAAAATGATAAATAATCCTTAATAAATTGAAGATACGGAGAGATGCATATATCCAAACTGTATATAATTTCAATATATGTATATATATATATATATATATATAAATATTTTGATTCTGATATTCCGATAACTTGAAGACAAAAGTATTTGCTTTGCTAAGATATAGAAAGATTCTTTTGTATATAGCGCAGTTTTATACATAAATAATTGGATTATTTTTTGGTACCAAAGAAGAATTATAAAAATGCTTATATACTCTATTATTAAGAGTATAAAATGCTTAATAAAATTCTTCTCTCTTGATATAAGTGTAAAATATTTTAATGGTCTTTTAATTTTCATTGGTTTCTCTTTAGTTATTATTTATTGTTTAAACTTAGAAAATAATTGAGGTAGATAATAATGCTTAATTATTATATTTTTAGATATGTAAATTTTTTCGTATAAATAAAATTCCAAGAATAAATTTTTATATTCCAAGTAACGATTTTAATATTGACTTTAGATACCTGTTATATATTAAAAATAGTTTGCTGCTTAAACAAATTGAATAAATATAATAAATTGAATAAATTTTTAACAGATGTATTATATATATAAACCTATTTGAGTATATATATAATAATAGATTATATTTGAGATATGTGAATGAGATTATTGTAACATAAATGCCATGAAATATAAATTTGGATCAAGAATTTGTAAACTGATTACAATATACTTGACCTTTTGATTATCTTGAGTGCAATTTAAGTTTATAATATTTCAATAAATTCTACACCATGCCAAGCCAATTAAAATTATTATATAAAGTTATTAAACAAGATCTGATAAAATGAGAAAATTAAAGAGAATCTTAAATGCCAAGCAAAATGTGACGGATGAATATCGCCTTATTAAAATAGCAGTTAAGTGAAACCAATTCCTTAATCAGGCATGTAAAGAATAGGGGAGGTGGGGAATCATAATTGACTACGCCGCATACATACATACATATATAGAGAGATATATGTATGTGTATATACAAGTATTTTGGAATTGCAGCATAGTCCAAAGTAAACTGGACTCCAATTAACTAATTTGCCAAGTCTCTCGAAGGGGCAATTAAATGGACATGGATTGAGGGCAACTACTGCTACTCTATATGTGATAGAGATAGTGGGGAAAAGTGCACAGTCATCCACAACATACACACACACACACACACACACGTAGACATTTATTGTAGATAATTCAACTTGTTGCAGTTTGCATAGTATTTCTCTATCTCACCTGAAAATGTCAAAAGTCAAATAAACTGATAATTTTAATAGAACAACACAGACACACACACACACACACACACACAGATAGAAAATGGTTGGGTCAAGAGACAAGGGTTGGAGTGGTGAGGAAAGGACGGGGGCACAATTGCTGTTATTTTGCAAATTTTCACAATAATCGCCATATAAATGTAAGTTTACAGTTCAGAATACAGGAAATAGTTGTATCAATTGCCACCAACTGAACCGGAGAAATTTGTTAAAGTTAATTTTTAGCATTTTATTATTGTTTTTAAACACTCGGCTACATAAATTTTGTGCTTAACAATATATTAGTAAAAAAAAGGATTCGGAATGAATAGATTTTGGTTATTTTCCTTCTATTTCTAACAGTCACTAAGGTTCCTTTTTTGGTTAAATTGTTTTTAGTATGCCAAGTCATTATCTATAACTAAAGTAAGTCCATAAAAGAAATAGTTCTAAATATTTTTATCTCAATACATTTTTATGGAACTCAGAGACTTCAAACATTTGTCATGATAATACAAAAAATTGTCTATTTTATTTTCTAGTTATTCATAATCTCTTTTCAAATGTTTTCTGCTTTTCATTAATTTGTTTTTCTAGAATATAGAATTTAATATATAGTTGAAAGAAAATCAAAATAATCAAAAGAAAAACTTAAGCGTTTTCTCTCGATTGCCTTTTATTTAAAATTTTAAAAATTATCTGCCTTAATGTATTATAATTATCTGTTTTGAAAAATTTTAACTTCATTCTCATGAGTATCTCTTGCTGCACTTTTATATCTATAGTTTATAGATACTTTGAAATATATCTGGCACTTTTTTTAACACTACAAAACGTTGGGCAATTCTCAATTGTTTTTCGTTTCGATTGCTTTTACTGTTGTTGTTTCTTTTTTTTTTTCATATTTATCCACAAAGTGGCGCCAAAGTTTATCAACAATTCAACAAATTAAGATACTTTATTGCACATTATTATGCTGTTTATTGTGGATTGTGGCTCATTTGAGAGGGGATAGCTAAGGAGGGATTTGTGGGGAGTGTGTGGGGTGGGGTGGACGCCCAGACGTCGATCGTTGAGACATTTGTTTCATTCATGTTTTCTTTTTATAAATAGGCGCCCCCCTTTTTTCTTATTTGTGAACGAGAGTACTTTACTAAATCATATGTGTCTATGAGTGTGCATCTGTATAAACAAATGGCAATACTACACATACATACATACATATAAGTAATTGAATATATGCAAAATATTTATCAAAGTAAACAAATGATTTATTATTGAAAACTATAAAAAAAAGGTAGACAATGTTCTTCATTCGAAGGAATCTTTTTCTTAGACAAAACATTATACTAATCAATTCTATTAGCATTGAATTTTATATTTATAGAGAGTTTCCCCAACTCTCCACCCCACACCGCCCCCCCCACCCAATCAATTCGAATTTGAAATGTTGTAAAAACAGGGGAGTAAAACCGCATTTATACATTTTCTTTATTAATTTTCTAATGGATTTTACGTTTCTACCAAAAACATTTGAAGATTTCAACAATTTAGATAAAAATTTATGCGTATGTCTTTGCTGGGGATGACAGGAGGGGAGAGTGGTGTAGGAATGCGGTTCGGTTGACTTGGCTAAATGGATACGGAGGCGGATACGGATATAGATAGCTGTTGTTTTTGTTGGTTGTTGTTGCTGACTGTCTGCGACAGGCTGGTCCTTTTTTTTATAGACACACAAGAATTGATTACGATTGGCAGCAAGTGGCATTTAGTGAACGAAGTTGGTTTATGTATCTATGTAATTTATGCGATTGTATAAATTGACTATAAACACATATACACAAAACAAAATATATATAAATACATATATGTACAAATAGTTGGTGTAAATGTATAAAAGAAAAATGCAAAGCTTGCAATTTTTTTTGTATATTTTTATTTGTACAATAGAGATAAAGAGAGAGAGAGAGAGAGAGAGAGGGGGGAACAAAAAGTATCTGTCAAGTGTTTCTGTTTGACACAACTTAAAATCAAAATGAACAACAATTAAATTGTGTAAATAATGTTGTTTATTTGTTGTTTGTTTGTCAAGTAGCTGACTAAATTAATGCAATAATTATAGGCAAAATATTCTATTTAATTGTCACTCTCTATGAGTGTGTGTTAGGGAGTGTGAGTGTGTGTGTGTGTGTGTGTGGCAACTAGTGTGGCGTGCTTTAAAGCGATTCTTGTGAAATGCAACATGCTGAAAAATTGCTAACAAAATGATACGCTTTGTAACTAAATCGTGGCCATTGCGGTTTTAGGGCCGGTCTAAACAATTTTCTCACTGGGCTCAAACACTCTTTGCGTGCCAAATGATACTTGCCACTTGTGGCAGCTCCATCTTGTGGGTGGCTTTAATTGTTCCAACAAAGAAAACTCTAACCAAACCAAAGACCATTCGTCTGTAACTGTGTGTGTTTGTCTGTGTGTGTCTTTGTGTATATGTGTGTGTACGTTGGCTCATTGCACCGAGTTGACAAACTGAATAATTGCCAATTATTTGGCAAAGTTTATGAGCTGATAATTTCATATATTATATTGTTTAATTTATATATTGTATATTGCAACACCTTCTCTTCTTCTATTTTATTATCGTGTGACAAGCACAAACAAAATTTATGTACACAAATTTTGGAAAATTTTCTCTTTAGGGCACATGCACATGCTAAACAGTATTCATGGGTCGGATAGGGAGGGTAGGGGGGTAAAAAAGAGGAGTATGTATGTATATAGAAAGTAGATATGTTAAATGCACACAACATTTACGATTTATTGGAATTTGAATTTTAAGCTTTTACCTCGGACTCTTGGGGGCTGGCGCTCCTTTGACTGACACAAAATGAAGAGCAAAGAGAGGGCAATGATGATGATGATGATGAGGTGGATGAGGATAATGATAATCAAGATGAACATGATCGAGATCATGATAATGACACACAAAAAATCAATAAAAAGTAAAATAAAAAATCAGCAACAACAGAAAAAATTCAAAAAAGCATTGTCGGATTGATTGATTGATTGAATGTTTTGTATTGGGCTTGGATTTCTGAAAAGTTGTATGGATTGGCATGATTGTGGTTCTAGGCTGGGTTCTGTTTAAGTTTTGATGTTGTTGTTTGGGTTGGTTGGGATACTTTTTTTGTTTTTTTTTGGAGAATTTCATAAATGATAAATGGCTTGCAACTTATATAGTAATATATTCGAATCAAAAATTATAAAATCGTTCAAAAATTCAATTATAAAAAGTGGAAAAGGGATTTATCTCACAAAAATGAAATAAAATAAAATTCAAAATCAAAATATAAATGTGAAACTATAATCTAAAAATTACACAAAAACTTAGAAAAAAGAAATAACAATTTGCACTTACCTAGCCAGTCTGGTAGAAGAGAGCCCGCAAGAGATTCGGAGTATCTCTTACCTGTAAAACAAATAGAAAAATATATAATGATTAGTTCATAACCGACTTTTGGGCTATATAAATGCCTGAATTTGTTTGCGAAGCAAATAAAAAGAAACAAAAGAAAACTAAGAATGTTAGAATTAGGAACTGAATTACAGCAAAAACCATATCTTTAATGAATAAATAAATAAAGAAACGAAAATGAAACTGAAATCAGCAGAAATAAAACCGAAATTACCTTCTACTAAATTTTACCTTATTAAAACAAAACAATTTTTTACTTATCGTTTAGTTCCGATTTTCGTTAAATAATTTAAAAAAAAAAATAAATAAGAATTATTAGCCATTAAAATGAAAGGCTTTACTCTTTGTAGAACCGAAACTGATTTGAATTGTTACCGAATCACAGAGTTAAAAAACTTAATTTAGTTCTTGTTCAATACAAAATAAAAATAGAAGTTGAATTAGGATATATAAAACGAAACTTTGACTCACTTCTAACCGGCATAAAATAATGAAAATATTTTTAGAAATAAAATATATATTTTACTGTATAAAGAACCGATATCAATAATACTTTCCAAATAAATGGGATATGAATTTGTATATAGTTATTGCTTTCAGTCCCTTAAAATTAAAATGTTTTAGTATAATATAAAGTAATTAAAAGTTTTATATAAAATAATAAAAGAATTTATGGTAAATTATAACAAAGAACACTTAAAAAGAAAATTATGCATAAAAAGGTAATAAAAAAGCAAAGCAAATTTAAGAAAACATTTCAAGAGTATAAATATTTATATATATATTATATTGGGCATATGTGTGATATATGGTATATATGAAAAATTTCCACTTTTTAAAGAAAATAAAAAGTTTTCCTTTCATTTTTATTTTGGGTGTTGTTTAGTAGCCATCTAAAGAACTGGCAACTATAAAAAGCACATGACTCCCCATGAAAACAATAGCTAACTTTTTCATAAATTTTGTGCAACTTTTGCGTAGATATATATATCGTTTATATACATGTAAATATGGCAGGTAAATCGTAATTTAAAGCTTAACCTCCATACCCCACACACTCCCCACCTGTACAAGATATAGCAACCGAAGACGAGGAGCAATCTCTCTTGTTCTCCCGTTGCGTCTTGTCTCTAATGCTAATCTAATAACTTTAGCTGTCTAGAATTTATTTGTTTAACAGCAGCGCACAAAATTATGCACAGGTAAGGGCATGGCATGGTCCTTAGACCCAGTATCCTAATCCCAGTAGCAAGGAGCTGAGCTGACTGGAGCCGGAAAGACGTTGATGCGCGTCAGGTGTGCGCATTAAAAAGAACTTCCCGCTCTACTTGCCTTCCATTTCTTTTCCACATCCTTATCCCCATCCCCAACCCCATCTCCATCTCTTTGCCTTTCCCCATGCCTAGTAAATTTCATCTAAAGTTTTAAATAATCGAAAACGACACGAGGCACTTGGCGAAAAATTGAAGCATGTAAAATTTGCATAAATAAGAACTAAATGCAACTTGACGCTCTTTTTGGAAAATGTTGCACCATATGATGTATTGCGTTAGACAAAAATGGAATGAGGTACACAGTGGATGAGATTAAGTAAAAGACAGAGATGACGAGAGAGGATAAGAAAGAAAGGGGCAAGAAGAAATGGAAACAAGTCTGTGGTGTTTGAGTGGGTACTATAATTTTGGTTTGGGCTAATTGACATTTGAATCTGCCACCCAAAATTTATTCAGTTTTTGGCATTTACGAATTGGATTTATTAAGATTTTCAACTTGAATGAAATTTATGAATTTTGATGAAGTCTTTTAGCATCATTTGCCTTTATTTAACTCCATTTGGCACTGGCAATGGCAACGGCAACTCTCAATTGCTGCCCATGTTGGCGTCAAAAATGGGCGTTACGTGCTTGGCAAGCAAAAAACAACAACAACAAAACGAAATATCTAAAAAAAAAGAAACAAAAAAGAGAAGTTCTACCAGTTGTTCTTGTTTTTCTTGCTTTCATTTTTTAAAATATACCCTGATTTTGATTTGGTATATTGAAAGGGTATCTGGTGAAAATTTAAATGAAAGTTAACTTTAATAGTAATTAGTTAATTATTTTAAATGTTAAAAATAGAGAATATAGATAATATATATATTCTTCATGTGTTCATCTGTATGTTATTTTGATTTAAGAATCAATTTGATCTTTATGGATTAAAAAAAAATATTTCTAGACAAGTTTTCGTTTTAGTTTTTATAAAAGGATATATAATTTCATTTCCATTGCTTTATTCCATTAATTTATAATAATATCAATTTTAAAATATATATTATAAATTCTAAGCAGATTTTGATCTTAATATTACCAAGGTCGTTATACAAAAATGAAAACAAAAATTTATATTTTTATTTATATTTATAAGCCATTTTCCATTTTATAAATTTTGTACCACTTTAACTTTCAATAAATAATACCATTATAGGGTATCTTTTAGGCGACTTGCCAACTTTATTTATATTTTTTTATTCATAATTTTTGTTTGTGTTGTCGCGGAGCCAATGCAGCCGCTGCGCTTTTGTATGCAAATAAATCAGTGGCGCCCCATCATATGTCGCATTTGAATGGGCATGAGGATGAGAGACGGGTGGGCGTATGCAGTGTGTGTGTGTGTGGGTATGTGTGTATGTGTCTGGTGGGGGAGAGGAGTGTGTGGGGTTTACATTCTGTAAAGCTGCAGTGCGCAAAAACATATCTCACACTATTTGTCATGCTTTTAGATACTTTTATTTTAAAATAAATTGCAAACTCTTTGGCTGGGTTGCCATATCGCTGCACTCTTTGGTAATATTTTATAATGAAAATCCTTTTCTACTTGTATATGTGTGTGTGTGTGTATGTGTTGCAATTGCAGAATTCTCACATTTAGAGAGTAAATTTATGGTAGAACATTTGGGATTTTCGATAATGGAAAATACAATGCGTCAATGGCAAAGTAGCCAATAAATAAATTGTTTAAATTGACTAATTTTTTGTCTTTCGTTCACTGTTGGTTACCAAGTGGAAAAAGGGTTGAGATGAACCTTCTGCTTGGCCGGTTAATAAAATTAACTAAATTTACGTCTATTCACATTGGCTATTGGCCATTAGCATTGACCATTCTACACTGCATCCCTTAGCATGCCAACCATTCCGATCAATCGACAGCCCCACCCACAGAACTACCAAGGAAGAGGAAAAGCCAATCCATTCGTTCGTTTGTAGGGTTCTTTGTTTTTTTTTTTTTTTTGTGCTGCCAAGCGTGAAGTAAAGTCCCTTTGTTGGATTTATTATTTTTACAAGATAAATGCAACATTTTACATTGAAATTTACGGGCATGTGGCGTAAAAGCTCCAACAGCAGCACCAACAGTAGCAACAATGACAAAGTCAAGAGTCACTGCACAGTGGAAAAAAACAATTAAAACGCATATAATTTTAATAATTTAAAGAAGAATTCTCCTTGATTTGGTTAAAGCAATTATTAACTGAACTAAAAAGTATAATTAATTGCGTTTTTCTTTAGGTTTGATTTATGTATAACTTTTTTATTTCCACAGTGCACGAGCAGCAAATAATTTTCCCATGACAACAATGCCAACAAAAGCTATATATACACAGAGAGAAATAGTGCCAATCATTAGAAATATAATCCCAGATTATATATTTTAATTTGTACAGATTTTCATTAGATAAAATTGGTATAATAATTTATATAAAATAAAACAGCTGTTCTAAATTTCGTTTCAGTGTGCCAGCCATTTGGGCATTTTCGATAAAACACATTTAAACAAATGAAAATCCTTTAAACAGAGGATAACACATCAGAACCAGAGAGAGAGAGAGAGAGAGAGAGAGAGAGAGAGAGTAGAGGAGAGAAAACGCAACCGAGCAAACCAATTCCATGCCGAGTTAACCCCATAACCTTCGATCTGTCGGCCATACAATCCTCCTCCTGCTCCTCCTCCATCCTTTTGGATTCACTTGAGTGTGTAATTGTGTATTTATTTGCGTTATTTGACAAAATATCAACAAGCACAATCAATCCTCAAACAGTCAGTAGTCAGCTATACACCAGGCATAGGGTGGTGGATCCATCCCTATCCTCTTTCCCCCCCTTCTCCACGACTGGCATCCAACTGGAAATTGCAAATGCTGCCATATGTCTGCCAGAGTTTGCCAGTAGAGAAATCCATTTAAATTAAAGCTGAGCTGCATTCGAAAAGGCATAAATATCTGTTGTTTCGGTGTGTGTGTGCGAGTGTGTGTGTGTATGTATGTGTGTTAGGTGGTGGTTGTTCAAGAGAGGAGAAGGCGAGACATCGGTGGGCGATGGTTTTTGGGTGCGTTTCGAAACTTTCAATTTAAACTGAATTCAAATTTAGTTCGCTATGGAAATGAAATCTAATTTTTTTCTCTCATTTTTTTATTCCTCAATTTTTCTCTATTTTCTTGCTGTTGTTGCCTGTGAACTTTGGCTCAATTTTCGCACAAATTTACAGACTGCAAGGGCTTCGACTCTTGGCTAAGGCATAAACAGAGACTGAACGACTATGTGAGAAGAAGATTTAGGGAAAGGGTCGCCTACAATTGTATCTTATGCAAATTTACGTAAATTAAACAAAATCTTTGGAAACAGAAAAATAAGTTTCGAATTTATATGCGTAACTTGTGTATCGAACTGAAGTTATTAGACTTTGGCTAAGGCCATAGACAGAGTTCGAGACTTGGGTCCTAAAAGTAATCGTGCAGCAGTTGCTGACACATTGAATATTCCTCTCTCACTCACTCTCTTTCTCTCTCTCTCTCTCTCTCTCTCTCTCTCTCTCGCTCTCGGAGTGTGTGTGTGTACAATGCGACAAAGACTTATGGTTTCAGAGTCGGAATTAGAAGCTTTCTGCCTGCATTTGCACTGAATTGCACTTGTTGTTGCTGCTGGAACATTTGTCGTCCTTGTTACTGCTGCTGTTGCCCATTTGCAAAATATATTGCAAATAATTCTCAATATATCGTAAAATGTCTGTTGCTAGTACAGTAAATATGCAAAGCTCGTTTAGCGGTGAAAATATCCAACCAAAGTGAGCCTGCTAAGGGCTAAAAGCATTTGGCCCTGTAAATGCTAGCAGCAACATTTTCATCTTTCCATTTTGAAATAAAACATTTTATAAAGTAAACTGCATATTTATAGAAAAGTATATTAAAAAACTTAATCCAATTATTTGAAATTGTGTTGCTTATAACATAATAATTAGAAATTCTACTAAAATTTTAGAATCTCAGATTTTATTAAAATAATTAAAAATTGATTAAAGAAAACATTTAGAAAATTTTCTCTTTGTCTGCAAATGATTGATCTATTTTTCTAAATGTATAACATTATGAAATTTTTTTTTAATTCAGTTTGTATTCAAAAAATCTATTGATTATGATGTTTAGAATACATTTTTTATATAACTTTTTAAATAGAAAATTCATAATACCAATATAATAATAAAAAGGTTCTACCGACGGCATTCCGATAGCAGCTCTAGCAATAAAATTAATTTAAATTCTTATTTATAATAATAATTCGTATTTTTAATATAATTTTTATATATTTTGAATAATATTGATATATTTTAATACATTTCGAGCACATTTTCGTACAAAAACTGAGAACATTCGAATTCCATTTATACAAATAATTTAAAACTATTTGCAGTTATCTAAAAGCAGTAAATATTTAAATTCTTTATGAATATTTCATATTTAATGAACTCTTATTTCAACTTTAACCTGAGACACACACACACACATACATACATAGACAGTGCCTAACGAAACATATGGCAAAGGACTTGGTATGCTAGGAATACATTTGATGACGACTAAAGGGTCGCTCGCACACTTTGACAGTTAATTTTGCAATTGTATTTCAATAACAATAAATTTGCACGTACAACATAAACTACGATTGTGTGTGTGTGTGTGTGTATTATATGGTTGGTTGTGCGTGTTTGGGGAGTGTGGGTATTTGTTCCTCCCATTCTCCAAATCAGTTTTGCCTTGCAAACTAAATGCATTTGGTGCATACGCATACAAATATCGAATCTAATTAAATTTTAGCTGCAATGTACACACACACACACACGCACACACACATACACGCACGCAGATTGGACCCACCCATGCAACAAGAATTGCACTCTCTCTGCATACACATTGATCAATTAACAGACAATATTTTCATTTGCCAATGGGTTAATTTATAAGCAAATCAACGGCGATACATTAATTTGCCCACTGTGACAATTTTGGTGCGGTAAAGAAGGAGGAGAAGGAGAAGGAGGATGTAGAATAAGCCGGAAGATAGCCACGCTCTTCAGTTCCTTCTCAATAAAGCGAACGTGCTACCGCAATGAAACGGAAACGAGACCGTGCATCGAGCAACGAACCAACCGAGCCAACCGAACCATATTGTTAATGGTGCAAAATCTGGAAGGGCCAAAAACACGCGACGACAATGCCGCATGGCCGACAGGTGCTGCAATGGCCGACTGTCTGAAATGGACTCATCCCCTGGCGCATTGTCACCCTCACCCTTAAACCAAGGGTTGCACACAAACACACATATATATACATATATATATGTGTTTGTTTGTATGTATTCGTACATATGCTCTGCTTATCATCCATCTCACTCGCACTGTTTGCAACTGTTTCATTCCTGTTGGAATCTGAAATCCTCTGACATTGTTGTTTCTCTGTCTCTCTGTTTTGTTTGTGTGTGTGTCGGCATTCCCTGCCGTTCCCACTCGAGGAATGCCAAAAGTGCATTGTGGTGTGCTGTGTGTGTGTGAGAGTGTGTGTGTATTTGTCGGTGTATTTGGCCTGCAATTGTTTTCAAAGAAGTCCCCGAACCGTGTGCTAAATGTCAAGTTCAAATGCCAAAGTTCTTGAAATAAAACGATGCTCGTTTTCGACTTGTTTGCTTACTCTCTTTCTCTCCTTCCCTCTTTTCTATTTAAGGTTTATTTTTGTTGTTCCATTAACTTTATGATCTGTGAATTTGTTGCCAATTTGCAATTATTCGCTTAAAAACGTTTAGTTAATTTGGCAATTGCTAAAGTTTCCCTCAGAAAACACAACAAAATAGTTACCTGTGTTAGTCTTGTTTATTCTTCATTTAAGAAATGTACTAAACATTATATCTAATACTATCTAATACTATATCTAGCTACAGATATATAAATTTCCTTTGTGTGAGTGTATATGTGTGTGTGTCTCCTATTCTGCTTGGGCGCGCGTGTTAAGCTTCACTTGAATGTGATTTATGTGATCCGTTTGAAATTTATTGCCTCAAGTTTTGTTTGCACACTACACAGATAAACACACACACACTCACTCTCTCTCTCACACACACACACACACTTACATTTGAGTACTGCAATTGTTGCTGGTTTTCCTTTTTCTTTTTTGTGCCAAATGACATAGTAAAGTAACAGGAACATGGAACATAGTAAAATATATATTTAATAGGGATGAAAAGACAAAAACATTTCTAGGAGTGCCAAAAAAATGATTTCTAGAATATTTCTATATATGTAGTTAATCTTGTAGTGGAGTGGATCTATACAATTCTAGTCTGATTTAAGTTCAAGTAGAACCTTATATTAATATATATGAAATATATATTTTGGTGCTTCGATTTATTTTAGAGAAATTTCTAAAATATGAAAACTTTTTATCTCGTTTTCTTCTAAAGAAAATTTTCATCAGTGGTAAGTTTTTCTCTTTTAAAAATTTCCATAAATTTTATAAAGTCTTAAATTTTAAATTTCAAAAAATTATATAAATATAAATTAATTAATTTATTTTAAGTATTATGTGTTAAATGTTTTGAGCTAGTTTGCTTTTCATTCTTAACAAAAACAATTATTACTTGCGCCAAATAGTTCCAATAAACAAAATAAAATCCGAAACATTATTTGTAATGAAACTTCACTTGCCATATATGGTAAAAAGTCTGTATTCAGCATTCTATAATTGAATTGTCAACTTTCTTTAGCTGGCGCCTATTGCTTCTATAACTGAGTTCTTGTGCAAAATTGTCAGAGAAGACAAGCCACCCAATCCCTTTCCTCCCTCCTCGTTCTACTGACCATTTGGCGAATGCTACGTGTTGAGAATTCAAAGTGCTACTTGGACTACCCCACTCTTCTCTTTGTCCTCCTCCATCGACCAGTTACTAAGTGGTGTTTAGGCTTAGTAAAGTTATGAAATTGTTTTGCGTACACGGCGCTTGCAACGTTTAGTGACATTTGTGTGACAGACAGGCGCGTGCATCCGTGAGTCCGTTTTCCTGTCAAACATTTAGATGTGTTGGAGGGGGGTGGTGGACTTGTTAAATATTTCTACTTTTCATCTAAACTTATACTTAAATTTATAATTGTAGAATTCTTGAATTTTTTTTCCTTCATTTATTTAATTGATCAACATTTTAGGTGAGTTTATGTTCACGCCTCATGCAAATGATTTTTAATGTGAAGGTCAAATGATTTGTTTGGGGGGGGGACCCCATAAACCGAACGGTTAACAATTTGTTGTGACATGTGTAAGAGCGGCAACAACAACAACAACTCATTAACCCATGCTGAACTTTGCAGCAAGTCGACACTGGCAACATCTGTAAGCCGCTCCAAAAACGAGCAACAAAAAGAGGCAACCAACTGACAGCTACAAAATTGAGTTAGTTAACAGTTTTATACCCAGACGAACAGATTTTGCGTGCTTATATGTGCGAGGAATGCAAAAAAAGAAACGTCTACCCCAGTCACAGTCACAGACACAGAGATTCAGAGACCCAGAGACAGGGACAGGCAATCCCAAGATGCAACTAAAGACTGAAGACGGTCGCCGTTGTTGTTGTCGTCGTTGTGGTACCGTCAACAGGGTAGATAACACCCAAGTTTCAGGTATATGGCAACAAAGCGAAGCCAAGTGACACTCACAAAATCTGACACGAGGCAGCAGCAGCAGCAGCTTTTGGACGCCTGTTTGGATTGCACAGCCGTTTTGCTTTATTATAGACCTGAAAGAAGGAGCGCTGCAGTTGGAACGCGTGCGCAGGCGCACAACACCAAGTGACATATGAAAACGAAACGAAAATGACAGCGGCAAGTGACACACGTTGCCAAGGCTAGTGAGGACCGTCCAGGTTTTTGCTTCTTTTTTTTTCTTTTTTGAATTGCTGCTGACCATTGTAATTTCATTTGTAATTAGCTTGAACGCAAAGCGAGAAGGCACCCGGAGTCGAGATTGTCAGTGTGAGTGTCGCATGGCACAGTGGGTCGAGTTTGACATTAAAGTGGAGACAGTGCCAAAAAAAAAGAAAAAGTAAAATAAAAAAAATTGCTAAGCTTTTGACTCTTAATGTTGTTGTTGGTATTATTGCTGTTGTTGTTGGTGCGACATTTTGGTGCGCTGTATGCCATATTTTATTTCCATTGCCAAAAGTGTCATGTTACAGAGATTTATGTTCCCTGTCACGACGGACGACGACGATGTTGCCTTTTGAGCCATGTTGTTGTTGTAGCTCACTCTCTCTCTCTCTCTCTCTCTTTCACTTGGCAAGTGTTATGTGTGTGTGTGTATGTGTCGCGTTCACGCCCAAAAATTTGGTCATGTTTTGTGTTTGTGACGTACAAAACAGAAAATCTGTATATATATATATTTTTTTTATTTCATATAAAAAAAAAAATGCTTCCAACCAATTCAAATGCATACACTCAAGCGAGATAAACAGCTCGAAACAGCTACGTCTTTGGCCAGTTATCAGTTTCAGTTAAGTGATTTATGGCTAAAGAATTTCATTGGAAAGTATTCTAACCACAAACCGCACCCCCGACCTAACAATCTCTCTTTCTCTGTTCTTTACCTGTTCTAATGTTAGTCTGATTCTACTTTCTTTTTCTTGCACTTCATTTGAAAAGAGCACGGAGAATCGGAGCTCCTCTCATCTCATACATCTACTAACCTAGGGCGCCAGAGGTTTAGGGACTTGTTTGGGTTGCTCAGGTGTCAATACATTCACATGGATATATACCCCCGGCTCTCCTACCCACTGCATACTCTTGCCTACTATCTATTGCCAGAGTCTCTGACAATGACATATTTGGCTAGCACTTTCATCGCACGTCCATGTTAATATGCTGAAGATTTATTGCCCCTGTTGGATGACAAAGGAAATGGCATTGGTTCTCGGTTGTTCGGTTGCTCTGTTGCTCTATTGCTGTTGTGGCATGCCCCTTATGTGGGCACCATTTTCTAGTTGCAGTGAAAAGTTGCATAATTTTTATGGCCACTCGTTAATAGATTATCAATTGTGATTACACGGTGGTGGGTCTTTCACATAATTCATGGAAAACAATGGAGAAATTTCAAATGAACATTTGATTTCGGAATATAAGATCAGACATTTTTAATTTAATTTAATTTTTGGAAATAAAACATGTTTATTTCTGTACCTTATAAGCATATCTATTTAAAAAGTTATTAAAAATAATATAAATAATTAGAATATTAATAATTATAATAATATTAACATTAACAAAAGTAAATGGATATTCCTAAGTTTGAAACATTTCCTCAACTTATCTCAAACTCAACTTTTATCATTGAGATTATATATACATTAAATTATACTATATAAATCATTTTATAAATGCCAAATCTATGTAAAAAAGTATGGGATATTCCCATGGTAAAAATATTTTTATATTTACTAAAAATATTTAAATTATCTAAAGCTCACTTCATCTAAAGATATATAAATATAAACTTTACAAGAGTTTATAATCTATGCAAAAATATATACATAAGTATATGGGGTATTAAGATTGTTCTGTCTTCCCTTAATAGTTAAATATATATTAAACTGGATCACATAAAGTTAAAAATGATGACTGTCAAAAACTAATGGCTATAAAATTATAAACTCAAATCCTATATAATCCAAGATTCCAATTAAGAATCAAATTTGAAGTAAGTTGATTTCCTAAGACTCCACTTTATTATTTCTAGATCCGTCATTCAATTCTTAATATATTTCCAATTAAGATCCACGAATACCGTATACGATAAACAAGAATTCCAATTTGAATAAAGGTGAGATTCATTCCACTGCTGAGAGAGAGCCGCACAATAAATTAACACTAGGCAGAGGTAAAGGTGAAAACCGGCTGAGCGAAAAGATGATCAATCACCATAACCACCTTCAAAAACGTGAGAGAGAAAGAGAGAATGCAAAACGAGAGACAATGAAAGAGAGAAAGAGCAAGAGAGAGAGAGAGAGAGAGCGATTTGAGTGCGGGAGCACATACCTGTGCGGTGAGAATGCTAACCAAACGATCAGGTGACGGATACTCTTTGCTGCTCTATGCTACATATTTCTTTACCTGTTTTTGAATATTTTTGTTTTTTTTTTTTTTTTTGAAAATGGATTTCTACACAAAGACAAATGCAGAATTGTCTGACTGATCTCTGACTTGCAACCTATAATGCCATTTCATTTCTCTGGCAGACATTGCTCTGCGATGACGTATCTATACTACGGTTCTTATTTTTCGGCAAACAGCTGATTGCCATGATCATGATGGCCGCCAAAAGCAGGTTTTTTTTTTGGCCGTTATTAATCATACGCCACAATAATAAGAAGACAGACAGAAAGAAAAAGAGAGATAGGTGAGCGATAGAGAGAGAGAGAGAGAGTGAGATAAAGAGAGCACGTGGCAGCGGCTTGAAAAACTATTTTGGAAACATTTTTGAGACCTAAATTTATGGGCTGAAGCTTAAGGTAAAGTCAAGCCGACGGCAGCCACTCCGCGACATGCACAAAAGTCATTTATTTATTTATTTTTCCGTTTTCTGTGTGTTGCTTTTTTTTTTCTTTGGTTTTTTCTACACAAGCAAATTGACCTAGAAAATCGGCCAACGGAGTAAATCGAGTAGCTGCGATTCGTATCTTCAAGATACAAACAAACAAATACACATACATAGAATAACCACAACAACAATGCACAACTGCCGCACGCACTTCCGCTGCTCTTGGCTTTCGGCTGGTTCTGAACCCATAAATAATCCGTACTATAATTCCCCCCCCCTTATGTGTGAATACGAGTGTGTTGGTGAGTGTTCGGACAAGTTTTATATATATGTTGTATATTTGAAATAAAGTTTAAAACGATTTGCTGAAAGTTTTTGCAACCTTTTTCCCTAGACAGTCGCTTCATTTGCCAACTGACCGTCGAACGGAACCGAACCACCGATCTCTAATAATATCTGGTATATATATGGTCAGAATTTAGAATCAGTTTACCGCCGGCATTTCGCGACTTGTTCCCTCTCTCTCTCTCTCTGTGTGTGTGTGTGTGTGTAAACATATTGATCTGGAGCAAATTGCTTTTTGGCGGTTAATAAATTTTCAAATTAATTGACTAATTGCATACCTACAGCATCGTGCGGTTCAAAACAATAACAACAACAAAAAGAGAGCGAAAAATGCACAAAAGATACGCAAAAAAAAGATACAAGATACAAGGCAGAAGCCGATGAACGAAATCCATGTAAATTCCGCGCTGATTTCATTGTGATAAAGTGAACATTCTGTGGATGAGAAGATGGATCCCTAGTCCCCCTCTCTGTCTCTCTCTCTCTCTCTCTCTCTTTATCTGTCCCAATGGATTATGGTTATATGCAATTACAGTTACAAAGTAAATACTAAAAGCTATGGATTCTAAGTGCCACCTAATGTCACAATTGCCAGTTACAGAGCGTATAAAACAAATGTCTCTGGGTTACAATTCCGACTTTCGATTGAAGGAGGTGTGTCTCTATATCTACCTATGGATAAAATACTTCAATTGTTGCCTGCAAGCTCTTAGCAAACAATTTGCAACCGAAACCATTCATTAACAGCCGTAAACACAAATGCAACAAAATGCATGTTCAACTAGAAGAACTAACAAACTAAAAGTGGTCATCATTCGAGTGGCTTGAAATGACCCATCAGTTGGTCAGTTTGCTATAATTAAAGAATCATCATTGATTTCTCAGTTACATCAACCGAATGGAATTGTGTATAAATGGATATTATGTATAATGGCACTAAGTTCATATTTGGTTAGATGCATCAGATAAAAGACTCTTAAAATGAAACACTATAAATAAAGTGATTAAAGTATATAAAAAAATATAAAGTCTAAAGATTAAATCTATCAAGTGTTTTTTTTTTCATTATACAGAGAACTTCTAACTTTAACCTGTCGACTAGAAACCATTTATAAATATCAATATTAATTTACAATAATAAAACAAATACTGGATGAAAATGAGGAAACCTGCCAAATCTAGAAAGACATTTAAAAATAATATTTAAATAATATGAAAGAAAGAAAGTAAGTAAAAATTTCAAAGAAACTAGTGCTATACAAAACTATATTTAATATCTAAAATCATTTTAGATAAAAGTTAAACTATATTTATAAAAATAATTAGTCACTCCTAGTGATTCAGTAAAAAATACATGTTATATCATATAGAAAGCATTTTTGAAATATTTCTTATAAATAAAGTTTATTGAAAAAAATACATATAATACCAATTTAGGCACGTGTAACTAAAACATTGTTTATGCTGTTTCCCCCCTTTTATCATCTTGTTTTTGTTCATAAATGTTCCAAGTGTTAATGTTCATTATAGCAATGAAGCAGAAATTACTAATTCATTAATTGAAACCTTCTGGTCAGGCTTGCCTTTTTGGCTACAGAGACAAACCCCAAGGCTCAGGGCTTAAATGTCCATTACCACCTTATGGCAATGGACATATTTCCCCCATAACCTCCCCAGCTGGCATCTGGCATGCTGGACCATCCCCGCTGGTCTACAGATCTATCCACATGCTGTGAATGCCAATGGTAAAAACGAAAGTGCCGTGTGACATTTTATGAACTGCTGTGAACAGTGCGAGGACACAACACTTACACACAACACACACTTTCCCAACTACAAAATGCTCCCCAGTTAATAATTTCCAAGTGTGTAAAATCAAATTGTGGCACGTTGCAATTGAGTGTGTGTATCTCACAGATACTTTTGCTGATGCTGATGATGATGATGATGATAATGTTGATAGGCATGATGATTTACTAGTTAGTTATAAACTAGCATTGACTCTATGTGGAATTAATTTACTGAAATTCAAGTCTTATTCAATCAATGGCAAAAGTCTTTCGAGCTTCAAATAATTTATGTAGAAGCGTGCCGCGAGACCTTTGCCACATCTCTTTACCTCTCTTGCCACACCAATTCGTCCGCCACCTTCATTCTTATCGTTTCTGTGGCATATGTGAAATTTTTGCACTTTTGGTCGCATTTACACTTTCCAAATTCCTTTTTTTTTTCTTCTCCCATTTTATTTAGCTTGTTTCCTGTTGTTGTTTGCTGTGTTTTCTTTTTTTTTTGTTCCCACTGTACGGACAGACATTTGTCCGTATTGCAGGTGCTGTCGTTTGTTTGTCTGGGCAATTCTTTTTCTGTTATTTTTTTGTTTTTTTTTTTGTGTTGCTCTCTGTATGAATATGAATTATGGAAATTGCACAACAGCAACACCAAGGATATGACAAGGACAACGGCCGGCCAGGACAACGAAAATCGAGTCAACGTATTCACTGTAGTCTTCTCATTGAATTTAGCACATTTTTGTTCAATATGTAACATTTTGTTTTTGGGGTTTTTGTTTTTGTGGGTTATTGGAGCAGTGACCGACTTTTGGATTTGACTGATGAAGCCTTTGAACCGATTTACATGCTGTAATTGTTAATCCCCGAAGAAAGAAAATGGGTGGAAAATTCGTAGCAGAAAGGTAAACTATAAATTGGAAAATTATGCAAAAGAATTGATCGTGCAACCACCCCCTCTCCTAACCACTCATTGGTAACGCCTCCGTCACATTTGCCCAGCCACTTGTCCGTCCTGACATTTACATTTAATGCTTGCAAATTTAACAAATAATATTCAATTAACAATTTGAATATGAATTTATTACAGCGGGTAAGTGGGCAGGGGGCAGGCCGACGGCGTCCGACAGAGGCCGGACCTGTGCGTCCAAAGTGGTAACAAGTTCGACATCGACATGTGTGTGGCGAGGGTAAGCCGGGCCAGAAGAGTAAAGATATAGAAAGAGTGGAAATGGAGGGTAAGAAAGGGGAGGGTATCGGTTAGTTGTTTGGAGTAACGAGTTGGCCAAGTGGTCGACTTGTTTACCCTGCCAGTGGCAACAACCAAGACAAGTCGAAAAAAAAAAACACAACACAAGAACAAAACCAAAAACAAAAAAGAAAAAACATAACTAAAAACAAAACCAACACAAAAGTTATATGAAAAAGGTGGGAAAATGCAAGCATTGTTAGCCTTTTGTACAGCGACAACAGTAACAGCAACAGCAACAGCAATGAGGCAAAAGGTAACGAAGCATGCAACATTGCCGACTGCGAAACGATGTTGCTGCCGTTGCCGCCGTTACTGTTGCTGCTGTTGACGGAAGCCACGCAGGAAGCACAAGGAGCACAATTCCTGGCGACCGCACATTTCAATAATTATTAACTGCAACATGCAACATGGCCATGGCCACCACCACTACGTGATACGTGCAACGTGCAGCGTGCATCATACAGTAGCCCACGGAACCTGCAATTATCAAAACTTGTCCAAATTGACATTTTTTTTTCCTCCTCTGGTCGGCTCTGTTTTTGCCCCTTTTGGCTAGTGCTTTTGGCACGTTTTGGATTTTGAAATGCAAACACGACATTTAATTCTATTTAGCCCGCAATTTAATTATCTCTTTTATGATGGTAGAAAGAGAAAGAGAGAGAGAGAGAGAGAGGGGCGGCGACTGCGGCAATGTTGAGTGTCATGTTCAATGTCAGCAGTGTATGACATGGCCATTTCATTGGTTGGCCAACAAAAATACCAAAAGTGTCTGACATTTCATTTGCACTAATCTTTATTCTAGAGTTTATTGAAAAATCGTTTAAATTTTTTTTTTTAAACTTAATGATGTACAGCATAAAATGTTTTGATTTTATTTGAGAATTCTTTAAACAAATAAATTGATGAATTGAGAAGGATTTTACAATTTTGAAAAGATCAAAATGATTAGAAAATTATTGCAATTAAAGTAGATTTTTTTGTAGATTGCTGAGAATTCTTTCTCTATATAAAACTAAGCCACTAAAAAATATTAAACAAACTAGTTCTATAAAATTATAGAACTTTAAATATATAATCTTTAGATTACATTGCTTAGCTAAAACAAAAAAAAAAAACCACTTAGGTGGCCTCCCATCCACTCAGCATGCGGATCAGCTATCATCAACCAAACCGGCAGCTAATTCTAATCTCAATCCAGGCAGAAGCTCTCCGCAGTAGCACCTACTTGCCATGGCTTATCAGCAGCACTGTCAGCTCTCATCTATCTTATCTACGTGCACTTAATTGCCCAAGTGCCAAAAGTGTTGCCCACCTCAACTAAAGATTGCAAGCGAGCCGAAGTCGGAGCACCATTTAAGCCATTTACTTGACTCGTTCTTGGCCAACTGCTACAACATTTCGGCATCGTTTGCCCACTTGTTGAGCCTGTGCCAATATTTTGCTACCGATTTGCACAAGATTATCAATTGAATATAAATAATAAGCAGGCATCGGCAACAGTCTCTGGGTGGCAGCAGCAACTTGGGCCCTACCAATGTCTGCAATTTTGCGCCTCAATGCGCTGCCTGCAATGTATGTAATTTGAGTGCCCCACAACAAGCTTTTGCTCCAAAGAGCCCCCAGTCTCCCCCTCTCTTTGTCTGTCTGTCTGGCTGCGTGTATAATTGGATTTTAAGAAGTAGCTGCTTGACTTGGAATCAGTAAGAGAGCAAGAGAGATGGGAGAGAGAGGGAGAGGTTCAAGGCGGACGCTGATTGATAACCTCGCATCAAAAGGTCCCAAACAACATGCTGAAATAAACGCCTCTAAATGGCTCCGGGCTTTGATGTTTGTATGCCAAAAGGCAACCCACAGCTACTAAGTACAGAATAAAATTACTTTGATCTACCGAATTTAACTTACACTTGCTAACCCAAAGATTCCATAGAATATAGTCTATTTTACCAACTCAACAAAGTTGATTTAAAAGAAATTATATAAAACCTGCAGTAAGTGTATACAGAAAACAAAATCGATCAGTAGAAACAATTACCGATAGCGCAAAAAAAAAACAAAATAAAAATAAAATGCTTAATCGAAGCGAATAAAGAGAATCGAGAAGAGAGTTCGCCATGCGTGTGAGGCTGACTGCGTTTCAATTGAAACGAATTAAAATGCCTTATTTAATATTAATTAATCACATTGCGTGCTCTGGTTGGAGGCTAATCGGTGCAGTCCAACCATGGGACATCATATCAATCATTTACACACGCCCACAAAAAAATAACTTGTAACCTGTGACTATATACATTAAAATGTAAATCATTTTCAATTTGCTATGCCAAGACCCCTTAATGTATGCTATTGTAAAATAAACCAACACCATTGCTAATTAATAACTAACTAATTCATATATGTTAGTATTAAATAGATAGAGCTACTCTGGTTACTTGATCTTCCTTTGTTTCGCAACAATAAAGTGAAAAATTAAAATAAATAATAAAAAAAGTGGAAATTTTCTTACCCATGTCTGTTGATATGCCGCCGTATTGTGTTAAATCAGATCTTATCTTACCTGAAAATGGCAATGGAAAACGAGAGAAAAGAAATGTTTAATAAAAAATGGTTTAAAAAAAAACTTGTTTTTTATTCTCTACATGCGAAGAGTTTATAATGATATGGTAAAATAGGGAATATAGTTCATATAGGTATATATATAAAAATGTTTTTAAAAATTGTTTCTTATTGTTGTTGTTGAGGGTTTAGTTGTGTTTGTTTTTTTTTAAATCGGATCATTAATATAAAATGTTTTCTAATGTCAACTGAAGTGTTCTATAATATATTGTAGAATCTTCTATTTTTATTTCCTTTCTTAATCTATTATTCTAAATACTTTTTTAATGTTACAAAATATGATTTCTGATAAAATGAATTATACATTTTTGCAGAATAATATTAACTATTTGTAGAAAGTGATTTTTAAAATAATCATCATTAAAAAAGAGATTATAAGATTTATTTTAAGATAAACTATACCAAAAATTCTGGGTAAAATATTTAAGCTTTTTGTTCTGTCAAATTACTCTTTGGTCTAATCGTTTTTCATTTTATTTTAATTTTAGCTTGCAATATTTTGCCCTACTATTAATGTGGCTTACAAAACCAGTTTTAACTTAGGTTTAAAAACTCCATTAACTAATCCTAATTTCTAACACTCAAAACCCAAATGGACATCATCTCATTTCTGTCCGCTTTGTGAGTCTCTAACTGGCTTGGTCTTTGTCTTTTCATTTTTTTCACAATATTTTAGCGCCATTTGTTTGTTTATGCCGTGAAAGTGCAAAATGTAAACAATCAAAATGCCAACGCTCCAGCTAAAGGGGGGGATGGCGTAGGTGGGTGGGGCGTTACCAGCTTGCAACAGAAACACAACAACAACGAAAAAAATAACAGCAACATCAACAACAACAACAACATAAATACAAAAAAGGTAAAAGTATAAAAATATGATTTAATGGCAGCGATAAAACACGTGTGTATTTAAATATGCGCGCCTGGCGCCTGAGTAAACGTAATTTCCAGCAAAAGAGCTCTTGCACACTCGCACAACATACACACACACACACACCCAAACCCATAGACAGACAAAAAGAAACAACAAAGAAAATATTAAATTAAAAAGAAAAGAAAAACAACTATGCAGATGGTTGAGAAAAAAACACACACACAAAAAATAACGTAGAGGGGAGAAAATAGGGGTACTGGGCGCCAACTAAAATAAACGAAAAAAAATTAGAGCCCAAGCAGTGACTTGCAGATACCCTATATTAAGTTAAGGGTATTTAAATTGGCCTAGTTTACTTTTTTTTTTAGTTTAGATGCAAATAGTTTTCTATAAAGAACTAGTTAGGAAAAGAATGCAAAATATTTTAGAGTGAAAATATATTCTATTATATCTGGCAAAATTTTAAAATAAATTGAAATTTCCATAACACTAAGTAGGCGTGACTCAAATATGAAACAAATTTGAAATGCCAAATTTGAAATACCATAAAAAGATATTAACTAAATTTAATATTTTTAGGTTTTCGATTGACTTTCAACTAAATTTTTTCTATTTACAAAATGTTCTTATTTAAGATATTAATAAACAAAAAGATCCCCTTAATTATTAATAGTTATCTATATCTGCATACACTTCATAGATATGTTTTCCATTTATTATATCCTAATACATCCCTTCTCACCAAAATTCCAGGATATCAAAAAGTGTCAAATATAGTTTTTTTTTCTTTTGTTTGTTGCCTCCTTTTTTTCGTTTCTTTTCATATAATATACATTTTTTTCTTTATTTTGCAGCAGCAACAAAATTATGAAAATTGTACAAATAGCAAAGGTCTAAAGGCAAAAGAAGAAACTGTAAAAAAAAGGAGAAGGAAAACGGAACACTGTGGCAACATCAGCAGCCACTTTAGACAAATTCAAACAAATGGCTTGGTCGTGGAGATCATCGCAATGCTCTGAGGCTAAAAGGAACTGAAAGTGTTTACATGTGACGCGCCTTATAAAAATTAAACATTTAGTTTGCGGCTCTTTCTCTTTTCACCCCTCTCTTTGCACCATCTTTCTCCTCAATTGCCATCTGCCAGAGCGAATCTTGTTGTTGTTCTGGGTGGCCAGTGGGTTTCCCTCTTCTTATTTTTTTTTTTTTTTATTTTTTAACTGTATTTTCACACCTTTTGGCCCTCTTATTTGATGTGCGTCGAGTTGGAGGCGGGCATTAAAATCATTTTTATGACTCTCTAAAGCGGCGTACGCTTCAGATTAGTCGCCTGGCAACTTGCTGCCGCATAAATGAGGCAGACAATGTAACTATACTTCTCCTTCTTTCTCTCTCTATCTTTTTCTCTGTCTTTTTCTGATGAGAAACTAGACTGATTCGCTTCATTTGTTTGCACTTTGGCTGCAACGTCTTTGGTTTTATTGCCCCATCAAAAATGCTGATATAAATCTTAATTGCCGACCCAAATAAATAGACGCCAGCAACAGCAATAGCACCAGCATCTCTCTATGCATGTGAAGGCCTCAAAAATTGAACCATATACATACATATATAGAACCACTGGGAACTTTAGTAAATGTTGGAAGGGTACGTTCCAAAGCAAACATAATATTTATTCCGCTTTTTCTTTAAATTGCCATAAGCCAAAACTTGACAACCACAGAGCAATGACCTTAAAATTTCGATCAGTAACTGAATAAGAAAACAAAGGATTTATGTTTTCTTTTACAAATTTTATACTACAATTTATATGCATTTATCATTAAAAAAAATAACACATCTCTTTGGAAATGTTTTACCATATGAATTCAAAATTTTGGAACTACTTTTTTTTTTAAATGTTGATGATTAATTCAAAGATTATATTTTTCGTTTAGGGGCTTTTAATAATTTTATAATAAAAGTATTTCAGAACACTAATTTTACAATTTCTTTATTCCATATATGTTTCTTTAAGTTTGTTGCATGGCTGCTGCTGTTGTTGTTGCCACTTCACTTTCATGGTAAAACTCGTTAGCTATTTAGCATAAACACTTTCCAACCATGCGACAAGTTTGACCAACAGCGGCAACTGATAAGAACTACAGAACAAGGCAAGTTGCAGCCAAAGAAGTCATTAGGGAAACATTAAATTGACATTAATGTGGCAAGAAAGAGGAAGAGAGAGAGGTGCAGCGGAGTAGCTAAAGGCGCCTTCGGAATATCAACTGACCCTAGGGTCAATGGACGACAGTAAATCAAAATAGTAATCTATAAATTATAGCAAATGTAGTCGTATATAAACAAATCGTTCGAACTTGTACTGAGTATATATACATCTGCATATACATATATATATATGTATATATGTTTGTATATACAGTCGTAACAGTTACCCACTTTGGCAAAGGATATCGTAAATCACAAAAATATGGCTACTAAAAAGGCAGCAATGAAAATAGGACGAAGTGGCAATGCCCTAGGAATCGCAAGGGCACAGGAACACAAATCTATATATATTTTTTATATATTTAGTCTTTTATTTTAACTCTCTATTTCTTTTCACTTTCAATTCATGATGCATGATGATCTCAATGGCAATGATCTCTTGTCTCTGGTGGTAGCTCCCACGAAAAATGTTTTAAGATAGACCATCTGCCTTGGCTAAGACTAAGACTAGGTCTAGTTCCAGTGGTAGTCTTGCCTCAAGGTAGTCGCTGAACAATTGTGAACTCATAAATCTTTGTCTCTTTAGTTTTCAAGATTTTTATCTTAATTGAAACTCATTATAATATGCGTTTCCTACCAACTCTGGCCTATAAATACAACAAAAAGAAATAAAATAACGCAACTTGTGTTACAACCAAAACAACAAAAAAAAAAAAAAATAAGCAAAGAGAAAAAAAAAACAACACACAAACACAGCGATCGCTGTTGGCCCATTCATGGAGCCCCCTCACCCTTCCTTAAAATATAAAATATATATATATATATTGTATATATGTATATATTTTAAACTGAAACTCAAATAGCAACCGCAAAGCGCTGGCATCGAGATCGTGATCTCGTGGGTAGCTTTTTCACTTGGATCAGGGCAATAGCCGGTGTGCTGAGATCAGATCGCAATCAGCACCCACCGTTCGATGGTTTTTGGACCGCAAAGCCAATACCAATCCCGGCAAGAGCCCACCACCAATGAATTATTAATAATAAATAAATCATTATTAAAATCAAAATAATACGCAAATATGCATATTATAAGAAAATAAACTCACACACACACACACGGAGAGATACACACACATATGATGGCAAGTCTGTATCCAAAATCAGAGGCCAAAATCGAGATCGAAGCTCCAATTTGAATTTACTCTTGCTGCTCCACTGTATAACTGAGAGTGTATGTGTGTGTGAGTATCTGTGTGTATGCTTCTTTTCATGTTTACGCCACTTTCTCATATATACACACAAGTGGTTATAATGAATGATTTGTTGTTTTATAATAAACACGACGAGCAGCGGCCACAACGCCAACATCTTGAACGTCGCCGTCGCCGTCGCCGTCGTCGTCGTCATCGAAGTGACTATGACGTAGCCAAAGCTGAAACTCCAGGTCTCTGCTGGTCACTGTATCCATGGTTGATTCTCCCTTGCCCTCTTGGCTCCCTGGTACCCTTTCTTAACTCTCACTCATTCTGATTCTCAACTTAACTTGCCTCTTTTTGGCATGGCGCGTTTTCCTTGCATTTTGTTATAGTCATGTATTTGTGTGGTTATGTGTGTATGTTGTGTGTGTGTGTGTGTGTGTGTATGTGTGTGTTGTGGCAGGGTCGTGTTGTTGTTTTTATTAGGTATCAAAAACACCTTAAAACATGATTTTGCAACTGCCAAACGACGATGTCTGCACAGTGGAAAGAAAATTAAATGAAAACTAAATGAAAAAAAATTAATATAAATTGTAGATTTTAATATATAGATATATATGTATATATTTTATATAGAAAATATACATTTTTTTCTCACCGGCGGAACTACTATTTATAGAGGGTAATATATAATAGAGTTAGATCTGCTATAAAGTCTGATCTAATGCTTATAGAAAACAAATTTTCCTTGATTTTGTTTTAATAAATTATTGTTAACTATTTTATATTTAAGTGCTATCTGTTTTAAATGAATTGCTACCAAATAGTTGAAATTTAAAAAATTTGGTCATGAATAATACTTAAATATTGTAACAATATTTGAATAGTTCCATTTCTATATAATGAAACAGTTAAAAATTTGAAAAGTCTATGAAAATCTAAATTTGTATTGAATAGACTTTTGTAATTTTGTTGTTTTGTATTTTTTATGTAAATTTCTTTTATATATATATAGAAAATGTAGAAGTGAATATATCAATTTGCATATAAAAATACAAGAAAACTAAATATTGTTTCAATGTTTTTAGTATAAAAATTAAACGATATTTTGTTTGCTCTTCATTTTTATATGTGTGACCTTCTGTAAAGAAATATAAATATAAATTAAATATATATAAAAATAGGCCCATTGTAGTTGGCCAAAAATACAAAGAAAAACGAGCATATTGGTCTTCAACCTGCAGTCTTTTGGGCCTTGTGTCTGGGCCACTTTGTGTTGTCGTCCAACATGGTGCTTGGGCAGTCGTTGGACCGAGGACCGCCAAGGTGCTTATTAAATTCCTTATTTAAAAATACATTAAAAAATGCAAGAAGCTGCCCCAAAATAAAACGCAGCAAAAAGAAAGGATAGCCCAAAAGGCAATCATCGGAAAGGGGACAAGAGACCGGGGCCGGGGTATCATTTCCCATGTTCTTTTGCCGCTCCACAGATCGACATATCGAACGCATCCGCTGATTTGTTTTTGATTTTGCATTTTGCAAAAAATAATAAAAATGATTAAAAGCGCGTGTTGAAAGGTTTTCCCTCTATGAGTTGCCACATGCCATTTACATAATCATCATCATCATCATCATCGTGATGTTTTTTTTTTTTGTTGCTTCTATTTCTGTGGCTGGGGCATGAGTGCATGTGCCACTTGTGGCCTATTAATTGAATGTTGCATTTGAAATGTGTGTTAATGTTGTAGTGAATTTCTGATTTCTGATCCACAAAAATAAAATATGATGCAAAACCCATAGATTAACCTTGACTTGAAATTAACGTGACTGAGGCTTTTGTACGTGCGAACCACAATGACGATTGGGACTGAATCTAATTGTCCTTTATGACACTACCTGCTAAAGGACATCACAACCAAATACTGATAATTGCCGCCAGTTATGGGCACAGCAAGATGTCCAAATTGTTTCTTTCTATTTTAGGCAGAACTATGAGAGAAATATGAATTATGATCGTTACAAAACGTGTCAATTGCTCGTTTTTCAAGGTCATTCTATGACAAAAAAAAAGGTAGAGAGGAATGTGAGAAATGCAATATAATTCTGTACTCCTCTCTTTCTCTTCCTTTTCCTCTGTATTTTGCGATATTGATCTTCAGTGCATACATTTATCCAAAAAAAAAAAATTAGTCAAAACAAATTTGGACCATGGCAAATAAAGTAAAAAAAAAAAAAATAAAGGAACACTTTGGACTCACATGGCGAAACGAGCTCCAGTCGCAGGCAAATAAAGCAAAATTTGCGAATTTATGTTGAAATTTATCGATAATGACTTAAAAGCCTTCAGGACAATGATTTAATGCCCCAACCGTATTCACACATACACAAACTATCAACATATCAACATCGGCCTCAACCGGGAAAAAGGAGACGGAGTTGGAGACGGAGACGGAGACCAACGCCAACACCAACAGCAATACCAGATTCAGCTCCAACTCAAACCCAGGCTCAAGTAGGTTTTCAAATCTTAAACCATGTTTAGATACGATAACCATTTGAATTTCTTTTTTTTTTTTTGTATTATTAATTCTTTTTTCTGTTTTTATTTTGATCGATGATCGCTGGAAGTGTGCGCCGATTTATTTATGACTTGATTTCGGTTTCTTTTTTTTTATGTTTTACGATTATTTGTTTGATCTCTAATCAGATGCTCAGAGCAAATTGTTTTAAATGAAATTGTTCTCAGATAAAGATTTAAGTAAAGAAAATAAATCAGAAAAGTAAACTTTGATAATAAATGAGGACTAGAAGAAATATGAATATAAGATAAACAAAATCTTACTCTGACTTCTTTTCTTTTGGCTCAAATTAAAGGTTCAACTTCAACTTACCACACTGAATATCGTAAAAATGAATCACGTAAATTTATCTGATTGGAATAAAGGTAAACATCTTGAGATTCGCAGGTAAGAAAAGGTAACATTTGAAATATTTTTAAGATCCTATAAGAATACGAGAAGACTTCTTAAGCCATCTCGTTTTTGTTTGTGCTTATTAGAGACCTTTGCCAATTGTCAGTGCTATTGGAATACCATAAATATTATATAGCAATCAGATATTGTTATTGAGCAAATGTGGGAACACCCTGTATATCACTTTCGGTTATGGACAAGCATAATACATCATCCTCACTTCACTTTTGAAAGGGTTTCTTAGGCGGCAACGTTGTATAAATTTTCATTACGATCATCTTTGTTTTTATCAGAATCGATTGATTGAGCCACAGACACAGTATGTACCAATATATATATACGCATATTCTCATATTGAGAAACCTGTCCTTTTTCCCTAATTTTATCTCTCTCCTTCTCTCTTGCATCTTGCATTTAGTTCAACTTTAATTGTTTTTTAACCAGCTCCTTGCCATTGTGTTGGGTGCCAAAGTTGTAATTACCGATAGCCCAGTGAAATTTTGATTGATTTTAACCCTTGGTAAGGGCATACAAGGAGTGTGGTTAGCTGTGGCTGTGCCCTTCGGACATGCTCTGAAATGCAAAATTTATGTGGAACCCTTGACCACCTACATGAAAAGGTGATCGTAAATTTAACCAATTCTTTTTTTCTTTCTTTTTGGTTTATATTTTTGACAGTGTCGAAGGGTTGCGAATGAGTTTGTAATATGAATTTGGCTAACTCTTTGGAACCTCTCAAGGACTCAAAGAACTGGGATTGAGACCTGGAAGGAGCATCTACTGAACATAATTACATAATGGCGTAGTTAACTGTAATAAGCGAAACTTGTGCTCAACCGCCCGACGCGCTCAGTATGTGTCCTGGCAAAAAAGGATTCCTTTTTTTTGTTTTGTTTTTTTTTTCTTTACTTTTTCTTTGTTGTTGCTCTTTCTCAGCTCTTTTAGCCGCATGCCATAATTTACGTTTCTCATTCTCGTTGGCTTGGGCGGCTCTCTTGTTGCACAAATTGTAGTGCACTTTTGCTGCCACATGGCTGCTGCTGCAACAACAACAATTACTGACAACATCGCTGTTGCTGAGCATTATTAAAACTAAAGGTGACAAAAATTAGTAAACAAAGTGTTGAAAATTATGAGGCAGTCGGAGTGCTGGAAGGTGCAAGTCCAAACGACCATCCAAAGAAAATGAAGAGAAAACAAAAGCAAAGGAGCGAAGCGAAACGAATCCCGCAGGTGCAAGGGCAAAATCAGAGGAAGGGGCCAAATGTATAAGAATGGGTTAACTTGGCGAGCTACTGGTCTACTGGCCATGTTCATGGCTCTTCCTTCATGGTTGAGGGTAAGCTTGCTCAGGCTGATTAAATCGAATAGCAGCACTTAAATTGCTGGGGAAACTAATAAACTATATTGCTAAATGATTGATCGGAGCGATCAACTAGTTGGTGTTGCCATTCATATTAGCTTAATTGAAAGATGGTTTAAAGAAAAATTGGTTTGAAGAGTTGCAAATTAACGGAAAATTTGTTTCCACGAATTTAAGAATTATTTAAATATTATTTTTAAACTAATTTAAAATTTATGACTTTGTGAAAATGTCTATGAAAATAATATTTATTTAGTAACTTTTACTGAGAATCGAAATCTTCTATTTTTTTACATCATTTTGAACAGTAAATAATTTAATAATAAACATAAATAAATTTTACGAAGTTTTACAGAACAGTAAACTGAACTTTATATTTCAGTTTTTGGTTCTATTTTTTCTAATGGCTTTTCCCTTTATTATGTTATGTAATTGTTTCTTTATTTTGAAGAGTTTTCCTTAAACTGTTAAACAACTAGAAATTTTACCTAATTATATATATTTTTGCGAAAATAATTGTATGTATAATTTTAGAGGTGTTTATTTTCTGTCACTAAAAATACTTATTGGATTCGGTACTATAAATAATAATTTAAGTGATATATATCTGAATGTTATTGCTGGTTTTGAAGAATAAATAAAATATTAAATCAAACTAAGTTTTTTCTTGGAGAGTTTTGGTTTTATGTATTATTTTTTATTAAACATATTTGAGTAATAAATCCAAAGACTATGCCATTATGGAATTCTAAACGTTTCTAAATTTACTCTCCTCTCAATTTATTTGTTGTTTCTCTTCTTCAGAATTTTTTAAATATTTACCAATTTTTTTTTGTATAAAGATTCAATTATATCTTATTAAATACCGATAAAATTTTTATTTCGTAATTTATCATTGGTCACTGAATTATTATTTTTAAGTGTAATAAAATTTTAAAAATCAAAATTCAGCATTAATGATTAGAAAAAATTTCTTTAATTCATATTTTGGATTTCACTTTTGAAATAGGAAATTAGAATTAAATTTGAATAGTTCTTTTTTATTTGCCTTTAAAAAAAGGTTAAGAGGAATTAAGAAAAAACTTCAAGTATATAATAATAATAATAAATTTTTTAATAGACTTTTTCTTTATTTACAATTTGTCGTTAAACAAAAAATAATTAATTAAATTACCCAAGATATCAAAATATTTTTAAAGAAATTGATAAAAAAAATAGATTATTTAATAGATAACTTTAAAGAAGTTTAAAAAAAGAAGTTTAAAAAAATATAAATTATGGAAAATAAAATTAATTGTAAATATTTGTTTGTTCATTTGCTTTTGATATATCAATTGACCGACTCATCAGTTTATTAAATTTATTTCTTTAGGTGACATCCAATTGTCTTTTGTGTCTTTGATGCAGAACAGCTGGAGAAGCATTAGCTAACATATCACCAACAACAACAACAATAACAATAATAATAAACAATTTAATTGTCATATTACTGAATTGATTGTATAACTATGTGTATTAGTGTGTATATGAGGAACTGGCACTCAGTGGACACTCACTTTTGGTTGGATCTTCGGGACACTCACCTGCGATAGCCATCCAGGGGTAGAATGTGTGATTGCTGGCCTGGTGTAAACTGCTGGCAGCCGCTGTCTGTGCTGCAGCAGCTCCCGAGATGGTGCAATTGGCATTCCAGGCAGTGCCCGCCCCAGAGCCGACTCCAACACCGCTAGCTCCACTCTGACCGCCACCTCCAACGCCGCCGGCACTGACATTGCCACCTGCACTACTACCACGATGACTAACGGGACTGCCACCCGATGTGTCCAAGTAGCCGACGCGTGAATCTGGTGTGCAGGCGGATGGGCGTACGGGCATGCCGCCCGATGCATTATTCTGTCCATTGGCTGTGTTGCCACCATTTGAGCCATTTGAGGCATTGCCACCTGCACCACCACCACCGCCGCCACCACCTCCTGTGCCACCACCATTACCATTGCCACCACCCGTATTCCATATGTCTTTATAGCCATTGACCGAATCCGCTTTTATATTCAGACAATCCTGTTTATAGGCGCTGGCTCCATCGCCATAGATCTTATTGCAGGCAGCCGTGATACTCGCATCGTAGGGTGAATCCTGTGTGGTACGCTGCAGATGATGATTGGCATATGGGGACATACCCAACGATAATGGGAATCCTCTGTATGCGGCTGCCGCTGCACTGGCCGTCTGATCGTGATGACCGCCCGTGCCCATCGCCATCCCTGTGGCTTGATGCGGATGGCCATAGAAGCCGGAGGCCTGTTCAAAATATGAGTTCATGTTGCTGTTGGCGGTAAGAATTTTGGCGGCTGCTGCTTGGGCAGCTCGTTGATATTGGGTTCGATTGGTGGGGGAGGTTCTTGGTTAACCAGAGATTCAATTTGGATATAGCTGTTTTGCTAGTCTTGAGTTCAATCAATTGAATTCAATTCATAAATTGCATTTCACTTCACTAATTTGTAATATATTGCACACTCCATCAAATTTGTATAAAATAATTTTATTATTAATTTATTAGTTCTCACTTAAAGTTTCGTATACTTTGTTATTGGTATTTTGGTTTCGATTTTATTTAAAATTTTGATTAAATGTTTAGTTTTCCATTGCCAATTGCCACTAGCCACTGCATTTGTATGAAATTTTGCTCATTATTCAATTTTATTATTTTATATTAAATTTTCTTCTTTTTTCTGTGTGTTTGGTTAAACTATCAGCAAGGCTCGTAAAAGCAATTGCCTTTACGATTATGATTATTTTATTGTTATTACAATTATTAATATTATTATTTTTATGGCTGCTGTTGCCGCTGACCGAACGACCGACGAGCGATGGCGATGGCTACGAGCGCGCGTTTGCCAACAAACTGACAGAGCGACTCAAAAAATTTTCCAAAAATTTTCTTTTTTTTTATCTCAAATTCAAAATCAAATTCGAATTGGTGTTACAGTTGTAGAGAGTATACCGATATATATTCACTATATTCACATTGAATAATAACACTCACATTCACGATTAAACGCGTGCTGGCCAGGGCCATTCAAAGTCGTCAACATTCAAGCGCGAGAAGATGGAGCGAACAATGCCAATAACAATAATGCCGCTGATAATGTGGATAATAAAACAAAGCGCGCGCCTGTTATCCAAGCCGTTGCCATCGAACGAATGTGGCCAGCAAATCGCCGTTGGTTGTGTTTTGACTGAGCCTCAACTAAACTGAACGTTTGCCGTTGCCCGTTGAAGTTGTTGTTGCTGCTGTTGCTGTTGTTGCTGTTTGCTGCTGTTGCTGTTGCTGCTGCTGCTGCCGCTGCTGCTGCTGCTGGTTTTCTGCTGCCTCGTGTATAGAGCTCCCCCCGTTTAGGATAGTATGGGCAGAGACGAGACCCAGAGGAATGGTATGAAACAGCAGCCAAAACAGAGAGTCGAATTGAGCAAAAACTGAAACAGAATGAGATAGAGTGAGTTTTTTTTCATTTTTGTTGTTTTATTTTGTATACTCTCACCACTACCACCTACTGATAAGGGCCACTCGAGTTCTCTCTTTCTTGCTGAGAAATGAACTCCATGCGTTCATTTTATGCTCTCAAACATGTTTGAGCGTTTATATTTTGAGGGTGGGTGTCTCTCACTTTCTCACTCTCTGTTGGTCTCTCTCTATGCCAGTGTGTGTGTTCACTCAAGTTACGAGAATTCGGAAAATCTGCTATAGCTCTGCTTCGCTGCTTTGGCCTCTGCCTCAATGCCTGGGTATCTCAGCGTGGAAATTCATCATGGAGGAGGGCTGATTTTTCTTATAGGCCAGGCCGACAGCAGAGCACAAATTGAGCGAACACTCAGTACAAAAAATGGCACTCAATTTGGCAACGGCTGAAGCAAATGTTGCCAGTTGCCAGTCGCCGTCAGTCGGCCGTTGCACATGCACAGATACAGATACATTCCACCTTTATGCCACTCTCATGAATACATTTTGATTGCCTGCAGATGTTGCAGTTCTTTTGCGCCGCATTTTGGCGTGAGAGTCACGAAATCTAGTTTGTTTTTGTTTATGCAGTGCAAGTTGGGGGTGTTTCCTTCTCAATAAATCAATTCTACACACAATTATACATATTTACGACCAAATACTAACAATCAACTAAATCATATTCCATGTGAATATGCAACTCAATATCTTTTGTATTTTTCGGTTAATGATTAACACTAATATCTTGGACTACTAAATTAAAATTTCTAAAATATATTTTAAATTATTTGTTTCCATCCAGTGGGAGAGATACTATTTATCTTGAAAATAATACGGCTTAATAATAAGTAAGAATTAATAGGGGACACGTTTATTAAAATTTTTTTTGTATTTTATGTTGAAAATATTGTTTATACTAGAGTAAAACAATTTTTGTTACGTACATCTTCATTTTATTATCTTTATGTTATTTGGGATTTTTGGATAAATTCAAAGTATTTTTTATATTATAAGACCAAATAATATAGATTTTATTCATTATATTTTCTAAAGAAAAAGAGGAATTTTAGATTATAGTTGGTTCACTTGGCAGATAAACAAATATGTATAATAATATAAAACTTATACAATGTAATATAAACAAATAGTTTATATAAAATGTATTTGTTTGTATATACTGTATGCAAACTAGAACTAACTAAAATTAACTAAAAGAAAAACTAAAAAGAACTTTAATTTGTATGCATATTTGTGTTATTAAATGGAGCAATTATCTAAACAAATATAATGAATATTAAATAAATATAGTCAATTAAATATAAAAGGAACTCTTTTTCGTTCCTTTCGGTAAAATTTATTAATACTTAAATTATATTATTACGAAGGCTAACATTGTTTAGTTTAGTTTCTCTTATATTTAACTATACTTTCCTTTTTGACAGAATAATAATAAATGGCATATTTGTTCAATCTTAAGTATTTATCAAATAAATCAATTATCAGCCATGAGTAAAATATTATATGAGGAACATGAACTAAAACTTTAATAATTCACTGCATTGATATAAAGAAATGATTAATTTATAATAAAAGATAAAACTAGTTTAATAATTTCATTTCATTTCTAATACAAAGAAGTTTATTTTCTTTTGTGGTTAACCGATTTCTTTATTTTAATTTATTATTGAATTGCAAACATTTAATGTTTCAAATTTGATATTAATGTGAAAGCAAATACAAGTCAGAATTGATGATAATAAATTCATATGCATAATGCAAATAGATCGGGTATGGCAATTCGGAGCGCCATTCACGAAACTTTTGCAAATATTTGTCAAAGTTTCCACATTCACACAAACGGCTCGTAGATTAAACCAAAAACCGACAACGAACAAACAAAGTTGCTTGCCACAAGTGTTTGCAAAATAAACTTATTATAAGAAGAAATTTACTTTTCCCTCTCACATGTGTGTGTGTGTGTGTGTGTGTGTGTATGTGGGTGGGTGGTCTCTGGGAGACAAAAAGACAGACGCCTTAGTGGCAGTCGCCATTCGCATTGCCGCCTGTCTGTAAAATCAACAACAAGCCAAAGATACAAAAACTTGCACAAAGCGCACGGATGTCCACAAACACACACACATACACACACACCACTAATATATGTATATACACGCACACACACACAGAGACAAGCAAATCGGAGTCGCGGCGACATTCTCCAAATATGCGACGACCAACAAACAGCAGCAGCAGCAGCAGCCAAGGAACCGGCAAAGGAGCGACAAGAAGGCGGAAAACAGGGCAAAAAGTAAACCAAGAACCAAACGAAACGTAAAAAGCAAACGAAAAGTAAAAATCGCAGTCGCAACTGCAAACTAAATATCATCAAGCTGTCAGGGTGCGGGGGAATTGAGCTGCCAAGGGCAAGGGCAAGGGGGAGCTGAGGACGACAGACAAAATAGCCTCATAACCATTTGAAGCCATTCGAAGGCGCATAAAAGGATCACAACAATCGCCGAAATGAGCCATAATGAGCTCGTAAAAATTTTGCTACCTAATATACTCGGGAATCTTACGAGTATATTCAAACTTGCTACATTACGAGTAAGGGGGTGGATGGGAATAAGGGGAACTCCTGTTCTTATTATGGTTGCCTCTCTTATAGGATGCCGGCAGGAGTTTTTGCCTTTTCATACCAAGTTCTGTGTTTGGGAGTTCTTGGCATTGCTGCGGCAAGTTGAAATGTGGTAAGAGTTTTTGCAGTATTTTATATTGGTTTTTTAAGTAAAGGAACAATCTATGCAGTCCTTTATGAAATTTCATATAAATTTTAATTGAATTGCACTTAAAAAGTAATTTAAACAACATTTATTAATTACGTTTGGCTTGACTAATTGGTTATATTTAGATATGACTAAAGCAAACTTACCTGTCTGAGTATTTATTAAATTATCTCGGTTTGGGCATTTCAGTTTTGGTTTCTACATTTGGCATACATTCAATTTTAGTTTGGGTTATCCGAAAATTCAAGAAGATAAGTTCCGCTTTTTTGTATAGGTCAATTTTCTATATTGATATCAAAGGATTCATTTTTTCTAAATTAAATATAATTGAGTTGCCTTTTTAATAAAAAAATCCTCCAATTAAGAATCATTGAAAACATCCTAAAAAGATTTTCATTATCTAATTGACTTATTACAGATTAATATTGGCTATTACACTTCCCAATAAAAATACAATTTTTATCTAAAAGATTTGCTTTGTCCCATTCCAATATATTCCAATATTTTATGATCTTACCTTCTCGGTATACATTGTATCTACATAGTAACATCCACTTCAAGATACTCCATTACCAATAATCAAACACCATTCCCAATGCCAATAGATCATTCAATTTGCTCATTTGGCGGCCAATAAAGTTGTCGGCAAACACATGATGGGCGGACGCTTCAAAGGCAAAAGAATTCAAATCTTATAGGTGAAGCTATTGACTTTGAAAAACTGAACGATTGGTATAATAAATCGAGAGAGCAGCGATAAAAGCGCCCTTCAAAAAAAAAGAAGAAAACACAACACCAACATCCAACAGGTGCCGAATACGAGTAAGAGACAAGCGCCAGCAGCTACAAAAATTCCCCAAAAAAAAAAATATCTTAATAGACCAGACGTTTATATATATAAATATATATATATATATATGTACATAGTATGTACCTATAGATAAACAAAGACAAGTGCAACCGATCCCAACTCGTAATCGCCATTCAATGATTGCTTGTTTCTCTTTGTAAATAAAACCCCGCCACACTGTTTGCCGTTTGATCTCACAAGGGATGGAAGGGAGGTATGGTAGTGAAAGGGGGGAGGTATAGTAGTGGTCTTTTGATGTTTGTTTGGCGTCAGCGTCGGTGCTTCCAGCTGCCAAATTGCTGCTTTATTAGCTGCGTAAGTGGCGGAGCCAACACCCACACCCATTCCCATACCCAAAGCAGAGCGGCGGCGTCTCCCGTTGCGGCCAAGACATGTGTGCAATCCGCGCCAACGTTTATTTTTTGAGCGATTAGAGCCAATTAAACAGCAGGAGAAAGAGTAGGAGCTGAATGGTAGGAGTGGTAATTAAATTACTTGGCTAATTGCCTGGCACCGCTCTAAAAAATAAAGTCATTCGCACTTGACAGCTAAATTCCCATACATCAACTGAAGTCAGATCGGCCTTAAGCCCAAATGGCCAGTAGCACTCTTGGCCAACAGTCTGAGCAGCGGCTAAGAAGGGAAATGCAAAAAATTATAGCTTTGTATGCAAATTCTGGTTATCAGATATGAAAACAGAATTGGCTAAAGAATAGGGAAGAAATATTTACTTACTCTTTCTTTTGGTTTGTTTAAGTTGTTTTCATTTCGAAAAATAATCATATTTTCTATGAGGCTTAATGGTATTTATTTTTATGTACAAGATCTTATTAACGTATTGGCAAGTTTTTGAGTTTTTAGTTTTGTTTGATTAAATCAAATTCATTTAATTAATATTAAGTAAACGACATGTTGTTACATGATTGTTTTTATACTCTTGCAAAAAATTTAATTACAAATTTTCCAAGCACCCAAAAAGGATTATTATATATTCCTAATCAGAACAAGTAATTATGCCAGTTGAGCAGAATTTTTATAAATTATAACTTTTAAACCTTAGACTCTTAAAATCTGAAATATCTGAAAATGTTAGAAAATATTGAAGAAGAGTGAAATATTTTGTATTATTCATTTTCTACAATTATATTGTACATATAATATCAGATACATAATTTCATATATATTTTATATATTTTTTCATTATTTGTTTTTTAATTATGCTTTTTCTTTTCTGTTTACCCTTTTCTACTCTAAGACGTTTTTTGATATGTGTTTAAATCTTCTATTTTCATTCCAAATTGAATCTAAATAAACTATGTTGAGATATTGAAATGCCTTCAAACTAATTTCTGTACTCTCTTTCTATATAATACTAATAAGTCTGAGTAAAATATCCATATCTCCGACCGACTTTTGTGGCAAGTTTTTGCATCCTTTTAAAATAGAATCATATTAAAGAATTTGCATGAAAAAATGAATTAAAATCTGTTCACTATATTAACGCGGAGTTGCCTCCACAAATAATATAATAAAGGGCAACACACACACACACACACAATGAGAGAGGGTGCGAGAGAGGGGTTAGGGGTAAGTGAAACTATTGCGCACTTCCCTTTGCAATTTGAATAGCTGGGTTGCATGGCCATAATGTACGCATGGATTAACCAATTACATTGCAATTTTAATTTGCAGGCTGGTGAAATTTTATTGCGAAATTGCCGGGCACAAAAATGAAATCGCCGCGCCACGAATATGGAACGCATTGATAAGGAAATCCTGAGGGCGAGCATTGAATGGGCCTCCATTATGAGCGGACAAAAGAGAGCACAGAGGAGAACAGAGGAGGAGGAGCAGCAGCAGCAGCAGAAAAGAAAAACACACAAAACAAAAAAAAAAAAAAAAGAAACCGACACACACATACACACAAATAGAGCGAGGGAATGCAATGGAAAGCAGAAAATGCAAAATGCAATCCAACGGATTTAAGTTCTTTATTAACACTTCATAAATCATAGCAGGGCTGTTGGTGGAGGAAGGGAAGGGGAGTGAGGTTGAATGTGGACAACAATGTCAGTGGAAAGAGGGAGGGGGGAGAGGGAGTGGGGGGGAAATGGAAGTGGCCATCATAAAACTAGCGCCAGTGCCCAGTGGTCACAGTACTGTAAATGTTTGTCCATTCATCCATTTATCCATCTATCCATTTATTCATTCATCCATCCATCCATCTGAATGACTGTCCCACTGTCGGACACTATCTGCCACATTGCGACAGTGTCAAGCATAAATCCTCATCATAATTCAAGGCATTGATCATCGCTGCCACTGCCACTGGCACCACATTGCCAATCCATATACACCACCCCGCACCACCAGGCCACCCTTCCACCATCCATGGGAGACGAGCAAAAAATGACAAATTGTTTGGCGCTCGATTGGCGCAGGAATTGGACACTGTCGCCGCATGTGGAAAAGCATTTGGTGTGGTTGGCCTAAAGTTGCCACTGGCACATGTGGCGCCTCTACATTTGCACGTGCATTATGCACAGAGAGAGAGAAGGAGAGAGAAAAGTGCAACATGAACAATAAAATACTCGTAAAATGCAGCACAACCAAAACAAAAGGCTAGCGAATAAAAAAAAGTTTTCCTGTTTCATTTTAAAATGTAAGTTTATTATTGTTTTTGTGTGACAAGATAAGGTAAAAGTCATAAAATTTTATTATGTATTTATGCATTAAACATTCTGCATTATGAATTTAATACGGAATTATAAATATTTGCGGATTTAAACTTAACACCGATTTGTGTGCCAAAGTCAAGCCAAATGTATGAGCACCTGTATCTACGTGTAGACAACATTTAACTGATAGTTGTATCTACATATATATTCCAATTGAATTGAATTGAGCAACTATTTAAACGGAATTTCAATTAAAGAGAATATAAATTGTTCTATTAATTTTATAATATTATGTATTAACTTATCAAATTTAAAACTTAAGTAAAGCTAACAAATCTATTCATTTATTTGTGGATATTTTAAAAATACTTAGATTAAAGTTTAGCTAAAGAAAAAAAGGTTTGTCTTTTCTTATTAGACATATTTTCTTTAAATTAATTTTCTGTATGTACAAAATTTTTTAAGACGAAACTTTACAACAATTTATTTGAAGGCTAAAACATTTCTTGCTTCATTTATGAGAAACCAAACTTTTTGTTTAATAATTTTATAAATTTTTTAAAAGATTTCATAGGAATTTCTTTTGATTTTTTTTATAGAAAAATACTTAACAAACGTATTGGAATGGTTGAGAAGACGAAGAAGGATTTTGTTAAGGCAAAATCAGAAGCCAAAGAAGTTGTTGATGAGGCAAGACATTGGATACAAATTTTCCAATTAAGCAAAACACGTTTTCTAACGATTATTTTATACAATCGAAACGAACGAACGTAGCCAATTAAGACTATCAACGACTGCAAAAGCAAATGCATATAGCAAATAAAGACAAATGATTGTTGTAAATAGAGGGGATTGGTTAAGGAACGTAAGGAGGGAGGGAGTCCACATCGTTTGATTTTGATGAATTAATGAATAAGTTGACGTGCCACCAAGTCAGCTGACGCATGGTACAGAGAGAGAAGCAATTGGAAACGACAGCTAACTGTCAAATGGATGTGCAACAATTGGGCGTGCATTCGTTAAGAGTTGGTGCCACCAACGTTGCAGGTAAATAACAATGAAATAGTGTTAGTGTTGTGAGTGTAGGTGGAAAATTGTAGGGGCGTGGGCATATGCGTTACCTGCCCCAAAAGACCGCTGAACAAGCCACTCGGTGGCTAGTATTCATTTTAAAGATTGCATTTGTGCGATTTGACGGAGTGGAGAGAGTTACAACTAGGGGCGCCTCCGTCTATGAGTGGCAACAATTGTTCTTGGTGATTTTCATTTATATGCCAAGCATTTCCACAACTCAAATTTGCACACAAAGTGGCAATTTAGCCCAAAAACCGTTTGCCAGCGTCTTTTTATGGCTCCGGTGATGGACTGAGCCTACTTCTTGTTTCTTTATGGTGGGCACAATGTGGTTGGTCGGATGTGGATGTGGATGACTCTGAGTCGACAGCCGGCAACGGGCGCATAATTGAATTGGAGCGTTTCTTCAAATGAACGTCAATTAAAAATGCATCATAACCGCCCCCAGCGCCATTTCATAAATGTTGGCTTAATTTATTCGTTCAGCTGTATTTGTTGTTGGCCATAAAGCAAACCAGTCCCAGCCAAGTTAGTGTGCAAAACTTGAACCTGGACAACGGCAGCCACTAATAGTTGCGTATTAGCCAGTATTAGTTGGCATTTTGTGTGTGTGTGTATGTGTTGCATGCCCCAAAGACGAGTTGCTCCTCTCTTTGATCAAATGGTCGTTCAGATCGCTTTGATAGACACGCCAAATGCATCTAAAGAGATAATTTGCCATGGAAAAAACCGTCTCAAATGAAGTAAATTGATTAGAATTCGTAGGTAGAAGCCATCTAATTAGAAATAAATGCTTTTGCTGGTTATGAATCAATACGAATAACTCGTTGATGGTGGACAAATTGTATTTAATTATCAGTTTGAGACTGATATTGTTCGGAATGTATTATTCCTTAGGGGTAAATATGAACTGAAAACTGCTAGAGAAAATATCAAATTAATAACGAAAAACATAAATAATTGTATCAGCATTTATTTCATTCATTGTTCTTTCATTTAACAATTAATTAATAATTAGAAATTATGTGTACAAATTTTTATTGTAAGTTGCTGTTATAATTATTATTATAAGATCAATTGAAAAGATTATGTCTTAATATTGGTATTTAATTCCTTATTAAATTAATTGTTAATTCAATTTTGAACTTGCAGTTTCTTTTACTTATTTATTACTTTAAGATTAAAGACTATGCAGATTAAACTGAATTATATTATATTCTTCCCCTTTTAGGTGATTGGCAATTCAATCTGAAATCGGATTTTGAATCTAGAAATTTAAATAAAGAAAATATATATTTTCTGTAAAACAAATGAATTGAGAAACTAATATTTTCAGCTTTGTATAGAGTAAAACAATCTAATAAAATAATAAAAAAGATATTTAACTGATTTTAAAAATTTTTGTTTCATTAATTTTCCAAACATCCTGAAATGTAAAGTTGATCTGATAAGCTGCAATATTCCCTTCGTTATTTTAATTTTATAACAAAATTTTAAATAAAGACTTATTAAGGATATTTGTCTTTAAAAGACGGTATCAAGTTAAAATTTTTAATAAATTTACATAAAATAAAATAATAAAAAAATTAGAATAAAATAAATAGAATCAAACTGGCTAATCAAACAATATACTCCACTGATTTAGCTTATTTTCTTCTATTGTATTGCTAATTGATTACTCATTCTCTTAATAAATATTTTTACCGAATGATGATTATAATAAACTTTTCAAGTGCTTAGTAGTTTTCGTCACTTACACCCCCGCACTTTTCTCCCTGTCTATCTCCCATGAGGAAAACACATAAAGTAAAAAGGGAAAGTCTGCAACTATTTAACAAGTTTTCCTTTACCTTAGCTACTTACCCTTGCCCATGTCCATGCCCACACCTCGACCCTTGGGCCTCAGCTTCGGGTGCAACAATCATCATCGCCTTGGCGTGTTTGTGTGCAAAGCAGTCATAAAAATTACAATAAACAATCATCATTTCGATCCGTTTACACCCACTTTGCACGTTTTCGCAAAAGAGCTAGAGCTAGAGTGCTGGAAAGTGGAAAAAGGATTCCATTTCCACATCCACGTAATAATGTTAGGTAGGCGGTCTCAGCTAACCAGCAGCTGGTTAGAGTTAGGCCAACAAGTTGGCAAAAACCGTGAGGTATCGCAGTCAACAAAAGTGCTCAATTAGTCGCCTTGCCTCCGGGCCTAAAAGGACCTTGCAGCCATTTACCCAAAGGCGGGAGAAAGAAGGGCAGAGAAAAATGAAAGAGAGAGAGAGAGAGGGGACTGCCAATTGTTTGATGAATTGTGGCAAGAAGTCAAGGGTTCATTGGCTGGATTAGTAGGTAAGTGCAACTGTAATTGTAATGTCTTCATTATTTTTCTTGGTCAGGCCATCTCTCTTTTGTCTTACCTTTTGGCCAATTTGCATAAGTAGGCGGTTTGTTTTCACCCAATTTTCTTCTCGCTATTGAGAGACCACAATTGATTTTTGACCTTGTAATAATGAGTTGGCAGTTGAGCCAGGTTAGCATAGGATTAAGTCATCATGTGAATGGGAAAATATTTCTTACATAATCCCTACAAATGATTTTTTTCTTTCTACCATTTATTAACTATATGATTTATTAGATCAACTTGTTGCCACTTGTTTTTGTTGGTCTCCATATGTCACACACAATATTCGTTTGCCCAAAATGAAATCATTTAAATAATCGTAAAAATGAAATTTTATTAGGTTTGCCCACTTTTGTGAGGTCGTAAAAAGTGAATCCGGTCGGTCGGTCTGTCGGGCAATTAAATGCTACAGAACAAAAACAAGATGGAATGGCATTTTAACAACTATATAAACAAATTGCGGTTAATACCAGCAGCCAAATTTTATGGCCCTTTTACGACTTGACGCCACATCCACTTATAGGCAGCAACTGTTTCAATTTGAGATTCACTCAGAGCGATCCCTTGACATCCGTTTTGAGTGTCCTGCACATGATCCTGAGTATTGTGTTCATTTCTCGCTTCTCCTTTTTGCCACTCAATCGGAGTCTGAGTTAGAGTCTGAGTGGAAGTCTGAGTCGAAGAGAATGACTGAGACTGGGGAACTAAGGCAACTGGTATGGATTTTACGACTTTTTTACGATCTGTTAGTGTGACATGATGACAATCAATATAAAAGACATAAAAACCCAAGTTCCGTGACGTATGCCATAAGTATTGTGATGCCCTCTCCCATACTCATACTTATACTCTTCTGCCCTATTACCGGTGGCATTTATATTTGTATCTGTATCCATCAGATGCTACTGATGCCTCATAGACAGTTTCAGCATCAGCATCATTACTTTTATGAGGTGCCTCGGATGTTGCCGCAGTTAGTTTGATGTTCATGATGTTGATGATGCTTGAGGAAATGGTGGTAAAATTTTATTTGAAATGCATTTTGAATCTTGCATATGGGATACATTTGATGGCATTTTAACGATTTGTTTTGACGTCAGATTTGTCCAAAAGTATCTTAAAGCTATTTGCCCTTTTGATTTAGTTTCTTAGACGGATAATTTCTGTCATGGTCATTGAGTTTTATATTTTTGCATAGTAAACAGAAAAATGTAAGAAATTATTGAAAACAAGCAAAAAATGATAAAAATTCTATATTAAATAAATTCTATAAAATATCTTTAAGATAATAATGGAATATCTAATGTTTTTAAGTGCATTCATTTATATTTGTTCCATAGTCAATGGTTTAGATTACATAAATAGAATTCTCAGAGACATCTTCTCCCTTGTCGCCCATTCGAAATCGTGAAATGTTTCAATTGTTAGTGATCATTTTTCAAAATGGATGTCGGTTCGTTAAACCGATCTTTTGAATTGAAACATATGTGTGACGTCTGTACTTGAGCCTTTTCATTCGCTCGAGTGCCTAAAGAAAGAGTGAGAGAGGAGGAGAGGGAAAGAGCAGAAATGAGGCGGATGCAACTGAAGTGTTTCTTTTTTCATGCAACTGCCACTGCCTCTCTCCCCATCTGCATAATTGTATGTACTATACTATATGCGGTTACATTAAATCATCTGCTTCTAGTAAATCATGTCTTAAGCAAGGCAAATGGAGGCATGACAACAAGTACAGTACTCCCTCTGAAATGTTCAATTTAAACAAGAATATTGAATATATAAATGTATACAGATTAGCACCCACTTGAGAGACCAATCAAAGTCAAAAGATTTATGGAATCAATGCCAGGCGCCTCTCATTGACAGTACAACACAAATACAAATAGTTATACAAGAATAACAACAACAACTAGAATTCCTTTTTGCAAATTCATAAATCATACACATTTTCATATTTGGCAATTTCAACAACAAGCATTGTGGCCCAAAAGAGAAAGTTATTGGCCCTTTTGTTTTGCCTTGGGCATTGGCCATGCCGGTGGTTTTGTTATCAGATGCTCGAGGGCGCGATCACCACAGCATCCCATCTCTCTGTCCCAGTCCCAGTTTCATTCTCCGATCCCTCTCTGTCTCTCTCTCTCTCTCCCACCACCACCACAAAAATAAAAAGAAGAAGGCAACTTTGGCAATTTTACAGGGATTTTTCAATTCCACCGTGTAACGAGCTAAGGCCAGACAAAAACAGCAGAGATCGGTATTCCGATTTTGTGTAACTGAAATATATTTTTATGATTTATTACCCTGGCGGCAATAATCGAGCTGGAACTCGAGAACAATGGCCAAAAAGATATTCGTATCTGTGTGTCCTTTATAGGGATCGTTCTCTAAATTCATATACATTGAAAACTATTCTCTGCCAAGAGTCACAACAAATCTACTAAAAATTTGTAGAAAAAAAAATTGTATAAAATAAAAAGTCTTTCTCCTTGAACATTTTTTACGCTCATTTTTTTCAAGGCTGAAGGACATGTTGAAAGGCAGCTTCATTCCACCATATTGCTGGATTTTGGTTATTATTCCTGTCCCGAATGGAATATTTTTTTTATGACACATTTTTATGATTTATGAATTGCTTTGGTTTCTAGTCGAGACAGTTTAACACCGATCGCCTATTTATCGAATTTATCATTGTCGAGACCGACCTTCAGAGCAAAAAAATACATAAAAACGATTAACAACCTCGACCTCACAATCTTTAACCAAAATTGGGCGTTACGATATGACTTATGTGGAAATTGAGGGTAATTAGTTGACAAAAATAGGCGCTAAATAATCCAAGAGTTTTTAGTCTGATGTTAGAGCAAAAAAGTAGACTTTTAATTTTAAGAAGTTGATTTAAATGTTCTTCTAGACTTACACTTACACTAAAATATTTGTTTTCTTGACTTAAAATTTAAAATATCTAGCTTAATAGATAATTGTTAATATTTACTATAATTTTTGATAAAAAGGAACATAAATGCTCGCAGTTTTTTATTCTAATGCAATTTTCTACACAATTCAATCAAAAATGGATAATAAAATTATGAAGAAAATGATATGAAAAATTTAGTTTTATTTAGAAAAGTTTAGAAAATAGAAAATGCTAGATTATTCTACTGAATTTATACTTTATTGAATTAATCTTGTTATATATCTTGTATAATTGTTTAAATAATTATATTTTCAACAACTTTCAACTATAGATTGACAAGTGGTTCTTTAAATTTACCGGAAATTATAAAAGAGTTTTCAAAAACGAAAGCCAATGAATTTATTGTAGAATAGAAAACTAAATTTAATAATTTTATAGCTGAGTTAAAGCAGCTAAATACGTACAGTTAAAATATGTTGTTCTTAAACAATTACCCAATCAGCCAAACTACAGTAGAATTTTTAATATATATTTTTATATATTTTTATATAATTCTTAGCCGCAGATTTTTGAGACATAAGTAGTTAAGATATTTCCATGAGCAAACTTTAACTTAAGTGAGAACTCTCTTCTCCATTTTAGTTATTAATTAAAGTAAGTAATTTTAAAAGTCCCAGAAATAGTTGATATTTAAGCGTTTTTCTTTTTGGGCCATATCAGTTCTGTTGAGTATCTTTCTCACCGTTTGGCAAACGGTGGAGCTAAAAGTGCCGTTAATGCAAAAACTCTTTGGTGAACAATAAAAATTTAAAATTATTTAGCCGTCAAGTCGACATCGGCATTGGCTCCAGCAGCGGCATCGTTGTTCTAAAAATCTTCAGTGTTTACATAACAAAAACAATTGAGATCATAACAATAAAATCAAATTCGAAAATTTTGTGGAGAGCTGCGGCAATGGGTGATGGGTAGTGACGGGATTAGGGGGATGTCGGTATGACTGGATGACGGTCTATGGGCAATGGGCAACCAGTTGCGTCAGAGCAGTTTTAGCCACAAAACGACTCGAGCTGCTATGTGAGAAAATTTTCTGCACAAGCCAAAAATATAAAGGTAAATGGCAAATGGTAAATGGTAGATGGGTAAAATGGTAAACGGGTGAAATGCTTAAGAAAATCAACTCAACGAGCAAGCAAAGCCACAAAAACAACGCAAACAACTGCACTTTTCGGCAACTGCTCCAAAGACAGTGAAACGAAATGGCCATAAACTTAATACCAACTTGCCCCAAAGGGAGGGGGCAGATACCAAGCATGAAGAAGCAAACAGAGAGAGAGAGAGAGAGAGACAGAAGAAGAGATACCCAACTAACCAGTTCGACAAAGCGAACTCCGAACTTAATCGAAACATCAAAGGCAACATCAGGCAAGAGGACAGAGGGAGGAAAGTCAGTCATAGCCGGAGTCAGAGCCAAAGACAAGCAAAGGAAAAAGAACAAAAATGCCAAAAGAAAGAAAAGAAAAAAACAATGCCAAAAACCAGAAACTTATTAAAAACAACAAGTGCAATCCAGTTGGGTCATACCAAAGAGGGTGATTGTGCGGGGCAGCGGAACAATTGGGGGATGGGAGGCTGATTGTCGCGTGTGGCTATAAGAGATTTGAAATGGAACGTTAGTTTAGATTGATATTGCGATTGAGATACTCTGATTCCATCAAACTGCAAGTATAACAATCTTATCCAATTGCTTATTTCTATATAAATGTTTTTCGCGTTTGGACAATCGATGTAAAAGTCAAGAAAAACCATAAAATCATTTTAAATAATATTGTTTTTTCTTGGACTTAAGACAAGTCATTTATTATTGTTTATAAATATTTTTATTTTTTCCATGATTTTTAAATATTTAATTATTTTTTTTACTTCAACTTAACTTTGAAAGTGTATATATAACTCAGTCAAATTTTACATAATTTCAAAAAGATATGGATTTAGTTGCATCTCTTTTACACACCATTTTATTAAAATTAAATTGCATTATGCGAATTATTTAATAGCGGCAACACTGTTCAAAATATCAAAAATTGGGATAAAAATTATTTTCTTCTGAGTTTTTAATGTCATAAAAAGCTACGTAAGTTGGCAACATTTATATTTTTTTTATAGTTGGGGGATATGAAAATCATGAAGCTTATTTATTGTTTTCTACATAAAGAATATTGCAACCTGCCTTAAAGATTTATTTTACCAACCTTTAGTCAGAGGAAAATTTTAGGAAGGACAGTGGAACGATAAAAATTCATGACATCTATCAATATAATTTTTAACAATATTAAAGTCGACTACTTTTTAAAATCTTAGTAGACTTTTCAATGACTTTTATAATATAATCATTCACTTTGCGTGTCTCTTGGTCTTGTTGCTTTTGAATTCAGGAGAAAACCAGTTGATTTGGATGAGCATCGCGTGCTGCACATTGCAACAAAATGAGAAGTAGAAATTCAAGCAAAATACAGGTATCAGTTGACTTAACCTGCTCGGCCATCTCATATGTGCATCCAGAGATCCACCATTGGCCTCCAGTTCCTCTCTTTACCCCGTCACCTGATTACGATTGGTGGTTCTTGGGTTTGTTGAAAGCGCATTACGTTGAAAGATGATTTTCATGTTTTTTCCCCTTCATCGGCCCTTGGCCACTTTTGCCCTTGTGCCCCTCGATTTTCAATCCCCACTTTCGCCAGTTGCAAGGAAGATTTCCTTACCCTCTGTTTCTGTTGCAAACGATGCTTAAAGTAATTTTGTTGTCTTAACCGCGTTTACTTCTCTCTCTTTTACTGACATCTTGATGTTTTGATTGCTCCGATTTTGAATGGAATCGCTTGACTTTATAGCATCACCCGCACTTGAGTTTTATTTTTATGAGCTATTCCCATTATTATGGTCTGTGGGCAAGTGAGCCAAATTGAATTGAAATCCTTGATTAGCAATATGTTCAGCTGACTTATAAGATGATGTTTAGTGAGCATCAAAGTGGATTTATAACATTTTCATATTGGATATCAGAGGATTACCTGTTAGCTATAGTATATAAAATTTAAACAGCGTTATAAATAAAATAGTATATATTGCTGTGTAGAGAATTTAGTATTTTTATTTATTCTCTTAAAATGTATTTAATGTAATTTAATAAAAGGAGAACCTATAGAGATATATTGCATAAAAATTTAAATTTTAGAAATGAAAAGTACTTTTCTTTTGTCCTTTACTTTTAATTTCCTAATTTCCTCAATTAATTGTCATAAAATTTCTAAAATACTATTTGCTGTCCAAAATAATACAAAGTATTAAAAACTGTTTGCAATTCATTTTTATAAATTAAATTAATTATTGGTTGCCAGTTTCTTACATTTTTAAATATATTATTTTAAATATTCTCTATTTAACGGCTAATTGAGTAGTTATAGGTGGAGAGTGAGTGGGAAAGGGGAACCGAGTTTTTGAAGTAAATGAAAAGTTTCTAAAGAGTGATAACCTGACTGATTTCAATTATGAATACAAAAGTTCCCCGCATATGTAAATAAAATTAACTCAAAATAAATATTATTTTAAAATTTATTTAAAGCACAGTGGCGCTTTAGGTGTTAGCCATCGGTACCTGCCGAGCTGCAGAACTTTATGAAAAAGGACAAACAACAGAGGGCGCTGGCAACAGTAGCGAGCGAAACACAGCTGCCATCTAGTGGAATCTATATGCAATAGCAACTTTAAAGTAAATTGTGCTAAACATTAACTGTACTAAAAACCAGTTTTCAGTTTTCTTTTTCGAATCTTTAGGTTACTTTAATTACTCAAATCTAAAGGCAGTTCCATTTTTTTCTGTTTGTCAATTCTTTAATGAAAATTTTTCTGATGTTTTATTTTTTTTTCGGCCTCCCCAGCGACTGCTCCCGTTGAAGGCTGACAGAAAAATGAAAATGTTTTCGGTGGTTGATGGCCAAGAACCAGTACGAGGCAAATGCGGCAGCGGAGCCACAAAAATGGGCTTGGCCTGCGCACATCAGTTTGAGTGAATGGATGAGTGAGTTTATATATTTTTTCCTTCTTTCTGGTACTCAATCTCGAACGGAGTGCCGTCGCTTTGTATGCTTCATTTTCACAGTTTGACGGCGTTTTTTTGGTTTATTTTTCAAGTTTTGGTTACGTAATTATTGGTTGTATATAAAAATAAATAAAAAACAAATTTTGATTAAAATGGGACTAAGAAAAAATCTATTTTTTGCTCATTAAATGAAAATTGGTTGTAATTCAAGTAACCATAGATACATATTGATATTTTGTTGTATGTTTTTTCTTTACTTAACTTCAACCGTGACTATCATTATTTTATTTCTAATAAAAATTAAATTAAAGATGTTAACAGTTTTTTATATTGGATATATTTTGAATTGGGATTCTTAGTTTTGCTATTCCGATGTCTAATCATCAAGCTAATTCGATCAATTTTATAATTACAATGAAAGGAATGCATGGAAAATGGATTAATTAGATTGAAATATGTATAATTAAAATATATTACTCATATTTACATATATATAATCAGTCCTTGTGACAAGTCTTTAAAATACTATCAGAACTATTGCAAATTAAAAACTATTCTAATTTTAACCTGTCCATCAAATAATTAAATATTTAGTCGAACTTATGCTTTGGAAAACTTAAAAACATAAAAGATACAAATGTATCTTTAAACAAGACATAGCTCTTTCAATGTTTTCGGACATTTTCAATATGAACTATCAGCCTAATGACAGATATCATCAAATGTTGGCAAAGTCCCATCTGATTGTGACTTATTTTAGTGGCATGAATGTTGCAGCTACATATATAAATATATATACATATATATATTTCATGCCTTGCCATGTCGTGTTGTTTCGTGTTGCATTGTCACTTTCAGGTTTGCCGCACAACTTAATTAAATTCATAGAGCGTGTTTGCTGTACACTGAACAAAATGCATGTGGCATGGGCACGCCCCAGGGGATGGGAGCTAGCAAAAAAGGGGAAGGGGAATGTATATATATACTCTTGTATGTATATATCGTTATATCTTTGTATAGTTATCATTGCAAAGCAAACGTAAAACGTTTTATTTGAATTTAATTCAAAGTGTTTCGAATTTTGCACACAAAGTCCGTTCCGTTGGGAAGTTCTTGAGATGAAGTCGTCACTATCATTTTGGAATGGACCATGGATTAATTTCATTTCACGCTGCCTCAAAATGAAGTGCGTAACGCCAGAAAAAATAAAATAAAAGTAGTCGAATGACAATGGGAAACGGGTAGGTTGAGCTCGACCTTGCCACCATCGAAGCCAAATACACGGAATTCTGCTTTGATGCCGTTTGAATTAAGTTTTTGTACAAATTTTTATTTTTATATACAATATACAGAATATATGTATGTATATATGTATATATATATCTGTATAGTCTTTGTACCACAAAACGATGCCAGACAATGGGAAACTGCTTAAAGATAGCAAAGAGAATCACGAAGGGCACCCCAGGAGCGTCTTGCTCGTGATGATTATGAGGCTCGGGTAAAAAAGAAAAAAAAAAAATTATATAAAGGAAGGGCAGATAAGTTATTGTAACGAGCAAGCGTAGCAACCCCTGCAAAGGCCCTGTAAAAATAGGACAAGTTCACCCATACAAGGATACACATACACACAGATACACACACACACACACATTGATACAACTGCCTGGAGGGTGCGTCGTAAAAATGAGTTACGAGTTCTGCCATTTTAAATTAAAATAACAGGCAAAGACCAGCGAGATTCCTAGCAGCATCCATTGTGAATGGCCAAAGGAAAATTGGATTGGAAACCGAAACCAAAAGAAGTAACAAAACAAAAAAAGTTTAAGTTCAAAAGGCCACATTTCCACCCTGAACCAATCTCCGATAGAGAGCGAGATTCGAGGGCTACAAAATGGTCATGTTGACAGAAGTAAATCTTTTGAATTATCGCATTTAAATGCCGCAGCATTCTCATAGATAAATAATTTCCGGACCGATGAAGCCATAGCTATAAATAATCGCAACCGTCGCTTGGGTATTATAAAGGATTTTCGAGGGCAAAAAAAAAAAAAAGAAAAAAATAGAAACCAAACCATTTTTCCCTGCATTTATTTACTTGTGAATTCTTTTTCTTGAAGGGGTTTAATTATCATCACCCAATAAACCGAGGGTAGAAAAGTTAAATATTCTAGTTAATATATTTGGCACTCACATACACACACAGATAAACAATTTTTAAAGTTGAAACTATTGTACCACGGTTATGGTAAAGACCTCCTCTGGAGCAATAAGGTATTCACATTTACGTGTAGCAACACGCATATAACACAACTTATTGGTCGGATCCAAGTCACGGATAACACTTTGGGCCATCATCACAAGTGCTCCATTCATATGCTTAATTATGCCCAAGGCGCTGGTATTATCAAAGGACGATTCGGCCACTGCACTGGCTGCATTATCGGAGACCACAAAACCCGATGTATTCTCTGAAGTTATTCGATCCACAATGGCTGAATTCCTATGAATTACATCATCCAAAATTCGATTCATTTTAATCAGTCTTTCTTTTTTTTAGTATTTTTTTATAAATAAATATTTTTGTTTTTCGTTTTGAAACTTCTGTTTAGTGTGAGATTTGTTTTTGTAATAAGATTCGTTTAGTTTTAGGTAATGAATTTAATTTAATGGGTAACTTGGTTTTGGAATTATTTGAATCAAGGTATTGGGTCATAAGAATGCATAATTCTTTTTCATCAGCATTTATTTTATTCTTTTGGCTTGCATGCCATTGAACTTGCCCTCAACTTGTCTGCTTATTTTTGAGGTCAGTTCAAATTACTTTAAAAAATTGATATGATATCCCCCTTATCCCATTCTTTGGCTTCTCCTCTTGAGTCTTGAACTGAATCAAGTGGTCGCGTGGCTGCCCCTTGACTTTGCCCTGCCTTCAGCCATCTCTTCCGCCGTTTTCATTTCATTTTCATGCACATTAATGGCGTCTGTTATTGACTTTTAACGAGATTTCCACTTCAGCTCTTCGTACCCGCCTTCGCCTTCGGACTCCTTTCATTATTCGGTTATATTTTCAGCTTCATGTAGAAGCGGGAGGCTAATTGACTTTTTGACTTTGAATCGTTTTGAGTGCCGTTGATTGGCCCAGGTCGTTGACATGACCAACAAAAGCGGCTTTAATTGCAATTGTTGGATTAGCTGAACTCTGTGCTCCATTCCCCCCAATAAATCAGGCATATCAAAGTCGCAAATAAGCCAAAGCGTAATCATTCTATATTCAGGGTTTGCCGTTCTAAGTGGTTGTCGGACAAGCGCAACGAGTGGAGTGGAGTGCATACATACGAGTATATGGTGAACCGGGAACGGGACCGGGACCTGGATCAACCTAAAATGGCCACTTGAGCACCCACAACAGCCATAAAACACTTTCGGACATGTTTGTTGTTCAAACTACAACAACACCAACAACAAGAATTACTCTGCCATGTTTTTCCTTAGTTTGGTCAATAAAATGTGCATAAATTTTGATGCCATTCAACGGCAAAACCCAAAAGTGTGGCCCATACAAAAGAGCCAACGGGTTAAATTTCATTTCTAGGATCAGAGTGCACAATGGACAAATATTATGATTTACAATCAACTATTTAATAAGGACAGCAGAGTTGTTATTTTTGTAAATTATAAATACATTAAAATTATACATGTTCTAAGAATTTCATTTTGCTTTTAATTATTTTAATTTGTTTAAGCAATATTTTGATTAAGACATTTGAGGTAAATTTTAATGCTTCCAGTATTTATTTTTTTATATATATTATTTAATGTTTGTCACAGAGTTTAATTCTGAAAACTTTTGTAAACTTTTGCTAAAATATAGCTTACTGTAACAGGTAATCATGATAACATATTTAAGTCTAGTAGATAAAAAATTTTTGATAAGTTTGAGAAAGGTTTTTGAAAATAGTAACTTAAGAATTTTCCTTTTTTCGTCTGTTTTCTGCTTAAACATTTACAGTTGAAAGAGGGAATTTAAAATATATGGTTTTGAGAATTATATATTTAAAAAAATCAGTAATTTTAATAGTACCCAAAAAAAAAACCCACATAGATAAAAAAAAGGGTGGAAAAATCAAACCCAACAGTTTAAAATGTATAAAAAATGTGCCACGTTTTTCAATTTATATATTTGATTTACAATCACAACAAGAATTATCTTCTTCAAATAGCAGAAGCAAAATCTTAATAAACAAATAAATTTCCGCCATTCTTTTCTTTCTATAGAATAGTATAATTTAAAAAACATTTGATCGGAATTAGCATAAATTTTCGATTAGTAACACCTTATGTGTAAAAATAATCCTATTAGATTTTTGTAAAATTATTTATCAATAATTTTAATATGATGCCCACTGTATTTTTGGATTTTGAGTACTATGGCCAATTCGTTCCGTTCTTGTGTGAGTTGTGGCTGACTTGATTCATGACCGCCAAATGTAAAATGGAAGATTTGTGTGTCGAGTTAGTGTTTTGGCCATTTGAAACTATGCAAAACTTGAACTAATAAATTGTTAGATGCATATATCCTTTCCCTATCTATTCTCTATCTCTCTCTCTCTTTCTCTCTGTCACTCCCGCATTTATCGTTATCAATTTGGGGGAAGTAAATTTAAAATATTCGACATTATGCCGGGGGCAGTAAATCATCTAATTAGATTGCTATCGAGGCACAAACTCATCCACCATTCCAACTCTGGCTCGAACAGACACACATACAAAGGAGGTCAAAAGGTCAAGCAACTGCAATGGCGGAAACTTTGGGCATAATTACACAAATGACATACGAAATTCCTTTGTTAATTAGAAAAAACCAACTAACACAACTCTGAAATGAAAAACTTGAAAAAGGCAACGAGAGAAAAGGGAGACAAATTCTTTATATTTTTTTTTAGAAACAACAACACTTTCCCCTTGTAAACCGTTTTGCAGAATATGCAAATGAGCATTTCGGTATTTCATGCCGCCCGCTTTGACTTTGGCTTTCGTTTTGCCTGGGCCCGGTCAAGAGAGTAGCCGCTGCTGGTCAGTCCGCCTCTTCACCTACATTCGACGTGAACGTGGAAGTTGAAGTTGGAAGTTATATCTGTATCTCGTTCTCTGTTTTGGCCTTTTCATTTGTGGCACAGGCAGCGAAAGGGATACATATGCCACATATGGCACAAATTGGACCCTGTCTGTCTGTCCATTTGTCCATCGGTCGAGTAGCCCAAATATCCTTTTTTTTTGCTTTTTGCTTACCCCACAGGCATACTGACACACTTTGACAGACCCAAACAGGACTGAAACGGGATTTGATGGCAAAATACTCTCACTCGCACACACAAAGTCATTTAAGCACTCCAAAGGACTCGTAAATAACACACACACACACAAATACATAATACACGCTCGCACATATATGTAATTATTCATTTGTGAACTGACTAGAAAAACATTTGAAAATTTTTAAATTGTGTTTGAATGTTCTCAGTTTCTAGAGGGTGATTCATCTGCTCCTCCTCTGCATATCTGTAATTGAAAATAAAACATATTTGATTAGAATTTAATATTGGAAATATTATCCCTAATAAATATTCATTAGTTAATCAACATTTTTTATGCCATTGCTTTATTAACAACTGCCATAATTTTATTATAATAATTAAACAGTTTTCTCATCTAAAATAATTATTATTTTTCTTGTGGTTTATTAATGAAGAATGAATAAAATTAATCGGAGAAAAATACTCGTAATATATTTGACTAAACTGAATAAAAGCTCAATAAGAAAACAGAAAATTAAAAATTAAGGTTCCATGTTTTATTTACACTCAATAAATTCTTTTTTTGAACATATTGAGTTTAAAAGGCTATTAAAATAACAGAATCTGATGAAAGAATTAATTCAAAACAATTTCGCAGACGTTTTTAATACGTTCTTTTATAGCTTTTCTAACTTTTTTATAATATATTTAAGTTAAATGTATGCCAAAAATCTAATATTTTAATATCATTAAAGTCTTCTTCTTATTTGACATAGTTTAGTTAAATTATAATGTAGAAATTAAAAACCGTTACACAACCATTAGTTGAGAAAATAATTAATTAAAACTAGCAAATATTAAAAACAAGTTTTCTATTCTATTTAAAGTCTTTCTTTAAAACAATGTTAGTTAAATAAATGAATATTTAAAACTCAATAAAAATCTTTTTCTGTTAACACATTAAAATGAAATGTAAGTTAATCAAATGAATATTTTAAATATTTTTTAACTCTGACTAATTTCATGTTTTTTAGTCATCTTTGCTTGGCTCAATATTGATATAGTTTCAGTATGAAATTTTTGCAAATTTCAGGTGGCAATTTGTCAAAAGTCAATAAAAAGAAAGAAACTGTGAAAAAATGGCGGTTATAAAATAAAATATAGTCACAATGACAAATGACATTATTTGTTTTTCGTTGAAATTTATTTTACGAACTTCTAAATAACAACTAATTTAAGGTATTTATCTTTAAGAGGCGTAATTTCATATGCAAATTTTGTTCAGTATAGACATCGATTTATGAATCTACCCCTCTCCCACACCGACAACCCGTCCCAACTTTGATGCCAGTTAGCGATCTGGTTTTGTGATCACAAAGTAATAAATATTGCGACCAGGCCAATGCAAATTTTTATTAGCCATGAAAGCAGCTATAAAAGCCATTTCGAAAATCGTTCTCGAGCTGTGTACAAAATCGTTGCCAAAAAAAAAAATAAAATAATAACAACAGCAATAGCAATAAGAAGGTGCAAAAAGCCAAGTTTATATAAATCTTTCAAATCCAATTTCATAACTCGTTTTGCGCAAGCCAAGAATTAAATAAATACATTTGAAATTTTGTAAAATGCAAACATTAAGAATAATATTAAAATATCATGTTTCAGCTTGTTTTAATTTTGTTTTTTTTTTCGCCGATTTAATCTTGGCAGATACTTTAACTTGAAACACAACGAGAAAAAAAAGAGAAGAAACTAATTTTAATTTTATTGGTTGAAAAAGGTGAGAGATTGTTTTCTTTATCGCACATAACTGAACAAAAAAAGAAATGAGAAGACAAAAGGAGATTCAAAAACAGAGATACAAACATAAGAGATGCAAACGTAAAATGGGGAGAAGACGCATCCAAAAGATAAATTTCTTAATTTAAATTCAGACCCAAAAAAAAGACACAGAAAAAAAGCAAAAGCAACAACATTGAATCGAGTTTGTTTTCTTTCTTTCTTTCATTTTTGTCAAGGGGTCCCGCCCCCGCCTTCAACTCTGCTATGCCTTCAGCCCCCCCCTAAAACTCGCTGGTTTTCATTTCCGTTACAAATGTTTTCAATTTTATTTATTTTTTTCTTTCTTTTCGGTTTGGATGTTGCCGTTTCGTCTCTGAAAGAATCGAAATTCAATTTTCAAACGTTTTATTTCGACAAGATTTTGATTTAGTCGCACAATTTTGTTTCGTTCGCTTTGAATATTTTACGCATTTCGTGATTTGAGAGGGGAAAAGGAGGTGGGAGGAGTTAAGAGCGAAGGGGGGCGACTTTGGCTCTATGAAATATTTATTATTTAAATTTTGACTGTGGCACCTAAATCATGCGACAGGCTCATTCAAGCCCATACATACAAATATTTCACACAGATATACAACCAAAAATGTATCTGTATCTCTGTATTGTACATACATATGTAAGTTGTTATTGTTGTTGTTGGTTTTGTTTTTTCGGCGCATGATTTAGGTGCAGTCATAAATTCAATTTTAAGCTTTTTCGGTATTTCATTTCGCTTTATTCAGTTGGGCAGGGTCTGGGTCTGGGTCTGGGTCTGGTTTTAACCCGGACAAGATAAACACTTGACAACGTGCTAAGGCCAGCAAACTGGCCAACACGATAAGAGCATAAATAAAGCCCTGGCAATAAATTTAGCGTCACATTTGACACCGCCATTGCATTTGTGGTCCATTCCACCCATGAAACTGGCAATGGCAGTCAACCGAAATAATATAGGGTCAAAAGCATTGCATAGAAAGCATGTTAACTGCATTTCATGTCAACTCAAGCAGCTGCAATCCTTCATTTTAGCCAAGAAAAAAGAATCTAAGCTGTGAATTATGGCAAAATAGAATATCTAGAATAGAATGATATATCTCAACTAGTTTGTGGTGAGTCTCGTTTGTTCTACATTTTTAAAAAGAACTACAAAAAAGCCATTAATTTGGCACCAACTTCTTTTGAATTTAGTTTGACATACTTGAAAAGATGTTTCAAATAAATTTAGGTTCATTTGAGACTTTTATTCTTTTAGTATGAAAAATACTGACATTAAATGACAAATGAAAAGCTTAACTTTTAACTTAATTTTCCATGTACAAATAAGTTTTATTTCTTTAGAGGAATAAATAGAACTTTTTTTAAATGTTTAAATAATATTTACTATATTTAAACATACTCCCAATCTAAGCATTGCTTTCTATAGTTTAGTATCAAACAAGACTTAGATATAGTCCCAAATGAAACTTTAAAAAAATATTCTGAAAATTCAATCGATCGTCAATTTTTAATTCTATTATATACCCTAAAATGTTATAAAATTGATTGTTTGTGGTTTAAATATTATTAATAATTAATCAAAGTGCATGAATATCAAATTAGTATAAACAAAAAGACCCAAGAGAATCGATCTTTTTTTATATACTTTGACTTTTGAAAAGTGAACAATCTAAAAAAAGAATCTTCCACGTGCACAAGTTTTAATTAAAAAAAGGAGTTAAAGTAGTTTTGAATATTATAATAAGATAAAGATTAAACTCTTTAAATTAAGTACTCAGATTAATGCTCATAAAACCTTTCTTAAGTTGTAATCGCTTAAACGGCATTTATCTCGGCATTTGCGGTTTGGGTTTTATTCTTTTTTGAGGATCGTAAACTATATAGTTTTCACCCATTTGTGCCATGTGTCTGGTCAGCTGGCCATCTGATGCATATAATCGACTGACAGAGCGGACAGAGAAGATTTATGACAACTGCGACAAATGAAACAAAAGAGTAAAAACTGATGTGAAAGGATAAAAATCATGCAGCAAGCAATTCACGGCAATCAAACGTAGTTACATGAGTGCAACCTAAAAGGTTTGTGAAAGGATGTGCGGTCCTGCACAGTGTGAAAGTCCATTAAAAGGACATTCCACGTTCCACCGATCCGTGGCCATTTCATGTGGCAAATGGACTGACTGCCTGCCTGAAGCAGTCGCAACATGCGGTAAGCACCAGGACGAGTACGACGTGTCCGGCCAAAAAGGACACACTCACACACAGACAACTGCAACGGGTGCTTTACATTTACTATTGCTTTGCTTTGTTTGTTTTGTTACTTATATTTCATTTTGCTCGTTTTTGTTTTCATGTCATCTTTTGCCTGTTTTTTTTTCTGAAAATTAAAAACTGTGTGACTGAACGGAGCGGCAAGTCGCCGTTGGCTGCAAAGAGTGTGGCAACTACGATCCGACGGCATTGCGTGCAATTACAAGGGTCTGAGCTGGTCATAAATTTCATCCTTTCACGCGCAACCAAAGGAGTAGCAGCCGGTCCAAGCTGTGCGACCGGGGGGTCGAAGACTGTGTCCGTATCCGAGTCCCAGTCCCAGTCCTAGACGAGGCAAAGTGGCCCAGCCATGCGGTATGCGGTATGTTGCATGTGCTGCACACGCAAATTCCTGTTGCAGTCCAAAGTACCAATGGCAGCATTTCATGTCGTGTTTACACTCACTTCCCAATCGCCCTTACCCCCACTCCCAACTGGTCGAAAGAGGGCAGAAAAAAAACCACAATTAACTTCAAGCCCCGCTTTATTTTCCCCTCCGCCACCCTTTGCAATTACGACCACAACTTGTTGTTGGCCGGTGCGACAAGATGCAGTGGCTACTTATTTATATTATTAAGTTTTTCTCCTTTTTTTTTATATACATATGTAGCTATATAATTTATCAATTTGCCTTTTCCCTACTGATAAAGTGCAAGAGAAGAATATGGAAAGGAACGAAAGGGAGCCCAAGCGGAAGAAGCATAATTTCCTATATTATTAATAAAAACTAAAAAGTGCATTTACATTAACATAATCATTTTACAACAATCAAAATTCAGCCATCGCTTCTTTAGATTATAATTAGATTAATTGTTTAAAAAAAAAACGAATTTAAATATTGGATTAATGATTTTACTACTATTTTTTAAGTAAGAAATTTTATTCATCAAATTGAATATTTTGACTTAAATTTAGTATTACATTTGATTTTATTTTTATTATATTATTGAATCAAGATATCGCATTCCTGATTATAATATAAATTTCTGCTTTAGTCAATTATTTTAATTAAAAACCGATTTGGTTTAATTTATATTAAAAAAAGAATCACCCAATAGTTAAACTTTAGAAATAGGTTTGCTATAGGGTAACAACACTTGGAATATAAGGAAAATTTTGTAGCTTTATCTTTTGTTTCATTTCAACTGAAATACTGTTATACTTTCTGTGTCAATTTCCACTGAAAATATGTTTCGAAACAAAAATTTTTCAAAAAAGAAAAGAAACCACCCAAGAAGATATTTCAATACTCCATGTATTTTAGTATTTTAACCCAATTAAAATCCATATGGGTTATCATGGCGATTTTCAATTTTGAATTTGCCAATTAAATGTTGAGATATCATCCCAACCACTGAAACTGGCGTCCGGCAGGCCTTCATGCCGCCAGTTCCACCGACGCCGTCTACGTCTACCGCCTGGGAATTATTCAATTAAAAGTGTTGTTTTTTTCCTTTCGTTTTTGGCACGCACTAAACCCCATAAAAAGTCATAAAGACCCGCATAAAAGCCATAAAATGAAAATGAAAAGAATCTTAAAAAGCAGCAGAGAATACAGAGCAACCAGCAACGAGAAATAATGAATAGACAGAGAGAGAGGAGAGAAAAAGAGGGAGCGGAAAAGAGAGGCCATTGACAGGGCCTGGGGGCAGCAAAGTGGAGATTATCCAAAAGAAGGAACCGACAAAAAAAGAAAAGAAACTAGAAATAGACAAGTTTAAGGTGTTATTAAGGTGCTGGACCCACTCAGTTCTATTTGTGATTGATTAAGCAGAGAGTGGCGAAGGCGGGGGAAGGAAATGAACTTCACTCGCAACATGTTGGCTCCCTCTCTGCCCCACAAAATGAACACACATTTCCACTCAAAGGAAAGCCGAGTGAAAAACACACAGAAAAAAAAATCGCTCAGAGGAAAAATCACACGATTTTCTTTGCCTGTTGCCGTCGTCTCGATGCTCGGTGTTCGGTCCTTGGTGCTTCGTGCTCGTGCTCCCTGCTTATTTCAATCAGTGCACAACAACAATGATTTTTATTTTTATGCGCCAACGTAACGATCTCGTTTCCACTTACTTAAATCTACATTTTAACTGCCTGGCACATTTTATGTCCCATTCTGGCAGCCGTGCAAAGATGCGGGAGATGCGCGCGCGTTTTTTTACTTCATTTTTTCGTTTGCCGTTTCTTGGGAGCGCAGACAGGCAAAAAAAACTAACAAAAAAAAAGCGCCCCAAAGCTTAAGAGCTCCACGCTCTCAGAGAGGCAAAACGAGAGTGAGCATAAGAAAGATAGAGAGAGAGAGGTAAAGGGAGTTGAAATTGGAGTGGGAGAAAAAGAGTTGGTCAAGTATGGACAGTGTGTGGTCAAATACTAATTAAATCAATACTAATTAATGCGCGATCATTAGCCACTTTGGCAAAAATACACAAACAACAACAGCAATAACAACAAGAGCAACAATAACAGCAACAACAATAACAACATATCAGCAACTAGAGCAACGCTCTCTCTCTTGAAACAATTGAGCCACATTCTGCAAAACGATTATGAGGCCATCTCAGTCGCACTTAAAACGGCCATAAACGACGACAGTTATGGCGACGAGAGCGTGAGAAAAGCAATTCTCACGAATGAAATCAGAAAGAGCTGCGTATCGATTATGCTCTTTACTTGTTTTTATGTGAGCGGACACGTGGCTTGGCTCAGGCAGGTTGAGCTCGAACAAGAGCGAGAGCAAGCACTTTTTCTCTCTCCCTCTCTTTTTCTCTCTCTCACTCTTGCTACTTTATTTCAATAAGTGCATCTCGTTCTGACGCTCATGCAAACGGTGGTTGCGCAGCCATTATTACGGTGCGCAGAGCAGAGAATACAACTTGATCTCTATCTCACTCGCACTTGTGTACACAATATAGCAGGCCATTATGTGTGCGCTCGCTCTCTCTCACTCTCTCTCTTTCCTGATGGCCGTTTTCCCACATTTGCTTTTGAGTTATCGGCAATTTGCTTTGCCCGTTATGGCTTCCGTATGCGGAACGTTGGCAGCGACGCTGCTGCAGCCAACACCAGCGGGGGCGTGGCCTAGCCCTAACGCAGTAGCCGCTTGGTACTGGGGGTTTTATGTTCATTTTATGGCTCATTTTGGGCGTCCGTCGGTGAAGCAGCAGCAACAGCAGCAGCAGCAGCACCACCAGCCGCAACAACAACTGAAACGTATTTTGTATCTTCTGCTTTTGCTTTTACTTTTGCCGTCGCTTTGGCGTCGGTGAAATTGTTTGTTTGGATAATTATTCGGATTGTTATTAGATTGTTGCAACAACTATAAAAATGACATAAAAAATATTTTTATTCCGCTTTAAATGATTTTTAGTGGCCATTTGACTGCCGTCGCCCGTTTCATTTTTGTGGTGACAAATTGCCACAAGATTATGCGTCTAATCACCGCCTTGGTTTGGTCTCCGAATAGGCTGAGACATCATCATTATATCCCCATTGAATCAAATGTCAATTTGTGTGTTTATGTGTGTGTGTGTGTGTGTGTGTGTTTGCGCCTCCTAATGATGGATCGTAAAACTGTATGTAGTTAAGGCAGTCTCGTGGCAACTGGTAGTAGTAGGTGGCAGTTCCCAGATTATGATAAATTTGGCTGCTTCAGGTGGATGATAATTGATATAGCAAATTGACGTGAAACCTACTTGAGATTGTGGCACCTTCTTTCTGATAGTTTCATGTTAGAATAGTGTCAGAAAATATAGCCATTTGCTCAATTGAAAATATATCTTTATAGCAAAACATTAGTTCATTTTATGTTTCTTTTATTGTCCATTTGTTACTCTTTCTATAAAAGTTATATCTATGAATTTTTAATATATTTAGTATTCGATGCTATATTCAATTCAATGATGATTCTGCTTAAATTAAATATGTACAACTCACAATGTATAATGCAAATTTTTACTAGACTTTTATTAAAAATTGTATAAATTAGAATCTAAATTCTTTCTAAACAATCATAGTTATAAATTATTGCAGTAGTCACACATTTCAAAATTTGTTATTGAAATTTTAGCATTAATTAAATGAATAAATTAAATGACATTGCTTTAGCAATTTTTTTCATTTCATTTTTTGTATTTTATTATCAAACTTTCAATTTCAATATGTAGATTATATTAATACTTTGGCATCTTATTAATGTGAATTTTATACTTTTTACTATTAATCAGGGTATTTCAAATTTTTTATTTTGCTCTTCTGTTATATACTTCTTGTTTCTATATTCTCTAGATTTTTATTATAAAGGAATTAGAAGTAATTGTTCCTGAAATTTATTTATAAATGATTTTTAAACATTTCTAATTGATATACTATGTTAAATAATATATTAAAGCTTTGTTTCAATACAATAGAAGTTAATTATATACACCAACATACATCACACTAAGTTCTACTTTGTTTTTCTACTTTAATTTCTCAAAATGGATCATTTTGCTGCTTCCATAACCATTGAAATAATATCTACTCCATCATCATTATCATTATTTTTTTTTGTAAGTTTCAGTTTCAAATTCAATTTAACGAAAAAAAGTCTTTAGCTATCCAACTCACATACATATTTTGGTTATTTATTTCCCTTTCATACACCGAGCATAATTCTATCCAAACCCAAAAAAACAAAAAAAAAAAAGAAAACCAACAAATGAACTCAGATGGTAGAAAACAAAAAGAAAAAGCAAACATTTTAACGAAACTGTCACGAAACGACTGGAAACGTGAATTCCGTGATGGGATTGCCCAATAAATGTTTATCGAATGGAGCCAGAGTTGGAGTCGGAGATGGAGCTGGAGCACAAATGCGTACCTACTACGTACACATATCCATCTATGTATGTATATATGTACATATCTATATCTATGAATGTTTGAGAGTTTTTTGTTGAAGAAAAACATTTCATTGGTATTGCCAGATCGCAATGGCTTCTCTGAGACATTTGGAGACCGGGCTTATGGGGACCAAATATGTGACAAACGAACAAAAGACACGTTTTTGTGTGTAAAAAGCCAATAATGAAGAGCAACGGCAATGGCAATGGCAATGGCAAATGGTAGAGTAAAGTTATTTTTATGAAATTAATATTGACTGGCCAAAAGTGCCAGCTGAGTCTGCTTCTCTGTGTTGTCTGTCTGTCTGTCTGCTTGTCATTCCCCAACGAATTGGTAATTAAAATAATAAAAGCATTTTTTGTCGCCCAATGCTTTTGGAATTTTAATTAAAAATGTTAAAAAGTCGCATTTTTTTGCTTATAAATTCTGCAGAAAGACAATTTCAATGGCTGTTCGAAATGAGTTTGTAAACAAATATAATTTTTAAATAAAAATCTATAGATAAATTAAATGAATGTATCTTTAAGTATTTCTCTCAACATCAAGACGATTGCTCGAGTTGGTAAAGGAGAATTTAATAAATATCAACTGGCAGCATTTTCTCATTTTAATTGACTTCTTTGTGAGTCGTTTTGACTAATTTTGGAATGCATCTCTACCATGGTCTGCTCCTCCTTCTCCATTTTGTTTTGTCTTGTCCCGAGTCTATCAACGGGTCTGGAGCAGCTGCTGCTCGGCAATTTCCTTTCCTCTTTTTTTTTTCTTCCCAAATTGTCTGTTGGTTCTACACTCGCATTTGAATGTCTCTGAGAATTTATGTTCATTTTCCAGTGTTTTTCTTTCTTTTCTTCCCCTCCACTCTGTGTGTCCATTTCTCTTTTCTCTGTTCTGTTTTTTTCTTTTTTTTTTTTTGTTAATTTCTTTGAAAATGTGCGACTTGTCATTCAACAAACTCCCCCTCTCTCTATACCGACTGTTGGGTTGTTCCATGTCATTCCACTTGCCTGCCAGTTGGCACTTTTTTTTCCTCTTCTACTTTACTTAATTATCGTCTGGTCTTTCACTCAATGCCATTTCATATATGTATATACATACATGTATATATATATATCTAGATGTAGTACCAGTATGTTGCACCTTTTGATTTGTGTCGTGTCGCCGTGTCGTCTTTTCCCATACCTGTATTCTTTATGGTTTGTATCTTTTTTTTAACGAACTGTCATTTGAGTTACTCAAGGTTAATGTGTCTCGTTGACTGACCGACAAAGTGAGCAGCCAATTAGCCAATATTCTCCGTCCATATAACTTTTAGTTATAATATATTTCTGGCCTTCATAAAGAAAAACTAATTTATATTAGTTGGAATAAGTTACAGAAAAATCTTGATATTTAATATTTTAAACTTTCTGTTGATATTAGGAAAAACAATTAAATTTTTTTTTATGTAAGATTAAATACCAAAAGTTTTATTCTACACTGAATTATAGTTAATTTTTTTATATGAAATTTAAAAAAGGATTTCACATATGTTTTTGCTTCTAAATAATACACTTTTGTGTAAGTTAATTTTAATACACTTGCCTTTCTTTTTAATTACATTCATTACGTTTCGGTTAAAATGTTGCAACTTTTCATTACAGGTTAAAGAGAGAGCAGCAATAACAAATTACATATATTTCTCATACCCGCATGGATGGAGATGGAGATGGGCATGGACATGGCATCTCACCGGCGGCTCTCAACTTTCGTCAATTATGGAAGAGTCAGAGTCCAGGGTAGGGCAGATGCCCAGAGGCCAAATTATCTGAACGCCATTAAAGTCATTAAAGCCATTATTCGAAGAGTAAAACGTTTAAGAGCAAATGCATCTTACGGATGGGTTGCATGTATGGCTTTTCAGTTGCTTTACTTTGGTTTGTTTGCGACAACAACTTCACATGCGTTCATGTGGTGTCTGTTATTAGGAGCATTTCGGAACAACAAGAAAAAAAAAAAAGAAAAACAGAACAACGAGTTGCAATCGTTGAGATGAGTTTGAGTGGCTTTTAAAATGTGCATCGATCGGGATCCGATCGGATCGGCGACCTCACATATATAATTTGGACAATTCAGGTGCTCAGCGCGAACATTTGTTTTAAATGGAATTATCGTTCAATAACCCATTGTTGTTGCATGCAACAATAATGGCAGACCACACACCACGTTTACCCCTCTTTCCTTTCACATGTCGCCTGTAATATAATCCCATTTGACTAAAGTGAAACTAGTCCCATGGAAGCTGCTGGGATGCTATTCAGTTGGCTGCTTCCTGTCCAGTCACGGCTGGACTTTAGTGTCAGGTGTTCGTGTTAAAATGCCAACTAATTTCAGTGTTTTGGCTAAAAAAAAAAATGAAGGAAAAAGCCATCGTTTGCCAATCGGTGTGCCGGCCATTTAATCAATGAGGCCAGTAAACTGTTTTTGTTTTTCTCTCTCTTTATTTTGGCCCGTCATAATGGCAACAACTAAACTTAATACAAGTCTTTATATAAAAAAGAAACATGTCGCAGGAAATGCACTTAACCAAGGACTGCCCTGATAATGAGTGGGCGTGGTCAGACGTTTTGTTATTATCATTTAGCAGTCATCTACTAAGCCTAGTCAACATACACGTATACACGTTCACATACTTTTTGTCCCTTATAAATGTTGCTCTTAGTCAGCCCAACGAATGTCAACGAATTTAATTTGCAACTTTTTGTTATTATTTCTGTCATTGTTGTTGTTGTTGCTGTTGTTGTTATTGCTGTGTGGGTGTAAAAGATTGTCGCATGCGAGTTGGTTAAATTATGATACACGGTCAGTGATAAAGTGGCAACAAATGTCACCATTCACCAAGTCGCAAGTCGCAATTGCCATGCCATGATTCTTGTCGTATTGTTGTTGCTGTTGTTGTCCCGTGTTGCTGCTGCTGCTGTCGCACATTGAACATTAAACGCCTCCGCGGGCAATGCCTTACTCTTTCCCAGCTCTACATGGAATATTTGAGTGCCCATGACTAGACGTGAGTCGCCAACATTTCACTTGGACAGAATCTTACTAATTCTTCTGGCAACGTCACAATAATATATCATAATGATTAACTGCACATTTAATTGACGAATTTCCTCTTTATAAACTTAGAATTATATTAATTTTATGCACTTGCAAAATCATAATTTTGGCTAAAGAATCATATAGAAAAGTGTTTACCCAAGTTAAAGAACAGAAAACTTAGGAATAAGTAAATTATAAATAAGTAAATTATAAATATCATATTAATAAATAAGTAAATTATAAATATTTCGGAATTTTTTATATATTAAGAAATATCTGCAGATAAAATAAAGCCTTTCAAACAGCCATACAACCATTATTTCGAAAAACGACAGATTTTTGAAAATATTTACTCCCAAAAATTAAAATTATGCAAGAAAAATATTTAAATATTACTGATAAATTAATTTTATAGCAAGTATACTCTAAGAACTAAAATGTTTATTAGATACACTTTGATTTAACTTTCAATATATATTTTCTTTATGTAAATTAACTTTTTAATACTCCCTACAAAAAATACAAGTCCAACTTCATTTAGATTAAATTAGATTCGGTTTAGAATTTGCCACAAAACTTTGTTTTCATACAGAACACATAAAATTTAGCTTCAATAGAACTATATTTTTATATAAATTTATAAACTTTATCTCTATATATAAAGTTCAATAACATTTGTGCCACACAACGAGAAAAATAAAGAAAAATATATTACGTATACGCCCACTATGCTAGGGCAATAAATTAGAAACTTTATGAAAAGTTTTTGGAAATGTTTGCCTTTTATCTTTTCAACTCAAATCAAATGGAATATCTCACTAACTAGATATATCTCTATTCCAAAAAAAAAAAAAAAACAACAAATGATATATAATACCAAATGTAGACAAAGTCTCAGACTCCAATTGGGCATTTAGCAATTCCATAGAGAGAGAGAAGGGGGGTGGGAGAGATTTTAAGAACTATTCGTTAATAAATAATTTGGAAGTAAATCACTGGGCAGGGCTGTAAGAGTCTAACAAGCTTCGTCTTATCGCCAATTGTGGGGCATTATTTAAACTCGCATAAATAAACAATAAGCAAAATTGAGTAAGTCTCGAGTAAACAATGGACAAAAACAACAGAAACAAAATGAAAAGCAACAATAAAAGGCAAAATAAAAAGCAACATTAACGACCAATTGAATGGGCCCATTAAACTGATGCGTCAAGTCCGCCGTCTGGCCGGGAATCGGACACGAATTCGGCATCGGGACACAAAAGCTGCAAACAGAAGATGAAAGGGTTTGTTTCGAAGGGAAGAGCGGAGGTAAGAAGTGAATTTTTGCATATCATTTCGATGGCAAAGGTTTTTGGTCGAAAATTTATAATTTCATTGAGTGGCTCCAACAGTTGGAGCTTTGTCTGTGTTGCCGATGTCTGTTTTCATTATTGAAATTAAGCAATTTGGCGTAATTTAACAACACTTTCGATGCATAAGTTTTGCCATTCCATATGATAACAATGGGGCTGGGTTTGTGTAGATATGGCGTCCACATGGTCAGCAGTTGCCAAATCGAGTCGATCGAGTGTCCATAGTCACGTCATTAGTTCAATTGTTCGTTGTTTTCAAGTTTTTCTCTTGTCTCGGAGGTATCTGTCTGCCATCTGGGCCCTGGTCTGGGTCTGGGTCTGGGTCTGGTTCGGTGACTTCTGGGATGGGTTCGTCATTGCTTATCAACACGTCTTCAGTTGGCTTAATAATGGTATTCAAGCACGATATGGACTATATATGTATATATGGATATGGTTTATTTTTCCTTTTTTGTTTTCTGAGCAAAATGCACTTGAATTTTGCATGGTTTTGCGGTTTTTTGAACTTTCTTATTGTATTGGTAATCTGCAAATGCTTTTAATTGAACAATTGACTGAATTACTTGCTGAACTAATGAAGAGAAGAGAACCAATTTAATCAGTAAATTATTTATCAAATTAACTGCAACCAATCAAAATCAAATCATTTTGAACAAACAAGCCATATAAATGTACATATATATATATATATATACATATGTTTTTGTATAGTCGTATTTACCCAATGGATTTAATTTTTATGCTCCTTGGACAGCACTTTTGTTTATAACCAACCATTTTACGGCTCTTTCAAGTAGTCACAGGGTTAACTGTATACAATATGTAAGAGTAAGTTTTTTTTTTCTCTTTTTTTACGATGGCGCTTGCACTTGAACCGGATCCGGATCAGATCTATAGACAAGTGTTTGGGAAACTCGTCCTCGTGGTGGCATTCAACACGTCGTAAAATCATGCGGCTTCTTGTTTGTGTTTCTGTGTATTTGTGTTCGCCTTTTACGATCCATAAAACGCACATAAATCGCCTTCCTACCGACACGCGGGGCGGTTGTCTGTCAAGAGGAGCTGCGGGGGTGGTGAGGGGTATATTGCAATACTCTCACTTTCAAATCTACTCCGGTTTAATAGCGTTTAATTGTCGGTAGACCATTCAGTAGATGGTCGTAAACCTGAGCATGTGCTCTGGTTGCCACTCATCCTCCACTGTTCCTGACCCCCACACCAATTCCAAGTTGAAGCAATCGACGGTGGCATTTTGTTTACGGCATTTTCAAGTAGTAAAAATGTCGTAAACGAAATTGTTATGAATTGCGGCAAATTAAATAAACATCAAATGCCAAATGCTTATGCTTTTCTTTGTCTCTTATTGAGTATCTCTGATTTCGTTGTGTTTTATGTCTTTGCAGCTCATTGAATCTTTATGTCTGGCGTTGATTTCTCACCTCAAACAGAAAAGTGTTTAAAAAGCCGTTAAAATGACTTTAAAAGTTATCAAGAGAGAGAGAGAGAGAGAGAGAAAGACAGAGAATAGAAGCATCCAATTATCCAGAGAGCTTTAATCGACCAAAGACTTGAGCAGACGGTCATAAATCATTTGGCCTGCGTGCTGGTTATCAGCAACTTTAACAACGACGAGTGAAAAGAGAGAGAGAGAGAAGGGTGTAGTATCCACAACTGGAACCGTATACCCAGACACACGATATCCGTATAACAATCTCGATGGCAACAAAGAAAAACCATTTCTTTTGCTTACCTGCAAACCACGAAAATCTGACCCCAAAATCCACGAAAGTAAGCGACAGAGTGTCGAGGAGGCGAAGAAGAAAAATCTGACTGAAATCACAGATGAAGATAAAGGGTACGAAAAGAATCCATAAAGGAGACAAACAACAAACAGACCAAGACCCAATGAATCGGCCAAGACAAACACTAAGACCCATAACCAAAACCAAGTCCAAGCTCTTTGCACAGTGGTTTTACCCAATAAAAACTAAACAAATTATTTACGAGTTTATAATAAAAAAAACTTTGGAATCTTAAGCACTCAAATATTAACAATAGACTTTTCCATTTATATTCATCAACACAATCCACAAGCATGTAAATATAATATTATAAATTTAAAAAAATTAAAAAGCTAGCCAATTTTAAAAGTAAACAAATCCGATAATTTGAATAAACCAAAACAATCTTGAATAAACATAAAGAAATATATTGCGTTATTTAATTAGCTAATCATTTTATTTACAGTCAGATTAAACAAATTTTTTATGAATTTTTTTCTGTGTTAATTATTGAATTTCTTCCAATTAATTTCAAGTTAGAATCATAATATTTTTGAATATATTTTGCTATTCAAGAGCAGATATTTATTATATAGATATATTTAATATTTACCTCTGCAGTTTATGTTTATATACTTAAAAATAAATTATTATTCCCTTTATTTCGAAATATATTATTATTCCATTGAGTTCACTTAACTTATTACTGAATTTTTCGATTTCCTAGAAAACTTCGATAATTTATAAACTCGTGTGTTTTTTTTATATACATTCTTCAATTTTCTATTTAAGTATTGGGAAATTAATTTATTATTTGGCAAACATGTTTGTAAAATGTTTAGTTTTATATGCACATCTATATTTCTAAAATTTTTAATAATAATCTGCAACAATTTCTTTTTAAATTAAACATTCAGAACGACAAATTTTATGTTTTATGTCAGATTTTGACTAATTGAATAGCTTTTTAATTTATAATGGAATATTTGAGAAATACATTTGTATATATATAATAAAGAAAGTTGATTATTTCAAATAAATTTTTAAATATTTATACATTTGTAATATATATGTACATATATGTACATATATATAAATGTCTATTATTTATAAAAATTTCTGCTTCCTTTCATTTAAAATATCATCAAAAGACTTTAAAAAGGGCTGAAATTGAGCATTTAATTATAGACAATTTTCTATTCTTGTAGAAAATTAATTTAGTGATATTAGTTTTAACTTTTCCCCAGTTTTCCCCTGCATAGTCCACAGTGCCACTAAAGTGTTTCGGCGTTTTTACCTGGCCAAGCCTTTAAAGCAGACCTGGGCCAGCTCCTCTTTTTGCTGTTGTTGTTGAATTCCAGCATAACATTGACCGCAACAGACATTGGAATTGTGATGGCGATTGCGACCAAGAGCAACACAAAAGAAATGTCTTCGGCAACAGCAACAATAACAACAACAACAACATTTGAACAAGGGCAACAAGGGAGTTTCATAATGGCTGCGACATTCATTCGCATTCTGTATCTGTATCTGTGGCATGGCCTGCAAGTTGCAAGATTTAAGATTGTCAACCATGTTGTTTATGGCTCTCTTAAGATTTGTTTCTTCAAGGTATAAAAAAAAAAGAAGAAAAATAAATAAAGATGGGGGCGAGGTGGATGTGTCGGGCTTGGTATCGGGGTCGGAGGTTGTTGTTGTTGTTCGAGCTGGAAAAGGAGGCTGTCAGAAGGCTTTGTCGTTCATTTCGCGGAATTACTCAAAAAAAAGAAAAGGTACGAAAAATCATGAGAAGATGCGTATGTTATAGAAGAATGTAAAAGAGATGAAATGGACATCCATCTTTGGCTTTTTTTAAACAGTGTGAGACTTTGTAGTTTGAAAGATTTCGCACACCAGAAGTAAAAAATAATATCTTATTAATAAACTATGTGAACAGGAAAAAAAATGGCAAAAATATTAGTGATTCAACATTTTATAAAACGACAAGAAACCAAAAATAATAATGATATTGGTTCCCATTTAGATATATATCTAAATATATATATATATATATATAATTTTACTAGACAGACATTCTAAGGATACTTTTTAAGTCTTTCCTATTCCATGTATGTGCAAATATATCTCACGTTTTTTGTTAGCGTCTGATATCAAAATTATATTCCATAAAGAGGGGTTTATTATTTTCTAAAATTGTTAAAGGCATATTAACTGGTTTTCCCATTTTAAACTGCAAAATTTTTGGTTTAATCTGCTTAAACATTGCAGTTTTTCGCTTTAGTTTTGTAATGCAGAAAACTGTCCTTTGGATTGCTTTTATTAAATTCCATTTATAAAGACTGAAGTATACATTTGTTTAACCCAATTTGATCAACATATTCATTGCACATGGACACTATTTTTTAGCACTTAACACTTTCTTGTTGAAACATATGATTTTCATATTTTTTCTTTTTTAAATTTGACAATTTTTAACTCATTTCACACATTTTTTCTTTCGTTCAAAAAATACTTTTCCGCCTGGTTTTTTTTAGTTAATCCGCTGCGTGCAAACTCTCGGGTATTGGGATTCATACTGAGTGTTTACAAAACAGCAGTCGCCGATCCTCATCCCGATCCTTAGCCCTGTCTTTTTGGACCGCATGCAAAAGGGTCACGGACATCACATCATAAATCATAAATTTCCAAAGGTTTTTGCCTAAAGAACTAAATACAAAAATCTGTTTGCTGCGCACCATGAAATATTTAGGGAATATTTATTTTTTTCAGTTTTTTGCCATAAAAAAAGTATCATAAAAAATATGTTTCCCTCTTTTTTTTGTGTGTGCGAAATTTCCGCTGAAGGTCCGTTGCCAAGGTCAACACCGGCTGCCATTTAAAAAAAGAAGCGATCAGTCGAAAGGGACGATAGAGACAGAGAGGGAGAGAGAGAGAGGACGACTCATTAGCTCAGCTGCTCGAGGATTTTCACCTAGTGCCGCTTGCACTTGTGTCTTTTTAATAGCAATCACAAAAACCTTCTCGGCCTTGAGGTGATTTTTTATTACTCATGGTCCATAATTATGATTTATCTTTTGTCTAGTTCATATTTTTCTTATTTTTTTTGTTTAAATGATGCAACCTGCTCTAGATGGGAAATTGAAGAAAATGTTCATTAGCTATTATAAGAATTGCCTTGAGGTGTCCTTCTGAAGGCAGCTGTTGCTGCTTTTATGAAATCCAATTTATAGGGTGCCAAATGTTTATAAATCTCAAACATTATTGGTCCATTTGTTGTGCAATATGTTGCCAGCCACCCAAAAAGACCTCCACAGGCTATCTATTGTCTATGGGTAAAGTGAATCTCTGCTGCAATGACTTAACCTGTGCATTTTGTGTTTCCCCCCCTACCCATCCAATGTCCTTATCAAGGACCCGACCGTGTTAAATGCAGGTTATTGACTGTGTTTCATGTCTGCACTTCAGAACAGGCGTTACATGAACATAATAAAAATTTACATGGACATGAGCACATTTGTGTAATTAAGCCTACTTTATGTACTTGTAGGCAAAATGAAATACTCCTCTAAAGGTAATCTGAGCTCATATGAAAACAATCTCTGAGTGGGAAGAGATTTAATTATATTTATTTAACTAGCTACTAAAGAAAACTCGCACTTAATCTATTTGAATTGATATATAGAATATATAGAAATAACAAACAAATCAGATAAGAGACAGTTGTCTACCATTATCCTTTAGATAAGAAGTCTCTTTAAAAGATACTTGAAATATATTTCATAAAACGTTTGACCGTTTTTTTTTCCACTTTACATTTGCTTTTATTAAAATAATACTTTTACTTTTAATTGAAGAAGGCTTAGAATAATTGAGTTTCCTTGGCAAAGAACACACATTCTTAAATGTATTAGAAGAAATAAATCAAAAAATGGCAGATAAATAAATTTTTAGTAATTTTTGAAAAAAATTGTCTGATATCTATTTAAATATGTTTCCATTTTTGGTATTTAAAAAAGAACCAAACTTTGATTGCAAATAAGAAAGCTGATAAAAAAGTGCGAAAATATTCAGCATAAATAGATTAAAAGAAAATAAGATGAAATTCTTACATTATATTTCTAACAATAAATGAAAGTTTCCTTACATTTTTTTCTGGGCAGTCGTTGATAAATTTTTGGATTATAGTTAAATTTATTTAACTAAAATTTGTTGAAGTAAAAACTGTAGCCAATTAACTTAGCTTATTTCGCTTATTTTTCCCGTTAACGTATTCAAGCCAATAATTATTGTCAATTTAATGCCATTTAGCCTATAATATTAAATATGTTTCAAATATATAATTTTGTTGTTGTTTTTTTCGTAATTTTTAAATTCTCATCACGCACTCGTTGCAGAGCAGTTAATTGCCTATTCTACGAGTATATATTTATATATATATATATATATATATATATATATAATGCGAAATTCATTTAAAGCGGGCACATAATTTCAAATGTGTTTTTTTGCACTTTTAAGGCGTTATATATATATATTGTATATATTGGCCTATTCATATCATAATTAATCCTAAACACGCAATTTAAGCCAAATAATTACATTTAATATGACCAACCCGTAGTTGCCCCTCTGTGTCTGCCATTCCACCGCCCTCTCTCTCTCTCCGCTTCTCTTGCATTGAAATGGTATCAAGTGAAATATATGACGGGTAATTAAAATGCATTTTACATTTACGAGTTGCTGGCGATGTTTTTTGTTGGCCATAATGGTGAGTGCATTAACAATTAGTTGACCGCATTCATTAGGCTCATGTAATATGAGCGGCTATTGATAATGATAGTGATGACCATGATGGAGGGATTGAGTTTATGCAATATATGCAGATCCGTGCAGGATATATCCCTAAAGCTGTATCGTATGTTGCCAAATGTCCGCCCACCTAAAATACAATTCTTATGCAATTATATAGGACCGGTCAGAATTGTAAATCTTTGCCCTCTGGCAGCGGCTCAATAAACACGCGTTTGAGAAATCCAAAGACACCAATACCACACCCACACCACACAACAGCAACAACAATAACAGCAGCAGCACCAACACTCCTTGGGCCATTTTGGCCAACTTCAGGATTGGCTCCGACAACAGCAAAAAAAAAAAAACTTTTGCCTTAGATGATGGCGATGTGGCGTAACAAACACCATTACTTATGCATATAAAGTACACATCTAGTTACACACACACACTCTCACACACACACACATTTATATATATATATATACATATATTTGTATGTATGTTAAAGTCGTTTATTGGTGTTGTTGTAACAAGATTTAATTTCGTAAAAAAGTTACTCATGAAATTTATGAGGAGTACATGGCGTGTCGTGTGTTCCTCCTGCTGGTTATGTTTATATATGTATGTGTTATATATGTATATATATTTACATGAGTGTGTGTGTGTATATGTATTCACATAAAGTGTTACCACTGAGATTTATGCTTCATGAATAAACGCAAAGGGAAGCAAACGTACGGGGACAACTACAACTGGTCGAACAACAGCAACAGGAACAGCAGCAGCAACTTTTCTTATTCTTGTTAAGGAAATGCCAAATAACTAAATGAAAAACATTTCTTTAAGAATAAAGTTTATGCCAGAATCAATATTACTTTACCACATAAAATACATATATATAAATATATATATATAATTTTGTAGATAAATAAGTGCCCCAAAGAATATTAAAGAAATTAATTGAAAAAGCCGATTAATGCATAAAGTTCCTTAAGAAAGAATACATTTTTCCCTTACTTCAGTATTCAATAAAATAAACACATCAAAATAAATATTATATTAGCTTAATTTATAACATTTTCAGGATTAATTATAATTATTATATATTATTTATATATCTTGTCCTTAATTTGAATTCAGTACTTTTCTTTCAACCGATATCGTCCATTTTTTCGCTCTATTTTGCCATTTTCTATAGCATCATTCAAAATATTTGTTAGAGCTCCTTGATATTTAAGTTTTGGCTTCTTTAATACAACAGAAATCCATTGAATTATTGCATATTTGGTAATTGGCATTCCAACATTTAGCAATATCTCTCTAATCAGTTCAAAATTTACTTTTTTATCCATAATTACTTATTAAGGGCAATAATTTTGTTTAGTCACTGAATCAGTCTATGTGAATTCTAATGACATATAAAGCAACGAATTGAGTTTGAAAATATTTGAAATGTTTAAGCAATGAATCATAAAATCTGTTCCTGTTTGCCATACCTGGACACATATTGAGCCAACGACCCAATATAATCGAGAGTAGCAATTCTAAAGGTGCAGAACAAGAAAAACAATTGCAAAGAAGAAAAAAAGGGAAATTTATTGCATTGAACCAACTAAAAATGGATCTCTGGCCTGGCTAAGGTCGGGGATCTAAGCTAGGGTTGGCTATGGGCCTGGATAGTTGGCAATAATCCAGTAGAGCGCTATAAAAGCTGTTTATGGTTTCGCGCTCCTTGTACCCCATAAATCGGGCAGGAAACAGACAGAGAAAACGAGGCTAGGACTAGAACCAGGGCCAGGCCCAGAGCCCGTGGGCTGAAAGACAGGCGTATATAATTTAGTTATAAAAATAACTGCAACAGTCTCGCTTGCTGTAAGATGAGATCTTTGGCAATGGATCCGGACCAGCTTTAACTTTTGCCAAGAGAGGAAAAAACATGGTCTCATGGCTCTTGACGGGGGGGAGGAGATTGGCGGCATCGGCGGCGTCATTATAAATTAAAAATAAATTAAGTGCGTGTTTTTCATATTTTTTTTCTTTTCTGCTTTTACATGGCTTTGTAATGGAAAAATTTCGATTAAATTATTTATCTCGATTTTTGCATCGCTGCATTTACGATTTATGCGCGGTAGCCAAATGCATTTCGATTTTTCATAAAAAAAGCAACAACAAAAGGTGGATAAAAAAAAGCCAATTAAATATTTTTATCGTTTGATTGCAATACGGATGGGTAATTTAATTATTTATGATACATATATCTGTATGTAAAATATAAAGCAGCCGCGAGATTCAATTTGCCGACTTTCCAAAGAGAATTCCATAAATTTTACGTTGACACAATTGCAATTGGACTATGTAAATGTGTCCTGCAACGAGTGTGAAATAAATTTAACAGATTTAAAATTAAAAAAAAAAGAAAAGAAAAGAAATACACAGCCACCGTCTCATCTCAATGGTGGATTAATCCATTTAAATTTACCAATTTGAATTTCAGCTGATGTCGCCCACGGTAAAGGGCAACTTCTTTGAAATGAAATTTTCCCCTCGATTTGGCATTGCCATGGGGCGACGGCCATGTTTTTTTGAGTATTTTTGTCTAAGCTATTATTAGAAGCATTTGCACATATTTATGGGCCACGTGACGTGTTCTCCTCCACCTCCACCTCCGACACTCGCATAGACCATCCTCCACATGTTCGTCAATGCTCATGGCGTCCGTTTTCAATTTGCATAATCGCTTTCGATTCCTCGCACGGAACTTTGGCCTTAAATGAGTTATTTCTATATATGTGTGTGTGTGTGTGTGTGTGTATTGTCGCCAAGTCGATGGGACTTCAATTCCACATCGATTTATAAATCAATAAAGGATATGGTCTGCATTTTAATGCGATTTATTGTTTAACCAAATCCCAATTCTTATGATCGCATAATTTTGTATGCTTAGCGAAAAAAAAGAAATAAAATTAAAATATACAAAAACCAAATTTTTTTTCATTCTTTCTAATTTTATTAATTTATGAGAGATTCTTTTAAAAGTTACCTTAATATATATCAAATCTAAAATACAAAAAAAACCCGCTTTAATTGGCCTTGTAAAGTAAAACCCTTTCAACACATTTTCGTGTGATATGAAAAAATTTACAATGCTGTTAAACCAGATTCACAACCGATATATAAATATTCAGTATAGGAATATAATCAAAGGCAACGCCTACACACTCTCAATGTGAATGATCCAGCGAAATGACAAGGTAGACCGCTGCCAGGTTTTAATTAAAACATTTTCAAACTTATGGCAGAGGCTTGAAAATTTACTGCTCCCCTTTGTCAGATGTGTCAGTGGTTGGGGATCAGTTTTGGGGATCAGCAAATGCCAACTGCCATCTGGCATTGGAGGCGTCTGAAAAACGAGCTGTGTTACAATTTCGCTGATTGCGCACAATTGCAAAAGATACAGATACAATTTACATTCAAACAACAACAACAACAACAACAATGGCAATCAGCAAAAGCAGCAAAAAATTTATAGTACATACGAAGAAGGCAAAGCCAAAGTTCATAAAGTTTCATCAAAGGATGAAGACAGAAAGACAGAGAGAGAGACAGAGAGGAGGTTTATATCGAAAAGATGGCGAAGAAACAAAAAAATAAATAAATATATTTCGATGCGAGCTTCTTAAAATATGCAAATGAAGAAATAAATTTGCATCCCTTTTTTGTGTTCATCACATATATACATTTATTTCTATATAGCAGGAAGATTTCCAAAGTGCAGTCAGCTTGGTCACGACATGGACCTGAAGATGAAGCTGAAGATGTTGGAGCTTTGACTCACGTTCCAGGCATAAATAGCACTAGCATATTCAAAGCCTCAGAGACAGAAAGAGAGAGAGAGAGAGAGAGACAATGAGAGGGAGAGACAGAGAGGCAACTGATGGCAACTTGGTTTTCCGAGCTCACCGCAAAGTCAAAAGATTAAGACACAAAATTCTTTATATGCTAAAACGCAAATAACATTAAATTAAGCAACTTTTTTTTTTTTTGTGCCAACCGGCAACTCCAACATCTCCGCATCTGTGCATCTCTGTTCCTTGGCTCCTCTTCTGATTCTCTCTGTTTCTCAGTTGTCTGGATGCCCGAGGAGAAGCTACAGCTATAGTCGAGGCACGGCTAAAGTTTCTTGCGGTTTACGGCAATTTATGCATTTCGAGTTTAATTCTAAAATTGTGAGTCACAACAGGCACACACACAAATACACACACACACACATGGCTACATATACATGCGAATGGGGAATATGTTGCCCCTAATGGCCATTGGACCTGAAGCTGGAAGGCCACTCTCTTCGACATTTAGCAATTACGGCATTTAATGGTTAAAACTTTTACTTAGCCCCGAAAATTGCTAAAGGGAAAGGAGAACAGGGTAACTTGAACTGACTTTGTAGACAATTTACAGAAATAAGTGGGGGGAGAAAGTAAACTGTACCTATATAAATATATATATTGTATATATATACGTTTCATGTAAGCTTGGAAAATAATTGAAAAATCTAAGAAAATATTCTACACTAAATTATGAAAATTGCTTACTAAATCTCAGTTTTATTTGGAAATCGATTGAATTAAACTTTTCCTTTAAATTTTGTTTGATTTTTCGGTTCGTTTTCTGTAAGCTTTTTATGCTGACCTCAGCTCATTAAGTGCGGTAACCCTCTTTAGAGACAAAAGCCAAAGCACTTTAAGTGCCGCGTGTCGATGAGGAGCTGGAACAATGGCCAAGTCAATGTTAATGTTAACGTTACGGACGAATAGGCCGTAAATGGCAGTTAAGTAGCCGTCGGTGGAAAGAAGTTATGTGCAGCTGAAACTGATTCCAATTTGCCAAAACAATGTGGCAAGGATGTGGACCATTAATGGAAATTTTGCGCCCAGAACTTGGAACCTGATACTCGGACTTAACCAGTTTTTCTTCTTATTTTTTGGAATGGCGTGTTGATGCGCTGCCAAATTGGCAGTCGGCGGCAACTGCAGAATGCGTGCGAGCATCCAAATTACATTAAATCATGCATTAACCATGAGCATTCATCTACAGAAACTTCCAGCATCATCTTGGCTCCATGTCTCGAGACCAATTTGGCAGCAATCCTTTGTTCTCAAATGCAGACAATGTTTTATACATGCGCTGAGAAATGAATTTTTATTGCCAAAAGAGAAATGCCTGAATAGTCAATGCAATGGAAAGAGAATGGAAGGAGATCCTTTCCTTGCCATTGCATGAATTTTTCAGTTGTCTTTGCCATTGTGTCGCAGTGGTAAGAGAATTGGAAAGTGCGTTTGCCATTTACCACAAACAGCACCACCAACACCAACACCACCACCAATGCTAGCAACTTCATATGTGAATTGTATGTTCAACCTGATAATAACTTAATATGAGTTTTTAATCCGGGTATGTCGCCATAACTGTGGACGAAGTCCAGAGTCTGGTAAATCCACTTTGATGATTAAATATGATAAAATTGTTTAATGCCGTCGGCAATGGGTCTCTCGGGTGCCCTAAGCTGCTATACACACATTATAAAATGGTCGACGGGATCAACAGAAAAGGACCAAAACTGAAAAAGGGATAGCAATACCGAAACCAAAACAAACAGGAGAATGTCAAAATTTAAGCTCAGCAGGACCCATGAATGCTTAATTGTGTCGCATGTTGCTCAATTGGAAAGTGTTGTGTGTGTGGTGTGTGTGTGCGTGTGTGTATGGTGTGTGGGTGAGTCCGTGACATCTTCAATGTAAGGGTTGCTACTGCCTTCGATGGGTTGTAATTAAAGCAAGCTTACAGCGGCCATATATGAGACTTGATGGGCTGATGAAAAAGGGTTCAAATTAAAGGGTTGCGTGCCGGCGCTTTATCGATGTGATTTGTGAGATTGGATTTTTCGCCTGACATTTGCTCGGAAGGGGCTCATGTGGGCTTATTGCGGTCTTGGCGGTCGAATAGTTATGCCCAAACACCTCCGCCCCATCTCATCTTATATACTTTTATATATACATAAACCTATATATATATATATACACTTATATATCAGTAAAATTGTACAAATTAATTTCACCAAATTACGCAATTCTGCAAAAATTTTCTTGGCTTGTTTCCAAGTGGCCATGGCGACTTTCGTGCATAAATTTCTAAAAGTGTTTGCCAAATTAACAAAATTGCTTTGAAAATGAACTAAAATATTATTTTTTTTTTGTACCAAAGATTTCCATCTCTTTAATATAAATGAATTTGGCTTTAGCATAATCTCTCGCACCTCTGATTTAGCCAAAAATTATCGATCTGCCAGATTTCTTTAGCCCTTTGTTTACAAAAATGACTAACATGAAGACTGGAGAAAAAAAAGAGAGAGGAAATGTGTCCAAAAGGGAAAACATGTCGTGATTCTTTTGCGTTAATCAACTGAGCTGAACTGGTGCTGGTTACTCCAACTTGGCAATTGGGAAAGGTGAGCCAGAAAGAACAGAGAGACCAACACAGCAAAACAAAGATGTGACAAAGGGATGGGGAGGTCGGGAGGCGTTGGGGCAGAGGGAATGCGAAACCAAACACGAAAGTTGACATCATGGAGTTATGTGAATGGCTTCCCTTTTGTCAGGCCGCAAAGTTTTCCCATACTTTTACCCAATCCCCTCTCCCGTACAATGGCATGCGAGATATTCGGGTAACTTTTGTTTCAGTCCTTTGCCTCATCGACCCCAAATCTAAAGGGGGAAAGGGGTCCGGAGAGGACAAACGTGTTTTTAATTACTCGTAGTTTCATTGTACCTCCGTGCCCGCATACTGAACCCCTCTTTGTGACCTGCTATTTATATGCCTTTCCATTTAAAGTTGACTTTTAGCCAAAGCAAAAGTTTTGGCCACACAGTTTTTGCTGGGATTATTGTACAATGCATTTACCAATGTTCAGAAATCGCAACAATTTCGAAGCGTTCAATGACGCATTAAAAACCGATTGCCATGGCCGGGGCCAGACCAAAAGGGCCGCCAATGACGCGGCGCATAAATTCAATTTCCGCGCCATGAATTCCAATTCCATTAATTCCACTAAATTGACCCTCATCGCCATCTAGCGGCATGTGGACGTACTGTATGGGTAATAGGGAGATCCCGCTTACCAATCCGCCCCCCCAAAAAATTCCCCCCTCAAACAATGGCTTTAAAGTTTGTGGATTGAAAATGCCTGTGGAACGCGATTGGAGTTTGAGGGAATGGCAAAGACCTGTCTACCTGCCTATGGAACTGGTTTTTTATTTAAAAAACAAGAGCGAAATTACTTAAAATAAGGTTGCTTGGGGCTCCAAAAACCAAGAAATCATTTTTGTCTCTAGAATAAATTATTTCCTTATACCTATAATTTGATGTCTATTACATGTAGTTTATATCAATTGATAAATTATATATATATATTTTTTTTTATTGTAATGTTTGTCGACAATGTTTGTCTGCCACACCCTCAGTACGTATGTATGTATGTATGTAGTCGTGTATTTGCCATAACAATTACAGTAATAACATAAATTGTCACAGCACCCAAACGCAATTAAAATAACTGTCATTGTATTGACATTAAATGCCAATTTAAACGAGTGCGTGTCATTCATTCCCATCCTGCTGGCCATATCACACCAAATTCAATGTGTTTTCTTTTGAAGGAGTCCCGCACAGATTGGATCGTCATCATCATCGCCTCTGCGGACTTCCGTTTCACTCGGCACTCCGCTCTTCTCAAGGCACTGCAGTGAATAAATATTTTCACAGAGCTCAAACAAAAAATAAATACTGTCAGCCACCACGTTCAATAGATTTTCATCACTTTGACTGTGGAAAGTTAAACAAACATCCCTTAGATATGCCTGGGCCTGGATTTAGACTTATCCAGACTCTGGTCCGGATGGTTGCTTTGTTGCCGCCATGTTGCCTAATATCGATTTTACTCATGTCCATATCGAGTGTGTATTTGGGTGTGTTACTGTGTGTGTGTGCTGCCATTGTGGAGCCATTTATAGGCAAGTAACAGGATTTCCTTTGCAATGCAGTTATCCCTTAAACTTTACTTTTACAGTTGATAGGAATGTGTCTATCAAAACAAGCTACAGTCATCAACTACTATATCAACAATAAAACTCCATTTAATATATAGAAACAAATATGTTAATATCTGAATTTTAATCTATCGAATCGATAGTTATTGCTTATGAATTAAAAATATTTGGATATAAGTCATAATATTTGAACCAAATTTGCTTCAGACCGATCGATATAAGTTTGAAAAATTTCTGTAAATTTATATTTTAAGACTAACTAAGAATTTTTATTCAGATATTATATGAATGCTAAAGTTTTATAAATTAATTTGCTTATTTTTTTTTAATTAAAAAAATTTTTTTGTTAATTGTCGAAAATAACCAAAGAAATTTTTACAAACAATTTAATGTAGATTTAGAAAACAAAAATAAATTTTTTAAATATTTTCACGGCGTGTTGAAAACTTTTAAATACATATACAATTAGTAGGTTGTAATCAACGAATTTTCTTTCATTAGAAATGCTTTCCTTGGGAAAAGTTTACATTTATTATATTAAGGTATAAAAATTTTGGTTTTATTAGAGTTTTGCTGGGAACAAATAGCTTTATTAAGTGAATAATATCCGATTGAATTAGTCAAGCATCAGATTAATTAGATTAGTTAATGCTTTAACAACTCACATTTAACATATTCCATTCCAGCTAAATAATATAGTATATAATTATATAATATTTGATTTCTGTAAATGGTTTAAACTTAATTCTTTCTGCAGCAATTCCAAAACTTGAAGGAAAATAATCTTAAATGTATAATAAATCATATAATAAAACAAATTATGAATGTACCCTCTTTTTTTATATAAAAAAATCAATGATTTGTTGAACTATTAATATAAATCTATAAATTAACTGGTGCTATTAAATATGTCGTCTACTGTACTCTCAGATGGAATAAAAGCTTCAATACAATACAATCTATCTGGTACTGCTTTTGAAATTGACAATCATCATCAGGATTGTACGCAATATTACCAACACTTCCTGTTCATAGGGGATGACACTGACGACTCTGGACACCCACCAGCCGATACACAAAGACTTTTGGATCATGAATCAAACGTCTGGCCATAATTCTGTCGGCAGATAAAGCTATTACCGCCATGCCGGATAAGTGCGCAACCGGCGCAATGCGCTCCAGCAACATTGTTGTCCTCGTTTGATTAGAATTTAAATCCGGTTGCTGGATCCCGCACCCACCACCACCATCACCAGGACATTCACCACCCGACCATAACGCTGTCGTGTGTGTGTATGTGTGTGTGTGTGTGTGTAAACACAAAGCAAAGGCCAAGTCAAGCTATGCCACTCGCTCGACCATTAAGGATAACACCCCAAATGGCACGGAACTGCGCTCTTCATGCCGTCGTCGCCGCCGACATCCGTGATGGCAATGGCCGTCGGCTTGGTATGGGCAATGGTGGTGGATTCCGTCTTGTGGCTGCTTGGACAGCGGCTTAATACAAACATTGAATAAATCTCATTTTGGCGTTTATTTTAATTTCAACGTAAACATAAACTACGAGCGCCAAGGGAACGGTCACGGCAAAGCAAAAGTCCTGGCCCAGCACCAGGCAGGACACCATTTTAGCCTGGAACCAGTTTGCTCAATTAAATTTATGCATTTTATATCGCAAATAGTACGGCTTTTGCCATTTCCTCTTTTTAATTGGAATATTTACGCCTTTCATTAACGAGAAAATGTTTTGTATTTCGAAAGGTAAAGGTTTTCCTCTGAGGCATTTTTTAGTCATCTAAAAATACATATATATTATTTTGGATATATTTAAGCGCTGTTGATTTTTAAATAAGTTTTATATTTACAAAGTATAACTGAACAAATCAATTCTTTGATTTGAAATATAGGAATAAATAGATTGATATTTATTAACTTTTACTCATTTCAATCATTTTGACAGTTTATTCTCATTATGAAATTGTATACTTTTATGTTTATTTGAGTATATTTTTTTTCTTATATTCTAATGATATTTATATGATAATTTTTGTTCAGAATTATTTAAAAATTATATTTTATACTTTCTTATGTAATAATATAATTTATTTGCCATCGTTTATCTAGTCTATTGATCTATTTTATATAATTGCTAAATAATACTCTATTATTCAGAATTATTGCAACCTTATAAACCTAAACAGATTATGATATGCATTGCTGCCCCTTCTGCCCATTCCCAACCCCAATATCAATCCCAAAACCAACTGTTACCCTAATGAACTGCTGCCAATTCCACTTGAGACATGGCTACGTAGTCGGGCCGAGGCCAATTCCAAATCCTGACAACAACAAATAGGACACAAACAAAAAAAAAAAAAAAAAAAAATCAGCAATTTAATGTTGCATTTTATCGCAGAGACGCAAAAGGCGACCGTGTTTTGCCCTCACCTTTGCTTATCGAAGGGAGGCAACAACCAGGGGAAAGGAATGCTCTATCGCTGCATATTTTCTCTCCCTTCTCAAAATAGTATGTATTTTGTATTTGTATCTGTATCTATTTGTTGTGGGTATATATACAGCAATATAATGGTAGAAATGGTGGTGGGAATGGCGATGGGAATGTTTTTAGCTCGTGGCCGTGTAATTCGGCAGCATCTTTGTATAAATTTTTTATAGGTAATACACTTAAGGAAACGACACTTAGAGTCATCATTACAAGCGTTTCGGCTGCAATAACAGCCCATCTTGCACATAGTTTTCGCAATTTACTTGATCCCTGGCGTACGGCAAAGGTCCCCTAGATGGGCGGGGGATTGAGAAAATATCCTGGCAACGGTTGGCATCAAGTGCCCATAGCAGTCGATTAGCAATATTTAAGAGAACTTCGGCCTCATACTGGATGGCATTTTCATCATTTTCTATTGGGCCATTATAAACACCGGTGGCATTATCTATGTTACTTTAAGCCAAAATATTGAAAGTCATCTGAAGTTCTTAGTAAGAAGATTCTCTATCCCTCCCTCCCGCTCTCTCTCTCTCTCTCTCTCTCTCTCTCTCTCTCTCTCACTCCCTCTGATTAGATAAAGATAGATTTTGTGCGGCATGTCTAGACATTTCAGTTGTAATTTCAAATCAAATGAGTTTTTCTCTCAGTACGCCTCTGCCATTTGGTGAATTTTTTCTAATAATGCAATTGATTTTTGATTTGCACCGCCCTTTGTGTGTGTATGTGTGTGTATGTATATATTCTTTAACATTGTGTTATTGAAAGGGCCGAAGGACCGCGAGGGCAACGTGCACATTTCATAAATCCTTGCTTCATTTTCGCTACATTAAACGTTGAAATATGAACCCATTTGTGAAACATTTTTACCCGCTGCCAAGGGCCCCGAATGGCACTAGCCCATTATAACTACAACAACAATGGCAGCAGCAGCAGCAACAACATGGCCAAGCAATATTATGGCAATAACGAATGGACAAAAAAAAAAAAAGAAAAGAAAAACTAACAAACCAAAAGAGAAAATGAAGAAAATAGTCGCCCCATGAATGTGCTGCCAATCCCTTTGTCCGACCAGTAGAAATAGAAACTAGAGTAGAGTATATAAAAGTCCATAATAATTGGATGGAAAGGGGACTCTACTCATTACTATAATGATTTTAATATTTTACAAGAACTGTTGTTAACTGAACCATAGAAATAATTGCCATACTCATTTCTATATATGCATTCCTTATTGATACGTTTATTTGTCGTTCGTTTAACTTTTTTATATAAAAATTATTTTACAGAGAATTTCTTTAACAAGAAACCCACTTTAAAGCAATTTCTTTTTGAAATTCATGAATTTTTTTCAGAAACGAGTCCTTTGAGTATCATTCTTATTGTTGTTCTCCCATCGAAGTCGTTGTTGTCGATGGGCACGTTCCACATCAGCAACATTGACATGAACAACAGCAACAACAACAACAATATTTGACTCATATGAAGCATATACGACTGGTTGTTGTTCTCTCGAGGGGTTTTGGATCCCGTTGCAATTACGAGTATTTTTTAACTGCTTATTGCGTTTTCCTCATCGTCCAATTCAACACACACATACAAAGTGAAGGAGGCATCGACAACAGCAACACCAAGTCCAAGTCCAACTCAATTCGATGGGGGGATACCAATGCTGGGGGCCAGCAACAAGCTAGCAACAAACTGAATTTCATTCGATTTCAATGCGAAAAAGGATCACAAAAGCTTTACAATAAAAATTTACGATATTTATACGTACACACACAATACACGCAGAATACGGAAAAAAATTCAAATTTACTCTTACACAAAAGGTATTTGGATTTTTTTGAAACAGAATAGAAATATAATATAAACTTACTTAAAGGAAACATTTAAAAATGGTTTGATATTAAAATTACTTAGCATCTGTTACTACAAATTAGCAGCATATCTGGGTTAGATTTTCTTCAACAATTATAATAATAATTGTCGTATAAAGAAATAAACATAAAAATTGCGTTAAAAAAATTAACCGATTACGATAAATAGTTATTGCTGCAGCCTACAGTCTAAAAAATAGTGGAAAATTCCCTCTACAAATAAATGGATCAAAACACTCTTTAAGCAGCTACAATTAAAACAGTAATTATTTATATTAAATATAAAAACATGAGAAAGTTAATTGGAAACACAGTCTAACATTCTATATTCAAACAATTTTAAAATTGAAATGCATCATTGCTTAAAAAACTTTTATTAAATATAATAAACTCAATATAATGATACATTTAATACTTCTTCAACGTAAATTATATTTTTTTTTAATTGATAAAGAGCATTTTAAAGTCGGTTAAACGATTAAAAACAAAAACTATATTATTTTGTTATGCTTGTTATTTCAATGGTTCTGCAATTGGATTGAAAACTCAGTTGTATAACAATGAATCTTTGAGTATTGAGAATTGCTTAATTAGTTTATGAACCAATTTGAAAAAAAGATGCTTTTATATAATATTTTATTAAGATACAACACTTAAGTATTTAATAATTTAAAAGCAAGAGGAAATTGAGTTTTTAAAACTGAAGAAAAAATCTTTTGGCACAAATGTGTTTAGGAATATTAAAAAAAAGGCAGATATTGTGTTTATAAGATTTGAAAAGCTAAGTAACAAATAAGTATAGAATCTGTTTCCTTTCTTTAACAAGTAGAAATAGATTTTTAACTGATTATTAAATATTTATATGTTTTTTAAAGTTGCTCGAATACAACTTATATTGTTTCAAGTATCTATTTTATGTCAATGTATGTATATCAACTAAAATCAGTTTAGACCCATTGGGTCACAGTTGGTTCTTCTTACCAATCACAGCATAATTAAAAAGTGCCGCATCACTTCTTCTCAATTAACTGCCAGAGTATCGTAATACTGCGACTAAAATCAAATTTATATCGATGGCCCAGAATCTGAGAGTGGATTGGGGAAGGGAGGATGCCAAACTTTAGCTGAGAAATGGTATCGAGAAAAGAGCAGCAGAAGAGGTCATAACAATATTTTCACGTTTCTCCCAAGTCCGGAATGAGTTTTTGAAATTTATATGACTGTCGAGTGTACCGGGCAGACCTTTGGGTTTCATTCCCCACCCCTCATCGGCATCTTCCTTCCTCTTTTCCCCACCGGGGGCAGCATTCTCTAACGAAAAAGGCGCAACCAACAGGCAAGGCAACTGCCATTATGTTGATACTCAAAGCTATTAACGTTAATTTTCGTTAGTTACGTAATACGTATTCGAAGCACCTTACGCCCGTTGGTAGCACCCGCATCCGTATCCGTTAGAACGTATCAACTTCCATTAGGAAAGCATCCAACCATCGAGCCACCCAGTCACCCAGCCACTCCACCATCCACTTCCGCATTCCATTGCCAGGCTGGGGGAGAGTAAACAAGCATCCACCATGTCATGCGTGTTTGGGTGGTTCTGGCTATGGGCTTTGAGGTTCGGTTTGGGTGGCTCTGAAACCCCAGTCAATCTTCCAATTCCCCCTTCTCACACCCCCCCTAAAATCTAACCCCACCTGCTGTTGCTGTTCCCGGAGGCCGTTGGCATTAAAAAGATTTACGAGTACATGATTTTGCATGTTCGGTGCCCCCGATGCCATTTAGATTCGCTTAGGTACATTTTCATCCTTGCACCCACACATAAGCTCGTTTAGATACACACACGCACACACACACATACTCGCCTGCATGTGTGTGTACGTGTGTGTATTTGCGTACGCATTTAATGGCCCATTAGTGCTATCAAATACGCATAAATATTTGCACTTGCCAGAAAATACATACAGACAGACAAAAAGCACACAGATAGAAGTGATACATACATACATATATACAGATATACATATATATATACAACCACATATGTATATATGTATATATGTTTGTATGTGTCTCCTTAGTTGAGCTCATGGGCGTTGCCTCCAGGCGAATGAATTTTGGATTCATTCTAGGATAAAAGAAGGGGAATAACAAATATTTGCAGATGTCAGTTTATTGTCAATGTGCTCCATGGTACTTTAGAAATGCAATATTATAAATTGGTTAGGTTGCTTTTGTTATCTTTGTTTTAGACCAACATCATTATATAAGCCATGATATAACTAACTGTTAAATAACTAGAATAAGTCAGTTTATATTAATTAGATTATACTTTTGAACCCTACTTTGAGATATTTTTGAAAACTTTGATCAATTTTGAAGTAATTTAATTATCGTAACAAATCATTTTCTTTTATTAAATATTATATACATATATAATATATATCATTTCCATTGAATATTATATATATGACAATGTAGTCCCTTCCACCACTTTCAAAATACTAAATTTATAAAAAAAATATTTCGTAAACATTGTTCTAAATTTGTATTGTTTTTTTGTATTTATGGATTCGGTCTTGAAAATTGGTACTAATACAATTAAGAGACCAGTAGAGAACGATGAAGCAACTCCTGCCAAGAATTTGAAATTGTATTTGGCCATATTTGCAATTAATATAAGTGCCTTTTGTTTTGGAATTTCTATGGGTTGGACAGCGGCAGCAGAGGTGGCAATTCTCGACAAAAATGAATATGGTTTTACACCCACACATTATCAATGGACATGGGTTTGTGCCTTTCTTACTTTGGGAGCTGCCATTTGGTCTCTACCGATGGGTTTATTGATGAGCTATCGTGGCTCCAAGGCGGTAATACTCTTTCAATTGTTACCCTATATAATTGGCTGGTTATTAATTGCATTTGCTCGGAGTATTATTTGGCTATATTTCGGTCGGTTTTTTCTGGGCATGTGTGGAGGAGGACTTTGTGTGGCCATTCCTGTTTATAGTGTGGAAGTCGCTCAGCTGCATCAACGTGGTACAATGGGATGCATATTTCATGGTGCTTGCATTTGTGGTATGGTCTGGAGTTTTGTTCAGTACAAGTTTCTTCAATTGGCAATTGCAAATTTTATTAGTCTTGGTTTGCTGCTACTTTGCATTTTGGTAATATATATTCCCGAATCGCCGGTATTTCATATAAGGATGGGAAAATTGGAAAAAGCCAAATCCTCTCTACTGTGGCTAAGGGGAAAAAATTATGATCCCCAACAAGAATTACATCAGTTGTCAATAGATACAAGACGGAGTCGTAGAAGTCCACTTACACGCTTTTGGGCAAGGCTAAAACTAAGACAGACAAGGCGAAGCCTGTGCAGGGCATCCTCTCTATTGATTCTGGAGAAACTATCTGGGGGAGTTGCCGTCATTATGTTTGTGCCCCATATTCTAATACGTTTAAATCTGCCAAGAATCTGGATAGTACTGATGTTTGCATTCCAGATAGTGGGATTTATTTTATGCCTCTTTCTGGTAGATTACTTTGGACGTCGACCTCTACTCATAGGATCCTCAGCCGTTTCGTTCTGTAGTGCCCTTTATTTGGGCTACATTTTCGAAAAATCGAATTGGAGTGAATTATTTGTTTATTTCAGTTTGGTTGTTATGGGTCTTTTCATTGGAGCTTATTCCATTGCTCTTGGTCCATTATCCTGGCTAATCAATGTCGAAATTGTTACTCCTCGCATGCGGCCGTTTATTTGTTCCCTAACGGCCACTTTTAACTGGCTAACTGCCTTCTTGTTAATCAAATGGTATGCCACTAGCTACCTATATTTTGGGCCCCCAAAAATTTTCTTTCTCTTTGCCATCGTTGCACTTTTTCTTTGCATTTTTACAGTGCTCTTCTTGCCAGAGACCAAAGGTCTGACCACCGAACAAATTATGAAAAAATTGAGGGGTCTAATGAACAGAGAACAAATTGCAACAATTCAATCGAGCTCAGATGTTTCGAGCGACTGATGGAACAAAAAACATATAGTTCAATATTGTCAAATGTGGTCCAACCACAAAATAGTTTATTAATCTAGTCCAAGGAACGTCTTAAATGTCTTTTAATCTGTAAATTGAATTAAATTGGAAAGTGTTCTAAATTTAAAAAGAAGTTAACAAATTTCTAATTAAAAAAAATCTGAATTATTTTAATAAATTTTATTGTCGTTAATCCAAAATATTTTAAGAATCATTATAGGAATCAAGACATTGAGGAAAATTGAATTTTAAGTTGAATTTATCATTAAAATAAAATAGCGATTCACATTGTTCTAATTTTGCAGTATCACAAATATCTTATATAAATTATTTCCTAAAGTATTCACTATTTATATCGACTTTACTTTCCACATGTTTCATTTCATAAATATTTTTCACTTAAATGTCTTTTGCACATGGCAGAAGCCATGCCTGTCGTCTTTGTCTCATTATTTGCGTTTGTTCCGTAATTAAAAATTATGTTTTACATTGTAAATTCATTGGCAATGTGGCACATTTATGAATTTATGTCTTGTATGTGTCTGTGTATGCAGCAAGTTGCACTTACACCAGCAACATCACCAGTAACGGCAGCAACACTAAACGAGCAGAATCAAGTTCCAGAGCAACGACTACTAAATGCAAACTTGTCTCTATATAAATATTAATTTGCATGTTGTCAAATGATTTAAATGACCATAAAGTCCAATTAATAAGCCACAGCAGACTTGCTCGAGTGCTATATTGAGATAAATGGCAAAACAACAAAAAAAAATATTTCGAAATTATAATTTAGTCACCAAAACCTAGCAAAAATCTTTTTGTCATTTTGTAAATCTAATTTAAATTTTTGAAAATTTAACACATTTCTTTAGCTATCAAATGGTAAAAGATTTTTAGCACTTGGATAGTCCATTTATTGATTTGACAAGTGATAAATTCAGAATTGCTTGTTGCTATATTCTGTAGTAGTTATATTCTATTTAAAAAATTGATCTGTGAATATAGATTTCTATAGGTTGAACAAGGAGCAGTTTAATCCCTTGTCCTTAAGAAAACCAAGATTATTTCATTAATTTTTCACGAAAACTCTCAAATCTGTTCAAATTTTATCCGTTTTCCAAAATGTTTATGATTGACTTGACACCTAATTTAAGTAGCTTTTCATAACATTACAATAATCTATTTATCATTTTATTACATTTATTTTGAATTTAATTTGGAAAATTTTAAAATAATGTTACATTTGATAAAATGAAAAACTGGATAATATAGAATGATATTTCTTTATAAAATTGGTTAACATATAGCCGATTGTACATTTATGAATATGAATATATAATTATTTACCGAGTGTATATATGCAAATTTCTTTTAGCTCTCATTTCAATGTGACTATTGCAATTTTCTATGAAATCTTTTATTTATTTATCCGCAATTAATTAAATTAATGAGTCTGATCACCTGTCCCTGTGCCGACTTCCCACGAGCATCGCATGCGAATTCGAGTTAAGAAGAGACTAGAGACTAGTCTCTGGTCTATGGTGGACCAGAGTTAAAGAGAGTTGACATTTTCTGTGGTCGCAGCTGAGCGTTAAATATACGAGAGGCCATAAAAATAGTTTATGACTTTTAATTACAGACTCGGCATGAGGTCGCCAAGTCCGAGGTTCGAGTTTTAGCCAGTTGCTGCGATTGCCCATCCCTCTTTCTCTTATAAGCGGTAGCTGAGCCGTGGGATTGAGAACGGCCAATGGCAGAGGACCTTGTGAGCCACCTTTTGTTTTTTCTGTCGTTTGTTTCGATTATTTATTAGGTTTTCAAGTCTCCATTTTGGTGAGTCTACAATGTACCTGGTCTTGCCGTCTTGTCTTTGTAATTTCTTTGAATTATATCTCAATTCATTCCTTCCAATAAATTTGATAAATTTCTCATTTTGCTTACCTGACCCGCTGGGATCGTACCATTCTCCGAACGGATCGCTGGTGGGCATAAATTAATGGAGGACTCCGCCATGTGGACAGTCGCAGGGGCTGATTAAAATGTTTCGCCTTTGGAGTCGGGTTTCTTGATCATTAATTATGAATGTTACTTTCCATGAGACCAACCGATAAACGAAATTAAAATGTATAATTCCTGTAACTGAAATGGAAAATTAAATTATTCCTTCGACCTGTCTGAATCAAATTGAATGAATAAATAAAAATATTGACTTGAATTTATAATTACAATTGCCACTTAAGCCTGAATTTGAATAACTTCCCAGATAGCAATACTTTCCCTTACTTAATTAATTATATCTACCTATATCTTATACAAATATATATATATTTTTTATTGTTGTATTTATGCAAATTGTTTTGCAATGTCTCATTGAGCCATCATTTAGAGTTAAGATCAATATCATTTAGCCAATGGCTTACAATGGCCAGATGACAGGCAAAATGTTCTTGGCCAAAATCTGATAAACTTCAAATACACTCAATTTGTTTGAAGTTGACTTCATTTTGGGCGACTTAAGATGCTGCCAACACAAAAGGAGCTGCCACTTAGAAGCGCATGTGCATAACCGCCCATTTGTGTAGCCAAGAAAAGTTTTTTCCCTCCGCCCATTGAAGGTGAAGCCGAGACTCTGTTAGCCAGGATGTAGCAACAGCAGCTATATGCTACTTGCTACATGCCACTCGTCGGAGTCATGGTATTGATTTTAGTGGCGCATTTACGCGCGATTATCGTTTAGTCGGCGATGCCCGAAGTATTACGAGAATTGTTATGGCCACCGAAATAGCGCCAACGATGCTTTCCAACAATTGAAGTCGTTCTCCTTCGGCTTGTGGTTTAACCAGAGACCAGAACCCGCATAGCCAGAGAGCAGCTGCCATTGGAGCATTGGCCAATGTTCGAGATATGGAAGGAGGAGAGGCAAAAAGTTGCTTGAGATGAGAAGCAAATCCGTTGTCTTGCCGACGGTAGGAAAATGTTGAGAATAAAGAATAATCTTAGTTATTTATTTTACATATGATTAATATTATAAGTTCATTTTGAGAGAATGCCAATTTTAAGTGCACTCATCACAATCCAAAAATCCATTTCAAAGTCAAAATATACATGAAGATAAGCGACCCAAGGGAAGGGAAAAGAAATATCCATTGCACAACCAAAGAAGAAAAAAAAAAGGATGCATGAAAATTGCTTTCATATTTCAGGTGATAATGGTTTCCTTATGTGAATTTACAAAACATTAAAGCTCCTTCGTACGGGGCATACATAATTTCCCCAAAAAGCAATTCACGTAAATGGCACAAAATCCCACAAGGATATGGATGTAGCTGCAAAAAAGTGTTTGACTTTTTCTCCGCGGCCATGGCAAAATGGCAAAAAGGACATCCGAAGATACGGGAACACGATGCGATACGATATTTTTTGGTTGGGTTGGGTTGGGTATGGGCAACAGAGCTACTCCTCCAGCCATCGCGTCGCCACCGCCTCATTGTTTATTGTAATGGGCGATGTACCGGCGCCGCAGGACTACCCCGACCCCGCTTTCCATTCTCTGCTTGGCTTTTTTGGGAACGCCGTGCCCTGACAAGGATATACGAGGCTATAAACGAGATTAAGAATGCTGCTCTTTTTGCAGTGGCTGAGGCTGCGCAAAAAACCAAACGATTTGCGCAGGGCAGCCAAGTGAAACCGGGCCAGGACACAGGTACACCGTTTTGGCACTTCGTGACTTGGATTCGATTTGCCTCGATTGGTCTTGTGGGAAATTCCAAGAATATTTTCGCGCATTCGTTTTGTTTTTTTTTTTCTTTTAGAGTCTTTTTGCTTATTTTTTATTTACCCAAACCACCAAAAACGAAAATCCTCTGGGTCGACTTTTCTTTACCCTGAATAAATATGACAAAAAATTATAAAAATTGTACATTCAGTTGAAATGTGTTTATATAAGCAACTCATTGTTAGGGTAGTTCATAGTTCGGTTACAGCAGACAACTCAAAGTGCAAGGACATGGAGTCGAATATCCTTCAGACATTTTTTGCACCTCAAAATATATTTTACCTGTTTGGTTTCTTTTTTACAATTCGATGTGCAAAGTTCAGGGCATAAAGCTAATAACCGTGAAATATGGATAAACTCCGATATTCATTAGGCAATATTTTTTAATGTTTTTAGTAATTAACCTTGATCGCATTTTTACTGATGCCTTGTGGTTAAAAATTCCAAAAAGAGAACACTCAGATGGTGTCTTGGCCTTGGACAAGTGCATCTAGGGTGGTCGAGGAGCAACTTTGTTGAACTAGAACTAATGAATTTCGATCAGGAAAGACTTTATTTAGAAGTAAACAGAAACTCTCTGGCATCTAGAAAATAAATGTTTCTGTTAAGTTAATCGCAGATTTTTAATGATTTATTTATTGTTGCAATTAGAAATAAAATACATCATTTTCATAAGGAAAAATGTTATTGATTTCTAAAGTAAATTGCTTTTATACCTAGATATGGTTCTATTAGCTTTCCCAAAGTCTTTTCTCAAAATTCCGTTATTGTAATTATTTATAAAATTTTTATTCTATTATTTTTTTAAAAAGGATTCATTCTTTAGCTTTTTTCTAATATATGATTTTCCATCTATATGTTATTTTTAATAATTTTTTGTTTAATATTTGCTTAACAGTTTTTGAATACAAATTGTAAACTGAAATCAAAGTCCTTCAAAGATTTCTCTACTCTAAACTCAGTTGAGATCGTTAAGGACTCATTGTAATTCAAGTTAATGGACGGCATCCTGTTGCATACCAAATGCTCCGGTAAGCTTAATCCGACCATTCAAATATTTATCTTTCAATATAAGGATGTCATTAAACTAAAACGAAACGTTTTCAGAATTTTTAACGACTTAAAGGCGGTGGAAATTAGACCAGAACCAGAAAGTAACAGCTGCAAAAAATTAAATGCAAATTAGAAAAAATAAAAGAAAAACTCACAAGAAAAAAAAAAAAAACAAAAAAATACAATCGCATTAGTCTCAGATGTGAGAAATGTGATATAGATATAGGAATATCTCCGCCCTCAACTGCCGTCGCCTGCCCATGCCCAGATAGAAGCTTGCCAAAGATATACCAACAATCTCCATGCTGTGTGTGTGTGTGTGTGTGTCTATTTGTGGTGTGTGTGCAAAGTAATTTTTCTTGAGACCCACACAGAAAAAGCAATTTAGTTGGCTGGGCTGAGGCCGAGTCTGAGGCCAAGTCACAGCCCGGAAAATGGAAAAGCAAACCCAATTTCCTTTTGCCTGGTACACAGCCCAGCAACCATAGAACCATGGAACGTGCGCCCCAAGAAATGCGCGCGTCTTCGCAATAAATCTTCTTTACGAGCGCACACTCTGGCAACAATGGCCGCCTCCCCTTTCTTATCCTCTCATTCTCTTTCATCCCCCACTCCCTCCCCTTGCTCTCTTGCCACCATTCTCCTTGGCCTGGGCCAACTTTGAAAGCAAGAAGAAAAGTATGGTGAGGGGGGGGGTGGGGGTGGGATGAGAAATAAGCGTACAGAAAATGAACCTAAGCAAACTATTCGAATGGCATCTCAAGAACGGTACCCCAGACCCAAAGACTTTCCGGCAACTGCTGCTCCTGCTGATGAAGAAGAAGGAACAGTTGTTGGCCTCAAAGTAGCGCCAAAAGAAATGCGGCAAAGCAAACAAATGGCAACTGCGTCTTAAGGGTGGGTTATGGCAGTCAGCCATTTTCTCCGACCACTGGGGCACAGCCATCGTCGTCATCGGTTTCCTTCGTGGCATTTGGCTCTTGTTGTTTTTTCTACTGAGGAATGCCACAATGCCACCCACGCAGCAGCAGAGGCAACGGTGGCAGCTTCCGGCAGCTGCCTGTATGCGGACGCACGAAATGGAAAAATGGCATTTAAGAAAAGCGAAACGAGAAAAATAAGGACCCAAACGACTTTGGAAATTTCATTTGAGCAAACAACGGCCAGCACCTACCCCATCCGCCCTTCCGTTCTGACAACTCCCCCCGCCTAGAAACCCAGACATTAGATTCCTTTTAGAGAGTGCTATAAGACCAAAACTTGAAATTCAACTATTTAATCTCATATATCTATAAAAATCATTATTTCAATATTTTGAATATTCATAATGAAAAATATAAATAATTAATAACGAAAGTTTACTAATATTTTAAGTTTTCTTATTTAATATATTTACCATATAGAATATATCCATGGATACATATGTGGGCAAGACACTCATAATGCAAATCAGTAGAAGGACCCAAAAGCCATTCACATCCGATCCAATATTTGTGCCAATAAATAAATTTAATGTACAAACTGCCGCCATGCAAGAGAATATTAAAAATGAAAATTATTTTCCATATAGAAAAATGTTTGCCATGCCACCACGCAGTTGAACTCAGTGTCGCCTCCAGACTCCAGCCCCGCCCCCTTTCACATATGTGTGTGTGTGTGTGAGTGTGTGCTGAACGCATTTGCATAAATATAATTATGGAATGGAAAATTTTGAATTGCATACAGTTGAAAAGAAAAAGATATTCATGCGAAAATTCAAATTATTATGCTTAAGGTAAAGCGAAAAGGGGAACGGAGGGAAACTTTTAGCAAATGGCGGAGATGAGAAATTCATAAAAGAATATATTTCAAGATGTATAAAGCAAATTATAATTAAAAACATGAACTAATTAATTATTTATGGATGTATATTAAGGGCAAAAGAAAATTTGCATAAATTTAAACATTAAAAAGGTGAAAATGAAAAAGAAAAGATGTGAAAAGATATAATTCTGTTAAAGTTAGTCAATCAATAAAAAGGATCTAACTAATATAATTACATACATATATACAAATAGTTTATTTGCTAAAAATTGTATATCTGTTCAAATTCTAATTTTATTTCAAATATAAATTTCAGTTCAAGTTTCAGTTCCAAGTCAAATTTGAATCTAATAATTATAGTTAAAGTTTGAATTTTATTTTAAATTTCAGTTCGATTTCAATTTTTTTATTTCAAAATCAAATTTCAGTACTGTTCGCCAAATCTTTTATTTGCCCCATGTTGATTGTCTCGAAGATGGGGCAAATTCATGTTAATGCATCGTAAGGACGAAACATTCATTTCGATGGGGTATATTGTACTTTTGATATCATATGAGTATGTACGTGTTAATATCTTTGAATCTTTGCTGTAAAAATGGAATGCTATTTTATTTGCTTTATCTAGTGTGGCAATGACTCCAAGTGGGCGTGGTCCTGGTCGTTGTCGATGCCATGCAGATGCAGTACAAATGGTGCGTATTCGTTAAAACTTTATAATCACCAAACATGAAAGATACGTGCTTCGATTGCCAAATGTCTTCTGTATAACCACCTTCAAAGAGGCAGCGATGTCATTTCAACTTTTTCAAGAACATATGTGAGTGGTAAAAGTAGAAATATTTTAAAAGTTAGTATATAATATATTCAAGTTACTTAATTACCATGCATTTGTCTTAAATCTTTTACCTTTCAGAACTCCGTTGACTATATAGAGGGCTAAAGATACTTTCCTTAGATAGGACCAATCTATGGATTAGTGGAGAAAAGTTTTCATTCTATATACATAGAAGTTGAATTTAAACTTTTGCGATTTGAGAGCGAAACCAATTGAAGATGCTGGAGTTGCAAAAAGGATCAACAATTGCAATTGGGAAAGGATTCGGCAAAAGAGTGTTTTCGTCCGCCGTTGGATTCGCTGAATGAATCCCCGAAGCGGCTTTATGCGCAAAACTTTTGCTTGTTATTTTTAATGGTCAGCAATAATCGTTAAATGTGTCGACTGTGTCGATGTTGCCGGCGCTACAGCCAGTTGCCACTCAGGCTCCGTGTTGCACTGTCCCTGTCTTTTGGTCCTGCCTCCATTCCTCCGCATTCCTTCGATTCTTGCCTAGCAACTTGGCAGAATCAGCAGGGTGTAGAATTGAGGGGAAAGGATGGAGGGGACCGTGCGCTTGTGCCAGCTGAACTGAAAATTTCATTTGGTTTCAGCTCCGCCTTCCACCATTTTCCCTACCTCCCCTTTTAACATCGTCTCTGAATGGATATGAAAACTTTTTAGACTTTTTGTCGACTTTTCGCATTTTTAGTTGTGGCCAAGTTGAAAGTGCTGCCTCAGCAGGCGTAGGCGGGGGCGTCGGATGGAGGCGGTGGCAACCAAATGTTCTGTGCCCCCTTTCGAAATGTTAATTTCATAACCCGAATCGTGCACGACAACAACTAACTGTAGTGCCATTTATTTGCCTTCCCATGTAAATTCCCAGAGCAACGTTGCCTCTTTGTTGGGGCGTGGCACACAGTACCTGTACCTATTCACCCGCTCTGCACTGTTTTTATAAATATTTGAGAATTCTAATCAAGATCCCACGACGACACTGCCTCACAGCGAAAAGCCTTCAACATCCACACATACCACAATCCTTTTTTTTTTTTTGAATGGCACAAATGTCGTGTTGATTCTATTTTGGTGGCATTTTAACATCCTGGCGAATGCGCCATTCAAAAGTGAATTAAAATAAAACCAAAGGACCAGATTAAAGTCATTTTGGGAGTAAGTTTCGGTACTTGTACATAACAAATCGGTTAACAGTTAATTGGAAATTACGACAATTCGATCAAAATATAGTTTCCTAGTAATAAAACTTTTAGTAATATCGAATGAGCATACTAAGAGCATATTTTAATCGATTTTGAAATATTATGACTTAATTTGTTTTTTAAAATTAGAGCATTCAACAACAATAAAAGCTGCAAAAATTGGGTTAAGAATAAGTTTTCTAGATTTGCATGTGCTATTACGAATGAGATTCTAAGAAGCAAATATATATATAGTATTTAAAAATCAACCAAACCCAGCACAATTTATAGCCTTCTAAAATTGAGGTTTTTCAAAGAAATTCTCCATTTTTTCTTAGGCTAAAGTTGAAAAGTTTTACATCAATGTAAACATAAAATCCTATAAAGAAAACCTACATATGTCTTTCAAAACTAGAAATAAAAATCTCAAACTGATTTTTGGAAATTTTGGCAATGTTTTGATAGTTAGAAATTGCAAAAATTGGTTCAAAAACTAGTATTTCCAACTAAAAGGGTTACTCCTTTAAAACAAATAAAATGTTGAAATATATTCAAAAATCTTTTTCCACAGCTTGCCATTTGTCACATAAAACAAAAAGCCAAACTAACTTTACTGAGTCATTAACCAGAAACAGAAACCACAGTCACAAAATTGGGCAATGCACAAATATGACATCGAATTATAATGGTTTTTTAATACCTAAATACTATATTATTTTTCGCTGATTGCGACCTTTGTTATTTTTTTTGTTCGTCGATCGATCGGCATTCCCCAAACGATGCGTTGTCCACAAAGCAATATTATAAATACATTTTATTGGTATTGGACTACACAGTCGAAACTAAATGTTGGAGGAGTGGCTGAGAACAAGTTTTGTGTTGGTTTCTCTTTTCTTTGTAGTCAGTTGGTATATAAATCTATTTAATGTTAATTTTAATGGCGTCTTTCTCCATATACATATATTCATTTTGTGGTGATCTTTTTGTTTTTGCTTTTATCTTAATTAAGGAGCGGACCACCCATGAGTTGCATCTATAATTGATTGGCCGAACGATACTTTAATTTAAATGAATACGCATTAATGTACATATTTCAGTTAAGAACCACAGAATATTTTAAATTGTTTTTGAGTTAGTTCAATTAAGTATATACAGTTTATTATTTTTTCCAGACCTGAAATAGTTGTAAACTAAGTAATAAAATAGAAAATCCTTGATTTACATATAAGACTTCAATTAGTTTTTTCTACGAAAAAGTCCTTTTTGCCGCCTAAAGTATGCAAAGGATATTTATATTTCTTACAACCAGCTACAAAAAAGAATTTTCAATTTTAAATGAATGCCTCAAATCTGTTTGCACACTAGAGCCCCCTATGCAGCCCAGTGGCACCATCCAGTTTTGTAATTAGTGCAACAAATTGAGGTCGTAATAGTACTGCTACTGCATGCCAGATGTCGAGTCGGTTGCATGGTAGGAGGCGACACCGTGAGTGGTGGAAACAATTGGCGCGAAATTTGAAATTAATGTAAATCATAATGCATAAGTGCAACCCTTATTCCTTAAATGCAAATACTGGTAAAATCACATTACAGCTTTAAATATTGTGATTTCTGACAATATTTTAACTTATATGTATTCAAAAATATATCGATAATAATATAATATTTATAAGATATAATTATATTGCTTCGTTAATAACGAATCAGTTTCATCAGAAACAAAAATGTTCAATTTTTTCGCTAATTTGTCACATTTAGAGGCATTTCCTTTTTGTCTTTGTTTTTATTTTCTTTTTGGCACTGTAAATAATCGAAATTCATTTGATAATATTCAAATTCATTTACGACATTTAAAACTGATTTGTTTATTGCATATGTAACGTTCAAAAAAAATCAACAAGCTGAAAGTAATAATACAAAAATCTCAATTTTAATAATTAGCAACTTAATTTCATAACGTGGCTCAATATTTCAACTTAATTGGATTGGAATATTCCCGTTCGACAACCCAGTCCAGTCATGAACGTATACAAAGGGGTCGAAAATATCAATTTTTATTATACATATGTATATATTAAATAAATTGATATAAGATATAACATTGCTGGTAATTAAACTCAGACCAAAATTTTGAATGAAAAGTAAAAAATATGAATAATTGTATAGTTCGAAAATAACTTCCCATAATTTATTTTTGTAGTACGCAAATTACTAAATTTTTAACCTTTGGAAGTATCTACGCCTATGCAGTTTAGTTAAATATTTGCAGCAAATTAAAATTTTTTATCAGAAAATTCTGGTTTAAGAACAAATATATATAAAATAATTAATTATTGTTTGTATGAAACTTTATAAAGAAACAGGTATCTAACGATATACAGAAATATATATAAATATATTGATATACATATATATATGTATGTATCCAAATATGCAGTTTTGGTTTAGACTTAATGAAGGAACCCAAAGTAAATTTATAAAGTTGCGCACAATTTAAAACTGTTTTTCGAAATATATTGGTTAAGTATATCGAGAAGAAGTGTAGTTAAATTATTAAATAAACTTCGACAGGCTCTAACCAAAATTTTCAACTATTTTGAAGTCATTATCTCTTTTTGCGTTTATGAATCCCATTTTTATTTATTCGACACATTGAGATAAAAAATATTAATTAATTTTTGACAGTGTCCAAGGTTTAAAAAAATAGACGAAATAATTTTTTGAATAAGAAAAAATAGTTTTTAATGTCATTAAAAATAATGTAAATTAGTGATAAAATAAAGTAACGTTTCTATATAATCTTTGTGCTATCTAGTTAACTTATATTCTGTTTAAGTCAATAGATAAAACTAAAACCATAAAACATTTTGGCAACTGAAGTTGAAAGATTTAAGTTTATTTTAGTTTATCGAGCGAGATAATACTAATGGCTTCTTTCACTCCCTCTCTTTCTTTTTCTACATGTATATATATGTATATATATATGATGTGTGTGTGTGTGTCTGTGTGTGTAAATACTTACAGTTAAGTTACAGCGACCAATCGAAACGACAGTTTTGTATATGGGGCGAGTATTTCAATGTTTTAAATGAGATCCATAAAAATGATTCAATTGTCATTTTGGCTGAAATAAAAGCCGCCAACGGTTTTTATTGTTGCTGAGTTGGTCGGAAAACAAGTTTCAATTCGCTCCGACTGGGCCAGCATGTGACTAAATGCCGAGTTATATGTTTAAAGCTTCTCCGATCGAGACTAAAAACCAAGATGCGAAATGTTAAAATAAAATAAATTTATGTTGCAATTAATGACCACGATAAATTTGTGCCTACGACATGTTGTGGTCCATAAAAAAACTTGCCAAGCTGTCCCCCCTGTTGTGGGGAGAGAGGAAAGCTAAAAAGGGTGGAGGAGAGCCCCTCCAATAAGATTAACACATAATCAAGCTAACATGCCCGCCATTTGCATATGAAATTGAATTCAATTTAATTCGAATTGAATACAAAAAAAAAAAAAAATAAATAAAAAACACGGCGCATCGCAACGCATCACGAACAGTTACAGTAACGATTTAAAATTTTAATTAATTCGAGTGACGCGCGCGCACAGGAAAACTTTTTCCAAAGAATTCCAAAATGAACATTCTAAACTTGGCCCGGAGCCCAGGCTCCATCAGGCAACTCTCTTACCTCTTGCCTCTTCTCATTGCTGGCTGAGAATCCGGCTTGCGGGTGATTCTTTGGCCCGCATTTAGCTCAGAAGGGGTAAATGGTAATCTGAAACCGCAAGACCAGGCATGAGATGGCAAAAACTTTTTGTGGCAACACACATACATACATACATACACACACAACAGACACAGATACGCAGCAGTGACACAAAGTTGAGTTTCAGTTGTGGTGCAAGTTTTCGGTCTGTGGCCATAAATTATCACAGACAAAGTCATTCGTTCCATTTCAACTGAAACTCACCAGTGGAATGGTATTGTAAGGGGGGCAATGGGGGGGTAACAGAGGAAGGGAACACATTACCAAGCCGCAGCGGTCTTAGGTCGCTTGGTCTCCTCATATCTTCGGAATCAGAATTCCATTTTAAAAGCCAGAAAAGATGTAGAACTGAACGCATTGAGGCAACCGAATACAAAAGACCCAAGACTGCTAATAAGAAGACAACAAAGACCTGTATGGCCCATAAAGGGGCTACAAAAAAGATAAATTGCATCTTTGGGATCACACACAAACACACACACATACACACACACACAAACAAGGTAACAGGTAAGATATACAAAACATGATGGCCGATGGACCAATGGAACCGACCGACCTCTCTTTGCCATTGGATTTATTCTTGATTTAGTTTCAAATTGCAATCGATTCGATTGTCTTTTATCTTTGGGGGCATGGAATGTGTCACTCCATTTCCAACCTGCGTTTGCCATGGAAATAATATGCATATTATATGGATTTCGATTAATTGATTCATGAATAGTGTTTCGATATTTTAACAAAGAAAATGAATTTAACTTAAAGCCTATATGATAACATCTTTAAAACCCAATAGAATCGTATAGTTTCTCAATATTCTTAGATATATTCAATTATATACAATAGATAATGTATCTCTTAAATATTTGAGTTGACAATCTACAATATATGTATAAGATATAATTTATATATATTTCATTATAAGTATACATATACATATGTGACTTACAAGAAATTGAAGTTAGAAACTGATTTATTATTAAATTTATACACAGCCGACAATTATGCTGAATATTATTATTTACACAAATATGTTTAATTCAATTTATGGATATTGAAAAGAATATATATAAATGTATATATATAAATAGATTATCTTTGTATAAACAAATAGAAATTGTATAAAAGAAACAAATCAACACTTGATTTACTTAAACAAACCTCGAATTCAATTATTCCATACCAATCAAAAGGATAATGCATTTTCGGAAATTTAATAATTTCCCTAAATATGAATTAAATTATCTGAGTTTTTTCTATTGATATTTTATATATTGGCTTTACAATATCTGTTAGATGCATTTATATTATCCCCATTATTTATCCTTTTATTATTACAAATTATTCGTTATCTCCCATTTTCAATATTTATGACTCTATTTTAAAAACAATTCATTTCCTGTATATAAGAACTACTTATATTCTCAGATTGCTTTTATGATCAATCAAATGAAGTAAATTTTTGGATTTGTAATCACCAGTAGTGGATGGCATTCATCTACGAGGGCAGTTTTAAGTTTTTACGAACTGTTTACTGTCGTTAAAGTCACTTTTAATGTGCCGTACGGAGTCATAACTGTCGCCGGCAATGGCCGTTGTGGGCTAGCGGAAATTGCTGAAGGCGCGGAAAGATTGCCACAGATCACACACACACATATACACATACACAGAAGCTGCCGCAAGGATCAAATTCAAGGAGCATTTTTGGGTCAACACTTGGATGAGTGCCGACAGCCCAACCGAGCAAGGCGACAGTTTAATGTCTGTTTACAGTCATAAATGTTCATAGATGTTCAATTGCAAAACAAAAACAGACAGAGAAAGAGGAAGGAGATAGAGGAAAAATGAAAGAAAGAAAGCAAGAATGTCTGACATAGATACACCCAATAGATATATAGAAAAGAATTCTTATAACACACACTTTCTCATCGGATATCTAAAGAAGAAAAAATTATGTCTATGGCCAAACAATTAAAATTATAACTAGGGACTGTTGAAGAGTGGTGGGGGGATGAATGATGAATTCAGGGATGTGGTAGCGGAGGGGGGTAGTGTGTTACCAACTGCCATGTTTTTGTGTGGAGAGACAGAGACAATGGCCATATCGCTACGTTTGCTGTTGTTGTCATCCTTTCTCACCACATTTTATGACTTTTCCTTAATCCGACAGATACGTCACGGATGCTCTCCTCTCCTCTTCTCTCCTCGTCACCATCTCTGCCTTTTTCTTAGCTGTATTCTTTGGCCTTTTCAGGTATAGGTCGTACGTTGTGTGAGCCAAACTCATGCCAAAGAATGCCTTATTAAATATGATTGTATTGGGTGAAAGTTGGAAATTGGCTAAGAAATGCGCGCCACCGTTGACATCTGTTCAAGTGGTTGCAAATACTCAAAAAAAAAAAAAAAAGGGAAAAAAATAAAAAGGAGGCAACAACAGCAATCAAAAATGCCGTCGGCCATGACGAAAATTATGAAAATGCTCAACAAATGGCCATCGATAAGGATATTGGGCCACTTGTCGATTAGATTTGGCCCCTCGATACATAGCCACGTTTCTTGGAAATGCCTGTAAGAATCTCTCGTAAATTGTTGCAGATCAAAACAATGGGAGACCTCACACTCCCACACACATACACACACACTATATTGGTAGTCGGATCCTGATGTTGAAGTCGGTGCATTGCCATAATGCTTATTAGCTGGCAAATTGTGTGTGCTCCGACGCGATGTTGCCGCATGATGCCAACATGGCGATAACCGTACTCATAGTCATAGACGGCAGTGGAGGCAATTTTCAGCTCGACAATATTATGCTATATAAATCAGCAAATGGCATCGAAACGTACAAACACACACATAGACACACACACACACATACAGAAAGAAGGAGGACGATGGAGGGTGGGATTGGAATCAACCCGGGCAGGTGGAACAAGGATGGCGGCGTTGTTTGCCAACTTTAATTCGAAATGATAACAGAAGTTCTGAAATTGTAACAGGCAACCGTGAAAACGCCAACAGCCAACTGTGCTGCCAGCATTGTTGCCGCTTACAGTGGGTAGGTATCATAAAATAGTTGGCAAAAGTAATAAATAAATAATGAATAATACTATAACTATGAAAAGACTTAGCATTGTTGTTCTATTAATTATATAGCTTATGGAACGTAGTTCTAAATACATACTAATGTAGCTCATGGACATTTTATATATCTTTAACATTAAATTTATGAGTCTTTTATCATACTTTTATCTACCAATTTCCATTACTTTGTATCTCTTTTTAAAGTTTTCGCAATGAAAAATTTAAAATAAATAATAATATTTGTTTCTTTTGGAGTGTTTTTAAACGTACACTCAATAAATATTCAAAGGTTATTTATAGTTTAGGAAAAGAAGATGAGGATGCATTTTCTTTGGTTACAATTTTAAAGAAAATATAATCTAGTTTTAAACATAAATATATCTTAACGAAACAGTCAACAACAATTAGATAATATTTATTGTTATTATACAGTAACTAAATATTGTTAAATATTTCAATTAATTAGTAACCAAAACAAAATTTCTATTTCATTTTCTTCCTGACATATTGAATTGACTCTTCTGGTTTAAGCTCATGGAAATCTTTTTATATTAACCGTTTACAGTATTGTTTTCTATTTCATTTTTTACAAGTATAAGGTTAAAATATATAAAATATTGAATTTTTGTTTCTTTCTGCTTTTATTTATTCTTTTCCTTAATTTAGAAAACACAGTTGCCATACCAAAAATTAAGAACAAACGCGTTTTAAATATAAATGAGATGGTTTGTTTTAAATAAAGTCTTTAAGTTTTTCTGAAAAACATATATAAATATATATATATTTTCATACCAAATTAAAGACAATAAATTAAACTTTTCGAAGAGTATTGATCATTATATTCATAACTAATTAAATAGAAATAAAACCAACTTAAACCTTTTAAACTGTGCACAATATAATATGATAGTTGTTAGGATTATTCACATATTTCCCTTAGAATCTTCTATAAGTAACTTTCGTAATTTTATCATGGAAAGTTAGGTTTCTTTTCATGCAATTGATACCACTGTATCTTTTAGTTAGGATGGAAACCAATTCGGCCTCTTTTTCTGACTACCGACATTCCATATAAATTAGTCTCGTGGGTGCAATTTTATTAAATCAACAAAAATTTGCAATGTTGGCAACGTGTTTCAGCCCTCCACCCTCCATACGGATTGGGGAGTGAGAGGTGCAGGATGTTGCGGAACAGTCTAAGTAGCCATAGTGTAAGGTATAAGGATTGGGGGTGGATACGTGTACACGGATAGTAAATATTTTGGGTATCTGTTTTGGGTGTTGGTGGTGGTTTGGTTGCTTGCTTGGTTGGTGGGATGGATATTAAAAAGATTGTGTTTCATTCCTGGATTGCGGTTGGTTTCTTGGCGGATTATTATAATATATTGAAGATCGCTTAGTTGAAATTTAGTGTTAATGTCGATGAGGTTTTCTCACAATAAAAGCAGCCATCATGGCTGCCAGAATGGCAACAAAATTGGTTACTCACAAGATTACATTCCGCTTAGTCGGGTGTGTCTGCATTTTGCTTTTTCCTCTCATATTTATATTTTCAATGGTTTTTTAAAGTTTACAATTTAAATAAAAGAAACTGAATAATACATATTTTTAAGTATATATATTTTGCACAAGTTTGTCTATATCCAATGGATAGAACAGTTCCCTTTTATAGTAAAAGGAATTGAATTGATATTATTTAATGCCTTGCCCAACTTCAGTTTCAATTAGTTGAAAATTTCTCCATTTTTTTCCCCTATTGGAAAATGGAAAATTGTGATAAATGTGCGCCAGGGGCTTTAAAATGGAAGTTTGAGCGGAGGAGAGGGGGAAAAACAGAAGCAGTGGAAAAAAACTCATTTCGCTTTGTTAATAAATTATGATGTAGCTGCGCGATGGGATGTGCAATTTTGCAACAATATACGAGAAGGAAGGCGACAACAAAGAGGTAGAGGCCTATCTATAGTGAGTGTAAAACACACACACACACACACATACGGCCAATCTATTTTGGAGGAAACATGAAAAAGTGCCAGGGGATAAAATCAACCTGTGCATTCGCAATGAGCTGTGAGAGACAACCGACGCATCATCATGGCCAAAAACAAAAACAACAAGACCATTTGGCAACAACTGCGACTGGGATTGGGACCCTTTTTGCACACACACACACACACACACACCCAATGCACACTAGGAGTCGGGGGATGGGGTCCGGGTTTTGGGCGCGTTTGTTTGGATTTGTTTTTCCTATTTTTTTTTCCTTTAAACAAAAACCAGGACACCGACAAAACAAAAAAAAAAGAAACACCCTTTAGCCATTAATGGCTACCAGAAAGGGATGAGGACACAGAGGTATATATGTTGGTGACTGAGGGGGTAAATTGGGGGGTTTTTTTTGCCATCGAACAGGGTGTTTTATGCCTTGTTTTATTTATGCAAAATTATGTTTCAATTAAACGAAACGCGCAATGTAATTGGCCGCCATTTTGTGCCGCCAAAGGACATTCAGCTTAAATGGAAGGAGAAGAGTATCAACGTGGCAATGGCAACATCTGCGACTCTGTTGTAATTAGGACTCGCATATGCCACATCAGTTCATCGCTGAATACCGAATTTAAAGTAGGATCAACGCTCCCGCGTTTGTGGCTTTGTTTGCCATGTCAAAATATTGTAATTTTCAGTCGCAAGTCGCAAACGAATTTGAATGTCATAAATTGTGAGAGTTTATGCGAGAATCGGCATTAGAATTACACGGCTGACTAGAGATGAGAGAGAAATACGAGTATATACGACGAGAAGGTCGCAGAAACATATGGCTAGAATGGGCATACAAAATGGAAACTCTGTCACCTTATCCACAATAAATTAGTCAAGAGTTAGTTATAGGAATTTATGCAACATTATACGCTGAATATTAATCAATTGGCTATAGACTAATCAGTAATATTGGCTAATAAATGGCAGTTGAAATCACAATTTACAGGTCCAAGGCAACATTTCTAACCCCACTCGAAGTGAAAAAATAAAATAAAATATTTGAAACGTTGCCTTATCGCATCAATGATCGCCTTTTGGGGCAGTTTATGTGAACAAACTTTTCTAATAACAGCATCCAAATGTGAACTTATGCCCAGCCCAGAATTGTGTATTCCTCTCTACGTGCTTGGCATGGTTGAACAACGCATCCGAGCCCGTAGCCGTACCCATCCTCGTATCCACACTCATATACCCGTATCCGTAGCCGTTGTCGTACTCCTGATGGAGCCCTGTTAAAACCCCTTTCCACTCTTCATCGATGGGGCAATCTTTGGAACGCCATTTTGACGTTTTCGAAAGTTTCTTTTATTGCATACATGAGCCATTTGCGTGCTTGTGCTTCCGTTTCCGTTTCCGTTTGCTGTTGCCATCAAAGACATTGACGCAGCCATTACCCGGCTCTGTTGCTGCTCCCAAAAAGGAGAGAAAAAAAAAATAGGATGAGGATGAAGATGACGTCTGGGCTTCGTCTCCTTGTCGCTCTTTCTTGCACATGTGTGCGTCATAAAGGCCGTCGTTATGTGTGCGCTTATTATCATAATCCGTTGAGTTGCTGCCGCATTAATTAAATTTAATTAAAGGCATCTTGCAACATTGCCCGACTACGTGGCAAATACGACAAATTGCAAAACTACAGCCAAGCTCTTTCTGGTCCTTTTTGCCATCTCTTTACACGAACCCCAAAAAGAACCTCTCCTACCCATCTGTGGGCATGAAATCAATTTCCATAAAATGGTCTGCGTTAATTAATATTTGCGGCATTAAGAAGTGAGAATTTATGCGCTGCAACAAACATCAATTACACAATGTATAATGAGTAATATGAATGCTACGCAGAGAGAAATGATTACGGAAAGTACATTTAAGATAAATCTTCCTAAAATGTGTGTGTTAATAAGCCAAAAGCTGCAATTAGTTAAACAGTTAAAAGAAATACTGTATTTGAGAGTGAATTATATCAGCAAAAAGGAGATAATAAGTCCATTTTGTTTAGTTCTCAAAGTTTAGTTAAAATAATTACAAATACATAAAATTAATATTCTATAAATAACTGGTCGAAAATAAACATACCTACTGTTAACTTTAGTTAAATGAATATTAAGGGAATTCCAAAGTTTAAGAGAGATTGTTCAGGGAAAATAACTTTAACTAAATAAATAATTATATATTTTGATGTTCATTAGGTTTTACATTTGTTATTTTCATTTCAATGAAAGAATTACAGGATCTGAAATTTTTTGTCATAGACTACTTTTCCTACATATATCTGTCAAAAAGATAAATATTAAATATTATTCATGGTAAAATTAAAATTCTTATACAAAAATTTTATCTAATTTGTGATTTTCGAGCGTATCAGAAAGCAAAATAATTGAATTCAATATTTATCCGCAATATAAAAACTCGGTTAAGATTTTGGTATTATAAAGTCCTACTATTTCATCTATAATTGATATATCTGAAAAATTATGTCTTAATTTCTTCCGAATTTAATAGGAATAAAAACAACATTCCCTTTTGGTTTCTTTAAAAGGAAAAAAACAGATAAATACGCTAAATGGTTAAGGGTAAATACCCTTATATATTTTTTGTTTGTTAAATTAACTGCCAAGATTCACTGATATTAGCAAATTCTTTAATTCTTTTTCCAATAAAATGTTCACTTAATTTTCCTTATTTCCACCCGAGTTAACACATTTGATTCACTTGAAACGATATATTTTTAAATTTTTATTTATTTATTAATTTCTCATTGTTGTTGTAGGCTTAGGATTAATTGTTTTTCTTTTTTTTTTTTTTGGTTTTGTTATTCATACAGAGCTGAATTAGTTTTCTCTTTTACTATTAGTTTTCCTTTATACGGGTGGTAGTGGTGGTGGGAGGGGGAAAACTAACTCAATTCATGCTTTATCTTTCCATATATAATAGTTTTGCCATGCCTTGCACTTGCATTGCATTCTGTATTTACAAATTTGAATGGCCAAAACTGACTGTCTCTTGGACAATTAGTTAATGGAGAGACAGAGAGAGATAAAGAGATGGAGGGGGTGACTCTCCTTTTGCTTGGTCTAATACTAATTTGTTTGAATATAATTCATTTACGTATATGCGGATTTATGTTGACCTATTTTTATCGCAATTTTCTTTCTTATTTTTTTTTCCAAATATTTCATTTCAATTTGTGGCTGAGTGAGTAAAAGTTGTGAGTTTAACTTATTTATTTGGTTAATATATTGGATGATTTGTTGTTGTTGTTGTTCTACGTATATAGGGTTTTCTTTTAGGTATTTTGGTTAATTATATTTCCATTTTGTTTATATATTTTGTATTTGTTTCTCGATCCATTAGAGATCGTTTAACATTTTGGATGGGTTTCTGTTCCAGTCCCAGATACATCGGTATATATAGACGATAAGTAAAACGAAAGAGTTTTTAAAATGTTTGTTTAATTATTTTCGCATTCATATTTCGAAATCGCATAAAATTATATAATACACAATTTGTCACAACTAAACTTAAACTAAAATTAACAAAAAATAGTTTTAGCAAAAACAAGGAAAATAATATTTATATATATAAATCTGTATATATAGAGAAAGAGTCAGAGGGGAATTAGTTATACGCAAATTTGCTAGGTCATTAATGGGTTAACTGAAAAAATCAATCAATAATAAGAAAGAGAAAAAAAACAATGGAAACGCAACAAAATTTGTATTTAGAAAAGTCTTGAAACAAGGAAAAAAGGATTCTCCTGGTAAACAAACAATAATATCACTAGGGGAGTAGGATAAAGGGGGGTGAGATGGTTGGGGAGAAGCATAATTATATGTCGGCAGAGCTATAGTCAATCGATTGAAGTTGATGCAGAGATTGGATTGGCTTTTGTATCACTAATTAGTCCAAAGTGTGGCGAAAAATTAACCACACTAGATACATCATACATATACACATATTAAGGTATTCATATACATATATAGAATATATATATGTTTGATCATATTTGTATATATTTTGTTGTAATATAATTTCTTTGTTAAACGTTTTTGCTGTGTAATTCAACTTGCAAATCTTCTTCTCTTTATGCCTAGGTAAATTTTATTTTGGGAAGTTAGAAATCTACGTATATGGGTTTCTCTTTCTTGTATTTTCCTTTCACTTGTCTCATGTTGCATGTTGCAACAATTTGTTGGTTAACAGTTGCTGCAACCTTATGCTATATATATATATATATATAATATATAGTACGTATTTCAGAATTTCATATCATTTGATTTGATTTAATTTTGATTCGATTTCATTTGGCTGACATATTCATACCATAGCAAATCAACGCCTAATCCTTTCGATTACTCTTAAACTGTATTTTAATTTAAAATTTTAGTCACTGGCAATAGGACATTCCACTTGTTTGTATGTATGTATTTTGCAATCGGTTGCATTTGCATCTTCTTGATTTATCTCAATTATTTTTTCATTGTTATAATTATTATTATTATTATTACGTATTTGAAATCGTGATTATGATCTTGGGTATGTTGCATACCGTTTTTTACTTTACTTTACTTTACTCATTATTACACTTACAAATTTGCTTTTCATATATAGGGAATATTTTTTGTGTTTTTCTTTTCTTTTTTTTCTTCGTTTTGTTTTTCTTTTAACTTTTATCTTAGAGTCATTAATATTAATATGGCATTGAAGAAATTATTGTATTTAGCTCTTGTCTAAGCATAGTTCAAAGTTCAAAGCATTGGCATACAACAAAATACAGCAAAAACACAGTTTGATAAACGAAACAATTGGAAGAGTTATGCAGTTATTTTCTTTTCATAAACAAGAAAATTAAATGAAACATAATAAAAACAGAAATATCCAATAAATAGAAATATTATAGATACATAACTACATCGATACGATACGATCTATTGTAGAGGATTTGCCCTATGCATAGGTAAAATTTAAAATATTTATATTACATACATATATATATTTAGGGATATATATATATATTTAGTATGTATATTAAACATGTTGCTATACCACACTAGCACTAGTACGTACATAAGTAAGTAGTAATTATGTAATTGTAATCCTACAGCAGTCGCAAATAATTTTACAGTTGAACTCGGAACTCGTTTCTTTGACATTTAAGTCAAGTCACGTGGTTTTTTCTGACTATCAAAAATCGCTCATTATTCTCATATTATTCATATCTCCCATCATTATATCATCGTGGTAGCTATTCCCGATTATATGTATGTATGTATATATGTAGCACTACTTAAGCATTTATCGGCTATTCTAAATAGATCAAGTTATCAATTATAATATGCATTTGCCCAAGGATTGGACACAATGAAACTGAAAGGTAAAGAATTTTTGACATAATCGGAGATATCATCCAAAAGTAATTCTATTGGCTGGCATTGTCTATCAAATAGACAATCGGCCACCTATTCACTGCACTGTGTCCATTCCTGGGGTGTATTTACTGTACTCTTGTGTGTTAGATTTATGTTTGTTTTTGTATATGCATTATCAGTTATTTTGTAGACTTAGGCAACTATTTACTATGTAAAATTTTACGTATTTAAGTTATCAACTTTTGTTTTCTTTTTTCTTTTCTTATTTTTTTCTTTCTTTTTTGTTTTGTTTAGCTTTCTTTTCTCTCTTCGCACTACACAGACAAAATAGACGAAAGAACGCCAAAAATGGTGACGACGATGCGGTGGTGGTGGTGGTGGTTGTTGGTTTGGTGGTTGGTGCTAATTCCAGCTTAAGAGTTCACCTTACTGACAGCCTTTAGCAGATCATGATTGCTCTTATCCAGGGCGCTCATCATGCCAAGATTACCACCAAGACCAGCACCAAGACCCGGTCCAATACCGGCTCCAAGGCCACCGCCAACACCAACACCCACTCCCATGCCTAGACCAAGCTTGAGATCATTCTGGCCAACGACGGAGTGATGCAAATGGCCGGGATTATGTGCAATGATAGAATGATGATCCTGTTGTTGCTGGTGTTGTTGTTGCTGTTGTTGTTGCTGTTGCTGTTGTTGCTGTTGCTGCTGTTGTTGTTGCTGCACTTGCTTATTCTGCTGGGCGGATTTCATCGTCTCCTGAGCCTTCATTTTCTCTTGTTCCTCACGATCGCGTCGAGCCTAAAAAAGAAATCCACAAAAAAAAAGGAGAAAGAAATGGACAGAGAAAGCATTTAATATCATGTCTTTATTTTATTTATACGATTTATCAGAGTGAAAGATCTTATTAGGTGGAGTGGGGTTGGGGGTATGGCTTTTGGGCCAACTCACCTGTTCGTTGATCTCCTTGACCGCCCGCAGCTCTTTCTTCAATTTCATACGTCGATTCTGGAACCAGATCTTGATCTGTCGCTCAGTCAGGCAGAGCGCGTGCGCAATCTCTATGCGCCGCCGTCGCGTTAAATAGTGATTGAAGTGGAACTCCTTTTCCAGCTCAAGTGTCTGGAAACGTGTGTAGGTCTGTCGGCCTCGTCGACGCGGGCATCCATTGGGGCCTGCAACAAGAAATAAGAAGAACAAAGAAATTCAAGTTAGTCACGCAAACACGATGATGATGATAATAATAATAATAATGATGATGATGATAATGTTATTCGGTTTCTTGGTTGTTGTTGTTGATGCTGCTTTTGGCAACTCTTAATGAGCTGCGAAGATGCTGTCAGACAGACTAAAATGGAACTGCAACACATGTAAGGCGTCGCCATTTGATTTGTGTCCATGCATTAGCCAGATACGCGAATGGAGCGTTGTGGTTTCGGTTTCGATTTTGGTTTTGGTTTTGCTTTTGGCAATTGCTTAATTGGGAACGGGAACCGAGGGCAATGTGAATGCACTGTAAACGTCTGCTGTCGATTCATTTAAGTTATGAGCCCAAAAATCAGTCCAGAAACAAGCAGAGACAAAGATAGAGAGGGAGAGGAGTAAAGACAATTCCTGACGTCAGCAGACATCACTGCAGGATATTTGGCTCCCCGGGGGCCCAACTAACTAAATTCGTGTAACAAAAATAAAAGGGTGAAGCAAACACCGACTCGTCACAGTGGCAGGTCTACATTTCCCGTTTCGATGTCCAAAACATTTCTCGTTTAGATTTTCCCTTTTTTGCCTTTGCTTTTTAACAATTTTCCACGCTACCTGTGCGATTTTTTGCGATTTTGCGAGGATGCGAGACGACAAGACTGACAATGGGATTCGTGTTTATGTTTCGGAAATCAAAATTTCGCTATCTACAAATTGCAGCCTTAGTCTTGCTATTTTTTTCGTTTTTTTTTTTTTTTTTGTTCGCCGCTTGCTGTTTTATGGCACGGCCTTTCGTTTTTCTTTACTTCTACGTTTTTTCTCATTCTCGTTTTTTTTTTTTAGTTGCTTCTTCTGGTAAAAGGTTTTTTCTCAATTTTTTATGGTTTCACAAGTTGCAGGGCAACAAAAGAAGAGGCTCTTTTTACGTAATATTATGAAAGGTGCATTTCGGTTTTTTCTGTTACCTTTTTTTTTTTGCCAATTTCCACTCGCCAGTTGTAAATCATATAACATAAATTGTACAGAGTCTATTGACAAAATATTTACAAATCGATGAGGCCGTGACAGTGGTATTATATGTATATATACATACAATTCCAAACAAGAAAACTCTTAAAACGTTTACAATAAAAAGGGAAAACTTCGAATCGGATTGCATAATAAAATCGATTTCATTTTCCAATTACAAGTAGAGCCAAGTTATTTGGGTCCTTTTTTGATGGATACAAATTTAGTTAACCATTTTACTTTCCCCTCTCTAATTCTGGGAATGCAGTTTCAATTGTAATCAAAGTCCTCCCCCCCACCTCACCGCATTATCCACATTGTAAAGGTAAAAAGTTGGAGAGCTGGGGAATAGAGAAAATACCAAACTAATCTAAATTATTTACACGCTACAATGAGCAGCTACAATTCGTCCCATAAATCACGACTCCCAGGACACACGCGCCCCTAAAAAAGATTTACGAGTCTCGCAATGGCCGCTCATGAGAGTGAGTGAGATGGTTGCATTGGTTGCGCACAGGAGTGATGGAATCCAACATGGCTGCCGCAACACACTGTCTCTCTGTGTGTGTGTGTGATGGACAGGTAGAGACACTCACACAAAGTCACTCGGAAACCGGGCGCGTTGTCATGGCAGCGACAACAGAGCAGGGTTAGGGGTAGAAACAAGAGGGGAAGGCGGAGATGAGATGAGTTGAGATGTGATGTGGTTTGAATTCGTTTCGTTTGAGTGGTGAGTCGGCGCAGACGATCCAAAAACCGGAATGGCTGAGAGCCAACGACTGCACGTGGAATGAGAGCGAAAAAAAAAAAATAAAGAACGCAGAGAATGGCCTCTTTGAGCCAGATGACATGACGACGGCAATTTTTGGCCTTACTATTGATTTTTCATTCAAGTCAACGGACAAATTTTTACACTCAAATGCAGTTTTTACACTCACTCCGATTGAGTTGCGGAAATATAAGACAAGAATGGCAAGAAATATTCATTTGTGAATCTTTTCTTTTTAAGAACTTTATAATAAGATCATTGAGTTTATCTATATCCTATATATGTACATATATATTGTAGGAGAAGATTAAAGTTATTTTATTACATATTAAAAGTACTCACTTAGCATTTCCAAATATTTTTTAGAAATATTTTAGCTCAAATTATATACTCTTTGGTATTTTCATTCACTAAATTTAATATAACAATAAATTCTAATATATTTACTTTCCTAAAAGGTGAATAATTTCCTACACAAACCTCTTCATTGTTATAAACAAATCACTTGCAATAATAATTATTTAACAAACTTATCTAAAACCATTTCAATCCGTGGGAATACAAGATATTAATAAGCTGGCCAATGTTAATTATTAAATATTTTTCAATTACAAATGTTGACACTCGTTTGTAACCGAACTGATGTTAAGTTGGCTAGCTAAACCGGTTAATTGCATAACTCCTTGAGAGAAAAAAAACAATTTTCCAATGAAAAATCAATTAGTGCGCCATAAATTCACATTGCAATTGACTAATGCGGCTGTTTATTATTTTGTATATGATTCACAAAACAAATGGCATTTAAAAATGATTTAGTAAAAACAAAAAAGAGTAGATACAGATTCACAGAGACAGAAGTAAATATAGATATTCCAGACAACATGGCGTTAACCAAATGGGAGCAATACGAGAAAGGTGGATCGGATATATATTATGATGATAATGATGATGATGAGAATGAGACTTTTGTCCCAGAGCTCAGCTGTCAGAATTGTTAATGGTAGAGATTGCAAATGGAAATGGTAATGGGAATGGGAATTGGGAATGACCGATATAAACAGCGTCTATAACAATGACATTAACAATTAAAAATATTAATAATCATCAACGTAATTGTTCAATAAACAGCGGCGGCGTGTTTAAATAAGCAAAAACATACGAAAGAAAAAGCAGACTGAAACTTATAATGACATAAATATCATAAAAACAATTCAAAACGTAAAATAAAGAAAAACATACACACACACACACACACACACACTCCCTTAGACGAGAAGTGGGGCAGGGGGTAGTATAAAAAGCATTATAGTTTATATAGCAAGTGCTTTGCCGAGACTGAGAGTGTGTGTGTGTGTGTATGTGTGTATTTGTATCTGTGTGTGTGTGTGCGCATTTGAAAGTGGTTCCGTTGGGACATTGGCGGCTTCGCTTTTTGTTTATCCAACGACACAAAATTATACAATAAACAAACATTTTGTATGTGTGTTTTGTTTCTATTTTCTGGCATTCTTCTCTACCTCTGTCTCTTTCTCTCTCTCTCTCTCTCTTTCTTTCCCGATTGTTGCCGCGTGTTTAAGTAAATAATAAACAAATTTACATATCATTTGACAAAACAACCAAACTTTGAGACATTGTGGCCAATGTGATTGTTAGTAATTAATTTGAATCGTTTGACAAAAAACAAAAACACAAAAAATCAAATGTTTGTTAGCAAATAAATTTCATGATTTTGTATTCGTTTAAACAACAAAAACACAAATCAGCAACAATAACAACAACAATGATAACTTTTAACAAATTTATAAATTTTTTGTTATCTTAGATATTGAAAAGTTTTCTTGCTGACACCGATGTTGCAGATGTTGTTGCAATTGTTTGTTGACTTTTGGCGGTCAAAATTTATAAAAATTTTTTGTGTATTTTCTTTTCATGGAATTTATGGAATTCTCATGTACGAAAACCCGAAAAAGTGCTGCTTAAGCGTTTCGATTGTAGCAAACAGAGAGAGAGAAAAGAGAAAGATATACTTAAGTGGAAGTAAAATACTAAATATATGCATATATATTCCACTTTTATTTGAATATATATTCGACGTTTTATTTGTCAATTTTGCAATTTTTAGCCAACAAAGTTTATCTAATCGATGCATAAGTTAATGAAATTGAGAATTGTTGAATTCATTGAGAGATTTGGGAGATATTCATTAACGAATATACGAAAAATCCTGGACGATATATATCTCAGTTTGTATTTAAAACACCTTTAAAAGAAAAATACAATAATTTTCAATTTAATACTAATACTAAAGAGATGTTTTTTACCAAGAAAATAAGATAGAAAATAGATGGATTGTATATTTAAAGTATTAAGTAAGTATAAGTATTCAATATCTATTACTATCAGAAATTTATTTGTGATTCAGTTTATTTCATTTGAGTTCTAATTATTTCAAATAGCATTTTCAAAATTAGCAAAGAACCTCAATAATAAAAGGATCGAAGAAGGGAAATTTATTTTAACTCATATTGAAATCAAAAAGCGTTAAGACTGTAAAGCTTAATATTAAAAGGCAATGAAAGAAATTATTTTCTTGTTAAAAAAAATATTTCTTTTAAGCAGAGAATTAAAGAGATTTAATATTCTGTACTTTATTTAATATTGTCACTTAAATTTTATTTGAATAAAAATACAGAAATCTAAATCATTGAAATAAATAACTATCCTCATTTTTCTGTCACTAATAATTTGTTTTTTGAATCATCTTTAATTGTTCAATCATATTTGATTGATTCTCTTGTTAATTCCGCACTCAATTCGATTGAATTTATTGTGTATATGAAAATGCGATTAATTGCAGTATTCATGATCTTTCAAGATGGATCATTCTATTTATTCAATTTGTAAATTCACAAATGGTAAATGCTGGTTCAACTTTCTATTTCGTTGTGTGGATATTTCAATTTGGTATTATATCTATTTTTCTCGTTTGGTTAACTTATTTCATTCGAAAAATGTATTTGTGCTCGTTTCGTATGTTTTATGCTGATTTGTTTATAATTGCTATGAATTTTCGAAACGAACTTCCCGGATGGCATGTTGAAAGATATATAAACAATCGTCAGACTTTTAACATGCCCATCCCAACTATACAAAAATGGATGCGTATACAAAATGAAGAATGCTTCAAAAAAAAAAAATAAAGAAAGAGCATGAAAAAACATAGATAATAGAAGGAAAATGATGCCTCAACAATTTCTATTCCGTTAGTGAAATGCGGGGGAGTTCATTGTTTCGGTGGACTGGAAGACGATCTTTGAAGCATTTAGTCCAAATTGCAATGTTCTTTGGTAAAATGACTTCCCCGGGGACTTTTGTGTATCCTGCGGATATGCAAATGCCAGTGGCAGGACTAATTAAACTTTGAAAGAAAAGCCGCTTAAAAGCTGCCAAGGCTGACAAGGCTCACGGGGCAACATCTGCTGCCTTTGTATGGCTTTTAGCTAAGAGAAGTGAAAGAAAATGTATGTATGTAGGTGTGAGGCAAGAAAAGAGAGGGAGAGGTAGATCTGGGGCAGGGGCAGGTAAGCGGTACCATTAACTTGTGCTCAACTCAAGGGTGGCAACTTCTTAGCTGTGTCTGCCATTGCAAATAATTTATGTTTATTAAATTTATTTAAATTTAATCAGGCGCACGGAATTTTCTGCGCAGAGAACGAGATGGTAATGGTGAAGCTGAGCATTTGGGAGGAGGGTATATAGATATCTTCCTGGCGAGGGGTGTTGGTACACACACACACACACACATAATACACAACCTGGCAATGACAAGCGAAACGAAGCCTTGGACTGGGGTGCTTTCTCTGCAATTTATGTGCAACGCATTGCCAATGTTGTTGTTTTTGTTCTCGTTGTCGTTGTTGCTATCAGCCCAGCCACGCCCTCTCCAAAACCCACTCCTCCACTCATCTGGGATGAGTATTGCCAGGGAGCAAAAGCATAAATTGCTAATTGTGTGCTTAATCTTGGAAAATATATGGCAAGCTGTCGTTGTCTGTTTTAGCCCTGGTCCGGAGGACACGGCCAAATAAATATCTAGCAAATGTTGCAAATATTTTCAAGAATTACGCGATGCCACCCTCAGCAACCTCCATTTTATTCACCCTCTCCTATTCTATATAATCTATCCGTTTGTCTTTGGGGATTAATATATTCTCATTAAATATTTCACGCCATTATTGGAATTACTTGTGTTTGCTATGTAGTTCTATCTTTAAGAGTTGAGTCGGGTCTAGTTGGTTACAAGAGAATGTTTCATTTACATTGAAATGAGTTCAAAAAAACATCGACAACAACAACAAGAATAACAGCAATAGCAAAAGAGAAAATTAGTTCCAAAAACCAGTTGTCCAATCATGAAAAGAATAGCTCAATGGGATAGATAAGTTCTATTTAGATAAACTCTTCTTATAATAAAGTAAAATTAACCATTTTCATAAATATTCATTTATATATATTATTCATGAGAATGAATGGAACATTTGAGTTATTACAGCTTGTAAAGGCATTATTTTAGAGTTTAATTATTTGTTTAAGTTTAAAGTTTGTTTAAGTAATTAACTAAAAACTAATGAGAACAGTTACTAAAATTGGAATTGTTGAATTAATAAGAATCTGTCGATAGTTAAATGCTTTTAAAATTAATTACTGAGTTTGCTAACATAAATAAACATTTTCTAATCCTTTATATTTTATTTTATATATTAATTATATAGTAGGAAGTAAATTTTACTTCGCCAAATGATAGACATAGATTGAAATATTAAAGGCGGGAGACTAAAATCTGCCAAAACAATTTTTTGTTTCTTTTTCTCAATTTACTAACTAAACATATGGTAAATTCTACCTTTCAAAACTATTACACATTTGCTTTTATTCTCTCTCTGAAAGTTAAGTGAAAATGAAATCGATTTCATTTGATTCATTATTAGTGCTATAAGTGAGGCCATTATCATATGTTTTTCCGTTATCAGTTAGGATATATATATATATTATATCTGACTGAGAAATTCCTTCAAGCGACGTCACAGACACCCCAAAATAGTTGTTTCCTTGCATTTATGTATGTATTGTACTTGCATATGGCCATGGTAACAGTAACAGTAACAATTCTTTCTTCTTCTTCTTTTTTTTGCACACAACAAAAGAGCGAGTAAGAAAGGAAGACAATCGAAAGAGAGAGAGAGAGGCAGAGAGTACAACTATGGCAGTGCGAGGGAATGAAACAGCGCATAACGGCAACGGCAACGGCAGCCATTAGACCCATTCACCCTTACTGTCTTTATGGCATTTTTAATCTCGTGGGTGGTTGGCTACCACCCCTACCCCCTCACATCCCACACCCATTTTTGCACCATCTCTTACAGCTCCTTCTCATCCTTCTTTAACTTTTTTCTTTTTTTTCCTCCTATTTCTACTCCTGTTACCGCCATGAGACGCAGACTTTGGAAAGTCGACGGCATTTTTTGCACGCACTACAAACACGAGGGTGTGATAAGACAAAATACCCGCCATAAATGTGAAAAATATATGGCCAAAAGTTAAAAGGGAAGACGGAAGAGACCAACACACAAACACACACACACATACACAAACACGAAGAGTGGAATAAAAGCAAGTAAAATCTGAAATCCAGTGCCCCCTCATTCTCTCTTTACTTCCATCATCTCGCCTTAAGCAGTTTCAATAAATTTGTTGTCTCTCACCCAAAAGGAAGGATAGCGGGGTGTTTGGGGGAGTGGTTTATGGTCGGAGAGGAACTAATTTTGGGCAAACTTTTGGGCAGACAACGAACCTTCAGTGGGTGGACGATGGACAGACAGATGGAACATTTGTAAAGATGGTCTATAAATGGCATTAGGCGTCTAGAATTGGTAATCCGCAAGATTTTTGCAACCAGCGTCTGTCCGCAGTCCCAGTCCCTCTTCTCTTTGTCCCCCTTGTCACTGCTGTTAACTAGTTATGCTTGTGGTTGTTGTTGTTGTTGCTGTTGCCAAAGCTTCCGGGCCACGTGTCGCCAACTGACCGCAACTTGAACACCCCTCAATGAATATGTATGTGTGTGTGTGTGTGTGTGTGTGTGTGTTTGTGTGTGTATACGTATCTGTGTGAGCCTCAATTTAATTGCAAATGAAAGGCGTTTAATGTGCGCCCATTGCGATTAAAATCGCCGCGAATCGATGCGACAATCAACGACCAATTCCATGATGACAATGAAGTGGCGCCAATGCAAAATGTGTGTATCTGTATGTGTGTGTGTTTTTGAGTATGTATTTGCAATGAATGAGCACAAGTTTGAAGTTGGATTGACCTGGCCCTGTTTTCTGCTTGGGTTCATTAACACTTTTTGGCTCCTTTGTTCTTCACGCGATAAAATAAGACAAAGAAACGACAGAAAAATATACAAAAATTCAAAACTCAAATTTCATATACTCTTTAATAAAAATGTTTGTCAAATAAATGACAAAGTCATGGGTAACAAATTTTTTGTAGGGTAGACGATTGGAAAAAGGTTCCCTTTGGCTATTGTAATTGGCCTCGTATTGCCCTTTCCGACGGTTCATTGGGTTTGGCCATTTTGGTAAAGGCGAAGAAACTGAAATTGAAATTGATTACCCTTCATTGGCTCGACACTATTGTTGTTATTGCTGCCTCTGCACCTCCCTCCCCCCCACTATATCCGTAATGTACCGTTACCAAGTTCATTTGTGCGTTCCATGAACCTTGGCAACATTATATCGAATTGTATTGGAAATTCATATAAATAGCGCCAACTGCTTTCAAGTGAGAACTTTCAGTTAGAGAACTAAGCAGTTTTCTGTTCATATTGTTGTTGTTGATTTTCTTTCTTCTATTCTCATTTTCTTTGCCTTTTTCGGCTTATTTTGTCCCAAAAACCAATGCGCTCTTCATGGCCCAATGCACACGATGGTTACATTGGTATGGGTACAGGCGTACGGGTACGGGGTATGGGAATGGGGTATACCTATTTGGTAAAAACAAACACGAGCAGATGTCGTCCATAACTTAGATTGCGTGGGTCGACTAAAACGATGACGTATTAAAATACCATTCGATGAATAGCTCTCAACCTCCGCTCTCCCCCATCCACATTACTCACCCCCCCTCTCCGAAAATAATGCTCCCTCATTCAAACGAAATGAGAATAAGAAAAAACAAAACGTGACATTTAAATTCATATAAAAAGCATCGATCGATCGAGAAAAGCATTTGCTGCGGGTTCTATATTTACCTAGGCGTAGGGCATAACTCATGCTTATCCCCTCCTCCTCCCCATCCTTGGAGATGGGGGGTCTCGATTTTGGTTTAGGTATCCACGTAAAAGAAATATCAATATGCGCGAGTTGCCCGCGGTGCAAACAATACCCGTTTAATATAAGGTTTTTTCTTTTTTTCTGATGGCCTTTCCTGTTCAGTTGCTAAGACGTCCTCGTCCTCATCTTACGACTATTTTGCTTTGAGGTGTGTCCTGAGAGTCACACATACATACATACAGACACACACACATACACAGACAAATTGATTGTCGGCTTGATTGGCCGCAGACCACAAACGTTGCCTGCGTCTTCGTTTCACATTTTTCCCCCATTTCTTTTTTGTTTCGTTAGCTGACAAACTTGATTAATGGCTCACACACACACACACACACTTACATACATATGTAAGGCCTTTTGTTAATGGTTACATAAAAGTAATTTGAAAAAATGGTGACTGCTGAACTCAGTTTCAAATCTTTTGTTATGAGTTAGGCTACAGGTTTTGAATCTTTGGAAAATTATGAAAAAAGAAATTTGAAACTGGAAATTCATAGATAAAAATTACCTGAATGGCTTTATTAGACTGCAAAAGGATTCAAAGAATGGATTTACAAGAACAAGATTAACGAGTTTTCAGTTGATATGTATATATACATATATATATTGTATATATACTGAAATATGGCGTTATTCCTGTTCTGATTCTCACGCATATTCTATTCTATTTGTCGATTATGTTTTATTTGTCTACCAGATGAGCTGCCAACTTGATAAATAAACGACTAATGCTAAATATAAAACAATTACCGAGTGCATTAACCGGCGTGTATAATTTCGTAATTAAATTAATATTAACGACTAATTGCAACTTACACAAAATACTTATAAATAACAATGAGGTAGAGGGAGAGCCCAAAATGTAAGTCGTCACGCACAGAGACAGTCGGAATGCGGAAAATGGCGGCAATGGAAATAGAAATGAAAATGTGAGGAAAACAGGGGGAAACATGGGATGGGGCAAAAAAAAAAAAAAGAATGCACCAAAATCACGCAAGAGTTGGTTAAAACCGGGTAAACAGTTGCAACTTAGAATCGTTACAATGGCCCAAAGTGATGACTTATGTAAATACAAAGTATGGCATAAAAGTTCACTTTAGATTTTCATAAATGAAAATTTAAATTAATGAAAAATAAAGGGGGGAAATGTGAAAAGTTTGCGACATGTGCAAAAGTGACAGAGGAATAAACTTTAAATGACTGCGGTTTCCCAGTGGATGAAGAGGGGGTATTCGGGTGGTAGTAAGGTGTAAGCTTTTAATTTGATTTTGTCTGCAAAATTTACATGTCTGTCTGCAACTGAATGAGGCAACATAAATGGTACATAGAACCAGGACAAAGAGCCTGGTGTCTGGCTGCTGTGTTATCCTTGTTTCTCCTGTTCGTTCTCTGCTGCTCTCTCTCTCTCTCTCTCTCTCGCTCTCACTCTGTCTGTCTCGTTTTCTGTGTAATTCAAACCCTTTCGCCAATTTGCGCCACTTGGGCATTAAAACCGCAGATTAACAACCGAGCACGGGGTAGTTAAAAAAAAAACATCGCTTCGCTCGCTCCCGGACTGGCAAACGTGTCATTTTGAATTTTCCGCAGTGCGGAGTGAAAAAACGGCACAAAACGTGCCGATAACACGGTGTCGCACATTCACCTCCCCTGCTCCTAACCCCCCCTCCCCTCTACCTCCTCATTCAAACCACACCCAACCACCATAATGCCGCCCCCACTTAGAGTGACAGAGAGAGAGAGAGAGATACAGAGCTGAAGAGAAGGCGAGGCAAAATGTAAATACAGCAACACCAAATAAAAAAAAAAAAACATAACAAAATAACACAGAGAAAATCGGAAATTAAACAAAACCGAAACGAAATGGAATTCGCTTATCGCGCCTCATAAATTAACCCTTTGCAGCGGTCGGATGGGACGCCTGCAGCTTGCCAAGCCCACATCTCAAAGCCAAATGCCAGATAGAGATAGAAACAAACAGATAGACAGAGAGAGGGAGACATGAGATTGGGATGCGTTAAGTGGTAGATAGGGTCGACGAGGTCATAGCCTATACAACCGTTTATCTGCCCAGAGCCGGCAAAAAGATGTACACTCCAGACCCCAAGACTCCGTCTCCTCCTCCCCTTCTCTCTCCCTCTCTCTCTCTGTCAATGACATTGACATCCGTTGCCTTTGCCACTGGCAGACGATCATCGAAATTGAAACAAACGCCCTTTGTGGGCAATTGATTTCGTATGCCATTGACAATGAATGGCCGATCACAGAGAGATTCCTCCAACCAAAAAAATACTGAGACTTGGATTCAGAGTGGCCTATGACTGGCAGTGATTGTCTTCACTTATAAACTGGCCTTATCATGATTTCTGATTACTACATATAAACATAATTAATTATTATAATGGAAATAATTGTTTAGCACTTGATATAGTAGATGGTTTCAATATATGAAGGTAAATTCCATTCAGAAATGAAAGCAATCGTTATATAAAATATAAAAACATATTTTTATTATATGCCCAAAATTTCATTTCTTCTTTTTTATGGTTGTTACTTTTGGTACTTTAAATAGCAAAAACTATTTTCCTCAGTGTATTTTAGTGATCTCACAGATCTTTAACAGAATTTGAGGCAAAGATTTGTCTTGACAGAGAGAAGGAGAATTGAAATGGCAAACTGGGCAAGTTAATTACTTGTCAAACAGCGTCTATAAGTATTGTAAATTGCTCAAATGACTACTCCACTCTAGAGAGTTAAGAGGGGGGCCACATTGGACCAAATGATTTATTTACAAAACAAACAATAGAGTAAGGGGAATACCAAAGAGAGGGAAACCTCTAAGAGTTGGCACAAAGCAACTCGAATATCAAACGATCTGTGACGTTTAAAGTAGGGGAAGGGCACGTACTGGCCAGAGTTGGAATGGATTCCAATTTCAGTTTAGGCGCAGACTCTTCGTCTCCACAGACATTTCTGCAGCATTCGAGGGGCAATTAAACCACTGCCAATTACATACATACATACATGTCCCCAGTTGTAAATGGGTAATATGATCGAAACATTGTTTTTCATTGGTTGTTATGCAACCATAATCCTTACAATTTTAAACCGATATACTATTAAATAACCCATATAAATAAAATAGCTAAATTACTGTTATTTATACTAGGAATTATTTAACTGAGCTGTAAATTATTCTCTTTTTGTTTTTCTATAAACCGATTTGTAATTGAAGATCCGAGAAAGGAAATTCTTTTTGTGTTTCAGTTTACTGCAGTATTATTAATGAGAAATAGTCGACTATTTTTAAATAAATAAATTGGTGGAACGGCCTTTTATACAATTTTTTTAGCCCAACGCCGGGATTATACGCCTATTTATTGATAAAATAAATATATAGAAAATGTGACGAACAGTTTAAAATGATTTAAACTTTATCAATCACATATTAACTCAATTTTCAAATATTTTAATACTGGCTTTATCGATTAAAGAATATGTTTTAAATGATACTATTAAAACAAATAAAATTAAGTTTAAGACGCTAAAAATTTGCCCGAATTGGAACCTAAAAAATAAACTTAACTTCAAATAAACCTACATTATTTGTTTGCCAGTGTTAAAGGCCTTTACTCAATGAATTTTTTCTCTTAAATTAAGTTGTAACTTAAAATCTGTTATTTGATTATTATAAAGTTTTAGTTTTTCATTATTACAGCTACTGAGTTGCAAAGTTTTCTTTATTGTCTTTAAACTAATGAAAATGAATTGCCAGAGAATTGTGATTCTCTCTTGGGATGGGCAAGCATAATCAATACCATTATCGGAACCATAAAATAACAATGATGATCGGTTGTTGTTTGCGGTGATGAACCAGTGGTGGCCTGCTCATTGCGGTAGTCAGGGAAGGGCAATCGTTATGCGCGGCACAAGACCATGCGTAAACTCGTAAATAGATCATAAAATGATCGTAAAAGCAATTTAACGACAAGAAGCGAAACAAACGCAAACGGTGATAGGATCGAATTGAATTGATCAGTTGAACTACCAAAAAGTTTGGGGCACAACAAAACAAAGATTTAAATATTATTTTCAAAGCTTTTTGGGGATTTCACTTCGTTTTGATGATCGTTTCCATTCATAGACTGTATTCGCTTTGGGTTCCATCAATGTGATTTATGATGTTGGTCGACACTTGACTAGCATTGCATATTCCAAACGAATGGAACTTTCACAGAGGGGGCCATAGTTAGCTCCTTGCCATTGTACGTAACAACAATGTGAAAGCAAACAATGGGCAATGGCAAAAGTCAGGCTTTGGAAGGATTTATGACAGGCGGAGAAAGTCAGTGGTGGGAACAGCAGGAGTGAGTCCATATGACAAATAAGCAGATGGAAAGAAGGGTTCGTTCTCGTCAGCTATTGAGAAAGTTGAAGAAGGCAAAGCAGGTAAATTTCCTATGTTCAAGGACATTTTACCAATAAAAAAAAAAAACAGAAAATTTTGAAATATTTCATATTTCTTGGTTATATGGATAACCCATTAGGATTTCCAATCATTTCCAATGCCAGTTAACACATTAACTTTAAGGGTTTTCGGTAATTACGGTACTTACCATTGAAATCGCCACAAACGACACGCTCGAAAGGACTTCCCATCCAATCTGTAAAAGGAGAAATGAGAAAAAATAAATAACGAAAAACAATTGTTAGCAGGCATTTTTTTTTATAATTTTTTTTGTAAAAAAGAATTATTGAATATATGTATATGGTTTGAGTAATGTAAAATTCCTCGGTTAAATAACCTTGAGACAAACATGCTGCCTGCATTTAGCCATTCGTCTGCCACATGGCCTCGAATCAACTTTGGTGGCAAAACATTTTGCCCACTCATTCCACTCCTTCACTTGTGGCCCCCATAAACCACTCAATCGGGCCATTTTCAATTTAGTTGTCAGCGCCATCAACAAAAAGGCACAAGCAACTGCAATTTGCAGACCACCAACAAAGTGGCCAGTTCAACCGGCTACAGTCAAAGTAGACCAAAACCAAGAGCTAGAGTAAGACTAAGACTCTGACTCCAACTTCGACCACAAATTCAACGACAAGGAGACGCCTAATTAATAAGCAGATGAGTCTGCTCGGCGCGTTTTTAATTAAAATGCACAAATTTCTGTGCATTTGTCTTGTCTTTGTTGGCACTTTATTGGACGGACAGACAGACAGACTGATGGACAGACAGACAAACTGACAGACAGTCGCAGTCATCTAATGTGTACAAATTCAGCAAGAGAGGGGAACTGAGGAGGCGCGATGACTTGGAAGAGGTCTTCTACTGCGTTCTTTGTCGCATTGATAATTGAGAAATTTATGCGCCAGTCGTTTCTTATCACCCAGACTTTGAGCGGTGCAAAGACAGAGTAAGAGAGAGAGAGGGGTGGGAGAGAAGAATGGAAAAGCAACTCAGTCAACACTGAGAAAAAAACTCATAATTGATTTTTTTCAATAGCTATAAAATCTTTTGTAATTTTTTCATTATATTTCCTACATTTATCGTAATTTGAGGATTTGATGTATTTCATGACATAAAATCAATATATGTTAATTATTCTGATTTCTTTAAGTGTACATCAGTTATTCTTCTTCTTGTGCTATTGCCATTTGCTGAGTTTGCAAAAAAAATAAAATCAAAGTAAGAAATAAGAGAAAATTTTCTTTCTCTTTCCAGTTAACATTTTCCATCTCACTGTAATTTTTTTTTCCAGATAATTAAGAAAAGTTATCCTCTTTGCTTTCTTATCAGCATAATCGGGCATGCCCCCTCACCACCCCTTTCACTACAAAACCACACCCACAGACAGTCAGCCAATTGGTTGCAACATTGTTGTTGTTGTTGTTGTCGTGGTTGCTGTTGTTGCCTGGCTGGTGCAACGATGTGAAAATGAAAATTCATTCAGACTCTTTGGCGTAAAATATTAAAATTCATTAGTTAAATTGCATTTGGCAAGCATTCAGCTGTAAAGCGTTGCCGTTGCCGTTGTTGCTTTTGGTGTTGTTGCTGCTGCTGCCAATGTTGCTGCTGTTGCGTCCGGGTTGGCTGTGTCTGTGGCTAAAGGCTTGGCAGACTAGAAGAGAAAGCCATAGACAAGGTTGTAGCTAAACTGTGAGTATATGAGAGTATATCTGTGTGTGTGTGTGTGTTGCAGCTTGTGGCACGATGCCTTGTGGCAGCAGCGTCTCTAACAATTCCAAAACGATTCACATGCAACCAACTGCAGGGTTGTGTGGGCGTTGGATTCTAGAGTGAGGTAGTGTCATGTCGCGCACTTGGCTGCCCCATAATGGCGTCATACTCATATTTACTTTCATCGCAGCCAGGCGACGTCTTTGAGTCGTCGTCGTTGTCGTTGTCGTCGTTGTAGTTGTAGTCGTCTATGATCTCGTTGACAATTTTATAGCTTTTTGTGCGCTGTGAGCGAGAGATATGCAAAATATTTCATTGTGCGAAATACCGTTTATCTTTTCAATACAACTCATTCGCCAGGCTTTTTTCTAACTGGTTTATATATATATATAATATTTTCTAGCATTTTTAGTCCATTCATCAAGTATTTAATTAAAGACTCTTTGCTATAAATTCATTGCAAATCTCTGCAACGAAATATACACATTTATTCTCTTTATGGTTGACCAAGTCCAATGGCCAGTACGACGAGTTCGAGTCCCAATGGCAGTGCCAGTTCATAACTCAGTCTAATTGGCAGTCTATTCATATTTCGTTTGCCATAATTCACGAAAGGCATTCAACCTCGATCATTGTGTGTGGAGGAAAACTGAACTGAACTCATACTTATACTCATATACACCCATACTCGACTTGTTCAATTTCTTTATCGACTTAAAGGAAAAATCGAGTGCACTGAATGAAGAAATAAATCTGCTATGCAAAAATTCGCGTAAATTAAACTGACCCACATAAATTTCGGACAAATTTGTCGTACTACTACGTTTGCCGCATAAGCAAAAACAAAACAAAATAAAAAAAAAAAAGACAAAAAAGAGATCGCTCAGCGTTAAGAGATGGAGGCGAATGGAAAAAAAATATATCTCTATCTTTTGTCGAGTATCTCTGGCGCTGACTGATTGCGAGTTTTGTATGCGCGGGGGCACACACATGTGAGTGTAAATACATGTGTGTATTGAGTGAGTATTTATATATATATATATACAGATATATATATTTGTGGCAACCTTGAAGCTATTTAAATTACAAATCGACGCGCCGACTCAACGGAACATCAGCAACGAAAAAAAAAAAACGCAAAGGGCAACATTTTTCAACTATTTTTCATTTTTTATTTACTGCCACTTTTTTTGTTGCTTTTTTTTTAGCTCTTTGCTCGTCTTCGTCTGGCCTGCTTGTCGCCGTGGAAGAAGTCATTTCGACTCACTGTTTGCTGGAAGACTTATGCGAAATAAACGACTTGGAAATGCCCCGCAAAGTGTTCATTATGAATTGAATGAAATCAGAATGAGAATTGCGCGCGCGGATGAGCGCGTTTATCTATTGTTTATATGCCCCAATGGCCATAAAGGTATAAATTAAATTGCCTGCTCTCCCCATCCCCCAGACCCCGTCCCCTTCCCCGTTTATTTTTACTATTCTCCAACTGAGTAGCGTTGATTTATGCCGAATTTTATAGAATTTTTATGTTAAATAAATAAGTTTTTAACGATACAACGAGCGGTTAAATGAGGCAAAAACAAAATAAGAGAAAAAAAATGCTCACTCAATTTGTAATATTTTCTCACCTGTAAGCGTCATCCAGGGATATCGTGGAAGATCGGCAATACTTTGTCCAGCACCGCCGGCTCCTGGCACCACACCGGAGGCGGGTTGTGTGCATGCATTCCCCAATGAATCTACACCAATGGCTCCGGCACTGGCCGCCGATACGGCGGAGGCAGCGGCTGCATGCTGATAGAATTGGGCAAAACTGGCGGATGCCGATGCAGGTACGCTCATCGACTGGTAACTGTTCATCACGGTGTCTGTGTACCTGCTAAAGGAAACAAAAGATAGAGAGAGAAAGAGAGAGAGAGAGAGAGAGAGAAAGAGATATTGATTAGCATATAAGTACGTGTGTGAGAGTGTGAGAAATTAACAATTTAAAAATCAAAAGTCAAATGCTAATGAGAATGAACACAACCACGAAATATGTCCACTGTTGACCACTGCGGTCATTTCTAATTGTGGACAAATACTAATCCCCAGCGAAACAAAACAGAACTCAGCATACACAGCAACGCCCGCAGCGTGGACAACATGAACCCGAATCGGCACCAGCAATATGCAAATGGCCCACAACGGAAGGTCAATGTGCGTGCGAATCTTGTGGCCTGAACGACAAATTGGTAGCAGTAAGCCACCGCAGTGCTACTCTAATTTGCCCAGCGGTCCAATGCCATTTTGCTATTCCCATTACCCAACATTCATTCACAAATATACACACACACACACACATACACACAGAAATACATACAAACAGCTCTGGGCTGGTCGTTATGGCCATTCAATGATACTTGAGGGGCGAGCCAATAATTAGACCATATTCGAAATAGACTTGCGGTTAGCCAAAACAGTTTTTCCTTTTTGTCATGAAGTGACTGACTGAGCATTATGAAAGGAATGTGGGAAATAAATTTTAAAATTACAGAAAATAAAGAAAATTTTATAGCAGAAAAACTAATTGGAAAATCTAAAATAAAAAAAGTGCTTGAATTAATGTTTCCATATCATTAATAAGCAGATAGTTTAAGATTGTTTAAGTTTTTCAATTTAATTTATTATTCCTTGGATTTAAATTAAAGTTTTTGTAACTGAATATTAAAGAGGGATAACAAAAGTTTTTGAAATGAATAATAAGCCCAGGGCAAAGGAAATTATATTGATTTCAACTCATTGGATTGTATAATATTTTCTCATTTAATAATTGACTTTTAATCTATTCAAATTTATAATTATTTTTCACTCACCTGCAGGATTTGTCCTCTAGACCCGAAAAGCCCGCCATGCCGGATAATCCGCCATGGCTGCTGGGATGATTTGACACATATGGATACATCTTACTGGTGGGTATGGCAAACGAGGAGCTGGCCGCGGCAACGGCAGCAGCTACTGAACTGGCCGCTGATCCCGGTGAGTTGTCGTTGAGGCTGCGATGCAGCGAAGAGCTGGCCGACGGTGAGGGCGAGCAGCTGCTGTCCCCCGTCTGTGAATTGCCGGCAGAGGGTGGTGTCAGCAACAGTTGCTGATGGGCGTGCGATCCCTGTGAACTGGCAGCGGCTGCAGCTGCAGCGGCTAACTTGTTGATGTGTTGCTGCTGTTGCAACTGAAGGGCGGCAGACAAGGAAGAGTACTGCGATTGCTGCTGTTGGTGGTGGTGATGATGATGGTGGAGCTGCTGTTGCTGTTGTTGCTGATGTGACTGTTGCTGGAACAGGGCGGACGATGATGGTGACGATGAGGATACCGGCGAGTTCGATGATTGACTAAGATGTTGTTGATGCAACTGGTTGCCAAGATGTAGAGCACTGGAACTAGGTGATAGTGATGATACTTGTAGATTTATATTGTTGCTATTGTTGCTGTTATTGTTGTTGTTGCTGCTACTGTTGTTGTTGTTGTTGTGGCTTGTACTGTTGCTGTTATTGCTGCTGTTGCTGCTGCTGGCGGCGGCCGCTGAAGTTGTGGAAGCTGCGGCAACGGCAAGTGCGGCGGCAACTGCTGCTGATGACGAATTGGTTTGGGTTGTGGTTAAATGCGAACTGATAAATGGCTGGAACTGTGGGTACTTTGGCAGCATACTATCGAAAACAAATTTTGACATTGCACATACTTTTCTCTCTGGCCGAGAACCGACGAGTTTTCTTTTTGTTTGATTTTGTGTTTATTTTTTCTTTCAATATTTTAATATCTTCGTTTCAATACTCTACATAAAGTCGTTTTTAATTATTGTTTCTTTATATTTGAAGATTGCATTTAATTTAGATTTGTATTCTTCTGTTTCGTTCGAGTGTCTACTGTTGAAATCGGATAAATAGTTTAAAAAAAAAAACTAACTAAAAACTTGTTGTCCTAAATGTATGTATTGTTTTTTTTTTTTTGTCTTTTAACAAATTTTGGATATAATTTCGATCGGAAAAGACGCTACGCAATAATATTGAAATGGAATTTCATATAAATAGGTAATTTGAATACCATTCAATTGATTTATAATTCATGATTTTCCAAATTCATTGAAATGTCCAATTAGAGGTAATTAAAAGAAACTTAAATCTGGCAGAAATTGTCATTAATAGGAATCGTAGACAATATAGACAGAATTCCTAGTAAATAGTGACAGTTTAAAGCACTGGATAGCAATATGTAGAGACATTAATACTATAGGGTATACATATATATATGTATATATATATATCTACAGACATATACATATATTAAATGTGTATATTTTTGAAAATATTTTAAACAAGAATACATAAAACGGGGCATTAAGTAAATTGAAAATGTTTAGATAGAATATAAATCTTTAAGATTGCCAGAAATATTTCTTGCATACATTTCATTTGAAATATACGTTAGTATATATAAAAAAGAAGACTTTTTATATATTTGCTAGATCATTTATAAGTTTATTGCCTTTAATCTTAGTTTTCACTTGAATGTCCCTGACTTTGCACAATGCCAAATGGTTAGTAAGAACTACTTTTGGATGGTCCAGGGATTAGTAATGGCAAAGTAAGAAAGTTAGTAGTTTTATTTTAGGAATCATTTCATTTTAAGCAATGATAATGATAAAGATTAAGAGAATAGAAGGTAGGGGAAAGAAGAATTGCTTTGCCATGTATCCGAACTTGGTGACTTAGATGAGATTTGACGATTTTATTTTGGGTATATGATATACTTTTTCTTTACCTTTCGCTTAGCTGCTTTCTCTGTCTCTCTCTCTCTTTCTGTCTGTCTCTCTCTCTCTCTATAAACCTTTGTAGGTTTAATTTGATTTTGAACTTTTATTTTTATTTTGCTAATTTTTATGGAAATCGTTTTTGCATTTGGTGAGCAATTTGTATTTGTGTAACGATTTTCTTTTGAAATTGTGAATCCACAACAAAATTTGTTAAAATTGCATTTGGTGTTGATTGGATTTGTTGTTGTTATTATTGTTGTTGATGTTGTTGTTGTTGTTTCAGCTGCTGCTTATATTATGTGAGTGTATGCATGTGTGGGCGTGTACATATATGGGACATTTATTTGTTGTAAAAGTAATTAAAAAGTGGCCATCAATTACACGGAAAATGCACAAAATGGGCAAGGGGTAGATCTGGCCGTCGGTTGATTTATAGACGCGCGGATTTTTAATGACTGCGACGGCTTTCGGCACTCGACAATTGACACTTGCGGTAGACAAGGAATTGAGAGAAATTGAAGGAATCTCAAACTGGCAACTGGGAAGTGGGACACGCAGTCGGCCCTAAAACGCGTTATATTTTTATTGCCTTTCTCCTTGCTGTTGGTGTTCCTATGATTCACAGCTCTTCTTTTTTTGTTTTTTCCTTTCTGAAGAGTCGTCGGTGTGGGCGTTCCGTTGACTTTTTTTTACGACTTTTCGAGTGTGTATTTGTGTGTGTGTGTGTGTTTGTTTGTAGAGAGAAATGCTTTCTCAGCCTCTAGTCGTGTAATAGTTTCAGATTGTGATTTAATTGCTTTGTTTAAAATGTCATAAAACACTTTGAATTCACTCCAAATCACACAGGTACGAGTACGAGAGTACCAGAACCAAAACCAGAACTATCGAACCTTTTACGATGTCAATTTTATGACTTTTTAATTTTTATGCCTTTGGAAAATAAACAACTCACACGCGCAAGCAAAGTCTCTTCTTTTTTTTGTTTTTTGTTGTTTTAATAGTTCTCGTAATCGGTCAGAAATGATCCTGATTCGGCAATTCCTGATGACAAGTGTTAAATTTGTTTGATGGACTTTGCGATGGATTGGACGCGCTTATTACCGCCGGTTGGTGTGTGTTTGTGTGTGTTTGTGGGTGGGTGTTTAAATATATGAGATTATTATTGTGATGGATTCTGGCGATGGTTTTATGCGCGTGTCGTGTCACTATAAACCGCACTATAAAGCCGTAATAAGCGGCAACAGTTAAATGACAATAAGACGGGGAACGGTCACAATATAATAAACACGGCGGCGGCGAATCGGAATCGGTAACCGACTCGGAATCGGAATCACAATCGCAATCGCTGTCGGAGAGATCGTCGGAGTTGAGTGGAGCTGAGTGGAGCGTTGAGCTGAGGCAAGCGCTGTTCCGCAGACACTACTGCGCGCCACGATAATAAATATTATAATAAAACGAAATTTTTAAAAGAGTATAAAAATTTCGTGTAATTGGTAATTCTTGCTGCCAGCGATGGCAGTGCAGTCGACGGCGACTGAATGGCAGCGACGCGACTTTTGCTTTGGTAGAGTGGAAGTGGAGAGTTTGTCTTTCTGTCTGTCTGTCTTATTGTCTGGATGTCTTTCTGCCCCGGGGGTCGGGGTCTCGGTCTCAGCCTCAGCCTCAGTCTCTCAGCTATATGTGAGATTTCTGTGTATGTGTGTGTTTGTCTGAGTGTTTGTATTTTGGATCACTGTCTCCGTGTCTGAGTCTGGGTCTGTCCCGGTCCCGGTTACGGGCTTACTACAAACTATGCTGCGATGTCCGCGTCGGCCGTTGTGGCGTTACGAGCAGCGAAACGTTTATGGCGCAATACAAAAGCCATGCGAGCGCTCTTATGGGCAACTTTGCTGTTGTCGTTGTTGGATGCTGATGCTGAGCCGCCAGTCCAGTCAGCAATTCATTTGGAGCACAGGCACTCACTCACACACAAACAGACAGACACACACACACTCATACACATACACTGGCATAGTCACACGCACATCGTCTCTGACTGTGATGGCAGCGGCGGCAATAAGAAACATGGCAGCAGCGCAGTCTGCCTGGGTCACAAATATCTATTTGTCTCACTCTAACATTCACATCGGCAGTCAAACAAGCGAGGGCAGCAACTGCGCTGCTTAACATGCTCTCACAGCTCTTTCGTTCTCTCTCTCTCGCTCTTGCTCAGTCACTCTCTCTCTATCTCTCCATGGGCATGCATATATGAGTGAGTGCCTTGGTGTAGTTTGTGTGTGTGTGTGTGTGCGGCATAATGGCCGTCACAATTGAGTGCAAGAGTTGACTCGGCGTGACAGTGTGCATATGTGTGTGTGTGTGTGTGTGTGTTTGCTTGTGGGCCAATTCTGAGTGCATATTCTGGAGTCATTTTGTGTGGCATTATTCTTATACGATTTCTCCGGTTTTTAATTTGATGTTTATAACGTGAGAATGCGAATTGCGTATGCGCCAAGCATCAGCAGCACACCCACGAATACAGTAACAACAACAACAACTCAAACGGAATAACTATAATACAAGCCGTTGAACAAAACTATGACTCCGAGTGAACGGCCTCTTTGAGTGGGTAAATATTATTGTTGTGTGAGTGAGTTGGTATGTTTTTGTCTGTGTGTAAATGAGTGAGTGGAATGTCTTTTTAAGTGTTTTATGCTTTGTTTGGCAAAATGTTATTGTTATTTCAATTATTTTGTATTATACATTCACTTTTATGCGACAAATAGACAACATTGTGGCTGTCCATAGGCCTATATAAATAATTGATCGAATAAACATACAATATCAATTTGTACTATGTTGCTATATATGTACATATATACATATATAAATAAACAAACCGATTCCTTTCGTTTCTATTAAATAATTTAATTTATTGCCAATTACAAAGATTTGTCACAACTAGTTAAAGTTTGATTTCAAATTTGTTGTCACTACAAATTTTTATTTCATATTTTATGTTCTGCATAAAAAATGAACCGTAAGCTTTCTCTCTCTTTCTCGCTCTCTCCCTTACAGTGTTGTTTTTACCCCTAAATGAAATTACGAAAAAAAAATCCATAAATTTGAGAGATGAAAAACGCCGACTCGGTCAAAAACTCACTTATTTTCCCGCCCGCAGCATTTTCTGGCCTTTTCATTCTTTCTACCCACTCTTTGTCATGTTTGTTCTTTTCTTCTTTCTTCGGTTTTTTTTTGGCATTGTCGCTAAAATTACTGTTATGACATTTTTATGAAAAATTTGAAATTTACGATTAAAATTGGACAACAAGCAGAAGACAGCATTTTTTTTTTCCTTGTTGGTTTTTGTTTGCCTTGAAATTATGCGGAAATGATAAAAGATTGCAATTTTTTATTTGCTCAGTTGAATTTAATTGAAGTAATTACATAATCTTGAATAATTCTCGATTAAAAGGATCAATAGGATATCCACAAAATGATTAAATAATAATAATTCCAATATTTATATTTGTTTTTTATTTTGGACAATATTAGACTTTTAAATGTATTATTGTATTGTCTTTTCAATTTATTAAGAGAACTTCAACAATTTCGCAATTCTTCAACCCTACACTTGGAGTTCCTGTAAATATTATTTCTATCTAATCTATGTTTCATTAAAAACTGGTATGGAGTACTTACCATTTACAAATTTATGTAGTTAATGATTATTCCTGTCCAAAGTCGTAAAAGAATAATTAATAAATATAAAAATCGAAAGACTGATTTTTGAACTTTCCGCCGGAATTTTACATTAACTTAAAGAAAATGTAATTCTAATAAAGAAAGAAATGATTTATTTATGAAAATAATCAACTATCAAGTATACACTAATAGAAAAGAACACTGAACTAAAAATGCTTAAGTATATAATAAGATATACCTAAACAATTTAATATAAAATTTTATTAGATATGTCCAAATCCATGTATTGATTATCTGCTGATTGATATTTATCTTTTCATACTTACACTTTCACAATATATCTTTAAAATAAACATTGGAATACCTTCCAAAATATATATATATTGAAAAGCAATTATCTTTACTGTTTCATTTATTTCCCAATTTCTTTTAAAATTTACATTACATTACATACTCTATTTAAATACATGTGGAATACAAAGACTTTAATTATAATTTGCATTAATCTATCATCAAATGCCATAAAAATGTACATAAATCTATTTAATTGATGACTTCTTTTTCACTTTCGTCACTCAAAGTGGTGAATTTCATTGTAATTGAGTTTGAAATACGATTTTAACTATTGTCTTTATGAATCGATGTGCTTCAATTGGCAAATCTTCGTGCTGGTGATAACAATTGAATAATTGATCAATCAGTGAGTGGTTAACAATAAATTTTTGGCACACTGGCTTGTTAAATTTTTATGATCCCGCACCAACCACAGGGGCCACTGTGTTGCTGCAACAACAACAAAAAACCACACCAAAGGAGGGGCAAGTGTTTAAAATTAATTGCTCATAAATTCCAAATTAAACATTTTGCCACACTTTGGTTTATGTTTATGGGTCATTCGGCCAGTGCGAGTACGAGTGCCATCGCCACTGTGAGTGTGAATGTGAGTTTGAGTACTCGCACTCATACTCACACATTCACATACACTCACGCAGTACTCCCGGCGTGCTGTGATTTACAGCACTCTGGTCTGGTTTGGTCTGGTCCGTTCGGCTACTAGGCCATGCCCCCTAGGTAGTCAGGTGGGCCGCCCAACGACCGGAAAAATGTAAAACGTCCATTTTGATAATCAAAACAAATAATAAAACAACTTCACACGTTGCTCTCTTAGCCATTAACTGGGGGCCAAGCGGATCGGCATCGACAACGGCAACTACTCGAGCCCCCTGGCAACAAAAGCAACAACGATTCATCGTCAGCGGTGCAAATGAGTGCCATTAAAAGCGAATAATCGTAATAAACTAATAAAATACCAAACTGGTCGAGTGAGCAAATGAGAGAATTGCAGCCTTAAAACCACACTGATAATATAAATAATAAAAATATTTATAATAATAAAAAAATACAAATTATTTGAGACAAAATATAACCAACAAACTATTTCTCGATTCGTTACGGCTGATCTTCCAAAATAAAAGCGGATGAAACCATAAAACAGTCGAATGGTTGCAACTTTAAGTAATCTCTCAAGCAACAGGTTGTATCTTAAAAAAGAAAAACATAAAAAAGAGCACAGGGTATGCCATAAACAACACTTAGAAATGAATAAAATATTACAAAACGGTGGGAAACTTAAATTTTTGTATATGCTAATTTTCTTACAAGCCACTAAAGATTGAATATATTTTTGAATATCCTTAGTAAATCAAAAATGTTAGACAAGCAAATTTTTGTAGTAATTAAGAAGGTTAAGTTTAATAGTTCTGAGTTTCTTTAACCGAAAGTTAGCAATTGAGTTAGTTAGTAATTAAGAATTTAATTATTTGAAGACAATCTGTTATAGTTTCTCTTATTGTAATTTATATAAATTAAATAAAATAATAGTTTTGTATAAATAACTTGAGCGTTTTCCTATTACAATTAATACTTGAGTAAATCTTTTCTCTTATTTAAATTTAAATATACTTTCAACTATATTTCCATAAATTCTGTCTTCTATTTAGCCAAATTTTTAATATCTATGTGGCAAAACTATCATCCCAAAGAAACAAGTAAAATAAGAAAAAAATTAATGTTTTTAGGGATACTTATAAATGAATTTACACTTTATGGCCATTCCGAAACAAGTCAATTCATAACATTTGATAATAATCTGACAATGGGGATTACATAATCCTACAATTGAAACCATAACTCACATTTTCGTATATAAAAAAAGAACTATTGCTCTACTCTTATTGTTGTGCCTTGCATCTGGAATCGTAAAACTCACTGGAGAACTAAACCAAGTTGGTGGCCATAAAAAAGATTGTAAAATGTTTCAGCTCAATTTCGAGTTGGGATAATGAGCACTCAAACTAACAAATGGCTCATTCCCATCGAGTGGCAATAAAAATCAATGGCAAATGAGTGAGAGTGACAAGAAAACTTAGCTCATTCCAAACAAAAAAATTGAGTTTGTTTCTCAGTTATTTTGGCTCAGTCACAGTGGTACACAAGTGGTGGTGCTTAAGATGAAATATGTTGAATGTGGTATTAATGGTAACCACTGTGAAACAGTTGCCACTGCTGCTTCTGTTTGTTCCCTAATTTGATACACTTTTTTATTGCGCCAGTTTATGACTTGTTTTGGCTCTTGCGGTTCTCGTTTACCCGATATTGGAGGAGAATGCGTACCCCTCCCATCCTCTCCGCTACTTGCCCTTTGGCTTCAATGAGGATGAATGTTTGCTTTAAAAGTGATTCAAATGATGATGATTGCAGAATGCCTTCTCACGCCATAATTTTTTAATCCTTCAATGTCGTCGAGCATTCTCATTGCGGTGTTTTATGACTTGCCCAAACCAGTTGCTCGATCCCGCTCCCTCTTCCTTTTATATTTCAAAATGGGTTTCTGTGTCATCCTTGGTTGCAGTTGCAAGTTCACTAGCGCTAGCACTTCACTCTACTCAAAATTACACAATAAAATTTATATTTGTACTTTGTACAATACCATTCCTCTTCTCTCCCCCCAATCTATCTTCTTTTATCTATCTGCCTGTTTATATGTGTTCTGTTTTGCTTTTATTGCATTTTAATTGCCCTAATGATTCACCGTTTTGTAAATGAACCAAATGAAAATTATAAATCATGCAAATTATTCTTAAGAAATAAAAACAGAAAATTTTCTTTCAATTAAAGAATAATATTGTTAGCTATAGTAATTAAAAATTTTCACTTACCAGCAACGCAATCAATTGGAAAACTCTTTGACGATTAACTGGAAATATAATTGGAAAATCGAATGTTATTTATAAATTTATAAAAAGACCTGCAAAATCAACTAAATAAAAGAAATTATTTTCTATAATAATGACAATTTTATTAATAGAAAAGGATAAACATATATTAAAAAAAGTATGAATAAATAAATATATAATTTATGCCTTTTATTTTGATTTAATATAAAGAGCATTATTATATGGGTCAGGAATGTTTATCTGCGAGTTATATATTGCAACATTTTTACATAATTATAAATAAATAAATTTATATATATATACAAATATTTATTTAAAAATTATCTTTTTTCTTTACCATATGTTCGAAAGTTTTTTTTTTAATTCAAGTAGAAAAAATTAGATTTTTTAATTAAAATAAATTTTAGTTCAGTTTTTAAGAATTCCAACGATGGTTACATCATCGAAAATCGTTAAAAGATAGTTTTCTATATTTTAATAAATTTTAATAAAAAAGAAATATTTCTGAATTCTTTAGTTAAGTAGAGATATTTCATAAAACCAACTTCTGGCAACTTTTCAGTCTAATAACATTTCCAATTAGCAACATAGCTAATTATTAGTAAATTTTAATAAGCTGACTTTAAGTTTGTTAAGAATTTTCAATTAAATGTTATTTTTTCTTATTTGTCCCTGAGAATTTTTGTTGGAATTTAAAATAGAAATCAATTTTAGTGGTTATTTGTGAATTAAACTTCACCCTATATTTGAATAGCTTTGAACTGTAGTAAAATATGTTTCTAATTAGTAATTTCAATCGAATGCTGTATTTTTTGTCATCGATGGCCAATTGTAACTCCAAAGACAACAGAATGAACATGGGCATGGGCACGGGCACCAGTTGTGCAATGTGATGACGAGCGTGTTTTATAGTCCTCAACAAGACATTAAAACGAGCATACGCCCCTTTTCCATGGTGCCCCAAATGGATGGAATGGAATGGTTATGCTAGTGGTGGGGTAGCTGTCAATTTGGGGACGGTCCACAGCCCACAATGGCCATCATACCTGAAGCGGGTTTTCTTATATTTGTTTTTGTTTTAGGCTTTTGCCTAAGGTCGAATTTGAGCAAAAGTTGGAGGCCTCAGATGTTTCTTGGTGTTGCCTGGTTTCTCAAATATATGTTTTTGGGATGATGGGCTCGAAGGGAAAGGAGATTTCAATATCATAAAAAATCGTATTAAGAGAATCTCATATTGGGAATCGTAAAGTTTTTACGAGCGTTTAATGGACTCTTGCAGTAAGCGTGAGTATTTACGCGCTGCTTAAAAGCGGTAAAATATGGCCAAGTGGTATCCGGGGGGACAAAAAAAAAAAAAAAGATGCACATTTTCAGGCAAACCCAAAGAAAAACAGAAACAGAAAAACAGACAGGAAACCGGCTGTTAGAAAGGATGGGGCATGCGGATGCGGTTGGAAATAATTTTGTATCTATTAACCGCAAAAGTGAGTGGGATAAAAATTTAAAATGGCAAAACTAATATTTTCTTTTGCTTATCCTTTCTTATTTGCAACACAGTGGGGCCATCTATGTTCGGTAGTCGGAAGCATGCAACTTGAAACGAAGCAGTGCGCAATAAGCAGTGCAATTTCGTCCTGCTTCATTAAGGGTGGGTGTGTGTTAATCCTTACATGCCAAACACACAGCCAAAGGTGAGGTAAGGAAAATTGCAACGAAAGAGACAACAAATGATCTGCAATGAGGGAGAGAAAGGGAATTTCGATCACTGTCTATGTGGGTGTGGTCACAAGAAGATTTATCATTGGTGCAAACAAAATAGAGGAAGGTCCTGAAAACTAATCAATGAGAAAAATGCTGAAAATGTGTTGGCAAAGTGGCAAATGCATTGATTTTGCGTGGACCAAAGTAGTTGAATTTTTCGTTCAATTAGACAAGTCAAGCGGTGAAATTATATAATATTAAATATAATAAAAAAAATTGCTAGACTAACTATAAAACTATATAATTTGTGAAATGTGAACTGTGTTAATAAATCGAATTGTTAATTTGTTTATCATTTGTGACTTTTGTTGAAAAATTCTTAATATCTTAATTTAATTAGACTGCTTAAACTCGAATTAAAATATGGTAAAATATTAGTTCTCAATAACTGTGAGTTAAAAAATAAATCTATAATTAAAAAAATATATATATACTGATATATTATATTATATATCTGAAAGTGTATACTATATACTCTAAACGAATTTTTCTCGTTCTTGTGACCTTAATTAATTTTTGCAAGAGTACCCTTAATAATGCAAGTCTCGTGGCTAATATCATCACATATCTTAATATGTATTTACATATTTAATGAACTGACTAACATCCTTAACTCCAATCATGGACTAGTATTTATGTGTGTTTGTCTACACGTCGACATTTCAATTAGGAATTCTATTTTGAGAGCTTCCCCCCTCATCATCTTCATCATCCACCTTTCAGTCGGTTGAACTATCCTATAGTTGTAGTTAGATTATTGGTTGGCTGGCCATTGCTCATTGGGTACCATTCGTAGGTAAAGTCACGTAGAAACGCTGTTTCTAGCCCCCATGGGCTGATGACAATGGCCAGACGACTTCATTAGACGCGGACATATATCAGGCAACTGTCTGCGTAACGATCGTCGAGAAATATGTGACTTGGTGGAAGGATTTCCTATAATTTCTAGTACTTCCCAATGTCGCGTACTCGGATAAATCATTTCAACAACTGTTCCGTACATTGTAAACGTGCCTTGGTCCGATGGATTTCTATCCCTCTCTCTCTCTCTCTCTTAGTCTCAGTAACTCTGGTCTACTCTTGGGCGTATAAATCAATGGCAGTGTCAAATGTTGAGTGGACTAGCAGATCGTAAAACGAATTCCATCAATTCGACGAATGTTTGTTAATTATGGTTTTTGCGTAACATTCGCATTTGCTAACTCGGCCAGAACAAGATCCACAGAGTCAGAGACTGAGACGTAGACGGACACAGAGACAGACTGCAGACTCAACACTCTAGAACCACTCATGAGTAATTTGTATTTGAAATCGTTAAAGTGTCGAACAGAATAAAGTGGAAAAATGTGCTGGCCACTGAGAGATATTCTCGTATGCAACGGCACGACCGCGTCAACAATTTGCATCTACATATGTACATATGTATCTGTATCTTTGTACGGGAATGGGGCCCAGCCCGGCCCGACCCGGCCCGGTTTGGTTTGGTTCGGCCCCATTCTCAGAGCTCCATCTTCTTAAAACGGCACGTCCGGCCAACAGGGCCCAACAATCAAATACAATTTGCAACAATTTAAAGATATTTTTTGCTGTGCCAGCGGACCATTGTAGTCAGGGCAAACGCCAGCTCCGATAGCCGATAGCCGTATAGTCGGATAGTCGGAATGCCAATCGCACGATATTGCTTAGATGCAGAGACTCAAATTGTTATGGCGGGGCAATTTGATGGGCTCGTAAACCGTCTGTTTGGCGCTCCTCCACACACAACCAACAAACATGAGTTACGAGTCGTTTGCCAGCATCCAATTGGGGGGAGCAAACACTGCAAAGAAATGCTGAGACTTTGGGAACTTTTTGGCGCTTGGCGCTTGGATCAAGACATTTGAATAAGAAAACGATCGAATTGAGATTTTCTCGAATTTCCCCTTACAGACAAAAACAAAAAAAAAAAAAAATTCATTTCAATGAAGTACAATATGAGAATTAGGAACATTTCGAAAAATGAAATTTTTATGTAGCTTGCCATATGCAAGGCGAGGCAATTTTAGATTAGAATTTAATCTATCGCAAACAATTCAAAAATAATGATAATGTTCTCTATACTCATCCCAACAACAATCACGCAATTTATTATTGTAATTGATAAAAAAAACTCTGGATAAGCTATCAATAAAAAAAACAGTTCCTTTTCTCTTTATAGCTATAGAAAAAAGTATCTAAATTGGATACAAAAATAAGTTGATTTGCATATCAAATAAATTCTTGAAATATTTTTTAGAAATAAATAACATTAATCTCTTTTATTATTTGTTTTATAACTGAGGGAACCCTAAAGATATATTAAAAATATACAACAAGATAGGATTTATTTATCCAATAAGATATTGGCTAGGATAAACATAAGACTAAAAGAACATTTGTTTTGACCAAATCAGTGAATAGTTCAAGTAATAATTTTTCTCATTATAGAGCCAAGAAATATATAATTTTTATCATTTTTTAGTCGTTAAATCTATGAAAACTGTCTTAGAAAACGGTAGCAGATTGTGAATATTATTAATCAATTTAAATGAACATTCTCTAGAACCTTTATTAGAACCTTTCCCTTAGCTTTGCAGTTAATTTGTAGAATTTACTTTGACACAAACTATAATTGATCAATTTACAATGCAGAAAGGGAAACGGAATAAATTATTGTAAATTGAAGAAACTAATTACTAAAGGAACTGGCAGTTGGTTGAAAATTGTTGCCCCAATTCAATTTGCATTCTGACAAATTGTAGGCCGCAATTCGGTTTAATAAAGTCAATTCGATTGAACTAAGTACGCATTCATAATCAGATGACAGTGAAAGACTTGTCCATTGGGACACTTTGAATTGAATTAACATACAATTATGCAATGCATGGGAGGGAGACGAAGAGGGAGAGATGGTCACTTGCTCAAAGAAAAGAGCGCGCCCCAAACGTGCATTCAGGGGAAAACGGCAGATTCACACGAAAGTCAAGACAAGACCACATACATACAATTATACATACATATATATGTATATATATGTGTGTATATACTTATAACTAGAGTAGAGTCGGGGGTCCAATAAACCGGATCAACCACTTTGAATGCGGCGACATGGCGGCCACAATGGCAGCAATGGACAGAGACAAGAAATGGCAGTGATAACAAACGCAGAAAACCGCATAGAAACGATTCAAAGACCAAGAGAGACAGAGAGAGAGAGGGGGAGAGAGGGAGTGAGAGAAGCTGACCGCCATGCTCTGGTTTGGCATAAGTAGAAATAGATACCAATTTCATCCCCATTCCCCTTCTTGCATGCTCACTCACTCTCAAGGCAAGGCAAGGCCGAGTCCCTGTCCGTGTCCGTGTCCGAGTCCGTGATTCTTGGTATCTGTCGGTATGGCGTGAAACCCGTTTCGAGCCATTGACTCATCGTTCAGCCATCGCAACTGCCTTTTTCGGGATGGCATTCAACCTTAATGCGTTGTTTTTGGTTATTTGTGACGTGGGATTGGAGTATATATATACAAATAGTATGCCTTTGCTTGGGTCATCATTATCCTATTATCGATTGGCATTGACCAAATTATTGTTTGTTTGAATTGAATTTATTTTCGGTCAACTTGGATAAATGAATTCCAACAGAGATCGAAGCAATTCACAGACAGAGACAGAGAGAGAGAAAGACCACTGCATCATAAATTGTGAAAAGATTAAACTGAGATTAGTTTATTGCTGCCAGCTAGTTCATATAATGGAAAACGTGTGTTTCCATAAACAAAGATTCCAAATAATGTATTGTAGAAATTTAGATAATGCGATAATTCATAGACTAAACTCTGAGATTATAACTCTTTATGGTTAATGGGTATTTAGATTTATTTAGTCTTTTTTTTCTATTTTCGCCAAAAGTTAGACCATAAGAAACTGCAGTTTTTTTTACAAGTATAACGATCATTCCTCTCTGTAAGAAGGGGGAGAATGTGAAAATAAAAGGAGTTGAAATAAGATCTGGGAACCTCCAATGGCAATGTTTCCCTTATTTGGTAAATATACGTGACGCTGACACTTGCTATCTGGAGCCCATAAACTCGTCGGGCTTATCATCACTGATGGCCATTAAAAGAGAGTTTTAGTAGCGGAATAGTCGTTGCGGCCTCCGATCATTCTAAAGTGAACACACGCCAATTATGTGCACAGTCGGACATATACAAATCCCTCCCCTCCCTACCTTCTCAGAAGGTAGGTGGAACTCGTGGCCATTGGACGAACAGTGACGGCAACTGGCCAGCCGGAACAGCGACAAGGCGTTGTTGTTTACGAGTTCCTCGAAGGTGAAGACGAAGGCGAATGTTCTTAGGATCGGGTCGGTGCACCAATTCATTGCATTGCACTACTGTGGTGCGTAATTATGCGGGGGATTAACATAACGAAAATAATAAATTGCCCACAGACCACAGTGTGCAGTCGTTATAATGCTCATAATGCAAACATTTTACCATTTTCTTTATGCGTCAATTGGCGGCAGCAGTTCCGCTGCCTTTTCCGTGACAAATCGCGTTGGGAATTGTGTATTGGCACGAGTGTATAAGTATGAAATAGAAATGAATGTATCTTTAGAATACATTTTCTTGATCTTCTTAATATTTTGTACAATATAATTAAAATTGTTTTGCTCAATTAAATATCTTGTTAAAGATCTAAAAAGAGTTAAAAAGATTTTTCGTAACCATTATTTCTATTTTATTATATTTATCTTTTTAATGGTATATCTTTGATTAATTGATAAAACTTAGCTTGACAAACAATTAATGATCTTAAGAATTTATTAAGTGTTATTTTAATTAAAATTTGATTGATCTTTGTCAACTTTGTTCGTGTTGAATTTTAAAGAATAATTGAAAGATTTATTTATTATATAAAATCCTAATACCAATAACATCATTTTAAGTCAGCAAAAGTTACCAGTTTTCTACTAGCCATTTTACAAAAAAATATTACGATTATTATTCAGGTTTAATAAAAAATTCTTTATGCCTAATTCTATCTTTATTTTATTCGTATTCAATTCTTTAAAATAAATATCTGTTCTTTCAATGCATTCCCAAGATATTAATGATTTACTGTAACTCTAGTACTCCATTCTAAACTTCATAGATTACAAATAGTTTATGGAGTTCAAAAAAGACAATGAATAAGTTGGAAATATCTTTGAACAGAAACCTGAAATTAGACTGATGTCTATATGATATAATTTACTAATTTGAACGATAACTTTTCTAACTTAATGTTCAGCTGGTCAAATGTATCTATAGAAACATATACTATATTTTGTATTTCTGGTTTTTCTTCATCCATAAATCACAATCAACGAGTTGAAAAACAGAGCCGCAAAATATGTCTCAAAAATGTTACGCCTTTTATATTCCCAAAACAATAGAAAATAACGTAGAATTTCCAGGTGGACCTCAAAAACAAATGGACTTCCTTACATTGAATACGAGTTTTTTGATTGTGTGCGCTGTCAGTTTTCACACCATGCCAAGAGGACGACATCTTCCATTGAAGGGTTAAACTGTCCAATTGCAAAAAAAGGGTCATAAAATGCAGGATTTTCGTTTTTCTGAAATGCTTTGGAAACCCTTTAGAATAAACAATAAAATGGCAAAACAAAAGTCGCGGTCCGTCGCTGCAGGACCAACTGGTCGATGTCGCGGCCAATGCTATAACGCTCACTCCTCACCTACCCCTCACCTCGTCACCCCTTGGCCAAGTCAATGTGGAAGAAATATGGAAGCAGCAAAAGGGAACAGCACATCGACAAAAATGTCACACCATGTTGTCGCGTTTTACGACCGCCGCTCATCTTTTGTTTGGCAATTTTATGGCCAGTTCAGGCTCACTCCTGTGCCATATATTCTGGGCCCTGAACCGAGGTCCTTGGCTAGCTGTTAGAGGCTTTTAACTGCTTCACTTTCGTTGACAAACGGTCGCATCAAGGCATCGAGGTAGAATATAGTCAAATGCTCTTTCGAACATACTATTTTTTTTGCGATTTTCTTTTTTTTAACGAAGGACAAGTTCACCTTGGTGAAAGCCATTAACTTGTTTGTTCATTAATATGCCCCACCTTCAAGGACATATTCTTAGCTCTAAAAGAACTGCAACCAGGGAAAGGATATTCCATAGAAGAGAAAGGCTAACAGGTAAAAATATAAAAAAGAAACTATCCATTCAGCTGTCATAAAAAACGCATCACAAAATGCTGCTTAATTGCGTAACTCAAGGACATGATGGACCTGCTAATGGTGAAACGCTAGTGAAATGCTAGTGAAATGCTTTCTTCTTTGAGCGTAACCCTTAATGCATTATCGAATGTGCACTGGTCATGTCCTTGAACAAATTCAATTTGTTCTGTGAATTTTATGCCTGAATTTACTTTGACAGGACAACTAAAAGCAATTCTTAGTTTCAGGTGTGGGAATGCAAAGGAAAGTGATCTAATAGCAAGTTAATTTTTGTTTTTTAAATTTAACTTTTTAGAAGTTATTGAGACAAATACTACATTGGTTTAACGGAATAGGAAATGGATAGTATAAGAAATCACATAAACAATTTTAATTTAAATAAAAATCGAGATATAATTAACCAATAAAAAAATTTAATTCATCTTCTGTCTGATTTACTAGCATGATTTGTTTAATATGAAACACCATAACAAGAAATAAGTTCAAATTAAAGCATATTCGGTTAATTTCAATGAATTTCGATTGGTGTCACATTTATTGGCCATCTCGCAGAACAAAACGATGTCAATTTCAGTTTTTTTTATTCCTCTCCTCTCCTCTCAGCTCACCTCTATCACTTTGCTGTTGCTGGCGTCTTCAAATGCCAATTCATTCATAATTCATTTTGTATGCCGCATAAAATGTTTTTACTATCAATAAAAATGCAATTAAATTAACATTAAACTTATTTCTGCCGTGTGGACAAGACAATAGAGAGTCTATGGGCCTTCTGCTCGATTCAAGATCTACGTAATCATTTAAAGATATTCCAACATTCCGTTATATGTTAAACATTCATTCTCTGGCCGACTTGTTTTGATTTTAAAAGTTCTTTGCTCATTTATATATAGAAATTCTTAGTGATCTGTGTGGGCGTCTCTATCGTCGCTGTAGTTATACATTTTTAGTTATATATTTCTGTTATTCCTTCATCTATTTTGGTCCACACTAAGGCAAAGATTTTTATTATTTGTCGCTTTTGGTTTTTGCATTTCTATAAATTTAAATCGTTGACAAATTTATTTAAAACAAACTGAAAATGTGTTATACAAATAAATGGATGGCTTATGTAAATGCCATCAAAATTATTCTCCTAATTGCGGACGTAGTTTTCTGAACAATTTGAAGTGCCAAAACGGAGAAAAATTTTAGCTGCTAAAATAGGTTTCTTTGGTCTTCACTTGGTCTGAATATGGCAAATGTGTTTTTTTAATTTTTCTTTAATTCGAAATTCTGACATAAGTAAAATAAAAATAATAATGTAAATTAATTGGAATGAACTTGACATCTTTCATAGGAAAGCTTAGAGAATAATTAAATAAAGGAGTTGAGTCGGTACTCGAATTATTTTTGACAAATATCTCAATTGGAATCAGTTTTCAATACATATCTTGCCGTTAAATCAGATCAATTTTAGATCCAAAAATATTTAAAGAATTTAGCTTCGTATGAATGTAAATTTTAATTTGTATTATTTAATAATTGAAACTATTTTCGAATGCATTTTCAATTATAAAACAATCGAAAACAACATCTGCAGCTAATTAAACAAAGCACTCCACACTGTATAAACCATTGTGGGTAAAGTGAAAGAGAAGGGAAGGGAAATGGATGAAAGGCATTTGGATTGGTTGATTGGTGCATGCGCCAAGTATACATATATATATATGTATATATTTATATATATATTGTACATACCTTGAGATCCACTTTGCCCAGTTGCTCATTACACTCGACTGAATAATTATTTCAATAAACAACAATCGACTTCTCGAACTTGGCTCGGGCTTGGCATTATGAACTGTTTTTTGAACGGCGCACACATAATACCATATTTCAAATTTCAATTAAGTCCAAGTGCTGAGAGAGCAGACTTTCAGCCGCACACACACACACACCACGATTTCTATTCACCAATTGCATCCTTATGAAATACTCTCGTGCCCCCTTTCGTCCCGCATCCGTCATTCAAACATTTTGTGGGCTGTTGATCTCTTACATTTCATATTTGACTTTTGACTTTTTCTTTTCTCTTTTTTTTTTCTTCTGAAATATAAACATTTCGTTTTTATGGCTTTCAATCGATTTTTCTGTTCATCTGTGTGTGTGTGAGTGTGTTCACCTAAAAGGGATTCAAGTGCATATGTGTGGGCATATAGATTTCCCTATATGTATTTGTACATAAGTATATATATACAGGTTCTGACATATCGATTTAAAATAAAGGCCACTTGGGTCTATATATTGGCAAATCTGACCCGCTCAAGTGCAGATAAGGTGACTTGGACATAGTCCCATTCCCATGACCATTTTCAATTTCTATTCCTATGGCAAACCAACAAATTAGATTTTAATTAAAAACAAGTTTCTGCTTTGCATTTCAAAATAGCGTATCGAAGAGAAAAGACAACTGAGAAAAAGTTGATGTCTTCGACTCCTCTGGCCCATCGAATATTCATTTAATAAACTATAAAAATGTTTTTAAAGTGTCACACTTAAAATTTCGTCTGTCAAATAAATTTTCATGCCCAAAAACAAATGCCAGCGATTTAAATCTGAGGAGAATAAGCAACTCAACGGACGACCACTTTGACCACCTTCCAACTGGAAAATCCAAAGAGAGAAAAGAGACAACCGACTGGTAACAGTATCTATATCTTAAACTGAGTCTGTGTTTGAGACTTGGAGCTAAGTGGTTTGGCTTGTGTGGATATCTTGGATCTACATAGATACTGATAGCAGACCAACACTTAGGGGCAAAGAAAAATGAAACCCAAAATAAAAAGACTGGAAAGCGAAAAGATTTTGAAAAAAAGAAATACTTTTGACTTTTTTGGCCCTTTGGCAAACAGAAAACAAAGAAAAACCTTGTTCAAATTTACATTTATAAAAAACAAAACAAAAAAGAGTTTGTTTGGGGCCGAGGAGAGAGACAGAGAGAGAGAGAGAGAGCAGCACAGGGGGGAATGAGAGTGTATTTGTGTATTGGGGGATGGCAGCAGAGCCATCTTTTTTTGGGGGTTGTTGTTGCCAGTGTAATCTGTGGTAAAATTTGATGTTGACTTAGGCGAGGCGTATGCCACTTGGAGCCCATCACCGAGTTAAATATCCAAACAGAATTTTGCATATTCCATAGTTTCATCGATTTTTTTTTTTTCGACTACAAAATGAGTGCGCATAATGAGTGTGCGAGAGAGATAGACGCAATAGCGAGAAAATGAGATAGAAATAGACTTTTCTGGGTGTGTCTGGGAGGAAATGTGTCGCCAAAGAGGATAATTTATTATCGATTTTATATCGTATTTCTGAGCTCCAATGTCTTTGGCAAGAGAAAAAGAATTGTTAGTTAGCTGACTATTTTCTTTTCATTTTTTTTTTGTTCTAGCGAATCTAAGCCCTTGTAGCATAAATCTTATTTATTTATGTCGGATGCGTGCGAAATGCTAACAAACTAACTCGTTCCCTACACACACACACACACATACACAATGAACTCTCACTTGGACTGTCACGCAAGTGAATGTTCTGCATATCAAACTTGAAACTCCAAACTCGATATGCGATATGAGAATTGCGAATGCGAATGCATGTCCATGTCCCTATACAAAAAGTTATCCAACTCCAAGCAATCCCCCCCACCCAAATGGCAGACGGAATGTTGTCGTTGTGTGTTGTCGCTTTGTGACATCTTTCGATTTATTTAATTGCCAATTTCTGTCGCACTTCAACTAACGTTTTTCTTTTAGCCAAGTATCGCGTTTTTCCCCCACAATTTATGTGACTTTTTTGCGACTTGCCCACAACATTCCACGCTTCCAGAGCCGGTGGAATATAAAGCCAAACTCAGAATCCAAAATTATGCAAATGTTTGGTATATTGATATTGTTATGTTAGTGTTATGGAAATGTTTCTATAATTGCCACTTGACGCTTGTTTGCCTCAATGTTCTGGGTAATTAGAACAAATAATTTCATTGTCTTTGTCTTTGTGTTTGTGCCCTTAGCCAAAACTAATTACAAATCTAAGCAAAGTCTTTGACAAAAAGAGTCTCCAATTATAAATAATAACTGTTGACAAATATATTTCATTATCGAATTACTGTGTTATTTATAACTCGTATAAAAAAGAACCCAGAAAGAATGAGGCTTATTTCGAAACAAACTGTTTTTCTGGAAAAAACAAGTTAACAGACAATCAATTTTGGCGGAATTACTAATGTAACATTGCATTTTGTTGCTCATTAAAAGAATTATTTTAAAAGTTATTGCTTTCATATCTCAAATTACCCCACTGGAAAGAGCAAAGCTAATAATAAAATTAATGAACTAAATTTTTATTAAAATTATACTAAAAAAAAATTTTGAGAGGATTTTAAAATCTGTAATAAACCAAAGTAACAAAAATTCACTAGAGCGGAAGTTTGATAGTTTAATTAAATTTAATCAATGTAATTAAATCATTGTAAAGAAGCTAAAAATTTAATTTTTAGTAGGTTTTTTATTTTATTATCATTTAATTAATTTAATATTCTTATAATAATGGTATGATAAAAGCAGAGCAAATTAAAAACAAATAAAATTCTAAATTGAAAGGTATTGAAAAATCGTTTTAAAAAACACTGAATTTTGTTTAAATCAATTGGATTTAATCTAAAATAGATCAAAATAAATATTTTTTACTGAGTGAATGTATTAATATATGTATATACATATATATATAAAATTTGTGAAAGATGTTTAATAATATAAAAATTGTTTAAACAAATGGAGGCATTAAAAAGGAGGATCTTGCTAAATTGTTATTGGTTTCGGACTAAGTACTGTAATAACTGAATTTTGCACCTTTAATTTGTTTGTCTCTCAAATAAATATATGTATTTCTTTATATAGATTTATATACTGTATTCTCCATAAATGATTTGATATTTCTGAATTAATGGTCACCCGATGTCTGACCGCATCAGATTCATATATGTATTACAGAAATGTCTGTTAATGCATGAATTTATTTTTGTTATTTCATCTTTCGGGTGCTGAGTGAATAATCATTTTGTAATTATTGAACTTAATTATTTCAAATGCGGGTTCAAATAACATTGATTATGAATGTATTATTAAGTGATTATTAGTGTTTTCTTCTTGTTTTTTTTTTCTCTCCTCTGGACAAAAGCTTTTTGGTAGACTAAGCCAGGGTCTGACAGTGAGAGGAGATAAAGAGCTCGGCTAGATTGTCACTGCCTTCGATCTGTTGTTGATCGCCAAATGAAGTCATAAAATTATTAAAATCTGTCATTAATTGACAATAAAGCTCATTAGGGATTAACAATATGAACATAAAGCGGCCATTGCAAATAAAAAGAATTACTACTAAAAAAACCAATTAAAAACGAATTTCCAACTAAAACTGGCATCGTATATTTATATGTATATATGTATGTATATACAAATTATATGTAAGTACATGAAAATATTAAATCTATATAAAATACATGGAGTGTATTCACACTTTGCTTGCATTTAATATAAATAATACAAAAGTACTTCAAAAATTCAGACCAATAGCAGAACAATTTAAAATGAAATCGTTTCTATTTATACGTTTGCCAATTATTAATTCCTTTTTTTTTTTGGAAAAATTATGTGGAGAGTGCATCACCCTAATGTAATGTGACAAAAATTATGGATGGTGTTGTTTCCCTTGTTCCCCAATAAAATTGCCTGATTACGAGCATTTAATGCAATACAATATATTAATTACTTTGTATTCGCATACTGTCGCATATCGTTGTCGATGCCCCAACCTCACCCTACAACTGATCCCCATCCCTTCTTCATCCAATGTACAGATTAAAAACTGGAATAACGTCTTTGTCAGCATCCTCTCATCATGGCTCCAGTGGCGATGATTGTGGCTGCAGAACGGACCGCCATCAGATCTTGGGCAATGGCTACACCAATGACGATCGCCAGTACTTTGAATCTTTTTGGAACTAAGCAACAAATCGAAAGCTCAAAGGTGGGTTGGTCAGTAGATAGAATGTTGGTAATGAAGGGGCTTATGACGATGACGGTGGGAGGGGTTAAGGCACATTCATTTACCAATTTATGAGCGGTTAATGACAATAATGAATACACTTTATTGCTGCCATTCATAATGCCCCAAGACAATCGAAACGCAATGCAAAACTGCACAGATTCTGTGTGAAAGAAAGAGATAGAGAGTGTTGAAAATCCATATTGTACGATCGCAAATTTAGAATCATCAAAAAAAGGGAATATTTCCGATTGCTTTTATTTTCCGTTTAGTAATGGGGAAAACCTCATTTCTTTTTTATAGATACTTTTAAAGAATACTTTTTAAACTACCATTAAAAACTCTTTAAAGGATGAGTACTTCGTAAAGCTTTCTCTCCTATTTATGAATAGCTAGATAATAAAACAAAACTCCTGTAAGTCCCCAGGCGTTTCAGCAAATATGTTATGCCATCGCCCACCGTCGGGATTTATGGCCATGTTAATAGGTTTTAAAGAACGATTAGAAAATATTTATGGGTTTTGTATGAAAGTGCCGAAAAATGATTGTTCATTCGCTCCGATGTCGCATACTAGTAAAATGATAATGATGATCGATTCATGCGCAAAACCCGACGGCCGGGATTAGCTCATTATACAATTAGGTTTTATGCCAAACATTATATTATTTTTGTTTTTTCGAGTTAGACAAAAGAAATTTTACGACTCTGCAAGGCTTGGCGCGGCCATCAGCCGGATTTATTTAAAATGCGGTTTGATTTATGCATTTTTGATTTAATCTCAAGCTTTGCTCGCCAGTCAAGATGTTCGAATCAAATTCATATTAATGTTAATGCCAATAAAAAGAACATATATAAAATTATGTATATAAGTATGCATGTATGTAAATATGTTTGTATACGAACCCTTTTATTTTGGCGTGTTGAATTGTGTTTTTTATAGTTTAAATCCACAAATGTTATAAAAAACACAAACACACACACACACAAAACTGGAATGAGAAGAGAAAGAGAAAAAGAGGGAAAAGAATTTTAATTATTTTTATACAGCAAATTTAATACATAGCTTGAATTTATTTAATTTAAAGTTTTTAATAGACTACATAAAGGATTAGAATATATGTATTATAAAAATAAAAGAAGAGATAAAGGTGCAACAGATTTATAATAGAAAAGATTTTAGTTTGCTTCTTTTTTATAATTATTGGAAATATTTATAATTTATGCATCTATTTTATATAAATTGTTTACCAATTATTTACTCTCAAACAAATGGTTCTACACAAAATAATTTGTATCGATTATGTGGAGCTTAATTATGCAGTTGAATTCTTTTAGAAAAGAATCTTTTATATTGGTCCGTTGAATTTTTAACTTATATGCAGACTTCAATAATGAAAATATATTCTATTTCTCTATTAACATTTGAAAGAATTCCAATTAATTTATGTGGAATGCATATCAAAATGTTGAACGATTAAACTTCGTTTCTATGCGAAACGGAAATCAAAAATAATAATAATATTAATTAATAATTGTATTAAAAAGAACGATATTAAAATTTATTCCATAACAAATACCATTTTATTATGAATATCTGACAATTTTATCTTAGTTGAAGCACTATTAAACTGGTTATTAAAGTCATTATTAGAACAGAAATTATAAAATCACAGCATATATGCAAAAATTTTAATAACCGGAACTATCTACTTTCAAATATTTCACTCTGCAAAATTTGGAATACTTAAAGAATCCTAATTAGAAAATAATTATAATTTATTGCCAACTATTGTTAATTATTGAAACTAACCTCTAACTGGCTGTATATTTGTTGGAATTATATTTTTGAAAATTATCCAAAATCTTTGACGTAATTGCAGAAAATTATTCCTTCTTATTCCTCCCACCCCTTTCTTTGTGCTGCCGCACACTAATTGAACGCAACCAGATGCGGATGCAAAAGTCATTTACCAGATTGTCAGGTGTTTTCAACGACAATTTGACATTTTTAGTGTATGGATTTTTTTTAATAATAAAACCAAATCGAGTTTGAAAAATCAATTTCCAGTGCTCAAGGCGTGGCGGCGGTAAAATGCGCTGCAAACAACAACAACAATAATAATAATAACAACAACAACCACAAAAAAAGAAGAAAAGGAAAAAAAAACAAAAAAAAAGTTGAAAATTTATTCCTGAGAATCTCAGCGCTGGTTAAATTTCACTCAAAAGCATTTTAACTCAAGTTCTCAAGCTATCGTCTCTGAATTTGAATTCTCCCCTTGGGTGGCATTTTCTCTAGAGAGACGCCAAATTCCTGTACACCAACAGTCGACGACTGGAGGCCCGCATCATCCAGGCCGAAAGTCTCCACAGCTGACCAGCTGTAGTTGCGGTCGCAGTCACCGCTAACGTTGACGTTGACGCAACCGTTGCCGTCGGCGTCAACTTTGGTTGTGTGCAATATATCGCTCTCGCTCCCACCAAAATGGCCGCTTCAAGTTCTCTCTCACTCACACTTACGGGAGTCGGTATTACGCTATCTCTCATTTGGCACTGTAAGTTTGCCGTTTTACTACACGCATTCCATACAATCCATTGGCGCAACAGGGTTCACTATATTTGCACACATTTTTTTTGCGGGTGGAGAGGGATACCTGCCACGCCCATTCGCCCATATACACTTGACTGGCGGGTTGCCCCCAAGCCATGAATATTGTTGGTAGACAACTGGTACGCCAGTCGGGCGGTTGTGGTCCGTGTCCGCTCGCACCGCTTATCGCCCGTCGCATTGCCGTCGCGTTTCTCAACATTTTTTGCTCCCTGCTGGTGTTGCTATTGCTATTGTTGTTGCTGCCGTTCCGTGCTATTGTATCTGTTATCAATTCTCCAGTGTACTGGGAGCAGCACTTGGCACTTAACTGAGCGCTTGGCAATTTCCAGTTGATTGGCTGCAGTTCTTGAGATTTTCTTCGATATCGTGACAAGAAATTTGCATCCAGACACATTGCTGCAACTCCAATGATGGGAGGTGTGGAGATGGGTGGATGCATGGATACATTTATATGCATAACAGAAAGAAAGCAGCTGCTGTCTCCATTCATTCGTATCCTTTTACTTATCCTTATCCTTTTTGCTGTCGCTCTAGCCAGTTGTCCGTATGGTGCAAATTGCTTGAGTTTCTCGATGCGAAAAGTGAAAATGCAGTTTCGCATAATTTGACACAGTCCAGGCTCTCTGTTCCTGATGGTCCTTTGATCCGGCTCTTATTCTAACCAAGTGCCTGCCACCGTTCCTGTAATCGTAATCATAGTTATACTTGGACAATGGGCAATGGCAATTTCTTTCTCTTGTTCCTCCATTCCTTCCATATTGTGTGATGCATTTTTCCATCCCTCATTTGCTTTAATGGTTGTCCTTCGTTTGAATTGCACTTTTTTATGGCATTGCAATTAGGGGTAAGCGTATAGATGCACACACACACACACACACACACATACACACAAACGCACACCAATGCATTTGCCGATGATCTTTTAAATCATAAGGGTGCAAAAACTTTTTGCCAAGGGTTGATAATTATCTCGACGACCAGGTGAGGGTTGAGGTCAGAGTGAAAGAGAATCAAAGACAGAAAGAGAGAGGTAGATATACATATGTTGAGATAATACCAACACCAATGCAAATTGATTATCTCAAAATATCAATTTCATATAAATCAGTTGCATTTTAATTGAACATTTTCACATTTCAGATTAGTCTGTATTTCTTAAACATTCAATTTAAATGTTAAATACCTTTGAGTACAACGAACTTTGTCATTTATTCTTAAAATAAATGCCACTAGTCTGGCATATCTGTCTATATATAATCAAAATGAATAAAATGATGGGAACACGCTTTTAACAATAGAATACTCAATGAATTGCCACTTTGTGGGCAGACAGATGAGGGGGGGCATGGAAGACTGATGACTTGCATTTATAGCAGACTTTACACATTCCAATTTTAATACTTCTTCTTCCTAAAGTTTTGTAAGAGGCTTTCCCCATTTCCGATCAACAAGTTTTGTCTTAATATATATATAAAGTTAATAGCTGACTGACTGTCTGGTACTGACAATTTCTCGGATTCATTTTTAATTGATGGTTTATTTTGGGTATAAATGTGGATTATACTTTTTAAAATTAATTTGCCATAGATGAATACAGTTTATTGATAAATTTCCCATGAAGGTTCTCTTTAAGATTTTTGGAAACTAAAATAATACACAAATTAGATTGTACAAAATAAAAACTTACCAATTTATTATTTAGTTATCCCCTTGCTTTTTGTCATACAGAATTCTCATTCATTTAAATTACTTTCATAATTTGAACTTTTCAAATAAATTTCTTTTCTTTTCCCTATCCTAATTGTTGTTAACTTTCGTTATCCCAAAATATCTTTATTTATTTTAACTATTTTGTAAAATTTTAATAAAAGTCGAGTTGGGAAATTTATTATCAACAAACGATTTATTAAATGAGAAAAACCTACAATAAAATGTCCACTCCGGATAATATTTGTAAAGAGACATGTGCTGGGAGAGGGGTTCAGGAAGAAAGACCCAAACCCCCCCCCATCCATTCAAGACAAATGCGAAATTGGAATGTGTAAAGTGGAGGGAAAAGGAAGGGGGGTTCATGGCATAGTAAAATGGTATGAAGGTGGTCCTGGCCCATTGTCGTTGTACATATTTACGCATTGTGCAGAAAAGTCGTAAAAATTTTTGCTGTCTACGTACGAAATGAATGGCAAACTGGATATCATAGAGAAGAGAACCAAAAAAAAAAAAAACAAAATGAAACCAAAAACAGAAAGAAAAAAAATGCCAGCAAACAATTCTTGTAAATTTTACGAGCGCAAATATAATTCAAATGGTCATTAATTGCAACAACAAAGACAATAATAACAACAACAACTAGAAAAGGCAATGGGCAACTAGAACTAGAAATGTCGACGGCAAAAACAAGAGAAACCAAACTCGAAATGGGTCGTAGACAGCGCTAAAAGTGCCTCATAAATGAATTGAAGACCCACCAGCATCGATGGAATTGTATAATGTGGGGGCGATTGGGGGGGTCGGTGTACCGCTTACTTAGACCGAGGGCGAGGTTATGTATTCAGTTAAGTTAAGCCGGAAAGCTTTTTCGAACTGTCGTCTGTACAGCGGGAAAAAGCACAAAAACAGAAAGAAAATAAAAAAAAAAGAAACTCACTGCAAAGGCAACAAACAACGAAAAGTCACCACAAGCAAAGACAAAATAAAACAAAGTAGAAACGAAAAGAAACACGTGGTTGGGATATTTGAGAATCGAGGGAAATTTTGTGAATTTCGAATTTTCTTTTCTTTCTATTTATATTTGCAATGCAAAAGTATCTGCAAGTGACTGCCAGCAGTTGTTAGGACATTTTGGGGGAAATGCCATTTGCTTGTGTGGGGGGTGGCGAGAAAGTAAGCATTGAAAGAACGTAGGAAGTGAAGGGAAGTTTTTTATTTATTTATTTTTTTTTTCTTTTCTTTTTGCCGCTGCGCGCATGAACCGCAAAAGGCAAAGGCAACATTCACACAGACACACACACGGATATATTTACACACAGACATGGTCAGAGCTCACACAGATACAATGTACATGCGCTCACACAGATACTCAATGTTGCCGGTTAACGATATCTGTGCGTATCTCACAGATACTATCAGACACGGCTAACGCTGCCGCTGCTGGTTCTGGTGCTGCCTTACCGACATAAGACCGAGGCGTCGCTGCCAGCGTCATTGGTTGTAGCTCTGCCTGCCACGGCCGAGACCAGAGACCAAGCGGCGCACACAAAATCATCGGGCGACGGCTTCAAATGAACGCAAAACGTTGAAAAGCAAACATCCGCCAAAAAAACTAAACGCCCAACATAAAAGAAATGCGATAGCTAAAAATAAAACTGTAAATCTAATTGTGACTCTTTAACTGTAAGTTTCAATTCAATTCGAGTGCAAATAATATAATCAGTGATTTTAATAATTTAAATTTAAATTGTAAGTGTGATATTTTTGGTGAAAAGCTTTCAATTGCATGTGTTTTGGTTAATCACAGGAAACTGGTTTGTGAGTGTCTGCGTATGAGTGTGTGTGTGTGTGCGTGTGTGAGTGAATCAGGTGTGTGAGCGGTTTTCTTTTTTTTTTTGTTGTATCTGAATTGCATTCAGAAACCAGTTTCAAGTCGAGCCTACAAACAGTATGCCCTGACTAAGCATGAAAAATATTTTAAAGATAAAAATTAATTATTATTTAATAATTTTCTTTATTTCTCTTTGTAGATGATGGAGCTGCTCCTGCTACTACTACTACAACTAGTGGGGAATACCCCCCGCTTTCAACCCGTTACTAAACGATGCCATTAACACTCAATAACAAATTTGTATTCGTATTTACATAGTTCGTCAGGCGAATGTCGCATGTCAAGGTCTTATTATTCAAAATGGAACAACTTTCAGCTGTCTCAGAGCAAAGCCCCGAAAATGTTCATGTGCTGGTCTGTATCTCTCTCTCTCTCTCTCTCTCTTGTGTGTGTATGTTTGTGTGTATCTGTGTGCCATTGACATTGACTTATGACCATGATGATGGGGGGGAGATAGAGGAGTGCTTCAGGGGGTGTTGCCTGAATTCGAGGTCGACCCTTTGACAAACACACAATATTTGTGCTTTTCTCTTTTGGCTGTCGTTTCGTTTGTTGCTTTTTTTTCCTTTGGTTTTCTTCTTTTTGTTGTTGCTTGCCACGCACTTTTATGGTTTGTTTTGCTTTGCTCCAACGATTCGTTGTAACGACGTCGACGTCACAAACTTACACACACACACATACACATTCGCAAGTCATAATGCACACACACACACACACATATATTCATAGAGAGCCCCAAAAATGCCTACGCGTATGCGGGAAAGAGATACCAACAGCAAGAAAAGACAGACAGAGAGAGAGAGAGAGAAAGAGAGAACGGAATAGAGTCAGGGCAATAGTCTGTCGTCTGGGATGATAAACGCTTCTGGCTTTTTGGCGGGCCCATGAATGAAACAATTGCCCTCAATGACTGACTGGATGCCGGAATGACTGCCTGACTGACAATTTGTCTGACTGATGGCCATTATGGGCCCAACGGGGAAGCGGGCGGTGATAAACTGAACCGAGAGCGGGTTGGAGTGCTCCACAAGCCAGGGAAGCCGCTGACAATAAACACATTTTGCTACGACAAAAGTCTGACGATGCAGACGTTGATGATGAAAATGATTTTCATTTGCTCATTTGTCTCATTTTTATTTTTGGCCTAGGCCTAAGCTTTGCTCTTTCACTCATTTCGTTTCTTTTGCTCTCCCTTTAATATGGCTTTTGGCCATTTGCCGGCTTTTGGCCACAATTTGCATTTGGTGAGGCAGGTTATTCGATTTGAAATTGTTTCTTGACAGCGAATAATGATAATAACTTGGAAATGGAGATCTTCATTAAGGTGAGTGTTTCTTTTTTTAAATAAATTTTATTCAAAACCTATTTAATTTGAATTAGATAATTTCTTTTTGAAATTTTTATTATTATTAAGATGTTAAGTAAAATTTAAAACGATTTTAATTATTATTGATTTCATAATTTGAACTTTAAATAACAATAATTATTAGAAAGGGAAATTTTCAGAACTTAGATCAGAGTTTATCTTCAACATATTTTAATTAATTTAAAATTATTATAAAGTTACTAATTATTTACCAAAGACCAAACTGCAATTCAATTCGATATTTATCTGCTTATAATAGTCATAATTAAAGTTAGAGTATCTTTGTAAATATATAACAAATATATTTAAAACTACTAACTTACTTTGTTCTCCTTCAATTGCATGAATGTCTTTTTTAAATATTTTCTCACGACCAATGGGGCGTATGCGCAACAGATTTGTGCAATGGTTATTAGAAAAGATCCCAGTTAGAAATGGGGGAAAAGTGCCACCTGGCCAACTGTTAACAATAATAAATCAATCTTATTTCAAATACAAACAGACCTGGAACAAGACAGCCAGACAGTCAGTCAGTCACTCAGTTAGTCATTCAGTCAGTTTACGACTTTCACATGCGTATAAATCAATCAAATGGCAACATACTGAACCAGGCCCAATCATAAAAATGCAAAAGAAAACCGATATGGATACGAACTGCATACAGACGACAGTCATAAAGTTAAGTTTTACGACTGCGAACGCATAATTACGCACTGTAGCACCTACACACGGGGCACAGAAGGGGGCGGATTTAGTGGGAACTCCCCCTTAGAAAATAGATGGCACAAACAACCCGCCTGAGTCTTTTTCGCTCTCATGATATGACCAGATGCAGGCGTGAAGTATCTACAATTGCATATGTGAATTGAGGATACGGATACAGAGATACATTTGATATGACACACCGATCCGATGGACAATATGGCGTTGTCTGGGACCATTTTTGTTCTTCCTTCCTTTTGTTTTTTTTTTTTTTTTTGCAAATTATCAAATGACACTTTTGTGTTCCTTGCCGTGATTTATGCTCATATGTTCATGCTCTCCTTTTTTTTTTTTTTTTTTTGCCCTGGTGGTGGTTTCTGTAGGTGGTGGCGGCGGTGGTGGCTTCATAATGAAGCTGTAGGAATGCCGGCAAGATTAAATTTACATTTATGGCATGTCTACCGCACAGCACATTTAATTTAACGCCACGCGCTTCACGAAGCACAAACACAATGAATTGTAAAGGGAAAGAGGGGAATAGGGGGGAAAATTAAGAATCGGGACAGCTTGGACGTTTATCAAATTGTTGAGCACGACTTGAATCTTGCCCACACTTATTTACAAACAGGGCAGAGACTGTGATATATGAAATAGGGAGCAAAGTTTGAAAATTGCAGCTCCGACTGGGAGACAGACAACCAACTGGTTCGCCTGGCTCCTTCATACAACATAAATTGCACACTAATTGTGTCCATTTCCCCTTCTCTTTTGCTTTGTTTAAGACAACTTGAAGCTTTCCATTCTACGTTCTTTGCTCTCGGACAGAGAAACAATAGGTGGAGGATGGCAACCAACCAGTCTGGGTCATTAGTCGTTTTAATAAAATAAAATAAACTAAAATACAGTGGCAAAATGCCCTCACTCTCTCTCTCTCTCCAAGGTTCTTTTCCTCTGTCTTTCTGTGCACAAGTGTTGTGGCCATCCGTATGAACACCCATCAAACCACTCAACCACCCAACCACCCACCCACTCACTCACTCACTGACTGTCACTTTTGTAGTTTGGGTGTGAAATGTAATTTGAAAAGTTTGTGTAGTCATTTTGATGCCGGCGCGCACTCAACAGCATATGCTACCCACCGCTTGGGTTTTCTTTTCTAATTTTGTTTGCAAGTCGTTGACGCAATATTGCCCAGCCCCACCTAAAGGAACACTTCGTCCCGCCATTGCCTTTGCCTTTCCCTGTCCATATCAGTAAGCTTCTGCTCTGATTCCTGTTGCCAGTTGTCCTCCGGCTGAGACTAAAATATTTTGTTAGAACCGCAAAAAACACATTTACCATGCATTGAACGTAAACGTTCTGAAATTTAAATTAGACTTGATATAGAATAGTTGGGAATGGCAGAAGGAAAAAGTAGGAGAGACAGAGAGAAAGAGTGAAATGAAAAGAAAAAGAGACAGAGACATTTGGGTTAGCCAGATGCAAAAATATTCAGAGTCCTTACTCCCATTACAATATTCAATTATTTCACTTGAATATATATATATATATATATATATATAGTTTGCATATAATTTGACATTGTTTCAACTTGTTCTTGAGCGTCTGCAAAGTCAATCCGAGGTGAAAGAAATTTAAAATATAACAAAAAAGAAAAAGAAAAAAGGAAAAAACTAAATTAAACTTGCATTTTTCGTTACTTTTTCGTGGGACATAATCCCCAATGGCCTATAAAGATATATATATGTATGTATATATATACCCAATGAGCGAGAAAGAAAATCTAAATGCAGGAGAAATAATTGAGCAGCCAACAGAAGAGGGAAAACTCATTTGAAAACTACGCCCCAAAGACACTGAACACAAGAACCGAGGTAACAAGTGCAGACGTTGATGGGTTTGATGCGAATGGAATTGGGAAAAGACAGGAAGACAGATGGAGAGACCGACAGACCGACAGACAAGAGCAGCAGTTGCTTGTCCTGAAAAACTTTACAATTGCTGCTTAGCGAAGGGTCCAAGTGGGTGTGGCTAAGGATGGGTTTGGGTTGCTTCCAACCATGGAAACAATCAACTGAAAGCGTTGATGGCCATGATAGCTTTGAGTTTGCGGTCCAGAACCGGAGGCAGGTACGCGTCTAAACACCGGATAGAAGGGATGGAGAGAATGTGGATTCGTTTTCATATTCGTCTGTTACCAACAATAGCGAAATGGCGTCTGTAATTTCGAGCAATTGTTTCCTTTTCTTTAGAATGTCTTTGTCTGGTACCGTCCGAAGCCCCAAGACCCATTTTGGCATTGGCAACCGGAGCGTGCAAATTTCATGCGTTGTTGCAACCAAAACGCCCCCGCAGACACACACTCACACACATACATACCACACCCACAGGAATGCTTATGTGTTAAATGTTGAGTTTCAGGCGTTTAGCACCTTTGGCCACAATGAGGGAAATGGTGGCAACTTTGGCAACGATTTGCCATAAAGTCACGTACCGTTTTGTATTGGACAATTTTCGTATTTCTTTGGTTGGTACAAAAGATTTTCATGCAGTTGGCGTCTCTCCATCCCTTAGGATATATTTTAGTGACTGCTCCACACGGCTCGTTGCGTTTGCAAATTGTCGCACATTCTTAAAGGTGGTCACTGAGCCAGATACACAACACAAACTATCCCCAATAGAGAAACCGAAACCGAAATTGAACCGAAACCAGCCCTTGGTTCCTCGTTATATCTGCAAATGTCTGTCTGTCCCTTTGCCTGTCTATTTATCTGACTATGGGCCTGTGCGTGGCGTCTTCTCCTGGGATATGGGAGCAGTACCAACTGGGAGTGGGTGTGGGAATTGAAGGCACAATTTTTGCATTGGAATTTGCTTTGCCAAATGCCGCCATTTAGGGTTGTGCCAATAAAAAAATGATATTTATGGTTGTAACGGCCGTTTTGTGTGTACAATTCGCCCTCCACTCTCATCCCCTCATTCTAATTCCGGCAACCCCATAAGCCTGACAAACCCACCAATACACAAGAACACACACACAAAGACCCAGAACTCGAGACATGGCTTACAGTGGAGCAAACTAATTTTTATATAAAGCCTATAATATTTACATTTCCTTTTGTCTTCCAACATCTTCCAACTGTCTTTTATTATTAATTCATTATTAAATTATAAGGATTTCTAATAAAAAACTTTTAATAGTACCAAGAGAAAACTTCAATGATTAAATTTCATAAACTAAGAGTAATTATTTTTGTATATATTGTTATACTTTATTAATTTATATTATATGCTTAAGCTTATATTTTTATTAATACTTTACAGATTGTTTATTTATTATTTTAAGCATCTTTTTGCATCATAATTCAGTTAAGATTAGGTTTCTTTTTACTGGATTGGAAACTTTATTTTGTTTTATTTTCATTTCTATTTAAAGATTAATTATATATTTATATAGTGTTGAAAATTAATATGGACACAATCCTCTGTTACAACTTATTTTTACTTTTCCAAATCATTTGAAAATATTATAAACTTAAACCAGTTTTAAATCAAAGACCAACAACTATTTTCATAAATCTTTATGGTATTCTTCATTTAGATTACATTCTTCTGCAATTCCTTTTCAAAATTTAATAATTTTTGTAATTAGAATACCTGCTTTTGTACCACTGTGTATAAGCATGAGGGTTGCCTTTGCTAGCATACAAATGAAATCTCACAAGCATAACGAGCTCATGACTCTTTGCTGGCAAGGGTTGGGCATGACCCGGTACATACTACCTCTCTCCCTCCCTATCTCGCATTCTCTCTCTCTCACACACTATCTCTATGTCTCTTTCTCACTTACACTATCGTTGGCAAATGTGGCTGACTTGGGCACATACACATAGAAAAATATGGCACGTACTCCTCGAAAGCCATAAGTTTACGTTTTATATCGGGCAAACTGTGCAATATTATAAATTTTGAATTTTATCTTAGACATTAGATTGCCAGAGAGTTGGTTCTAGCTCGGTTCTTGGTTGGTTGGCTGTGCTCTCGCCCTTTTCCTTTTCCTTTCCCTTTTTCGTTTTTGCTTTTCTTTTTTTTTTTTTTTTTGGATTAAATGAAAGGACGTGAGCTTTAGCCAAAGTTAGGAGTAGAGCTACCTACTGGCAGCAACAAAGGGTGATTATCGCGATTGGCGAATTAGTTAGAGGGAACTATGTACAATTTAGTGTGGCTTCCAGGTAAATGGCAAGGTAAATTAATAGTGAGTAAAATATCTAGGCAACTTTGTGGCTTGGGTAATAATAATATATTAACTTGTAACTTATTAAGTTTATTATCTGTAATCTTTTTTGTGATTCCATTTTATTATTTTTATCTTTTTTAGGGAGAATGCAGTCGATGATAATGGAAGAAAAGGGATAATACGGACAACAGCACGTCTTCTGTGGCGACAAGTGTTTCGTTAAGCGTCTGAGGTTATCAAAATCATTTTTCGATTATATTCCCCTTCTCTTTTCCCTCTCCACTATTTTCTTTTCTCTCGCTCTATCACTCTCTCCCTCAATTGCAAGTAAAAATGGAAAATAACGCAGAATTTAACTTGTGTTAGCCACAGCAACCACCAAGTGCAACAAAACGGACCAAGGACAGACCGGAAGTGCCTGTGTCCATATCTATGGACCAGAGGCGAAAGGAAATAGGGGAAAAGAAGGCAACAGGAAAAACGCTTGTAAAACGAACGCGCGAGCATGCGACACGAGCACGAACGAAAAAGGAAGCGACAATTACGAGGACACGCCGGTTAGATTTTCCTGCCACCGCTTCAGTTGCGGCCGTGCAATCGTCGTGTCAACAACAAGAAAAAGGCCGCGTATAATATCAACACACACACACATAAATACACACTCATATATATATATATATATATTATTTAAGAGTCACTGGTCACAACGCGTATTTACTTTCTAGATGAATCTGTGCAACTTCGTATACGTATACTGAATGTATCCTGAGTGTATGCTATCCGGTATACCTTCAGTATACGTAACACGAGGAAACACCATCAACGCGGGATAATATATGTGAATAAAAGTAATTGTTTTGTGAATAAAACTAGATTTAATAAATTATATAAAACACATACACAAGAAATATATAGATATAACTTTGTCACTTTTACACTGCTTTTCCGTATTACACACAAATTTAAAATATATATATAAAATAGCTATAAAAACGTGTTTTTAATTAACCGATTGGATTTGAATTGCCCACATTGAATGGATGAATGTGCCTCTAAGTGTTGTATGGCGGCTGCTTTTGGAGGCAACTTTATGGTACGCAACCTGTTGCATTTACCCAAAGCAGCACAAGCGAGAGAGAGAGAGCGAGTCAGAGAGAGAGAGATGTTAAAAACGGGGGGCCAGATGACTAAACAGCTGACTTTGGTGAAAGAAACTCCATTTCCAACAATGTTGCTAAAATTATGAGAAACTGGAGTTTAAACTTATAACGATCCGTTAAATATACTTATTACAATTTGGAGAAAGAAGAAAAAACGTTAATCGTAAAAATTTTGCAAATTTTAAAACTAATTTATATATAATTTATTTCCGTTTGCATTGCCATGAGAAGAGTTAGCTGATTTATTTTATGGACAAATGTATAATTAAATATGCAAATACTTTCAAATGGGAAATAATATTAATAAAAATGCAAAATATGGATTTAAACATAATAAATAATAGACAAACACGATTGAAATGAAATATGCAGTCTTCTTTTTTATTAAAATTTTAAGAATAAAGAAATCATATGGATTTTAAATTTTAATCTCTTTTTTAAAATTTAGTCTGGACAAAAGAGTTGTAGTTTCGAAACAGAAGTTTTAATCAAATGAAGACAAATTTTTAGTAAAAATTGAGATATAACAAATAAATAAATTAACTTGAATTAAACTTCTTAATAGAAAACTCCAAGGATTTATTATTTTTATCAGTAACCAGAACCTGAGAATTATTACTTCTAAATCCTATACTAAGAACACTAAGATATATTATGAACATGGAAAAAGTTGACTTTTGATTAAAGATAAAGTAGTAAATATAAAGATATAGCCAATATTAGTAGTCCGATTTCCTTAGTATTCTTTTTCCTCTTTTATGAAAAGGCATTAGCCAAGAAACAAATTTACTAACCATCTATCAATCTTAGTTATTTTACCTATATAGTCAACTGATCCGACGAAATCAGTCAGACAGATTAAAAGATAAAAAAGCAAGCATGACCATAAGAACTCAGCTTATCTTTCTGATCACGTAAATATATATTATATGTATGTTTAAGAAATTATATTCAAAGAAGCATCTGCTCAGTGGCGCTGTAGTGAACTACGTTCAATCGCCATCTAGCGTCTGTTGATTGCAACACTAGAAGTTAGGGATGAAAATAAAATTAAGCAAAATAAGTCGACTACTGGTTATCCTGTATAAGTTAAGATAAATTGAAATAATTATATATCAAGTTTTAATAAAGAATTATGCAACTTTTATGTTGCTTAGTTCTACATGTTTATTTATTTAAATGCTGTTAAAAATTATTTACCTTAATCGTTAATAAATTTAAACTTACTACGCCACCTGGCGTTGCTTAAAAGAAGTTTCCATTGATTGAAACTGCTATTGAAACAAAATTGATCAAGAAAAATCTATTGATACTGAAATTTAGAAGGTATTCGAATGATTACTAACTGTATATAGTTATAGGGTATAAAACCAGCAACTTTTATTTTCCAATTACTAAATCGAGTTCTTGAGGATTGATTTAAAATTAGCCGTGGCCACGTGTTGGTGGGGGCGAGCTGTGAGTTGCTTTAATTAGATCAAGTAGGCATGAAATAAATATGCATTTTAATTTTATTCTACGCCTTGAGCCCCACTCCCCACCAGTTGGCCCATCACCACCACCGCCGCCAACCAATCATCCAAGCCAATGAACCCAAACTCTGTTCGAATGTCTAACTTGGACATATACAAAGTATTTCAAAGATAGAAGTCCATGGAGATAGAGACGGGGACAAGGCAAAAGCGAAGGCTAAGGCAAAGGCAAAGTGGAAGGCAAGCGCAACCGCAGAGATAACGAAACGAAACTCGCTATACAAAAAGCAACAACAATATAACAAGAACAACTGAACGAATTTATGAACATTCTTCCATCCGCCCCTCTCTACCGCTCTCTTGCTTGCTCTCACTCTTTCTCTTTCTCGTTGTCTGTCTCAGTCTTACTTCCTTGCACAGCTGACAGACGGACCGGTCTGGTCCGTTGTCATGGCAACAATGGCCGCAGCGAAGGAGCACGCAAAGAAGAGAGCAAGAACATTTAATTCGGCCATATTTGATTTTGGAAATGCTGTCATTGCTGTTATATATATATATATAAATATATACATATGTATATATATATATATATATATATTGAGGGTATGTAAGAATGTGTGTGTGGTTGTTTTTGCTGCTCTCGTTTCTCAGGGTGGTTTCGGTTACTGCGTCTGCTCCGTTTTGTTCAGTTTCCTACAGGCAATTGCCCGGCCTTTTCAATACAAAGATACATACATATGTACATATATAGATAGATACATACATATATATATATCGGTTGCTATATCCATTCCGCCGGTCTTTTTTTAAAGTCGAATGTATTAAGGATTATTTAAGACATACTACTTATTACTTAGTTGCTAACTAAATGAACGTTCCATTTGTTTCCATTGCTGGCAAACTAAAATGCAAAGAGATATTCATGACATGGACAATCTTTGATTGGATTTTATAGTCTCGCAATTAGATGGCTACAAAAGTGCTAAACACGTATTTAAAAAGATATAAATCACCCCGATATTGGCTGGCGCCCATTTCAAATTATATAGTATTGCCAGAGTCAGGTATATATATATACTTCTATATATATACATACATACATATACTTATATATATTTAATATGCAGCAGAGGTTTATTGAGCCTAAATGGCTATCGATTAACTATAAAATTGACGATTTACGATTGCGCCCATAAAATCATGATTCGGCGAACTCAACTCAAGTTGGCCTAAAGACAAAAAAAAAACTGAACTTTTAGCAAAATGATTTTCAATACATAAGAATGGCATGGCAGATGGATTCAGATGGCAGTTATCGATTATATACCAGAATACAAAAATTTATGAGAGACTCTACAAAATAATAATAATAATATGAACATTAAAGAAAATGATTTATGATCAATATAATTGTTGATTAATCAGAATAAATGACAGATGAAGAGGTGGAACGTGAGTAGGTGAACCTAATTCCCACATTCTGACTAGCTAAATAGATAGTTCAGAATGTTTTCTGATATTAACTTACATATTAAAAAGGTATCCAGCCGCAATCCGTAATGATTATCTGAAAAGAGATAGAATTAAGAGAGTCATGAATAAAGTCAAATGAAACAAGATTTTGTATGAATAAGTAATCTCATGCAATGGCAAATGCAACAATTCCCTCTCATGATGACTCTGTCCCGACTTTGGTCAGTGGGCAAGCCAATGGTTGGGCACATTGAACTTCATGAAAATGGCAGAAAATGGCATGAGCACGACATGCCAATTGGATTGCCACAAGACATTGGCATTAATTTCAGTGATTCCAAAAGGCAGAGATTTTGTTTTCTTCTTTTTTTGTTTTTTTTTTTTTTTTTTAGGCAAAGACATGACAGTGAAGTGAAGTGATGTCTCCTTCGGGAGGGGCTCTAAGTATGAGTAATTTATGCACTCTTTGTTCTGTCTGGCATCGTCTACATGCCGCCACTCGTGTTATTTCATTTAAAAAATCACACAGAAATGGCATTTGTCATGGGAGACAACAACTGGGATTGGATTCGGTACTGGGATTGGAATTGCGATTACGATTACGACTGACCACAAGCAAGTACATATGAACATACATTAAATGTGTAAACTCATTTCCCCTCCGTCGTTGGATAATAAATAAGAATCCAACTGACAGCTATCATTTGAAATTCCTTTAGACGACAAGCGACTCTCTCCGTATCTCCGAGTGGACAAGATGTGTCATGGCAAAATGTCACATTGTAAGCATATTGCGGAATCAAAGATAATATTGTATGACGACCTCGAAATCATAATTCAACATTATATGGTCGTTTAAATGCCATTAAGTCAACTCTTTTCCGCTCGGGCCCCGTGCTGAGGCATTTTCCTAGGACGAGGACGAGTGAAACCAACTTTCGTTTTTCCTTGAACATTTCGCGTGCAATTAAAATTAGTTGCCAGCAACTCTTTGACGGCCAAAATAACTGAGTCCAAGAGGCATTTTTCCCTTTTCCTTTGCCCTCTTCTTTTATTTTTTTATTTTCTAGATTTTCACTTCACTTGCGGTGCTGCGCCCACACAACCACAGTGGCAAGAACAACAACAACAGCCATAGGCATGCTAGATGCGGCGACCATTAAAACTGCTTTATGATCTCTAAAAACGAAAGCGAGAGTTCCGCACTGTTCCGTGCAAGCGGCAAAAGGCAAGGAAACAGGGAATGAAATATAAGAATAACATGTGTAATATTCCTTCCTTCTTCATTCTTTTTTTTTTCTTAGTTTTTGTTTTTGCTTTCCCAAGACCTAAATGAGCCAAATGAAAGGCAACAGACTACGAAGCGGAAGGATTAATATTTTTATGGGGCAATTTTCTGGCTATTTGCTGAATTTTGCAACAAATTGTTTTACGATTGCCTACAGAGAAACTAAAATTGAAACTCAACTATTAAAATATGTACTTATAATTCCAAAAAAAATAAAATAAAAAGCATATGCAGTTGGAAAATGGATTTTAACTCTTAGTTAAGTTTTGTTGATGGGCTTAAATATCAATAAATTCTATGCGAAGTCCAAGAAATGTTCCTTAAGTACAAATTTCGTCGTCTAAAAGATACTCTACTTAGATTATCAAAGACTACAGATTAGATATAAATTTCTATAGTTCAATATTATTATTCTGGGACTGAAAAAAAAAACAAAAAATATTGAGTGTTTGAGTGCTTCTTTTATTAGAATTTTTATTCCTTAACATCGATGTAAATAGATTTGAAAAACATTTCGTTTACTCTTGCATTCTTCTTTCATATTTAATGGAAAAGTCAGTAACCAAAAAGTTTTGAAACTTCTACGATTGGTATATAATATAATACCAATAATAAATTTGATTAAACTTTATTTAAATTAATAATAGTTATTTGGAAAAAGTTAAATAAAACCTGTAATACCTCTTTAAAATATATTATAAATTTTTAAAAGAAATATCTTATTTATTTCTCGTTTCGGTGGATTCAAAAATCATTTCTAATTTATAACTTTATTCACAAAAGCTGGATTCATCACAAATAAATTAAATTTCAACTTTGTTCTATTAAAATTAAACAAGCGGAACTAAATTATTTTTAGTATAGACAGAGTTTAATCCGTGAAATATTCTGTGGATTTATTTTAAATCCATATTGGAAAACAAATTCAAATTTTGTGTGAAACAACAAGAATTTCAATGCATTTAAGACAAAGACATACAAAAGCTGAAAGAAACTCAATTTCAAAAACAATTTATATGCAAAATGTGGAACAAAAAGCAAAAAGATTCACGCTGTTAATGCAAATTAGGTAATCAATTTCTCGCAGGAACCTCCGACGGTCAGAGAGTCGTTTGAATGGGATTTCCTGTGAATGTGAGTGCATTTATATATATATATATATATATATATATAAGTGATCTGGTCTATATATGCTTGTTGAGTCTGATAAGGAAAGAGACTGTAGTTCCATTTCCTTAGCCATCAACGAGTTGATCTCCCCCAGTGACTGGCAACTGGCTGCCATTTATGTGCGGTTTGAAAGCGTCTTAAGTAAACATTTAATTGCGCCATTAATTGCTCGGTAAGTGTGCCAGATGCACATGCTCATGGCTTATGGGGAAGTGAGCCAAACAGAGACACAGATAGACCCAAGAGAGCGAGATGGAGGGACTTGCCCATGCCAAGGCAGAAACAAAACAAACAAATTTCATCATTTAAGTGCTCAGCGGTGCATTCATTGACTCCAATTCCCTATCCCCTCTTTCGTCGCAAAACCATACCCATGGTGTTCCCTCTTCTCACCTCTCACAATCGATCCCCAGTGGTCCTAACCCGCTGCCTTTTACGAGTATACGAGTCTTCCATTGGGGCGTGTCGCACACTTCTCCATTCTGTGTACTATTCCTTCTAGCTGTGACGTCCAACTCGTATCCGCATCCCAGTTTGATTGCCATTCCCGGTCCTATTCCCCCTTTCCCCATCAATGGGAACTGCATTAACTTTTTGTGTTTAATGCGCAAAATTATTGTCAATATAATTGACTTTTTACGATGTCCAAGTTGACAGTTTCTCCTGATTCCAAAGTCACTGATCCGAAATTCTCTTGATTTCCTCATTTTCTTCGTTTTATTCCTTTTCTCTAAATTGTTTATAATATGCAATTTTTGTCTGATTTTTTTAAAATCTGTCAAAGGACGCCGAGAAGCAAGCTGAATGAAGAAGAAATATATAAATTGGAATGTCCTATTTTCATTACAAGTTATGAATGGTTTTGAAATGATTTTGAATTCATCTCTAAACGATTATCTACTCATGGTACAATTCATAAATTGTAAAAATATTAAACAAAAATAATGAAATTAACAGGTTTTCATAATATAAAATTAGCTCTATTGTTATTAAATATTTTGTAATTGTTTTTTTCTTTATGAATGCATTCTGTAGACAGTCACAACATTTAGTAGACAATTCTAAACTATAAAAAATAAATCAATTTCTTCAATTATAATTTTATTTTAAGTATTTGAACTTAAAACACTGAAAATCTGAATAACTAAAAGAAAGAAAATCTGATAATAATAAACCTAATAAAATCTTCCATCGTCTTAGTCATTGTACTTTACCTTAAACTCTTAATCCTAACTTCTTATTATTATTTATTCGAACGGTAGTAGTAAATGTTAATTAATTTCTTTTTTAATTTAAACGCGAAGAGTTTTCATTTATACCCTGCTAACTAACTAATAGTTACCCAAAGCGACAGGTGTAAAAAGCTAAATGGTTTCGAGTATGAAAATATTCAAATTTAATTTACTTAATTCGACAATCTTCATTTTAATTCACATAAAGTCAATGCTTAATACCATTAAGCGGAATGGGCCTGGTTTTAGGAGAGGGGGGGGGAAACAAAAAGGTGAATTTACTGAATGGACAGAAGAAGAACAACTGTGCCACACGCTGCCCCGGGCGCCATTAAATTAATCGAATGGGAAACCAAACAAAGGCCGCAATTAACATTAAACCCTTCTCACATTTTGCCATAGTGTGTATAACCTGTGTGTGTGTGTGTGTGTGTGTGTGTGAGAGAGGTTTTTGGCAAAAAGTGAAATAAATGAAACCTGCGCAGCCCAAGGGGAACGTGCAACTGCCTTTGCCCCTGGCCATGTGTGTGTGGTGTGCTTACACCACTGAATTTTAAATTAGTACACACACACACACACCCATAGTTATATATATAAATACATACATATAAAAGTATATATGTATGTCTCTCTACACAGTTACATTACATTTTAGAAAACACAAAATGCCGCTTTCAGTGCCGGTTGGCAAACAATTTCACATAAATTTACGTCAAAATACAACCGACAATATGTACAAATGCACAAAAAGAAAAAAAAGAAAAGGGGAGCAGGAGCAGGAGCAGGACCCGGAGCAGGAGCTTACATCCACAACTCCTGTGAATTGGGTCCAATGTTTTGCCATGCTCTTATATTCGTTTCGTTTTGTTTTGTGTGTTGCTGTTTTTTTTTTTATTTTTTGCTTCTCTTTGTTGGTTTGGTTTTTTTTTTTTTTTTGGCAAACATGAAAATGTATTCCAGACACGCATCGAGCCATTTTGCAAACGTGCCACCGAATGAGGCTCAGGCTTGTGACTTTCCTGGCCCCTGTTATGGTGGGGGGGTGTGGTAGAATGGGGAGATGGTTTGTTTCCACTTGCCATCATTTACCATCTCGCTCATCAAGTTGAATAAACATACAACCAACCGCCGAACGACCTCCGCCCACATACTCAGAACCGTAGCATTGCCTGGACCTACACATGTATATGGCATTTTTCCGGCTGACTTTGCTTTTTCCCTACTCCCCCCTCATCTTCAATCATATCCCTGTCCCACTCCTCTGCTATCTGGAAAATCAGCGGCAAATGGCAAACCAAGTTCGTTGAAGAAATAAGAAAAGTTTGAATTCGGCAGACATAAATTATTTGAGCAAATTACTAAAAAAAAACAAAAAAAAAAGAAAGGAAAACCTTCTTGCCCTGATGGTTCCTATTCCTTCTTTGCAATGACTCCCCAATGCCCTTGTCAATGTAGTTTCAGTTTCCATATTTTTTTACATTTTATAATCGCCGCCACAAATACGTACATACATACATACATATATGAAAATAAATAAATAAATAATAAAATACACTTGCAACTCGCAGAAACTCTTGGGAATTGACATTAGGCGTGGCAAAGTCAAGACTTTAAATGGGCATGCCCAGGAATGCCATTTTCCGTATCATTTTTTCTTGTTCTTCTTCAACTTTATACTGGCAAAAAGTTTTCTTATTATTACAGTTGTTGTTGTTGTTACTGTTACTGTTGCTGCTGTCAGGCTACAGATACTTTTGGGTAGGTAACAACTACTCTAAGTAGTCGCAACAGCAGCCAGGTGAACAAATTGCCAAGGCAAAGCGAAAAGACTACGCCCACCTTGGAAAGCTGTGGTGTAATTTGTATCTAATCTTGCCTCATGTTTATATAAAAGCAACTGCCACAGGAATGAGATGAAAAGGTGGATGCTGCAGATGCCAGCAGGAAGGGGAAGCATATACATACAAAAAACTTTCTGCAATATGGTTGCCCACAAGAGGAAGCTGCAAAGATGAGGAAGAGGGAGATTGAGAGAATTTTTGTCCGAGCAACGACACGGCAAACTCAGACTCAGGGACTAAGTAAAACTATACACCCACACACACACACACACACACATAGATATACAGACACACCCTATACATATATTTATTTATTGGGGTGAAGGGCGCTGGCTGCTGAGTTTTGGAATTTTAATAAAATTGCACAATTTCCAACTAAAGATAGATACTTTTCTTGTAATTTACGATGATGGCTAGCGATAGCACAACGAGGTAACTATCTTCCCCCTTACATTTAGGGTTGTCAGAACTCCCCCTTCCCCTCTACCACATCACTTCTAGAAGTAGTTGCTGCTGCTATAGTTGGAGTTCATGTTTATGACAGAGAGTTGCAGGTTGTTTTAGATTGAACACATAGAGGAAAGTAGAAGTTGTAGTAAAAGTTTTCTTATTTTTTTACTTTAGTCAACATGTTATTAATGTATCTTTAAGATGAAAAACTATCTGTGGCATAACGTAATCATTTGCAAGAAGCACTCAAGCCATTTTTATCATTACTTATTTTTTGGTTACTTATTGATGAGTTCAACTGCACGTTGACACGAACTTTTATCCAAACCATGGGACAACACCAAAGTGCCTGCTTAATTTTACCCAATTGATCAATTTTAGTCGGCATTTCCCCCCACTCCATTCTCCTGCTGTTCATTCGATGCATATATGCAGATGGTCGGCATTGCTGTTGATTGGGCCACAAAATCGAAGGGCCATAATAATGGCAATCAACATGCGAGCAACAGGAAGCGGGCTTAATGTAATTGCAGATGGAGATGGGGATGGAGGGATGTGGCGGCCATCGTAATTGGCCATCGTGGTTTCATTTGTGCTAAATTGGAAGGACATCATTTGGATGAAGCGATCTCTGAGCTCTTTTAATTACGTAAATAAATTGACAATCAAATTAAGTAGCAAAAATGAAAGACAGGAAGCGACAAATTTATCCATTTCACTTGGTTTCTACCTAAATATTTACTCAAGAATTTACCTGCTTCAAGAAGCGGCAGGATTTGAGGGATTCATCAGGTGCCCAGCCGCGAACGGGTTGCAATCCGTTGCGATTGCCGTGCGTAAAATTGCTAAAGCAAAACATAGCAAAAAAAAAAACAGAAATAGAAGAAAATTTTCACGCTGCTGCCAAATAAAAAATATGAAAAAGAAAAGTACGCATTTTGTATCCTTTTTCTTCGTTGCTGTTTCTCTTATTTTTTTTTATGATATGCGGCATAAATGGATTTCAAAATGCTGCCAAACAGGCAGCTGAGACGCATTGTTTTGGCTATGCCTTCAACTTGGTAATATCCTTTTCAATGGAAATTGTTGTCAGGTTCAGACGCTTAGACGTTCACAAAGGGTTGCAAGGATTGCGAGTATGCGGTATGCGACGCGACGACAATTGTTGCAATTCCCTGGCACAGGACCATAAAAAGATGTTGGCCTTGGCTGTAAATCAAATAAAAAGGAAAGGAGAGAAGAGAAGAAAATGAGCATCCTAGCCATACAGTGGAAAAGTGAGAGTGGAAATGGCGATTTGGCATGAACCCTAATCTAAAACGTTTGCCATCTTGAATAAGGCAAATAATCCACCCCGTTCACCTGGTGTTCGGATTCTGGGGTGGCTGCCCTCTTGGCCCTAACTGCTCCTTTGACATGTAAATGTATCGTTTAATCCTTGTAATGCCAACATTTGTTGTAACTCCCATGAAAATCGGGTAGCGCCTCCTTTTAATATTTTTTTTTTCGTTTGCTTGTTGCAACAAAAGAAAGGTAAAAGAATAAACAACAGCAATAACATTTTCCTCTAATTCTGTGGATCCATTCCTTTTAATCATAAGTCGCCATTTATATTTCATTTGTTTTGAAATGTTTTGTAACATTAGAATTAAGGGCGTGGCAGAACGAATGCCATTCACAAAGGAAAAGTACTTTATGTATATATAAATGTCCACTTTTAGGTAAAAAGTTTTCCACAGGATTAAAAGTGCTTTTAACCGAAATGTCAATACATTTTTGCCCGAAGACTGGACCAATAGAATTAAATGCACAAACACGGAAAATTCAAAGATATTATTTTAAAGTAATGCCAAGTGGTCGCAAAGGCAAAACGAAGCCGCAGTTAATTGAAAAGGTATAGAAATGGGTTTTAGGTTTATCCATTCAAAAACTGGAATCGGTTTTCATTGGTCATAATAAAAAAGAGAGAGAGAGAGAGCAATTTAAGAGACGTTTTCTATTTAGAAAAAAGTTTAAACTATATCACACATTAGTAAAATTAACTTATCGAAATTGAAATATTAAATTAAAATGTTTCAGCATAAAAGTATTACTTTTATATTTAGTAATTTTGATAATAATTAATATAATATTCAAATCCACAAAATTCATTTATTATTTAACATTTCATTTTGTTTGAATATTTTCCTAAGATAATTGATTGATTAATTCCTTTATATATACGTATATATATCTTTGCTGATTGTACTGTTCCATACGTATTTAACACCTTATTAGTATCTAATAAATTATTATCGTAGGTTTGATTCCATAAATATCATTAATTTTTGTCTTTAAAATTTATTTCTATTTCTTGTTACCGAAAATGGAATTTTATGTATTATTTTATTCGTATATATTAATTAATAAAAGAAATAAATAAACATAAAAAAATATAATAAGAACTTTCCATATATGTGTATTGTTCCTTTTAATTGGTTTAGATCATCAGCAGACACTTGCTGCTAGTTGGATAGAAAATCGAAAAAGTTGTAAACACTTTTGATTGATTTAGTATAACGATCTTAAAATACTGATACTGAAATACATGCGATTTGATTATTTCTCAATACCAATGTGTCTAGAGATGGGTAAAAGTATTTAAAAATTCAATGTAAAAACTCGAGGGAGTTGAAAGAGTGAGGAAGAGGCAAAGATCTGGTAATTTTAACGGAACATGTGTTAATATCAGGATCATTAAAATGAGCCGAAAGATACGAGATAAATGGTTCGATCCATCGATCGATGGATGGATGGATGGAGACGAAAGCAGGCGATAACGATACCAATGGCGATTGTTCCATAAATATTCAATGCACTCCAAATAAAGAAGAAAAAAAACAAAATACCAAAAATTAAAAATAAAACAAAATGACAAAACAAAAAGGGACAAAGACAAAACAAAAGGAAAATAACAACAACTAACCATACAAAGTGTATTATTTATTTACATATTTCGAGTCTCGAATAGCCAAAGATAAGCCGCTGACTTGGGTCAGGGCCTATTGGTGAGCTGGTGACTAATGTGTCAGTCAACGGTATGACATTTACTTGGTAATATACGAGCTAGAAATATGAAAATGAAAGACAAACCGAACCAATGATGGACAAGAGACAAGGGAAAAGAGACTTGATCTGAAATCCATTTACAAAATATTTGAAAACAAGTTTTCTATCGAATTTTCTTTTTTAACCGTGATTGTGGTTACATTTTTTTCTTTGTCTCCACTTGAGTTTCAAGTGTCAAAAGCGGGGAGACTGACGGGAACTGAATAGAAGATTGGAACGAGAATGAAAAGAAGTTTCGGGTTGGGCAATTGCAATTAGATCAGAGACATAGCTCATTTTGAAGTGATTTTAACCCCGGCCATTGGAGGGAAAACAGACATAAAACTGTTTAGAAAAGCATCGAAAAGATGAAAAATGGTGCTATACGAGTGGCATATTTATGCCCGATTCCAATGTTTGGCATATAAACGAGACACAAGAGAAGGAAGAAGATACTGGCTAAGGAGTCGAACCTGATATATGCAGCAAGTTTTGCGTCTTGAATATCAATGGCGTCCACCATTTCCCTCTCAATGCGTGCCAAGAGATAGACAGAGAGAGATGTCTGCAATGTACTTATAACAAGAGTCAAGTGCGGCCATGGGAAAAGGGGATGGGGTTGAATTGGGTTTGGGATTGGGATTGAGAATGAGAATGGGAATGGGTCTTGGGGATATAGTTCTGTTCTGTGGGGATCTGCCGATAACCAAGTATGCCGTCGCCCATTTTAATGCGTTTCTTCGACAGGCAATGAAAATATGCCTGGTGATTTTTAAAATGTTTTAATTGAAGCCCGAACAATGACACACACACACCCACACCCATGCCCACACCAGCACACACACACAGACACACTATAGACTTGTTCTTATTGTGGTACTGAAAGGCAGACAAAATGTCTGTTTTCTTTTTTTTTTTAATTTTTTTTTTTTTTGGTTTGTTCTTGAGATGCAAAAGTGGCCAACCCAATTAAAATTCTTCAAGCATTCACTTTACTTGAAAATCATTTTTCTGTTCAACTTCGATCCATTCCCTTGTACACAGATATTTAAAATCAAAATGAAATTCTTATTTTTTTCTGCTTTGTATGTTTTTAACGAGAATACGAAATGGCGACGGCACAAAAAAGTATCTATAGAATCACTCAATCTTACATGCAAAATATAGTCTTAAAATCTAAACTAACAAGCAAATGTTTTTACGACTTTTAAATCTCTGAGAAATAATGTATATTTATGATGTTATTTTCTTTCAACTTGTGACATAAATAAAACTCAAATTAAGCTGGTAAAAAGTCAGGGAAACGATATCATACCGGAAATTAATTTAAAAGCACCGAAAAGTAGTTACTCTTGCTGCGATACTTTCGTAATACATTTCGTAAAAATAACTTAAAAGAATTCTAAATAGCAATGTGTAACTACATATATATTTTTTTATATATAAAAAATATAACATTCACCGGTATCTCATTATAATATATTAAGACATTTGAAATTTTTATTACATTATTACGTTTGTAAAACGCCTTTAAAATATTTAGCTTAATTATCTTTGCTAAAATGTTTTTCCTCACTTTTTATTTTTATTAACTTTTGTCTATCATAACTTTTGTAATTTAATTTTGTAATAATAATTTTATTAACTTTTGTCTATCATAACTTTTGTAATTTAATAGTTTTCTCTATAAAACAATTTTGCAATTAATGTTGGTTATTTTTCTAAATAAAACAAAACATACTGAAACGTACAATATATAAAGGAATAAACAAAGCGAGAAAACTCAAATACCTTTCTGTAGGGTTTTGAAAAGTGTTTAGCCCATAGAAAAGTCGTAAAGTTGTAAACATAAGAAACTAAAAAATTGTTGTTTTTATCATAAAATTTTGGCTATTGTACTTTAAATGAGAGAAATGGACATGAAACTGTTAAGAATTTAAGTTGGGAACTCCTTTTAATTCATATTTCAATAGACTCTAAAGCATTCTATTTAAATCGGATTAAATCAATTAATTAAAGGCAAAATATATACATATGTAGTTTTGTTTACAAACATAAAGATATATCGATTGGATATATTGATGACTCTTAAATATATGTGAAAAACTTATATTTTTTAAGCATCAGAATCACCATTTGCTAATTAAATTTAATGATTAGCCTACAGAAGAATAATTAAATTTTATAATCAGTAGAAACTTTTTTCTTCACCTTTTCGTCATTTAAGAAGTGTTTTTAATTTATTTGATTTGCTTAAATGACAATTAAATATATAAACATTAATAAAAATTAATATAAATTAATTTATGTGATTTAATTATCTGTTTTGTTAATGCAATTTAATTGGCTTTAAACATTTTTGAGTCATTCGAGGCAAATAAATTTCACATTTACCTGCAAACAAATTGCACGTTTTTGCCAATTTCAGTGCAATGGAATACTAATTGGGCTCATACATTTAAACAAAAAGTAAGTAAACACTTTTGTTATGGCTTATGGAATGTAATTAGCTAATTTTCGTTGATCTGCCATAACAAATAAGCCTTTAATTTATGATAAAATTTATATATATCGGTATATATGTATATACGCAAATGTAATATTGTCCTTTTGCGGAGTGTTTTGCTGGTAATGATAACTGGTTAATCGATACCATTAAGAGTCACCTGACAACGACATCTTCCCCATTCCGACCGCACTTCCCGCAATTTTTACCACACCCGCCGCCATTAGCATAAAGTGTGAAATTTATATGATAAAATTAAAAATGTATAAATGACTTTTCAATGTGTTTAAAATTCATAAAATATATTTATATACATATACTTATATATATATATTTATATATGTTTGTATAATACGATTATTTAAATGTTTTGGGCGTGGCATCTGGAATGCTGTAAGAGAGAAAAAGACTTAAATTGATTTAAAGTTCGAATCAAAAATTCGAACGTTTGTGGATATTCAAATTGGCTCTCTGGTTTGGCCGCTCGTTTATTTGGGTTTTATTGCGAATATTAAATGAAATTAATGAAATTTTCTACACCATAATCCTTTGCAAAAACGCATAAATTTGCTCATTAAGTGTATGTGCGCAAATATTGTATGTATTACAATACATAATACACCCCACACTCCGCCCCGCCTACAAGAAGGTATATGCCCCATTCTATGTATATAGAACGCGCCTGCTCGTTTCTAGTATATATATTCATATTGATTTTTATCTCGTTGCCATCAAATAACCCGAGAAGAAGGCCGATGAGGCGAATGATGTTATTTTGAAGGCGGAGAAAGGGTGTATGCGTGTGTGTGTGTGTGTATGGGGCTTTTTGGGCTTGTGATTGTTCAGGACCCGGTCCAAGTGTATTTACATAAGCAAGGATTTCTGTTGTCCCTTCACATGTGCAGATTTGAAGTAAACAAGCTTTAAGTACATAAGCGACGCCCCAAAATACAAAAGAGCTTTGACTTTACTTTTCGAAATCGAAACGCAAAGAAAAAAGTCTGCAAATTATAAATCCCTTCTATTTGAATTGTGGGAAATTATATGGTAATTTCGCTAACATAACGTATTGTTAGACGATCCCATCATAATACTTGCATAAGGTAAACAATTTAATATTTTATCTGTTTTAGTGCGGAAAAAACACCAACTGACCGTTACATAAATAAAATAAATATTTTTGATTTATCTTGGTTAGTAAATTCCTTAAATTGTTTGCAGAAGAAGTCTATGGATAATATCGGTTAAGTATATAAAGCTATATCTTTAAGCTGATCGCATAAATCGATCCCAGAAGCATAAATAAATATAATAAATTTCCATTTAACTCTAAGGTAAAATTAACACAGTGTCGCCTCTGGTGAAATTTGTTGGCAATTAGATTGCAAGTGCAAGTGTTAGTCTCTAGAGGACGCCACCTAAGACGCATTACGAGTTCACGTAATATAACAAAATACGTAAGTAGAAAGGGACGACAATAGTAGTGCAGGGGAAAAAGTGGCATGGCTGCCAGTGGCATAATGGCGTCGCTTAATTCTACATGTGTGCTTGCGTGTGTGAGTATATGGCACTATTGCGTGTGTTTGTGTGTGTGCGTATTTTTGGATAAAATAATTTTATCTTTAGCGTCAACGTTGCTGCCATTCTCCTTAAGCCATGCACATGCGCCGCAGTTAACAGACGGCAGAACGGCAGCATGGCAGCAGCTGCTTTGCTTTATCTAACTTTGTTTTTCCATTTTCTTTTCCATTTCCATTTTAGTTTATTAGACTGCAGTTAAAACTTGGTTGCATGCAATTTTTAATGCCAAATGGATATGCAAATTTTGTCAAGAAACCATCAACTGATTTTTCTCTCTCTCATTCTTTATATGAAATTTAAGTTCAATTTTTATTTTTTGGACTAGAGCCAAAGAAAACAAAGACAAAAATTTACAGATATTTAGATACACAATATACTTATGTACCTCTTTATATTTGTACTATCCGAGCATATGCGTGTCACGTCCGCATAATGCTGTCGAAAATTGTCAAATAAATCAATCATATTTATACAAATGCCCCTGATAACTATCCAAATCCAAATCCAACTGGCAAGTTGACATCTACTCCGTTGTTGACAATATGTAAATTCATTTAGCCCCCGTTCCGTCGCCCTTCTTAATACGATAAGCGGTCCCGCTGAAAACGTGTTTTGGCATTTGATTAGTCGCCATCGTCATCGTCATCGGATAGGGTTGACGTGGGCCTTCGCCCATGGCATGGCAAAGACAACCCAACATGGCAGAAAAAGATCTACCATCTGAGTTGACTATTCGTTTAAACAGGTTGGAAGTTACATTGCTACATTTTCGTTGGAATTGAATATTTTTAGAAATATTTTTTGTTTTATTTAAAATTTTTTTTTTGTTTTTAATGAATCTAATGACTCTAACCAGGTGTGGAGCGATGGGTGTGAAGAGTGAGAGTCTTCGTCTCGGCAGAAACTAATGTTGAAAGGAAATTTACTAAATTTAAATTTTAAATCTTTTAAAAGATCTGAATATTTGTGGTAGCAAAACTGAGTAAACATTTATAAAAAGATATTAATACCTTCTCTTGGTTTCAGTCATTTAAATTCAGTAAGTCAAAGGAAGGGGAAATATTTCTAAATCAATTATTTGTAAATCATAAAAGATTTATTAACATTAATTCTATATCGAGTAAAAATTGGATCAATAAGTCTACTTTATGTTGAAGATTTTCTTTCTGAATTAACTAATTAGAATGTATATTAATATATAAAAATATATAGCAGGCTTTAATTTTTAGCTGTCATCTTATTTATTCTACAGCATAATTTTATTAAATTATCCAACAATGAAGGAATAAATTCGCCTTTCTTAAAAGTGATTAGTTAAAATGTTTATTTAGTGATTTGACGAACCTTTGTCATCAGATACATTTTGATTAATTTGAGCAGAACTTAAACGAAACACTGTTGGTATTATATATATGTATGTATATACTTTTCATATCCGTAATCAAGTATTAAGAATACGTTCATCAATCAAACGTCGATTGTCTAGTTGATTGCCTTTTCCGCCTGTTGCCTTTTGCATTTCTAAAGAGTTGTCACACAAATTTGCAACTGTTTGGCTAGTTGTTGTCTTCTTTCTTTTCTTTTTTTGCCGCATTTGGGTGCATAATGCGACATTAAGGGCAATAAAATGTCGCTAAAAAAGCAACAAAAAGGCAAAAGGCAAAAGGAAGGAGAGAAACAAGCCGAGCAGTTCATTCATAAAAACGCAGTTGGGTGGTTGAGAAAAGAAGGGAAGGGTCGGATGTATGTAGGGAGGAAGGGTGGAAGAGGGGGCTGGTATTAGTCTCGCGCCTCACTTTTACGACAAAGAGACAGACAAAGATATATACCTCTATATGTGTATGTACATACATACATACATGAAGACTAAGGCCAGCCAGCGTCAATGGCCACCGCTTCAGCTTCCGTCAATGTCTTGAGCGGCACTTGACGGCGTCGTCGTCGTCACTTAATGTCTGCCATAATAATGCTTTTTTTACTATCGCGTGTGTGTGTGGTGTGGTTTGGTGTGGTGTGTATGTGCGAAAGTGTGTCTATAGGTGTCTGGTAGTCGTCTACCGCTGACCGTAAAATTTTAATATCTCTTGCTGGCAAGTGCCTCATTGTATGGCAAGTGCTCTGGCATCGTGCTCCATTTGCCACTGCTCACCCCCCCTTTATTTACCCCTCCCGGTCTTCATATCATTCTTGACTGCCTAAATCAATCTGCAGCACCTTTATGACCATATTATGTGTGCTACACTTTTCACCTTGACATTGACAATTTCGCCTCGTGTCTCACTCTCTCATACTCTGTGTCTGTGATTGTAGCTTCTTGATTTGGGAAACGAGAGGAGAGGAGAAGTGGATCTGATTCAATGACCAAGTCCGTAACCTGCCTCAATGTGGCCCACATGAAAAGTGTCATAAAAACACAAAGTGAATGACTGTGGGTGGGGGGAGGTGAGAGAGTGGGAGAGAGCGCGGAAGTGGGAGCATAATCCATCATAAACATTTTTTATAGGCATTCGCAGTTGGCCCACTCCTTCTTCTTCTTCTTGGTTGCCTTTTGTTGTTGTTGTTATTGTTTGTTATTGTCGTTGTTGTTGTTGTTATGGCTGGCAGCAGTAAAATTTCGTTAAATGCTTAACAAATTGTTTATTATAGCAGTTTGGCAATAAATGCGACCATTAACTCATTTTAGGTGTTGCCACCGCACTTTTCTCATCCACTTGACGATTGGCCATTGAATTGAGATCGGCATAGGGAATGAGACGATTATCCATTCATAGACATGAGTAATTGTGAGTATATATATTTATATTATATTATGTATGCAAGCGATAACTATTAATTAAACTGAATAATGGAAAAGGGATCGATTTGTGATAATAAAAAATTGCTTGAGGGACTTTGTAACTTAAGAGGAAAAATTCTATTTCTAAAGCAAAGTCAAAGAGAACACCAGGCAGATCATTTATTATATAGTGAGGTTTACAACAATAGTGAATTAATTAACAATAAAAAAAATGTATTTCAGACAATAATGAATTGATTAAAGAGCAATTTTGAATGGGCTTTCATTGTACTTTATAGCTCTAACTATACATACAATATTAGTAATAAATACCGTTTAGACTTATTTATGAGCTCGGTATTATATTAGTATTAAATATTAGCATTTTAATTAACATTCATTGGATCGAAAATGGGGCAATATGCTAGATTATTAAATACTAAATAGAAGAACTATATAATTTAGATTCTCTGTATTTTCTAAGCCCTTTTGTGTTGAGTATTTCTGCCTATTACTATAAAATTTTTAAATATTGTTAGTAAAATTTAATACAAACAATAGAAATATCTGGCGCTTGCTCTTATAGTATTAGTATCTTTCATTTAGCAAGTCAATATATTATGTCATACATATTAATTATATAATGATGAGGATACAAATATAGAAAAATAATAAACAAAAAAGAAAAAAATAATTAAAATACAAACATCTTTGCACTTATGGACTTAATTACCTTCATAATTTCCAAGTTCAATTATTCAACTCAACTAAATCAGAAATCCTAATGTTTGTGTATATTTATGTTTAATAATCGATATATATTTAAAATATAGTCAAGTTGATACAGAATTTAAAAAAATAACGAGCCCACAATCACTTTTCAGTATTGAAACTTTTACTAAAAGGAAAATGTTCAAAAATTTAGTTTCCACAATGTTCAATATTAAATATTTAAAAAAAAAATGTAAATATTTTGACTATAATTTAAAAATAAACAAAAAAAGATAATGCATACAAATCTTTACTAAAACGGATAAATATAATATAAACGAGATTACATTTCGTTTATTTATATTTTCTTAAGATATTTTCACGAGTATTGTTGATTAATATAAGTCATGTCCATATTGAACAATAGTGACTGGCGAATACGCTTTAGGCCAACATTATGGAGATCGTTTAAATATTCCAAAATATTATAAGGAAGTTTGAATGTGGCCATTTGTGTGTGCGTGTGTGTGTGTGTTCCATAAATGAAGTCACATCCGCACGGGGCATAAGATGGAAACAATTTGGTTTGCGTGCTTATAAATGAGATACCCACACAATCTGGGCAAAAGATAGAGAATGAGAAGGAGATTTGGCTGCTGCCTCCTCCATTCAACGTACACACTTATGTATGTATATCTTTTCTGTAATGTGCCAAGAGATGTGTCATTCTGGGTAGGGGAATGGTGAAACGAGTCAATTGGAGTGGGGCAGTGCCAGGGGACAAGTCACAGGGGCAAACTTATATACAAAACAAACTTATTCTGGACGCAGTGAGGCAGCAAACTGATTCTGACTCTACAACCATCCATTTGTGCCGTCTGTCCCATGTCCGTGACCCAGTTATTTACCAGATTTGCCTCGAAAAAAAAATCTCTCGTCTCTCGCTCTCTCTCCCACTGTATGTATGTATGTATATATATATATATATATATATATATATATTGTGTGTGGGCCGTGTTCTTTATGAGGCAGAACAAAAATATAATTGTGTCGTCGACATTTTTTTCTTGCCTTTAGTTTCGTAATTAATTCTATTGGCGCTGATTGAAGAAAATTAAAAATGATCGACCAGATATATAGCCTTGTCAGATCGTGTCAATCGATAAACTAATAAGAAGTGTAAATGAAACCCTAAATGCAAATGAGTTATCTTCGATGGTATCTAATTAATAAATGCAAAAACGAATATATAACCTCTGACTCTGAATTTTACAGATATTATTGCAATACTATCCCATTGTTTTATCTGGCACAAAAGTAAAAAGGCAGCACTCAGATAGTAGACCTCAGACTAATGGCCATCAAGCTCTTTCCTCTTTGCCCCTTGGCGGCGTAATCTTTGGTATTTCTTCTTTATTTTCTTTTTTTTTTCTTTATCGAACTCTGTTGTCCGGATTTTGGGTTCGGGGATTCCGTTTCGGTATCGATATCGGTGTCGTCTGTTTTTCTGTGCGTGCCTTCATCACTGTGTGCTGGGCATACAGAACTCATTTAAATTCAATTCGAATGTGACATTCTTATGTTGTTGTGTTTTTTTTTCTTTACATTTTGTTTGTTTTCTTGTTGTTTTTGTTTGGGGCTCTGTGTGATAAATGTGGCAAAGCTGCGCGGGAAGACCCAAAATGTTACTGAACGTTTAAGTGGATTCCGATTCTACCTTTTCCAATGGTTGTTTTCTCTTTTTCCTTGTTTTTTTTTTCTCGTATTGGTATTGGTATCGGTGTTGTTGGCATTTCCTTTGTTAGCTTCCATTGTTATCCAAAATGGCTGCATTATTTGTACAGACGGTTCTTTTTTTTTCCTTTACTTCAGTTCAGTTCAGTTTCAGTTTTTTTTTTATTTATTTTATTTTGTTGTTGTTGTCGTTTCGTTTTTTGGTATGGGTTTGGCTCTCCTTTTCTTTGCTTTTCTTAAGTTTTGGAACTTGGCCTGAACCAACTGGTAACGTGATTCATGCATTTGGTTGTTGTTGCTGTTGTTTTGTGCTGCTGCTGCCATTTATATTGATGGGGTGTATTTCATTTTATTGTTGTATGTATGTACATCTATACTATATTTCAGTTTCCACATATATGTTTCTGTGTGGATACCTCTAAACGGATTCTGAAAGCTGCTGCCTTCAATTGTACTTCTTTCTGTTATCGTTTCTGTCTGATTGTTGGCAATTTTCATAAACGATTTTCATAAACTTCATGGTCTTTCCGCTTATTATTTACCTTCGACCAGTATTGAATAACCGAAATATTAAATATGGCTAAGAACTCTACAGGAAAACCCCCAAAATCAACTTAAAGCCTTGCTTTCAATTTTACAGAATATTTAATTTTGCATTAAATTTGGTTTAATAAACCGGAACTTATGCATTATTTAAATGTTTAATTTTTAAAAATTATCTCACAAATTAATTGTGCAAAAGATTTTTAATACGATTACATCTTACAGCAATTGCAGCTGGTGCATATTTTCTAAATTTTCATTTCAAGCTTCCCCAAAAATCTAAGAAAAATCCTTTTCATTTTCTTCATTTTAATATTTACATTCCCCAGAGACGTAGAAAAAAAAAATGGAGAATATTAAATTCGTTCTGTCTGTGATTTAGCTTTTCCATTTGTATATTTTCTTTTTCCTTCTTTTTTTTCAAATTAATCTAAAATGCAAAACTCGTCTGGAATTGTAATCTCCATTTCTGACCAGACAGCTGGGTCAATGGATGAAGGGTTCTTGGGTGAAAGAAAATGTAAAAAAAGGGATTACTAGACCATAAGTATGAAGCAAAGTGCATATAATTTAATTACATGGCGTTCACTGAATGGGAAAATGGGAATGTTAGGTGTTTGTTTTTGTGGGAGACTTGGACTGGTTCAATGGTAATAGCATGGCCCATAACTTTGATTATTTATGGCTAAATGTATTCCTCATTGCTGGTTAAGTGCAATTTGATGTTATTGAAAATGTTGCAAGTCACGAAAGTGTGAAAATAATTAAACACAAAGTGAAAGGTGAAAGGAAGATATCTTTCCCTTTTCAATTTTCTTTTACTCATTTCTCGTTGCTAAGAATAAATCTCATCCATTAAGTTTAGATGGAGTGCATTTCATTTCACCTTTTTTCTTAGTTTTTTTTTTTTTTTTGGCTGGGCCAAAGGCAACAATGAAGCAAGTGAATGAAGCGAGTTAAATGAAAATGGCAAATGGCAACAACAAATTTGCTAACATCTAGCCAAACAAAATGAACAAAAATGGTCGAGACGGATAGAGAAGAAAAATAAGAGAAAGGGGGAAAAAAAAAGAAAACCAAAACCTGAGAAGAAAAAGTGCTAGACAAATTTTATATAAATAATTCATTGTTGTAACGTGCAAAGCTCGTCGAGACCATTTCACTTAATTAATGAAACGCATCCCGGGCCATGGCCTCAAGCAAAGACAAAGACCCAAAACGAAACCGAAAAGAAAAAACCAAAGACCCGAGACACAATTGATGCTAAACGGGCCCCTCAGGCTAAACGGAATGGGGCAAAAGGCAATGGAGAGGTGCAGAGGAAAATTAATAAGAGACAAAGACAGGAGGAGCTGCTGAGAGGCAACATTTCAACAGAGGTAAAGGGAAAAGGTATATGAGAGATGATAAAGAGTTGGAGTTGATACAAGATGCAGGACAATGAGGAAAGTGCAAACAGTGGCAATCGCAGGAGTTGGGGGAAGGATTCAGTTCTGTGTTGAGGTGGTGTGGTCCTTATGGTGGTTGCAATGCCCATATCCTATGCCTTAACCACCACCATTAAACGTGACTCTCTCACACACACACACACACACACACACACACGGAGATTGAGAGGAACTTAAGCACATGCATGACGCCATGGCGTCCCCTAATGATTTTGGTGGTGGTTTGCCTTGGCCCGGTTGGTCCTGTTTACGCGAAATAAGCCAAAAAGGATATTCAAATTTTCTGCACAAACTTTACGAAGCGCATCAGGAGAGAACGTGGAAATGTGAAACCTGTGGGCAGGGGGTTGGATTCCACCATGAAAATGGATGTGGCATTAGGCAGCAGCAAAGTTTTAGCTAAATACAGAAACAAAAAACAAGTATCACAAAATACATTGCAAATTAGCCACTGCAATAACGAATTCGGTATACTCTAACACAAAAATAATTTAAGAGATAATTGTTTAAACAAATATTTAAAATAAAATTAAATCAATTTAATATTTATAGAAATATTTACATATAATATTTAATATTTCTAAACTTTGACCATAAAGTGTATTAACTTTAAATTACTCTAACTTTGAACACAAAATTTGCATTTAGACGCAAACATCGCAGCAGCGGGAAGATATCAGTGGGGGGAATATTGTTAGGTGGTGGCAGCCAAAAAAAAAAAAAGTGCACTTAACCATAACTTGTGCTCGTGACATACGCGAAATTCTTCCATTAGTTTTGCCCGTCATAATCCGTCCGCCCCCTTACTCGTCTCTTGGCCCAGTTAAAACCTGAGAGATGCCTTAGATGCATACGAAATTTTTCGGTTATAATCATCATCGCATCGTGTACTCTGCCATCTTATAGATAACATATCCGTGGCATCATCACAATCATTATAATCATCATAATCATCATCACCATCGATAGATACGTTCCTATATATACAAAGAGAGGGAGCGAAAGAGATGGGGGGAGAGATGGAATGAAGATTGGGGATTTAAGTGCTTCTGTTCGTCTGTCTTTTTGCCTCTGCCACTGTTAGCCTGTCAAAAAGTCGAAGAGCATTTGCTTATTTATGGGCAAGAGGTGGGGATGGCGGATGGGGAGAATGGGGTCTGGGCAAAATGTCACTTGGTGGCTAATAAACCCATCACTTAGCCAATTTATTACTTGTCAAGATTTTGCCATTGGCAAATGAGTTGCCCATTGAGTTGCGGCCAATTCCAATGCAAATTGCAGTCAAGCAGAGACAGAAAAATGGCTTAATTAAAGTTGACCAACCAAAGCGATTTATTATACTATATAAATCCGTATATATGTATATACATATACATATATATTTATATATGCAATTGGTAAATGTTTATATCTATATCACGGCAGAAATGTATTTTTGGTCTGCTAATTTATTTGGCTTCGTTAAGTCGAAATGTTCTCTTTTTTTTTTTTGGTTTAATTTGATTTATTTTAAATTGGCTTTTTGAATACTTAATATTTTCTCTTTCTTTTGTTTTTTCCTCGACAAAAATAAACAAAAATAAGTAACAGCTGCTAGTCGATAACCCGAAACACCCTGTGACTGCAAAGAGAACGCCAAATCTGTCTCTTTTGGGGTAGGAAGCTCTCTTCAATGCTCTCTTTAAGCGAAATGACAAAAATAAAGAGCTGAAACATGGAAAATAAACAACAACAAAAATGAGAAAATTATGATATGATAGTTTCAAAACTAATGTAAATTGGTTTTTTACTATAATAGTAAATTTAAACTAGTATGTTAACCAGTTTATTTTGGTATTGAGCAATTATAATGAATTAAATATTTACGGTTTTCTTTGTTTTCTTTATAACTAACCTCTTTTAGTGATTTTTGAAATAGAATATTAATAATTGATTAATTAATTAATATTATTGTGAACCAAAACGTAAATGTAAAATAAAAGAAAGTATAATTATGAAGTCAATAAAATTTATATAACAGGTTAATGGAAGTGACCGAATAAACAATATATTTTCCTGATCGGCAGATAAATGTCTTTTCAAGACTTAATATTTAATATTAAAGCTAGTATTTGATTTTCTTTAATTCATAGAAAGAAAATTTAAGATATATTTATTAAAAACTTTATCAGAAATAATTGCAAAAAGAAAAAGATTTAATAATTATAATAAAACAAAAACTAAACTAAATCCTTTTGTTAATTTATTTCCAGGATATCTTTTGTGGTTACAAAGAAAATGATATTCTATTTTATTTGTATCGATAATCGAGAAAATGTGTGGAAATGTGAATCCAAAAAGCACAATCTAAAGCAATTTCCCTCCCCATCACCTTACTGTTTGCATGGAACCTCGTCCCGCAATTGAAACGTGCAATTGGCAAAGGAATTTCCCCATCATCAGCCACGTTCTTTCATGATTTCTCCCCTTTCTTCCATTCTATTATATACATATATATATATATTTTTTTTTTTTTGCAATTTTTGTAAAGTTGAGAAAAACGTCTGTGTGAAATACTTGTAATCAAAATGGTCGTCGGTGCTGCTGGCTGAGAGTCTCAATTTGCTTTCAGCAGAAGGTGTGGATAATTCATTTTCATGCAGGGACAGGAGGAGCATTGATGATGAGTGCGTTGGCCCCGTCCCCATCGGACATTGGACCGACCGACCAGTCGAGACCAATTCAAAGTAACACCCTTCTATCCATCTCCCCCCTTTCTCTTCTTTCACTGTATTCTGTAAGCTCAATTGAACTTTATTCGACTGAAGCTAAAAACGAATCGGAGCCAAAAGAACTGAGAACTCAAAACGAGAAACTCAAATTCGAACGGAGACGCTGAAAACGTGTTCAATTTTCGCTCATGAATGTTTCAGCATGTAGTTATTTGATTTAGTTTCGGCACTTGCCACTAAGCATTTCGTTTTTTTTTTCTTTTGCCTTTTTTTTCTTTATTTTTTTGCTTACGTTTTTGTCGTATTTCTTAGATATTTTTCATACTCATGAAGGAAAAGTTTTGCCAGCTTGCGAATCGTGCACAAAATTGGCAAATAAGCCAAATTCCCCATGTGCAAAATATTGAAGAGAATTCATATAATGAATATATGTATGTATTCGTAAAGTGCTTCGAATTTCTGATATGAAAGTGAACTGAAACTTGATTAAAGTACCAGCTGGAGAGTGAGTAAATAGAAATTCATATTGTAATCCTTGTTCGAATTTAAGTTTAATCAAAGTTGTATTTAGCTCAATAAACACATCAATCATTGAATGATCGATTTATTGTAATTGTCAATTCAATTATTATATCTTTCATATGAAATTGGGTCACTCGATAACGATGCAACAGCTTGGCGATGACATTGCCATAAAAATGTATCATAAAATTCTCCTCAGACGACCTTGAGAAGCCGTAAAAATTTTTAATGACTCTCACTTTTTACGGCCAACTCTTGTAGACCATAAAACTTCAAACTGTGACGGGCATACACACACACACACATACACACGCACACACAAAGACTGTGAAGCAGCATCGTAAAGAGGAATGGTAAAGCAAAAGCCAACCGACCAGGCCAAGACGATCGGCCGCTTACCGCAAATTGTCAATGAGCCCACTGTGCGACTATAATGCGTAGATTTAAACTAGCCTAGAAGAGAAAACAGACCACCACCATGGTCGTACTCATACACACACACATACACACAACTACGTGTGTGTAGTGGAAGAAAAAAGGGTTTGCCCTTTTGGCTAGGCACATTTCTTTTTTGTTTTTTTGGCTTTTCATTTCTTTGCCTTCTGCTTTTTTTTATGCCTTGACTTGCTGTTTGTTGTCGTTGTTGTTGTTCTTGTTATTGTTTTATTGTTTAATGACGATGCCGTTTTTGGCCCGCGGGAACTGACATTGAGCCCAGGCCAACTAGGAATCGCACTCGGCATATTCCGTATTCCCCCTGGTAACCCTTTGCGTAAGGAAAAACTAACGATAATTGAGCGCAGGTTGTGCCTAATTTATTTTCAAGGTCTGTTGTTTTTTTTGGCAACGAGTTGGAAATTATATTCTCATACTTTATTACAGCAATATGGCAAAGGGCAAGGAAAATTCTCTTAATTGGCATTTGGAAAGTGGAAATAATTATATTCAAGGCAAGGCAACTATAAAACAGACACGGAAAAATGTCGGAAGCTGAATGAGATGATTCTATGTATACACAATTTAGTTAAAAGGATCTCTGAAAAATGTTTTAATTTCTTAAAATAAGTTATGCAGATATTATTGGCTCACATTTAAGGCATTTGTTTAACTAATTAGTTAGGTGAGACGAATTTTTGGTAAACTATTTAAACATTTCTTAAGTTTCAAGTTTTGCTTGAATTTAAGTTAGTCTTTATTTTTAAGTTAAGAAAATAACAAGACAACTTCAGATTCGCTTAGATATTCTACAGTGAGGCAAAAGTAAAGTAAAATTTATGCACAGTGAGCCTAAAGCATTTGAAAATTGTACTTATTGTAACTTCAAAAGAGAAAAGGGTTTCTTATCCAAAAATAATGATCCTTTTTAAACTCGAACTTTAAATGCCAAACTGTTTATATTTTAAGTTTTACCCTACCTATTGTACCTTTCAATTTGGCAATCTCCGTCTATTGTATTTATTTTATTATTTTAATTAAGCGTCTACGCCACATAGTACATCGTTTTATCACTTGTACCACCTTTCTTTTGGATTCGATCCATTCATCTATGGAATGCCCTGACGCTTGGTTCATTATTAAAATGGATGTCTGTCTGCTGATAAGAATGTTGGCAAAAGGACAACAACAAAATGTCGAAAACTTTTAATGAGAAATGTCGCCGGTGCATACAGTGGTTCTACATCTCTTTACCCACCATTACCATCTCCATCTTCGTTGCCATCCCCAGCGGCATTTTGCCAAAAACTCGACAATTTTCGTTAGTAGCGAGCAGCTTGCCAAAATGAGAAAACTTTTGCCAACACCAAACGTGTCGACGTTCCAAAATGAAGATGGCATAGACATGAAGATGGGAGTTGGGAGTTGGGAGTTGGAAGTCGGTGGAGCCAAACATAAATCCAGGCAGGCACGGGGCAAAGCATGGGCCATAAGTTGCCAAAAGTAAATCTGTTTCAAGTGGCTCCAATCCCAGTGGACGGTTGTAGGTGTTGGTCTGTGCCTTTCCGTGTCTGGACACAACTAAAATGCTTTCTTTCCCATTATTTGCACAGTAGTTGCAACGAGCCGGCTAACTGGATCGATGTGGACTTCCCCTCCGTTCACCCGCCAGCATACTCTTAGTCCAACAAACTAAATATTTCTCTCTCTGGCATCCTGTGACTTTTCTTTTATTTCTGCATAAGGCAACGATTTGGAAGAATGGCTCCGTTTCCATTTCGTTTTGCCAAGCCAATGTGGGGGCGGTTTTCTGTTTGCCAAGTCCCTAAAATTCACTTCAAAGTCATCCGGGTAGCGGTGGTTGCATTTGTGCAAAGTGCCGGAGTGCCTCAATGGCAGTAAACGTGAGTTCCATGCCACACAACACTGATAGCCAAAAATAAAAATACTTTTCTTGAAAGTTGAATAAAATAATTGGATACGCTTGAAGTAGAATATATATAACACATAAACAATATATAATAATTCTCTCTTAATAAAATGATCTTAAATAAAGTCTAAAGTCTAAAATTCGAAATATATTTTTATTTAAAGAAATCTAAAATATTTGCACCAAATCGATCATTCGATAGTCTATAAATGTATCTCAAAAAGAACTTGGATAAATAAACTTTATTTCGTAATTTGTTAAAACTTTATATTTTATTTTATATCTGTCTCTGTGGTACAATAAATTGATTCATTTATGAAATCTTTTTAAATATACTATTTTCTTAGGATATTTTAAATTTTAATATCAATTCAATCAGTATAATATTGTATGTCTTCAGATAGACTTGATAAACTTTTAGATATCTTTATCTGTCAGCGAAATTTTTTAAGCGACATCTTTGTTACTTGTTTTTTTCAGTGCATCCGTATTTCTTTGTTTTGACAGATATATTTTTGGCTGTCAGCTCAAGGTATTCGCCGAGGGAACACACCTAAGTGTACGCAATACGAAAGGAGAACAAACAAGTCAGCCAACCATCCAACCAACTAAGCAAGCAAGCAGCCAACTCACTTAAATAAGCCCCACAAATAGAAAAAAATATGATTCTATTTGCCTCCGGCTGTGTCTATTTGTTTTCATATTTCCACAACTCAAGACGCAAATATAATTTAGGTGGGGCAATGGCATGGAAACGCCACAAACAAGTGGAGCCCAAAATAAACTTAAAGTTGGGCTTTAAGCCTAAATGCAAAAAGTTCGAATTCCTTTCCTTTTACTTCTCTTGGTACTTTTTTTTTTTTTAATTTTGGTATAAAAGTTTTTATAACCCCAACAGATTTCACACAATGACTGACATTGCGTCCATCTAATGAAAGTTGTCACCTCATCTTGGCCATATTGTGGCAACATTGGCCAAAAGAAAAACTTTTTGCCAAAAATCTATTAATCGGTGAAACTCGTTTAATTATTTCCTGTGCTTTGTGTGTGTGTTTGTGGCAACCTACTGGGGCCAACAAAGTGCACGCTGAGAAGGGAATTGAATTTGGGATTCAAATAGAGATATATATGGGTGAGAAGGATGGGGAAAAGAGCCACGGGGATTTTGATAAATCGGCAGGCGAATTGCGACAATGGCATCTGTGTAAATCGAATACTTAATGCATTCACCTGCTCCTTTCCACCACCCCATCATACTATTCGCTAAATCAACAGACTTAATGAATTTGCACTGCATTATGAGCACGAAATAAGTTACAAACTTTATTCATGAATTAAACGTAAAATGAATTAACGTGACTAAAATATTCCATATTGGCCAATGGAGGATAGCATACACAGAGCAGGTATGGATAGATCTTCTCACTGGCTCTCTGTCTGGGGAGTTGCTATCGAGTCATTTTGCATATATTGATGTTGTTGTAGTTGGGGAATTATAGCCGGATTGGGCTTGGTTGGTGTTCTGGTTGGCATGCATGGCATAAAGAAGACAATTTTATGCAATGGTTGAAATTAAAATAATTTCTGCATTTAAGTTATGCAAATTTTGTTGCGTTTATCTTAAATTAAATGGCCAAAAGCTCCTCCCATCTCTACTGAAGAAATCTACAATTTTTTATTTAAAATTTGTAAAAAAAAAAAAAAGAAAAACATTTTGGCCATGACTTTGAGGCAATTGTTGTCTCAATTAGGCAAGGTTCCGGGGTTCAATGTGTTGAATAAATTTGCCCCGTTTCAATTAATACGAGTGTTTTCGCAATTTGCAGACCGCACACCAAGTCGAAATTAACATTTTTTTCTTTATTTCTTTTTTGTCCGCTAATTGCCAATTAATTGGTATGAAAAGAGAATTTTAATTTAACGAAAATGAAGGCAAAGAAGAGATATGATGAACACATGAGAAGTGTTCACTGAACGTGTGCCGACGGCAAATGAATTTAATAACAAAGAGAGACTATCTAGTGGCTAGTTTAAATATTACGTTATTTTATATATACTTAATAACAACAACAATATCTTATAAAAGTTAAATATATTTTAATAGTTTTTAAACAAATTTAACTATAAATTTTTGATCTTTTGTTTATTTTCTTGTTGTGTAAACAAATTGAACTAAGTTTAGTCATATCTCTCATATAGTATATACAGATTTAGTACAATCTGACTTGTAAAATAGTTTATTTAATCAAATCTGCCAACAATATTTTAGCTAAAAAACAAAAGTATCTATCGATATTAAGTATCTGAGTATCTCAAACGCAACGCTGCTTCTACGCTTAAATAATGGAAGCCACGCGCTGTGGGCCCGGGTTTGAATTTTGGTTCTATGACTGGATCTATGGGAGGGGAATGTAGTCTCTGATAGAGAACGAGAACGAGGGCTGATTTTGTGTGATTGTATTTGTGCGCTGTGCATTGGTATGTGTGACCGGCGCTGTCGCTGTCGACGCAGACGTTGGCCGGATGAATACTTGGCCACGCCTGAAAAGCGATGCGACGCAGCTTGAAGATGACTTCTCGGCGCATGTGCGGAACAAGGACGCACTGTGTGCTGTTTGGTATTTGATATGAGTGTGTGAGTGTGTGTGCGTATGTGGCTGAACGTTGCGTATCTTTCAGATACATTCATATGCTAGATAATTCCAATATGGCCGACAAACAGATAAACTTGTTTTCAACACAAGCGCCACCTAGCGACAGAGTATGATGTGAAAGTATCTTTATCTGTATCTGCTGCTGCTGTTGCTGGTGCTGCTGATTGGAATTATACTCTCAAGATACATTTGCCTGCAGGATGCCTTTACCCTTGGCTTCACAGCTTCACATTTTGGCCGCCAGGCGGCTACAAATGTCACAGATAAGTAACCCAACCAATTGGAGTCTGTTAATAAAAGAAATCTGGTTGGGGTTATCTCTCTAAGAACCTTGTTTTGTTACATGACAATTATTTTATCATCGACCCAAATGACATCGAAAGTATTAACAATTATAATAATTGAGCTCATTGCCAGGAATTGTGAAGATTGTGAAGTAAACTTTAATATGGACCCACATGGTGGACTAAAACTAGTTGTAGTTACTAAAGATTAAAATTTATTTATTTATATACATATATAGTCGCCGGCATGCTTTTAACAATATGTCAATATTATCAATGATTAAGTGAGTCAGTCAGCCAATTACTAAATTAGGTATATTAATGACTGTTACTATCAGCTAATTAAGTCGGAAGAATGCTTCCATCTCTTTCATATTCTAAATGGACGATGAATACTTAAGCAGCTTCATATTAATAGATACACTAACAAGACTCGTTAGTTGGACATTTTTAAGAACAGAGAAAAAAGTTGTCTCTCTCTCATTGGTAAGAAATTTCTTAATACTCTGTTAATTTAAGGCATTTTTTGTTTGGCATAGATTCATTTAATTACGTATGTATCTTTGGTCTGTTCTTAACCATGTAGAGGATATTAGTTGGTCACAATGTTACTAATGGAAGAATGGATAAGCCAAACTTGAACCATTTTCTTCTTCCTGGTTTTAGTTTTAATTCTATGTAAACGGGAAATAAGGCGAAAAAAAACGAGAATTTGCAACTTTGTATGTATTTATATTGACCAATATTTGCCACTTAGCAATATCCAGATCAATAGTTATACATTTAGTTGAGCCGTACATTAGTATTTTATGTGCTAAACGGGATATGACTTTATTATAACAGAGTATCGACTTCTAGATACCTTACAAACTGTAAGTTCTAATATGCCACTACTATAAATATATTCTTCTGACTTGTATCGAATTTGGAATTATAGGCATATATTATATAGATGTATCTATTGAGACTCCTTTAACATTTAAATCAAGAACCAGGCCGAGATTTCTTTGGAGTTCTTTGTTGACTCGTAATTTTCTGGACTAGAACTGAAGGGTAATAGAAGAGCCAAGTAACAATTCTAAGATAATTTTTTAATAATCAAAACGATAGATTTATATATAAAGTATTGATAATGATAGGAAGGATATAAAAACTTTCAGGTAAATGTACATTTTTATGGTGTTTATAAATATTTTTCTATAAATTTATTTATTTTTATATAAACTAATTCCAATGAAAGTTATTAGATGAACAATTTTTTTTATAAAAGTAAAGAAAATTAAATAATAAATATTGTAATTTTTTAATTATAAACCACAATGTAATGTTATTATTATTATTTCTTTTAAATAAAGAAATACATTTGATAGAGGCATAATTATTATTTATTTAGTAGTTCATAAGATAAATAAGATCCTAAAGGATGATAGATCATATATAAAGTTTATTTAGAAACATTGTTTTATTCTTAAAAAACATTAGTAATATTCTAGTGAAAATAAATATTGCTTAATGAATTTCTTTCTAGGTGGCCATTTTATTATTTAGGTAGTTTCGTTTATAATTATCTAATTTTTATAAATATAAATTTACTTTTTAAAAAATATAAATAAAAAACATACGGGATAATATTTTGATTTGATAATTTGATATATTTCAAATATAACTTGAAATATATATAGATGATTTGTGCGCAGATACAGCTAACAGACTTGATACATTTAAATACAAATCCATTTTAAGATAATTGCTTCAATAGAACAGATTATAATAAATATAAAACTGATTGTACAACTATCAACTTAGATCCCTTCATAAATATTATTAGTTATATTATGTCTTTTTGCATATTGCTCTGTGTCAAAGAACGCACGATAATAAGTTGTAGTTGGCAATTTGTGGATGGGGTTATGTACTCCTAATTTCACTCCATGACAATACTTGTACATATAAATAATTTGTAATCAGTGGCATAAACAATGCGACCCATAAATTTCTATTGACCTCTTATACCCTCTAGAGGCTGTCAGGCAATGTTCTCCGGTTGAGACAACCCTGAGGCAAGGCGATTGAATTATGCAAGTGGCGCGATAAAAGCAAAGCCCGGCAAACTAAATTTATTGGATGCCATGCACTCATTAGCATCCAAATGCCGAGACATCCAATGCGCGAACGCGAAGACGAACGAACTCATTAACAGTCTCCGGCCCCATCATCCATCCCCCACCTCCCATTCCCCTACCTCCAGCTCTCATCTTTCAATTTCCCCCCCAATTTCCAGCCTCCAGCCCCATGTTCAGTGTCGGCCCACAAATGGCAGAGCAGCGGTCCAGACCATGGCGCTGAATAAATAATAAAGTGACAACCACAAAAAACCGAGTGTGGCCAAGGTGGAGTGAAATGGAGGCAGAAGCGAAGACACAAAAGTGTACAATAATTGAGCCCACAAATCACAAGACAGGGAAAAGAGTGGCAGGAGAGAAGAGCAAAAGTCCAAGTTAAGTTGGAGCTGGAGTTGGAGCACAAATGAACACGAACCATGGAAGTAAATTGAGATTCTTTAAATTTATGCACATATTTTTTCTTGTTTTTTTCCCGTTTTCTTTTTTTCTCTTTAGCAGACGGCAAATACTTGGTACGTGGAGCCACTTAAGCTCTACGGCCAAAGAAAATCTGCGCAGAGACAAGGAGAAGAGGCCTCCTCTGGCTGAAGGAGGACCAAAAGCATTACCCGGCTGCCACCATAGTTGCAGGCGCCTCTTGCTCCCCAGCCAGTGAGTGGCTGGCTCTGGCACTGGCTCTGTCTCTGGCTCTGTCTCTGGCCATTTGGTTGGTCCGGGATGTGTGTGGCGTGGCATATTGATGAACCGCAACAAATTGGCTCCAGCGGTTGCCAGCCAACATCCGAGCCTGTGCCAAGCGCCGCACAGTGGTGCCAAATAATGAACCACAAAAACAGAAGAATAACATATTCTAAGTTAACTTTAGTATTAAGAGTAAGAAATAATCTTCAGTCCAGCAAAAAAAACTTCCAAATTTTCTCGTATTCCATTACCAATTTTCTTTCAATTGGTTCCAGTGTGCGGCAAAACTTTTTCTTCTAGCCATTATACTCGTCGAGAACAAATTGTAAAAAAAAAGAAACAAAAACAACTACAGAAAAAGAAAAAAAATATAACATGAACAAAAATAAACCAAACAAGAGAAGAAAAAAAACACACTAAAAATCATGTTGACTTCGTTTCGAGTTCCATTTTATCCATCCCTATCCCTAGACCTAGTGAATGTATGAATGTGTGTGTGTGTGTGTGTGTGTGTGTTGGCACCTCTCCTCTTTCCCAGTAGTTTCACCCTCTGCATAGCTGATAGTTGCAGCTTGGCAATCTGCCATCATTTCACATAAATCCCCCAATGATAAAATTCCCGGATTGCTCCCCAAAGTTCGTGGTGCGCACTAAGCCACACAATTTTGTGTTATGCCAAAAGCACAAAAAGCAGCTCACTGTAATGGGGGATGGGGGTGGTGGAGTCATAGTTCATAGTTTGTGACCGCGACGATTGTGCGCAACTACTACTTAGAAATAATATAAATTTTTTAAAAAGATTGCTCAGCCCTCACGAGCCACCAAGTTCTTGGCCATAAGCAATGCCAAGTGGGATTGCTCAGAGATTGGCCATTTTCATGCCAATTTCGTTGCATCTCATTTGGATTCGGTCTGATTGCGTACTGGGAATGGTGAGTGAAAGAGATGGGCAGGGGGTGGGGGAGCGTCACTGACACGTGGGTTCAATGCACGGCTATCTGACTTTTGGCACTGCCGCATACACCGTTCCATCTATTGGCGGGGGGGGGAATGTCTTTAGTTATTTTATCAGCTTGCCAGCAGCAGTCATAATGATGCAACTTAACTTGCAGCACAATTAATTACCCTTGCAACAAGACGCTACCATAATTTACCACAATCAGATGCTCTTTCGCCCTTCTTTTCACTTACCCATCCAAATGCTGGAAAAGTTTTCATAATAAAAGTTGAGAAACAACAATCAAAAGTGCAATTGGTTGTAAAACTTTTGGAAATTTTTCGAAACTATTTTTGCCATTTTATAATTGGAATTATTTTTTATGATTTAAGCAAATAGTAGTAGTAGTAGGTAAGGCAAAAACCTATTATTTATTATTATATTATTTTATAAATAATGTAAAAATGTTAAACTGTCAAAAAGACATAATTTAAGAAACTATTCCGATCTATAGAAATTTATTGAATACCTTAATTTAAACTATTTAAATCTTGTAATCTTGAACTTCTCAAACTACTTACTTGGAACGGTTAATATAACCCAGTTAGAAAAAGAATATAAAATTCAATTTATTAACCAGATAAATGGATTAAAAATAGTAAAATTATAAAGTATGTTACCTACATTAAGCGCAAGTTTTATGAATTGACTAACTAGGAAGCATGAAGTAAAAAGAACAATTATGAATTAATTAAAAGAAATTAAACTAAAAACTCGCAGATGGCTTCGGTAGCTCTTTACTTATAAGTGCAGTCTTATTTAGCAATTATATATGTGCCCTTATCTCAATTTTATGCCTTTTATTTTTTATTATTATTTAGCAGGTTAGCAATTAAATTTTCTTTTTTATTTATGTGTACTGTATTTTTAAACCAATTCATTCAAATATATATTTCCCCTTTAATTCTTGTCATGAATATGAATAAATCATATCAGACAAATGTAAATAACTTTTAATAAAAAACTACAAAGTGAAGCGTTAATTTAAATATTGTCTACTCTATACAAAAGATATATTTCTAAAATGATTTCTATAATCAATTTCAAAAGGTATCTAATTGCAAACCCATCCAAAATTACGTAGAGTTTGAACTGATTGAATAAAATGCAATCATATGTGTACGTTTTCAAAAACTCACCCAAAATTTGAGTGTAAACATGGACGTACGCAATGGGGGTTGAAGGATGTATTTTAGAAAAAAAAAAGTCCTTTATACAATAAACTATACAAAATATGCTCTTTAAATTCCGATGATTGACTATTTCCTTCTTAAAAGAAACTTTACATTAATATAACATCTAACTGAAGCTCAAATCAAAACTTATTGAACTAAAAATATTTTTCATCTCTTATTTACAAAAATTTATTATCTCATCATTTAATAAAAATCTGAAAAGACAAAAGCTAAAAGGCAAAACTATTTTGGAATTGAAGTAAAAAAAAAAAAAACAAATATGAGAATATACTTAAAAATAGATATAAATTTCATATGCAGAAACATTTGCATATACAAATAAACTTTATATGTTAATGGAATAATCTCGATTAAATTCCAAATGCAATTTAAGTCAGACAGATAATCTAGAGTAGATTGTAGCACTTTGTTGAGTCATCATAGTAGATTTGGCCTTAAAAACAGACTCGTGCTTTAAACGATATATATATACATATACAAATATCTTTTTATATGCTCCGACTTCTGAATCTCTTAAAAGGTTTTTAGCTTAAAGCAAATGAACCAAATTGGCAGTGAAAATTGTGCCAATGTTTCGGGGTAAAGGCAACTTCTAAATTTCTCATCCCTTCACTACGTCTATGCATTCACAAACAAATATATACATATACATATGTACATATGTATGTATGTACATACATACATTTGTATGCCTATTTATCTCAGTGTAGAATATAAATGAAATTCCACAACAAAGAAAAACAACAAAAAATATAAAGAAGAAGAGATTTTTTTTGTTGTTTTTCAAGTCCACAGCAACCACGACCCCGGGTCCAGATATTTTCCTATTTTTTCCTCATTTTTCCCTTTTCAACTTTCCTCTGCGCAGTTCAGTTCGAGTTGGTCGTCATTTGTTAGAGGAGTGAGGGGTGAACAGTGAGGTAGAGACAGAGGCTGGGGCATTGACATGGCTGCTTACTTCAATGGCCGCCTCACCGCTACCTGTGAGTGCGACAAGGAAGCATACAACCAAAGCCTTGCCTGAGCAAAATAACAGCATTGAGAGTGAGAGAGTGAGAGGGCAAAGAAGAGTGAGAATAAAACGTTGGCAAAGGGCAAAAGAGGAGTGCAGTGGTTGATATTCATTTTATTGTATATAGTTGTTGTTGCCGTTGCTGCTGGTACGTGAGTTTTGATTTCAAATTGAGTTTGACTGGATTTGCTGCTATTTTCTAGGTGTAAAGAGCCAAAGACTAACTCTATATTGTCATGGCCAGGTCAGCAGACATTGTACCATATATCAAGTATCGTTGCTCATTTGCCAAGTATATTTTTGATTTTTAACCCGTTTGGTGTGCAGCTGTTTATGGTTTCTTTAAAAGTTTTGTTTATAAATATGTAGCTGATTTTTTGTTGTTGTTCTTGTTGTTATTGCATGCCACACTGTATGCATAATTAGCTTAGAATTTACCGTTCTGACGCAAATAAATCAAAATGTACACGATATTGCTATGCCTCGTTACTAAAAATAGACATGAAATGATACACTTGAAGAAAAAATATATATTTCTACATTAATAAGTTACAATGGAGCACAGTCCATCTGTGAAGAATATCGGCAAGTATGTACATATATATATATATATAGAGTTTAAATCAGATTTTAAATTATAGAATTTGAGATCTTAATATATGTTTTATGAGCATTCACTGATTTCACGAGTTGATTTCTGAACAAACCACAAACAAATTTCACGAGTTAGTTTTGGAGTTATCTAAGAAGATATTTTAAATGTATCTAAAAAGGCAACTTCTCGTTATAATATTTATATTCTATTCTATATTTGTGCAATAATTGATATCATTTTTAAGTGCTCTGCACATTTTTTACAAATTTCTCCATATTTGATATTTCACTTAAATGGTAACACTTTAACGGAATATTGCCACCGTTTCCCAGTCCACTTGCCATGCAAATGAAGTTGGCCATAAAGGAATGGTTGGCTTAAAAACTGACAACACCTTCTGGCGCTTAATGAACATAAAAACATAAAAGGACCGCGACTTGTTCCCCTTCTTGTCTGAGCTTTCATTTTGAGCCAACAACCCTTGTTGGCCATTTTTAACTGACTGAGCCAATTCGCCGGCCTGTCTAATTGCGCATCTTTAATGTAATCAACTAGAGGAATGGCAATGCGGTTCTTGTTTCATGCAAATTTATTTACCAAATTAGTAAAATTAATTCAATTCCATCTTGCCACTCGATGGACTGAGGCTGATTAAAATTTTACAGGCTAGAGATAGAGGAGGAGGACGCATTTCAATTTTCAACGGCCAGGCCACTCTCACATGTCCAGAGCAGACGTAATATCATTATTTATTTAAAAGTTATCGGACATGCCAAGTCAACTCCATTTTTCCTATCTACTCTAAATGTTTTCATTCGTATTCTTTTCGAAAATGATTGAAAGATTAAGCTGGAAAATTGATGCATATACATATATAGATATATTGTATATCAACATATAGACAGATATTTTTGTCTGCTCTCTTGTCTTTGATATTTTTTGTTTGTTTTAATCAACGAGAAAAAAGAAAAACTCAAAAATAGATTAAGAAACAAAGTAAACAAATTCAACGAATATTTCAATTTGCCAAGGGAAATGTTTATTTAATATGCAAATTCTGTAACTATTTAAATTCTGAAATTAAGTTTAGATACAATTAATTAAAGTTTTTAGTTGCTTGACAATGAAAGATTTTATTGTAAAGTAAAGCATATGTAAAGAAATTGGAGTTGTGTTCCATTTTATTGATGTTTAGAGATTCGCAGAGTATTTTTAATTAGTTCTGGTTTCGAAAACGTTTAATTAAAAAGCACAAGGGCTGGGAAATTGAAACCACAAATAAGGCAACCAATTGAAGCAAAAGCAAAAAGGAAACATTTAATGAAACAGAAAATGAAAGCCAAAATACACGGTAAATACACAAACACATACACATACACACACATACACAGACAAGGCAAATAAACGAGGTATTTATGTGGCGAATAAAGATATCAGCCCTGCAACAAATGCCCCCCATCCGCCCCAACAGGATAAAGGACGAATAAAGGAGAGAGTGGGTGAAGCCAGAGCAAAGGGATTGAAGGGAGAGAAAAAATGGCAACACCACATACATAATTGACTGACGGTATAATTTACTTCCGTACACTTGCGTGTTTATTAAATTTCTTGGGTTGTCTCCGGCATTGATTCGGCAAATAGAATCAAGTTAAAGCAAAATACGGCAAGTGGCAAGAGGCAAGAGGCAGTGTGACAATGGCAACGCCAATCGACGGGCTGCTGCTACATGGCCAAAAGTCAAATGCATAGAAATAAAGTCAAGCTTTGGATATTGCCTAACCACATGTACATAATTACGTGTATTCCTCATTAGTTGCTTCAGTTTTTGGAATCGTGACTAGCTAGCGACAGTTGACTATCTCCTACAAGGGAGCAGTACAATGTGCACAGTGGTAAAAATTTCTAAAATTCATTTACGGACTTATATTTTTATATAAATATAACTAACATTATTTTCATTTCATCTATTTTAATATAGTCTTTAATTTTACCATTTAACTTAAGAATTTCTTCAATTTTTATGACTAAAGTCTAAAGTCTTTGTTTCAAATTGGGCATTATTTGTGCCATTGTGCAGCCATTTGTCTTAGATGTATATACCTGGCTGGGAGCTGGGAGTCCATGTGCTCCCGTTATCGAACTGAAGGCAAAGTCACGTTCGACAACCAACCCATTTACTTAGCTAAGCGATGAGGGTTGTACCTGCTGTACATCAGACTATCCACAGCCATTCCAACTCCCCTCCATTAGGCCCTCCCACTACCAAAATTCTACTACTAGTGCCACCCTTATTGTAAGATTCGCAAAACTTGTTACATTTGGCTCTGGCCAGTCGATTTCGATGCCGATTGATGGAAATCTTTGAACTGTACACGTTTCTACTCTTATCGTTGGAATATGGAAATTTTGGCATTTATTTGATCAACTTGTGCCTTTTTTTCATATTTGAAGTCCGGGAGTAAATGGGGGTGGAGGTATGTGAAAAATAAATGGCAAAAGGTACAGCTGTTGGAGCCTCAACTATTTCAAATGCCACACGCATGCCACACATTCCCCCAACCTTCCCCATTCCCTTACGGTATGTAATTTAGCAAAAATCATGTTGGCAAATAAAAATGGAAACCGGCGTAGAAGAAAAAAAAAAAAATAAGAAAATGTAGAAGGTTGAAAAGGAAAATATTTTAAGGGCAACTTTTGGCCCAAAGCTGCGTGTCTTTTGTCTTTTTGTTTGCGTGTGTGAGTGTGTATGAGGGAGTTGCACCTGCGTCTCAATTCAATTGGATAGTTTTTTTTGTTTCTCATTTGCCATATGTTTGTCTGCTTTATGCCAATTGCATATATTATTACATTCATTTTATTTTTGTATATCATATAAAATTGAGGAACTCACCTGTAACAGCTGCTCTCTGGTAGATAGATATAACCAACTGAAATGGAAATGAAGGAAAATTGGTATTAATTTAATAAACTTTGTTAAATTAATTTGATAAATAATATAGTAAATAAATTATAGTTAATATACAAAGCTGCTAAATGAGGTTGGGGCTAAAAATCGTTATTCAAACAGTTCCTTTGAAAACAGGTTAAGGGTTTCCATTATGAAGTATTTTTTAAAGTATCTTTGGATTTTGGGATAGTTGTTTTAAATAATATTTTTGTTTATTTAATTTCATTTAAAAAGGTAACTGTTTAGCTTTTAGTACTGTAATAGAATCGTTTTACTATATAGTTAACAAAAATAAAACTTTTTACTCATACAGTAAAGTGGAAATAATTAAATGCATTGATATTTAAAACTACTAAATAGAATTAAGCTACAGAATAGTTTTATCTCCTTTTTAAATATACTTTTGAAACTTGGTTTTTGCTTTACGGATAAATATAAATCGAAGTTATATCAATGACATATTATATACAAAATGGAATATACACATTATATATAAAAGTTCTCGTGCAATTTATTTTAGATCAAAGGAAAAATAGTTTCCCATCAGATCAAATACCCAAAACTTAATTTAAGCATTTATTTCATTTCTAAAGAGAATCAAATTTGGAATATCATCCAACTATATAGGTATATAGTATTTGCATATATATACATTCCTTTGAATGTAGATTTATTATAATGTTAAGTTCAGAATGTGCTTGTTTCGGTCCATTTGCATTGGGTTATGTGACCAACACACATGAAAAACTGTCAAACACTTTTCACAGACGATTACAGGATATATACGCAAATTGCCGAGTGGACTAGAGTCCTTAGACCCTTGCCACCCTTTTATTCAATTATCGAATGGATCGTTGAATTTGAATTTATTTCAAAGAGCAAAAGAAATGGCATAAAAAACGAAGAGAAGAGCCGAGTTGAGAATGAAACGAAAATCGTTGTTGGATTTATGCCGGAACACGCTCCTCATTATTATTTCACGCTTATCATTTTATTTCAATTTATTTTCGGGCCCCACTCAGACGGCTCGTGTCCATATCCACATCCACACGTTGTCTAACCACATCCCAACAGAAAAAAGGCAAAATAAGGAATGGCTCCTGAGTGTGGAAAGTGCGTTTTGGTGTTTGCAGAAAGCGAAAGGACAATAAATATTTAGTTGGTTGTCGGGTAAAATATTTATATTGATATGACCGAAATGCTCTGAGCGCGTTTGATGCATTCATATTCCATGGGGTCCAGTTGTTGTCTCTGTATCCGCCTCATCTCTCTCTCTATTTTCTGCTCCATTATGGGTCGCTCATTTGATAATGTCGCACTTTGCCCTTTGCTAAATCCTCCACCCGTTCGCCATTTTAGGAACAAACCCACCGCCCCTCCACCCACATCGACAGTAGCCCCTGGAGTGGTCGAGACTTGTTTGTCTATTTGTTTGCTTTTCCTGGCATCTAACCACCACATACAATACACCATAACACACCACTCCTCACTCCACTTTACTCCGCTAAAAGAAGAACAAACAAGAATGAGGCATCTCGCCACATGAGGCAACATTCAACTTCCATACTCCTCATCGTCCTCCTCCTTAGCCTCCACCTCCTTCTTTTCTTCTTCGTCGTCATCATTTTTTCTCATATGTATGTAAAAGTATCATTTTTCCTCCTGCTTTTTGCGAAACTTTTTAGTTTCGTTGTTTGATAGACAAACACACACAAAAACACACAGCAACTCTCTCTCAAGCTTGTATTCCCCAACGGAATATGCTCGTGTGCATAAATTCTAGTTAAGCATTTCCCAGGCGGACCAGTAGCCAGGCCTGTGTCTGCCACTTAACCACATTCATATCCAGCCAGCCAGTCAGTCAGTCAGGCAGTCAGCCAAATTGCTTTCATTTTCATAATGAGCCAAACAGCCAGCGTGGACCTTAAATTGATTGGCAGCGACTTGTGAATGACAAACATGTCCAAGTGAAGGCAAACTGTCTGCGGGTATAGAAATTCCATAAAAGTTCATTCCACTCTTCTACCCTCTTCTCCATCTCTCCCGTCTTTTTTTTCTCTAGATGAAACTTTTTCTCATTAATATTTTCCATTTTGAGAAGATTAGCAGCTAGCCAAAGAAAACAGAAAAAAAAAATAGAGGGAAAATTAGTTGCCCAACATTATTCTTTCTCTATGCTCTCAACGCTGATGTGTTCTATTTACTTTCTGTTTCGATTTATTTATGTACATATGTATACATACATATGTACATTTATGTATATATACATACATATATAGGTTCGATTCCCAATGCCTTTGAAATTTCATACCATTTTCGAGGTGTCAAATGAAATTTGAAAATGTTGAATAAACTGAAGCCAAAACAATATAAAGAATTTAAAAGAAATTTAAGTTACACTGAAAAAACAAAAATGGAAATCAATTTCGAGCAATTTAAGCACAAAATCAAGAGAATTAATAGAGCATAGGAATTTGGATTAAGGTTTTAAAAGTTTTTTGGGAAAGAATTGACGATTTTTAAGTCCTTCATTTAATTGATTGGCAAGTGACATAAAAGACCAAATTTATTTCATTATTTTTCTTTAAATGGCTAAGCATTTAGTTTGATAAAATTTTTATTTAGGATATATTTTTACTAAATTATAAAATTCTCTAAAATCTTTCACGCATTTTTCTCATTTTCCTAATATTTGTAGATACATTTTCAGTGTATCTATGGCTGATGGAATGACCTGCATATTGCCGCCTGCTGAGGAAATGGAACGACCTCTCAACGGGCGGAGATATAACCCGGACCATCAAAGGGTTCGTCTGCCATGCTCTGAATACGATTACCGGAAAAAAAAAAATAACAAAACTCCAAGAGTCTGGTCAAAAAAATGAAGCGTCCCTAATTCCGGGAAAAGTCTTCGTGGAAAAGTGAAAGTAACACACACAGATAGACGGAGACGCACACAGCCGCCGTTTATGACAACCATAAAAATTGCAATTTTCTAGCTGCACTTTTTTCGGTTCATTTTGGTTCGATGCAATTCGATTTTCGAGAGAACGGGTTGAGAGACAACAGACAAGATGGACATGGATGTTATTTTGCTTCTCAAACTGTGACCACATGCCGCTAACAAACACAAATATTTGCCGTCATTTATATAAACGGCATCAGCTGCTGAATGCAACATCTCTATAGAGAGTAGAATATAATATGATATAATTGATTGCCCAGATGCCCGACGGCTATTGGACTGCACAACTGGATGACCAACTAAAAACTTGTGCTTAAAAATGGCAAGTCGTAAAGATAATTGAAACCAAATGCAAATGCGGCACTTGATAATGGCGGCCATTTCCATTGGATCAACGAACCCAAAATAACAGATGTAGTTAAAGTTCGAATTTGCTGCATTTCTCTCTTTCAGTTTCCTCAACATTTCTCATAAAGAAATAATTTTAAAATTTGATTATACAATATGAATTGCAAAAGGCGCCTCGGTTTCGCTTTTTCCTTTTATTTTTATTTTTTGTTTTTGCACAACAAAAACAGGTTGATATTCTGTGCGGTCATTTGGGAATACTGGAAACAGCTGGGGATTAATTGCGAATTTAAGCTACTCCCCAACGATGCGGGAACGGGTTTTATGCAATAATATTTAATATTTTATTTATATAAAATTAATTAAATGAGCTTAAATACTGTAGAATTGGTCGAAAAATGAACAAGGTGAGTCATTATAAAAAAAAGTAAAAAAAAAAAAGGAAAATAAATATCTTACTTAATATGCACGAATACCTTTACAAAGACTGAGATGAAACACAACGAACTTTATATACTCTTACAGGGTTTCAATTGCATTCTAGATAGGATTTGCTAGATTATTCCAATATTATGCTATATACATATCAAAATAAAATGAAAGCTTCTAATTTGACCGTATTCCAAGACTCAAATCATCAATTAAAATATATTCACTATTTTCAATGTTAGGAGATGAATTCTTCTCTTACTCTGAGCTGAATTGAATATATTTTAACTAAAAAACCTTACATAGAAAGTTTAATTTTACAAATTCCTTATATTATTTAAAGAACTTTTTCTTTAAATATTTTTTTAAATATATATATGAGTAGCTTTTTGTGTTGATTTTATTGTATATATTTTGTGATTTCTTACTTTATTTTTGATTTTAACTAAGTCACGAAATCGAAAAATAATATTTAGCCTACAGATATATATAAACCTATTGTATATAGTTATGAAATATTAAGAAAACAAAAAAGGTTTAATAAATATCAATGATTTGTACATGTTGGAAAACAGAGTATTTTGAAATAAAAAATATATGTTTATTGTAAACTATATATAATATATTTTTAAAAGATTCGAAATCGATTTCTAATTTCCATGCATATTTAGAATTTTTTTAAATTTCAATGTTTCAAATGATATTTTTTATGTATTCCGGTACGATAGGTTGAGATTTAATTGATTTTTAGTTTCAAAACTAAGTAGATAAATATTTGCATTTTGATTTTAGAAAAGAAACCGACTGCCTATTTTTAAAGTTCGTTATCAGTTAATCCGTTTCACTTCTGAAGCATTTTATATGTGTTACAAACAAAATTAGGAAATTATAATACCCATTATCAGGGTATAATGACAGTTGTAATCAGGCATCGCGTGTAGCATGTTCCTAAAAATAATTTTTAGCTTTCTCATCCATCTTTCCATCTATCCACTGGCCCAAAATGGCAAAACTAGGAATAGGAGAATATATATAATACACTTTCTGGCCAGGGCGCATGTGCGAGTTTTTACACTACGGACGGGATCCGGGACAGGGACAGGGACAGGGACAGAGACACAGACCGGGGCCAGGGCCATCCGGGCCACCTTTCACATTTTAGCCTGATGAAAATTCGCATATATATAGAAAAATTGACGCCACTTTAAAAGTTTTCTATGGATTTGTTGGTTTTGCCTTGGGACAGAGATAGATAGTATGAAAGAGAAAATGAGCGAGTGCTAGTTAGAGCGAGAGAGAGAGAGACAGATAGAGCGAGAGGGAGGGAGAAAGTGAGAGAAGGCAGGCAGCCATATGGCAATGGGTATGGATACAAACAAGGCAAAGAACCTCGCACACATGTGGTCCGCTGATATCGACAAATGCCATTGTATGTGTGTGTGTGTGTTTGATTGTGTGTTTTCGTATGTGTGTGTGTGTGTGCGTGTGTATGTTATGCACGTAATCTACGTGCTGTCACGATGGCTGCTTGTTGTGGAATGAAAAGTTGCTCAATGCACTGCTCATATTCACATCCATATCATGGCGACGTCAGCTACAACGGATTATGGCAATGACATTTCACTGCAGAGTGCGAGAGAGTGAGCAAGCAGGAGACAGAGAGAGAGAGTGAGGGAGGGAGAGAACAACTGCAAGTGCAAGTGTGAGTGCGAGTGCAAGCAAGATAGCTGCAAACATGCCATTGCAATGCATCTCTGCATCTAAGGACAGGATTTTGCAGTAGCTTCTACAGCTGCCTCACTGACTTTTATTATCTTGCTCATTCCTATTTTCATTCTCCCTAGATAAGCAGACGCTCTACCAAATTGAACTCTACCTTCCTTCCTCCCTCTCTTTCTCTCTCTCTCTCTCTGTCTTTTTTTGCTCTTTCCTTGTCTAAACATTAGCCATAATTTACGCTCATTGAATTTTCTATTTAGTCTTCTACTCATTTACCTACAAAACAAATTACATTTTATTATTGCAAATTAAACAAATGCAAACTAAAAATTAAGTTAAATCAAAATCTACTTATAAAAATGATCACAATGGATTATGTAAGTAAACATAATATATGTATACAATTCCTAAATATATCTTCGTAATATAGGAGAATTTTCGCAAATATTTTTATTAGGATGATTTGATTTGCCGAAATATTTCAAAAAGAAATTATCTCAATCTTTTCAATTTAGCTAAATCTTTAATCGACTTTCCGACAATCTAAAAACAAATAAATCAACTAAACTCAATTTTAAGCGTTATTAAAATTCCAAATAACTAAAAACAATTGTTTAAGCGTTATTTATTTTTTTCTTAACCAATTTATAGATTATAAAAATAAAACTGCATATATTTTGTAACTAAAAATAAACTCCGGGCAATTATAGAGAAACCAGCTTTAAAATTTCATTACTAAATAAATATGATATAAAATATAAAATACTTAAATATAATAACTTAACGTGTTCAACTTTTTAAATAAATAATATAAATATATTAAAACTTCATGGTACAATATTGTCTCCTACTTCTATAGTAACTGTTATTTATTTTGATTAATAGGAACTGAAATAGTTAATCTACAAATTATACTCCACTCTCGTTTATTGTTCTCCCCCTCCCCTTTGCAAATTGGGGCTCGTTTTATTTACAATTGATGCTGAATTGTGTGCAGAATGTCAAGTTGCCATCCTAATCCCAGGAGGCACTAGCCAAGAGTTCTCTCCCTGGGAGCAATGTAAATGCATAGATAGGGCCAAACTATGTGGGCGTTCTGGCCAATTGATTACAAAGGCAGATTGGAATGGTGGGGAGAGGGGTTTGGGGCAAATGAACTCATAGTTTCTGTTTCTTTTTTTTTTTAACTAAAAGCGAACGTGTTTTTCAATGTTGGTTGCCTGAACAAAAAAATTATGATGCGAAACGAAAGAGGCAAAGAGTCGAGTACGAGTTGAGAATGCATGAAAAGCTAAATGTAGGTACGAGAATCGTATATATAAGTATTTGGTATATATACACACGCCATCTATATATATATATATATATATATATATATATATATATAATTTGGGTTGGGGTTGAATATAGAGAAAAACGAAAATAAGAAATTGGCAAGAATAGCACACACAAACACAATAGACCACCCTGCCCCGCCTGCCTCTCTTCTGTTGTTGTTTTTGTTGATGATGATGAAGATGATGGAGATGATAGTGAATGCTTTGGCAATGAGAAAAATCAAAGAATACAAAACGGAGACCCAAAAAAACAACAAACGAAAACTAAAGAAAAAAGTGAAATTGCCTTTGAGCATTTCCAATATACACACACACATACGCATACCAACATAAATGTATTTTAAGTTTTCCCATTTTCCTTGACTCAAAGATAAAAAAAAAAATGCATTTAGCAAAGAAACAGAAGCAGCTGCAAAAACTATGAAAAGCTTTTAGTTAAATTAAATCATTTTCGAATAAAGAAAAAAGTTCTTTTACTGTTAATAAAGAAAAAGAAAACTATTCACTGCGATTTGTGAGCTATGAGAATCATTCTGACAGTTCAAGAGTAAAATATGGCCGCAACGGAAATGGAAATGGGAATGGAAATGAAAATTACCATTGCAAGAGTATATACCGGATAATATCAATCAGCGGACATTCTTCATTTTTTGTTTACTTATACAACTCACCTAGTAGCTAGTTTGGAGTCTCTTTCTCTCTCTCTTTATCCTACTATATTCATTTTGTATTTCAATTCTTAAGCCTTTGGTGCGGTTTTGTTTGTTTTGAAATTATCTTCTCCTTTTTTTTTTTTAAACATTTCAGAGCCATTTTATGTATTCCAGAGGTGACTGAGCCTACAAGTTATTAGTGTGTCAATGATCCAAAGGAACCAATGACTGTCAAGTGGACTGAACGCGCACTTCCCGGCCAAGATACATTTTCAAATAAACATTGCCGCTTCGAACTCAGGCCAACAGAACTCCAATTCCAACCAATTTCAAATTCAATTCGTTACGAGGCGTTTTGCTCGGGTTTAATTAAAAATGATTTTAATTTGATTCTTTATCGATGCACAACTATCGGCAATGGGGCATGAACAATCGATTGCAATTGGTGGCAATTGAAATTGCAATTTGACTTGTTGATAACAAATATTGAAGGACAAGTGCATTTGTTAGACTCAGATGTGATACAAATTAACATATTTGATTTGCTTAACTATATTTTCCTTTTGTTATATCTTTTTTCATACATTGATGATTCCTTGAATAAACTCAATCATATTTCTCAATAAAACAAAAAAAAAACAATCAACTATGAATGACAGTTTGTTTGTTTTGAATGTTATTTGTCTGTCTTTATCCATTGTTCGGCCATTGAGGTCATAACTGTCAAAGAGACAACAGGCAACAATTGACATTGTGATTTACGTCAATAAAAAATTATTCATCTAGCCAACAAGCGAAACAGGAATATACGTATACAAGTACATTTATATATGTATATAAATATGTAAAAAATGTATAAAGCCACTTGTAGATACAAAGCACCGCCCCAAGTTTAAGTCCCCTCCGCCCAACTCCACTTTGCCCGGACGCACCTGCACAATGGTAGAATGAAAACCGATGGAGACCGCAGGCAACGTTTTTTTGTCATAAAAAATAAAACAAAATTGTCGTTACTTTTATGACCCGCTGCTGTTCCGACTCTGACTCCGACTCCAACTCCGACTTCAAGGTATTGTGAGATCTTGTGCGTGCCTTTGGCAGCTCCTTAAAAAGCCACGCAACAAAAAAAGAAAAAAATAAATAGCTTATATCTAACCTGAATACAATTCTATATATTCCTTCGTATTTTATTCGCTTTGGCGAGGAGGGCCTTGTTACTTTTAATGAGCTGTCAAAATGATCATAAAGCAATTAAATGCATTTCACACACACACACACACACTCGTAATTATGAGGCAAGTATTCAATCAACCAAGTTGCCACCTGCAATTTGTAGCCCATTCCATTGGTTACCATCAAACCCCCACCTCTCCTCCACAAACCCCATAACCTCTTCCATTTCCATCCCTATTCCTTAGTTGAGTTTACCTCGCTTACCGGCTGAATGCATCGTCCAATGGTGAAAGACTTCAATGCTGACACTAATTGGTTGCTTTATGGCCCAGTTAAATCGTAAAACTCAAATTTTATGCTTTGTCACTGAAATGATTATGACGTCCGTTCTTTGAGTGTCTCGTGTCTTGTGTCTCTCTTGCCCCCAGCCCCCTCTTTGGCTCCCATCTACTGGCAGCAATCCGGTGTACCAAATCTTGTCAAGTGGCTTTATTTCCCTTACGGTAGCTTAACGCTACTTTGATTTATGTACACGCTGACAATATTTTTGCGACAATTTACAGTTTTGATTTCAGTCTTAAGTTTTTATTGTTACATTATATACTTATATATTGTATATATACATATTTATTTATCCAAATTTGCACCTACTTAATGTTTTAGACATTTATCTAACGGCATTTTATGGCCAACACCATCTTTAACCAGATGGTAATGGGGAAGCATATATTAAGATATTTACTTAAAATTCATGAAGGTCGCCAACAGATATTAGATTATCTCTTTTGTATATTTAAACAAGTAGAATAGGCTCGACCCAAATTAAATATAGTTTATATATAGATATTAAAATATTGATATTGATTAATTGATAGATATTGAAATAAAAATACAAATGTTTGGTCGGGAAGGTCAGCAAGAGTACTAGCCACATAAAAACCAAAACGTGAAGACGAATCCCACTGATTGGTTATCTAGCAAAGACTTGAACCTTTAGAGAATCCAATTAGATTTACTGGACACTCGGACACGAAAATCTTTTTCTCAGCTGATGTTGTTTTCTTAACATTGTTTTTGTTGTTCTCATTGGTATAGTTTTTGTTGCTGTTGCTATTGCTGCTGCTGATGATGGTGCCAATCATTCTTATCAGCATTACCAGCAGCCGCCTGCAAATTCCATTGTGTTGCAATAGTATTTGCAGTTGCCATCACTCACCCCAGAACCATGCATCCAACTTTGTTGCCAAGTTAAACTTATTATATTTTCTGCTTCAGCCCTCTCAAACTTGCAACACACGAATGTGCAACAACAAATTTCCTGAAAGCGAAGGAAAAACGCCGAGAAAAAATAACAAAAACTGTGAGAAAACCAAAAAACAAAAAAAAAAAAACAAAAAGAAACAAAATGAATGCAAGAAAAATCGTAAAAAAAGGAAATTGCATTTCCCCAAAGCTCAGAAACTTGCGCAGGACTTTTGAGATTCTAATAAATTCTAACAAGATTTCAAGCTGCGCCCTCTTGCTGCGGCAGGTCGTGAGGGCAATCGGGGGCAGTGAGGTGGGTGGTTGGTAAGGAACTGCAGCAGCAACATAAGCTGCGTCCAATAAGCAAATAGCAGCAGCAGAATGTAAAACTAAAGAGAGAAAGTCAAGAGCGGAACGGCAAAACCAAAACAATAAGAAGCAAAGCAAAACATCGCGCCAAAAAAAAAAAAAAAACAAACAAACAAACCAAAACCACAAATCCAGAGAGTTAAGAGAACACATTGAAGAAACAGGTGCAGGGAAAGAGCAAACTCAAAGAGCTAAAAAGAGAACCGGCTAAGAGAACAACACCAATACATATGCAAAACGAGAAATTTAAGAGAGCAGCTACTAAGAGAGTGCTCACGCACACAAGCACAAAATACACCGAAGAGAAATCGCCAGAGAGAGAGAGCCAGAATACGAGAGAGAAAAAAACAGAGAGAGAGGGGTAGACCAACTGACTCTGTCAATGTATTAGTGCAGAAGAGGAAAATGCAAAGAGTAAATCAGTTTTAAATATGTTTAAGACTTTTTTTTTGAATTTATAAGAAAATTCGAAATTTTACCAATTAATTCGTAGTGGATTTTTCTAAAATAATACTAAAAATCTAATTGGATTTTTAATCTTATCATTTAAATTCCTCCATATAACTTATCAAAGACAACAACTAGTTGGTTTGTGTATTCGCTGAGTCCTTGCAGCATATCTATGTATATTCCTCTCGCTTACACATATGGAGCATAAAGCAGTAAGTCCTGTTCAACCCTAAAAAAAAGTCAAAATTATTTGCTCTTTCCATTACTTACCTCACTGTTCATCTATGTACATATATATTAATATATGTTTGTATATATGAATATCTGCCCACGACGCAGGCGCATTTCCCGACACGTCGAATCGAATCTGCTACACGAAATTCGCCCGCACAACGTTAGCTTTGGCATTTGCCTTGGCCATTGCCTTGGTCTGTCCCGGCATCGGCATTGTATCTGTATCTAGCTCACGTCAGAGAACTTCACAACACTCGCCGCGGCAGGTGAGTGTCGCTGGCTTCTTAGGCAGCATGGCGGCACCAAATAAGCAGCACACAGCACCTATATTGCCTTAAGTGGAAGCGAGAGAGCGAACGTCAGCCATACAGAGAGTGTGAGAGCAGCGCTCTCTTTCATATCCATGATGGCCGCCTCTGTCGTCGCTTGGCAACCATGCTGGCTGGCTGGCTGGCGTCGACGCAAGCGTTGCTGTTGCCATTGACGTTGTTTTTGTATATCTCACACATTTAAATTCCATGCCAACGGCATTCCGCATTTGTTGCCTTTTTTGCTTCGCTTTGGCTTGGCTGCTGCCAGCATTGCTTCTTCTTCTTCAACATTCTTTTTCTTCTTCTGCCTTCTGAAATATTTCTTTTTTCTTTTGTATGGCTGCGTTTTGGTTTCTTGCCATTGGTTCCAGCACCGACGGCATTTCCATTTAGATTTTCACTGAAAAAGTTCAAGAATGTTTGAGGAATAAATTTACAGTAATTTACTGAATCTCTTGAATGTGAAATAAATAAGCTTAAATTAATTTTAGAGATAAAATAATTGCTTTAATCACAGGAGAATTAATTTCAATTCTCAGCATCCTTTTCAGTATCATTTTGTAATAAAACTATTAAACGTAAAATATTGATCAGCGGTTTAAACCTAAAAGCTGGGAAATAATATTATTTAGAAGTGGCTGCATTATTTTTATTGATTTTGCACAATTTAAATAGCTTGAAATAGTAGAAGACTTATCTTTTTTTTTTTATAATTTGTTCTACTATAGATTTGCGATTTTAATCAATAAGAGCACATTATTTTCTAAGTGCTCTAAACTAAGTTGGACCTCATCTTCTTACTTATTTCTAACTAAATTAACTTTTAATTTAAATACATTAACTATTTGCAACTACCTTTCAATTGTTAAAAGTCAATTCATAGAAATTGTAGAAGAATAAAATTTACTGGATAATGAAAAATATTCTTGAAACTTTCAATAAATTGCGCTAAAATTTAATATTTAAATTTTATTTAAACATGTAACTTGACTTCTTGAATATTATTACTAATTATTTATTCAATAAGAAACATCTATCTTTTTAAACTTCTTCAAATATTTCTTAAGGAACTAATAATATTTTATAAGATTTCTACAAAAGTTTTCACCTTTATTTTAATTTCATTTTATATTTAATAAACTTATTTAATACAGTTAAACATTTACCATCTAGTTTCTTTCCTGTAGTCAACTGAATAAGGAAAAAGTCTTTGGTCTACATAGATTAATTAGGTCATCTAAATTCCATCAATTTGTGAGTACTTCAATTTTAAACTAAGCTAAACAGATATGAATCAGCGGCAATCTTGGCTAGGAAAGCGAAATACATTAGCAAAACTATTTCATTGGAATAGTCGTAAAAGTTAAAGGCATCGCTTCTCGAATGAAAACTTCCCAATTCGATTTCCATTACATTTTGAGATCTTTCGCTTTGAGTTTGAACAAAGAAAGGAACGCCTCGTTGACATTTGCCAATAAAAATAAATAAAATACCATTTGTTCAGGAATCTTTTCCCCATCCGTGTCTCCCCGTTTCCCTATTCCGGCCATAGCGACTAAAAATATATATCGTCTTTTAGTCAAAGCATTCAAGGTTTCTTTGCCGCCTGGGAGCACTCTAAGAAGGCGTGAGTGGGACGTTTGGAAAAGAGAGAGTGGGGAGGATGAGGTAGGTAGGTAGGTAGACGGCAAGTGCGTGTGTGCGTTGCGCATTTTAATACAATTTAATGCCCCATCGTGCGCCACCTAGACCTCCAGCTCCAACTCCACCACTCATCACTTGGCCTCACTTGGAGCAGAGCGGAGCAGCAACAATTGAGTACGATAGCATCAATATTGGAAAGATTCCTGGCCCAGCCATCTAAACAGAAAAGGCAACCAAACAAAAGGCCCTTTCCCCACCTTCCGCCGCCTCCACATCAAGGGGAAAGCAAGGCAAAGGCTGGCGAAACCGAATTTCCGGCGCACTAGCGATGCCTTCTTTTTATTGGAAATCGTTTATCAAAGCAGCAAACGTTAGGCCCAGTGGCTAAAACGTGCCGATGGTCGAAACACTGAACTCCACTGGATAGTACAGTGGGTTAAGTAAACAAGAAAGGATGAGATATAATTGGTATAGTTAAGAATATTAAAACATTAGAAAAAAGATCCTCAAAAGGTTATATATTATAAAATGGAAATGATTCAGCGAGTTAATCAAAATAATTATAACTTTATGGATTATCCAGAAAGTTAATATTGATCTATTATTTGGATGCTAAATCTGTAAAATATTTCTAATAAACTGTAAAACTTTGCTACAGTCATTAATTATTTTTCTTGTAAGTTTTATGTGATTTTTTGTATTGCAAAACAATTTTAAATGGAATATTAATTTACTTGAAATTTATTTCTTTTACTTGTAAAAGTATTAAAGATTGTATTTTGTAACTTAAGATTCTATTTTCTGTATTATCCACTGTGCCGACTATTTTGTGCCTTCTTCTCCATTCTCTGTTGGTTTTTGTCTCAACCATTGCCATTTAAGTCACAAACGACGGAATTAGTTTTCCGTTTCGTTGGCATTTCTGTTGCCTAGGCATTAATTTGTTGCCATCCCAACTCCCTCTTTTCTTCCCCGATTTAGCTACCCGACATTCAAGATAATGTCCATTTCTGTCCATGTTCCCGCTGCCATCTTTATGCCAACCCAGCGCCCCATTCTTTTAGTCATCCCAGTCATCCAGTCATCATTATGCGCTTCAGAGCTTTTTGGGATTTTCTACTTCATTGCTATTATCGGCCTCCCGTGAATGTGTATGTGTATGTGAGAGTGTGTGTGGAGGGGGATGTGGGTAGGTGTGGGAGTGTGGGATTGTGTAATGGTATGGATGGGGTTAAGCTAGTCCACGACTTGGTCTTAAATTGCACTAATTTCATTCAACTACCCCGCATTTCTATTCTCTATAACTGAGGATTGTGTGCCTCGTTTTATGATGATGAGTTCAGAGTTCCCGAGTTGCCGTGTTCTGCATTAATCGTATTGTGAACATGTATATATATATATATATATAGATACAGATATTTATATATGTACGTGACCATGTGACTTTGCCTTGAAACTGAAAGAGTTCAAATTTCATTGGTCTTCAAGGATTTCATAATCGCCGTATCGATAACTGCAACTGAAATATTTTCACATGAAAACAAGAACAAGGGCGAGTACACTATACAACAATAATATACAACACTATACTACATAACAAAACAGATGCAATCAAAATTTATTACCGCCAAGAATGACCTTCGACTTTGGCATAGATTTAAATGAAATATTTCATGCCCGCTCGCATTGTCATAACTGGAGCGACCTCTAAAACGCTTGTAAAGGATTCTCTATCTATCTCTTTTTCTCTCTGGGCCAATAAAAGTATTAATGACCATAACAAATGGCCTTTGTGCCGCTGCGGCGGTTTCGACTTGTTATCCCTTACCCTTCCTCTAGTGCGATTCGAGGTCATTCCCGCTGCGTATTTGGTCCGTTGGCATCCCGGAGCGTAACTCGCTCAGTTTTTTCTTCTCTTATTCTTTATGATTATGTAGTTGCTTTTTTTTTTCTTGAATTATTGATATTTGTTTTTAAGGCATTATCTTCCATGTGAATCTGAAATCTGGATATTATAACGGAGCAGAATTATGTGTTACGATAAACAGAAAAAAAGAGACACTTGGCTGATAAACCCGTTTCTTGGTCTCGACTTTGCGCCTTCCATGCTAACTCATTTAATCCATGAAATGGGAATGCATTAAGGCGGTAGAATCCCATTCCTCCATCGTCTTTAACTCCCCCACAATTTGGACTCTGCTCTAAAGGATGGCGGGTTTTGCTGGTTAGAAATTCTATTTTATGCTTGGGTTCCCATTGCCAGCCAGCCAAATGACGATGGCGATGGCGATGGCATCTTGCCATGCAACTCGTCGTTGTCGGCTCGCAATTCGAATTAAAGGGCGTGGATGTGAATGTGAATGTGGCCCAATGGATCCTTCCTCATTCGCTCAAGTCGCGCAAATTCTCTAACTTCTTTTCGCTGACGATTTTATGCATGAGCCACGAAATACACTGAACAAAATGCAACCACATATTCTAGTCTATTCTCCTATATCTCCAACTAGTGATTTTCCACAGTGTAATTGTAATTTGAGCCAAAGAGCAAAATGTGAAAAAAAAACTCAAAAAAAAGGCAAAAGTACAAGCAGAAGAAAAAAAAAAAGGAAAAATAAAATAAAAGCTGCTGCTGCTCGACGACATAAAACTTGCAAAATAAGTTTTCGCATGTTTCAGCAAACTCAGAAACTCAGGTAAAAGGTAAAAACGGGTGTGGATTTGTCGTTGCCATTGGCGTTGGTTGGCGTTGGTGGATGGTCGGACCAGGCTAAGGTGGCAGTGGTATATATGTATGTATATTCACTCCTCACTGTTGCTTGAATATGCAGCAAATATTCTTCAAACGGCTCTGACGGAGGTCGCTCCATTTTATATGCGCATTGCGCAGAGGCAGGCCCACCTTAACAACCGCCCCCACCACGACCTCCACAATCCCAATCCCATGCCCATTCCCCATTCCCAAGCTTACCTTCTATGCATCATCTAGGTAAATGAGAAGATGGTCGCCGTCGTTCCTGTACGACGCCGCCATCGTCAAGCAAAAGGGAAAAAAAAAGAGCACGAAATGTACTCCAATTTAATCAAGAATTCTATTCTGTAAATTACTTGCACAAAAACACAAAGCGACGAATGACTAAGGGATAAAGTGAACAGGTGAGGGAAAAACTGGAAAAAAAACCTCTTCTTATTCGACTACTCCATTCCAACAAAAAATTTTTCATTTCGTGTTACACAAGAATGAAAGTTAATGGCAAGTAGACACTGTAGTTGAAGCTCTAAAACCTTACAGAAAGAGGGAAAATTTTTTAGTGTTTATTAGTCAGACAGAGATTTACTAAGCCAAAAGAAAATATATATAAAATGAGAATAGATAAGTTTGAGTTGAACACTTAAGGCATACTTAATAGATGAAAAATATTCTTATTTCAGTAATTAATTAAAAAGTATTAAAGCAATATTAAGTTAGGGTAAAATACGAAATTTTTACCTTTTAGAAAAGTGTTCTAAATTTAGTCTGTAGACCTTTCCAGTAATGAATTTCATTTTTTTAATACGCCTCTCATTACAGCACCTTTTAAGGTATCTTTTACCAATTACCACAACAAAATCCTTTCGTTTAATAAAATATCTCTTAAATTCGCAAAAAAAATTAACAAAATTAACAATAACGAAATCGAAAACTTTTAACAATAATTTGAAGGGTATTTGTAAGTTGCTGTCATAATTTGATGACTTTCTTTTTACTATTTTCCCATTGACAGCTTTGGCTTGTTGCCTGCTGACATTTTTTAATACAATCGAAATGAAAATAAACTCTTAAGAATCACTCGATTCAATTCAATTTTCCTTTTCTAATATGCCGTTACAATGTTAAGCTAACGACTCGTATAAAAAACACTTTCACCATAATAACAACAAGAGGAAAAACATTCCAACAAACAACAGAAAAATGTTAAAATATGCCGGACCCAAAAATTCTTGAAATGCATAAATTGATATTCGAAAAACTCACACCCCAAAAAAATAACAACACGAAACTGTACGAAATGTATCTGAATGATATAATAAGGGGATAAGGTGGAAAGGGAAAACAAGAAAACTAAATAGACTTGGCCTCTTCAATGTTGAGATGGTTTGTTTGGGGGGGTGTGGTGCCTGGGCGTTTGTTATTGAAATAAATTATTATAAATAAATACGCAAGCCAAATTTATGAAGACGACAGTTATGACAACGTTATGTTTTTGTTTTTGTTGTTTTTGTATGGTCTATGCGCCGCCTGGTCTGGTTTGGATCTCGGAGTCTTCAGTTTGTGCTGTGGCATGTGCCATTACTTTTGTTTATGCGCCAAAATGTCCAAGTATATGCCGTCTGTCGAAAGTGTCCGGCATGGTAGAGACGTTAAAACAAACAACTTATTACGCCAATGACAGTTGCTGGTCTTCTCTATCTGCCACGTCTTGGGGCGCCAATGGCAGCCATTGATAACTGAAGAAGTTGAAGCGGATGAGCAGAACTCCATTCGACTCCAGCTCTGAACTCTGAGGGAACTCGTCAATGTCTATATATTGACTGATGGATGCCATGACTTTTGAATTTGTTTGTCTCTCGTTTGTCAACGTCATGCCTCCTTTTTTTTTTTCTCCCCTTGTCCCCCTGTCCAGTGTTTCTCTGTCTCTGTGTCTGTCCGCTCGTTTGGTTGCTTGTTTATTTGTTTGTCTTAACTTGGGTAAACATTTTCGCTGCCAATTGAATTCGTTTCAATTTATTTACTGCACACGATGAGGCAAAGTCGAAAAAGGGAACCAACTATTATGTTGTTTGTGTAGCAACATTTTTTATTGCCGTTCCCCCACTGCCCACTGTTTCTTCCAATTCCATTTCTAAATGGATGGGGGAGGCATCGACCAGTGACAGTTCAATTATAAGACATAAATCCTTGTTTAGTCTTTTTACTTCCTTGTCAATTTATGCAAAAAGAGAGAGAGAGAGAGAAAAAAAACGACAAATTCAATATAAATGATTTCCAGCTGCTGCAAAGATTAAAGACTCTTACTAAGACCATGTCTAATTATGACCTGAACATTATTCTCTGCTGATCCCCTCCCCATTTTCCTGTGGTAAAATAGTTTTCTTAACTTTTCACTGTTTTGCGGGAAAACTCATTCTCATTCTCTCTGAAGGATTCTTGATATTTGAACAAAACTAGAAACTCCCATGAAACTTTACGATGCCAAACAGAAAAGACAAAAGTGCCCATATGTAAATGCACAGTGGCAAATTGGTAAAAGTTGCCACAGATGATATGGCAGCGGCAGGGAGATATGGCAAGACCTCAATTAAAGGCCTCTTAATTGCCTTTAGAGAATGGCTTCAGAACTTTGACACTTTCACAGAAATTTAAACATGAAATTGTTGAATTGTTTGGATTGCTTGTGGGACGAATTCTTTTCGACGTTTCTTTTCATGTGTGATAAAAGCTAAAGAAAGATATCTTTTGTTTAAAATTTTCTCTCTTCTCTTTTGTTTTAATTATGCATGTTTCTTTTTTTTTCCAGTGTAAGATTGCATAGTTTGGTTTTCTCGTTATGCTTCCTTAGCAAGTGGAATTGCTTTGTCCAATAGCGCGAAGCGAAATTCGTTTGGCTCCAACAGCGCAGTCAGCGATCTGTAGCTTTTACGATGCCCCATGCCCCATTCCTTTTTCCTGCCCCACCTTTCCCCTATTATCCTGCCTTTCTTGGTACTTTAAACGTTGTGGCAACAAAACTGGAAATGCAACCAGCGCGAAATTGCAGCAGTGGCAGCGAAAAACAGCAGCAGCGGGTGCTTTACCAAGTAGGAGTCAAATGGCTAAAATCCATAGCTGGAGATGGAGCTTGTAGCCAGTAGCTGATAGTTGGATAACTGGAAGCTTGGACCTTCAATGAAGGCGCCAGTTGGCTAAGCGCATATAAAAAAGTTTAGTCGGATTAAGGTGGGGCACAAATGAAATCATTTACAGCTGCAGCCAAAAAGGATCTAACAAACTAACAACAAATTCATTCTCCTTATGCAATACACCAGACAACAAAATAAGAAATTTTATAATATTAAACTAACAGCAAATGTTATTCAATAATTTGATGATAACTAAATTGATAATTCAATTTGATTTATTGCTAATTTTTGCTTTTTGAATAACATTTTTTTGAAAAATTTGCATTTTTCCAATTTGTTGTCAATAAAAATTAGCATACTTAATATTGAAATGATCTCTTAATACATATTTATTAAAGGCAATCATGGAATATTATTTATTTAATTATAACTAATATAGTCAGACTTGATCTTTGAGATTCATATTAAAAAATCAAAAAATGGTTTTCTATATTGGAAAGAAATATTGTTAAATAATAAATAAAATAAATTAAAATAAAGAAAACGTGTGCTAAGAAATTTGTCTAGAGATTACATTAGCACGAAGACAATTCAGTAAATTTGTAAAGAAACTAGATTTATTTTTAGCTAACATTAGAGTTTCTACATATAAATAGAAAAGTATTTGAGATTCTTCCAAGGTGATGAAAGGAGAAGGTTCAAAGGTTAAGCAGCAGCTGGGAAAGAAAGTCAATTGGAAAACTATTTCTAGAGTAAACCAATAAGTTTTGAATAGATTAACTCTAAAGAAATTCTAAGCGAAACAAATATTTTATAAGAATATAATATATTTTCATTACTTGCAAGCACTCAAATGTCAAAATTTTTGTAGTTAAAATTTTATAAACATTATAAAGTTAATTAATTAAATAATTTAATTTAAATTTTTGCATGGAGAAATATAAACTGCTATGCAGGTTTGACAGTGTGCAATGGTAGAAGGACGGGCCATAAGATGCCAGCTTAGATGCCTTTGCCATATTTTGATGTGAGTGGGAATGTGTATATATGTATGTATGTATATGTAGTATATAATAGGGAGGAGGTAGAAGGAATGGGCGTGACATTTGTCGTGACTCGGTGACTTATTACTTTTCATGTTGCTGCTGTAGATGTAGCTATAGCTATAGCTGGATGCTGCTTGTGGCTGCTACCAAAATGAAGTCGTAAAAAGATTGGCCAAAAAGTTTTTTGTGGGCCACTCGCAGAAAAATACATGCATATAAAAATGGCAAAGTTGGGATTAGTTTCATCAAGGATAAGCCAAATGGCTGGACATGCTGGCTCTGTTTTGGCTGACTGGCTGTCTGACTGGCTGTGGCGCATATAAACTAGGACTGCAGGATGCTCAGGATTTCATTCTTGTTGGCTACTTGTGCGGACAACTTTTTATGCAGTTGGCTGCTGTTCTTTGTGGAATGAGTACAATATTCTGGTCATGTGGATGAGGCATTACATGTGTGAAGGAGCATTACATAAACGAAACCCACACGTACATCCCCCTCCCAGCTATCCATCCATCCGACTAGTGTGCGTGTGTGTTTGTGCCACCTTTATGGACGCGCCATCTCGGAGAAAAATGTCATCTAAGCACGTTTGCAGGATCTGCATAATTTATGTTTGCATGTAGGCACTTCCATTCCAGCCGTGCCCAAACCCCTCCCTCGTATACTCAACTGGCAAATGTTACCATTTTGCTGCCAGGGATTACCCTAGAAAATTAGGTTTCCAGTTTCATGGAGCAATGCGGACGCTGTTGCTCATATAAAAAAAAAAAGACACGACCTGGCCGCCATCTTCATAACTCAGATACTTTGTGCTCGAGGAATGATAAGGGGGGGAGGAGGACAGTGAAAGAGGGGTGGTCTGTTGGACGGGGGGGTGGTTTTTGGGCTGCAGGCCCAAATGAATTTATATATATTTGTGTTCTCGTTTTTATGACTAATATCTTGGAATATCTCTTGGCAAACGACAACAGTAACAAAAACAAAAACAAAAACGAAAACAACAACAAGGAGGACTGGAGCAACTATCCGACCTCCTCTTTTGCTCCGCCTTCCCCATCCACATGAGCATATTTTGCAACGCTGTGAAAAATAAAACAGCAAAAATAAACCCGGCCAAAAACAAGTATAAAAATTTGTTTTTCCAACATTTGTCAACGACATGATGACGATGGCACACGTCTGCCATGCTGCCACTGGGCATCCATTCCTATTCCCATGTTCCCCCATCCACACACACACACACACACACACACCCATCAGTGTATACTACCCTCAATCTCCATATATCCATATACATTCGACCCCGCGGCATGTTATTGTCGTTGTTTGCATATGACGAACTCTCAGAATGCTTTCCTCAATCCCCCTCAGACCATTCGGATTCAGGTGCCCCCAATGGCATTGTCGTTGTCATTCCTGAACAGTGTGGCATGTAACAAACTATATATACAATTTGTCGAAATTGAATTGAAAATACAAACTATATCTATCAAAAGTTTATAAATAAAAACTTAAATTTAAAACGTGTCTAATAATTTAATTTTTATTTGTAGAGATCTGAAGTTAAGTTTGTATCTATATTTTTGATTTTGGAATAATTTCAGCAAGTTTTAAAAATAGATTTACTAAATAAAGCTTTTCCATTATGGAAAGTTACTACTAAAATTGATAAGTAAGACCACTGCCCAGTAAATTGATTATATTTAATATCAAAATTGTTTTACCTTATATAATAACTGTTAGATCAGTAATAAACTAATGCAACTAATTGTTATAGAATTTTTAAAAAATGGAAAATTCTTTAATAAAAAGAAATTTTAATGCCAAAATACAATCAATAATAATCTAAACAAACTGTCAAGTGCTATTTGAAAGATATTAAATATATTTCAAAGAAAACTTTGCAACAAATACAACAAAACAAAATTGTTAAATAATTATATTTTTTCTATTATATATGTATACGTTTCACTCAATTAATTTTTGTGAGAAAATGATTTCTGAAACAGCTGTTCTTAAAAGAATATTTATGTTCTGCAAATGTGAACAGCATATTTGAAATTTTAACATGACCAGACAATATATAAACGTTTCTATATATATAAAACTTCAAAGAAAAACATCTTTTTAATGTTTTTCAATATATTCAGTATGATTCTTAAATTATTTTTTATCATTTTTCAATTGACTTTCTAAAAGTTACATATGAAAAATAGTTTTTATTGCTCAATGTCAACTTCAATTGTACATGGAATATTCTTTAGGATTTCAAATTTATACTTAGATATTTTGAAATCAAATTGAATAAACTGAATCAAACGAAATTCTTGTATGCTGCATGCTGCATTCATAATTGTTTTTAGTTTTCGTACCACTGTACTCATTCAGTTAGTTAATACTGAGAGATGGGCACATAAGTTGCAACTTTATACATTTTGCTACCGCTCCCGTCTCTCGCTCCATTCATCAGGCTGCTCCTCTTCAGCTCGTTGCTTATGCATGTCGCATGAGCCATAACAATATTTCCTCCTCTGCCATTCTTTTCGATTTGCTTATTCGTTTCTTTTCTTTCGTTATTCTTTTTTTTTGTACATTTTTTCATTTGCTTATTTCTGGGGATCCATGATATGCGACTCACGGCACTGCGAACACATGTACGTACACATATATTTCTCTCATGATGTTTGGTTTAACACAAAAAAAAAAAAAAGAAACCGAAAAATGAAATTTTAAATTTATATGTTGTATATACATATATACATACATATGTACATCTGTGAGTGTGCATTCTTATTCTATCCTCCTCCCCACTGTGCCTCCTCCATTTATATGGATTCTGTCTAGGTTTGGTCACATCATAACTTTTCTGTTTCACATAAATGAAAATCCACGAATACGAGAAACGTTCGATGTTCATAAATTGAAAAGAACAAAAAACTGTCGGATATTTCTGATGATGTGTTCTGAATATTGAATTCATATTTTCGAAATTCATCTCTGAAAGCCCTAAAACAAAAAATTATTATTGTCGGATGTGGCCAATGTGAGGGCGTGACCATCAAAAGTTGTAAAGTTTTTCTTTTGTCTGCGCCACAATTGCCATGGAAGCAAAAAAAAAAAAAAATAAGAAAAGGAAATGCCACAAAATTGCAATGATGATTAACGGATCGTTGGGATTTATATCCAAATGTGGTAAGCCATCAAATCCAGATTGAAGAGGAATATCATATTGTTAAAAATTTGGTAAGGGAAAACACAAAGAAAATTTAAGCAATCTACAGTAAATAAGTTCTTTAAAATTAAGTCTTAAGTATTGAAATATTTCGTACAGTTTCTTCATTAGTTAGTCAGTTCATTAATTTTAATATCATCTACAAAGTTTCTAGATTCCGAATATATACATTATTATTATCATTTTTTATAAAGATTTTACCAATTTTCTTCAGATTTTAATAAGGAGTTAATCCTTAATTGTATACAAACAATTTATTTGGTTTTAGAACACAAAATCTAACATCTTCTGTTGATAAATAATTAATTGATTCATCAGAAACATGGGAAAGAAATATGTAGATCCTTTGACCTAATTGTTTATTTAACTATTTATTTATTTAAATGGTTAGCGAGGACCAAAGGAAATTAGACTTTACATTTATATATCAAGAATATCATAGACCATTAGCTATGCAACAAATATTTATATTTATCTATATTTTGTAATGTTTATTTAAAAATACCTATACTTTGTATAGTTCTATAAATTCAATAATTAACAATCAAAAGCGATTTTATGACCAACTTCTGTTTTAATTAAAAAGAAAAACCATAAAGATTAAAAAAGAAAATATTATTTCTGCACAAATTGTGATATATCTATTAATATTGTGTACTTTAATCAATGTTTTATGACTAAATATATTGAAAGTATTACAAACTTGAAATGAAGTTTAATTAAAAGTTAATAATTCATGAGATCAGGTCAATTTCAGAAATACGTTTAATTTATTTAAAATTATCGTTTGTCGTTAATAGAACCAGAATTAGTGGGGACCCCTTGAACCAAACGAATCGCATTATTTTTAATGTGAATGCTTTCATAATAGAGTGCTTAGTGAACAATCGTTTCTTAATTTCCATTAATGAACGTTATTCGAGTGCATTGGCGAGTCAATTCAGCCATCGAATGGAAATGCAAATGCAAATGGAGTCGCCGCATTCGAATCGAAATTGAATCATTATTAAAATTCGTTTAGACAGTCGACGACAATATCAGATCTGGCCAATACCCCCTTAACTGATACCCCATACCCTCTTTTCCCTTTCCCATTCCAATCGAATGGCTAGTGCTCATTAACATGGATGGCAAGCATCAGGTCTCAGGGTCCGTTTAGGCCAATGGCAACATCTGTGTGTCTGTGTGTGTGTGTGTGTGGTGTATGTATGTGTATTTGCATTTGGCAAATTGTAAAAATGTAATTCGCATATCATGCGCGATAATCAGCGGCGTACATTATAAAACCATAAAAATCGCAAAGCGCTGCCATAAACGCAACTGTGGACACTGAAGGAAACGATGGAGCTTGAGTGGTTTCTTGCGGAATATGGTGCGATGGGATTTAGGGTGGGGATGGTGCCGGGAACGGGGAATTGAAATGGACAACCGCCAATTGTCGCATGCGGCGACAGCGTCAATAAATATCCGATTATATGGTAATTGTGACGGCGGTTATAAGTCGATTTCGACCGCCCTGTGGGCGATATTTGCATTTGTGCACAGCTGCAAATGGCAGAACGGAAATGTCATATTTATTTATTTTTTTGTCCCGCAATGGTATGCAACTTACAGAATTTGTTTAAAACTCCTCACCCCCTCCCATTTTTTGCTCTCTTTAAAATAAACCAAAACAAAATGGCGTCAAGGTACAATTACAAGCGGTGTTCCATTAGAAGTGGGGGTTTAATTTTCATGTCGATTAACCAAAGAAAATGTATATGGGGCGGACAACAAGCGAAAAGGATAAGCACCCAAACCCAATTCCAAACTCACAGCCATTCCCAGACACGGATCCGGGACAAGCATGCGCTGAATTTTGATATGGAACGAACGAAAAAGAGGGACAGACAGACAGACATCCTAGATTTTGAAATTTGAAGCTGACGCTGAGCTGACTGAAATGCGAGTACAAAATTCAAATAAAGTTTAACGAAGCCAATCCACCAGATCGAACGAGAAGGAGCCAAAAGAAAAAAAAAAGAAGAAAGGATGAAAATGGGAAAATGTTGGGGCAAATTTCTTCAGGAAGGGGGAGGCGAGTGGAAAATGAGGGCATTGCAGTAGTAGGCGGATGGCTATGAGCCATGAAAATTATCAAAGCGTGTTATTACAGGCAACGAAGCGAAACACTGAGGCAAACTCAAGTGGTTGGCAAGGCTTTGCCTTTGAAAAAAAATCATGAGAATAAAGATGAAGATGACGATGGAGCCAAAGGAGCAGCAGCAGCCAGCCAGCCAGCCACTTGTGGTTGGGTCTGGGCATAAAATATATGTGTGTGTTTGGGTGTGCGTGGGTGTTTTTTCTTTAGATTTCTTTTTTCTTTCCCGTCAGAGGCAGGCAAATAATCAAATGAAACGCATCAAATTCATGAAAAGGGATAAAAAAAAAACCAACAAAATGGCATTCGATTTTTAAAAAAAAAAACTTACTACCCTTTCTCTTCTATAACAAAAACAAGGCATGGCAGATTGAAATTGTTTATATATTCTATCAAGTGGATAATTTGTAAAACGTTTTTCGATGCTTTAAATTTTACTCAACAAGAGTAAAGAAAAATAATCTTTAGCTTTCATTAACGTAGAAACAAAGTATTTTATCATAGAATAAACGTTTCAATTGTTTTCTAAAAAAAAAAGAAAAATTCGAGTTACTCCCTCTCTCACTCAATTGAAAACCCTTTTCATGTTTTCTTTTGATGGAATGACATTGAAAATCCACGCCCATTTGAAATGGGAAAACGTAAACGAATCCTGGCAGGTTCTTTTCCACTTATAGTAGTAAGTGGGTGACCCAAGAGAATGCCATTATTTGGTAAAAAATCATTCACATCCTGTAAGTTGCTCACGTGCGTGCAACATCACCTACTCCAACCAGCCCGCCCTCTGTTTCAATTTATTGCTGAGCCATTGCTAAATAAATCCGACGGGCGGTTTTTTAGGGATTTTTTAAAATAAAATTTACGGATTAAGTTATTGTGCAAAGCATATATGTATACATACAGGAGGAGTCGAATGGAGTATAGTGAATCCATTGGAGGACAGTAACGGGTGGGACTGGGGATAAGAGCGTGACGGTAAGGTCGATTACGTTTTACAGCTGAAGCATAAAAGTTGATTGAAAATGCTTATTAGATGCAAGATTAGATGCGATATGCATCAACGACCGACCGTGGAAACTGAATCAACCGGTCCAACCAATCCTGCCCAGCTACCATTTTTGTTTCTCCTTTTTTTGCTTTCTTTTTTTTTTTTTTTTGTGCTTTGGAATCAAAGTCAAAACTCAAAGCATAAAAATCTGGTGAGGCTGCGACGTGAGCAAATTTCGTTTCTAGATTTTATGTTCGTATATGCCAAAAAGGGAAACCGTCGAAAAGCGAACTTAATTGAAATGTCGTAGCGAAAACTGTAAAGTTAAAAAAGAAAACACAAAAAGCAACGAACCAACAAAACGAAAAACTGAAGCGAAAAGGTGAGAAGGCAAAAATTAAGTTCACAAAAAAAAAACGAAATTTACAACCGGCAGGTAATCTCATTAAGCTTGGATAATATTCCCCACTCGGCATGTGCCCGGGCCCAAATTGAACTTATTTTTTCTTGGTTCTAGAACAGAACAAGCCGCGACTATGGCCAGACTTGAAACAAGTTGTTTTGATAGCAATGCTCATCAAAAATTTTAGGTACAAGAAAAAACTTTTTAAAAACCAAAAACAAAAAAAAAGAGAAAAAACAAAATTTAAATAAAATGCCACACACAGCGTCGAAGGCGAAAACGGCCCAAAAGGCCTGGAGTATCTTAGCCAACTAAATGGCTGGTCGAAGAAGACAAGAAAAATTTTATAATTGGAATAAAGAAGTGTGTATTCTCTTACTTAGGAATTTACTACGATTAATAATGCTTAAATAAGTAAATTTTAACTTCTCTTCAATAGTTTATTGATTACAAAATTAATTAACTTTTAAATAAAATAAATAACCAAAATTCTTTCAATGACTGTACTATCTCTTTCATAGGGTATCAACTAAAAAAAAGGTCAAAAGCCATTGGTTAGTCAATGCCATGTTTAGCCAACTCCATGAAAAATTCATGACTTATCAGCCATAGAAAGAAGAGCAAAAGGAACTACCAAAATTAAACATATCAGAAAATATAATAGAAACAACATCAACATCAGGCCATAACCGCAGAGAACATTGAAATTTTTCGTTTGACTCCTAAAAGATACTTTCAGTTAGTTGCGTTCAAGCAATGCAACAGGAGAGATGGTATAGGGAGAGGGAGAAAAGGCCGGAATCGGATATATTTATAGAGCCGCCCTCTTACTGCCCATCAGCAGTACATAAAAAAGTGAAGAATGTTTCTGACGGTTATTTTGGGGCCAAAAAGTTAAATGAGAAAACTTCCGGCCGTAACTAAAAGTGCGCGTTTATTAACCGTAAGTAATTTTTACCAACAGGCAAAAAAAAAGAGAGAACGCGGCTATCTTAGATATCTCTTGATAAACAAAATAACGTTAAGAAAAAGAAACAAAATTCTATTGTAATTTAAGCAAAACATTAAGCAAAAATATATAGAGGCGGCATGAAACTTTGGAACTAGGCCAATATCCATTGAATATATTTTGAAAAGAATATATTTTGTTTATGAATAATAAACAAAATCAAAAATTAATAAATATATATTTCTATTGAATCTTGAAAAGTAAAAACTATTAATAATTTTAATGTGTTTATAAATATTCAAAATAACTAATGTTTAACAGTTTTATTATTAATTAAAATAATAAACTAATTTAAAGCATTTATGCTTATTGTTATATATGAAAAGATTAAATTTTTAAACCGATTTTATGGTATACAATAATTCAAAATAGTATTTTCAACTTAGGCACTGTCTCCCATTAATCGTATATATAGTATATATTAATGTTATTTTAAGCATGGTGGAACAATCTGAATCCCTCTGAAGTGTGTGCATTTACTATCTCATCTTACCACACTTCTCTCTATTTTAAATCTTTTATTAATAGAAATAAAACAAGGAATGTCAAATTTATTTGAATTTCCAAATAGAGAAACAATGAAATATACATAAATGCTTTGTAATGAACAAGTTTTCTTTTACAGACTTTTTATGGCTATACAATAGCTAATATTTAATAATTGATGTTCTACATTCGAAACTCACTTTAATATACATTTACACTGACAAAAATTGGTTAATAAATAAGAAAAAATTATGTATCAAAAATATCTACATTTAGAAATAAAAATCATTCGTTTAAACATGTATAAATAAAGGAATTGCAACTTTATTTTTTAGCTTGATTTGGAATATTAATCTATGTAAAATATCAAAACATTTCAAATTAATTTCTTCGATTTTTAAAAATTTATTGAAAGAAATATTGATTTCGATTTTTCTATATTATTAAGCAGATTATTTTAGTCTTAAAAGTTATGAAAAATACGGAAAATTATAATTCAACTTGTCTTTCATAAAATAGTTATATATATTTAAAATTTGAAAAATTTGCCTATTTGAAATCTCTTTTCTGATATATAAAATAAAGTTGTTTTTTATGAAAAATTATTTTAAAATATCATTTCTATCTTTTAAACGTTTCTCTCATTCTATAAAATTAATTTAGATTAAAAATTTAGATTCTGAAAAATTATAAGTACTCAAATATTTTCATCCCTAAGATTGCATCTTTAACCGATATGCCATATAAATTCTGTAATTCAAGTATTTCAAATGAATTTTTTTTCGAGTGTAACTCCATAGCTACGAAATTCACCCCCTAAAAAAATATTATCAGAGTGTAAATGTGTGTGTGCGCTTGTGTGTGTGTGTGTTTGGTTGGTCTGGTATATGTAGAGCAGAATTTTCAGATGGTGATGGTGGTGGATTGACGTTCTCCTCGTTGTGTAAAAGGAAAAGGTCGTGCTGATACAAACATGTTGTTCCCCCGCCACCTTTCCCCGCCATTCGACACTCCTCTCTCTTTCCACGTAGTCACGTCCCTGGGCACATTGATGGCTGCCCATGCTTGAACATGGCCGGGGAACCGGGCGCAGAGTAAAATGCCATCGGTGTATCTGTATCTGATAGATACACAGCACAACGCATGAACAGTGCGGCCATAGCTCTTGGGCGTGGCTCTCGTGAGGCTGCATTATAGAACCAGAGGGAGCAAGTAAATGATAGAACAGAAAGGTGGAGCAGAAAGAGAGAGAGAGGAGGGAAAAGGGCAAATCATTTGGTATCAAACTAGTTTATGTAAGCAGCTAAGCATAGAGTTTTCTAATGGGAGGAAGGAGGAGAATGAAGGCGATTTAGGCGACGATTGATAGAGGATTTTAGAATATTGCCCATGGAACTTTTCTCTTGATGCCACAGCATTGATTTGAAGCGCCTTAGAGTCTAGAAATCTCTAGTATCTCTAGTCCCTATTCACTTTTCCCCAGTCAGGTTGAATGAACGCAAATTGTTGAATGATGTAGAACAGGCGGCTTGAGGCGCATTTACCTATTTTGCCTTAATGCCTGTCTCGTGTGTAATTTACGAGCTGCCTCGCCGTATGTTTTCTTTACTTGCCCTATGTGTTGTTGTTGTTGTTGACTTGTTGTAGGTTTGCGTTCAGATTTATGGGCGCATCATAAAACAATTAACAAGCCCAAACTCGTGCCACATAAATTTCTGCAGTTTCTACGTTCTCACGTGGCTTGTGGCTTGTGTTACAATTCACAACGTTTTATTACAAATATACCTTTAGGATAGCGGGGTAGGTGGGAGCAACTGGCAATCCTTGTCAACTGTTCTTTGGCAGTTTTTTTTTTTTTTCTTCTTTTTAATTAACCACACAAGATTTCTACTCATTTTCATATCGTAAACGTTTATCCAACTTAATAAGTCGTAAACAGGCGGCTGTGACAAAGTTTCCTACGTTTATTTTTTTTTTTTCCCTTTGGTCTTGGACCACATGCAGGATGTGGTATAAGGATTACACAGACTGCTAACTGCTGACTCTGCAGGTGAAAGTATCATCTACATATATACATGCATATGTATATACTTTTTTCTTTTGGTATAGAAGGAGAAAACGGTTGATATTAAAATCCTGGCCCGTGCCCCTTTTGCATATATGCAGACAGTTTACAAGACAAACACCAGCGGTGGCAATAAAAAAAAAAAGTAAAATACATTAAATGACGCACTGAAAACTGGCAACAACAATGGGAGTAATTCATTAGGAAGTTGCAAATTGTAAAATTATTTGAAAAATATAAAATCTAAAAAATTAACAATAATTTTCTATTACATTTATTGTTTTGTTAGGAGTTGCATTTTCTTAAGGATTTTCCTTTTTTTTTTTAGTACATTCCTTTCAGATAAACACCCATTGTACTTTTTGCCTGTAGAGTTAATTTCGTAATTCTCGAACTGCAAAATGGCTTAAAACTGAAGCTCCTCATTTAATATTCATGGGCCGCTCCTGTTGACTTGCAGGTGCTCTCCTCTTGGTCGTCGGTCGTTGGTCGATCTGCTCATGCAGCTTTTTGTTTTTCAGCACCTGACAATATTTTTTTAATGACTGCGATTAAGGTGGCGCGACCCTCGTTGTCTCTTACCCCTTTTTTTTCTCTCTCCTGTAGATGCCGCTCGATTTAATTAAGTCGTCGCCCCAAGCGCCTCCCAGTTGGCTCTGTGAAGTCTCTTAACTCGTAGAATTTTTGTTATATATACATATATATATATATATTTTTTTTTGCTGATTCTATTGTTTGCCTAATCTCTGTTTGCACAGCGACCCCTTTCAATCAGTGTGAGTATATTTTCCTCTGTCAGTGTGTGTGTGTGTGCATTGTCAGCAGCTTTCAATATGAACCTTGTATGGGGTTAGAGTTGGGGTTCATTCGCACTCACACACACACGCACACACATGTGACCCATAAAGATATATGTATGTTTGTATGTATGTATATACAAACACAACTTATGGAGACTCATTTTCATATATACTGGCAGCCATTCAGCGACAGAGACAGAGTCAGCGAGAAAGGGAGGGGAGCTAAAAGATACTGTCAACATGTTTATCAAGTCCCATTTCGGTATTAACAGCAAGTTTCAGTTTCATTTTTTTTCTCTTTTTCAGATAAACTTTTGAATTTCATTTCACAACTCTTGGACAGATGTTTCATAAATTTTGCAAGTTATGTAAATGGTTCATGTAGATACATAAATATATTTATTTAAAAGCTCTGCAAAAATCCTATCACAAGCCCTCCATTTGCCGACGGCCTAAAAGAGAGAGAAAGAAAAATGCAAGCCCAATCGGCATTTCGGTTTCTGCCATGATAATTGCTTGGTTCGGTTCTTGGTGCTTTTTCTTTTCTTTATTTTTTTTTTTTTTTTGGTTTTTGCTTGTTTGTTTTTTGTTTTTTTTTTTTTTTGCTTTGCGAGTTTAAAGCCATAAAATTATTTATGGGCCCATTAAATCATCATTATTGTCCCGGCGACCTTGAGCCATTAGGCTGCCAGTGCGCGCTCTTATTTTGAGGCACTCTCACTTTCTTTTTTCATTTCTTTTATTTGTCTTCGTATTTTTTGTTTCTTTCTTTCTTTTTTTATTTTTATTGTTGTCGCCTTTTAATGAAGCGTTTTCCTTTTAAGCCTTCTGCTGCTTTCTTGTTGTTTATTTTGCCGGGTATTTTCCCATCTCCCAACTTTTGTTTTTTTTTTCGCTTCTTCTATTATTGTTGTACATTCCTTCTTTGCCTTGTTGTTAATTGGGTCAGCAATTCTGTGATTTGACTCAGCAAAATGGTCAGCTAATTGCTTAGAAGGTTAGCGGCATGTTTATTACTTGGCCTTGAAAAATAGATCAAAGTTGGCCTTTATTCAAGTGGAAAATATTTTTACCCTATCTTTCCAAAAGAAATTTTCTATCTAAATGTCAGAGGTATTTACAATTAGTTTACCTTATTATTTAGGTTTAATTATATAAAATTAATTGGATGTGTTTGAATTTGCATAATTTTTCAGTTAAAGGACTTCGTTCTTAAATTTTTTATATAGATTTTTGTATATATTGAATCAATTTTAGACAAAATGATCCACAAGAATCATCAAATATACAAATTGATAACCAAATCATTGACAAAGATAAAAAATCTATATAAAACTTTTTAAATAAGTAAAAATATAGATATATAAAAATTTAATATTATTAGAAGAAGCAATTCTTCTTTTTGAAAACAGCTTTTATATATTTTTCATTTATGCATTCAAAGTTAATCGATTACACAAGTAATGAAAAACTCTTGAAATTATTGTTATTTTCTTTGAATAATATTTTAGTTATTACTTAGCTAAAACAATCAGTTTTTTTACAATCGGTATTTCATGAGAAATATTTTGTATCTAAGAAAAATACTTCGATTCGGAATTGTTTCATAATTAATTATTAAATTAAAAACTTTATGTCAAATATTTTATATTAATTTTTCTATTTCATATAAAGTAGAATTTTTGGTGGAATTTTTTTCAATACTCGTTTAAATTAAATAGAGCTAATTATGTACCTTCAAATGTCATTTGTAATTCCAATCTTGTTTGGAATTTATATATTAATATATACCGATAACAAAAATTGAATGGATATTTCTTGCTGATATAGTCATTCGTTCTAAGCAATTGCACTATGCTTAATTAATAATTGGAGCAGTTACGTTTCATTGATATGGATATGGAGATGGATTCATTTGTTTTTACTGCCCCTCGATTTGTGAGTTTTTGCTAGTTTTCTTTTTCTTCTTTCGGCCTGATAAAGCAATGGAAATGACGCGCTCGAGTAATTTTCCTTTTTGGCTGTATTCTTTGCCATTTGTCTTTGGTGTTTGTTTGTTTTTCTTTTTCTTCTTTTTTTTTCTTGGTGTTGTGTTTGTGTAAGTTTTCCATTTGGATAATGGAAAAAGGCCATTTCATGCCATTTACTTGGTTTTGGGTAAGCGGGCCGGGGGCAATTTCAGAGCGCACTATTGTAAGAGACGTCGCGGCCATAAGTGGGCGCGGCACGGCGCCATTCCCATTTGCCCATTTTTCTGGTTGCCCATCATCGTTGTCGGCTCCACTTGAGCAGCAGAAAACATCCCAATCCATTTCGTAGATAGTTCGTTTTTTTTCTTCTGCTTTGGTCTATTTGCAATTTTTTTTTTTTTTGCCATAGCTTTTTTTTACATTTACAAAATGAATTGAAATGAAATGGAATGAGGGCGTGCTACTTGCCCATGTCCTGGCACACCGCCCCCTTCTTCGAAGAAACAGAGCAATGGCCGCCTGATGAGCAAGTACGCTCGCAATAAAATCATATCCAACGGGCGCCAGTCAGCTCTCAAATATAATTTTTGCACAAAAAGTCATTCACAGTGTCTCTACCCTCCTCGGCCTCCTCATCCCCATTTATTCCACTTACTAGCCAGAGTGGTGAGGTGAGGCGGGGTGATGGTCTTTGGTTCGGGTTTGTTGTTTTGCACAGTTTTTATTGGTGTTATTAGGTTGAAAGCACTCTAATAACGGTTGCCCTCCGATCCCGTCAAATGTGGAGCACTTAATGCCCAATGGGTTTTAGGTCAGCAGTCACCAAGAATTCGAATCACAGCAGAGTCATCATCATCATCATCATCATCATCATGGTGTCTATTATTATCATCTGCAACAGCATCAGCAGGAGCAGAAGCAGGAGCCCATTAAATATGATTGGCATAGGAGGAGCCAACTTGGTCAATTGCAAATGGAGTTATCCAAGCGTTAAGTGCCTAGACCAGTTCCATTGATATTTGTTGACTCATTTCTGCTTGCATCCAATTTTGGCCTTTGATAATTCCAATAATTTGTATAAAAAACTCATTTGGCTGCCATTCAACTTGCCTCGAGATAAAATGTGTAAATCAACGCAAATTTATGGTCACAAACAAGTTTTTTTTTTATTCTCTTTGGGATCAACTTATGCCCAGAGTATATGCCATACCACTGTGGCACAAAAATGTCATTTACAATGCCAAAATGGCACCACCAATACCACTTGCACCGCCATCATACGGGTGGTGCATAAATTTTTACCAAATCAATGGATGACAAGACATTATTTAAGAAACTTATTTAAATTGTAGGATTAATAAAGTCGTGACTTTAACTAAATCTTGCTGCTCATAAAAAGGGTTAAATAAATATATTTATTTATCCAGCGGGGAATGAGTTGATTTATGAAAATTCCAACTGGCCTTAAACTACTTTAGCTATATTTTAGTTGGATCATCGGATGACATCCCTCTGAATGGATTATTTCCAACTTCTCCACACAAACAAAGCTATTTTTATCTTTTATTGTTCTGAATGAAAATGTCTTAAATTAAATCTATAGTCTAATATACACTTGAATGTAATTATTAATAATTTTTTCATATTAAACCTAAAGTTGAGTTCTAGACATCTGAAATCAAAGTCCAAGTAGCTAGTAATCTTTTTTTTAGTTATTATAAATTTAGTTAAAATACTCTAACTAATAATATTCTAATTAAATAATATATAGAGAAGAAATAAAAAAGATTATTTGCTTCTATTTTTTAACAGATTGAATGAACTTCACTATTAAAATAAAATAATATTGAATTTATTTTCCAATACAGAAACGGATAAATTGCATTTAGATTTCTTTAGTAATTCAAATTTCTTATTATTATTTTATATTCCATATTATATTTTACTCTATAAAAAGTTATTTTTTATGTGTATAAGAAAAAAAAACTAAATATCTACATTAAAAATATTTCTATATGTTTTATGTGTATTTAGTTTATTTAAAAACTGATAAATAGTACTAAAAATTATTTATTCTTATTTTTAGATAAATCTCAAAATTGTTATGTTTGCAAAAGTACATAAAACAGAAGCAACTTTATATCGCATAAATTTAATATCTCAATCAATCTAAATAAAAATATAAAAAATCAAGTACTTTTTTCAACATTTTCTAGCCAAAATTGTTTAAAATTCACCCATTGTACAAGCAATATTATCTGTATATTTTTATTCTTCTTTTTTTTTTTTGGTTTGCGTGTAACGTGTTCTTAATTTTATTAATGTCCCGAGTGTCTTCATTAAGAAAAAGCTGTTGTTTCAAACACACGCGAAAAGCGTAAAGTCACAACAACAACAAACAAAAATTTGGCACATCATTAACGAATGCTGAATAAATGAAATCTTTTGGAAAACAAAAGAAGCCGCATTCACACCCATTTTTTATGAGCAAAAAGGGGCGGTTATGGTTAGATCACAAATGCTAATGAATATGAAATGTAGATGATGTATACAATATAATTTCTATCTATAGTTAATTATATAATTTATGACTTCCCTTTCAAACATTATTGTGACATGACAATTATCCTCAATGACGAGGGTCCTTTCAGAAGTGGCAGCCACTATTTCGCTTTCGAGTGGCAACCGCCGGTGCACTTGAGCAATCAGTTATTCCAGCCATTTCCTATTTTCCTATTGCCAACCCAATCGAGTTTGATATGATTAAACATGAAACATGGCGCATTGAATTTTCCATTTTCCAATTCACATTCCACAAGCATAGCTACTTATCCAAGTGCTGCACTTGAAATCCATCGAACAATTTTCATTTGTAATCAATTCGGTTTTTGTTTGGTTTTTCTTTTTAAATTCTAGACCCGTTCCGAATCGTTCAAAAAGCTACTTGAGTTTTGTTTTTTTTTTTTCTTTTGTCTGACATCTCACTCAACGATTTACGTCTTTCATTTTGGCTATGAATTATAGTTTTTTTACATTTATGTGATGGTTGACAATTTGTTTAATTATAAAAACATTTCAAATGTTCCCACCCTCCCGGTCTGCCCCGCCTAAGAACTCGCGCGTGTTTCATTTTCATTATTTTTCTTTTGCTTAGCTTCTCCATTGGGTTTCATTTTTATTCGTATCATAAATCAATTTGGAAAACAAACAGCAGCCAATTTATATTTCGTAGAAATGACTTTCGGTTCGATAAATTATAATCAATGAATCGAATGAAATGGTGGCTAAATAGAGATATATATCTGATCAGCTATATTGCCAAGATCTAAACCAAATTCCACTGTGATTGGAATGCCATTTGGCAACTCCAATTAGCCTAAATCTGAGGAGATATTCACCTATGACTTCTTGCATTCATTTCATTCGTTGCAAACATGTTTCGGAATGTCAAGTATACGCATAGTTCAGTTTCAGTTCTGCTCGGAAGTCCAACCAGATCCAACACAAATACATTCAAATCAGATGAGCGACTCACCAATACAGGGGCAATATTTTATCTTTGATTGTATGTGTGCTCTTAAGAGAGATATTCTCTCCCTTGTGCCAAAGAGAAATTCACATGTTCTCATTCGAAAATTCAAATTCGAAATTCGAAATCTTATCCGCCACCTATCAATCGAAATATGAACCCCGCGCAGTCCCGGCCAACAGATGTCAGATTGCTCACTTACGCCATCTATCTCCAAATTTGCCAACTTTTTACCATGATTGCAAAGGATTTACAGTTTTCTTACAGGACAAATTTTAACGACCGTTAATCCATATAGATTCCTGATCAGTAATGGTAACTGACTAATCTTGTAAAAGTCGATAATAATATCTTATGGATGCTATTATATTGTCTTCGCTTGCCTTTATTAATGATTTCTTTAGTTGAAGAATTTATCTAAAACGATTTTTCTGATCCATGCATATTGTATATAGTCTATGCATTTAATATATTTGAATTACTCTTTTGATCGATTTAGATACAAATATTATTCGCTTTGCTTAAAGTTCTCCTATCCTTATTTATTTGATTTCGTATTTATATATTTCGTTATTTATATATGTTGGAAAACGTTATATACATATATTTTTTAAATACAATCTTTCAATCAGAATCGTCCTTCTACTGGCCACTGTAGAATAGAAATCTGACTTAATCTTTTGTCATGTATTATAATCTTAAAAATTTTACAAATAAAACTTTTGGTCTTTCAGAGCTTGGCTTGTTCAGTTTAATTTCAAATCAGCCTTAGGCCATGTTTTTTCTGTTGGTTTTTAAATTGCAGTATTTACATTTTTTTATACCCATTTAGAGAACTTTTGTAGAAACGGAACCCTCTTAATACAAATCTGAACTCAAATTAAAGAAATGAAATCTAGATTTACTCATTTTTGTCAAAATAAATATTTTACAGGAAATGAAATCGACCCGCAATCAACACTCTTTTTATATGAGAAGTTATCTTAAAGCTGCAGATCAAACAAATATAATTCGTATCCAATTTTAGAAGTAATCATTTTAGAATGTGCTGTAATATCTTTCCCAAAAAAGGTAGTGAATTAAAAATATATTATTTTTTTGAACTAGTCAAATTGTTGCGGAATATTCAAAATAAACAGTTGGCATTTTCTCAATTTATAGTTTTGGAAAATCAGAAACTCAGATAACTGAATTTAACGACAGATTTTAAAGAGCTAAGTATCATGATTTCCCATAATTTTTATCCTATAATTTTATTTCTAAAGCTAAGGCCAATTTTAGATAATCGAACTTAGTCAAAACTAACTTTTTTGAATTATAATAAAAATCTTTAAGCTTTTATCTCTGTTTTAACTGTTTTTCTAAGAATCGTTGAACTCAGATAAAAGACAATAATTGTATTAAATTATATAAATACAATTATTATTTTGAATTATAAGACAGATTTTTGATTGAATAATGTAAATAAAATTATTAAGAATAATTCCCAGGTCAAAATTTTGCATATCCAAGCTCCGTAAGAATCTAAATTGACACTAAATTGAAATATATTATGCGAGAAATATATGTAGAAGCAAATTTTTAGATTAAATCCTGAAAACTGTCTAAAAGTTCTGCATTTGTTTCTTTTAAGTTAAATTTAATGAAATAAATAAACGTAAATATTTGTCAAAAAGTCAAACAGGAATCTCTTCAACTAACTTGTCGACATTAAACCATTAAAATTGCGGTTATAGAAACTTGGATATCGGAATACAGAATAAAAACCAAACAGGGTTCCACTTAAGAGCACTTCCTTTCAAATATTTAATAGATTGCAGACATATCTCAATGCCTTCTTTTCCAACAAATGATGCAATATGCGGGTTGTCAAAAAACTATGCACTCAGAAATGTCATTTATCATTTAGATGCAGTTGCTCTTCTTTTTGTCCTATTTTAAAACATCTGGAAACGTGTGCAGCTAATTTCAACCACCAATTTTCTTTCATATATTTCATATATACATAAGGGTTTTATGAGGAATAACAAAACTCACCACATTGAACTGTGGTGGCGACGACGACGACCTTAGCTCCGCCCATTTTATAATGGCCTCTGTTGCCAAGGCGACGCATGCGCATGAAATGGAATGGACGAAGGAAAAGGAAGAAAACGAAGAAGAAGAAGAAGTTGATGAAAAAGGAGTAGGAGAGGTAGTCAAGGCGTGGAAATGAAGATACATATGTACACAAGCAAGGTTCTGGGAATAACTTGGAATGGGTATGCCATGGGATCGGCATTGGGCACACTTTTCCGTCGCTGATTTTCATTTTGATAATTTTATTCAAACGACATGCGCTCAATATGGAAATGACTCTTGGGGCCGACGGTCTACGCTCTACGCTGAGCAATTAAAATTCAAATGACTTTATGATATTCCTCAGTGCCCAAGCAGACGACAAGAACGGCGACATTTTGGTCTCCATCTCCAATCCCAATCCCAAACCCCAACTCCAAGTTGAAGGGGTCTCAACATTTTATTGTCTCGCTGCAAATGTTGCTGCTTGGCAGCTTCCCCTTTCCCTTTTATGATCCCCGCTAGTCTATGCCACATTTTTAGGTCCGATTCGTGCAACACTGCAACATGTGGCATTAATTATGCGGCGATAATGTCTTGCTTTTGTTGTCGTTGCCCAGAGTTTTTGGATTTTGTTTCGTTTTATGAAAGTGTCAGAATAAATTACATTATTTTTTAAGCCATCCCTTCATCCTGGCCTGTTCCAAGGAATTGATAAGACACCGACTAAAAAGAATATTTCCATAGGCCCTACACATACATACACACATACATACATATGTTGCATGGTTGCCCTTAGCTTTGAATTTTAATGAGTGTGGGCGGTCGTGATGGCATTATATTTCCGTCTATTTCCCTTTCTCCTTTTACTTCTTTTCCTTTTTATCTACACACACACACACACACACTTGTACATTGTGGTGAAGGGGATACATATTTATGTTCTTTCGAAACATATTCCCATTAATTTTTGTCGCCATTTGCTAGAATATTAGCAAGAGAGTTTTGGGAGGGTATGGGGGGTTGTCGAGAAAATGATACAAAGAATGATTCTCAGCACGCGATCTGCTGCTCATGGTGGGTGAAATTTATGTATAAATTGTCCCCCTTTAGCTCATTTCCACGGGGCAATTAATTTGTGACAGAACATCCATTCTGCACATCGTCAATTGGGTTTTTATGTATTCAATGCCTGTTCAATTGACCCATACGGAGAGAGGGAAATAGATGGGACGATATGTTCCATGTGTTCCAATGTTACATCATCACAAAAGACACTCTAGGTGGCCAGTTTTCTCTTTAACCCGTTCACCCACAATAAATCTCCGGCTGTGCATTCTCTAGATTGTATTGCATCGAAGTCATTGTTTTAACCCAAATATTTTGAGTTTTAGGCTGCTGTAAATACTTTGGGATATGGTCATAAATCACCTACTTTCACGCTTTCCCCCGTTACTCTAACCGTCATTAGAACCGTTGTCCTGTCTCTGCGGAGGTGGACGAGTTTTACGTCACTCGCCACACATTTGTTTTGCTTCCGTGAAGTCGGCATTTGCAAATGGTCATGTTTTCTAACTGTATCATAAATCTTTTAACCCTTTTTTCGTATTTTCTACCTGAATATTTACAAAAATTTTAGCATTCTTTGAAACAGATATTGTTCAAAATTCCAATTCTACACAATGAACAGACGAGCACAGGGCAAATGCAACATTTTTTGGTGAAATAAAACATGATTTAAATGTTTGAACGAAAGTGGCCAAACAGTTCTCAGAAAAACAAGTTTTTGTTTCTTAATGGAATGTTAATTTTTAACGGAAATCAATCAGCATTTTGTATGATTTTTATTTCTTAAGGAAATTATTAAAACTTGGTGAATATTATTAAAAAGTTTTGGGTTTAAATTCAAGGTTTAAATATTCTGAACTGAGACTATTTTGGTTCTTTCGACATTGATTTGGTGTAAACTATTCTTTTCTATCTACTATAAAACTACTTTTCTCCAGTTTCACTGCTTATTGTATTTCTCAGTATTCAGATCTCTAAATTTTTCTCTAAATTTCGCACATATCCTAAGAATATTTTCCTTCTGAACCAATTTGTGAACTTTACCGCAACTCAAATCAATTTTGCATCAAGAGAATCTATTTATTAACTTTATATAAAGAAAGAAGCATATATATATATATAATTATAATGATTATTTCTCGGCAAAATCAAGTTGCATGCCCTCTTATAAAAATACGAAGTTTAACTTTTGCATTTCTTTTTTGTATAGCTTAAAAAGATATAGTAAAATAAACAAAATTTACTTACCAATTGGAATTGCAATTTTCTCTATTGATGACTGACGAAGACATTGTTTATATGGATGAGAATGTTTCTTTGCTTCATCAAGAATCGGACATACTATATATTTATGTATGTTTGTATATATCCGGAATGTCAAAAACGTCGACCACAAATCACTTTAATTGAATTCACGCCCAGCGAACACGAGAGAGATCAACCAAGCGCGAGATGAACGACCGACGAAACCGACGAATGTCAAGGAAACTGCGACGGACATATGAATGGACAACCGTGGACAAGAGACTAAGAGACTGGGAACTGGGGACTTGTCGACCCAACTGTCTGATCCAAACCACAAAAAGCACAGAGAATAAAACATTCTTAAGAAACATTTGCTTGTTCTTTTTGTTTTTTTTTTCTTTTTGTTGTTGCCTCGAAAACGCACACGCAAAAATGTAATCCACATTCACAATTGGCCTCCCGAACGCGCTCGATGGGGGCCGCGGGCCTATATAGTCGGACTCGGCGTCGAAGTTCTTTGTGGTGATTATAATTAATTTTGGTCAGCACACGAGAAGTTAAACCGGCTTGATTTACAACCAGTTTCTCTTCATTCCGCAGTACAGTGCATTGGAGTGCCGTGCCGTGCCGTGCCTTGCCTTTGCGTTCCATTCTGTTCCCTTCCGTGAGCGTTTTTTTTTTGTTGTTCCCTTATTCTTATTTTCTTTTCTTTGCTCGATTTCAATTATACACAATTGGAACCACTTTTCATTTTCGTTTGAATGGCCGGCGCAGACAATGGGAACTGATGGCAGCCATGACGGGTGTAAATACTGAATGTGACATCCTGCATAGAAATGTTGAACAATTTGTAAAGACCGAGATTCGGTTTGGTTCCTAGTGAAGCTCTGGGATTTGGTTATATATTGTGGATGCTGAATGTTAAGCTGATATCAATCGTTTGTCAGCGAATGGAGCAGGACGTCTGGTTCTGGGCGACGCGGCGTCGACCTGATAGCAAAGTGTCCAAAAAATAATATTTGCTGTTCAGTTTGACACAAGACGGTGGCAATGGCTGTAGCTGTAGCTGTGGCTGTGGCTGTGGCAGAGCGGCAGAGCGGCAGAGGCAGCGCGGTCGGCGCACGAAGTGGCATTCGAGAGACAGAGAGACGAGAGACAAAAGCGAACAGCAAGCAGAATGAGAATATATATATATATATATATATGTATATGAAAAAAAGGCAACATCGACAGCCAGAATCAGATACAGACAGACCGAGTCTAGGGTGGCAGGAGCGGATGCGGGAGTTGGTATGACAGTGGAGCAAAGGTGTCGCTGGCGGTGGTTGAGTGCGTGCGTCTCTGAGATATTTTTTTTTTTTTGTTGAGAATGAGGATGAGAAGAAGAAGGTGGAGGTGGAGGTGGATGATGATGATGATGACAGCGGCGCGTCGCTTTTGCTTGCCAGTAAGAGGCGAGGCGAACATGACAGAAAAAGGTCGTAAACCCGTAGAAGCAGCGACGATACAACGAAGCAGAAGCAGCCATAGCAGCAGCAGCAGCAGAAGCAGCAAACGATGGCAACACTTACGAGAATGCCAAAAGGATCGGAGAACGGACAACAAGAACGAGGACGGCCACGAGATTGAGAATGAGAATGAAAATGAGCTGCGAGCACCAGCGACGACCAACGCCAAAAGATGAAAAGCCAGAGGAGCAGCAGCAAAAGGCAACGGCAACACGACGAGTCATAAAACGCGCGTGTATCGTCTGTCTCTTTTTATCACATTGGTCATGCATTATCTCTCTCTCTCTCTCCCTTTAATACTCTTCGCAGCAGCAATGGCAGCAAAACAACCACCATACAATACACGCACACACATTCACACACACACACACACACTTATACATGAACAGACGCAGACACATGTCCAATCATTTTATATACGCCATTTGCTGTCTGCCGTAGATACATTTGTATCTTTATGTGCGAAACAAGTCCATACCGCCTTACCGTCTTCCCCCCGCCCACCTCCTCCCATCTCCACTCACGCATATACACGCTCTCACAGTTGGTGGGTATTGTGTGTATACTCGACATTCAACATCAACATCCACTTTGAATTTGGCTTTGGATTCGGCTTTGCTCTTGCTATTGTTTTTGTTTTTGCTTTTGCTTTTGCTGCTGACGACATCGTCGACGAGTCAATTTTGAATTTCAGTTTCCCATCAAAGTGGTTGTTGTTGCTATTGTTTTTAGTGTAATCATTTGATTGTTATTCTTTTTACATTTCGCTTCGCTTTTGTCCCCTTGTGTCGCACCACCACCAAAAAGCAGGCGAATTTTTTTTTTCTTTTTCTCTTTTTTTCTGCCCACCACCACAAAAGACTTTTGCACAAACTTTGGGGTTCAGATGTCGGGGGCGGCATCCATTGGAAATGCTTTACATTTGATTACCAGATCGAATCTAATTGAATTAGTTACATTTTTTAAGCCATTCTCGGCTTAGATTTATCCAAAACCAAAAAAAGACTTTTTACATACGAAATAACGGAGCATTGTTAATGAATATTTAGAAATTTTTAACCAACAAAACTCACATAATGAATTTACATAAAAGCTGGACACCCACAGCCATCGATGACCGAACACACACTAGCCGAACAATGGCCAAAGTGATCGCCAAATGTATTTTTGAGGATTTTGAAACGAGCACAAATTCATCCTACACCTGGAAAAAGGTACTGAGGAGTGTTTAATAATACTTTATAGACAAGATATAATAATTAAGTTTCTTTCTCCGCCTCTCTGGCTCTTTTTCATAATGTAAAATATTTGTAAAGGAAAAAAAAAACAGGTGAATTAGTAGATAGAATATACATATTTAAGAATGTTTTTAAAATATTATTGTTTTTAAAAAACTGAACTGAAACTTCAAACCAAAAATATCATACAGAAAAGGATATAATGTAAAGTATATTTAAGCAGAAAAGATTTTTACAAAACCATTAAAAGAAATCAAATACAAAAGTATAGAAAAGATATTTGCAGTTCAAAACTTGAAGATGTTTTTAAGAATCGAAAATAGAAGGCCAAAATTTTTAATAATTTAAAATTCCCCAAAAACTGAGAAAATCAAATTGTTTAATTATTGGACATAAAGATATATAACTTTAATAAACATATAATAAAGTTCACGCTCCTAAAAATTCAGATACTTGCTGTACTACAGCCAGAAATATTATAAGAAAAATAAATCCATTTATCCAAGATGTTTTGTAATTTTTTATGTAATAAGTGATAAGTGACATTCGAAATCTGTTGAATATTCCACATTCGTATTAGCATTTCATTAACCATCGCAAAATTTATGGCTAAATAAACTTAATTATACCGTTTTCCATTTGATTATTTTTTACTTAAAGATATTTCATATTTGAAAATTCTATAGGCTTGACTGAAAAGATAAAATTTAAATAGCTGGAAAAAGTAAAACTATTGGAATCTGCTCTTGGAATGAAAAGAAAACATTTCTCACAAGATAAATTTATTTAGAAAATTATTTAATTATTATTTATTTATTACTTTAAGAAATCCTATTTCTTTGTATGGTTTACATGGCCAACTATAAATACAGTTTTGCATTTCAAAACGAACTAAGCTTCATTCATTAGAATTTCAAGAATAACTAACTATTTTAAGTTAAGAAGAACAATTTGAAATTTTCACATCACTAGAAATCATTGAAAACTTAAAATTTGGGTGGTGGGGTTGTAAACTAACATTGGACGCAATCAACCACCTAAAGGCATGGCCAAAGCCAATGTAAACCAACCCATCAGATGCCAACCGAAACCCAACCCAACCCCACTCAACCCAATCTCAATCTCAACCCAACCCAACCCAGCCCACTTCCGTTCGATGGGCGAAAGCGCCTCGTTGTATATAACATAAAAAACGCATTAAACTGAACCGAACCGAAGCACTTTACCTCGCAATTTCTGAACCTTCAAAGAGGGGAAATGCCAATGTTTACATAGCGGGGTGCATTTTATGGCATTTCTCTTTTCTCTCGCTCAGTTTCTCAGTCATTCTTATGTACTTAGCATCGAATGGCAATCTACTATATAATGTACTATATATGTATGTGTATATATCTATATATCCCACCACTATACATATATAAATATATATATAAGACTGTATCTGCATTTATCAGTCAAACTGAAAATCTGTTTTCAACCCCTTGCCTGACCGATTTGCATAAATTTTAAATAAATGTCAGATTGCCACCACTCAACCCAATTTTCAGCTAAAAGGAAAAGCCAATTAACTATGCAAATAATACATAAATAAGCCAATATGTTTCAGCTCTTTCTCTTTAGAATCTTTAAACGTTTACATCTATAATAATAAATTATAAAATCAATATTTGTTTATAGAATTTTTGATCAGGAATGATAACGAATGGACCTATTATGGATCCAACTATTTCTAGATTATTACTTCCTGTTAATTCTACATCCTATAATTATTAATATCACCGTATCAAATGACTTTAGAATAAAATTTGCTAAGATTTCATAAAGTTATTTGTATGACCGTAGAAGTTATAGCTAGTATGCAAATTAGAGATAATTTATAATTATCTTTAAATCATAGTTCAAATAAATAAATAAATATCGAAAGTTTCATAATACAATCTATATCTGCAGATCTATTTATATGGCTATATTTTGGTCAGACTTAAACAAGGTTACGATAACATACCAAAATAACAAATTATTAGAAAACTTACTTTAAATGTATCCAAAGTAATTTCTAAGTATAGTATGGCAGAAATAATTTGAATTTTTATATGTTTTTTATAAATATAAATAATAGCTAAGTTTTATCAGACAATAAAGATAATAAGAATTTAATCTTCTCGGAGCTGGTAAGTTCTCGGTAAAATGATTTCTTCATTACTTAAATTATATTTTAATCTGTTTGTTGCATTTCATAATCTATTATTAGAAATATTGTTTTATTTGCCTGTTAAATATTTCTGTACCCATAGAAAGGTCAATTCTGAGTTAGCCGCAAAACTTAAACACAATAAGCCAAACCTTAAACACATTTACCCAGCGGATTGACTATATATATTGTCTACTTAATCGATCCAAAAGCGATGCCGCCTTCCTGAAAGATTTTCCAACACAATACCAATGTAATACGAACACCCACTAGACAAATTTCTACTCTCTCATATTTTTTACTCTCTCTTATTCACACATAGACACACATTCTCTTTTACATACCTTTCTCTCTTTCTGTCTCTTTCTTACTCTCTCTTTTACCCCTGTCTCAAATTTTTAGATGTGTGAACAATAAGAAAAATATAAAATTTTTTAGGCGCGCTCAATTATCTCTTACCTTTAGTTAATAATATGATTATAAAAATCATTTAATCCATCTGAAATAAGTGTACTGAGACTAACAGATATTATCTATACCATATATTAATGATACCAGATCTGTGCATTATCCATCTTGGAGGTCTTCCACATCTGATAATACTGGGAGACATCAGTCCAACGCAAAACCCTACTCCATAAATTTTAATACTGATGTTGGTAATGGTACATAATGTGATATCCATTAAATTTAGTACTTATACTAAATCTGGTTTTCTAAATAAATATAATATGGCATCTAGTTACATTTAAGAATGAATTCAACAAGATATCTTTCATTTCTTTTACTTTTTCAAGTGAACAATAATTGTAATACCATTTAATTAAGTAATATATAATATATATTTATAATATACATATATATTTCTCATATTCAAAAAACCGATCAATATTTAAAATACTTATTTTAGAAAAGTCAATACCGAAGTATAAAAAAACTTCTTCTAATGGATTTTGCAGAGCTCTATAGAGGTTTCATGGTAAAACCGAAATCATCTTTGGAATAGACAGACTTAAATTCTATTTCAGGATCAGTCTGGATGAGTAAAACCAAACAATTGGAAGGCAAATATTTGTAGACCTGGTTAAAAAACTAAGGACGTAAAATTACATAATTTGTGAGCATTAGCAAAAAGATTCACCCAAAATAAAATAAACTTACCTCTTGATAAAAATTTCATTATGATAATGATTGATATATTCCAATTATCCTTCAATAATATTTCGATTGATTTTGTTTAAAAAGGAAAACTTCAATAGACACAGTTACATAATAATTTATTTAACCTTATGACATATTTGAAAACAAGACTAGTTAAATCTAGAATTTAATTATTTAAGCGCTCTAATTTATTACCAAAAGCGAAATAAAATTTGCCAGTATAACTTAGGGGGAAAAATTCAATAGAAATTATATTAAACATGAGAAGAATTATCATTTTTGATTATTGAACATCAAATATTTATAGTTAGATAATTGGATTGCTTGAAAATGGATTTGACTGGAGAGATTAAAAGATTTTAGTAGTAGTTGTTTGAATTTAGTTTTCAGTATTCATGGGCAAGTACTTATGTGCAGTTACTTACAATTATTTGTCTATTTGATTTGATTTATTTTATTTTAGTTTAGAGCGGATACATAGTTAAGTATGTATATATGTATGTATGTATGTGTGTGAGTGTGTGTGTCTATATATATGTCTGAGTGATTTGCTATGAATAAATTCGATTATTGAGAGGTCGCACACAAGCCAGCAGCCTCTGGCTATCTATGGTCGACAATAAGTACTTACCAAAATAAAAACAATTAATAACGAAACCAAAAAAGAAGAATTGAACAAAAAAATAAAAATAAAATTAAATATACAAATAGAATTAATTAGTTTAGACAAACTGTTTTGTTGAATTGTGTATAGATTTTTGCATAAATTTTTGCAACTTGTTGTATTTTATTCACAATAATTAACTTTTTAAAAAAGAGAATTGCTAATGCTAGATAAAAATTCACTAAACAAACTATAATCGAACATAACATAACCGAGTTTTACACTACAACTTATTAAAAAATGGGTGTTTTTTTTTTTGTTTCTGAAATCATAATAATACAAGAACATGAATATATAAAGCAGTGGGTGAAATTCTTTTCCATTTCATTTCAGATTGTATGTATAGGCATAATTATATATATATATATATACACATATATATATATATATAAATAATATAATAGAATAGAATATAATATAATGCACAGGGCAAAGCATTAACAAAAATCGACAAAACTAAACTTAGGCATAATATCAGGATTAAGCAGAGTCGATACACATGAAAATATATGTATGCATATGTATGTGTATGTTTATTATATAATTTATATAATATATATATATATATATATTGGTAGTATATATATATATATATACATATAGGTAGCATTTAAGGTATAGATATAGTAATTTAGTTTTTCTTCTTTTACTCTTTTTTGTTTTGTTGTTTGTTGTTGCTGCATTACAATTGCCAATTCTCAATTGTCTGCTCTTAGTACTTAGTAGTAGATTATTTAGTTAGTTAGATCGAAAGCGATATTAACTAATGGAGTAAACATCGAACACACACATCGAAATCTTATAAATTACTATTTACTAAAATCGAATTTCAACTCGAATTTTGAATTTGCCTTCAAGTTTTACAGTTTTGCTGCAACTGCAATTGTTATGTATGTATGTATATGGTATGGATATATATTGTATTTGAACAATATAAATATATATAAATTATATATTTACTCTTTAGACGGTTTCACTAAAAGGTGTTCTGCAACTTGCTACACATTTGTTATTTATTATTTATTTTCTTTTTTTTTTTTTTGTTCTTGTTGTTGTTGTTATTATTTCGCCTGTGGAGAATGGCTTTATGTCTTAGTTTATATACAGGAACTTAAGAGTTATCTAAGGACACGACACAAAGAATATTTCACGACGAAATCTATGCTAGTTAAGTGACTTTGACTCTGTCCATCTGCATTTTGTTTATGTATGGGTATTGAATTTTGAATGGGTATGTTTTTGTTTGTGTGTGTGTGTCTGTGTGTGTTTGTATTAAATTTTCTTTTAATTTTTGTTTTTAGTTTAGTTTTTTGTGTCTTGAAAATTGTTAAACAATTTATTTGTTTTTTTGCTGGGTCTACAATGTGCTCGTCGGTTGCAATTACCATTTAAAATCTACTACACGAACGTTTGTTATTCATAATTTGTATGTGTGTGTGTTTTATGAGTAATATATTCATATATTCATAATTTATAGTTTTCATTTTTTGTTTTCTTTTTTGAAATAATTAATGCGCGTAAGTTAATGAGAGCTTTTTTTTTGTTGTTGTTGTTGTTGAGTGAAATACATACATATATATTCATACATATTACAAATTGAAGTGCCTGCAATCGTCTGGATAACGATTTCGATTCCGTTACTCCACTCCTCCTCCTCCTCTCTCTCTCTCTCTCTCTCTCTGTTCTTCTCTATTTATATATTTAGATTTAACTACTGTACTAAGCATCCGTCTGTGGGTTTATCTCTCGAGTGGTAACTGATGGATATATGTATGTATATATATATATATTTTTAAGAACTGACTTATCAATTAAACGCATTTCATTATCCACTCTCCCTCTCTCTGTCTCTACCTCTTCATCTTCATTTATGATTTGCTCGATCTCAGCTTTGAATTCAGCGGCGTTAACGCATTTCTAGGCTGCTGCCTTCTCTTTATCCTTCTCCTCCTCCTCCTGCTCCTTTTTTATCCACCATCCCAATTCAATTCAATTATTGATTTGTACATTTGGATTTTTGTTTCTTTTTTTTTTTTTTTGGTGATCATGGAAAGTCCATAATCATTTCATTCTTGATTTGATTTGAATTGGGATTCGGATTGGCTAACTGCTAGTAGGTGGTGGTGAAGCCCATGGCGCCAGCGCTGCTGTTATCCAAAGGTCACTGGTGCATTTTGGTATGATGTCCCATGCTCAGACCCAAATTCAGATGATGATTGCTATGATGCTGCTGTGCGGCCTGGGCATGATTATGATTGCTGCTGGAGTTATTATTATTATTCTGCTGATTGGCCTGCCGCTGTGAATTCTTCTTATTTTTCATGCGACGATTCTGGAACCAGATTTTCACCTAAAATCAAATTAAAAATTCAAAATAAATTAAATTGCAATTCTTTTAAAGATTCTGTTTTATTGATTTCACTTACCTGACGTTCAGTTAATTGCAAATTTCTGGCCAATTCCCAACGTTTCTGTTTGGATACATATGCATTGAAAAGGAATTCCTTCTCCAGCTCAAGGGTTTGGAATTTGGAATAGGGCTTGCGCTTTTTCCTCACCGATACCTGACCAGTCCATTCATGCAGTGCATTGGTCGGCGTACATGGACCCACAGCTCCAACTGACAATCCTCCAGAGGCTCCTTTAAACAATAAATAAAAAAATTTAATAAAATATATATATCTCTGTGAGTAAACATAAATGTAGAAAAGTGTGCGAGTTGTCAGTCCCCAAAATATTTTGCAATCGCAGCTCATAAAGTTTATAGAGTAATTAACGAAATTGTTAAGCCATAATATAAAAATATATAAAAAAAAAAATGATTCATATTTAAAATTTATGGTCTTTTAATTGATACGGCACGGTGAACTGAACTCGCTTAATGGCAATTTAACAATTCCACGATTCATTCGGAAGTGGTTAAATGAATACATTCGTTTCGGCCCATTGAACGAGACCCCCCACTACCTTTCTAGTTAAATATTTAAATACAATTTTGATTATCACTTAATTATTTATAGATTAAAAGCTAAAGGTGTAAATTAAGAAATTTACATTGATTATAAAGCAAAAATTAATTCAGATACAGAAAATATCTTTAACTATGATTAGTTGATAATAAAGGGCTTGGGGGAAAATGATAAATTTATATTTAGTAATATTTTCTAAAAGTTTTTTCCTTCTAGTTAATTGTTTTATTAATATTGTTAGAACTTTTCAATATAAGAGAATGTTGCATCTATTTCGGTTTATGCTTAAAAGAAATTCAAAATAATCTAAAATGGAAAATTCTAGAGATCAATATAGAGACTATAACACAGAGATATATACTACATCTATATGCTCTCTCTCCCTCTCTCTTAACTTATTTGGAATTTATAATTTTGTGATCAGACAGCTGTCACACCCGCGCAGAAGGCGCAACCTTCAATAAATAAGGGGTTAAATAATTTATGAGGTATTTTGCAATATGCTAATTAAATGGCAAACTGGCAATGTGGAAATTTGTTTACTTTTTTTTGTTTTTTTCGTTTTCTTTTTTGCCAAGTGTCAACAACTGGGCGAAACAAATGCAAAATCAAACAAATAAGTTGACATTTAGTTATGGTAACATACCTGTGCTGGAATAGGCCTCGCCCGGGTATCCACGAAGTCCGCCCGGAGATGAATAGGTGGGCGTTTCATAACTGGACTGCGAAGTTCCCTCTACCGATTGTCGCGCTGCTGCCACTGCACTTACAGCTGCATTGCGGTCATCGGTGGCACTCATGTAGGCCGTTGGTGTGGCATGGTTTGGTTGTTCGCGATAGTTGGCCCAATACTACAACGAAAAAGTGAGAAAGAGAGAGAGAGAAACAGAGAGAGAGTGTGTGTGTGCGATAAGTTAAAGTTGACATTGAGTTATTTATTGCAATGACTTGCTGTTCGACTTTGTTAACTTACCGAAAACTGGCTAGTATCTGGATAGTATGGAAACATGGGTTTTCGATCTCTCTGCTCCAAATAGTATTGAGAGGCGTGGTACTGATTGAAGCTCTCTTCGTTGTAAGGCCACGGCGCCGCATGACGTTTAACAGCCGATGCATCCGTTTCAAAGCCGGGACCAGGCCTGATCGCGGGTATATGTAGTGGCGCTAACTGGATGGACATATTTATGTCTGCAAAGAGAACCAAAAAAAAACAAAACAAAATAAAACATTTTACACATATTCTCAAGTCATTGATGGATGGGCATAGTAAAAAAAAGAAGTATAAACCACTTTAACAATACGTAAGTGGAGTTTTTAGCTATATTAGGTAGAATAAATTAAAAGTTTTAGGCATTCTGTGTTTATATAAATCCTCTGAATTAATATTTCTTAATATTTGGTCAACATTAAAGAAAAGGTTCTCAGAGGTTGTGCATTCTCTAAGTAAATAATTAATTCTTTTCGATTGTCAACCACCAAAATAATAAATGTAAAAGTAAAATCAAAAAAATTTCTTAAGCCAAAAACATAAGAACCAGGGAAACATTTTTTAAGATAAAAGGCATCTGAAGTTTTGGGCAATAATTTTTCAACGTTTTCAAAAAACATAAAATAGCAAAAATTATTTCTAATGTTCATACTATTTTTTAATTTTCCTATTATTTTATTTTCCTTTTATTAGTTTATACAATTTATCTTACTTAAAATTTCCCATATTTTGAAAAAGTTCTTTTTAAATATGTCCGCAACCAGCTGGAATTATTTTTCTATATATTAAGAAACTAAAATTTTTTTGCCAATACCTAAAACGATCATTCGAATTCCTATTTCTTATTATAATTTCAGAATCAGTTATGTGAAAATGCAATATATTATGAAGAGTTTTCCTAACCCAAATTCTATATAGATTTTTTTCCTATTGTCAAATATTCTGAGAATAAGAATCTTTCTCTTTATAAGTTTTCCGACTGCTCACCTTCCTTCTGAGAGCTAACACTGGAGGGAGAGACACTCGCCGTTGTCGGCGCCACAATTTGGGTTTGACCAGTTGCAACCGCTGGATTTTGTTGCTGTTGCTGCTGTTGTTGTTGTTGTTGTTGTTGGAGAGCTGAAGAGGCGCCACTTGGGACTGTATTTGGAGTCTGCTGCTGCTGTTGTTGTTGCTGCGTTTGCTGTTGCAGTTGTTGATGGTGCGGAGATGTGAGATGTTGCTGTTGTGTTGAGGGTCCATTTGGAGTCTGTGCTGGGCTGAGGGCACCACCAACAGGCGTTGCAGGCAATTGTTGTTGCTGTTGTTGCTGCTGCTGCTGCTGCTGTTGTTGTTGTTGATGTTGCTGGGGAGTGGGCAAAAGCTGGAGGGGCGCCTGTTGTTGCACGGCGACAATTGGCACAGGTGGAGGCTCCTCATACATGACCGCATGCGTGGGCGTGGAATGTGTGGTGGGTGTTGTCTGCTGTTGCTGCTGTTGTTGTTGTTGTTGTTGCTGCAACACTGAGGTTGGCGTGGATAAGGGAACCGTGGCGGAGGATATAACAGCATGCTGTTGCAAGTGGGGATGCGCGCTGTGATGATGGCTGGCGGTATGGAGAGGCAGGTGGTGGTGGTGGTGCGGATGGTGATGCAGTTGCTGCAAATGTTGGGTGGACTGTTGCAGTTGATCCTGCTGCTGTTGTTGTTGCTGCTGCTGCTGTTGTTGTTGCTGCTGCTGCTGCTGCTGTTGTTGCTGCTGCTGTTGCTGCTGCTGATGGTGTAGCTGCATGGCGGGTGTCGTGGGATGCGGATGGGGGTGTGGATGTGGGTGTGTATGATGCCCCCACCAAGCCCCGGCAGCGGCGTGCGACCCGACTGCCGAGACATCGTGGGGGTCGTAGAGAGCGCACGCCAGCGGGATGGTTGGGGTTTGGGGAAGGGGTGGAATATTTACGGTTATTTTTAACGCGTTTCAATCAAACGTGGATTAGAAAAAAGAACAGCGACACCACACTAGCCAGCGGATGGTTAGGCCGCTCGATCGACCCACCGCCCGCAATACAAATTGTTCCCTCTCTTTGTTTTTCCCTCTCTCTCTCTCTCTCTTTCTCTCGGTTTTCCTGCTTTCCCTCTTTCACTTTTTGTTTCTCTCTTTCTATTTTTCTTGATTTCCTTTTTTGTTAATTGTTCACTTGGCAAAATTATTGAATTTATATTTTGCAATTAAATCGAATTTTTGCTGTTGTTGTTATTGTTAGATTTGAGTACTGTATCAGGTTAGTTACGTACCGCACACGCACTCATTCACTCACACACATAAGTCACACGCACACACACACACACAGACACACATGTACACGCGCTGAGGCAGGGTGAGAGCGTCAGTAAAGAGCGTTGTTTTTCTTTTCTTTTTTTTTTTGTGTGTGTGTGTTGGTGGAGCGGGCAAAAAGAGAGTCAGAAATTGTGTGATAAAATTTAAGCAGGGAGGCGGGCGGCCAGTTGATTCGATCAAAAGCCAGTTGTAATTCACAGGGTGTTCACGGTATCGCAAATATTTGAAATTCAAATTGGATTTTCTTACATTGACCGTACAAGTTTCTCAATATTCTTTGGATTGTTGCTTGTTGATTGAATTTTTCTTTTATTTTTTCACTGCAATTTCCAATTGCAATCACTTTTCACCTTTCGCTTCAATTAGTAAATTTTTGTAATAATTATTATTGTTGGCATACCAATTGTTGTTGTTGTTATTACTATATAGTTTAATGCCGGCACAAATCGCACGACTAATTTTTTTTTTTTTCTTTTTTTTGTTGTTTCTTCAATGCGTGTGAGCGAATAAGTTGATGTTGTTGTGGTTGTTGTTGTTGCTGCTGTCGATGTTGTTGCTGTTGCTGTTGTGGTTTGGCTTTTGCTTTTTTTTATGTTGCTGGTCATAAAATTTGATTTTACGACCAAAACAAACAATTAAACTCGATGTTTGCAACAGTTAACAAAAATGTTATTATTTCTGTCTGTTTGCTTCATTTGCACATATTTTGAATTTCGTAAAATTTCTTTTCGTTTTCTTTCATTTTCTAAATTCTGAAATCAAATTTTGATTTTTTCTTTTTCTTATATATTGGTTTTTTTTTTTTTGTTTTTTTGTATTTATATTGAACTTATTTTCGAACCGCACAAGCACAGCACTTCAAGTCGATTGGATAATTCAAGTCAAAAGTTCTCTTTTTTGAACATTCTTGACGATGTTGCAGTTGGTGTTGGGTGATTGCTGCTGCTGCTGCTGGTGCTGGTGATGTGATGTGATGTTGTTCGTGGCAATTGAGTTAAGTTAAGTTAAGTTGCTTATCTTATGGGACGCCCGCGCGCCTTCCAACCGTACAGAGCGAAGCACAAATCTACACTGACGACGACGATAGCGACGACGTCAACGGCAGCAAACACGGCGGCGACAACCAAGTCGTTGTCGATGCCAAAAGCAAAGGCAGCACAAGCAGCAGCAGCAGCACGCAAACAACGGTGGAGTCTCATAGCTCTGGGTCTCGGTTCTCTCACTCTCACATAAGAGTCACACACAGCCAGAGTCAGAGTCAGTCCAGTCAAAGTCAAAATTTTGAACAAAAGGCACTCCATATGGCGGCGCCTCTGCCTAGCTGCGTGTCCGTGTGCCCAAAAGAGAGCCTGAGTGTGCGCAGTTGTTGTTGTTGTGCAGGCCTGCTGTTGCTGTTGCCTTTGGTGTCTTCTTATTGCTGCTGTTGCTGCTGCTGCTGCCACTGCTGCTTGTTGTTGGTGGTGGTTTTTCACTGTTCGTTGCCTCTCTTTTGTGGCGCGTTATGCACACGTACAGTGTATAGTGTCTGTGTGTAAATCGTATCTGTGTGGCTCCCATATATTTGTTTGTATGGGTAATTGTAAGAGAGCGTGGGAGCTTAACTTACTGTAGTTATTCATATTTCGAAGATGATTTTTTAAGAAAAAATTCTCTCAATATAAATATGTATATATTTATTTTTATATTATACATTAAGAACATATCAAAGGATAAATATTTTTTAAATTCTTTATAAATGTTGAACTCAGCAGGTGCCTTATGGAGCAGGGGTTCGAAGGGGTACACACACACAGACATGGAAACACGCACGCTTCACACTTACAGTGTACGTGTGCCCGGGCCATCGCTCTTTAACTTATTCTCGCTCTTGCGTACAGTCGTCGTTCGAGTTCGAGTCTCAGGAGCAGCAGCAACAAAGTTAAATTTTTTTTTATATTTTTCTTACTCTCTCCCTCTCTTTCTCTTTCTTTATTGAGGTTGTGGGTGTTTTTTTTTTTTTTTTTGGAGGGGGTAGGTGATTTGAATACTTCACCCAAGCGCCATCTATGGCCGTGATTTTCGTCTGATGTAGAAAGAACAGCAAATGGGTGGATGGGGGGTGGCGACATTGTAGTTGGCGCGCAATGTAATGTTTTTATCGATTGAGACTAGGGGCCGCCCCATGACCAAAGAATAGAAACAAAAAAAAAAAGGAAGGAAAAGTGCCGCCCGGGGGCAACTTCTAGTCACATTTTATGTTATACACGCGCAGGGAGGAAATATAAACGAATTGAATTGGCTCCTTTCTCTATGTACTAATTAATGGAAATTAGCTAAACAAATACATAAATTGCAAATACATACATACATCTACGTACATACTAATATATATACACATATATTTTAATAAGTATGTACAATCAGTAAATTATGACAGCAGACAAATTGAGACAACAATTGTTTAACCCTCAGTATAAGTAGAAATTGCTGCTGCGGGTCCCTTTACCAAATTGCTAAATTTAACGCTGCAATGGACAATTATGGGAATTTTATGGCAATTGCCAAAGAAAGGGAAAACAAAATGAAAAAGTAAAGAAAATGGTTGCAAGACGAGGGCACAATAATGTTGACAAATCATGAAAAGGTTGCCGAACCGGTATAAGGGTTAAAAACAATTAAAAGGATTTTCACACAGAAAAAAATCCAAAAAAAAAACTAAATCATTGAATCAATAGTTTATCCGTTACTTTTTAATTACAAACCGGATATTATAGATATTTTGTATATAGTATATGTACTCTAGTTGGTGTTAGTTAATTAATAATAAATCTTACCTGGAGGATGGGAACTGATGCTGGAGGGAGATATACTCGCCGCTGTCGGCGCAACAAGATGAGATTGGCTGGACGCCACTGCTAAAATTTATTTCAATTGCTTTTCCTGTGGTTGCAGCAGTTGCTGGTTAATATAAATTTTCCCCCCCCAAGATGTAGCAAGTTTGTTTTTTTTTGTATCAGATCGATCATACAATCTGCAATGAAAAATTTTAAAGAAACTTTTTTTAATTCGAAATAATGAAATAATGCTCTTGTTGCAGGCGCCACTTAATAGCCATTTCATTCTGATGATGATGATGTGCTTGTTGCCGGCTGCTTGGCGGCGGATGTGTTGTCATCTTGCAACTTTATTGCCGGCGCAAACGTCTTGTTTGCATTTGACACCGCGCAGGTAATAATGCAGTCCGAGAACCCATACCAGGACCAACCAACCAACCAACCAGCAAATAGGGAACAAAGATGAGATGAGATGACAGAGAGAGAGAGACAGCGAGCGAGAGTGAGAGGGCAGGGAAGGGTGTCGGGCGCACTTTCCGGCATTACTCCGACAGTGCGGAAGTCAGCGCCGTTTGAAGGCAAGGCTGGTCCGGGTTGGGCAAGTCGAGCAGACAAACAGACAGCCATCAAACACGTCGTAAAAATTTGTTTCCTCGTTTTGCATTTGCATTGTGCAATGTGTTGTTGTTGCCTCTTGGCTGACACTTCCATTTCCCGTTGCCGTTGCCGGTGTCAGGGTCAAAGTCAAAGTCAATTCTATTTGTACTTTCATGCCCAACTGCATTCCATGCATGAGCCTTATTCCACCAAGAGAATGCCTTTGATCGCCTTACACATATTTCCCCTTCTGAAGCGTTCCCAGATCTCACATAAAAATCATTCAACTTGAACAACATGCACTCTCTAGTTATAAAGGGACACTTTCTTAGCATCAATATAAATTGAGTATATATAAGTATATATAAATTATTTGTTTAATCTAATATTTCAATGGATCTCTCAATTATCTTTCAAGAAAATTGAACTTCTTTATTAAACTAAAACAAAATGGTTAAGGGAAAAGTCTGTTTTACAGTATTAGATTATGATCGTGGGAAGTTCTTTATGCCTCATTTCAGTGGGTGTCAGACAATTGTTTAATAATTTGTAGTTTGTCACACCAACAATAAAGCCTTTCTTTCTTTTTTCTACTACTATTTTTTGTTTTTGCCTTCTTTTTCTCTTTTTTTTCGGGGGCTATAAAAAGAATTTCTACCATTTTTAACGACTGTCGAAAATTTGAATAAGTTAATTAAGAAAATTAATATTCAAATAGGTTTATGGACGAAATGGCGGCTTATGGCTTCATTATGTGAACGGTAGATGAACTAAAATTTAAATTTAAACAAGACAATAAACCTACCACAAAATATATATAAGATATATACATATATGTATATACATACTACTTCACAATCAGACAAAAAAAATTCACAAGCAATATGTCTTTTGCCTGAAGTGGAATAAGCTAAAATTCTCCACGAGCAACAGTAAAAGCCAAAATGAAGATCCAAAACGATGATGGTGAAAAAGAAGAAGAAGATTCAGTGAACAAAAAAAATATGGTGAGAAAGAGTAACAGAAAGAGAGGTGAGATACATGGAGAGAGAGAGAGAGAGGGAGTGAGAGAGAAAAGTTCATTGGCTCTGACCACTGGAGGCCATCGTAAAAAATTCGGGTTTTTGGTTGTTGTTTTTTTTTTTCGAGTTTTCAAGTTTTTTTCTTTTTGGTTCCCTGCAAACTGATGCTGTTGTTGTTGCTTTTGCTCGTGATGCCGATGCCAACGAATTAAATAAAATAAAATAAAACTCATGTTATCCAATTAGACACAGGCCAGCTCATTGCCGCACCCCTTTGGACCCTTTACGGAGGGTCCCGATCTTTTAATGATCTTTCTCCCAGCAGCTAATTATGTTACTTCTCGACTATGTGAACCATTAATTGTCTAGAATTTCTTTATTCTGAGAAGGCCTAAAACCAAAAAAAAAAAAATAAACCTTTTCAATGTAATGCAAGCGACTCATAGATGCTAGCAACAGATTCCTATGAAACAGGAAAAGCTAGCTTCATATTGGAGCTTCATGGATGCCCAGATACACATCAGTTTTTTTTTTCTTGATTTTCCTCTGAAGGGGGTATGGGGTAAATAAGTGGCCTTTTTGGGTCGAGTACCAGTATCTTTGCGTATTTTTTTTTTTTATTTTTTGGGCCAGCAAACAAGTTTCTTTCAACATTTTTCTTCTCATTTATTTTTTAATTTTTTGTATTCCTGTTTTTATTAAATGAAAAAAAAACGAGTTCTTCCTGCTTAAACATTTTGGTTATTCTTACGAAAAAAAAAAACCAAGCAAAACGAAAAAGATATTGGGCAATGTGTCTATCCAATACAAGAAAGAAAGAAAGAAAAAAAAAAAATTATATACTCATCCCAGGCCATATTTAGAACAAAGACGGAACAGAAAGTAGCCGAGAGGGTGAATAGGGAAAGAGAGAGGGGAAAATGAAATATTGCGCTGACAGCTACCAAGCGAGACAGTTTTTCTGAAAAGATGTCAGATGCAGCAAAATTCATTTCCTCTTCAACCATTGGCAACCATAAGATACATGCCTGCTGCATGTGTTTCCTTACCACCAGCTAACACTCTGATATATATATATATATATAAATATATACAGATAATTCGACTTGAGATTCTTCGACATGGCCACCGCCCCTTTTTGAGTTAACATTCCAACAATCTTTCATCATTTTTCTACTTTTTGTTTATTATCCGGCTTTTGTTTATCCCAAATCTCTTGTATTGCCATTTTTGTTAGAGTTTTTCATGTCACTTTTGTTATTATTGTTGAAGTAATTTATGATGAAGGAAATCTTGTTTTCAACTCATAAAATAAGAATATGGTTCATAATTGTCTTTATTGATTGTGTAAACAGTTTATATATGAAAACGATTCGAATGATTTAACCTAATGTAGCCTTTTTTTTTTTTGTTGAAATCTTATTATGAAAATAAAATAATGTTTTTTCCCCATCTTTAACTAGTTTGCAAAGCTTTAACTAGTTAAGAATTAAAAGTTAATGAAGCGTGTAAAAGCTTGAGACATCAACTGATTAAGATATGTAAATTGTTAAATATGAAAGCTCTATTTCTTACCATAAAAATATTTACGTAACAAACTAATCAATAAAATCCAAGTACGTCTATCATAATTACCTATAATTAACTTTAGCAATTTGATTATTATTAGCATCCCCTAAGTGCCTAACTGTGGATTAAATACTTTTATGTGCAACTAATAAGTAGATATAAAGAGACTTTGTTCTATGCATAACTAACTTTATGGCCATATTATGTATACAAAATAATATGTTAAAAAAGAAAAACAGAAAAACAATAATCACAATATGATCTCATTGACCCTGTATGCAAATAGGTAGCATTCTTTTCTCGGGTTGCTAAATATTCTAAAATAATAAAACATTTTTTTTTGTTTTTTAAATTTTTAAAATGTGTGAAAAGTTTTATTTATTTACTTTGAATATTTCTCCTTTAAAAGATTGGTAGTAAAAGAAGCATTGATTTAATTGCAATTAGACTGGGATAAATAGCCAATTCTTATGGCCATATCATATAAGTTTAAGCACCTGTGAAAGTGGCGTATCTATCAACGTATTGTTGTTATTAGTGTTGTTGTTAGTGTTACTGCTCTTGTTTGCTTTTGTACTTAAGTCATATTTTAGTACAATAAATCTAACTAGTTAACTGGCTTTTATTGCGAGCAAAGCGTTTTACGACAAACAAACAAACAGGCAGAAAGACAAACGGAAAGACAGCCTGTCCAGGCAATCGTAACTCTTTAAGCCAAGCATATATATATATATACATATATATATATGTATATCTGTATGTAGATTGCATTATATATATTGTAATAAAAATAAAAATAAACACCCCTAAAATTAAGGCAACACTTTAGGCCATTTTATGGGGAGACGGAGTCGGAGTTGAAGTTGAATCTGAAGTGGCACGAAATGGAATGGCAATGTAATGTCGACTTTAGCTCTACTGGGATGAGCTGAACATAGCTAAGTGGCATGCAGGTCTTTTGGAATTGTTTTATGATTGAAATTAACCTGTCGGAAAGGCAAAATAAAGTAGCAAAACACCGTGTCAAGCCATTTGACTTTTACTCGACTTGTTTTTATAGTCAAGTGTAAATAAAGACATTCTGTTTAGAGTACTAACTTTCACTTTTGCTATAAAAGAAAAAAAAAAATAGAAGCAAATGCCCTCCCCCCACTTAAACGTGATATATGATCACATACTCCTTTCTAGAAGTATCAGATGATCAGTTGATATGTTTAACTTTTGTTGTATTTCTATTAAAAATTCAGTTTACCAAAGCTGGTCAAGAGCCAGACCCATAAACTTGACTTGTCATTTTTTATGACATGTCTTTTATTTTTTTCTTTTTTTTTTTGTATTTTTTTCCTTTCTATTGGCACAGAAAACCGCTAACACTTCAGGGTTGTGTCTCAAGGTTCTCACGCGTCTCCTTGGGCCATTATGAAGTTTTGCGGTTTTGTATTACCAAAAAAAAAAAAAACAACAAAAAAACAAGAGAAGAAAACACCAAGAAAATTGATTAAACAATTGTAAAATAAAACATTTAATTTAAAATCTTTTCAATATTAACACATTTCTTTAAATATTTATGTTATTGAATCGTTTATTTAACTATATAAATATAGGTAAATCTTCGATTTTAGATTTCTTTCTGTGTGTGCTGTGTGTTTTGGTTTATGACCAGTGGGCCAATGTGTTAATTGCTCTGCTTCGGTCCAATAAGGTGTTAATATCATGTTTATGGGCATTAAATTGGCCACCGGTTAAAATTCCAAACAACAACATCAACAACAACAAACACACTGAAAGAGCTCGACAACTTAAGAGTTATGATGTCGTTAGACAGCGGCTATTTCATGGCATTTCATCTCCCCAAAAAAAAAAAAGAAAAAAAAACCATTCGCATACCCCTCGCATCCCCCTCCCTTGGCAACATATAAGATTTTGTACTCGTATTTATATATGTAATAAAAGACAAGAGTAAAAGATATAGATAGATATAAAAGAGCATGGAATGAGAGTTTTATATTTCATGGCTAATTAATTGACTTGCCTTATATATTGCGTTAGATGGATATCTGTTTCAGCTTTATATAGTTGTTTCTAATTAATAAATCATTTTTATTTTATTAAACAATTGAAATTAAGATTAATTTCCAAATTTCATTGTATTGAAAACTTTAATTTTAAAGTTCATTTGAAAGTCTTTTCTGATTATATAATCAATCCGTCGGCTTAGTCTGTGGCTTAACTCCCTTAGACCATAGCCAAAATCCTTACTAAATGCTTGGCCAAAACCAACAAAAGACATAAAACTCAAAAAAAAAAAGAAGAAAAATAAGTGAAATCATCAATTTTGTTTCTTTTTTCCTCTTCTTTTCTGTCTTTTCTTTGGCCTTTGTGTTCCCCTTCTTGCCATTGACTAGTCTTTGCTTTTGACTGTTCTTATCTCTAAACAAATATACAGTATGGGGGATGGAAATTCTGTTACATTGTGAGCTTTACATTTTTTTTCTTCTCCCTTCTACTAACTTTCTTTCTTTTCTTTTCTTTTTCTTTTTTTTTTTTGGTTCCTTCTTGCCTTTGGGGAATTTTCTTTTTCTTTTTTCTTTTAAAGAAACGAGCATAAAGAGCATTTGCTCATTTACATAAGCATAATTTTCACATAGAATAGTTACATAGCTAAATAGATATACATACATACAGACACACACACACACCCATACACACCCACACAACAACCTTCCCATCCCCTTACTCATCCTCTTATTTCATGAGCAGCCAAAGTCAGCAAAATATTTATTCAAATAGCGTGCGTCTCAGTCTCCCTAAAGGTTAATTTCAGTTTCGCTGTATCAACGTCTCGTCCCCTTGCCCCCTTTGTTGCCATGCCCCCTCCATAACCCCGCTTTGGTCCACAACATTAGATGGCAGAGCAACCCCCATAAGCGGCAGCAGCAGCAGCAGCAGAGGCAGAAACGGAGCAGCCGTGATAAGCAAAGGCGAAAGCGTTCAAGGATTTTTTTTTATTTTTTTCCTTTTGGTAAACGAGAAAAACAAGAATGGAGGAGAGTAACGCTTGAGGGCGTCACGAGCAAACGAACAACGAACAAAATGGAACAACCCCCAACAAGGGTAGCCGAGTTTGAAAACACTTTTGCTGACGTTGTCGTACACACAAGCACACACAAGCACACGCACATACACATACACATAGATGTACATATATATATGTAGATACATATATAAACACGATGGAGGCCAACACCCCCAGGACGCAAACAAACTGTTCTGCCTGAGCTGTCTGTGCCTCTGCCTTTGCCTTTGCCTGGTTTGTTTTGCGTGTTTTTGTATGTTGGTGTAATATCGATTCCTCTTGGGTCGTTGCCTGCACTCAATGAGTTCTCAATTTACTTTGTTTCCCCCCTCTCCAAACCCCTTACTCTCGACAGCATAACATTCCCTGTCCCCATATATATATATATATACATATATATATATATAGTATAGATTTCGTATCTATATACACAGTAAGAGTTCCATTTCAAATAACCATTCCCCATTCCGTTTTCCTATAGCAAATGCAACTGAATTATATAGTTAAAAACGCCCATTTAACTGGCGACTGTGCATCGTTGACATTATTAATTGAATTATAAATTTAACATTTTATTATTGTGGCCACAGTCACACAGCTGCAGGCAATTTGAATTAACACGAACAAGGGTTTGGACTCGAGTTTGGAATGCGCTACGTGATATGCCTGAAAATGTATGTTCATATCTGTATACATACATATATGTACATATATATAGTATATATATCCCGACTGCATTTTCATTGGAATTTCAGCTGACTAATATGATGCCAAGACTGTCCCTTGGCTAATTCTCATTTCACTGCATTATCAGCCATAATGGAAAAAAAATGAACAGAACAGTGCAGGTACAATGGGACATATACATTATATTCTTGGCATTTCATTTTATAATTTCTATTTTTCTATTCTGATGTTATCTTATCTATTTTGGTAATATTCTACTACATCAAAAATTTAAATATTTAGGATAATTTTCAAAAAAATAATCCTTCAGCAATAGTAATATTTGAAATTTATGATTACGGTTATATTCATATGGGATATGGCGTAACGATTTTAAGCATTAAAAGAACGATGACATTATAAATGTTAAAGTGCCAAAACGGTATTTTTTTTTAAATTGTTATATCTATAACTAATATTCGAATAGGAAATATTTTATTATAAAACTTGATTCCGGCTATTTGCATGGGTATTAATTCTGTTCAAATGATTAAATACGACAAGTATTTTTTTTTTTTCATTTACCCCTTAAATTATTTTCTATAAGTCTCTTAATTGAAAACTAAAACGCTTTTCTACAGACTAACAATATATTCTTAAATCTCTTATATATCCAACTTCTATATAAAATACTTTCAGTATGAACAATCACTTTCAAATGAATAATTGTCTTGTTTTTTTCACTTTTTATTCATTAATAATTTCAAGTGAGAGTTAAATCAATTCATGAATTATCAGAAAGTAGATTTTAGAATTATTCTCATTCGAATTTTATTAAGAGGAAAATTTCGAATCGAAACTAGCTAAACTAGGGGAAATAGTCGTCACTTTATATCTACATATATGTAGTATATTTCTACAGCAAAAGATATTTCTTTCACTTTAACAAATGAATATGAATCCAAGAAGCGGCTTTCATTTTATAGCATTTTCTCCTTTTCTAGCCACTGTTAGTTGGTTAGGAGAAACTCTTAGTACTTAAATCTCCTGGCACCCGAAATGTTGCTCGATTAGCTAGCTAAAGGGGCGGGGAACAGACAGAGGAGAAGGGGCCAGGGAGCAAGGGGCACAGGGACGATACAGGCGAAAGATAACATGGTAAACCGGTTCGTCTTCATTTCAATGGTCAGTAGAAAGCCACAATCAGAAATTTAATAATGGCTGCACAAAAGGCAACTCGAAGCCCGTTGACGTGCATATATTTTATGGGTTTTATATACATACAGAGAGACAGACATACAGACAGACAGAAAGACAAACGAACAGACAGATATTCGTGTATTGTATCTGACGGATGCACATGTTCCGCTTAGATGAGGACCGGGGACACTTGCTGCTGGCGGGAGTTAAAAAAAGGAAAAAAAAAAAAAGAAGAAACGCCAGCAGCAGCAGCAATATTTTGGACAACAGATGAAGTCGTCAAAAATGGCTACCAATAACGACTGGTGAAAGCAGGTCGCCAGATCAATACCAATGCCGATCCTAGTACCAAGTACCGCCTGCCACCCGCCCTAATCTCTAGTGATCACCAAGCAACTACTTTTAGCAGCAGCCTTTATTTCGATACCGATTTCCATCGCCGATAAAAGTAACCAACCGTGTGCTCTTTCCTTTCTTCTCTTGTCTCTGTGTCCAGACAGACTTTTTACATTTTATGACTTCATAAGTGGAACTTGGTTGGCTCTTCTTGTACACGATTTTCCCTTTGTTCTAGCGAAAGTCGTAAAAATATATATTTCTTCTTTTTTGGATAAGCACTACATACGAACAGGTCGGCGGTTCCAGTTTTTCTCTTTTTATTTTAAAGAAAGTCTGCCAAACACAATGGGAATAAATGTCGGCGGTTATAAATGTCAAAAAAAAAAAAAGAAAGAAAAAATAATGCATTGCTTAATCGTGCAGGAGGATATAATCTTGGATGATTGGAATGCACCTGACTACATTGGCATCTGGTCTGGGCTGGACTGGCTGGAAATTTGAATTAGCCCAGTTGTTTCAATTTCTCACGCCTATAAAAAAAATCACTTAAATCGTCAAATGAATTCATCAGTGGCTGCCCCCCCAAGTGCACATATTACCTCTCTCTCTCTCTCTCTATCTCTCTCTCTATACATTCTCTCTTTCACTTTCTCTATGTAAAGGAAACAATCCACTCATAAGCGACTTTTTCCAATGTTTTTGTGATTTTTGGCAATTGATTTAATGTGTCATTCATAGATTTTTATTGCGCCATTTTATTGCCGTCTTTAACTTCCGATTTACCACAATTGGCCCGCTCGGACATTGCCGGCTTGGGCACGCCCAAACGCCCTCAAAATACCCATACCAAAATGGGAATGTCATTCACAGCTTTGGCTACTGTTACTGCTCCCGTTTCGGTTTCTGCTCCAGCTCCAATTCCTGTTCCTGTATGGGGGATCTTAACAGGGAAATCATGTACTCGCCGTACTTTACTTTATTTATTGCCATTTTTAATACCGCCCGACTCGCCGGCCTGGACATTTTAACGCCCTGCACGCTGTCTGACTAGGACTCGCAACCAAAAGGAGCAGGGCATGAAGCGGTGGCATGCCACTTTATGTTACAATAATGTTCCCTCGACACTGGGCGCTTGCTGCAATCGAATTGTTTTGGTCATAAAATCAAAAAAATAAAAAAAAAACCCAAAAAAAAAAGGTAATTCGAGCAGTTTCCCAGTGTTTGGGTATCGGATTGAGTTCATTCGGAAGCCAGGCCCAAGGATTCTTAACCATTTACATATACACAAATGAAGGCAGTTAACAGTTTTCTTCTTTTCTTTTCATTTATTTTACTTACCAAAAAACTATCTCTTCATATAGAGGTATGCTCACTGCATGTGCAATTATATAGATTTAATGCTGAAATTAAAAAAAAGATTAAAATATATATTAATAATTAATAACAAGAAAAGGTGTTAACGGGTTTAGGTATAAAATGTTAGTTCTATGGTGAAGAAATGAATTATCTCAGTAATTAATATTAAATGGCTAATAAAACATAATAAATCAAAATGAAAGTAAATAAAAAATTATATGTTATGCTAAATAAAACATGTATTAAAGATCAAATTATTATGGCATATTTTAAATTAACAAATCAAAGAGTTTCAGACAAAATATTTTATAGTAAAGAGCGGAGGAAGAATGATGCATCTCTGAGATAATATTTTATTAAATTTCAGTTTTTTATCAAGAATAAAGTATTAGAAGATATATAGTTTATGTAAAGTTAAGAAATAGAAGTATCTCAAAGATAATATTTTAAAGGAAAGAATCAAAGATAATATTTTATCTAATTTTGTATAATGAGACAGGAATTAAGTATTTAAGAGCTAATATATTATGATTTAAAGTTATAAAAAAAGTATCTCTGATTTATAATTTTACATTTAGCAAATGTGAAGTTCCAAATTCAGTATATTATTTATTAAATAAAAGTGGAATAATATTTATTAATATATTTATTTTTTTCTATCTCAATAAATATATTTTTTTCTATATCTATTTTTATAAAGTCAATAGACAACATTTTCTTGGAAAATTTCAAATTGAAAATTTTCTATATTACATATAATATTATCATAAAATATATAAAATCAAATATTAATCAATATATTAATAGCTAATATTGTTTGCCACAAACTAAGTCAGGAATAAAGTATCTCAGGGAAAAAATACTTTACTTAAAAAAATACCTACAGCAAGCAAAAATTTTAACCTAAGAAATATATAAACATTTTTTACAGTTTATCTGTTTTATCTATATTTTAAGGACTTTTTAAATCGTTTAAACTTTATGGGATAATTATCAACAACATAAACATGAATAGACACCTATAACAACAAATGTATTTTTTATGTAAATTTATTATGCAACTGTGATGCAATCAAAAATATACATTTTCTAATTAAACAAAAAACTAAGAAAATATATTAAGATGGATAACTTTAATAATAGATAAAATTTATTACAATTGATTTCCACATAACAAATCTCTTTATATATATATATATATAATATCTGTCTATATATAACCTATGCTTCGCACTCAAATCATACGTTGGATGACATAATCATATTACATAATGTTCAAATGAAAAAAATAAATTATGAATATTCATTTATCACACCTTTGTAATGAAATTCAGTTTATTTTTTTTTTTCACTTAATCTTCACTTCAATCCCAATAAAAGTTAGATTTAGAAATTAATAAAGTGGGAGGACAACTGGTTTAACACTCACCGCCACGATGTTGTGAATGCATTGATAATACTTGTCCAGATTATTTTTATATATATGTATATGTATGTATGTATATATATGGACAAATCAATACAAATTATTAGCTGCCAACGAAATGTTTATTATGTAAAATTCGACGCACTCGTAAAAATATCAAGAGGAAACACACAAAAATGAATATTTGAGCATCTTAAATGCAATGATAGAAGATCCAAGATTATGGGGAGAACATGGTACGGGGCACGGGTATTAGGAACAAATTGTTGTATTCATAGGGACTTATATTATTATGTGTGTGTGTTTGTGTGTGTGTGTGTGTGTGTGTAGAAATTACAAAAAATAATGAACTTTCAAATAAACATAAAAAAGTTTAAATTCTAAACTTTATTGCCGTCAGCAGCGATAATTTTCTTCGGTTATCGATATTAAATTGTACGACATAATTTATGAATATATACATATGTATGTATGTATGTATATATATATATGCATATAGTTATGCATGTATTTTGTTTTTGTTTTCTTTTTTTCTTTCTTTTCTTTTTAAACGAGTCAAGATCGCGCACTCAGAACGTTGGCCGCGACGGCCAATGATAACCCATTGAGTCGGGGCTAAACTGATCGACTTGAAATTCAAATTGATGGGCAATTTATTTCGGCATTGATAATCACCTTCCCGCACATACACATATCCAAGTAGAGGAGGATGTGGAGAAGACAATCCGATTATAGGAACTTTTGCAAAAGACGATTATCACAACGATGACGACGACCACAAAAACCACGACGATGATATTGAATAAAGACGACGAAGACGACGACCACGACAAACGATGAGATTGGAACGTTTAGCAAATTGCCAACGGAGGAGCTGCGAATGCGCGATAACGACTCCAAAATTGTTAGAGAGCTACTAACACTAAAAAAATTAAATTCAATATTTTTTGTTTAGACAAAAACTGAACTGAAAACTGGCGAACCGAATGCGAACGCGAATGCCGCTCGAGAGAGTGAGCTACGAGAGCCCCGAGTCGGTGCCGACAGACAGCAAATGGTTGGCGCAAAACCAAAAGCAACATCAGCAACAACAACAACAACAACAACAGCAACATCAGCAGCAACTACAATAACAACAACAGCAACAGCAACAAGCATGCGGGTCCGGGTCCCCGGGTCTTCTTCTGGGGCTACGATCATGGCTATAAAGGGGAATACAAGGGGAGGCCCCAGTAGAGAAACACACACAAAGCATTTTGTTTTTTTTTTTTTTTTTTTTTACATAGTATTATTTTGGGTTTTATTGCCCCACTGGCGGTTGAATGGCATGGCGATGGCGGGAGGGACTGTCAGACAGACAGAAATACTGAGAGAAAGAGACAGAGAGCAAGTGAACATTCAAATACGATCTTTGTATGTGACCAGGAGAGGAGGGTAAATGAGAGGGATGTGGAGATGGGTAAAGAGGGGGGTCACAAGAGAGATCTGGGGGCGAGGCAAAAGACTTGCCAGTGGCGCTGTTGCTCATCTCAACTCAACTCAAAGCTTGCCGACAAAGTTCATGAAAAAAAACCCCAAAAACAAAAAAACATATACATACATACAGACACACACACACACACATATATATATTGCCTTCTTCCTTTTAGTTGTAACAATTTTTGGCTGCCATCATTTGAATATGCACATATATATACAATTTATATATATAATACGTACTTATGTATATTATGTATGCACTTATTTACCCATTTAAAAATGTCTAACCAGGCGAGGGCCAAATTGCACATCTCGATAGACTTTGCGGTTGGCTGGCAATGCGTCTCGCAAACGTTGCATGAAAAGTCCCCAAGAAAATGCCATCATTAACATACATATATACCACAAAAAATATATATATATTATATATATACATATATATATATATTTGCAAAAATTTGAAGAAAAAACCATTACCGAAAATGGAACAGAAATTTTTTAAAATTATATATACATATATTTCTCTCAATAATTACCCCCAAAAAGCATCAATGAATTGATTTCAAAATATTTTACTATTGCCAGAAACTGCTTTTTAAATATTATCGATATAAATAGCTAAAATATTAATTCATAAAATTTATGTGAAAAATTTTATATTCATCTATACATCTCAATAATCTGTACAATCTGTGTAATATCAACATTAAGATACCCTTTAATCTAACAGAAAAGAGAATTTGGAATTTGATTAGATTTATTAGAAATCCTCTTAGATATTTAGATATTTCTTCTATGCAATAAAAACTTATAGAGAATTTGGAATTCGTTTAAAGTAAATTTTATTTTGGTATTAACTTATAAAACTTATTTTGCTATTTAAACAATTTGATGAAATTTAAAATAGATTATGAAAGGTGGAAAATATGAATGATTCTACATTTAATAGCAAGCACCATAAATAAATGAATACAAATTATTTTGTAATCTCTTTTTTCTCATGTTTATAATAGCTAGTTCATGTCTCAATATACAATATATCAAATAAACAAATAATAAATTGTTTAATAAAATATCTTTATTATATCTTTATATTTCTCCTAATTTTGCAGTAATCTGATAATTGAATCAATCTATTTTAAAATAAACAAAAATTAAAAAAAAAAAATTTATTTGTTAAAAAAATTTTAATTGGACTTGAAAACTAGTAGCACAAATGTAAGAATCCTTGTGCTTAATTTATATACATATATAAAAATATATGTTTGTATATTTATATATATTCTTTGAAATTATCTTTTAATAGTTTAATGGCGTTCCACATTATAATAAAACTCTTTTGCACGAATGAAACAAAATTAGTATAAGAAATCTAATACAATATACATAAATTTAAAAAGCACAGCAATTTCGATATGCTCCAATTGTTGCTGATCATGAATCAATATACTTTATATAAGTTACGGATTATCCATCAGTTTTTCTTCATTAACTTCTGACACTTACGACCACATAAATCAGTTATTTTAAATGCTGCCTCTATTCTTTAGATTCGATTGCCTAATTTATGCGTTGCATTAATGTTTTCGAAAAAAAAAAACAAAACAAAAAAAATAGCATTGTTTAATACAAAAATGTTTGCCCAGTCCATTGGGACCGGTTTTTTATTTTAATTAATCTTAGATACATATATGGCTGGCCAAGAGGGTCACAGAAGGCCGAGACTTTAGATGAATGCAATTTCTAGATTTATCTCTTCTTTTTTTTTATGCTTGCTGTACTTTAATGTTTGTATATAAATTTTCTATGTATGTATATAGATATAAACATGTGTATATAAAATTTGTTTTAGAAATCGTTAAAACTTGGCATCCTGATTTGTTTGGCAAAAAAAAAAAAAAAAAACAAAAAAAAACCCGTTTGGTCGGCTTAAATTGAAACCTGTTCCGCGTCAAGTGCGAAAAAAAATAATATACATAGGTAGATACATATATATATATATATATGTATATATTTGTATATACAACAAGCTAACTTGAAATTGCAACTAAACTGAAAAGTTGAGGTTGAGCTTTAATTAAAAACCTGGAAAAATACAATTAAAAACCCCGTCTACAACAACAGCAACAAAAAGTTGTGCAATTAACAAAATTGGTGGAAGGAAGGCAAGAGGCAAAAAAAGAAAAAAAAAAATAACAAAAAACACAAAAAAAAAAAAATTGTAGAAAAATCTTGGCAAAGTGTTGTATGTAATTGGCCCGGCCAGCAGGCCAACAACTGAATCTAAATCTGAAAATTGAAGCTGAAGCTGGTTTCCAACTTTGCCGCTGACCATGAACACAAACAGAGAAACAAAGAGAGCGAGAGAGACAGACAGAGAGAGTGGGAGAAGGGGTATGTGGACACTGATCAGCGACGCGTTGAAGTCCCCCCCACCATCATCATCATCATCATCATCATCATCTTCATCTACCCATTCCCATCTCCGTCACCGTTGTATGGCCTTGGAGTTGAAGCGTTGATTGCGACTCGACTGCTTACCTGGGGCAAGCAAACAAGACGAGCGCGTAATGAGGATGAGGCCATGAGGCCGTGCTTTAATCTTGGATTCCAAGTGGGCAGGCGTACAAGTAATAAGCGGGTTTCATAAATTGAAAGCTGCCGACACAGCAAAAATACAAAAAAAAAGGCACAACAAAACAAAAAATTATTAAACCGGTGGCAGGGGGAAAGCAGCAGCAGCAACAGTAGAAGAAGAAGAAAAAAAAAAACGCCATTTAGATTGCAATCTGGCAACGGAGCCGGCAAAATGAGCAGCTAGTGGGAAAAGCGTCCAAAATGGCCACAAGCAATGGTTAACTCAGTGGTCAGGTGGCTGGGGGCCACAAAAGGAACAACAAACAAACACACACTCACACACACACACACACACACACACACACACACACACACATACTCATAACCACCAAAGTCGGCCATAAAAAGATTCCGAATTGTAGCTTTGAGCCACAAAAACAAAGCAAAACGTCAAAAAAGCAAAAAAAAAAAATGAAAAAAAAGAAATGCTTGTAATTATTTTTAATAAAAGAAAGAGGAAAAAACAAACTAAAAAAAAAAAACAACACTAACTATAAAGAAAATGCTTCCTGTCACTTCAACAGAGAAAATCATTTGCCACCCAAAAGGAAATTCCATCTTGGAGTGCCATTTATTTAAACCGTTTTTTAATAGTTAGAACCTGGCTTTCAAAGCAAAGACCTTGAGGCCTAAAAGAAAAATTTAATTACAATGCATATTTCTTGAGGTCTTTTCCAAGGCAGATGAATTTTTTTTTATCTCAAGTGGGCGTGGCAACGGTAGATTAAGTACGATGTTTAACTACTTATTTTTTTTCTTGGTCTAACTAATTGGGAAATTTGGATGTAGCTTTTGGCTATACTGACGAGAAAGCCACTGTGTTCCTGAGTATAGAAACGACAACTTATGAATCTTTAGATATAGATAAATAGAGGATATATTGAAGACAGATTAGTAATATACTAATGATAGAATAAAGATAGATTTAGGTTAGATAAATGATAAAGAGAGGAAACAGACAGAGGATAGATAGGGAAAAAACACAGTTTTTTATATAAGATAGATATAGATATAAGATAGGAGAAGTAGAAATATGAAAAAGATATGGGATATTTATTTATTTACATTAAAATATATTACATTAATTAAAATTAAAACTAACTTTTGTATAAAACGCTGCCTGCCAAAGCCTTCAACTTAAATATGGAATTATTGATATAAAGGTTTTTACAAATAAATCTATATATTATATATACATACTATAATTATAGTATATATGTGTAGATAAAATTATATTTCCTTTTCTTTCTAAAAACCAAAACTGATGCTATAATTATTTTGCTTATGAGAACTATTTTACAAATATATAAAAGAAAAAACAAAAATAAGCAAACATTTTTAAAATTAATAATAATAATAATTATAATTATTCGCGCTTCCCTGTATAATATAAAAATTTTAAGGAAATTCTTTTGATTCCATTCTTCATCTAAAGGTCTCGGTTTTGTTTCTCTCCTAATCGATTGATACATTAATGCCAACAATAAATGTGAATCAACCCCAAATTGTTTCAACTATTTACTTAATGTATGTTTGTACATTATAGATAAATTTCATTGGCTCTGTTCATAAGCTGTTAGATTAGGAAAATGTCATGTCAGAGCTATACAAATCAATTAAACAAATGTGAAACAATATTTAGAGGGAGGTGGTAATGGCTCAATGGCGGCCAAGGAAATGGTATGCTGACTTCACTAATGTTTACTACATACAGTGTAGTCAATATGTATACACACACACACACACTCACAAACACATATACAGTATGTATGCTTAGACAAACAAATAATAATTTAACCAGTCAACTGCAAATGAAAAACTTGTAAAAACTATTTGAAAAATTTCACTAAAATAACAAAAAGTCACTCGCCAGGCAAATGTTGCAAAAGGAAGTTGAAAGCGAAATATAGAGAAGAGAGACCAGGGAAATATTGAAGAGATGAAGGCAAAAACAAAAACGAAAAGGAAAGAAAAGAAAAAAAAAAATGGTAGTTTTCCATCCATCATAAATAATGTTAAGCGCCACGGCTGAGGGAAAAACATGCACGGTCCATTAACTTTTTGCGGATCGCGGAGCAGGCAACGACAACAGAAAGGGAGAAGGAGGAGGAGAGGCAAGAAGAGGAGTAAATGGTAGAGTAAGGTTGAGGAAGCTAGCAAAGGTTCCTCGTCATCATAGCAGCAAATTCATCAACACATAGAGAAGGAAAATGGTAAGGCAAAAATCAAGCTAAGTTGGAAAAACTTGATAGTTATTGTTATTTAACCTCGATAAAACTTACTTACACACACACACACACACATACATATATATGTATATATATATATGTATATATTATGTGATGAACAAAGGTTAATCTGAGGTTAAGTGAATTTTTGCATTTTGCAAACCTTTTCTGCTCTGACGAATAATTGCCTTTATTATTCATATTATTTTAATTATAATTTCAACGCTCAAATTGCCTGCTGAGTTTTTTTTTTTTTTGGTCTTTATAAGTTTTGTTTTGATTTTGTTTTTGCTTTTTTTGCACTGTTTTTGCATTTTAATCTTAAGTGCTAATAAAGTTAATTGCAAAGCGATTAAAAAGGCCAGGAATTGTGCATTTAGTTACTAAAGCGCAACATCGTAAACTGACTCCAATTCCAACGCCGGCAAATGGGAGTGAGAGACATAAACAGGGACGGGGATATGGAGACTATTAAGGGACCCAATGAATTGGTCACATAATTGTGGACATATCGAGTGATTATTGCATTGATTTAGGGATACTGTGAATAGGTTTATTCTTACTCATTTTATGTTTAAGGAATTTTTAATAGTTTTTTAAGAAGTTGAAATTTTTAGGTATTTTATTTCAGTCGTTTTAGGTTGCGTTTGCAAGAATTCTTAAAAGAAATCCAAGAAGTTTGTTTTTTAAATTTACTCTAATTGAACAATTGATTAATCAAGTTCAATAATAAAAAATTATAAAATATTTATTCAATTAATTTTATTTTCTTGATGCACAAGAATAATATATGTATATAACCAAATCACTTATTTTTAAATGAACTTTACTCAAACTTCAGAACATAACTAAAATTACTAATCATGTTCAATTATGGAGCTTTCTAAAAACTGCAACAATTCATAAGTACAATTTATATTCATTTCAAATATAATACGAAAATTTTATGCAGTTTTTAAAGTCTCCATTGATTGCCAGACAACACAATCTTTTAAAATAATCATGAAAGTAATAATATGTAATTTTTGCCACTCTCTTGACGCCTTCAAATTTCAAACATTCGCGTGGCATAAATTAAGATCTTCAAACATTGAATAACAAAGTATGTCGCTGATTCAACGTTTTATATTACCAAAAAAAAAACTATAAAAAATCGTTCCGGCTATCATATAAATTAATGTCAAGAACTACTCTCTAATATGGTATTATATTTATTCTATTTACAATATGAAGCATTAAAATGCGTTGAATGTCTCAAAAATTTAAAAAATAAATTTAAATAATAAAGACTAAATCATTTCCAATGTGTTAGAAAATCAAAAATTATTATATCAAACAAGCGAAATCAGTGAAAGAATGTAGATGAAAAATGTGTTTGGTTTCTTTTTCACATTTATATCTGCACTAATTATTCCTTATCAGTGACCTATTTTTACAATTATCAATTATATTCTCAATTGTATTCGTAATTATATTAACTTTATTCAAAAAAATTTCAATATTTGATTTTTTCAATTGCAGCAGCTGTTGTCGCTGCCGCTGCCATTGTTGCTGCTGCTGCCAGCAACCGCTCTGCTTATTGAAACTCACCATGCTTGCCAAGTGAGCGGAATTCACCATACGCACACACACACACACACACGATCGCAAGAGAGCTGACCAATGGCAAACGCTAACAGTCAGACGATCACACAGCAAACTAGTGTGAGCGAGAGGCAAAACCAATGGCTGACACAGCATGGCGGAAACAAGAAGAAGAAGAAAGAGGCAAGGCAAAAATATGTTAAAATCTGTGTTTCCATATGTGTGTGTTTGTGTGTGTGTGTGTGCCTTATGAGAAGAGCAAAAATCATAGCGCAAAATTATAAAGAAAAATTAGAATAAAAAAATAATTATAATAAATATAAGCGCTTTTTAATTGTTTATCATCTAGTTATTGTTGTTGTTTTATTAGTGATGGCTTGATGTCAAAACAAAATGTGACAAATAGCAAATCAAAATGACTTTTGTTATTATGCCGCCGACCCTTCTCCAGCTAACAAAAAAAGCCCCCGCCCATTCCTCAGCCCCTTCTTGCCTTTGAAACGCCCACGCCTAGTGAAATTATTGCTAATATAAAAAATATTTTGTTGGCTCGTAAAATTGTCTAGGCCGACAACGAGATCGGGAATAGAACTGCAAGTAGGTGTGACTGTGTGACTGTGTGTGGTGTGTGTATTTGTGTGTGTGGCCTGTGTCTGTGTGTGTGTGGCTATGTGGGTGGCTGTTGTCGTTGTCTATTGATGTCGTCGTCGTTAGTCCTCCCCCTGTAACCACCTCTCTATGCCCACAAGCTTATGTTCGGTCTGTTTTGAATGCCAAAAACGCAAATACAATATTTTAAGGTCTAATTTTTTGACGAGTTTTTAAACGATTGTAAAACTCTTTGCGCCGCTTTTACGAGTGCGAGGGCCATTCATGAGTGTTTGTTGTTCGGTTTTCTCTGTGTGTGTGTGTATGTTGGACGGGTGAATTATGGGCCTGGCCCAAGATAGCTACACCCGCTGCCGCTCACGTTTTTTTTCTTTTTTTTTTTTTTGTTTTTAATTTTGTTGCTGTTGTGGTTTACGGCCATTCGCCGTCGGCTGACACAGTGAGTCAAAGTAAACTGGCATTTGTGTGTGACAAAGCCCGGCTAGAACGTATGTAAACATAAACTGCGTGGCATTTATTACATTAGTTATGACACCTTTACCAGTCATTCTCACTCACTCATTCAGTCAGCCATCCAGCCAGTCTGTTATTCATTCTCTAAGTCAAAATTGGTTTGAGCCACCAACAGACAAACTATTAACAATGGTAAATTAATTGCAAAACAATAAAAACCGCACTGAATATTGCATAGAAATGAGCCAAACACTATCAACCATCAACATAGTCAGGTAGTCATCGTAAAAATGCCAATTACAAAAATCACAACAAATCATAAAAACCAAAAAAAAAAAATAAAAATAAAACAGTAAGAAAAAAAAAACTTTTTTAATTGCCTCACAGACAATGGCGGCATAGGCCTTTTGTCTACAACTACTTGCAACGAAAAAGCCAATCAATAAGCCCCCCCAGGCAGTATTCAATGCAAACAGTTAATCTAACTGTAGTTTTTAAGTGTATAATTATTAACCATAATTTAAAAGTAATTAAAATATCGATTCATTCATCATTTTTCCCTTCCAATTCATGATTCATAAATGTTAAGTCAATCAATTTGTTTTTATATTGATGGAATATCAGTTCATTCAATTGGGAATGCATGTTTTATGTTTCGCATCGGTATAAAGCCATAAATACACTTGTTCTACTGCACTGTAGGTCCTTCACACACACACACACACACACACACACACACAGATACATACACGAACATATTGTAAAACAATTATCACCTGTTGCAAATTATTCCCATTTTATGCCCGGCGCGTAATATCAGTGGCTGCTACGCTTCAACCTCTTCTTGTTGCCCCCCACCCCCCCTCCCCCCACACACATAATACCAACATTTCTCCCTTACTTCTTGGACTTGGAAGGGAACTCCCTTCACTCATAAATGCTGCAGAGACATCATAAAAATGTTTGAAGCACTGCCGACACCAAACAGGAACAACACCAACACCAACAACAACAACAACCATAAATCCCGATTATGGTTTCTGGATTTATTGCACGTGGCAACAAGCTGTCCAAAAACAAAACAATACATGAAAAACAACAACACCGATCGAAACTCTTTTTTTTTTTTATGTTTGCTGGTTTTTATTTCGTGTTGCATTTGCATTGTATAAAGTGGCCAGAAAAATGCAAAAAGAAAAAAAAACGAAAAAAAAACATTTCTCATATCATAAACTTTATAGTAATAAGAGAAGGGAGGCAGGCAGATAGAAAAAAAAAAAAAAAGATATCTGATACTTTATTGAATAGATCTTAAAATTTTAATAGATTCAATTTTGTATATATAGTAATTTCAAATGCAATTACACTCCTCAAATTGTAAAAGCATGTTTCACAACAGACTTTGGGATTGAAATTGCAAGTTTCGATACTTATTTTCATGTATTTGAGTTAAACTTATTTTGCAGTATAAAAGGCTATTATATAATTTTAGAGTGACTTTCACAGAGTGAGAATCTATGTACAACATAATTATTATGTTATTTTCGCTACTTAAGATGCATTTATTAGACTTTAATTATTTAAAAAATAATATTGAATTAGCTTAAGTTTTCATTTCTCAGTTTACACTTTTATGGATTACGAAATAATAATTCTTTTATTTTATCTTCGAAATACCTCAAGTAAAAGGGAAAACGAAAATCGAACATCAAAGCCCATTGAATAAATGAAAAAGAATTTTTCAATGGTAAAGTAAAGTAAGAAAATTTTCCGTAAAAATTTAACGTTTATTTTATTATTATTCCTTTAATTACTGTTTCAGTGCATCAAAGATAATTGTATAAAATAATTGATTACTGGTAAAAGAAAAAAAACCATAAACTTCTTTAAAGACATTTGAAATTTTTACAAAAATATTTATGAATAACATAACTACACATACATATATATATATATATACATAAATATATAGAGGTAGACGAATCCATCTATTGTTAGACACCAGCACTTGATTTCCATGATTAATGCATCTTAAATATATTTACTAACAAATAAAAGCAAATAAAAGAAAATGTTGATGATATTGCTTCGGGTAACGATAAAGATAATGCATTGATTTGTAAATAATGAATCGGTCGTGTTTATAAAAACAGTTGCAACAACAATAAACAAACGCCGCAAAATGAACTGAAAATTGAAAAGAGATTTTATATTTTTTTTTGTTTCTTTTTTTTATTTGGGTTTTCCACTGTTTATTTGTTGGCACGAGGGAAATTTTCATTACAGTTTATTCACCTTCCTCAATGGTTATGAAAATGCCAGAAATTATCGAAATTACTATATACATGCATAAAATATATGGATAAAAGGACAGGAGGAAGAGAGAGGAGAAAAATGACAACTGCCTCTCCCAAAAAATTTACAGAAACTTTTGTTCAAAAAGCAGCTCATTTTATTTTTTTTTTTCTTTTTTTTTGGATTTTGTTCTATAGCCGCTATCTAATCGTAGGAACAAAAGGAGGGGAAAGAGGGGAGAGAGGCAACGCCATGTTGACGTGTTCGTCTCCAACTGGGACGAAATAAAATGTGACACTTTTATAGGGCACTTTGGAATGCGCTGCAGGCTGCCAGTCGACCCCTTCACTATCCACTACCTCCCCAACCCCACTCCATAGTTATGGCCATGTCTATGGCCTAGCATAACCAGTTGATGAGGCATTTGCATACGAATATAGATACATTCAATTTGAATGCATACATATGTAGGCATCTGTTGGATGCATTTACTTTGCCGACTAACGAGACAGATGCCCGGGTCGAATTGTAAAAAGAAAAAGAAAAGAAACAAAAAAAAAAACGTTTTACGAGTCTCAACTGTAGTAGACCCTGGACCAAACGACATGTGTATATACATATATATATATATATATATATACATATTTGATGCTTATCCAATGGATGCGTAAATATCTCAACAGAGTGTGTACATCTTTTTAAATTAGGGCATGACCTGCACGCGCAACAAATCAAAATATATCTTATATATATATATATTTATACAAAAACAAATGTCAAAGCAATCTTAACCTGAGCCTAGAGGCGCGCCCCCCCGTAATGTTTGGACTCTATTTGCGTCCAGTTAACGCACCGAATGGCCATAAAAGAAAAGCCGTCTGAAATTGCCACACCCGAGGGCCACAGTCTCAGATTCAAATTTTTCCCTTTTAACATCCTATATCTCTTTTCCCCTCACACTTTGTCTCTATGTCTGTCTCTTACACAATATTCTTTTTATGATTTTATTGCATTTACGCATATTGCTCGTCGATGTCGATGTCGATGCTCAACTGATTTATGGTGGTAGCAACCCGAACCCTTTTTTTCTTCTGTATGAAAAATCCGTATCCGGAGCATATTCAAAAATCCAAACAAAAGGCCAAAGAGACCGTGAACAATGAAATTAGAGCAGAACGTTGAGGGTGTTATAACAGAATGAAGGATTCTTGGATTGCCAACAAACGGAATATACAGAATCTTTACAACATTTCATTTTTCTTTTTTTTTTTTTTTTCTTGCTTCAACTTTCTAAAAATTGTAACTCAGTCGAATGGTGTATAAGTTACAAGTCAAATGTGCCTGCAGGTGAAGTTTTTTTTAAGTCTTCAAATGAGAGCAACTAATCAGTACATTATTTAAAATGAAAATGGAATCTTCTATAGAAAAGAAAAAAAAACGACGTCTAAGATAAGAGATATATAAAAAACACCTCGCAAACTAAACTAAAAGGCATAAAATATTCAACCAACAAAAATGGAGAAAATGAAGAAAAAGAAAGAAGACGGGGGAACTCAATCTCCAACCGACCGTCATGCCTATAAATCCATCGAAATAATGGATCGGATAAGAGAAGCGAGCATTTGGTATAAGATGATGCTGCACCATCAACTAGACCGGCAGACAGACAGACAGACAGACAGACAGACAAACAGACAGACAGACAGACTTACATACATACAGATCGGACCGGTTTTTATTCTTCATTATAGAGTTTCACAGAGTCGCCAAAAATCTGCGAATGGAAAAGAAAAAGAGGATGCTGAAGCCACTGGTAGGTTTTGTATCTCATGGATACATTTGGCTTGGTTTGGCTGCAACGGAAATGGCAAACGACAATAAGACAAAAGGCAAAACTTGGAGAGCGTATAGAAAAATGGCTTTTAAAATCCCCTACCCCTTTCATGCCCACCATATGGCATCACACCACCAATATTAGAAGCACCACCAACCAGCATTATATCCTACAGAGCACCCACCAACCCCAAATGACGCTGCCTGATCAAAAATTCCAAATACGTTTCAAATTTAATATGTACATTTATCTCGGCCCCATTTGCAGTTACTCTGACTATACAAACACACACTCTAACCAGGCAAAGAACGGGCCAAAAAGGCAGAATAACGTTTGCTGAAGGGGGGGGGAGGGCAGCCATTTGATATTTTCTTTATGGGGCTTAAATATGTATAACCCCAGAGCTCTGTGTACGTGTCTGTGTTGTTTCTCATATTTCGACTAAAAATTCACGTCCTGCGTTATTCTATCAACACCTCGGCATTGTTGTTATAGTCGCACAAATCCCATCTACACCATATACCACCCCACCAACCCCGCCCTATCTACCACCTCATCATCATAATGCTGCCACCAATGAACGTGGGCGGACTCTGCATACGAAATGAGATTTGTGGCAGCAATGGCAGATGAAAAATGGAGCTGAAAATGTTTGGGGCAAGGGTATGGCGGGTATTACGCTTAAGTCGCTGCCTAAGCACACGTGTCTGAGCTGAGCGTATCTATATGGCTAATACTTTCATATATACGCATATATATATATATTTATTTATTCATGAGATGTCGGCTAACCAGAGTGAGATAACATTAAGAGAGTAAGAACTTTGCCCCTAGCATTAGTTTTTTTTTCCACTAAAATAACCAAATATAAATAAAACTGAAATTGTATTTTCTTTTTGGAAATTAATTGAAAATTAATCAATCTAAAAAATGTGAACAGTTTTCACATTTTCCAATTGTGATTTTTTATTGGATTATATGTTTATCTATTATATTTATTAGTTTGCAACCTGCTCGATTCAATCAAATCAATTTTTTTTTTTTTGTATTATATTTTATACATTTTTATTTTTCGTTTTATCAAATCTTTTTATTGCCTTTAATAATAGATAATTTTTCTCATGATTTTTGCTTTTCTATCCTCTTTATTTATATGTATTATTTATATATTGTTTATTGATTTATTTATTTACTTTTCGATTATTTATTCATAATATTTTTATATTTATTTATTTTATTTATATAATATATTTATTTTGTTGCTTTTATTGTTTAGTCTACCTATATATAATTAAAATAGTTTTTCTTATTTAAGCAATTGATCTTCAGTTTTGATTCACAAAAACTTTATATAAAGTATAAATTTGAGGATTTAGCCTTTTTTAACCTTTTCATTTATATTTATGTTTTTATTATATCCAATATCCAAATAATCAGAGATAAAATGTGCAATAATACAATTAAAAAACGTATTCGAAATGTTTGAACATAAAAAATTATTACAATAATAAATTTAATTGACAAATAAATCATATAATACATTCGAAATTCAATATTTATAATACATATACAAATTATGGTTGTAATTATTAATGTCGGATTTAATTTCATTATAAAAAGTGTTGATACTATCCGCCAACAGATTTAAATTAAAAATCAATTAAAAAAATTTTATGCACACACTCAAGCAAAAATTAGAAAAAAAATAGTTTTCTTTCGAATCTTCAATACTCTTTGATACTCTATAAGCTGGGGTACAGTGAGTTTATTGGACAATGAACTTAATAAAAATTAAACGGCAATAAAATTGATTTATTCATAATACAAAAAAAGTTTATAAATATATATGTACATATATAACATTTGATTGCATTAAAAAATAAAATTTATTTTTCTCTTTGCTGTTAAAGAATTTGAATTATAATGACTTGGTTAGCTTTTGAATTTGTTAAATAGTTTTTAACGCTTCAGATAAATATATTTTTCAATCAATATTTTTAGTTTTATTAAATGGTTTTGCCGACGGTTGTGGCTAAATTTTGTTTCCATCTAGAATTAATTAATAAATTTATTTCCAGAGTACAATTAAGCGAGGTCAAGAACTTTCTATAATCTTTGTGGCTAGGCAATATATATATATATATATATATACATATATAATTATCTATATCTGCTCCTCAATGAATCATCTGTCATTAGCAATTAGAATGTCTAACGAATGGCTAATAATTTGTTGTTGTATTTTTTGCCTTTTTCAAGTATAAATAAATCTTTTAAAATGCTTTTAGCTACTTAAAAAATTGTCCATTGTTTTAAAAAGTGTAAAAATAGTTATAAAAATAGATAATAATATATTTTTCTTTTTGACTTGATGACTCATTTTTTAATATACTCTTTCAAATTGACATAAGAGAAAATACTAGACAAATAATGTTTCAAATTCCGCCCACATCTTAAGATACATTTGTATCTTTTGACTGATATTTGTATGTGTGGGTAGAACAAACATACATATAATGGAGAATTTCATTTTCCATTTACCTTCACACAACTCACAGACTATATACATATACATATATGCATATATATATGGTTTCTTGATTTGAATAATACTTATATGTACATTTTTTCTTTTTTTATTTTGCTTGGTTTTCAGTCACTGGCAAATCAAAGTTGACATTTTGAATGCCGCGGCTTTTGTTTTACCCAAAAAAAAAAAAAATACGGCAAAAAAGCGAAAAAAAAATTATAGTTCGTGTAATGAAGTTATTACGAGTCTTAATGTTGAAATTTATGCGCGGCCATTAAAAATCGAAAGACACGTTTTTCGAATATTTTAGCTTTTTTTTCTGTTTTTTTTTTTTTTTTGCCGTCGTCGTCGTCGTCATTGTCGCTGTTGCCGTCGCATAAATTAGGCGACGTGACTTGTTTGCGTCGTCCGATAACGAAGCCCCCTCTCCTTCTCTCATCTTTATATACACACAGGTGTATCTCAGGTGGGAGGGAATGACCATCAGTCGGCCGATATCGACCATAACATTCAAGCTAAAAACTGAATTTACAATGCAAATTCATTGCTTCGACTTAATCGAACTGTGAAAAAACACAAAAAACAAAAGCCGCACTGCACTGCAATCTCTGTCTGTCTGTCTGTCTGTCAGTCAACCATCTCAAAGGAAGAAAGAGAGATAATAATCGGTATAATCGTATGGACAGAGCCGGATCAGTTTGTGGTTTATTTATTTTTTTTTTTTTTTGCAATTACCAAGCCCAAGACCAATTCTCGTGATGCGATTTGCTCAGGCTTTAAAAAATTCATTCCCGTCCAATGGCAACAACGAACTTTGTTGCAGGTTGGCGGAACATATTAATTGCATTTTATTGGCCTGCGACCAAGTGGAGCAAGTGGTGAAGGTGTCCCTCTTTCATTCTGTCTCTCTCGCTCTCTCTCTCTCTCTCTGGAGGCACAATGCCTGCGGCTGCTTGCAGTTTAATAACGCGCATTAAAATCACAAATTTATAGCTACACGCAATCGGATTTCATGACTGCCATTGTGGCGTTTGCCCGATCCCGAAACCGATGTCGATGTCGATGTCTTGGAAGTCTTGGATGTCTTGAAAAACCGCATATTACAATTGGCATGTAACTCCATATGCTAGATTCAACTTGATTATACATACATATGTATATACATATATACATACATATATATATATATATATATATACATATGTACATATGTAAAAGCCAGCCACTGTCATTGCATTAAACTGCTAATTTAAGTTTTTGGTATAGGAATTTGTTTGAATGGAGTGGCCATTAAATAAAAACCCAAAGATAATTAAAATAACTGAAAGGAAAGAAAAAATAGCAAATTCCTTCAACAAAACGGTGTTTTTGCCAAAAAATTTCATTAAACATTTTAATTGCCCGTCATTTTGTGTGACGGTTGACTTTTGTTTTTCAAATTATTTGCATTCCAAATTCCCGGAAACCAAAACAGAAATACAATTTTCATTTGACTTTCTAGGACGAGAGAGAAAAGTGGTAAAAAGTGGGTCGAGGGGATGGTTTGAAAAAGGGTTTCCAGCTGCTTTTGTGTCCCTTTTTGTGTAACGCTCCCCCTCTCCCCACCAGCCAGCTGTAATCACTTTTGCACGCAAACCCAACCAAAAGGGCCACCAATTCACCCACCCGGTCGATCCCTTTTGCACGCAATTTCAAAAACCAACAAGGCTCACGCGTTTTCCCAACCACAGCCACACCCCATGGGCTAGAGGGTGGTATAGAGGGAGGTGGGCAACACACAATTGCGAAATGGCCCAAGGACTTCTTGTTATTCTTGTTGTTGTTCTTCTTCTATTCCTCTTTCTCTTCCCAATTGTGATTTTGTTTTCGCGTTGCGTCCTTTGATTGCGTAACTTTTCAGTTTTTTGTTTTTTTGGGGTTCGTCAAAAGCCAATCCTCCCTTGCCATCTTTCTCTCTCTCTATCTCTCTCTTTCACTCTCTCTTTTTCTGACGTTGTTGTAGTTGGTTTCATTGTAAATACGTAAATATGTAATTTCCTGCCAGGCTGTCTCTCTCTTAGTCCCCCTTTCCCTCTATACGCCTACACCCCCTCTTTGAACAAGTTTGTCTTGCCGCAACAGCCGTCGCACTCTAAATTTAGTTAATGAACGTTGAGGCTTCTGAGCAGGAGGAAAAAAGAAAATTAAAAGGGGAATAGGGGGGGAAAATGAACATGGACACAGGCAACTGTATGTATGTATGTATGTATGGGTTGGTAAGCAAACACAGACATATATACATACAGATAGAGGAATACACTCACGCACGCACATTTTTGAAAGTAAACAAAATTAGACATGATTATATTTGTATGTGCCTTGGGACATAAAATAAATTGGCTCCCAACTAATCCCAGCATGCACGTGGAATACTCGTCGCCAACAATATCATAGTTATATGTAGACACTTTCCATTCCATAGATACCCAAAGTGCTCCTCGAACTCTACTCATCTCTCTTTTGTTGTCCATTCACCAGTTTTGAAAATTGCAAACAAAAAATTTGTAAAATAAAAACTTGAAACTAAAGACAAAAGCTGCAAAGATAACGCCCCTAAAAACAATAAATTAGTGAAATTCTACTAAAAAATGAAAGATTAACGTTTATTTAAAACAAAATACAAACTTTGATTATTTTGATTTAACAGGAAACATTTAATCTTTTGCTTCGATCTAATTTTTAACAAGTAAATTTTTCAGAAAAACCGCAAACCTCAAATGTACTCTAAAAATTAGTAAAAAAAAAATATATATATATAATAAGTAAAAATGTGTTTTTTACTCATCACAAAATTGTTTAATATGTAAATTAATTTCTATGTAATTTTGACGAATTGAAAAGCAAACATTTTTATTAAACCAGTATTTGAAGAATAAATTGATACTTTTTTGAAGAAATATATACAATATACATGTTAAAAAATTAATTTCTATTCTTATATTCGCTATTCCAATATTTTAACTGAAAATGAACTTACTGGGAATTTAGATTCTTATTCTTAGATGTCAGATGTTTGAATTAAATATTGTAATATTAAATTCTAAATCGATAACCAATTGAATTCATATTTATTGCCAATATTAGCTTTGCTTTTATTGCGCTATTATAGAATAATTTTGCACTGTTGGAAAAAAATTAAAAAGGCAAATGAATAAATGAAATAAGAATAATGAAAAATTTTTCATCTATTTATGTATAAATAATTAAAATTATATTAATAAACACCAAAAGATCTAACGTATACAGCATCTTTACCAATTACTTTTATTATATTTAAGAAAGAATTTAAACGCCTTTTAAACAATTATAATAACAACGAAAATAATAATAAACCTCTTCTGTTCCGCCTAATGAATTATCAATTTTCAATTTTATTGGTTTAGAAAACAAATAATAGCATTGTAGAAAAGCTAAACACATAATTGTAGTAAAACTTTCGATAAATATTTAGTCTCTCAACAAATTGATTACAAACATTTTAATTAACTGGTAAATTTACATACAATTCATTGTTAGATTGTTAGACATATTTGTAGTGCATTTATTGCATTTGAAAGGCAAAATAAAGTTTACACTTAACTTCGATGAGGAAGCCAACCATTAACTTTAGTTTTAAAGCACTTTTATTAATTACTTTCAACATTTGTAATATTAAAAGGAGTTTTTTCCATTGCCCCAAAGCCAATTCATTTACAATAAATTAACTTTATTATTGAGATTGCTAAACGCAATTTAAATTCCTTACATTAAATTGAAAAACTTTTTTTAAAATATATATACAATGATATATGTACATAATATAATTCAGAAATGTTGCAATAAAATATACAATTCTCGGATTTGTTTACCTGTCTAGTCTTCAATTTTCCAAAGAAATTCCTCTTGCCTAAGGGTCTGTGAAAACTAGTTATAGAAGATATTTGGTAAATGAAAATCAAAGCAGCAAGGAATACTCTTTCTAAACAAAAGAGTCAAAGAAGAAGTATTTATTAAAAAAAAAGGGAGTTTCATTTCTAAAATTGAATTTCTGTGCAAAAAAAAAGAAAGCAAAGAAATAAAGGTTTTCCATTAGCTTGCATCTTATACATAAATACATACATATGTATTAGTGTTTGTCTGTGTTCCCACCTATACATATATGAAAATATATGTATGTATGTTGGCGGAAGTCGGTATCGATGCAAATGTGGAGCAATCGCGGGAAGAGTGCTTAACTTCTGCGGAACTGCCGCATTTTCCCTGAGAATTCAATTTGCCTGAAATGGAAATGTTAGCGAGCCACGCAACGAAACACAACGAGGCGAGTCGACTAAGGCTACGCTCGAGAACTTCTTGGAAGACGAATTTCATTTATACATACAAACGTTCCCATACCCCAAAACATAGCATCAGCCTTAGAGTCCCCAACTCCAACACTTTAAACAGACATATATATATATATTTACTATATATATATACATATATATATATACATATGCTGCTACATGCTTGGGTGACGGTGACTTCGGCTTCGCTTCCTCTTGACAATGGCTGAGTTCTTTGTAGCCCAACACAAGAGTAAACCAAAAACTCAATTTCAAAAGACAGAGAACTAACATGTCCCAAGGGTACATGAAATGGCAAGATAGAGGCAAAGTACCAAAACCATAAGACCTCTTTAAAACTCTTCAAAACACAATTGTAGCCAAAAATGCCTAGAGATAAGAATAGAGAAGTAAAAAGGGTGTGGAAAAGCTAAAATAAGAAACGCCCCTTTTCATTTCCACAATTTTTTGTTGATTACGTCAAACAGTTTGCTTCTCTATTTAACTATTATTCAAATCCCACGTTTTTCTTATCATCTATCTAGTGAACTTACAACAAAATGGTAGACAACAAATTAAAAAATGCTTCTTTTTTTAGAAAATTTTAAACATTCCAATTGGCTGGTAATTATTCGAAACTAAAACTATGAAACAACAAACTAACTGGCTATATCAACAAATAGTCAATTTTTCAATGTTTAGACATTTATCACTTTAAATTAAAAAGCAATTCAAATAAAAAAAGAAATATTCTAAATTTTTAATTGGTTCTTCTTTTACTAAAGACAGCTCAAACTTAGTAAAATCAAATCAGAAAAGATTTGCTGCATTTTATAGCTAATATTTTTAGAGTTTTCCTCAACTTAGTGAGTTTTAAAAATTAACGGTTAAATGCTGATTTTATCGTTATCGTTTATATCGATATTTTGATGGTCTATTTGAGAAAAATATGAAGTCATATGAACATAAATTTAGTGCCAAGACAGACTTCAGATTTAAAGCAAAAATATAAAAATGTCTGGCTTAAGAATCGAAGATTTACTTAAGCTAAATATTAATGTATTTTTACATATGTGTTAAGCAAAAAAAATCATTTGAAACTAATAGTTGAAAGCAGGTCAATTAAGATGGTCGAAATTGCAATTTAGTGTTTAAATTTTTGATTTCCTTAAAACTATTTGGCTGTAATAAAAGGATTTAAAACTCAATTTCATTGTTGATTGAAAAATGCCTTATTTCTTTGTTTCCTTTCACCTTACAATTACAAATCAATTTAATTTGCGCAATTTAATCAAAGTTGCCTCCATGGTTATTTCAAAAGAAGAAGTTACATAAGAAAACAAAACATATATTTTAAATTACTGCGCACCCAGTGCACAAACCAAGGAACACAAACGGCACGTGTAGATGGCGCCAAAAATAGTATATGGCGCCATCTATAGCCTAGCAGCTAAACTGTCAATGTATAAATATTTTTATACCCTTGCGCTGTAGGTATAAAAAAATTGGTCAGATGTTTGTAACGCATAGATATATGCATTTCATTTTATATATATTCTTGTTCAACATCAACAGCCAAGTCGATATATATAACTTAAATTTATACCAATTTTATTCTTTTTTTTCTTCTTTTTTAGTGGTTTAACAGCTTACGCCAAGTTTAAGTCTAATCGGATAATTATTCCAGGTACACATCAATAAAAGATATATATTTATATTGATATATTTATCGTGTATATATATATAAATAAAAACTAAAGTCATGTTTGGATGAACTATAATAAAATTTAAACATTTCTCAATCAATATTACGTATACGTAAAATGTTTGTGTGTAACCCAATGAAATCTCTTTGTCCATATATAAAAAGTGTTTTGTTAGTTATTTTATGTAATATTTGGCATCACTTATTCTCTCTCAGGTGTACACACACACATACAAGCCCAAACAAAAATAAGAGACAAATGACTGCTAAAAACAGGTTAGACGAAGAACAGTGGGCAAGTTAAAACAAAAGAAACCTTCAAAATTATAATCTGACTCTTACTAAAATTTAATATTATTAAAAATGCTAATAATAGGAACAACTCAAACATTATTCCTTAAATTTTAATATTGAAAAATAATTTCTACGTTGTCGTTGTTATATTTTTACAAGCCAACACTTTTGATGCGTTAGGCCCACTGTACGATGCTGTCTCTCACTCGCACCAACGCACAAGCATGCATCATGTGTCGTACACACCCCCGTTCCATGATGGCTGCCGCTTCGCAAGAGGAGATTGGTCATTATGCTACAGCCAACCACCGACAGACTCAACCACAGAACGTTTGTACGCATGTCGGCCCCGAAAAAAAAAAAAAATAAAATAAAAACAATATACACAAAATTTTCGAAAGCCCTGCCTTTTGAATGAAGCCATAGAGTTGAAGAGGGTAACGGAGACGGAAGTGGAATGATGGCAGTTAGTTAAAACATGGTTTTTTTTTTTTTTATTTTTCATTGCGTTTTAATCAAGTCGTGCAACTGCAATCAGAGTTTATGACGGGCACAGAACCATTCCGACATCAAACACTAGTCAGCTAGACCGTAAAAGTTAAGCGACCGCATTGCGATTAAGAATATTTATGAAATTATTGCGGCAATTACGATGGCATCGTTCAAACAGCAAAAGCAGCAAGAAGGTGCAAGGTGCCAAATGTGAATGGCTCACGCAATATACGGGAAAACATTCAATGGCAACGGTGGTACCTGATGACTGTGACTGGCGCTAATGATTTTAGTACCTCTCATAAATTCATTCAAGCGAGCAAACAGAACACAGTGAGCTGGCCATTCATTCAATGGCCCCGTGCTATTAAGTGCCCCATCAACTATGGCGCTCAATTGAGGAGATTCCATCATAAAAATGGTCAAAGCAAAACCAGCAAAAGTCCTTAGTGGGAACGTTTTGAAATGCAGTTAACACCTGATTGACAATGAAGTGTTCAAATAATAGCCATCAGCAGTCACATATATGTACATATATATATATATATGTATATATATGTATATATATACTTATATATATTTCAGTGAAATTTCTCTGATATAAGAAAATCTTTTTTTATATTTTAGTATAAAATAAATCTGATTTATATAATCATAAATCATAAATATGGCAACCATTTTCTATTTGAAAAAATTTCTTAATAGATTTTAAAACTTATGTAAATTTCATTATTTGTTTTTATTTATTTATTTATATTCCTGTTCTGTTACTTTTTTTAAATGTAAAGTAGAGGTCAATCTACATAAAATATAAGATATGTATATAAGCTGATTCTGTTTCTATTTAACAAAGGTATTTAAAAAAATTTCCTTTTATTTTTGAAAAATTCCTAAAGTAATATTGCAACTTTTGTAAATTTCAATTTATATGAAATATAACATACATACATACATATACATATATATTTTTAAACTGATAATAATTTTCTTTGGCAAAAGTATATAAAGTAAAACTATATTTATATTTTAAAATTTTCCCAAACATCTTTTGCAAATTTTAATTTAATTTAAAGTGAAATCATTAATAAAAATTTACTTTATGGAGAACATAAAATTTATATAATATTTTTATAAAAACTGATACTAATTTTTTCCTTTGGCAAAACATAAACTAAAACTTTATTTATTTTTATTAAAAATTTCCAATCTACTTTTGTAAATTCTACTTTTCATTCATTTATATTATTTATGTTTTATTTACACTATATTCATATAAACGGTTTCAAAATCCTTTTGTATGTATTAAAAGGATACAAATTTGAGATGAGTAAACTGAAAAGCAATTTAGTTTATCCTAGTCGAACGCAGTTTTCATAGTTTCACTTACATAATTACATCCCTTTTCCTACTCTGCATAGTTCCTTTTATTTCTATTTCAAAATTAAAGAATGCATCACATTTAAATGATTGTTGCAGTTGCAGCAACCTTGAAGAGTTAACACCTTAAGACATTTGAATGGCCTTGAAGGTGATCAATTATTCAAATTGGACACAGATAGAGACATATATGTATATATATATGGATATGGATATTTGTATACATATGTGGCTAAAGACATTGTGCGATTTTAACTTACGTGACAGTTTTATACGCGGTTTGCTGTTTGTGGTCTTATTAGGATGATGACAAAGTGCCGACGGTTCACAATTTGCGGTTATTTTGGCTACATGGGCCAAATGGATGGCAATGTTAGCACAGTGACCCGCTACCTCCCCCCACCTTTCAGTTTGTTTGCATCCACATTTTTCATACACTTTTAATCACTTTTTGGGCAGGTAGGTATACATATATATTTAATTATAATCACGTTTATTGGAAGGAGTCTTGAATTTTGGCTACAGTTATATATATACTTGTGTGTGTGTGTGTGTATATATACATATATATATGTATATAATTTTATTTGGTTAGCGATTTTTGATGCAACGTCTTCGTACTCACGCGCTGCGATCCGCTCTACACTAACAAGAAGTTTATGACCAAATGCCATAAAATTCGTTGTAAAAAGTCGACGAGGCTGGAAAATGTGTTTTCCGTTTGCTGCTGCCGCTGCTGCTGCTGCTGCTCCCCTACCCCATCCCCTTACCGGTTTCGTCACCCTCTCGTCATTGACTTTTTCTCCGCTGACTCTTTGTGGTTGTGTGGTAGTTGCTCCTTCCTTCTCCTGCTCTTTCACTTAGTTTCATGCCTTCATTGTCTCTCTTTCCCTCTTACATTCACTCTCTCCCTCTCACGTTCTCGCTCGCACACATGCGCATGCTCTCTCTCTTCACACACACACACATACCCTATGAGAGCGTCTTTACATTTGGAAGTCCAGCAGGTCTGCTGTCTTTATGTGTGTGTGTGTGTGTGTATCTGTATCTGGCATTTGTATCTTCAGCTTGTGTGTATCTCCTAAAAACAGAAACAACGAAATGAACGGAAAAAAAAACTGCCCTGCTTCTCGGTATCTGGCATGTCTTCCTCCCTTTTTGTTTTTTTGCCCCCCTCCCCAACCCGTTTCATTTTCCCATTCTTATTCGCAGCCATTTTATTTTTATTGTTCTCTCGTTCTGTGTCCTCGCTTTTGTCTCCTTTTTCATTTGAGATTCCCAATTCTTTTATGCCATATACAAGAATCAGTTTTTACTCTCTCTCACTGTCTCTGGAAATCGAAATATATAACTATGCTTAATGCATGATATATAGTTTTCTATTTGTTGGATTAGCCATTAATATTGGGGGAATCTATCGTGAGAAATGCTGATCTGATTTGTTTTCCATGTTTAAAACGGATGTTTATTTAAAATACATTTCAAATCGGTTTAAAGATATAACCAAATAAAAATAAAACTGAATAATATCTGATTAAAATTTAAATAAAATTTTATTATATCTGAATGAGAATAAGCAATAGAATTCTAATTAAAATTATACCCAAATGATAGTGTATTAAAAAGTATATATTAATGACACAAAAAATATCTAATGAAAAGTTTTTCTAATTGTAAGTGATAGTGTATCTGAATAAAAGTATATTTGTTTAAATGTAGAATAAATAGAAGTAATAAAATATATAATTAAAAGTATAGCGAAATGTTATATATGATATATATAATATCTAAGTAAACCTTTGATTAGATATTTTTTCTTGAAAAAAAACTTTTATTTAAAACAAAAGAAAGAAATGATTTCAGATTTACTTATTATGTGATTTAAAAATTATTTCTATTATTTTAAATTTCTCTTTAGGCAATTACTTATTTAGACAAACAATTCTGAGAGATATAAGTTCGGATATTAAATTATAAATTTCTGTATATGAGTAATAAAAGCCTATCCTAGTCAAAGTTTAAACATAAATTTAAAACAATTAAAATTTCTACAATGAATAGAAAATTTGAAAGATGAAAAACTAACTGAACGGTTTAAGAGTTTACCAATCAATTAATTCCTTAGATTTATGTCGTAATACTTCTTTATCTGTTAATCAAAATTTCTAAAATCGTAGTATTAAAAAATAATATTCTAAACAATAGAAAGTTTAAAAGAAAATATTTCTCAGGCAATAATTCAAATTAAATTAATTCGATAAAGACTTACATAACTAATTTTTTAATTTATTTATATTCTTTTAGGGTAATATAACTAATTTCTAATTATATAATGCTTAATTATATTTATTTAATTATATTCATGTTGAAATATCAAACATAAACTCAAGTCTAATATATTTTGCTTTTTTAGATTTCTAGAGGGGATTTTGAGATCTAATTTTTATGGTGCAATAATAAAACTAAAGCCACATACAGCAGTAGCACATTTTAATATGTTTGCCCAGTCGAAATATTAGAATCATGTCCATGTCTTCTATTAGAAAGTCAAACAGAGTGAATTGACATTTTAGGTGTTACACCTTTCAATGAATGGGAATACACGGCTATACAAACATGTCTATCAACACGCGCACGTGCGTTTAACATGCTTCTACAGGAACATATATGTATATATTTATATATGTATATACATATACATATATGTTCGTTATATAATGGCGTAACTTTCAGACTTTTGGGCTGCCGTCTGGGCATGATAGGCAACTTAATTTCCGTTGAATGCTAATGCAGATTCTGTGCTTTGCCCCCAACACAAAAACCCCAACATCCGTAGCCCTTTGTGTGTGTGCTTTTTTTTTTGGGGGTTGCGAATTTATGTGAATTTTTCCCTTCATTTTACGAGCGTCCCTTTTGGCCGCCACGGAAGTGAAAGCAGAAACATTTGGGGAGCTCAAAGACTCATTTTCTCGTGTTTGTTGCCGTCCCAGTCCCCCTATTCCCTTTTCGTCCCAAAACGAAGAAACCTAACGCAATGCATTTGTTTGCGTATTTTACGAGCTTAATTCGTTTGCCAGCTACCCTTGACGCGAAGGAGGGTGAAAAGCGCCATTTGGAAAAAACACCCACACACACACACACACAAAAACAGAAACACCCCTTACTGCCCGCATACACCCGCATTCCCGCATCGGAGAGATCCATTATAATTTTACAAAATCCGAAAGTTAATCATACGAAATGCCCTGGCATTGGGGGTTAGCGGTAACGGTAATGGGAAACGGCGCAATGCGGCTCTCCGGCTACGGCTCATTTTTTTTTTTTTTTGAGCCATAAAATCCTTCAGCTAAAGTAAGCTGCTTTCACATCTGTGAATGGAAAAGCCATGTGGAGCTATACAATGACCAAACCATTGGTTCAATTAACGTTGAACTGCAAATCAGTTTGCATTATTTTGAAAGCAATTAAAAATGTGGCCAACGACTAACAATTGGACTCCAATATGTCTGGCCTAGTCAAGTAAGAGAGGAAAAGCAAAAGAGAGAGAGAGAGAGAGAGAGTGAGAGATATAGAGCTACTGAAATGGGTGACCCCGACGATTCTTTATGATTCAATTTATCTTTTTATCAATTTGCGCGCATTCTGGTCACTGGACAGTGGTCCGTTTGTTTGTTTGTTTGTTGGTTTGTTGGTTTGATTGTTTGTATCAGCGCCTTGTTCGCCTTTTCAATTTCAATTTAACGAGTACTTAATTTGAGCAAGTGTTTGCTTGGCTGTAAATATTTACGGCTGTTCGTATGTACTATAACATCTGAATGAACGTCTATATGTCTGTTGGTCTGCATGTCTCCCCATTGAGCGTTTCATAAATTTATTGTTTTATTGCCATTATTATGCATTATTTTTATAGAGATAGTCGTAAATGGCTGCTGCGGCATGGCAGAGATCGCCAACAGAGAACATTGGCAGGCTTCTAACAATACAGTCATAGCCATGTGTAATTAGCCAAATGCGCGTTTTGGCCAGTCTCATTAATCGTTATAGAGACAGGGCCACCACTTGGTCCCTCTAATTGATCACATTCCAGAGCAATAAACCAAATTGTTATTGTTACAAATTTGTGAAGGCTGACGATTTGACATACTTTAATATATATATATATATACATACATACATACATATGTATGTATATATAGTTTTTTATTGACACCATTTCTTATGGCCTCACATTTTAAGAACCAATCGAAGGGAGTGAAATGAAGGGGTGGCATTATGCATATTTAGTTATTCGGTGGTCTATAATTAGCTTATTAATTTGAATAACTTACAGACAGCCATAAAAAGTTACTAAAAGCAATTTTTGGAATTCAGAAATTATGTTTTTCATTTGTCATCGAAATTGAAAGTAAAAACGGAATCCATTGGACTTTTTTCACATTCCATAAGCATTGATTTAGACAGGAATCAGTATTCTATAGCTTTTTACTACAGCCAAAATAAAGTTATAATTTTTTATAGTATTCAAAGGACTTCTATATAACAAATTGATAACTTTGTATAAAAGATTAACAGAAACAAATGCAACTGTTTGATTTTATAAACCTTTTAATATGTTGAATATACATAAAATCTTTATATATATTAAATTTAAGTATTTAGCAAATTAATTCCTTTTTCAGATATCAACTGTGAAATGCTTCAAAGTTTCATTTCAACATAAATTTATATATCTAAATGTAGCGAAATGAATCCAATATATGTACAAGCTGAAGGATATGCTCAGATATACTGATGAAGACTATATATAATATATATATATACTATATACTATATACATATATATAATTGCATTGTATACGATATAATCTTGCATAAAGAATTCTTTAGTTTTCCTTGCGTTTCGTGGTTTTGGCTTTGAATTATTTATATCATCCGAATTTAGCACTTTTTTCTGAACTATATACGTACATACATATATATGTAATTGTATATTTATCATCTGGATATTAAAGATAGACTCGCTGGAATCTTACTTTTCCTGCTAAGTCTTTAAATTAACTTATTATTCAAGGACACAGTGTAAATGCACTTAAATAAATTTCAGAAAACCTTTTGAATTTGATTAAAATTTTTGGAGTAAGCCTATACATATATTCAAACAATTTTAAATAATTTGTATATTTTTTAAATCTTACATAATTTCTATAAGTAAACCTATCTATAAAACAGAAATCTCAAAAATATCTCTCAAATCTTAAAAAAATTGTATCCCATTTATTCATTATGCATATTCATATTTTATAGATTTGTTTTAAATCCTATGCTATCTATATTAAAGAAATATATTTATGTATTCCCAATTTAATTGATTTGAAATTTAAATTAATACTTTTTTTTAAAACTAATCTGTTGTAAAATTCTTGTGATGAAACATAAATTCAAATGAGAAGTTAATTGTCCATTTGTTTATTAATATTAATTATAGTTCTGAATGAAATGCAATAAATTTTCTTCCCAGTTTAGTAAATAATATATACTTATTCAATGGGTTTAAAATGTTTACATCAAAAATAAAAATGCTCGTCATAAGGAATAATGATTTCTTGTGACAGTTTGATGAGCCAATTATTGACATTTAAAATTAGAATTGTCACAATAAAAGCCAAAAATAAAATCGTTTTAAATAAAATGCTTAAAACAAAGGATTGCGCTTTTTAAATTCTCCGACGGCAAACTTGAAATTATATATTTACACTTACCTTTTTGTATTAAAATGAATTCAAAACTGTTTTCCTTTTAGTTTATTTGTTTGTTTGTTTTTTGTTTTCTTTTTAATTTTCGTTCTTAACAGAGCGATAGAGCATTAGGTTTAATGCGTATTTTCTTCATTTTCCTATAGTAAAAATATTAAATTGTTGCACTGTCGATTGAAATATATTTATGATGGGTTTTATATTTTTTTATTACACAATTATTATTACTTTTGCGGTTCGATTTGTGACTTGTGGCTGTTTGCTGTGATTGCCGATCGGTCGATTTAATTATTGCTATTTTACTAAATGGCCGAACTGCGATTGGTTTGTAGATTATCTCGCATGCGATGAGATTGAGTGAGAGTTGATTCTACTGGTTTATGGCTGACACTCCGCGGTTTTAATTTCGACTTTATGCGGCGATGATGACGACGACAATGACGACTCGCGGTACTAAAACTCCATTGTAAAGTGGTAAATACTCGGGCGGCGCACCGTAAAAAAAACGCCAAGCGCCAAAACCAGAACAACGAACAACAACAACAACAACAACAGAAACAGAAACATTCAAGAGGTGTATGTGTGTGTGTATGTGTGAGTTTCAGTATTCACTCTTACAGTATATGTGTTTGTATTTGTATGTGTTTGAAATCACCACTTTGCGCTCCTCGGCAAGTTGAAATCTCTTTGCTTTCGTTTCGTTCGCTCTCGCTCAGTCTCCACAACTCGCTCGTGATTGTGATTTAAACCAAAACCCCCCTACCCGTTGCCTAACCCCTCTCTCAATAATCAATCGTATAAAGTTCTACATCTTAGAGCAATCTCGGATGTATTAAATTAAAAATTCGAATTTAGCTTAAGCTTGTATTTGTGTATAAGTATAACAGTAATCTCACACTAAGAAAAAAAAAAAATAATCACATTTAAATTCCCTATAAGGGAAAATCAATGAAGCTTTACAACATTTCTAGTAACTCTTTAAGATTTTATTATTGCCTAATAACATTCAATTCAATTTATTTTTATATATAAATCCGATTTACGATTTGATTTATTCATTTGGAAAATATTTGGCAATATTTGGTAAAATTGTCGTTGGCAATTATTTTTGTATATATAATTTTTTTTTTTTGGCAAGCATATAAAAATTTCCCTACCCCTCTCAAACCCCCGCAGGCATAAACTAACCCTTAGTACGCCATCTTGAATGGATATTTGCCGTTTGTATTTGTATTGTCTGTGCGTCGCAATGGCCGCACGGACGATGAAAAGAGGGTGGGGAGGGTTTGGCTACTGTTTGTAGAGAGTGTGAGAGAGAGAGAGAGAGAGCGGAGAAGGGGCTGCTAATCGCCGTTCAAATGCCATACATTTAGGAAATTGCAGTCCACATTTTGGCATTCAACGTTTTTGTGGCATTTTCGTTTTTCATTCGTAGTCATTGTTGTTGTTGTCGTAGAAGAAAAATAAGAATAAGAAGCAGACAAGCATTTTATGACTTATAAATTATCGTTGTTTTTCCTTTAGTTCTGCTGCCGACCACAGGACACCCAGAAGAGGACATGGCAAGGCTACAAAATGAGGGGCTGGGCGCGCTGGCCGCTGGCCCGCTGCTGATTGTGGAGTTTCTTTTTTTTTTTTTTCCTTTTCTTTTTGGGACATTAAGACACTGACAGGCGCAATTTATGGCCTTTGCAGTTGCTGGCGCAGGCGGTAACAACAACAACAACAACAAATTCGAATGGCACCAAATGGCTTCCACAAGGCTTGGCACTTTCCCATACGCATTTTTGCCATTCTCCTCGGTTGCCTGTATGTATTTATGTATGTTATAGAATTGAAAAGTCTTTGGGCTTGGTTTTCTGTCCATCATTTGGTAACGAATTTTACAATACTTAAAATATACCTGCCACTTAACTAATGAACTGACTCACTATTATATACCCACTTATCCCCTTTTAGGATAAAGTGAAGATTTCTAAAATGTTCACACTTTTTCGAAAAACAAAAAAAAAAAAAATATTTAAATGTGCCACAAGCGTTCGTTAAACGCTTCAATTGAAGCGCGACTCTTTGCCATTGAAAATTAAATTTCTGGGAACGTTTCAGTTCAGTTGGATCATCTAGTGCATACGACTTTGCTTTATTTTATTTTTTTTTTAAATTCTTTAAATTAAATAAATCAGGCAAAAAATTTTGAAATGGAATGCTCTTGCCGATTAACGATAATAGAAAAGTCGAGTTAGTTAACTAAAGAATATATTTATTTAATTTTAGAGATTTTCAAATGTAATCATACTCCTTTACTTAAACTCCTCCTTTAGACAGTTGCTTAATCTCATAGAATAATCCATTTGATTAATTATTAAATATCCAAAAGTTTTCGAAATATCCATTATATATATATATAGTTTTTTGAACTGACGAAAAGGAGTTTGACATAGGTGTTTAGCTTTAAAATTCCATGATTAAAAATAACAATATTTAAAATACAAATAAAAAAAAAGAAGTCAAAAAAAGATAAAAATTAATTAAAAAGAGGCATTAATTTTTAGTCTTTTGTTTTTTGCACATTTTTTAAGTAAATAACAGAATCGAACATTGAAATTTTCATAAACTTCGAGATTTCTATGGTAACACAAAAAAAAAAAACCGACGGTTAATAGTTATTCAAAATGACATTTAAATTTTATATCTTCACAAGGTTTCTCAATTCTAAGATTATAACTCTTTGGTCGGTTAAGTTACTTAACAAAACAATTGCTTGATTGATTTGTTAGCTATTTTAATTATTTAAAGGCAATTTAAAGGCAAATTTAATTCATCTTTAGAGCAGGACACTCAGTAATTCTTCCAAGAGAGTTTAATCCTCCATATTGAAAAGTATTTTCAGCCTTGAAGTCTCCTTTCTTCTTATCAAACCATAAAATTTGTTATGCAAATGACATTTTTCTTTTTTTGTGTGTTTCTTTTTTTTCTTTTTGTACCGTCTATAAAAAGCATAAGATTTTTATTATAATTGGTTTTTTTTCTTTTTTTGCCTTTCAACTTGGTACAAGTTGAAGCAAGTTCTAAAAGCCGTGCAATGCATTTGACATCAGCTGTCCAAAAGGCATTTTAATGTTGTCGAAAAATGTAATTTCCGTTGTCGACATTTTTGCCAAGGCCATTAAATTGATGCACAACTTCATCAGCGTAAAAGTGTAGCTGGAAACGTAGAGACGAGGACCAAGGCAAAGATGACAGTAAATGGAGCGGAAGAGGCTTAATACAGCTTACAACAGCGGTTTAATAGAATTACGCATACGCCCCTTGTTTCACTACAATTTGAATGATATATATCTATATATATGTATATATAGGAGTATATTTCCTGATCTGCAGATAAATTCTAGAGCGCAACACTTTTCGATTTGCCAAGTTTTACTATTCTTTTTATTTAATTGGCCATTTCAAACATTTTTACAGTTCAGAGTCAGAAATTGTGTTGCAGCCATTATCGGTTGCACTTCCCCTTTGGTCTCCCCCCACCGCATACATAGTTGGGTGGCCCTTCTTTTGGTTGTATTTATGTAGTTCCCTTTTGGTGTTTGAGTTGTTTTTTTTTTTAGTTTTGTTTTGTTTTTATTTTTTTTTATGGATACCACTTCGATTGTAACCAAATTGTTGCTGCTTATTTGCACAACGAATTATTTTAAACGATTTCAAACTAATTGAGACATAAAGTTAATTTGATGGCTAAATCCATGAAAGCAACATTAATTCATCAAATCGATGCAGTGTGTGTGTGTTTTTTTTTTCTTTTTTTCTTTTTCCTTTTGTTCTTGTTGTTATTGTATTATGGGAACCTCTCACAAATTGCGTGAGCTGGTGGCAAATTATTTCAATTTGCATAACAAAAGAATAGTGTAAGTAAATGGAAATGCTTTATGTAAATATTAGCTATAGCCATAAGGGGAAAAGAGTATCTAAGGAAATGAAAGATCATAAAACATTTTTATGCAATTGTTTTATGGCACTAGATTGGAAAAAGAAAAACCAGTAGACAGTAAAGGGGCAGCAGAGATTGCTTCTTCTTTTTCTTTTTATTTTATTATTTTTTTTTTCTTTGAGAAAGCCAGTTGAGAAAGGAGAAAGAGAAGGGGGCAGAGCAAAGAACTCCTTCTGTTTAATTAAAATGTTTCCTCGGGGCACTGTAGAAAATTTTAGGTCAGCTGTTAGATGATCGCATAAAAACTATTTCATTTTTAAAGAGTCATTCTTAGGTATGTATATCAACTCGTAACTAATTGGACAATGGAATCTATTTTTTGGTTCTAGACTTTATACATTTTTAAATTAGTGCCAAGATTTTTTAAGTCGAATAGATTTTTAATAAAATTTGGCTTCTTGTTGGATTACAGATAATTGAGATGTTAATAAAATTTTTTATTTAAAAGAAATATTAATGAAATTAATAAATAAAATTTCTTGGTAAACTCTTTTAATTGCTATGAAAATAAAAAACCCGTTTATAACACTTTAATTGTAATTTGTAAATTTGATCCAACTTAAAATATAAGCTATTTATTACTTAAACTATAACTAATTGTGTTATAGTTTAATATACTATTAATTTTATATATAGTTTAGTTTAATATCTGTTTCCAATGCATTTCCTTTTTTTTTCGAAACTAATTTTACTCGTTTATGTATTAAATTTGTGGCCACCAGTGTTTTGTCTATATGAAGTAAAATTGATTGAATTTGTCAGACATTTAGTTAAGGCAAATAAGTTTAAGTAAGCCTAAATTCAACAATTTGTTTTACTTTTAACAACTAGCGTTTACAATATTTAGTGATTTCTAGTTTGAATTCGTTTATTTTTTATTGCAAACTGCCACTTTTATTATTGAAAGTTTTCTCTTTAGTTTTTTATTTTTTTTTTTTTTTTTGCATTTTTGTAAAATGGAATCCAGGTTAAGAAGGAAAAATATTTCACTTTATTTTAGTAACAAAGACAGTCCGGTAAGACAGAGAGAGAGAGAGAGACAGAGAAAGGGGAAAGAACGGAGAACACAAATAACTAAAAGCTGTACTGATTATGCTGAGAATGAGCCGACAGAATGATAAATCGAGAGACACAAAGAGACTATAATTTATGTAAATGCATTGTGGCAGCGGCAACAGCATGACGCTGCCCAACGGCTGACCATATTAGCCCCCCGAAAAGCAAGTAAAAATAAAAGGAAAACCAAAATGGTTTCTCAACATGGAACCCTAGTGGGGCATAGTCCAAGATGTTCGATTTTTTTCTTCTTTATTTTCTTTTTTTTTTTTTGTTTTTTGTTTGTTGGCCTCGCCTGAACCTGGACAGAGAGGAAACTGAGAGAAGAGTAAAGGCAAAGGCAACGGCAACCCGCGCCTTGCGTTCAATTACAAACACATAAATTCTCGTTTCCATTTGACACATGACATCCCATAAAACTTGTTAAAAAGTACAGTAACAAAGGCAAGCCAAACCTCCCGGTCAGCATCAGCCTGAGCCTCTGAAGCTGCAAACAGAGATTCGGAACAGAAAGAGACAGAGACAGTCTCTGTGTGTCAGAGAGAGAGAGAGAGAGAGAGAGAGAGAGGGAAAGCGAATACACAAAAAATACTGTATCCAAAATGGTTAAATCTGCTACACAATCTCGTCTCCGTTGGCCATAAAAAGAAGAGGGTTCCCTTTATTTTTGTATATTTCTCCTTGTTTTTTTTTTTTTTTTTAACGTACGTCGAATGATATCAGATTTCTTTTCATTTCGTTTCGTTACGATTCGATTTGGCTTTCGTTTTGGGCTCCGGCTCCCAGGTTCAGGTTCAGTTTTAGGTTCAGGTTCAGGTCCAGAGGCTTAGTTCACAAGCAAAGAGATAAAGTAAAATGGCGTCGGCGACATCGGCATTAAGTGACATGAAATTTTATGAAGTCCAGTCAAAGTAGCGCTCATTATATGAATCTCATTGATCCGCCATTAAAATATATTTATATATGTATGTAGATACTTTAAATGGTGCGGGAAAAATAACACAACAAAAGAAAGAAACATTCTAGTCACCTTTTTATTTTATTTTTAATGGATTTTGTAAAGGTCTATAGCAAGTGTATGTTATATAGTTTACTATATAATCGAGCAGTTAGAGAGAGAGAGAGAGAGAGGGAAAAACACTAATCTTTCTTTAACCATCAGCAACAAAGTAAGCAAAAATGAACTAAAATTCCACAAAAGGAAAATAAGTGATGGGTAAATGAAGGGGGGAGACAAACTTGAAATCCACTTTGTGCCAGCAACTTGGCATAAGCTTCTCAAACATTTGATGCCATAAAAAGTAAATTGACATTTTCGTAAAGTCCGTCTTTGGCAATAAATTTACTTCTCTTTTCGTCCCGCCCTGGTCTTCCCTTTTTTTTTTTTTATTTCTACTCATTTCTACTTTTGGCATTTGGCAGACAAAAGGCAGAACGAACATTGTAAGCAAAAGAAAATCTGTAGAGAACTTTAACTCAACTCTCCATTTTGTGGGAATGGAGCACCCATTCCCGGGTCACTTTTTAGTTAAAGACAGTGGCCGAACTGGCTGCATTTTATGACTTCCACGTTTCTGCATTGTTTCTCCATTGTCAGACATTTTGGATTTACGAGCGGCGCTCTAAATTCGCTTAGATTCCGCAATTGACGGACCAGAAACTGAATCGCATACTTACAACGGACATTTCATTCGTTGGAATTTTTTTTTTCCTTTTTTTTTTTTTTTGTACGCATTCGAGCGTATTAAGAATAATTTTCTAGAGTACCGACTCTAAAACACTTTATTTGCATCCTTAGTATAAATGTATATATACATAAATATATATATATATATATCACACAGATAACATTGTATTGCCGTCGGCAATCTATTACAATCATTTCTTTTAGTTTCCCCCATTTGTTTCTATAAGGATGACGCGTAAATTTCGACGCGAAACTAAGGCAACAACACATGTTGCACACCGCTGAGCTCAAAAGCCGCACTGATCTCCTCACCGCCAGCTAATGCAGATTCAGGGCTAAAGATCCCTCTTGGTATGCTGACCTTGAAACGGCCACACATCTGCATAATTAAGGCTCAACTCTTTTCATATCCACCTACCCTTTTACATCATTTCAAAATAGTCCTTTTTGTTCAAGGACTTCTCGCTCCAGTTTATTCTTACGCAATGTTACGCTTCAACACGATTAGAAAACATCGGTTTCAAGGTCAAAGGTAAATCTCTTGCAAGTCTTTGCTTTCAAAATCCAATTAAAACGAATAGTAAAAATTATTTTTCCTAAATCCTTTAGAAATCAAGAAAAACTCTTTTACATTTGGCCCATTCAAAAAAATATATTTTTATTTCTCTAAAAGTTAAGTTTAAAAATATGAAATAAATAACTATTGAAAGGAGATTCCTTTAATATTGAAACTAGAATAATCTAATTATTAACTGTAATATATTGCTGTATGTTAAAAAAGGTATTAATTATAAAAATATTTTAATTTAAATGCCGATTTGGGTTCAACATTATTGACTTATACAAAGCGCAGTAAACTGCTTAAAACTTTAAAATTGGGAGACCAGTTGAAGTTAATCACAGCAGATGGATATGAGGTGAACGTCATAGAGCTGATCAGAAACATGTATGTTAAGTTCTTTAATATAATTAGAATTGCTATCATTTACAGGAAATTGAATTAGAATTAGATTTAAAATACCATATTTGTGATTTCTTAGTTTCACTGGAACTGCAATTGTTTTTTGGTATCAATAAAACAATAATAAATCACTATCAGAGTATTTTTTGTCTGCAACCAAGTCGAAAACAACACCAGAAACCATTTCACCTTTTACCCTAACAGAGCAGATAATTCAGCTAAGAAAACTTATCAGTTAACGCTGCCATCTTGAGATTTTTTCCCAATGTACAAAAAAATTTGAACCTGCCAGTCTCGATGTCTAATGTGGACAATGACATCACCAGATTACCATAACGTCATTTCCAGCATCAACAAGAACTTATATGAATAATATATATAATATATTTTATTTTGAATGTATAATGTCCATTTTGTTCGTCACATTTAAAATTTTAGAAAAATTTGAGAAATGGTTAAGTTTTCGCGCCCTTGTTGCTCAGTTTGAGCAGCCACTTTGAATCTAAATTCCGACAGGGGCGCTAGAGTGATTGGCGCCAGTGAGCAAAAAGGAAGCGCTAGTTAGCGCCACTGTGCAACCACTATAAATTTATAGGATATTTATTACCATGGGCGCCAAGGCAAAGGTTTGGCAGTTATATATTTGTGCCACTGTCTGGGGACCCCTAAATAAGATTCTATCTACGCCCTTGTCTATTTACATTCGTTTCGTTTGTAAAAGAGGAAAAACACTCAAATAACTTATTAAATGACGCAATAACTCTTAATTGTTGCTTTTTACTGCCATTTACTTATAAATAATAAATTTATGCGAAATTTCTGAAACAAATATTTTAAAAAATATTTTCTTTGGTTCCGAGAAACCCCTCTTTTAATTTGGCATTCGTAACTTGTACATATATGTTGGTACGAATATTATAATCTTTTTAAAATATGAGACTTTAGATGTATATATTACTGTGATACTTCTCTGATATTTTCAATATTATTAAAACAAATTTAATAATTTATTTACCACTAGCTAGAAATATTAAAAGAATATAATATAAAATTCTCCATTACGAAATTTTAAGAATATTATGTTCCGAAAGAGTATCAAATTTTTGTAAGTCGTAGAATATTTTCACGTCGGCATTCAGAATTTTCTTTTATTTGGCAAGGAACGCCATTATTTTCACACTTAGCCACGCCCAGAAACACGAAGCAACAATAATAAAAACTCGTATCTATGGGCTGCAACAATGTGTGCGCAACTCACACAGATACAGATACACAGGCATAGATATATTTTGGTGGTGGTGGTGGTTTTAGCCTAGTAGTAGCACTTGCACCGGTTGGCGGAGAGAGTTATAGCTCATGGGAATTGAATGGAGCGCGTGGGTTCATTTTGCGGAATTGGATTAAACGACAGCAGCTCTCTAAGTGCCGCCATTGCATTTGCCATTAATAATATTATTGCTCTATGTGTGTATGTGTTCGCTATGCATGTGTGTGTGTGTATGAGTGCGTTTATGACAGTACGTGATCTCGTTTTAAAGAGCTCCCCGTGGGAATATATGACACTGCCATTGCCCTTATCTCTACCTATCATAAAAAGGACAAATGGGGCCCGGAAATGATTTCGGTTATTTGCTTGGCAAATGGTCTCACGCACACTAGAATAATGCCATCGACTTAAAAAGCGATAAAACTCTGGTAAAGATAACTTTACTATCTTTATGGACCAACTGCAACTGCTTGTCATTCCATTTACTTGCCAAGCTTCTCAGTAATTAAAAAAAACAACTGAAAATATTTCAAATATTCTCTTTTTCATATGCCAATTAGGTGTACTAAAGCTTGTATGTATGTATATAACCATATGTATATATATTTAACACTGCTAAAAATAGCTATAATAATTTATACTATAAAAGAGTTTTTATTAAGGCAATAATTTCTTACTTCATTCAAATCTTTCGCTTCCAAGTTTTCTACAATCAATTTTAAAACAATAGAAGTAGAACCTGGCAATTAAACTTTTAACTCATGAGCTATTTAAATATTAAAATTATAAGGACATCTAAATAAACATGTATACATAAATATATTGAAGGTATCATCTAATAAAATTTACATAAAGTAAAAATAAAAAGCATAATATTGTCCAACTTGTCCAAAAAACAGACATTATAGTCCTTAAGTATTTTAACTATTTTTATATATGAGTATGTATTTAAAGCTTTCCCTTAAATAAAAGTTGTAAATAAAAATAAAAAGTACATTTAAATTTTGCAGTTACATGTGTTAATAAAAGAAATCATTATATAATATAGGTAAAATATATATCACAATGATTTCTTTTATTAAAAAAAGTCAAATAAATATTTAATAGTTATCATCGCTCCTTTATTACATTACATATATCTCTTCTCCTTCCTTTGTCTTCTATTACTATCTGAATAAAACAATTATACATTTGTGGTTGATATATATGTATATATATCAACAATTTAAATAACGAAAAACACAAACAAAATTGTATATTCAAAAAAAAAACAACTAACTTTGATTAAATATAAAGTAAATTAATGAAAAATATACTTATTCCGTCTTTAAGAAATCCATTGATTTACAATTACAATTCAAAATATTATTAGAATTTACCACTAAATCGGAACTAAATATAATTTTTTTGTTAAAATACCGAACTAATGACATATTAATTATAATAATTCCACTACCATTTTCACTATTTTTCTATAATTATCACTTTATTATTTTTACCGATTTTTACGAATAAACCAAATTAAAAGACTTTAGATTGTAAACTGCTAAATTTATTTATTTGTATTTCCATTATGAGGGAATGAAAAAACAACGATAAATATTTAATAAATATTTTAAATGATATTAACAAATATTTTATAATGATTTTAAATTTGAATTTTGCACTTGATTTGTATATAAAATAAGTACAAAATCTACTTTACAAACACCATCTAAATTTAAAATAATTTTTCAAAATTCTAGACATTTAAACAAAGTTTTTCTTATTAGACAAAAAACAGCTTATTAGATTCTCGGCCAAAAATTTGTTCAATCTTCTATCAGATTTAAGCTTATTTTAAGCAATCAGTTAACCATTGCTGAATTCTCTTAGCAATAAAAAATTACAAATGATGAAAGACTTTTTACATTTAACGACAAAAAGAAATTGGTTTAAAAGACTTGAAATTACTTACCAGATTTATTCATTTGTGATATAATATACCGTTTATTTGGGCCACAAACACACACTCACTCAATTCACAATAGTTTTCCAAATTGTTTAAGTGGAAGGATTTTTTTTTCTAGCCGTATAATTTAAATACAATTTATAAATATGTGTAAATTTGGTTTAACTTAATGTAATGAAATTGTCAAATTACTTGTTATCATTTATTTAATTATGATTATTTAATTAGATATTTATTCGATTGCACATTAAATATTTTTTGTTATTGTTACGTTTTTTTTTTTTTTTGGAATAATTATGGTCAAGTTGTTACTTTCGTTTAGACCGTTAGTTGATGTTAATGTTGCCGTTGCTCTTTTTTGTTGTTGTTGTTGTCGTTATTATTATTGGTTTATTATCTTAACACATTCGAGACAAAAAGCCCGCGAAGTGAACTTGGAGCTATGCGATGTGCGGAACGTCATCGAACTGAATGATGTGCGAGTTCTTTACGCTGCCCTGTGAATAGCTGTTAGTTCCAGGAATCACAGTATCTCTCACACACACACATACACACACCACGAAGAACAACTACAACAATACACTGACAACGAAGCCGAAGTCAACGCCAACGCCGAAGCCAAGAGTCACAGTTAGGGCAAAAGATGCCAATAAGGCAAGGCAAAGAACCGCACCGCAGGAACACATTCACATTGCACATGGTCGGTCTTCATTTCCGTCTCCATCTCCGTCTCCGTTTTGGTTTCGGTTTCGGTATCGGTATCGGGGCTCATAAATAGTAGATAAACAAATAAATAAGCCAAACTGAAATATTTGGGGGAGGGAAACTCCTCAATTTAGATATATGACGGTTATATATCTTGGCATTCTTTTTCTATAACAACTAAGGGCTGGCACATTCAATACACTTCGATTTTTGGAAATATACGTGTATCGACCCCGTGTGACTAAGTCTGTTCTGGGGTGGCTAAAACGCTCCAAATACATAAATTTTTGCTGGCAAGGAATTTAACCACCATCCTGTACACAGTGTACACTGACTCGTCACGCCTGTATCTAACATACATATAGAAATATTTATATATATTTGGTATCTGCGCAGTGCGCCATGTGCAATTCCAGTTCTATTTGCGGTGCCAGTTACAAAAAAAAAAAAAAACACAAAAATCTTCAATATATTGTTGTATATATGTACATATATATAAACAAGACTGGATAGCTCGTGGAATGTCGAAAATCAATCACATTCGATGGATGCACATTTTATTGTGCGCAGACTCCGTTTTATGGTAACGCCACTTACAAATATACTTACAAGTATATATGTATATGTATAGTATACATACATATATATTACTATTGTCTCTATTTATAACCAGCTTCAACTATATCCAGCCAAACTATATATTCTTGAAAATGAAAGTGTAATACATCCTTCCATCAGTGGCATATAAATTATGGCTACTAATTATTAACAAAGGTGTAAAGAGTGAAAGAAATCAAAAATTAATCATATTACCAGATTTTTATTACATTTTTATATGCACACATATCATAAAGAAATCATTTAAAATGATTAATAATAGTCTTTACCAATAAAATTGTATTATAATAACTAGAATTACAAATTAGTATACAATATGCATATTTCAATAAAGTTTGCCGCCGGTCAGACAAAATTATAGTTCAACTAAAAAAAAAGGCAAAATTAATAAATAAAAAATAATAGACAAAATATTAACAACAATATCATTAAACTTTACGGTAAAAATGTGTTATTATCTCTAAAGTAATATGAAGATTTAACTATATTTAAACAAGAAACTTTTTTAGAAATTGCGAATAAGAAATTTAGAGGAAGTTTAGTAGGGTGATTGGAATATTTAAAAAGATAAATTAACAAAACATATGCAGAAATACTAAACAAATTTTTTTTAAAATTAAAAGAAATAATTAAAATGAAAAATATATTCGATTTAAAACATTACATACATTTAAAAGCAAAATTGTTATATGTATTGAATATGAAACATTTTGTTCATTGCAAATAAAAGCCACCTGGGTAAATATATATCAGTTTATCCTAGTTAGATATTATAATAGTAATTAAATTTAAAATAATAATATTTAGAAGAACTTTCCACAGACCTGATATTTAGTAAAATTCTATTTTAGAAGTACATATATTCCTATTATAGAGAGCAAACAGATGAAATAAATTGGATAAAATATTCTTCTGTATATATATTATATATATATTAAAAAAATCCTTTAAAAATCCTTAAGAGTATAAATTATATAATGAATTAACCCTCTTCTATTTAATAATTTTAACTAATTAATAACTAACTACAATTTCTTTCACAAGTCTTTCCAAATAGCCTTGCTCTCATTTAATAGATATGGATGGGTTTTTCAACGATTTTGTTAAACATGTTAGAGTTGGCCAACTTCCTTGCCAAGCCCAAAGCCCATTGAAATTGAATGTGCCACAGTGTTACGGTCTGTCTTAATAATCCCGACATGCCACTTCCAAGTGTTTTCTTTTTTTTTCTTTTTTATGCCAACAAAGGCCGGGTGCCAAGACGCATTCATTTTATTTACCCTAATTGTTAGTTGCGGGAACATTGGCTTAAACTAAGTCCATTTGCTCTGGAGCCGACGGAACGCCAGATATTTACATTTACCTGCGAAATGTGTGGCAAAGCACTGTGTCTCTCTGTGTTCTTTCGGTGACCGCGGGGCATTTCCACAACACTACAAATGTGGCTGCTAAGTGACTGAGTAAACAACGCGTGCTAGGTCGTACGACTAATCTAAATTTGAAAACTCAGAATATAAGTTTGCAGTTTTAAATACCTGTTTTATATGCACATGTTTCAAAAATTTGTATTAAGGTAATAAAAATCGAAGTATTCAAAGTGTTAATTCTTTGCGGATATTTATGAATTTAGAAATAAACGAAAGATAGTCTTAAAAAAAGTAATTGACTGTTTAAGAAAGTAAAAACAAACATATGAATATATAATTAGATAGATCAAATGGCAAAACCTTTATCTAATCGCCTTTATCAGGTTATTTTGGCTATAATATTTAATATCATCAAATTTCTAAATTAAAATAAAACTAATAATTGTTTCTATCCCAGTAATAAATCAAAAAATATAATATTAAAAAAAATTTGGATTTGGAAATATTTTAAGTAAAGTGAAAAGTACAAACAGATAATCTAATTTACATTACTAAATATATAAATAAATGAATAATAATATCCAACTAAATAAATTTTATTTCTTATTGTACCACATTTCAACAAAATTAAATTAACAATTCTTTGTTTAGTTCTGTCTCCTTCATTTAATTCAAAAGCAATTTTTTTTTTTTGTTAAAATATTGATTAAAACTATAAAAAGCAAAGAATAAAAAATTTGTTTCATTTGAAAAATAGGTCGCCCAGAGAGTTTTCTTTCTTGAATCAATAATATAGAATGTTATTCCTGTGTAGTTCTCCTTACATTCGTTGTCACTCTTAGCACTTAGTTTAAAAAAGAAAAAATTATATATTTTTAATAAAATTTATATATTTTTGATAAAAATGTTGAATTTTTATGAGGATCTTTATAAGATACAGAAACTTCTGTGGTATATGAGGGCATATCCCGATGGAAATTCAGAGGAAGCAATTCATTTGGACATTGATTTGGAAGAAGATTCTCCCCCAATATCTTGCATACGTAAAATGATGATTCTAATGAAACTAATGTCCAAAAATCTCTTGGAGAATATAAGTTTTAGCAATGATAAGCAAAATGTTTCCGATACTTTAATAAGATGTAAGTGCCAAATTGCAAATTTTGATATAAATTTACTTGGTTTTTTTTTGCAGCCTTTCAAGAAATTCAATTATTATGTACAAACCTTAATAACAAGGAAGTAGATCAAGTTAATGGTTTATTGAAAATGGAGCAAATATTTGAAAATTTGGCTAAATTAATAACAGAAAGTCAATTATCTATGCCCGTTGAAACAGATGCAATTGATAAAACCACTTCTAAGAAGGTGAAACGCAATAAATATTTTCAATTACTATACGGTCCCTTAAAGCGTATCCAAAAACGTAAATTAAGAAATCGTCAATTGATTAAAACCATAAAAAAGGATAAAAAGTTATCGAAGAAAAATATTATATTATCTAAAAAACTGGAAAAGTTAGAAATGCAAAGAGATTTGGAATTAATGAGACACAAATTATTGATCCTTAAACAACAAACTTTGTCCAATCAAGCACTTGTTGAACAGAGAAAATCTGAGGAAACTGTGAGAGATTTAACCAGAGATTTGATAAACTTGGAAGTAGAGAATTCTCTATTAAAACGGCAAAACGATAGAAATAAAAGTCCATCCAAAGTTGCAGAGGTAAAACAGAAATTGAATGAGAATCTGGAAATTGATTTAAGTGTTAAACATTTCAATGGGATTGATATAAAAAATGCTGTAAATTCAATCAAAAATGAAGACAAAAATTTTTCTGAGAAAGAGAGTGAGAAAAAACTGCCAAAGCATCTAATTAAAATGCAAAATCTGTATAATAAACCAAGAAAATGTTATCCGAGGCAAAATAATCCACTCAAAATATACATTTACAGAAGAAAGATGTCACAAACAATTAATAATCTAAAGAAATCTCTTTCCAATTCGAATAAAATTATATCTAAATATGATGCCATAATGCAGCAAAAACTTTGTCGCGATCTAAAAAACAATCTTTATGCGATTAAAGATGCAGCTGATAGTCTCCCCCATGAGAAATTGGAAATGCAAAAGAAATATAATCAACAAAATCTAGAGGAAAATGAATCACAGAGTGTTAAGTTCAATTTATTTAAGGAGAATGCCCAACGGAATGCTTTGGGTAAAACATTTGGCGATCGGCGACGTGAACTTCTCCGTTGGTGTCAAATGAAACTAAAACCTTATGGCATACCCATGTATGAGTTTTCAATATCTTGGACCAATGGCCATGCCCTCTGTGCCCTCATTCATGCTTATTGTCCAGATATAATGGATTCCAAATATATAAGCCGAAATAAACCAAAATCAACTTTAAGACATGGTGTTCGTGTAGCTAAGTCACTTGGAGTAACAACGAATTTTAATTTTGCCAAGATATATCGATCGAAACGACCTAATTACCAGGATGTATTCAAATTTGTACAGGAATTATATTATTGCCTTGAATCGATGAAATCGGAAGGCGATATTTTTGAAAATTAAGAATAATTATTATTATAATTATTATTTCTGTATAATCAAACTTTTTATTTCGTTAATACTTATACATATGTATGTACTTACAATAAAATGTAAAATATATTATATATATACTTGTATATTATTAAATAATGGTCTTAAATTTAGGCTAAAAGATATTTTTTGTTCTTCTTTTTTGACAGCCTATGAGTATCAGGAACTTATTTTTCAGTTTTACCAAATACCCTCTTAAAAAATCAAAAGACATACATACATATGCATACTTGTATATCTACATACATATGTATTTCTCTATTTCTCTCTGGCTGTATTTGTATACCCAAAAAAAATTAAGATATTTATTATATTTCAACTCTGCAAAAGTCAAACTAATTTAAGGGCTAAAAAATTTTTAATTAAGACGCCATTTGAAATATTATTTTATAAATTAAATATTTTTTTAAATATTGTAAATAATTTTTTAATCATTGTTTCCATGCAAAACAATTTTTAATATTCAACATAAGAAATATATAAGAAGTAATTTTAATAATTATTTGCTTGATATTGACATTTTTTATTACGTCAAACTGATAAGGAGAACTTTCAGATAATTCAAGTAATATATGTATGTATATAATCTCAAACATACAGCTTGATAATGCCAAAAGCCCTACGGATCATCTTCATTATGAATAAAAGAATTTTTCCAATATGTCATCATACCAAAGATTATTTTCTGACTTGCCCGTGGCCCAATAAGAGGATTCAATTGCATCACGAATGTAATTACCCAAATGAGCCAACAGCAAATACCTGTCAGAAGCAAACAGCATCTGAGCAGACCACGTTCCTTGAATCTGAGTGCTACGAACCAGCCAATTAATATAAATAGTATCCAGAAAATTGTAAATGAAAGAAATGTCACAAGTGTTAACATTTTTCTATATTTTTCAAGTGTGTTATATTATATTGAATAAGAGTTTTTCTTGACATATTTCTCCCTTTTTGGATTCAAATACGATATCCTTATGCCAGTAATGCCTTTAAAACTGGCTATAACCAAAACCAATGGGGGTATGCCTTGCACTCATAAACTTTTATGTTTTTGCGAAAATTTTCTACATTTTATTGCCAAGAGAGAAGAGGAGATGAAATTGAGATGAAATGAGTTGGAGGGCAAAGGCTGCTGGAACGCAATGGAGCGCAAAAGTTATAAAAAGAAAACTGTATACATTTTCCGAGTTCCGAGTGCCAAGTTTCAAGCAAAAAAGGGGATGGGAGTGCGGATCATAAAACTGCCGCACGCATCCTGACTAAGCGCAAAATCCCATTTACGATAGCTGATGGAGAGCCATGTGGTGGATGGCGATGTGGATGTGAATGTGAATGCCCCGTACCGTGTCCTGATGATGCTATAAGTGCCAAGGCGCGGACTCATAAAATGGCGGCTCTGCAATGCCCGGGATCCTGGTCCAGCATTTGTAATCGAGTTTTTACCAAAGTAGCAATAAATTTTTATGGCGGCATCGAATTTTCCATTTTCTTGCTATAAGTATCAGAACGGCCGTTGCCACCCTAACAACAAACAGCTGAACAATTTGACGGTATTGGGGTGGTGTCGGTGATGTGGCCATCTTTAATTCCATCTTGTGTCAGCCGGGGGAATCTCGGCAAAATTGCGCAGAAACCCCTCTCCATATATACATACATACACACATACATAGAAGTTGTGAAGCCAGCGTAATTGGAAACAGTAGCATTGTGAGCACTAGCTATCCAAAACATTTTCACACCTCAAACTTTCCAACTGAATACCTTGGAACGGCTGTGGCAACTATACCATAAATCACATCTCTCAAATTTCCTGACTCGCAAGCAAATGCAAATTAAGCAAAAACAAAATGTGTGATTTTGGTTTTTTTGAAAATAACGTGTCGGCGTCGGTGTCGGCAACTCCACAGAGAAGAAGACGCACCCGATTCTAGAGCATTATCTGTTCCGGTGTCGGTGTCAGTATCGGTGTCGGTATGTTGTCTTTCTTTGACAGCAGATAGTCAAAATATTTTACTGCTTATCGAAGATTTATGATTACAAAAATAAAAGCATACTGTGGACAAGAATTGGCAAACTGTTTTCCACACGTATGCGAACAGGGGTTTATTTTTTATACTGAAGATAAAAAATTTAAAACTAAAATCAGTCTATAAATAAATAAAAAAAAATTATTGTTACTTTCGCCCATATAAATTTAAGAGAAAAATTGAAAAGAATCATATTTTAGGTTGTTTTTTATTTCAAAATTTTGTTTAGTGTGTTTTTTTTCGAGTGTTTTAAATTATGAAATATTCAACTACATATATTTTTGCAATTAAATTAACAATACACAATTGTTATCTAAACCACTGCAGATGCTGGTATTTATTAACAAGTAAAGAAAATTTTATGTCATATACAATTTTGAAATATGATAAATAATAAGATTTACTAATAATATTATCAGCCAAGCATACAGTCGACCGTTTAAATTAAAGATTCTTGGCTATACATCATCGTTCTGCTGTTCAATTAAATATAAATATATGAAAAAATATGGACAAAATTATCATTTATTTATTTATAAATTAAAAACCATAATGTACAAAAGCAATATAGCGTTCCTTTATGAACCATAATTTTTGATCCATTGGAAAACTTCTCAAAATTACGTTATTATATAAAAACAAAAAGGAAAAGGAATTAATTATTATTTATCTGAAATCGAATAACTATATAAAATAGTTTAAATAAGAATAAGTAACAAAATTAACAAAGAGCTTCGACTCAAAATAAACAGCTTTGGCTCAAAATAAAAACTATAAGCCGCAACATAATTCAGCGCTAGTGAGCTACAAAAATGCTAGCTGGCGCCACTGTGTATATTAAACATACCCTCAAAAATAGAGTATATCTCTTTTATTTACAAGTTTGCAATGTTGAATGAAAAACAACCCAAACTTTTTTTTTCTTCATCGGAGTGGTGCCAGCCGAAATAATCTTTTATAATTTTTATAATTCATAAATATACATACATATATGGTTACATAATATTAAAAACATAGAACAAAGATAAAACGAAACAGATGGAAATACTGACTAATATCTATAAAATCAAAAAGAGAAGAGAAATTATCATTTGTTTAAGCCATAAAATCATTTGCAAATGATGATTATTACCGGTAATAATTGGCTTTAAAAGGCCCGGCCTTATTTAAGCCCATAAATTTGGATTGCTCGTCCGTCAACTCGGTAAGATTGGCATCAAACGTGGACAGATGCAGACTAGCCACATATTCATCTAAAATATATATCCATCTTGAGTTAGAAATTTTTAAAAATTTTGAAATATATTTACCCATTTTCTTTGGCAGTAGATAGACATCTGATTTATAGCGACCCGGACTTGAATAAAGTTCTATTAAAGCAAGTGCCTGAAAGGAATTCGCTTGGTTACTTAGAAAATCTAGATTTTTTGAGATTTTGTATTTACTTGTGTCGATGATGCAACAGAGACCACAAAAGAAGAGATGCTTGAACAGGACAAATTGACTAATCTCCCTTCGGCAAGCAGAATAATCATTTTACCATCGGGCCAAATAATGTGATCCACTTGGGAACGTACCCGCTCCCAGACGAGTTCAGGTGTGTGTAAACTGCTCTGAAAAATAATTAAATTAGTCCTGTTCCACATATCCTGTTAATAAACGTTGGGCTTACCACATCGATTTCAGAGCAAGAGTGTCCCATATTGCAGACAATGCATCCGTTCTTCATGCGATTCATATGATCACGAGTGACGACATTCTTATTCCCGGTGGCAGTGACCACAACATCCATGTTTCGTATGACTTCGCTTAAACGTACCACTCGAAAACCGTCCATTGATGCTTGCAATGCACAAATCGGATCAATTTCAGTTATATAGACAATACATCCCTGTCCTTTGAGAGATTGGGCACAGCCCTTTCCAACATCACCGTAACCGCATACAACAACTTGTTTACCCCCAAACATAATGTCCGTAGTGCGTTTTAAACTGTTGGTAAATTAATATTTTATTTATATAGAAAATAAGTTAGGTTTTCAATTTTCACTCACCTGTCAAGTATGGAATCGCGGCAAGTGTAGAAGGTATCAAATTTATTTTTAGTAACTGAATCATTTACGTTTATTGCCGGCACTGTAAGTTTTCCGGCTTTTGATAACATGTAAAGACGATGCACACCCGTAACACTTTCCTCCACAATGCCCTTGATTAACTTGAAATAATCTGGATATTTCTTTAACATCAAATGTGTGGCATCTCCGCCATCATCCAAAATCATATTTGGCTGCCAACCATCCTTGTATATACACCTATCCAGGCACCACCAAAATTCTTCTTCGGTCTCACCACGCCACGCAAAGATCGGAACTCCGGCTTCGGCCAATGCAGCTGCCACAGCATTTTGAGTTGAATATATATTACAGGCTGCCCATCGAACAGATGCACCCAATTGGATTAGAGTTTCAATAAGAACCGCTGATTGAGCGTTCACATGTGTGCAGCCGATAATGTGAGCGTTTTTTAATGGTTTTTCATCTCGGGCACGTTTGCGTAACATCATTATGCCAGGCATTTCCGATTCAGCTATCTCAATCTCTCTGCGTCCAAAACCATTCTTACCAATATTCTTAACACAAAAATCAAAGCTACCACTGGAATTACGCTGCTTATTGTCCTTTGGTGAAATCTCATCCTCATCGGAGCTGCCAGTGAAACAAGCTAAAAAAAAAAAAGAAAAGTAAATTTAATTGAAGAACTATAGGAAAATGTAGTTAACCTTACCCGAGCTAAATGAACAGGTGGATACATCGGAAAATCGTCGGGCCTCAATGCTTGGCTTCTTAACTGCATTCTGTGATGAAAGATGAAATAAACAAGTTAATAGATTTGCTAAATATAATCTAATTTAAATTGTTATTGTATTGAATTAAATTTGCTGTGCATATTAGCGACCTTAATGATTCTCACTATGTACATACATATATACAATTGTATAGGTGTTTATGGGATCGCATAGTTTACGATATCTGTACCAGTTCCAGCGAAAGCCAGATTTCAGGCCCAGAGTAAACTGAAACTGTTAGAAATGTTTTCCGTAATTGGCATCATTTAGCATATGGCTGATAATTCGTTACGCCAATTGAATCGGGAAAGATGTGAGAAGGCGAATCAAAAATCGACTATAGACTCATTGCCAAAGTGTATGTAAACAGATAAATTAATGAATTCAACAAATGTGTATCTTATGCATTTGAGTCTATTGGCAGTTTTGTGTAGATCTAAAAAATAAATTTCCATATACAAATTATATTCTATTGAAGTCGCATATACAATATGTTTTTAAAGATATATATAGGTATGTAGATATACATATATATTTTTGGTTATGGGTATATTGTTTGGGGGTTTTTGTTTTTAATTCGCAACAGTTGTGAGACTGCCTGTCGTTGGGTCTTTCATTTAATTTATTTGCCAAGTTGTCACGTGCTAAAATTTGTTTAATCACCAAGATCGGCAATCGCAATGCGTTTGGCGTTTATTTACCCTCACGTACAATACACCTCTATATACAATACATATGTATATCTTTATACACAACCATAGAACCGGTATGAGAAAAGCTATGCTGATGTCTCTATACTCTATCAATTTTTAAGCCAACTTTTCGCTTAAACTTAAACAACTCTTAGTTAATATGGATCACTTAAAAAAGGGGTATTGTTTTTGGATATATGTATGTATATGCTGTCTTACCTTATCAGCCAAACTCAGGTCGGCAAAGGTTGTCTCCGGCATTTGACTCATTTTAAGCTTTTTAAAAAATAAAAATTAGAGAAAAAACAATATTTTCAGTGTCAATCAATTTTCAAAGCTCAGCTGGGATACGAGAATAATAACCTTCGAAAACTTACAACGTGCTTGTATTCAAACTGGTTCTATAGTATTCCAAATTGTCAATCTTTATTTATGTTTTGTTTTTTTTTTGTTAGCCAGATTCTATGCACCTACGAGACCGGCTCGAGTTGACGATTGCAAGAGCGTCAAGTTTGTTGAATGTTGAATTTAATTATGCTTTCTTAGAACACACAATACGATAAAAAGAGAGAGAGAGAGAGAGAGAGACTGAGTGAGTGAGTGAGATACTAATAGTGGGGGAGTTGTCACGTCAGTTCGATCGGAGATCACACAGCAGACTAAGTCTGGCTTATGGCTGGCTGATCAATCGCACAGCGTTCGAATTGAAACGAGATCAGAATCGACTCGGAGACGAACTCTGTTCATTTAACTTGCACTTGACACTTGTCTTGTCCCCCTCCACCGTGTCTGCGTCTTTGTCTACGTTTAGTGCCTTCGGCTGGTTTTATTATTGCTTCGTGTTTTTCTTTTTTTTCAGTTCGAAATACCTTCGAATATATAAACGTCCGCTGTCGACTGGGGTAAACAACAAACTAAACTGATTCACATCCATTTTATAGTGGGAAGCAGTACACTAAAGAAATATAATACAGCAACATTTTTTCAAAAACTGATCAAATAAAAGTACACCAACAATTATGGAAATCTTATCGCACTTGGAACAAGCTCCTATCTTTCTTGCTCTCCATTGTTCATTCTCTCTCTCTCTCTCTACTCAAAACTTGAAGAAGTCACAGTCATCCTCCTCCCTCTTTCTGTCCTCATTAAGTGCTTATCAAAAGACAACTTGATTGGGGTTTACTATAATCGCGATTACCGAAATCTATTCAACAACTGACGTAGACAAGCCCAAAGACAATACAGGAAGAGAAAAGAATGCTCCTAACTTTGACTTACTTAAGTTAAGTTAAGGTACGAGATTTGCCATAATCACCTAACTTAAAATAAATATGGATCAGAATGGACATACATTAATTTAGTTGATTAATCTTTCAGATCGTTGTTCTTTAGCATCTACTTATAAATATATTTAACTAGATATCTTTTAGATAAATATATGTCTGTCATTATCTATTTCCGATTGCGATAACTCGTATATAGCTTAAATCTTGTTAAATGTAAGCCATTAGTAGAACACAAGTTTAGATTTTACAAAATATATTTTTGTATAAACATATTTATTTTTAAATTAAACAAAAAACTTCTTCATCATTGTTCAATCTTAATTTACCACAGCAACCCGAGAAAAATATTATTATTATAAACAAATATTGAATGATCTCTGACATATACGGAAACGGAAGAACCAAAAATGAAACCGTAACGAAAGGATTTTTTTTTGTTGAGTTTACTTTATGCCAATATATATAATTATACATGTATGTGTGGCACCTTTTAATTTAATTTATATTAATTGCAATTTAATGTTCATTGATTGGGGGTCAGTGATGGAGCAGTTTGACGCCAATGTTCAGGGCAGCCGACAAAGTAACAGCTAAATCGAAAGCTTTGATTTAAAATTTAAACTAAAAGCTCAATCGCAGCTTTTGGCGCTCTTAAAGATCGCAACACTTAACATCTGAATTTCTACACTTTTTTCTTCTGATTAGCAGTATAATGTAAGATATAATCTTCGTTTATTTAAAATGAAATCCTATGAAAATGTGTTTCAACTTAAATCACACGAAAATATAACTATATATATATAATAAAATATTTAAACATTTAAAATATTGAAAATATAATAATTAACATTTAAAGATGGATTCGCATTATGTACTTAACCAGAAGATTTATAAATGAAATTAAAAACGTCTTTAAGGTATTAAAGAAAATCATATCAAATATTAAAGAACTATATTCTAGTACTAATTTTTCCCTTAATTTATTCGTTCGTCCGCTCATAAAATCCAGGGTTGGCAATAAAAATGATTATGTTCGTGCCGTTCCGCCATTTTTTGTCCTCAATGTCCAATGATTAGATTGCAAAAAAAATGTAATTAGATGGCCATTTCCCATTAGCATGGCCATAAAATTCCAGAATTTAATAAAGCCAACGAAATGAGTAAGTCACCACCAATCATCCACAGGGATGCTGTATGTGACTACCCCCAAAGGTGGATGATTACGGCACACAAAATACAAATACAAAATGGCACAAAGCAAAGGGATGAATGATGCATTGTTTGCAGGGGTGTTTGAACTTACAGATTCTAAAGGTCTAATTGGTCAATTCCAAATAATTTCTTGAATGGAAGATTGTAAACATATATGATTCTGACTTCTGTAAGGGTTGGGATCTATAGGCATGTATATTTTAACGTTTAAGGATCAACATTTTTTTTAGGCAAGATTTATTTTTATTCATTAAATTATTTTTTGTGAAACAAGAGCTTCGATTGCTCATAAATATTGAAATAACAATTTAAAATATAATGTACAATTTCGGTAGTTACAACTAGTTTAATTTCTTACTTATATAAATGTAATTATCAAACACTTTCAGGTAAACAAAACCAGTCAAATATGAGCTATAATTCTACAAATACATTTACAATGCATTTACAATGCTCTATGTAATTATGTACAATTAGAATAACACATTATTATCTATTTTTGTATATTTACATTAGTAATTCTACTTAATACCTTGAAATAGCTGAACTACACAGAGAAACTCATTTCTATATTGATCCAACTTTCTCCATCAGGTACCATGGGAGGAAAACGGATACAGCAACAACAGCCACACATGTGGCACATAGAGCTACTGTCGTTGAAAGATTGGTAATGGAGAAATGGTCATCGTTGTGGTCCAACTCCTCATGTGGATGCTTCTCAAATTCTAATACCTCAACATCAAACCGAAAACGAACCTTGGATCGTGGTGACTCCTTACGCCAAACTAAATGTCCAGATGACTCTCGACGTTCCAAGCTCCATTTCGGATCGTGTACTGTAAAATTAAATAAAAATGTTACATATATTCTGATCACGTATACACACTTAAAAAAAAAGACTTTAATGGAAATACTTTAATGGAAATAAATAAAATGTCACAAATAAGAAATAGCAAAGCAATTTTTTTTAAAGTTTAAGTAATTATTTAAAGTAAATTTGAATCAATTACTCGCACCTACTAAACTATTTTGATATGTTAAATTCTTAATAGTTACCTGATCCAGTCATTGTGCCCTTTTTAGGAATTTCGTATTACCTGAAATGACAGTAAAAGCACATTGAATAAATTATTGAAAACTGCTACAGGTGTCGTATTCCCAGAGTTAACAAAAACAAAAAAAGAAGGTGTACTCGGAATTCATTACGTGCATTCGCACTATTCTCATATCACCCTGAAAGCTCCATCGATCTAAAGGAAGTGCGTCCCAACTAATTAGAATTCGCAACACATATGATCAAATGAATTCATTTAATACTAAATGAATAGGTACTGACCCTGTTGTTTTTTTTTTTCGATTATTCAACAGACAAAAAATAATGCCAATGCCTTTACAACTGAATGTAGAATTCAATTCTGTTCGATATTTTAACCTTAAATTTGCATATTCAGATATTTATAGTATATAAGAAACAATGTAATGGAATACCAAAATAAATCAAAAAGACAAACAGAAAATTCTAGAGGACTGTTTTGTTACTTTTAATCATACGATTTTGATTAATTTACGTATCAGTTCAAAAAGAATTTTATATATGTATGTATATATAGAGATGGTATCAGAAATCGGATGGTTAATACCCTATTTATGATTACAATCATGACTCATTGTAATATAAATTCGTTCTAAGTATTATTGTTTACAAATATGAAATTGTAAATATAGATTTAATATTATATGTTTTCCAAATACACACACTAATTTAATCAATCTCCTTATCAATCATTCATTCAACTATTCCGGTCAAGTATAGATCACATTTTATTGCGATTGAGAATTCAGTATTCTGGTTAACGAACCAAAAATCAATAGTATAACTACAATTTCTAGCAAAACAAAAAGTATTATCTATTAATTAACCATATACTAATGCACTCATATGTGTATGTGCACACTATTTCGTTTTTTTATTCTCTAAAAATAATTTTTTAAAGTTCCTTATCGTTTTGGGGGAAAAAAAATTACCTTGTCCATTGCCATTAGATAGGAAACATTCACTTAGATAGAATATCGTAAAACATTTCAGGTGACAAATTGCCAACGTTTGTGAAAAATTTCCAAAGCCTTCATAATCAATTGAAAGACAACAATTACTCATATTTACACAAATCTTTTGCCTATTTCCCATAAATGCCAAATTGCTTTTGATTTGCAAATAGATATAGTAGTATGTATATTCAAAAAAATTAAAATGTCTAGATGAAAAGTAATCAGTATCTGGAGGCAAAAAAAAAAAAAAAACAGATGCCCCATTGACTAAAACTCAATAATGACGATGTGACGTAAACCGGCACAGAAACTACCTTCAATTTGAATGCCGCGGCACTTTGGTTTTGCATATTTTTCTCAAATAGAAAGATATAGATACAAAATGCTTGTCTCTCTTGCCCTTCTTCTTGTTGCTGTTGAAAATGTCAGGTCAAAGGGTTAGACATTTGCATTAACATTTCCAAGTTTTTTGGCCTTGAAAATGAAGACTACGTGCAAAATTCATTTGGAACGACGAACTTTATACTGTTCGCTAGTCACGACTTACTCAATTCTTTTAATAGTTAGAGTTTAATTTTTTGCACAAGTCACTAACAAAGCGAATGACGAAGACTTGAAATATATGTACATACATATATACATACATACATATGTGTGTACATATGTATGTACTCGTGTGACCACCCAAAACAGATCGGCCCACGAATCAAGTATAAAGTATACGTACAGTTGTATATATGTATGTATGTACATTTATATGTGGACTTTGAACTCTTGTACAATACATTTTATTACAAATACATACATACACATATAAAAAATGTACATACATACACATATTTGTATGTATGTACATTTATATGAAAGTATCTTAATTAATTTAATACTTGTATGAAAATATTTTCAAGTATTGTGATTCCAATTGTTTTTGTTTATGCCTTTTGAAATATGTATGTTTGCTTATAGATTTATATGTGAGAATTGGGATGTACTTTAATTACATTTATGAAATATAAATAACCTGCGGTAACATTTAACAGTTACTTTACTCATGGTTATTTCCCCATACGTACATACATATGTATAATACATAAATGTGTAAGCGCACAGTGGTATTAAATTTCGTAGATTCATGGAAAGCGATTGTTTTGTTTTAGTGTTTAACTATTATTATTATAAATTTTAAATTTATTTATACACATACATATATGTAGATGTGTATATACATACATACATAGTTATATATGTATAGTTATTTATAGTTTCTAAATCCTCTTTTTTATAGCTTTTGGATTTTTATTATTTTTAAAACTCGTTTGCAAAAAAAGAACACACCCTAATACACTGTACTAGTACACAAACACATGGAACAAGTGTTCCATGTATATTGTATGTATGTATTGGTAATCTTAATTGGTTCTTTCCCATTGTTGTTGCTACTGCTTATCAGAATAAGACTGGCAAAGAAAGAATCAGCAACGTCAGCGCCTTCCTTTCAATCAATGAACTCACTCCATTCCCAAGATCAGCTGAGTTTTCGTTCCTTTATCAATTTACAGGCACAGTGAATACTCATACGCACCGTTAGACCATTCAGCATAAGCATTTTGCAATTATATTAATACAACTTAGCGGCGCATCACTGTCAATTAAATGACAAATGGGGAACGGGGGAAAATAATTTACACAAGCGCGCATAAATCGATGTGGAGCAAATCAACACTAAAATTCACTGGAGGTAAGCACGCGCCATGACCGTAATAATGATAACAGGGTAAAGGTCTTCAAATAATCAATATTATTGTGAATTGTACATGTGCCCGCATACTGCCTTTGCCTGATATTAAAATATGTACATATGTATGTACATATACATATATGTTTGGTAAATACATACATACATACAAATGGAACCGATGTTAACATATGCTAATCACTGGCGTTGTCACCCCATTTAGTAGAAATATCAAAAAATCGTTTTCCTTGGATTTGTTATTGCTAAAAATGCATTTCAGTCATTCAGTATGCGTACACACACACACACACACTGTTGTGTGTGGCGTGTTTTTGTTATTACCGCTTTGATTTGAAAACTCGTCAGCATTGGGGGCCAAACAGCTGGCATTAGCTCACAGGCACACATATATATACAACCACGCACAGCCGCATAGACGCGAGGGGAGCGGAAGCTTGTTACTTTTGATGTTAAAGAGGGGGACGTGGGCCTCAATTCGCTAATATTTGATTTCGATCTTGCTAAGTTATATATGTATGTAGTATATACAATATTCCCGCGTCGAACTATCGAGGTCTAAGCATGAAACCAGACTGCCACTACCTCACTTGATTCGCTTTCATTATGGTTATAGCTATAGCCCCAGCTCTAGCCCCCGAAACAGTAGCAAAGCACAGTGGTTGGAGGCTCCATAAAAACTATAGATAAAAGCTTTCTTGAAAAGAATTCAAATGGTAGTTGAGCTATTTTAAATTTGGAATTGTTTGTTAAATTAGAAAATTGGAAGCTGCAACTATCTTCAATTGTGCTATAAATAAAAATAAAAATATATAAAAAAATAATTATTCATTCGTTCATTTAAAGCAGTTATTTATAGAAGTGAGTCAGTGTGTAGTGCAAATATTAAAGTTAGCCGAACAAAATACACATAGTAAATTGGAGGCTCGCCTTCAAAGTGAAAAGCTTTTACAACTACCCACACAATGTTAGATTCTTTTTACATCGTCGTTCATGTAAATTACAAAAGTAATACCAAAATACTTAAATTATTTAACATATTGTTAGATATTCAAAAATTTACGAGAAAATTTTATGCAGAATATATTTATTTCAGCTGCCTAATTTATTTGACATTTCGTCCAGTATCAGCCTTTAGTGATAATTATAAAGCAGCCGCCTCCATAAATTTTTTTGATAAGGTATAGATCTACTTAATATAGCCTATCTTTAAAGTATATGTAAGTTATTTATTGCAACTTATATATACTTATATTGATTAAATATAGGCAAATTGATTTACTTACTCATAGTTTTTGTATGGAAAAAGGTAAATAGGTCAGAAAAGATTTAAATAAATGAGTTTTCATTCAATTAAATTTGTATCATAATACATCGTGTTTAAAAATACTGAGAAAAATAGATTAAGTTATAATGTGTCTTATTATTTAACTTTAAAAGGAACTCATTGGTTTTATATTAATTTAAAAGGCAGGAAATGGAAAAAATAACGGACTAATTAAACTGCCCTCGTATATTTTAAAAGTAAACATATAAAAGAGGGCACCAATTCAACTATCCAGCCCTGAGTGTTTTTATACCCTACCAAGTAAGATATATTCATTTGGTTTAAGAGCTGCAAAACAAACATCTTTGACTATATAAGCTGTATATTCTAAAGTATATACAGACATATATTCTTGATTGGGTTAAAAAAACTCCTCAAATAGTTCCTCAGTTTCAGCATTTGAGATTACTCTCCGCATATTTTCAAACTTTTCTACTTTTAAATAATTCTAATTCTAAAATCGGTTAATTTGAATTTAAAACCGTTCAAATCTCATACATTTAAACACTTTCGAAGGACCTGACGTTTACTATAAAACTAATCAGTATCACAGAATAAAAGTTTAAAATGTTGCTGTATTTTCAAGAGTATACAGAGTACGTCTTCTTTTTTTTTGGTTTTGTTTTGAGCGTGATGCGAAGAGGAGATTGACGTGACAAGTGTTTACAACTGTATAATCTACAGACACATATAGAAAGAATTTACATGTGTAGGTATTTGTATTTGCATTATCACACTGAGTGTAAAAGACTGTGATTATCTGTGAACTCCGTGTCTTTATTTTCAGTCTCGTCTCTAGCATTGGACCAGACTGATCATTGGACCCGCAAGTAAGAATACCCAAATCCGAATTATTATCTGAATATGTTATAGTTATGTCTGAGACATCGACATCTGGACGTTCCCATTCTGAATACAGGTAGGTCATTGCTCTATTGTTAGGCTGATTTATATTAACATTTTCTTATCTCAGTAATACAAATGCTTGTTTGAACGACGTCTTAAAATCGTGCGCAAAAATTCAATCATTGGAGAGCCTGGGACCGCCTCTGGAATACGACTATAACGACGTTTATTTGGCCAGCGAGGACAAGATGATTTCACCAAATCCTTACTCCTTTAGTGGGAACATATCGAACAGTAGCTTCGCTAGCGAAGATGTCTCCATTAGCATACTTGAGGACAATGGCCGCATATCATTGGCCTATGAGAATCTAAATAGCATTCCGAGACGTCTGGCCGACAAATTTGCTGGACAGACCAAGTGTCTGGATCTCAGTCACAATGATTTTCGTAATCTGCAATTTCTATCCTTCTTTGAGGATCTTCATACCCTGATACTGGATCGCAATGTTAATTTAGATTTGAATACTCTTCCCTATTTGCCTAGCTTGAATATTCTCTGGATTAATAACTGCGATATATCAAACATAACCGATTGGATACATCGGATAGAGAGTCAGTGTCCCTCATTGGAGCAATTGGCTTGCATGGGTAATCCGGGCATTCGCACTGTATTTGGTAATGAGAGTGAAGCCACCTTTGCAGCCCGCAATTATATACTCCAAGTGCTGCCCAATCTTAAGTATTTGAATAGCGAATGTGTTGGACGAAATACAGAAGACGGCATACCAAACCACAATACAGTATCCGCCTGCCAAGGACTTAACCAGGACTCGGCAAGCAATTCGGAGAAGCATTCCATAGGCGGTAAATCTCTAACACCGCCGCTAGCCTTTAGAGAGCTCTTTCGATTCAAACAGCACAAAAAGACACAAAGCAGCATAGGAAAAACCTATGGAAACTGTTCGTCCACTAATTGATTTTCCAGTGTCTATGTGGGGTCGACTATCCGTTTAGAAATTGGACTGTTATTTTTAGACGCAATCGCCTTATTATCAACGCTGCCGACAATGCCCTAACGCTCCACCAGCCCACTGCAGTCACTGATTGCACCTAAAAACCTATATACATGCATACATACATACATAGATAACACATATATATACATTATTTAAAACAATGTACAAATGATAATGCACTGCATTCTTCTCAGATTGCATTAACGTTTTTATGAATGGTTATCCCCAAGTAAACCATTTATAAAATAACAATTTTAATTCTAAAGCAATTACAATATTTTACTCTATTTAATAAATTTGAAAATTGTTTTAATTATATATAATTACATATATATAATTTCAAATACAAGGAACTTGAACTCCCAGCTGACAAAAAGAATGCATTGTTTAATTATTGATTTCGCTAGATTTATTACAGAATATTCTCTGATATAGCCCTATGTGTTGTGGTTCTCCTAGCAAAACTAATGAGCCGATAGCCAACACCAAATTTAAAAACTGTAATAGGCCTTTCGGCATGCACTGTACGTCCTCTGTGCAATGATTTATCTTGGATGCAGTGTATATTAATTATGTATGTAGAAATTGTTATTAGATCTTAGAAAATAGAAATCGTAATCGATTGATTTCATATTTCTAGGCATATTTGGAATTTGTTTACGTTCTGTCAGATATTGCAATTGGACTGACATGACAAATACATACAAGGGTCATCTGGGGGTCAATTGGATTTAATGTCCAGGCTTCCAAAGGCATTGTCCAGCGTTAAAATTAATTTCTCATTCGATTTAATTGGCGAATGTCTAACAGTATGAACAGCAACCTGTTCCAGTGCCCATTGGGCCAACTTTATGGACTCCTTACGTTTGGAACTGGCAGTTGCCTTGGAATTGGCCAAAAAGCAACAGCACAAATATAGTCCATAAAGAGCGCGCAAATTGTGCGGATTCAATTTAAGAGCCTGCGAATAGTATGTGCGAGCAGATTCAATATTTTCCACGCCGCCCTATAAAATAAAAAATAACGATGATTGAACATTTTTATATAAAAAAATGATCAGGAGCTAACCATTGTATAACGAATTTCTGCAAGTCGTTGATGGATCAAATGGCTATGAGGATTGTGCAGCAAAACTTCTTCCATGCAAAATGCCGCCTTTCCATACTCGGCTTCGGCTAAATACAAACTACACAGCTCATGCCAAGCTTCTTGATCGGACATAAACCTATACAGAAGGATATAAATTAATACAACACCTTTGGTTAGATGATATACATTACTTTTTAAGATATTCATTCAGTTCCTTAATGGCCTCTAGTCGATTTCCACAAGCTTTTAGTATGGCAATTTTCCTTTTACGGGGCGCCGCATTGGTCTCATCTTTGGCAATTATGGCATTCAAAACTTCCTCGGCCTCCTCATACTGTTCCAGAGCTTCGTACCGCATTGCTTTGAACTTCATTACACGCAGACTCCCGGGAAACTCGAGACTCAGCTGTTTGGTGCACTGAGCGGCAATGTCAAAACGCGCCGTATCCAATGCCGCTATAATAACCTGCTCCAAGATCAAATGCCTCTCATTACCGGTCTTGTGCAATTTATCCTCCAGCACAGCAACCCATAGCTGGACAATATCCTCGCTGTGTCGACCGTTTTCCTCACGCCATTTTCTAAAGTGGTCCCGCACCTCTGGCCATTGGGTGGGTGCAAAGTCAAATAAGAAAATAAAATAGAATTATTTACTTTTCTCTTTATACAATGGTTTAATAAGACTATATTAGAGACCACTAATTAAAAAATTACCTGACCAACTCAAATCCTCGTAGTTCAATGACATGTTTTCTAAATTAAATTTGTTCCTATTTAATTAAAATTACAATTGGTAGGGATGTGAAATATGTGACAAATATCGATATGTCTCATCGATATAGATACTATCGACAACTCTGTTAGTTAACTGTTGTGAGAAGTCTATTGTACATTTGTGGCTTAGAAAAACCTTATAAAAAATAAAATTATAATCTAGAATACTTTAAAAATGTTAAACAGTTAAACTCCTACTACTTCAAATAAATCTAACCTTAATACTGCTTCAAATAAAATTAACCTTTCTGTTATACTAAATATTGCAGGAAAAATGTTAGCTGGGTGATTCATAACCTGCTGTTAAGCTTAACATTTCAGTTTGTTTTGTTATTTTTTTTTTATAACTGTTTAGGAATTTGCGTGGAAGTGCCACACTTCAAAACCTGAGCTCAAAGTGACAACGACAGGCACAATGAGTCCACAGGAGAAGGAGAAACGCACTTATCTGGGATTTGATCTTAGCACACAAAAGGTAGGATTGGGATTTGTTTGTGAGAGCGTGAGAGTGGTCCAGCTTGTTTCCGATTCTGATTGGTCACTACGGTCAATACGGAGGCGGATATGAAAGTGTTATTGAAAGAGGTCAGCGTATAAGGAACGCGTTAAACAGAACTCTAATCAGTTTCTTAGTATTAGCATAGAGGTGCCCCCAAAATGACTCCGTCTGCGGTATTTTGCTTATCAGCAAATATTATGGCAATTATTCGAATTTGATGGCTTGAAATCAGTTATTGGCCCCCGTCTTTTAATCTCTAATCATTAACTACGTATTTATTGTGCTAGGCGGACATGACGCAAGCACATGACACTGACTTGCCCTTTAATGTCCGCTGGTGGTGAAGGTGTTACCTTGTTTGATCGTTACTTTTAAGGTGTGTCCGCCTACGCAAAATTCAGCTATGTCATCACAACTATTTCCAGTTGAAAGCCATCCTGCTCAACTCAAACCTGGAGGTTATCGCCACAGCCGAGGTTAAATTTGATAGCGACTTGCCAGAATTTCGTACCACCGGAGGAGCCAATCCTGGTCCCAACAAATATGAGTAAGTTCTTTAAATATTTATACCATAAATCATAATTAAACCTTTTTCCCATTGCTACAGATTCTTTGTACAGCCTGTGATGTGGGTTAAGGCCATGGATATTGTACTGGATCGTTTGGTAATGCAGGAGGTTGATCTCAGTACAGTGGCAGCAATTAGCGGTTCAGGGCAGCAACATGGTTCCTTGTATTGGTCAAAACATGGTATTGCATCACTGGAAAATCTTGATCCCGATAAGTTCCTGCATATGCAAATTGATGACTCCGCCTTTGTTGTTAACCGCACGCCCATATGGATGGATGCGTCTACTGGTAAGCAGTGCTTTGAGATGGAGACAGCAATCGGTGGACATACCGAAATGGTTCAACTAACTGGCTCCAAGTGCTATGCCCGTTTCACGGGACCACAAATCCGTAAGATATATCAGCAACGGACGCACGCCTACGAAGACGCCCAGCGAATCTCTCTTGTTAGCAGTTTTCTTGCCTCAATATTTTTGGGCAAGGTTGCTCCGATTGACTTTAGCGACGGTTCTGGCATGAATCTCCTAGACATTCGTCAGAAAACTTGGTCCAAGGCCTGCCTAAATGCATGTGCCCCCGATTTGGATGAACGATTGGAAGAACCTGTTAGCAGCCTCGCCGTATTGGGAGAGGTATCCGATTATTTTGTACAACGTTTCTCTTTTCCTACCACATGTAAAGTGGTGGCTTGTACTGGAGACAATCCATCAGCACTCGCTGGAATGTTAGTGGATAAGAACTGGTTAAGTATATCGCTGGGCACCAGCGATACATTAATGATGAGTCTCGAAGATCCTCCCAATTTGGAAGAGGGACATGTTCTATGCCATCCAACAGAGATTGAACAGTACATGGGTCTGCTTTGGTGGGTCTCGCATGATGATAATAATTTTGGCTTTGTAAGAATCAATGTAACAGATCTCAATTTAGTTTCAGAAATGGTTCCCTGGTTCGGGAAGCAATTAACAAAACGGAAGCCAATGGAAATTGGGAGAAATTTAATGAATTACTCGAATCCACACCACGTGGAAATTTCGGCAATACGGCCATACACTTTAATGAGATGGAGATTATACCCAAGGCGAAGGGTATTTTACGATGGAATAAAGACATTATAGCCGGTTCTCCAGACGCTGCCAAGGGTGTGATCAAGTAAGTGAAATGATTCATTCAACTGACTGCAGTTTTTCTTATCTAAAAGTTAATTCTTTACAGATTTAGTTCACCTCAAATTGAGATTCGGGCCTTGATTGAGGGACAAATGCTGCATCATCGTTCAATTGCCGAGGATATGGGCTTTCATTTTGGCAATGAAACCAAAATTTTGGCCACAGGAGGTGCTTCCGTTAATAAATCAATTTTACAAACAATTGCCGATGTCTTTAATGCACCTGTTTACATACAGGTGAGAGAAATTTTGATCCTGTTAAACTTTTTATTATTAATTTTCTTTTTTTTTCCCCCACTTAGACCGAAAGTGAAGCTGCCCTTGTGGGAGCTGCCTATAGAGCCAGTTATGCTTTGTATCTAAATGAACACGATAAATCCACACCAGCTGTTGGTTATCGAGACTATATACTGAGTCTGACTCCTAACCACCTGCAGCTGGTCTGCGAACCTAATAAAGATAGCGAAACGATTTATGAGCCACTGTTGCAAAGATACCGGGACATGGCGCGAATCCTGGAATCAGAAAGTCAAAAAGCGCACTGACCACGCCACATTGCTGGCTAGAACCCTAACATTCCCAACAAACATTTTCCAATCTGTTAACAATATTTGCAATTCCGACCATGAATTTGATAAACTATATATATATATTCCTCTTGTTAATCTTAAGACTTAAGTGCAATTAATCAGATTTTACTGTGATTGACCCATTTATTACAAATTTTATGCGAAACCATTTGTCAATAAAAATTTCTACACAATTGTGTGATTTTGTTCGCATTCTAATTGCCAATTGTTATATAAATTATTTCTTGCGTCCTCCGCGCTCCTTGACCTGTAAATGCACTGTGGTACCGCTTAGGAGATTATAGAAAGCCATCGTATTACTATCCTTAAAGAACATGCCCTACAAAATCAAAATAGAATATGTTAATCGGAAATCTTTTGTTAAATAGAATATCTTACCTCGTAGAAGATTTTCTGCTTAGCTGGGGGCATGCCCGTTTCATCCTGTAGTTTGGCCTTGAGTTGGCCAATGGGATCGGTGAGTGCCAAAGTGACAGCAATCATTTGACCATTTAGTTTCCATTCAGATTTGTCGGTATTAGGCACTTGCACCTGGATTGTCACAGGGCTCTGAAGAGGAATAAGAAAAATATAGAATTAAATAAGGAATCAATTGGTTTAACAAAGGGACAAACTCACCTTATGCATGGCTATAAATTCAGCTTCTGGTACCAAATTGTCTTCCGAACGAATCTTCTTTGCGGGCGGCTCTTCTTCAATGGGTCTAAGATCTACAGGAGGAGCTGGCGAAATTTGTGGAGGCTGCATATTCATGTAACCGCCACCACCATAGGGTGGTTCTGTAAGAAAATAAAAGGAATCATTTAGAACATACTGAACAAATCCAAATGATAATACATACGCATCATGGGTGGTCGCATCTGCATCATCATAACTGGATTGCCCTGAGATTGTTGCTGAGGCGGATGATGATGTCCTGGATGTTGATGTGGTGGATGCTGGTGCTGATGTTGATGTTGTGGCGGCGGTTGATGTTGCTGCGGCGGATGATGATGATGATGCGATTGATTGTGGTGCACATGATGACCGCCGCCTTGATGATGCTGATTTTGTGAGTGGATATGTTGAGGCTTTGACGAAGGCGGTTGTGGCGGTGCAGAGAGCGTAGCCTTGTTTCCCACAGGTTTGGGACCGATTTTCTCCTTCTCCTCATCCGGCAGCAGTCCCTTGACCTTGTGGATTTGGTGTATTTGATCCTCAAGCGTGATATTGGCCCTTGCAGCTCGAGTGGCTGCCTCCACACTGGATGTATGCCCATCCCAGGTAACACGGTCATCTTTTTTGGTCTCCTCTTCTCCAAGTTTCTTGCCAATTACTGTTTCCTCATCACCCACACCGAAAATATCCGTACGTCGCTCGGCCAGCTGCTTCAGACTGGCTTCAATAGCTGTGCCAGCGGCAAACACATTATCCTGGTTGATCTTCTCAACGGTATGTTTATCACGCTGCTCCACCCAGCGCGGATCCAAAAGACCAATGCGCATATGCTCGGAAACTTTAGAAGCAGGAATCTTTTCACCAGTAATGGGCGATATAAGATACTCATCCGTGATAATTGGTTGCGGTGCCTTGGGTTGGGTGGCTTTTGGATCATATTTCTTGACCACAACCTTGTCGTGCGTTGGCGGAAGCATAGGTGCTACACTAGGTTGCAGTTTTGTCGCTGCTGCCGGTGTTTCCTCATCGCTGGAGGCCTCGTCCATATCCTGCACTTGGGTATTGTCGCGTTTAGCGCTCACCGGCTGATTGTAGGATGTCACATTCTTCATCTGAATGCCAACGCGATTCTCCATTTGGGACAGTTTCAAACCACTATCCATGTGGGAAGTAGGCAAAATTGTGTCATCTTCATCGTCCGATTCAATTTGCATTTCAATATCGCCACCTTCTTCCTCCAGCAGACGCTCTTCCATTAGAACACGAGCTCCAACTTCATCGGGATTGGTGGGCGGTGGAAAATTGCCCGACTCAAACGGCTGATAGTCCACAGTCTCCACAACAACAAAGTCATGCCAATCAATCTGGGCATAAGCGACACGTTCTCGTTCAATCTTCTCTTCCTCGCGTCTTCGTTGAGCCTCCTGATGACGCTGCCAATTAGCCCGATACTTTACCTGATCCAACACCTGATTCATGCTATTACGGCCCGGAGCACTTTCCGTGCGCAGTTTGCCTAAGAGATCCTTGGGAGGAATCAGTACTTTAGTATATTGCTCCAATAGCTTGGTAAAGTATTGGAAAAGAGAATGCTGTGGCCGAAGAAAATCGAATTGGAAATTCCTCTGCTCGCGGCTCATAAGATTGGTAAGAAACTGGCGACCATTTCGTGCCACAAATTGAGCGGTCAACTTAACAATGTCCCTGCAATGGAAAATTGATTAAATTAAATTGGTGAAATTTATCAAATTGTTTCTTACAAATCTAGAGCTGAAATCGATGGGGGATCGGCAATGAATTCAAAATCTGGCGGCGGCTCTTTTGGTACAAATTGCTGTTCCACAACTTGCTTTAATAACTCCTGCTGACGCTGTTGAGCGGCACTTGTTACGGCCAATTGCTTAAGACCCGCAATTGCAGTGATGCCAGCATCTAAATGGGATAAGAAAACATTAAATTGCATATAAGAGAATATTAAAACGTAGACTTGCCATTTCCTTCCCGAAATTCGTTAACCTTGTGCCTGTAGTAGGCATGGTAGGGATCACCACCGTTTAAAAAATTAAACTTTGGATTGCCCAGCTCGTTTTGACGAATCCGGGCCTCAAATTCCGGTCCATTACGTGCCACAAAACTGGCGGTCTTGTCGACGATATCTAATTTTAGTTACAATTAACTTACTGAGTAAATGGAAAACGCTTAAGAGAAAATAGTTAATAAATATATAAATATGTATATTATGTGGTTCGGTGAACGCTATTTTTGTCGGTTTTTGGAAAAGGATGCTTCTAACTTCTGGCGGCGGATATATAATGCCAACAATAGGCCCAGACATTGACTTCGATTGTTCATTTCCGAACTGGTCGTTGGCCACTTCTGCATCAAGAGCGGGCATTGTAATTGAAAGCGAATAGCCGTGTTTTTAATTAAAACTTTGCGAATTTATTATCTTTTTTCACTTAATTTACCAAATATGTTTCTCGTTGCTCGATAGCGATAACGACTGCATAGCGTTGCCGACTATCGATTTATTTGTAATCTCCCGATATCACGCTCAATCTGGCAACATCAATCAGTTGGTACGTTAATTTTAAATTGTGTAATATTTAATGACATTCCATTTTCTAAAAAAATAAGTTCAAATTTTCTGTTCTTGGTATGTATAGCTGTAGATGTTTGTAGATTAATTCACATTTGAAATAAATGAAACATCATATGTTTGTTTTTGCTGATTGTGACACATGTTTACTCTTGCGAGAATATAGTACATGTAAATACGCATTCGCATTCACACTCCCTCCACTCCAATCTGCCGATGATTGTCATTGTTATTGTGTTTATGATAATGACTATTCAGCGTCGGCTTCGGCTTAATAGCCCGATTCTGTCGAGATTTGCATGTGCCTCTGGGCTCAGTTGTTTGTGAGCCGCTCATCTGTTCTCAACAAGTGATCCATCGAATAAGCAGCAAAGCGTCATTTTGGGGGGAAGCGGTTGACTTCCTTATCAGCTATTCACTACGTGACTCAAATCTCATTTAGGTGCCTGGCTTTTGTTTGTGTGGACGCATCTTCAGAGGAATTAATTTTGTGAAACAAAGAACTGTCAAATGTGGAAAATAATCTGTGTTGGCCTGCTAGCTGGCCTAATAGAAGGAACAATCTCCAAGCCAGACTTAAATACGGCTTCATTTGAGTTTCCGCAAGGTAAAGCATAAAAATCTAAACCGCTAAAAGAATAATATTTACATGACAAAGTAATAGAACAAACATATAATGTGTGCAAAAGTGTTATATTAGGTCATTCCGATTTATCTATGCAGTATGTAAATATATTTTTCATACACACACATTTTGTGTTAATTAGTAGTTTAGTTAATTAAATATTACCTAAAGGAAACGTTTCATACATTGTGTCATCAGCAACTTATTTACCGATTCGAATTACATTTACTGAAAAAAAAACCCCAAGCTCTTGTTTATTTAAATTTATTGTGAAGACCCTTGCACTTGTATGATTATTTTGATTATTTATTATGATTATCAATAGTATCATCATAATTCCAAAAACTTGTTTTCGTAGAACTTTTCTCGGAATAATTATTTGTGAATAAATATAAACATTTAATTTAAATAATTTTTTAGTGTCAGTTTCAAATTCTAGCAAATTATGTGTTTTCATTCAATAAATGTATCTAATAGTTATCAAGTAAAAATTGATATTATAATAAGCATTTATTAAGTTAAATTCATTCATTCATTAAGAAACTTCTTTATTTTGCACAAAATGACTTGTTGAATTCTTGTTTCCTGGTACATTGTCAATGGTTAATTTAAATAATTTAAAAAAATTATTCATTTAAGTATGTATGTAGGCAATCTTGTTTAATTGAATTGTTGACAGCCTTTCATCTGGGGAAATATTTCATAGCATACAAGTTTCTGTTTTGTTTAAATTATGTTCGGGTAAAATATTGTTAACAGCAAAATGATTGACTGTAGCCAATTTTAAGTATCGCCTCATTTGACTGATTTGTTCACTATTATCCAAAAGATTTAATACCAGATGTTTTTTAATATGTTCAAATTTCAAGCGTCAACCGTCGCTGAGTCTTTCTACCTTGAACTTTATAATTTAAAAATGATTTAATTATTTTTGTATTATGTGCAATGCAGTTATATCATTCTACAAGTGAACTTTATTTAATTAAATTAGTTAAACATTGATTTCCTTATAATAATTATTAAGCATAGTTTGAATTCATTTTTCTCTTTTAATAGCTAGACATGTTTTTAGCCCGAAGGTTAAATCCTACTTAGATGGTCTTTCATTGACGGAATGGCAGGGATTTGTAAGCGCCGGACTGGATTCAATTAATAGGCAAAAAAGGTATGTAACTATACTAATTATTTATAAAAATACAAATAGGTATATAAAAGTACACTAAATAAAATTTTAATATATTTCAATATTTCTTAAGTTAACAAAAAGTTTAAAATAAAACAGCAATAATTTCAACATTTTCTTGACCAATTCAATGATTCATTCCAATTTTAAAATCAAACACAAATATAATTTTGTATTTTTATAATTACTGGTAACCCAAAATGGATATTCATTTTGTTGTCATTCAATAAGAATGAAAATGTTCTTTTAAACCAAGTTATTCACCAAATCTCCATATTTGACTTTGAATTGTATTCGTTTATTGCCTTTTTGATTGAAACGTGTTGTTTTTTTGATTTTGGTTCCAATTACAAGGAAGCTGTTAATTTTTATAAGTCTTGACAAGTTGCAATTATGATATTTAAGAAATATTTGAAAGTAATTTGTTGTACAGAGTGCGTTCCCACACGTTTGCTGACCGTTTTGTAAGCCATTTTAAAATGATTAATTTTTTTATTGCTTTCAACATTTAAGATTAGAGGAAAATCTTTTAAATTCTGATGTTACGGTACAAAATGGCAGCGTCTCGCATGCCCAACTACTGGATACTCTGCCCAATATGGAATCAAAAGAGGATAGTGATGTGGCATTAAAGATTCTCAAGTCCAGCCTTTATGTATATAACTCGCAGTGTGCTCCCCATGGAATAAGTGGAGATGAGTGTCGTCTCTACTTGGAAACGAAGCAATTACCCACAGGAAGTGGCCTAAAAGAAGAGTGCGAAAAGTTAATCCAGAGTCATCGCGATGGTCACTATGCATTTAGAAGATTGCTCGATCGTCATTACAAAAATGGATTCCATCAGGTGAGTTGCAAAACTACATACATAAAATTAAATTGATTTTTAATCCTATTTTATGTTCTTAGATGTACGAGGAGAATGATCTGCCAGGAGCTTGGCCCATCAGCATGGCATTGTATGAACAAGTGCCTGGACATAATGTGGAAAAATTACCCGAAGATAATGATAGTCTAAATCTTTGTTTAGTTCAGTGGGCGCAGTTTATTGAACATGACCTTAGCAAACCAGTCTCACAAACAATGAGTAAGTTTGGTTTACATTTAATCTAATAGACTTCAATCTATTTTGTCATTCAGCTATTGGATCATCAATTGAATGCTGTAATCGTGATCAGAATAGGTTACAACCGCGATACCATCATCCAGTTTGTGCCCCAATATTATCTAAACTTACTGGAAAATTTGGGAGGCCAAATTGTTTAAACTATGTAAGAAGTGCTTTAGCTGTGGCCAATTGTAATTTTGGGGCTGCTGAGCAGGTGAGTTTTGGCTTAGAATCAAAATATAAATTTAAACTAATGTTATTTTTTTTTAATTTCAGCTAAATCAAGCCACTGGATATTTAGATCTCTCCCAGTTATATGGCTTTACATCTGCTGCTGAAAGAAAAATGCGTTCTTTTAAATATGGCTCTCTAAAAGCCAAATCGAATGGTTCACATCTTAATGATTTGCTGCCAATGACAACAGATATTGATAATGATGGTCAAAAGCACACCTTTTGCACCTGGACTGGTAGCGTGAATTCAACATGTTTTGTGGCCGGAGACTCACGTGTCAATAGCAATCCCTATTCTATACTTATCTACACGGTATTTATGCGAAATCATAATCGTATTGCTGCCGAGTTACATGCACGGAATAATGATTGGAGTGACGAACAGCTCTTCCAAGCGGCCAAGGCCATCAATGTGGACATTTATCGGCGCATTGTTATGGATGAGTGGTTACCAGAAGTGGTGGGTAAACCACTTGCCACTAAAGTGAAAACTGCACCGCCATTAAATACTCGCCAGCAACCACCTGAAGTGTCCAATGAGTTTGGTGTGGCTGCCATTCGTTTCTATTATTCCATGCTCCCGAATGTAGTTCATAATTTTGCAATTGGAAACGATGATGATATCAAAATTAAGTAAGAAGGTGACTTGTCGTACTGTTAGCTTATCTTTATAGCATTTAATTTTTCCAGTAACGTTTTACCACAAACAAATCTATTCGTACTGAAAGACGAAATATATAAACCACGTCTGCAATACACTGCCCAGAAATTGGATGAAATATTGCAAAGTCTTCTCAATCAAAGAGCTATGAAAATGGATGCCTCGTATGTTGGTTCAGTAAGTTGGTAAAAAAGGACAATTACTTTTAGTTTCTCACTCAATTATCTTTGTATAACAGATTACGTGGCCGGAGAATTCCAAGCCAGGTCATGCCGATACATTGGCATTCGATATTCAACGTGGACGAGATCATGGTCTGCAGCCATATTACAAATATTTGGAAGTGTGCAGCAACATAAGTCAAGTTACCAGTTGGAATGATTTAGAAACAGTTATTCCCAAAGATGTATGAACATTATAGAATAATAGATAGATGAATATTTTATAATTTAATTTATGTTATTTACCAGGTTTTGGTTAAACTAAAAAATGTCTATCAGAGTTGGAGTGACGTCGATCTCATTGTGGGTGGCATTGCAGAGCAAACTGGAGATGGAACTGTTGGGCCAACTTTTAGTTGCATACTATGTGAGATTAATTATTACACAATTAGCCACCTTCTAACTAATCTTGCTTCCTTCTTAGCCGAACAATTCGCCAAAGTACATCAACGCCATCAATTGGAAAAATCGCCATTATATGCCTCTCTTTTGGACAATTATCGCAACATAAATGGAACAAAACTTTTGTGCTTAAATTCAGAACTTAAAGTAGTGCCAGAGAACATCTTCAAGTTACCATCGAGAAGGTAAGTTCATTTGAAACGGAAGTCACACGTCTCCGGGTTTTTTTTGTGCTTTTTCTTTGACATTAGATCACCTGTCCATTGCTATCAAGTGATAGCGTCATCACACAATTTGATTTACTTTTAAAATTAGATTAAGCACTTCTATGATAAGCCACAGTAATTACAAACAAATACTAATAATTGTTTGTTTTTTTGTTATTATTATATTGTTGCAGAAATCGCCTGGTAGATTGTGACGGTGTCGTATAATTACTTTACCGAGACTCTTGACACCGAAGAACGTAACAAAGCCATTAACAATTTTAGATTAAGTTTCTAAAAAGCAAAACATGAGAATTTAGAAAACTGTTCACAAATGATGGCAGAATTTTCACTAATATCATCAATATTCAATTAATTATCTACAAATTTTAATTTAAAAAACAGAATGTGTATCAGTTCCTTTAGCATTTCAATCATCATTTACTATTTCCACGGTTTCTTTTTTATTGACATTTAAAGGAAATTATTATTAATTTGTTAATTCTATAACAAATGAGAAAAAGCATATGATTAAATTTGAAATTACTTTTAATAAAAAACAAAATTATTATAACCAAAAGGTGGCAAAAATGGAAATGTCGAATGTAAAAATACTTTTAACCAAAAAAAAAAAAACATAAGTATTTAAACAGAATTAAAAATGGTGTCCAATTACTTTTTTCAATCTATCAATGTATCGTAATACAATTTATAAATATAATAAAAGTTGTTTAAAAATCTTTAACATCAAAAAAGATATTTAAAGCCCGATTGTGTAATCTGTCTTAATCAGTTAGATAATAACTGTTTGATCTTATCAAAAAAACATAAAAAGCCAAGTGATTCCCATTTAAGCCAACTAATCGTGGACTACGTGATGCCACTGCAACAGGATATAAATTCTTATAAATTTATACTTATCCATTGCCAGGTTACTAACCAATAATAGACATTTTAAATGTGGTCAGTATTTACTTGAATTTACCTGTAATTGACTTTGGCCCATATTGCGCAGTTAACAACAACATATGTAATATCAAAATAAAATATTGCTGGCTTTAATTGTCATAATCATAAATATTTTCATGGTTATATCGGAGCAGCTGTTTAATAGTATTTTATATATAAAGTTTAAAGTTTTATCTTACATACAGCATAACAACTGATAACAAGAAAAAATCTACTGCTGATATGCTTATTTTAGAAATAGTTGAATGAGGTCTCGGTTAAATAATAAATTCCAGAACTTTATTTTACTTTCATTTCATTCATTGCTTTTGCCCTGTTGCTGAGCATTTGAGCCCGATCACATAAAGTTAATATTAGGCCTATATCTTTTAAAAGAATAAATAAAAGCTGCCTGCCTATGATATTGTTATATATATATAAATATATATATATATATATATGTATATATACATACATATATACATATTCATATATCAATTCTTACCGAAAGCGTTTTTTTTTTCTTTTGATAAGATTGCCAATACAAAACATTTAGATAAAACAAACAGTTGGACTCCTTTGCCCTGATAACATTCAACTGAAACAATTTTGTGGCAATCAATTAATAGGTACCAGGAAAAGGGGGGATTGTAAGAGGTGGTCTTGGTTAACAGCGCCAGCTGATATCGCACCATTTGGAGCTGTCATAGCCAGTTATAGTCTGAATTCGATTCGCGTCAGGTCGACTGTGTGATTGCATCGCAAGATCAGAGTACGAATACGGAATCGATCGAAGAAGTATGTAATTGATTACTCATCCAGTGTGTGTTTGTCTGTGTATATATATATATATATATTAGAAACCCCTTTATAAAAGAAGATCAAATATACAGTTTTATAGTATATGTTCTGTTGTTTAGTTGATATCAGCTAACTAACTATGTCATACAAAGTGTTAAATAATTCTTTAATAAATAAATATATTTGTCAATATAGAAAATCATTGGCTAAAAATATAATTATTTCCAAATATTATGGAATTTTATGTAATATGGGGCCTGGTTTTTATGAAAGATTGCTTCATGGGCCAAGAATTTCCTAGCCAAATGTGTGATAACTGGAAAAGCATACCAATTCGAATACCAATGGCAATAAGGCAAAAGTAATGCTTAATTTTGCTTATCTAATCTGGGACAGGGTAGCTACTATACAACCACAAATGAAACACCTTCACAGGTGAAATGATATCACATACAAATGAAAACTTGATTATGGTATACATGCAGATATTTGATTGTGAATGAGTATATACTTTAATATTGGAAACCATATACAATATGGTCAGACAAGAATCAAATTTTATTAAGTTTAGCTGTGATTTTACATTTATTTTTTTAATTCACTTTGAGCTAACTAGACAGACTCCAAAATGGTTAAACCAGGCAATAGAACTTTAAAACATTTTCGACCTATATCGGTACAAAGGTAATAGTTTTAAATATTGAATAGATACTATAATAATCTATCTAATCTAAATAGTGGTAAACCCTTTGTAACGTTTTGTTTGCCTTATATACATTTATATTCTTTTTTTTTGCTTTTTAATTAGCATGCCACGAAACGGCTATGAAAATGGAGTTCACTCCAATGGTGATTATAATGAAGTCAAACCAACTTATGCCTTGGAACACTTGGCCACATTTAAATTAAAGAATGAAGTTGAGGTTAAACAGCCAAAGGAGAAGATGAAACTATTGATAGAACTTGATAAAACTGGTGGCATTTGGCCACATAAAATGTACATGAGCTTTAATGGGCAATGGTTAGTAATGCTCGATTCCGATATGAAGGAAATTGAGAATTTTCCTGGCACACTGGTTACAGAACCGACAGCCTTTATAAGTGAAGATCCACAGGAGATGTACAACAATATTTTAATATTTTCCGTTCCTGGCATTTCCTTGGGTAACACTGAAATGCATATTTTTCAGGTAAGAACTTGCTTAAAGTTGATCCTTCCACTTCTTCCACTTACTCTTTATGTGTCCTGCTTTTTTTAGGTTGCCGATGTTAGTTCGGTGAATTTGGTGGAAGATTTGCGCCAATTAGGCAAAGGAATTCCTGTAACAGTTGATCGTAATAAGACACCGATTAAATTACCAAAACCCGAACGTGGCAATCAACAGGCAAAAGATCAATTTGGAATAGCTGCAGCTGCTGCAGGAGTAGCTGCTGAGAAAAATGCCCAGGATCGGGAACAGATCGATCGTGATGTCCAGGTGCTCAATCACTGTTTCGAGGATATTGAACGTTTTATTGCCCGTCTTCACTATGCTGCAGCAGCACTCAATGAACTGGAGTCGAGAAAGGAAGAACATAATCCTCATGGAGAAGGCCTATTGGTGCTCCGTTCACGTCCGCCAATCGAGAGCGAATTCCATGACATTTTAGCTAAAGTCAAACTGGCCCTAAATTATTCAGTCAAACTGCAAAATCATTTTACCAAAAGTTCCGATCCCATCCACAATGTCTTTGTTTCCCTACAGAGCATTGTTAATGTTTGTAATGATGTTTATGAAGGCGCCAAATTGCCGGAAAGTGTAGTCAATCCATTACTTCGCCGGGAGACTGTTACATTTCTCAATGGCACGCTCGAATCGAATGAGAAACAATTATGGCACAGCTTGGGTCCCAATTGGACAGTGCCCAAGGATCAGTTTAAGGATCATAAAGGCTCATATCATCCCATATTCTATGATGATTGGTCTCCAGACTGGATAGTCGATGAGGAGGTGCAGTATTTGGCACCAGCATTAAAAAAGACACCAACTCCTGTTAGCACACCAGTGCCTCCAAGTCCAGGTGGTAATCGCACCTGGCTTAATCGTTTACAAAGTCGCAATGTAAAGATTGCAGAGGTTTCCTTCAATAAAACCGCAACGAATGAGAGGGAACTTAATGTCACAAAGGGGGAATACTTGGAGGTAATTCTTTGCTTTTTATTCTTTTTTAAAGAAAACTTTAACTAATTTACATTTTTAGGTAATTGATGATTCCCGCAACTGGTGGAAGGCTAGAAATTCCTATGGCAATATTGGATATGTTCCAAACACTGTACTAACACCATACAACTTTGAGATTGTGCCACGTGACACTGAGTCATTGGCCTCAGTGTCCTTCCAAGAGAATGGGGAATCACCTGAAGTGAATCCCATGTATCGTAATACCATGGCCCTGTATGCAGCTCCCACTGATCGTGAATCCCAGCAGCCAGCAGTGGGTAATGCTAAAAATATGCCACGCTCCTATTCAATGCCAAATGTTCCCATTCCACCACCGATGCCACCACCAAGTGATAGCCAACCAAACACTCCAAGTGGTACACTTAAACGTAATATGGCTGCAGCTGGAGCTTTGGCAGGTAATTTATAAATTGTTATTCCTTTTTTGAATTAGTTAACCTCATCTATTCTTTCTTTTCAGCTATGCGTGCCCGCAATGATTGTGATGCCGATGATGAAGCCTATTATCTGCAGGACGATGTCAATGATGAGTTACGCATTATGCTGCAACAGCGACAACGGCGCAAGGACCTCGAAATTCTAAAGACACCCGAAATATTCATAACCCAACACTCCAAGCCCAGAGAAGTGGAGGAATGGCTACGAGGCAAGGGTTTCTCGGACAATATTATCAAACGTCTTCATACACTAAATGGCGAGGAAATCTTCGCACTCAGCGCTCATACAATTGAAAGTTATTTTGGCCAACGTGAAAGTCGTCGCCTCATTTCCCAAATTGTATTGCAAAAGAACTTTTGCGAGGTGAGAATTTCATTTAAAAAAAAAAATAAACATTCGTTTGTATTAATCAAATTTTTCTTTTATTGCAGTATAAAACAATTCGTTCATCGGAGCTCTCAGCCAAATTGGCTCGTGCTCGACAAAAGGCTGATCAGGCAAATGGTGATCCAAATGAGGTTTTTTAACCGGTATATATTTGTTTTCCGTGTAAGTTCTGGTTATAAATTATGCAATAAGCTGATCCAATTCTAATGGAGTTAACCCATTTATTAAATTCATGCCTTGACAATCGTTAAAGTTTTCCCATTTATTTATTTATAATATTCGTTTAATTTACTTTGAAAACCTCTATACATATATATATGCTTTTCTTTTTTTGTGCAATGTACATACAGACAAATAAACAATAAAACGACAAAAAAAAAATCATAGTTTAAAACTGGATTTAAGTTTTTCTATTGAGCGGTTTCCTTTTATTAATAATCTGAATTAATAAGTTAAATGATTAAAGCATGGCCCAATCTAAATTCATGATTTTACCTACAATCACAAACTGTGTAAGTTTTTAATAAACACAAAGACTTGTTTATACTCTAAAATTAGTTAACAAGTTTAGAAATTTGATTTGAAAGGAAATATGTAAAATTATATAGAAGCAGTCCTCATCAAGCAGTGTTTTCAAAAGCAGTGAAACAAAAATCAGCTTGAAATTCACATCAGTTTATTAAACAATTTATTTATCTTTGGTTTTTTTTTTATTATTTTATTGATCACTGAGTGACATTACCTTTCAGATCAATATCAGATACAAAAAGTTCAATAACTTTTATAGATACAGATACAGATTTATATGTATATGTATATATGTATGGAATGTACAATAATATTTGTAGGCATTTGCACATTTATTATATCGAGTTTGTCCAGTTTGCTTTTGTTACAATTTTTGTCAATTAGAATGAGTTAATTTTTGCAATTAAACACACGTTTATTGCCAAAATGCGTTAGCCAGCCTATAAACTGGTCAACTGTTGGTTTAATAGTCATACAAAACGTTTCGATTAATCAAAAAAAATTAATATTCTACATATAAAAAAAAAATTAAAACAAGTTAACATGACAAAAAGTTTGCGTATTCCATTAATTATGAAAAAAAAACAAATGTGAAATTCATAGATTATGGTAAGTAATTACATATGTAATGTATCAATGTGAAATGTTTTTTTTTGTTGAAATGTTTAATTAATGAAAACAATTAACCATAACAGTGGTCACGCAGACGCAGATATAAATGTATGTACATATGTACATTTTCTATATATACAGATATTTTGTAACATTTTCGAAAGAAAAACTTTCTAGGTCACAGCTGGCATTTTCATACATAAAAAGTTGTCGCATTCCCCCATTACAATAAGGCGGGAGTTGAAAAAGATCAGAGGTTGCATGAATGCCCAGTAGCATGTACCTAACATACAAATAGATACATATACATATGTATTTTAAAGATTGCAGATATATATTGCAACTATAGATACATTGTATGGTGTATAACTTGTATTTGTAACTATACACTTAACAATAAAATCAATAGCATTAGGTACACATATTGCAAAAATTAGATATGCGAATCCTATCCAAAAAAAGACAAATGTTTAACATAAATTACATAAAACATAAAAAAATAGTTGCTAGTGAGCATTTTCAATAGCGCGGTTTGTGCACCGCCACAAGCATATAAATTAGAGCAGAGCAAAAAAAAAAAAGTAAGCAAACTTCTTTGATTTACACACTGACAAACATTCACACAGATACACACACACACACTAATTTAAAAACCAAGTTTGCTGCCGCTGCACTGCGCCTGCTGCCTTCGCCTACGTCACTGCCACAGAGCTCCAGCTCTCAACCTCAACTGGCTCAGACGCGGATTCGTTATAAAAGACCAAAATACCGCGGCAGCCCAGTTAGTTCGCCTTGGGCTTTTCACAGATAGCTAACCAGACAAAACGGACAAATCCAGTTAACATTAAATCAGGCTCAGTCTGCGGCGCAGGCTTTCGATTTCTATATAATCAAGTGCCAGTGATTAATTAAGTTGTGTATTGTTTACGAATGCGTTAATAAGTAATTTAGCGAAAACCAACATAAATTCATATAATTTGCTCACCTTAGCGTGGAATTTTGTGATTGCGCATTCAAAACAAGTGGATTGAAAAAAAAATTGTGTTTGAACAATAAAAGTGAAAGACATAAATATTCCAACAAATAGCTTCGAAAAATTATAGCAAAGAATCGCAAGTGAAAGGATACAGCATTATTGTAAGCACATTTAAACTATTTCAAAAAAAAAAAAAGAATGTGTAACAAAACAAATTTTAAACTGGTTCAAGATAAATGAATATAGATATATATTTTAAACCTAGGGTTTAATCCTTAAATTATTGAAATACCACCTAGCTGCAATTATTTTTTAACAATTGAAATTAGTTTCGTTTTAAATTTTTTTATTTCAGCTTTTGAAAGAATTGGTTATGTCACTTTCCATGTTCAATTTTTTGGAAAATATATGCACATATACATATATAAAAACTTAACTCCTAAAATTGCAATTTCCAAGAAAAAAGGTCGTTTAATTTAATTTTAAATATAAATTCGTTTGTCATTTATTTATTATTCACTAAAATGAAACCTTGAAAACTCGTGACAAACTGAAAGCCTTTTAAAAAATCTCAGTACCATAAAACAAAAATCCTGTTTTTGTAATTTGGGATTCATATATATAAATATATTTAGTTCAACAGTTAAGTCCTTGTGCTTACAATTTTTATACATTTTATTACTTTTTATAAAGTTGTCATATTTAATATCACAAAATAATATTGCCATAAATTAATTTATTTCTTGGGAAAAACTTTTTTATTTTCAAAACACTATGACAACATGTCTAGGTATTTGCTAGATTTAAAATCATTTTTAAATTGGAGTAGTAAATAAAAATAAAATTACATAAATATATTTAAAAAAATCAATTTTGTTATATCAAATTTGTTCCACAAAAAAAGAAAGTACTTGATGGGCGTCTCATTATTTACCTTTCATTTGGGGAAATACCAAATCTTTGTTAATCTCTGTTTATTCCCTTTCTTATAATTTGCATAGCATAAAATGACGAAATTAATTAAACTAATTTTAATTAGACCAACATTTAGAGCGGTAATTAACAACTTAATATGTACCGGTTACCTTTTGGCCACTTTAAATTACGTATTTAAATACAAATTACAGTCAAATGTTTGTTGAAGACCTCCTCCAACTGACTGTGAGTGTGTGCTTGTTGTGTGTGTGTGTGTACATACTCGGACAGTTGGCGGTGCAGCAATTGTGTTGAAAATTAAAAATTGTTTTCATTATAGTCGTAAGTAAGGCAATTATTTTAAGATTTCAAACAAATGACCTTCATGAACAGTTGTATTCAGTTTTCTGTTAATTTGCTGGCCGTTATAACTGGTCGCGGTCGACGGTGATCTATGGCAAAGGAGTTTGCTGCCAATGTAAACCACATGGCTTGTAACCTTCTCACCTCCTCGTCTATTTATTTGTCTGCACCAGTTTTTGAATTCATTCCCTGTATATGTATATACATATATGCCTTTGATCAGCACACGGTCAACAATTTACGCCATCTAATTGGACACGCCCATTTCTTATGATCAATTCAACATTAATGTCAGATACAAATCAGTGTAGACAACTAGCAAAGGTGACTGGCATGATAAATTATAATATATATATGTCGTACTAACTTAAATTCGACATAATCATTATGACTGTGACTGCAGACTGGCATGATAAATTATACTATATATGTTGTACTAACTTAATCAATATGGTTAAAAGAAATAAAATAGACAAGTAGCTGGTGGTTTCAGGTAGTGCATAGAACTTTAATCCGGGGTCGACAAGCTTTTAAGAGCCGCTTAGCCGCGCCGATTTGTTTATAATTTTTTTTTTTTCTTTTTTTCATTTTTTTTTCACGTGGGTTTACTTTCTCTCTTACTTTGGAATCTTAAGCCAGTTATGCAAACGTAGGCTAATAGCTACGCACACACACATCCAGTCAGTCATATATACAATTTACTATCCAATAGTTTGATGACTTGCCATTCACCAAGTTTTAACGTTCATTTTCTTGTTTGCACTTGTATTGAAATTTCAAGAAACAATTTATGATCTTTTTCGCTTATTTGGTCCATAAATCCACAAAGACTTATATATATAAATATACATACATATATAGTTGTGTAGGGTACACTGTAAATAATAAATATTTAAATACTTCCATGTAGACACAATCATATTCACATCCGTAATGTTAATCTCAGTCAATCACACATAAAATTAATTTATTAAAAAGCAAACAAGAGAAGAAAAACAAAAAAAAAAGCATTTGCCGCAACATTAATTAGAGCACCGTTACAAGTCACGACATTATGGCAGTTCACACAACAATGGCAAATCTGTGCTTGTATTTGGGAAACAAATACCTGTGAATGTAACGCCAATTACCCAGGAATAATTCCCAAAATAACAAACCATTTGCATATAATTGGTCAGGGAGAAATAATAATTACTAACTTTGTAAGGACTGTTACTTATTTTTGATGTCTAACGAATCAGCGACTACATATTTGCTTCAATCTCTATAATAATTATACAATGATTTTAGCCAAGTATATTGGCTCGTGCCATGCAAAGAAATACGTTTTCTAATGATTGCCAAGATTGCACGAGTGGGGGAGGGGCATGTTTCGCATATAAAATTACTGTATGGAATTGTTTGTAATAAAAACGGCAGCACATGCGATTATCATCAAGAGGCGTTTCGACAAATTGCTCAAGAACCCATGCTAAAAATGCAATTAATTAATAAAAAAAAAATTACTTGAGCTAATAAATTAATTACATAATCAATTAGCTAAATAGTTTAGTAAATAAATAGGCAAGGGAAAGGAAAGAAAAAATAATTGGGTGTTAAAATATTTACAATATAATGTTTCTCAAGTTCTATCCCTAAGTGTCGATTATAAATATATACATACATATAAATATATAATAAATATATCTCAATTTGTGTTTGTATAATTTATACACTTTAAAGTGACATAATTTATTTCCAATGTTGTTGTTTAGCGTCCTCAACCATGCCGAAACTGGTTCACTTTTTGGAAGGAAGAAAGTTATAACGATTTAGACCATGTCCAACCAGTTTGGCAATTTTACTACCGGCTTATACATTATGTCCAACTTGAATTTCAAAGTCAAGGTCTAAGAGACAACAAACGAACCGAAATTGTTTGTCGAAATTGACGATCAATGGCCAAAGACTTACCATAATTGGTGTCTATTACAGCACTCGTATTGCCAATTCGTTTTTCCAAGTATTTTATCGCTTTACGTTTTCCTCAATTTTCACACATCTTAATTTTGCTGTCTGCCACTGGCTGAGATCAAGGTCGTAGCAAATTTTTTTTTAAACAAATTGCTGGACATAACATTGCCAATGTGTGCAGAAAAATCCTGGAGAAATAATCTCTAAAATAGACATAACTATAAAACTACCAATGAGATATATACATATATATACTAATTATATACCGTCGCGTGTCTTTTTCACTTCCGTTGTAAGTGCAATAATAAAAAAAAAAAACTATTTGGATGTGGATTTGCTCTGGTTGGCATTGTCATTGTCGTGACGGAGCCGGACGAAGCAATTGCGTTAAGATCATCAACTTTTATTTTTAAAGTTTAATTGTGCACTGAAACATGTGAATCTGTTGTTATCGTCAATATTCAGCGTCAACGACTTAACCAGGTAGCAGATCATAAAAGAAAACAATTGTCTTTTACATGTAACTTTTGTTAATTAATATATGTAAGCCAATCTACAGCTTATGTATGTACATCATGTGGTAATAAATTTCTATGAAGATGTTGTACTCAAACACATGATTATACAATTTTTATTACACAGAAATTTAACTGAAAAACCAAATCATAAAATACAATCTTGTCTCATACATAAAAGTCAATTGCAAAAAAACTATATTTTATGATGGCGCATTTGCAGAAAAACTTAAAGACAATAGACAATAATAGAAACGGCAACGCTTCTAAGATGCATAAATTATGAAATTACATATAATTTAAATACATTTTTCTTGATATGCTTTTGATTTTTTATAATTTCGACAACAAAATTCACAGGTTTTTCTTATCTTGCTCACATTAATTGCCCTAAAGTTTAGGATAACACTGCGTATACTTAATAAACTTAATAGCCTTTATGCTGGTAATAAATCTCAACAATTTTAAGTATTTTAGTGTTTCGTACAGAAAAGAAATAACAATATTCTGGAATTCACACTAGTTCGCATAAGTCCATAAATAAGTCAGCTGCTTGCATAATATTTGAATTATTTATGAAACTGTACAACATTTCAAACTATTAGATTGCATCAAACATAAGTTTAAACAATTTCAATTCCGCAATTTAATAATGCATTAAGTGTAGACTACAGGATTAGGTTAAATGCCAGCTAAGTTAACTTTCTACTATAACCGCAATTGATAGCATACTAAAGATAATCGAAATGATGTTGATTGATTTCAATTAGTTATAAAAACTGGTTTTCCTCAGGCTGTTCTTTCTTACACCTCCAAATGACGATTAAGACTCAAATAGTCTCATTAAAAATACATTTTCGAAACGAAGCAATTAATTACGAATAATGTCAGTAATAAATTTAAATTTAGGATCAAACGTTTCAGAAGCTTTGATTTGACATGCGACAAAAGTCATGTTATATAATTAAAAGTAAAGTATAAGAACTGTTGAATTTTATGCGGGAATTGTCATGGAACAGCATGGGAGTCGTGATATGTCAGCTGGAGGCTGAGATTTGGTGGCGAAAGGCAATACAACAATCTGTACCGCCTTAGGCCAAGAGCGTCAAAACGATTGCTGAGTTTCTATTGACTGCGCCTGTGACTGCGGTTTCTAATTGTAAAAAAAAAAAAAAAGAAAACAAAATGCACTGGGGCATTGGGGGTCTTGCTAGCAAAGATCTCGACCCCACCGCATGTAGCGATAACCGCAAAAAGTTGGCATTGCATTGCCATTGGTTACTTATTCTGTTATTTTCCCAGATAGACTCTCAATACTGATTAGAATCGAGTTTATTTCACATTTCAAATGTAAAAAGTTAATAAATTGATTGATAAAAAAATGATTTTGCTTAAATGCTTAGTTGAACATTCTGCACATTCTTAAGGGCATCAGCGTAACGGGCTAACACTGGATCCACTTCATCGGCTATAAATTCAACCACCTGATCACTGGCGCGACCAGTAAATGTACGAGCATCCAAAATATCGTCCAACTGGCCTAGAATAGGTGCAAAATAGGAATCGTTGCGAACACGATCAACTAGATCATTATCTTTGCCATGTTGCTTCACTTGGGCACCGGCTTCTTGGGATAGCACACGAATCTTTTCGTGGCAAACCTGACGATCACCACCAGCCTTGACCATGGCCATTATAATATTCTCAGTTGACATGAAGGGCAATTCCTGTGCAATATGCCGTTCAATTACTTTCGGGTAAACTACCAAACCCTGTGAAATGTTGAGAAGAGTGAGCAAAGACGCGTCGGCAGACAAAAAGGCCTCAGATAGGGTTAATCTACGATTGGCAGAATCGTCGAGAGTCCTCTCCAGCCATTGTGTGGCATGTGTATTGGCGGCATTACTAAAAAGCGTGATTAGATGGCGTGCCAGGGCACAACAGCGTTCCGAACGCATAGGATTACGTTTGTAGGGCATGGCAGAAGAACCAATTTGAGTGGTCTCGAAGGGTTCTTCCAACTCTTTGCGGGATGCCAATATGCGCAAGTCGGAACACATTTTGTGTATGGTCGTTCCTAGGCTGGCCAACGCAGACACAATCTCAACATCTACTTTGCGAGAGTATGTCTGTCCGGTTACAGCGTAAGGTTTTTTGAATCCAGCCAGTTTAGTGACAAGTTTATCCAGCTTCTTCACCTTTTCGCCATCTCCATTAAAAAGTTGCAGGAAAGAAGCCTGCGTCCCTGTGGTGCCTTTAACACCACGAAAACGCAAGTCCTCAAGGCAGCGATTTAACGCTCGTTCATCCATCAAAAGATCCTGAATCCATAAACAGGCCCTTTTGCCAACTGTAGTCAATTGTGCTGGCTGTAAATGAGTGAATCCTAAAGTTGGCTGTCCCTTGTATGTCCTGGCAAATTCCTTTAGACTCGAGATAACAGCGGCCACGCGGGGTAATAGCAGCTGCAGCGCATCTCGAAGAACAATTAAATCCGTGTTATCACCCACATAACACGAAGTGGCACCCAAATGGATAACAGGTGCTGCTGTCGGACACTGCTTGGCAAAGACGTGAACGTGGGCCATCACATCGTGCCGGGTCAGCCTTTCCTCTGCCGCTGCTGCATCGAAATCAATGTTGTTAATCTCTTTCTCCATTTCTTTTATTTGGGCTTCACTTATCTCCAAACCCAGTGTTTTCTCGGCCTTTGCCAGCCAGACCCATAAACGCCGCCATGTGGAGAATTTGTGCATCTATAAAATAAGATAAATTTTGGAAAAATAAGATACTTCTAGATAAACCTTCAAGCCGCTTTAATGGGGCTAATATTTTTTAGAAAACACAAAGTCTAAGCCTTACATCACTAAAGAGGAACTGCATCTCCTTGCTGGCATAGCGGGTGCTTAGCGGCGATTTATATCCTTCATAATTACTTCCCATTTTTCTATTTTCTTAACTTTCCGCTTATCACCTGTTGCTTCTGGAACTGAATTGAGAATAAAAATTCTACCACATGCTGAATCTGGCAACGCTGATAGTTTCACCCAAAGTGTTGCGCAATGGGCTGCTAATTGCGTTTCTCAACTCTAACAATTTGAATTTAAATTAACGACAATAACGTATTTTGTAAACATTGTAAATTCGCCATGGTCTTTTTTTTTTTAAAAATCTTAGTGCTTCTAAACGATTTGTTTTTAACTTTTAAGCAAATGCAACTGACAAATTTAATAGTAAAATAAAATTTCAATTTTAGAGAACTCCTAAAATCCAATATAAATCACCGCATTGATAGACCAAAGTATTAATTAACGAAACGTTGACATATCGAAAACAAGTCAAGCTATTTTTATATCTAATAACTTTGATTCAATTGCACAACATACGCACCGCAGATTGGGCTATTTCAATTTACATCCGTCCTTTATTGAAAATGCATGCAAAAGTATTAGTTAAATCTTACAGAACTGGTTTCTCAAACATGGCATATGATACTTAAGAATCAATTAGTGAATTGAATCTCAACCAATGACCGCAAAGGCAATTCAAAATTACATTTGAAATGTGTGAAAATACCCAAATTGCCGCCAAATTTGCTCTTAAAAATTCGATTAGATTGTGAGTTGTAAGTCAAAATCTGGTTTAAGTTGTCCAACAAGTTCAAACAAGTGCCTATGATCATGTGACTTCCCTCAGTTAGTCATATGACTTTTTGGGCATGGGTATGGGTATGAAAATAACTACAACGTAACATATTGGGAGCAAATCGATCGATAAAAAAAAGCCATCACTGAGTTGCATAAATTTTTGATTTCAATCAGAAAAAAAATACGTAAAAATATTTTGTAATTAACGTCCAGATCTCAGAAGAGGACAAAAGTTGCGACATATATTTGGGTAACTATAAAATACCAGAGCAACCAAGACAAGATACATTGATGGCTTCTGAATTAACAATTTAAGGTGCTTGGCGCTTGGGACACTTTCATTTTAAATGGTGATTTCAATTAGTATTAGTATGAATTCGATTTGTGTGCACACCACGTCGCAGTTTTTTCATGCCTTTACCTTTGTCGCTCCATCAACTGCATTGGCATCGGATTGCAATAATGTTGTAGCTACATATTTTCTATATATGGCAGGTGGTTGGACCAGTCTACCAATAAATCAATCATTTTGTCATCCATTTCTTTTCATTTATCATGGACTATTTTACACTTTAATGATCACCAAATGCTTTTGGATATGAATTCGTTTTTAATTAGATGTCGTTAAAGTTGTAAAAAATTTGCTCGCATTTTCCCAATATGGCCTGTTACTCTGACCAAATTCATTTTGTCCCAGGAGTAAGTACTTTATTACTCTGACTGTCTACATATTCATTTACAAATATATTAAAAAAAAAAGTGCTGAAATATGCCTGTAAACTTAGTCTTTACCCTGAACAGGTGTGTGTAAACATTCCGAATCATACTGCATCCTGAAAGATGTTTTCTCAAATATTTGGAATATCTCTTACTTAAGTTCCAAATCAATAATTAACATTTTTTTTTTATTTTATTACAATTGGTCAATAGAAATTGATTTCGATTTGATTTTGAATTCCACTAACGGAAAAAATGACAATGCGAGATAGAAACTAAAAAATATTTTAATTTGGTTCTCATGGATATAAAAAAATGTTATAAATATATTATTAAATTATAACGTTACATGGAATGCCAAAGTCAACTCAAGATACAAAATTCTATGTACCTTAAGCTTTTGTAAATATTATCTGATCAATATTGTTTGTCTTACAAATCGCCATTACACATTAGGTATAACCAGATGAATGGTGCTGACCCTGACATGTTGTGTTTCTAGTATTAGATTTGATATTCCTATTCGTGATCGTAATGAAAGGCTATTATTTTTTTTTTTTTATTAAAATGGTCTAAACAAACGACATCGTTTCTTGACCATATTTGATCAATCAATTGGCCTATTTTAATGTTTAATGTCCGGAATGTATTGAACCCTAGAAAGTGAGTGAGTACAACAAATTTAAGCAATTGTAAAACTTGGAACTTATATAAATAAAAGACTCATGGCAATTTGACACGAATCTGAATCTGAATCGAGTCCGTGTTGCTGCTGGTCCATTGTTCTGCAAATCATAGCCACAATTAAAACATCGACACAGTTGGTCTTTGTTTTGCCATAGCCATAGCTTGAATTGGATTTGCATGCAGCTGGTATTTCTTTTTTTTTTTTTCTTTTTCTTTTTTGTTATACAAAGGCAAAGGTCTGAAGCCGACAGATCATGTTGGGAATGGTGGCAACAGTTTTTAAAGCGGCAATGGATGTGGTTTTGGGGACTATTGGGGCGGTGTACTTGGGAGTCTCGAGGCTGTTCGCTGCACAAATCCATTATGTAAAGTTAGCTATTAATGCCGTTGTCGATTCAGTCTGTTTACATAAGTAACTTGCAAATTGGTCAAATGGCTTCTATATGAGATATTTCACGCTTACATTGTAGTTACTGAAAATGTATATGAATTAATTTAATTGTGTTTAGAGGTTTAGCCGAACTGCAGTTACTATGCTGTGACTAAATTCTGTCAGCCTCAGACTGTACAATAAATATATACATATATATATATATGTATATAATGTTTAGACAGAAAATGTCGCAATAAATAATAATGAATGCACACAAAAATGGTGATGAAACCAGTTGTGACCATAACAAAATTGTAGAAGTTGGAGTTTGGAGTCGGAGTCTGATCCAGATCGATCGTTAAATGTTAGCTCTGTTAGTCTTTTACCCTGCCAAGAGTTTGCACTACGTAAAACGTTCCACTTGTAGTTCATGTTTGTTGCCGGATTACATGAAATGTGTCTACAAAACCAGGCACTAGATGCCCCAACAACATATTCGCTCACGAACGATTATGTAGTCGGTCTGTTGCGTTTAATGGTGCCAAAGCCAAATGTCTGGCTTATGCATATAAATGTGGGTTTCTAGGCCATTAGAGGATATGGAATGCATAAGAGACTAACCTGTTATACTACTACTCAAAGATCAACAACCTTTCAACACTTATCAAATTTTATATAAATCTGTCCACTTTACATATACACATAATATTTAGTCTCTTACGAAAAATATAATTATTTTATAATCGTTTTTAGATGGGCTACCCACGGGACATACTCCTGTTGGCAATTCTTGGCTTTATTTCTCATGCAGTTGGTGTCAAAATTTCGACGGGGTATCACATTGTTCACAATGAACATCGTTATCCTGGTTATCATGGTTTTCAATATTTAAATGGTCCTCCATCTCCTTATATAATTGGGTAATTATGCAGTATTTATTATTCATATTTCTTTTTTATCTAATCAGAGTAACATATTTATATTATAATAGCAATAGTCTGTCTCATGGAGCGCCACCAACTTCACCAGCTATTCAAAATCCATTTGCACCCTCAGCTGGTCCTTTACCAACAGCATATGGACACAGTTTTCCCACACCTGGTCAAGTTACATGCTCAAATCCGCCAGCTTTGTGTGAGAAAACAGCATATCGTACTTTAGATGGTTCATGCAATCACTTGGAACGTCCTGGACTGGGTGTGGCAAACTCTAAGTAAGAAATTTAAATAATTCTATTTTCAATTAACTTGAAAATTTTATTACTTTTAGATATGGACGTCTTTTGACACCAAAATATGCCGATGGCATATCGGCACCACCTCGATCTTTAACAGGTGACGAATTGCCCAGCGCTCGTTTAGTTTCTTTAGTTGCATTTGGAGAACAGGATGTTCCCGATCCAGAGTTTACACTACACAACATGCAATGGGGTAATAGGTCGAAGGATAACTAAAAATACTGCTTCTATTGCTATTTTTTTTTTTTTGTTAAATTCAGGTCAGATTATGACTCATGACATGAGCATGACAGCCGGTGCTACCCAATCGAAAAAGCATCCGACACGTTGTTGCACTGATGATGGTCGTCTAATTGGCTTGGATACAGCACATAAAACATGCTTTGCCATTATTGTACCACCACATGATCCGGCTTATTCGCAAGTGGGCACAGAATGCCTCAATTTTGTACGCACACTAACGGATCGTGACTCTAGATGCCAATATGGTGGCGGTCCAGCGGAACAACTTACAGTGGTCACATCCTATTTAGATCTTTCGCTAGTCTATGGCAATTCAATACAACAAAACAGCGATATAAGAGAGTTCCAAGGCGGTCGCATGATTGTGGAGGAAAGAAATGGAGCCAAGTGGCTGCCATTATCACGTAATGTCACCGGTGATTGTGATGCATTGGACAGCAGTGAAGTTTGTTACAGAGCTGGAGATGTTCGTGTGAATCAGAATCCTGGTCTAGCCCTTTTACAGACAGTTCTATTACGCGAACATAATAGAATTGCTGACGGTTTGGCAGCATTGAATCCACACTATGATGATCGCACACTGTTCCAGGAGGCGCGTAAGATCAATATTGGACAATATCAACAAATTAACTACTACGAATGGTTGCCAATTTTCTTGGGTACCGAAAATATGCTAAAGAATCGTTTGATCTATAAGGCACCGGGTGGCAGTTATGTTAATGATTTCGATCCAAATATTGATCCGTCTGTTTTGAATGAACATGCAACGGCCGCATTTAGATATTTCCATTCCCAAATCGAGGGCAGATTAGAGTATGTAAAATAATCATTAATATGAACTATAAAAATAAATATTATAATATATTTTTAGTTTGCTGTCTGAATTGCGACAAGTTCTTGGTTCCCTAACCCTCAGCGATTGGTTCAATCGTCCTGGTATTCTTGAAGTCGGCGATAATTTTGACTCCCTTACACGTGGTCATGCCACACAACCAGAGGAATTGACGGATATCAACTTTGATAGACAGGTAAACAATTTATATTTTATTATAATTGAAATGAGAAAACAAAATTGTTTATCTATTTCCAACAGATCAAGCATTTTCTGTTTAGACGAAACATGCCATTCGGTTCCGATTTGCGATCATTGGATATTCAACGTAATCGTGACCATGGACTTGCTTCATATAATGATATGAGAGAATTCTGTGGCTTAAGAAGAGCCCATTCGTGGGAGGAGTTTGGCGACCTTATTAGTCCTGCAATAATTGAAAAACTGAAATCTCTTTATGATAGTCACGAAGATGTGGATTTGACTGTTGGTGGTTCTCTAGAAGCACATGTGGCCGGTGCTTTAGCAGGTCCAACCTTCCTTTGCATTCTTACGGAACAGTTTTATAGAACTCGTGTGGGAGATCGATTCTTTTTTGAAAATGGCGATAAACAAACCGGCTTTACTCAGGGTAAAATTAAGATAATGATGCACTTTATATTGAAATTGATATTAATGAGCAACAATTTTTAGATCAATTGGCGGAGTTACGAAAGGCTAGTATGGCACGTTTGCTCTGCGATAATGGCAATAGCATTTCCTCAATGCAACCTCAGGCATTTAAAACTGTTTCTGGATCGTAAGTATTTTATAAATTTTTAACATTAAAATATATAACAAAATTAAAACAATTTTTTTGTAGAAACCCCATTGTGCCATGTTCACACATTCCGCAAGTTGACCTTTCAAAATGGATTGACCAAAAGCCATACGCTTCTGCAGATCCATCAATTCCTTATCTAAAGAAGTGATCCAGATTCTTGGAGAGATCGGATCTGTCATTAACTAGTTGAAAATATAATAACTCTTAGCATAATCGAATAAACAATGTAAAAGCGGTACCCATGTATTATATTATTCATAATGATGTACATAAATAAAATTTAAAATATAATTTTATTAAATTTATTTTCTTGGCTGGCAACTTAAAGAAAAAAAAAACTAAACAAATGCCAAAGTTAGAGAATTTTTCCCATTTTTTTCTATTATTATTAGGAGAGTTAATTTATTATTTGTGGACTAGACATCTGTATTTGGCATTGTATTTGGAATATATCGGATAGAGTCCTATATCCTTTGTTAAATTTTTGAATTAGAAATTATACAGAGAAGCAAAGTACATATTTAGCTATCCAATTGCCTAAACAGTTGGGCATAAAAATGGAGCAATCCCCGGGAATTGATTGAAAGGTGATCTTAAAAGTATAATTTTTTTTATCTTTTTATCAAATGTGATTCAAACATGATTTCATTTCTTTCGTACATTAATTTCTGAAAAATTAGGTCGGCAACTCTGTTAAATTTGACATATAGTTAAAGCATTTTACAATGCCTTTGGGTTTCATTATAATTATGTTAAATAGGAACTAAAAATAACCTGAAAGTAATCTAATATAATTTAAAAGTTATCGATTTTATTATCTCATTGTGTCAAATGCATATATATGAAATGGATTCCGAGGAGTACCTATTGCTAAAATAATTGGTCTATTATTACTTCGCTCCTCTATTCCATCGATTTCCATGGTTTGGGTAGCCGTATCCTCAATGGCATTATCGGTATCATTTTGATCATCGGATGCAGGTTCCTTTTCAGATTCGACATCATCGTCGACCTCTAGATTATTCTCAGTGCTTTCGTTCTCATCTTCAGGCACATCTTCCTTTAGTGGAACTAAATCCATCTCATCAAGAGTGTTATCGCTGTTTTCTCCATAATCAGAGAAATCTGGATCCATAATTTCATCTTCTGTTGGCTCAGTAAATAGGTTTGCCTCACTCTCATTTTGCTCCAAGATATCGTCAAGTAAGTCGTCCACGACATCTACGTTAACTTCTGGATCTTCTCGGGGACCTTGTGCATTTTCACCCTTATCAAGACCAATATCATAATGATCAGGATATTCCACTCCGTAATAATGGTCTCCGATGTGTTCTCGATTCTGTCCGTCCTTAGGACCTTTGTCATGTCCTTTGTCATGTCCTTTGTCATGTCCTTTGTCATGTCCGTCATGACCTCCGTTATGCCAGCCGTCATGACCTCCATCATGTCCACCGTTGTGTCCTCCGTCATGTCCTCCATTATGGCCGCCGTCATGACCTCCGTTATGCCAGCCGTTATGTCCGCCGTTATGTCCTCCGTTGTGTCCTCCATTATGTCCGCCGTCATGACCTCCGTCATGACCTCCGTTATGCCAGCCGTTATGTCCGCCGTTATGTCCTCCGTTGTGTCCTCCATTATGTCCGCCGTCATGACCTCCGTCATGTCCTCCGTTATGTCCTCCGTTATGCCAGCCGTTATGTCCTCCGTTGTGTCCTCCATTATGTCCTCCATTATGTCCGCCGTCGTGACCTCCGTCATGACCTCCGTTATGTCCTCCGTTATGCCAGCCGTTGTGGCCGCCGTTGTGTCCTCCGTTGTGGCCTCCATTATGTCCTCCATTATATCCGCCATTATGGCCTCCATTATGTCCGCCATTATGGCCTCCATTATGTCCGCCGTTATGTCCGCCGTTGTGTCCGCCGTTGTGTCCGCCGTTGTGTCCTCCGTTATGGCCTCCATTATGTCCGCCGTTGTGGCCGCCGTTGTGTCCTCCATTATGTCCACCATTATGGCCTCCATTATGTCCGCCGTTATGCCCTCCATTGTGTCCTCCTCCATTGTGTCCTCCTCCATTGTGTCCTCCTCCATTGTGTCCTCCTCCATTGTGTCCTCCTCCATTGTGTCCTCCCCCGTGGTGATCTCCTCCTCCGCCATGATGGCCCCCGTGGTGATGATGATCACCTTTTGAAGGCCATGGCACAGGAACTGGTACAGGGAACCATGGAATCTGTGGTGTTCCTGGAGGGTACGGGGGGGGTGAAGGAGGATATGGATACGGGGGATAGACTGGGGGTGGCGGTGGTGGAGGTGGCGGCGGCGGCGGGTACCCGGGACTTGAACTTCCGGGGGGTCCTAAAAATAAATAATATTTAGTTTAATCAAAAGAGGATTCATAGTTGACATTGTATTCTTACCCGGTGGTCCAGGTGGGCCTGGCGCTCCTTTCGAGCCGTGGTGATGATGATGTCCGTTAGATGGTGGTGGTGGTGGAGGCGGTGGGGGTGGTGCAGGAATTGGTATTATAACAGGCGGTATAGGAGGGTAAATCGGTGGAGGCAATGGAAAAGGTGGCGAATGATGATGATGATGGTGATGTCCTTTGTGCGACGGTGGATTTGGAGGTGGTGGTGGAGGTGGTGGTGGTGGTGGAGGCGGTGGCGGTGGTGGTGGCGGGCTTGGTGATGGATGATGTGGATGATGGTGATGATGATGTGGCGGAGGAGGAGGAGGAGGAAGAGGGGCCGGCAAACCCGGTGGGCCTGGCAAACCAGGTGGCCCAGGTAATCCAGGATATCCCCTATCTCCTTTATCACCCTTTTCGCCTTTTTCGCCCTTTTCGCCGTTTCTACCAGGTTCACCTAAAATGAGATTTTGTTTAACTTATCTCATCAAGTCCACAAATATCAAATCTTACCAGGAGGTCCTGGCGGGCCTGGTGGCCCCGGCAAACAGTTGCAATGCTGTATTGGCGGCGGCGGCGGTTGAGGCGGATAATAATGATGTGGTGATGGAATCTTATATATAACCTTTTGTGGCGGTGCCGGTGCTGGAGCTGGGGCTTGTATTGTTGCAACGAATCTTCCCGTTTCCTTTTCAGCCTTTGTTCCAAGTGCCCTGACACTGTGACTGGCCAAAGCCAGGCCTAATGAACGAAAATTAAATATTTACATTAAAGGGTTTTCAATTTTTAATCAGATCCCTTACTCAGACAGAAAGTCACTATGGACAGCTTCATGGTGAAAACGCATCTGCTACCTTTCTTTCGAACATCGTTGACATTTATACAAAATGATTAGAGTGATGAAGAACGTTATGTTTTTGAATATTTTAAATAAATCACTTTCAATAATCTATATTCTGCAATACCGTTATATCATGACCATTGAGAAATCTTCGCAAATCTTTATACGAAAACAGTCAGATCAAACGCCAACTTGGTCAAAATGATGTTATCTCTCGTTATTATTATTATAACTTATGGAAATCTATGCTAATTCAAAAACTGGACCGTTCATTGACGTATTGCCAATGGTATGTTAAGGGGTATTTTTCTAGTCAAATGGCACGATTGTTAGCCGCTATAGCAATTCTTGATTGCCCACAAAGGCTCAATAAAACATCTTTTATTTTTTTTTGTTTTCTAATTTGTTATTTGTATTAAAGACTTAACACTTCGTGGCGCGCGCCAAACATCTGATTGACCCGAATAAACGCAAAGAGCCAATACAAAAGACCTCAAAGTCAACGAAAGTGTAAAAGGTCTCCAATCTTTGATAATTAATTAAGTATGCATGTTATGTAATCAATGCTTTTTATTTGCCACATGCCAGTTCTCTGTGCACACGATCTTCATTCTTGGCCAAGAAATGGGCAATGAAAACTGGAAATATGGCCAATATACAGCCGATTGGTTGTGGCTCAATAACTCTGATTTTTATTGCTATGGTTAAAGTTAGTAGTAAAATTCTAACGTTAAATCATAATTAAACTTATTTTATATTCAATAAATATCTAAGTAAAGACATACAACTAAATGAGTCACACTATCTAAACAAATAGTTTTTAAAGAATTAGTTTGGTGAAAATATTATAATATTTTGAACCATTATCAGCAATCTTTTAGTCATAAACTGAAGCATTGTATCTGAAAAAGTTAAACATATGTACAATGCTTCTGTATGTAATTTAGTTATTGTTATTCTAATATAAAATACAATTTTACAAAGGTTTTGCCAAACAGACAGACAGGGTCATTTCGAATACAATGCCAAAATACGGATGTCTAGCCCATTGTAGTGTAGTCCAGCATTCATCAAATAGAACTAATTAATTATACACAAAATCAGATCAATGCAATAAAACACTCATAAAAATATTTATACTAGTTAAAGAATTAGTAACTTTACTAACTTGAACAGTTTAACAGACATTTATATGCATTTATGTAAATGGGAATTTCTTCAAAACTGTTCGCTTTCTTATTCGCCATTTAAGCAAAATTCTTTGATTTAATTCAGAATAAAAAAAATGCTAACAAAAGCAACTTCACAATAGGTAAAAAAAAAAGTGAAATCATAAAAAGAGCAAAAATGCGAACAGAAATCAAAAGTATCTTGACTTTATAAACTACTGTAAATACTTCACTTCAAATATGATCAATATATCAATGACCTTGCGCCCTTTAATCCTAGCCAATTTGGTTTATTAGCCAAAGTAACAGTAGAAACGTGTTAATAAAAAATACTCGTAAAACCATTACAACATCGATCCACTTTGAAAACACGTTTGGCCTACATTGGATCAGTTTGGATATGATCGAATCATATCTGATTGTCTAGAGAAATTTCTGGGAGGCGATTAAACTAACTGAGATCAGCGATTTGAATTTTAAGTGTTTCAAATTAACCTAATATCATATCATTCGCAGATTATCACTGTTTTTGGTATATAAGAGATGTTCTCAGTGGCATCAGCCTACACTCGTCATCGTCAGCTGGAATTAACATGAAGTTGCTGCCCATTCTACTGCTCACAGGCAAGTCAACGACCTGCTCCAAATATTTCTTTTAAGCCATTAACAGATTTTTATTGTTCTAAATGCAGTGATATGTCCGTTGGTTTACTCTGGTGACACATGGCTACTAAATGGCCGCTTCTTGGGTCTACAGAGAGAATCGCCAGCTCCGACGCCAAGGCAGAAAACACAACAAACATTAAGGAATCACGATCTTTATGGTCATAGTTATGTTCGGGTACCGCCACCATATTACACACCACAATGTAACTGTTTACCTGGACCACCAGGCCCGCCAGGATCACCTGGTAAGAATTTATCAAATTCTCAGGCATTTGTAAGATGAAGTGAATATTACAATATATTATCAGGAGAACCTGGTAGAAATGGAAATCAGGGCGAGAAAGGTGAAAAGGGTGATAAAGGTGATCGCGGAAGAAATGGCTACACCGGTCCAATAGGTCCCATTGGACCACCCGGACCTAGAGGAGAGACTTTTCCACAACCAAGGGATCAAATTCCAACATACATTATATTACCTTCGAACTTAAGTCCCGAAACTTATGGAAAAATACCCCAAAGTCAGGCAATTCCACCACATTCTTATACTAACGTTGAATCACCACAGACTTACGAAAGTAACAGTGGCAAATATGTTCCATCATCTGGAAACTTAAAATATGGAAAGAACAATCCTATAAACAGGCATCGGAAAACATCACAAAATAAGCACAGAATATACCAGCAAAAGATAAATAATATTAGGCCAAAAATCAATAAGACTTCTGCCTCAAATGGAAAAGTAAGACCTGTCAATAAAACAATTGTTGCAAATGGCAAACGTAAATCTGCTGCCAATCAAAAGGTAAAAACAAAACCAAAACTTACAGACTTAAAGCCAATTGATTTGGTCGCAAATAAACCAGTAGTACAAAAAATTGAAAATGGAAAACGTAATACGACTGAAAAGAAAACTACTAAGCACAAAATTTCATCATCAATAATAAGACGAGATGAAAAATTGGCATTGCCAGTAAAGCAAAATGTACAATTGAACCAAACGAAGCCTCAAGAGATAATAAAACAACAAATGACTAAAAATGAAACCAGTCATAAAGAAAGTCCGGAAACAAATGTAGAAAAAATTCTGCTTGTAACAAAGATCGAAGAGTCACAGTCAGAAAAAGATAAACTGTTGTCAGAGAAATATAACACGCCATTGACACCGCCATTGAATAATCAAAAAGAACCAGATAGTCTCTTTGGACATACAAATTCTGATGGTGATTTGGCAGAAAGCGGAAAAGAAAACAAAATCCCAACAACAACCACCGAAGTTGCTTCTACAGATGACAACACAACCACTGAAAACTCCACCACAAATGACATCACTACACTGTCCGATATGGAAATACTTAAAGAAGACGAGACGACGCTAAAATCAACAGTTGCAGATGATACTACATTAAATATATCTATAACTACAGAAGCATCTGAAGAATTACTGACTCAAACAACAAATTCAGGTGATGATTTAGCTGAGACTGCCACAGACACAGGATTCAATTCAAACTATTCCATACAATTGCATTTTGAATAAAAAATATATTTATAAATATGTGTGTGTGTTTTTTTTTCTACTTTTGTTTACTCCAAATTGGTTTATTATAACCTGGAGTTCTTTTAACAGATTAATTAGTACTACATACTTGTTCGTTTAACATTTAACAAATTAAATTGTTTTTTTTTTTTCGACAACATTCTTAAAACATATTTTACTCTTTGTATTTATACTGGACAAAGACCAAAATGATGCATATAAGTCCCAAAAACTTTCTAGTTCACCAATTGAACCCTGAGATCTTGCCATTTGCTAAGATCAATCTGGGGTATATCATTGCAATTAAGCAGTGCGTTACTAAAAAAAAGAAATGAAGGAAATAATAAATTAAACACATAGTAAAAAAATAATGACAATCATTCAGCTACTTACCGTCCATTTGGGAACACAAAAACATTAGCCTGAATGTAGTGCAGATAATGCGCATTATTGCAAAACAGACCCGCCAGACTTGATTTACGAATTTCCGCCAATTGACCTATATTAAAAATATCTGCTTAGCACAAAGAACGATTTTTAATTAATAGATTTTACACTCACTGCGTGAAAATCCACTGAGATGATTATCCCGCTCAAAGAAGAAGCGATCACTGCGTCGTGTATTTAGCAACTGTTTACCCACAATGCACAACATAGTTGGACCATAAAGAGCATCGGGAGCATGAAATTCCAGTGAGCCACCCACGGTTAGTTCAACATCATCGGGTGTAGCGTACAATTTACGTAACAATGAGATTTTCTGCAAAAAAATTAAATAAAAAACATTTATAGAGTGTAGCGTTTTAAATTTATTTAATACTTTACCTCGCCAGGAATCTCTGCAGCAAAATCTTCCCAGTAGATTGCACGCCGCAGGCCACAGAATTCTCGAACATCATTGTAGGAAGCCAATCCAAAATCTCGGGCACGTTGTATATCAAAAGATTTTAAATCACCGCCGTAATCCTCAAATTCCTTTCGATTAAAAAAATGCTTGATCTCCACATCGATATTTGCATCGGAACGCTTTTGTAGCTGAGTAGCCATTCCCCTTAATAGAGCATCAAAATTATCGCTAGTAGCCAGCAATTGAATAGTCTCTGGCCGCTCCATGTAGTCACTAAGACGCATAGTCTGATTCGAGTTGCGATTTGGTGCAACAAGTCTGTAAGCAAATTTAATGTGATTATCAGAATCCCATTCTTAAAAGTATAATAAGGTATACGTACGAGAACCAACCCGGAATTTGGGTGTGTGAATATCTAAAAGCAGCACCAGAAAATTCAGCATATGGGCTTCCATTTACACTCTCATCATAATCATTAACATATTCATTGGAATCTTCAGAATAAATAAGACCATTAAGTTGCGCATATTCACGACCTAAAAACAACGGCACCCAGTCATAGTAGGTAATCTTTTGGAATTGGGCGATATTTATCTTTCGTGCTTCTTGATACAGACGTTCGTCATTGTAAGTTGGATTTAAAAGTGCCAACTGTTCTGCCAATCGATTGTGCTCACGCAACAAAATGGTGTGCAGCAATGCAATTGTTGGTGTAAAACGATTGCGTTTATCTGGTAAAACATAGCACTCATTCCTGCTACCGCATTCCCCATCGATATTCTGACTCACAGGTATCCAGTGTTGGCCATTCACATAATTAGTACGTAGTAGTCCACCCTTAAACAGGCGAGCTTTACGATTTTGAGCCGGTGAGTTACCGTATAATGATGACAGATCCATATAGGCTGTGACTACCGATAGTTTTTCCGGATATCCCAAATCACTCTTGGGACAAATTGCGTCTGCATCTGATATGGCACGTGCAAAACTCAAGCACGATCTTCCCGTATTGTAGGTGATCGGTCCACCACGTGGAAGTGCAATGGGCTTACAAAGTGGATGTTTTGGCTCTGCACAACAATCCTTGGGTGCTCCTCTCGTTGTCAGCAGACTTAAATCGTGGGCAATGAATTGACCCCATTGCATGGCCGCCAGAGTTCGATAATTATCCGTTTTTGTTGTTTCTCCATATAACGATAATGAGACAAGGCGGGCATTGGGTACTGTCTGGACGTGATCCACATATCTGGGGGGCAAAAGTCGTCTGTATCTGGATACGGCGATGCCAAACTCAGGATAAAGTAAATTATTGCAAGCTCCATCTATGCTGCGATAATGTAAATTGAGTGAATCATTTAGGCAATTTTGTGGCGGTATGCCACATTTAACAGGCTCCGAAGATCGCTTTTCAACACTCGAAATGTCCAACCAACCGCTGGACACAGGGCTCGGATTAACGTTATATTTTGGCAGAAAGTCCTTTAGTATCGCATCCAAGTTTGGCTCACCTACTCCTGGTCGCAATTCAAGTTGAAAACTCAGAGGATTTCTTTTGTCTCTGGCAGATGTTTCCAATTCAGAATCCATATAAGTCTCCTCATTTAAATTACTATAAGGGCAACCTGACAATAATGCACTTTTATCTGAAACCACAAAAGTGGATAATTGCAGAATGACTGCGAGTACCACAATGTGGACTCCCATGTTTAGCAAAGAATAAAACAATAATGATGGCCACTAATTGTGCTACCTTATTTATAATGATGGCTTCAGACCAATTTGTTTTGGCATTTTGCACGATCGTCAATGTCAAAAGACCGTGTCGAAATTCTTGATAAGATGGTCAAGATTAAAGAACGTGCAACCGATTCATAATCTGTGAGCATAATTTCCAACATACAAGTGAAAGAAAGTACGCGTATCTATGCAGAATTAGCATAAGCAAACAGAGGTTAAATGAAACGTGTTTCATTGCTTAAGCGACATTCGGCTTATCAGGTGTGTGGTGGCGTCTTCTCATTGGAAATTTGCATAATCAATGAAAATAGAAACTTATCAAACATTTCGCTAAAATAAAAATAATAATAAAATATCTATTCTTGTTAATTTAATTATCTTTGAAATTATGAATCACTTAGATAATTTCGCACACATTGTGGCATTAGATAATGCAAATTAATAATCTGTTTCCAAATGTTATAGTTTGTCGATTGTTTTACACAAAAATTAAAAATATCCTCATCGTCTACGAATACTCTTAAATTTCGTTCTTGTCTCCTTAATATACATAACGAACTTTCCAGCAGCCGAGTCAGATAGGGCGGTTCCATTTGAGAACGAAAATCGCTGAAAAAAATAAGTTAGTCACATTAAATAGTAATTTTAATATATTAAAACATTTCTTACATATTTTCAACATAACGCTCCATAATAATCTGTATAATATTAAAGATATCTGTAAAAATATCCGTTTTGTACAAATAGAAATCATCCATGCAAATAAAAATGGAGCTATGCAA